>CM068304.1:40597940-42050117 GCA_034768395.1 Linum lewisii | reverse complement strand
TTCGCCGAGAACATTTGAAGAAATACAAAGGAATTGCTCGGCGAGGAGGCAGGAGGAAATTGCTTAATTTTAACTAAAGTTCTCGGCGAGAACTTTCAATGTTCTCGCCGAGAAGTCCTTCCTTTTTCCGGTGCAACTACGGACAAACCCTATTTAAGCAAACTGGCGGACATCATTCAAGACATACTTTTTCCAAGGATTAATTTCCAGACTTTAGAGTTCGAGAGAGAGTTGAGAGCATCCTCAGAGTTCCCGGAGAGATCGTGACACCGTCTTTCCACCTCCACTACAACAGAACAGGGATTTTGTCACAGGCAAAATTGAAGCACAAACTTTGTTGCAGGCGGCGCCTACGACAAAGTTTGATTTTGCCTGCGACAAAATGAGCCGCGACAAACAGCATTTCGTTGCAGGCTCTGTCTGCGACAAAGTTTGTCGCAGGCAGTCGTTTGTCACAGGCCGTCTGTGACAAAGCTTTGTCGCAGGCGGCCTGTGACAAACGACTGCCTGCGACAAACTTTGTCGCAGACATGGCCAGTGACAAACCTTTATCGCAGGCACACGTTTGTCGCAGGCCGCCTGCGACAAAGCTTTGTCACAGACGGCCTGTGACAAACGTGTGCCTGCGACAAAGGATCTGGCCGGGCCGGCCTGGTTGTTTCTTGGGCCTCCGGTAGAGCCGGCCTGCCCGTTTTCGTGGGCCTCATACTCGACTGGTTTCGTGGGCCTGCAGGCTTTTTAGTGGGCTTTTCGTCGGGCTTTTTTCATTGCTTTTTTCTGGATTTTTCGTGGGTTGACCCCACACAGATTGGGCCATTATTGATTTTCTGCCGGATTGAACGAGAACAATGTACTAAATACCTTAAACGAAATATTAATGAATGTAAGAGTATACCTTTCAATTGGATAC
Source organism: Linum lewisii (assembly GCA_034768395.1). Taxonomy (NCBI): domain Eukaryota; kingdom Viridiplantae; phylum Streptophyta; class Magnoliopsida; order Malpighiales; family Linaceae; genus Linum; species Linum lewisii. The sequence goes on along the minus strand of CM068304.1, from coordinate 42,049,207 downwards.
ATCCACCGATACTGAACTGGTCCTCCCCGTCGAACTTCATCAACTAGGTGTAACACTAGGTGCACCATAACAGTGAAGAAAGACGGCGGAAAAAATCATCTCCATGTGACATAGAGCTATGAAAAATCTATCTTGAAGCTTGTCAAGCTCATGTATGTTAACCATAGGAGAACATAATTCCTTAAAGCAGGAGCCAAGTTCAACCAAGACCCTTGCAACTGAGACGGGCAACACATTTCGTATCGCAAGAGGTAACAAGTCATGTAGAAGCATATGCGAGTCATGACTCTTTAGCCCTAGCATCTTCCGATTATTCAGGTCCACGCACCTTGCGATATTGCTAGCATACCCATCTGGAAATGACATTCCCTTCAATGACTTCAAGACCATTTCAATCTTCTTCTTATCGAGAGTGAATGAGGCAGCATGACATGTTTTACCATCATCCAAAGGCCAAAATTGGCTTCTAATCTTCATTTCTTTCAGATCTTGTCTTGCAGCCAAGTGGTCTTTTCTTTTGTTCTTGTCATTGAGCAAAGTGAACAAAATGTTATCGCAAACATTTTTTTCTATATGCATCACATCCAGATTATGACGCAACAGATTGAATTCCCAGTACGGAAGATTGAAGAAGATACTTTTTTCCTCCACTGTGGTGCTGGTCCCGATTCTTTCGGTTGTGTCTCACCAAATGTGACATTAATATTTGCCACTTGTTCCAAAACCTCAGTCCCAGTAGAAACCTTCGGTGGACTCCTTTTGTCGACTTTCCCATTAAACTTGGACTTTTGGGATCGAAACCGATGATTCATTGGCAAAAACCTCCTACTACTCATGAAACATGGTTTATTCCCAGAAGCTTTTAGCCGAAGTGGTTCTGCATCATACATACAAGTCGGACACGACAGTGCTGTGTGTGTATTCCATCCCAACAAGTTGCAAAGGCCAGGATAATCACTTATAGTCCATATCAATGCTGCTCTCAAGGTGAAAGATTCTTTCTTCACCGAGTCATAAGCTTGAACACCAACCCACAAAGTTTGTAACTCCTGAATCAGTGGCTGCAAATAGACGTCTAGGTCATTTCCAGGCATCTTAGGACCAGGAACGATGTCAGACAATATAAGACCTGTCTGCTTCATACACAACCACGTTGGAGTGTTATATGGGATTAGCACAAACGGCCAAGTGCTATGACTTATGCTCATGGTACCAAATGGATTGAAGCCATCTGTTGCAAGCCCAAGTCTCACGTTGCTTGGATCAGCATCAAATTTTGGGTACTTGGTATCAAAAAATTTCCAAGCTTCTGCGTCTCTAGGATGTCTACCCATACCATCATCTGCTATGTTCTCCGTAGCATGCCAAGTCATATCTTCTGCTGTGTAAGGGCACATGTACAACCTCTTCAACCGAGGTATTAATGGAAAATACCGAAATATCTTCTCGGGTTGAGGTTTTCGCCTTTTTCCACCTGTATTCTTCCCCACATCCTTGAATCGAGACACCCCACACACATCGGCATTCCTTCGCATCACTATGTTCTCCGATATATAACATGCAATCATTCTTACATGCATCAATTCTGGTGTACGACAACCCAAGTTTTCTTATTGTCTTCTTAACTTCATAGTTAGATGCTGGAATTTTGGCGGTATGAAAAGCTTTGCGAAGCAACTCCAGTATCTTTGATATTGCTTTATCACTGATTTTGTGCATATACTTGATGTGATATAAGTTGATCATGAAAGACAACTTGGTATGACTTGTACAACCATCATATAATGGCACTTCACCATCTTTCAATATGCGGAAGAACTCATCATCTGGTTGCATGCTGGGTAAATTTGGCATTGGTACATCACCTCCTTGTGGGAATTCATCATCATCGAGACGCACGCAGGGGTTATCATGCGACTCCCGTATCTCAAATGCGTCATTGACCATGTTCTGGAATAAGTCTGGCTCAAGTACTGGTTGTTCCTCAACCAGTAATGGCCGAGTTGCTTCTTGATCACGAATGATTAGTTCTGGCTCAAGTATGGAAGTTGATGCTCCGAAGTCGGTGATTAACTCTCCATGTAAATTCCATACATCGTATGAAGACGGAAATGCCTTTGCTAGCAAGTGTTGATTAACTTCACTTCGTGGCTTCCACTTCTTGAAGTTGCATTTTGGGCAAGGACAGAGTATATTGACTCCATCAATTGCGTTGGAGATTGCAAAGTCAAGGAATTGTTGAACGTCAGCGTAATACTCATGAGTATGGCGCGGCTTTCGAATCTAAGACTTATCCATCTATATTGAACTAATGAGTGTCAGTTTGAATTTGTTAAGTAATGAAAAAATAAAAAAAATAATAATTGTACTCAACTTAGCTTTACGCTAAGTTTACCTAATTATAACAGTAACTCGTTCAAATACTGTATTTACAAACTTAGTTTGACATAAGTTGGTAAATATATACAGTATTGTTAAGTGGTTAAACATATAGGTTACTACCTAATAATTTATATGCATATATTTCACTTGTAAATTCTAGCTAATTTATAGTTGTATGTACATTGTATCAAATTTCATGCATATAATTTAGTTTAACAACATGAAATAAAATTAGTACAACATATAATTTCATGCATGTAATTTATAAATTTGTTAGTAAGACATATTTGACTTACAACTTTCAAGTTTATAATTTATATTAATTAAAAAAAATTACAAGCATATATTTATTTTAACAACCTGAAATATAATTGTTACAAAAATGTCAAGTTACATGCATATTTTTACATTAATTATTAACATATTAGAATCCAAAAATATGTAAATAATCAACAACATAACATATATCAAATTGTTACATGCATAGAATAAATCAAAGTTCGTTACATTGTTATATTACATCAACCGTTACATGCATAGACTAAATCATTAACAATATCATGATTATCATGTTACGAGTTGGTATATTTTTCATAATCATGATTATCAAGTTAAGAGTTGGCATAAATGTAATCTAGTTATAAGTCTCGTACCTGGAAATTAAAGAGAGAGATTTACAACTAGAACCAATGAACGCTCGAGAACAAGATTGTAATACAAAACCTGATGCAGAAAAATAAAGATAATCGTATTAGAATACAAAATTAATCAAATTAGTTATGAAATATGATGAACAAGAACAAAAAATTACCAGAAAAAATGAACAGACTACCGAAAGAAGTCCGACGGCCAACGTACTGCTGCAAAAATGGAACAATCTGCAAATCTCCTGTCCTCTAAGAACAGAGGAAACCGATCAGAACCAAGACAAAAAATAGTGAACAAGACCAGAACTGATGATCTTACCTTAGTATATCGGTCTGTTTATACGAACAGCCGATTCTCCTGTCAAGAACTCTAACCAGCAATCGATGCTTCTGTTCGACACCCGATGAATCTGGGAGAAATAGGAATCATCAAACGATAAAAAACTCATTTTAAACCTAAGAAATACTCTAATTTGTCGGAGAAAATTACAAAATTGATTGTGAACTTAAAAAATTAACAGAAACTTACCTCTGACACTTAGTGAGAAAGCGTCCGATCCGTCAGAGTAGTGGAGGATTCCGTCAGAGAATGTGGAGGATTCGTCGAGAACGCGTCGAATTTGTCGGAGAACGCGTCAGAATCGTCAGTTAAGTGGTTGACTCATCGGAGAACAAGGACGATTCGTCGAGAATGCGGCCCTTGATCCTAGCCAGAGTTTTGTAAAGCGCGGATCTAGAAGCGGATGAAGTCGAGTCGATAGCCACATTCACGACTCACGATCCATGTTCCGATTTCAAGTCCTTTTGATTAGAGTTGGTGTTGTCGTGGTCGGTTTTGCTGTGTCCCAATCAACCACTACTTGAAGTGTGCAGAAATTAGTGAGGTTTAGACTTGTTTGGTTGATGTTCTTGCATGTGTAGGTTTAGTTTGTTCGTGGAACAGTTTAAGCTAAATTGTGATTGCTTGAATCTCAATGGACCGAACTTGTCATTTGTGAACTTGGATGTTTTCTAATTCATTTGCTTGAGGACAAGCAAAGCTTAGTCATAGGGGAATTTGATGTGACTTTAATTAGTGCATTTTAAGCTTATGAATGACCTATGAAATGCCCGTGTTTATTCGTGAAATGACATGACTTATATGCGTTTATTGAAGTTTTGTGCAAAGTGTCATTTTGTTGTCCGGCTGCCACTTTGGAGCCAAATTCGTGGTCTATTGGAGTTGCCTCTGTGCATTTTCAGGTTATGGCATCAAAGTACGGATGACAAGGAGCGCATAGGAGCAAACGGGAGGTCATTTGGAGTCCGGACGAGGGAGATATGAGCCTTACGAAATCGAGCTTTCTGCAGAGTGCAGGGGTGCACGCCGTACAGGTGTGCACGCCGTGCAGGTGTGCACGCCGTGCAGGGGTGCACGCCGTGCACTGTCCCCTGCACTATAAATACCTTCGTTTTTGGCCATTTTTGGAGGATAATTGGATATCTTTTGAACCCCAAACACATACCCACGAACCCTCAAACCCTAGAACACGTTTTTGGAGCAATTTGAAGCCATTGGAGCTAGGATTGAAGCCAACAAACCTTGGGAGAAGTGCTTACAAGTGGAGGAGTGAAGATCATCTCAAGGATTCATCCATGGTGTTCTTGGTGACCATTCTTCCTTCTTTTCTCTTTACTCCCTTGGCCATGTGTGGCTGAGTTTCTAGGGTTCATCTTGGATGGGTAGATTAGTTATGCTATGATAGAGAGATGATTGTATAGAACTTGCCATGATTGATCTTGGTTGTATGAGGATGATTCCTAGACTTGTTCTTAATGCCATTTTATGCCATGTTTGCTTAATTTGGTCCATTCATTGTGATTTGATGCATGAGAGTGCTTGGATTGCATAGATTGTAGGTCTAGGGATTGAAGTAAGTGTGTTCTAAGAGATTAGATCATCTTATTTCAACCATTTTCACTTGATTTCTCTCTTGGGCATTTTATCGAACACTTGGTGTGCATGTGGATTTTCATTCAATTGAGTTTGAAAAGGCTTTTTGGTGAATCTCTTAGTGTTAGGGCGTTGATATGAGAGTGTTGTGCCTAGCCTTGTGGTCATAGAGTCTTAAGAGAGGGTCTTGTGTCTTGGCATTTCATCAAACACTTAGAATGCATCCTTTTTTCACTTAGCTTGAGAGCGAGAGCCTAAGTTGAGTGGTATTAGGATAGGGATTAGATGCTACGAGAGTGCATTGAGTCTATAGAAGTGAAATGCATGGTCATCCGAATGCAAACTCGATCTTAATTGGCTTGTTTGTTCAATTAGTCATCTTGAGCATGATGAAGCTACCCACCAAGAGAGCCCCTTTGTCTTTGATTTGAACCACCCTTCTCTTTTGTTTAGTCTTTGTTAGTATTGCATTTCTTTGCCTTAGTTTTAATTTCTATTTCAAAACCAAAACTCCTTTCAAATGTCTAGACCGTCTATGAGAAGTGTGAGTATTGGTCAATGAGAGGACCCCGTGGAATACGACCTTGATAAAATGATATCTTTTGAACCCCAAAACACATACCCACGAACCCTCACACCCTAGAACACGTTTTTGGAGCAATTTGAAGCCATTGGAGCTAGGATTGAAGCCAACAAACCTTGGGAGAAGTGCTTACAAGTGGAGAAGTGAAGATCATCTCAAGGATTCATCCATGGTGTTCTTGGTGACCATTCTTCCTTCTTTTCTCTTTACTCCCTTGGCCATGTGTGGCTGAGTTTCTAGGGTTTATCTTGGATGGGTAGATTAGTTGTGCTATGATAGAGGGATGATTGTATAGAACTTGCCATGATTGATCTTGGTTGTATGAGGATGATTCCTAGACTTGTTCTTAATGCCATTTTATGCCATGTTTGCTTAATTTGGTCCATTCAATGTGATTTGATGCATGAGAGTGCTTGGATAAAAAGGCTATTTTACCAAGGTCGTATTCCACGGGGTCCTCTCATAGACCAATACTCACACTTCTCATAGACGGTCTAGACATTTGAAATTGGTTTGGTTTGATCGAGAAAATCAGAAACAAAGGCAAAGAAATGCAATACTAACAAAGATTAAGCAAGAAGAAAGGTAGTTCAAATCAAAGACAAAGGGGCTCTCTTGGTGGGTAGTTTCATCATGCTCAAGATGACCAATTGAACAAACAAGCTAATCAAGATTGATTTTGCACTCGGATGACCATGCATTTCACTTCTATAGACTCAATGCACTCTCGTAGCACCAAATCCCTATCCTAAGACCACTCAACTTAGGCTCTCGCTCTCAAGCTAAGTGAAAAAGGATGCATTCTTAGTGTTTGATGAAATGCCAAGACACAAGACCCTCTCTTAAGACTCTATGACCACAAGGCTAGGCACAACACTCTCATATCAATGCTCTAACACTAAGAGATTCACCAAAAAGCCTTTTTAAACTCAATTGAATGAAAATCCACATGCACACCAAGTGTTCGATAAAATGCCCAAGAGAGAAATCAAGTGAAAATGGTTGAAATAAGATGATCTGATCTCTTAGAACACACTCACTTCAATCCCTAGACCTACAATCTATGCAATCCAAGCACTCTCATGCATCAAATCACATTGAATGGACCAAATTAAGCAAACATGGCATAAAATGGCATTAAGAACAAGTCTAGGAATCATCCTCATACAACCAAGATCAATCATGGCAAGTTCTATACAATCATCCCTCTATCATAGCACAACTAATCTACCCATCCAAGATAAACCCTAGAAACTCAGCCACACATGGCCAAGGGAGTAAAGAGAAAAGAAGGAAGAATGGTCACCAAGAACACCATGGATGAATCCTTGAGATGATCTTCACTTCTCCACTTGTAAGCACTTCTCCCAAGGTTTGTTGGCTTCAATCCTAGCTCCAATGGCTTCAAATTGCTCCAAAAATGTGTTCTAGGGTTTGAGGGTTCGTGGGTATGTGTTTGGGGTTCAAGGGAGCCGAAGCTTTCCTTGAAGAGTTCTTCCCTCCCTATATGACGGATGCAATCCGAGACCGCATCAACCACTTCATACAACACAAGGGAGAGCTCTTCCATGAGACTTGGAATAGGTTCCAAGCCATTCCTCGGTCTTGTCCTCATCACAACTTCGCCGAATGGAGCTTGGCGGACATCTTTGCTAGGTCCCTTGATTTTGAGAATACAAGGATGATCAACCAAGCCGCCGGAGGTGACTTAAGGACGCTCACTCCCGAAGATGCTCTAGAACTCTTCGCGGAGATGGCCAACAAGACAAGGAGTTGGTCTCGACAACAACCTCCTAAGTCTAAGTATGGAAGTGACACGCACTATGACTCTCGGGCCGTAAGTGTTGATGCACCAAAGGATTCGTCTAGCTATGGGAAGAAGCCTAAGTTATCGGGCACCGAGATGAAGATGATCCCATGATTGCTCTCCTTATGTCCAAGATTGATGCCATGGCCTCACAAGTAAGCAATCTTAGTATGCCTAAGCCATCTAAAGTGGGTAATCCACCGGTTGCTTCAGTATTTTGTTGTGAAGGTTGTGGAGGTCAAGGCCACGATGTTAGTGCTTGTCCTTCCGCCACTCCTGAACTTGGCCAAGGCGACCTTGAGGAGGTAAGCTTCGCACAAGGTCAAGGTTTCCATGGTAATTTCAGCCCCCAAGGTAACTATCAAGGTAACTATAACCGACCTTGGTACAACAAGTCTAACCAAGGTTACCAAGGCCAAGGGAGTCAAGGTAGTGGTTATAGCAAGGGCTACAACCAAGGAAATCAAGGAGGTTATCAAGGTTATAGGGGTTATCAAGGCAACCAATGGTCTCAAGGAAGTAACTTAAACCAAGGTAGCCAAGGGACTCAAGGAGGACCCCAAGGTCAAGGGCATCAAGGGGGAAATCAATGGAATCAAAGTGGACATCCAAGTCAAGGTTTCCAAGGACCCACCCCACCGGGAATGTACAATCATAGAGGTGAAGGACCACCCGGTTTCACCAAGCCTTCTCAAAACAAAGAGGGTGGTTCTTCGATCTCTCAAGAAGACACCAATGCGGCAATGATCCAACTCATCAAGAATCAACAAGCTTCAATTGCCAATTTGGAGAACCAATTAGGACATATTTCTAAGGCACTCTCGGAGCGACCCTCGGGCACTTTACCTTCCAATACCGAGATCAACCCCAAAGGTCCGGAGCATTGCAAGGTAGTGACCTTGAGAAGTGGAAGACCCTTGCAAGATACAACCTCTACTCCAATTGACTCTAATGAGGTACAAGATCCTAATCTAATGGTTGATGATGATGATATTAATGATCCTCCTTCGGATGAAGTTGAGGTTGAAGTCGAACCTCCTACGGGTAATGTGAGCACTAAGGTTGCCAAGGAACCTAGTAAGGCTACATCGAGTACACCACCGGTCTCTCCTCCCGCACCGGTTGTATCTCCATACAAGCCCAAGCCTCCATACCCATCTCGATTGAAGAAGGATGGCCTTGAGAAGGTTTTCAAGAAGTTTGTGGAGCGGATTAGTCAAATGCAATTCTCTCTTCCGTTTCCCGAAGCAATGACTATGATGCCCCAATATGCTAAGTTCATGAAGGAACTCTACACCAACAAGAGAAAGCTACCGGAGACATCTCTAGTCCACCTTAATGAGGAATGCTCCGCCGTTCTCTTCAAAAGTCCACCCAAAAAGCTCAAGGATCCGGGTACCTTTACTATCCCTTGTGCTATTGGTAATATTTCTCTTGCTAATGGTCTTGCGGATCTTGGTGCTAGTATCAATGTCATGCCTTATTGCATATTTGAGAAGCTAGGGTTGTCTAATCTTCGTCCTACTCGTATGTACATTCAACTTGCGGACAAGTCGACCAAGAGTCCTAGGGGGATTGTTGATGATGTGCTAGTTAAAGTAGGCCCTTTTGTCTTCCTAGTTGACTTTGCGGTCATAGATACCGATGATGTGGATGTCTCATTGATATTTGGTAGACCATTCCTAGCTACTTCTCGTGCTTTGATTGATGTGCATGACGGAAAATTGACATTGAGAGTAGGACAAGAGAGTGTCACGTTTTGCATAGCCGATGGCATGAAGTTTGCTCACGCACAAGATGATTTAGAGTACTCGTGTGATACTATTGCTTCGGCTAGTGTGTGTAGTATTTCTAACTTCGTGTGTAGAGATTCTTTGGATGTTTGCCTTAGAATGAATGTGCAGGAGGTGGCTTATCTTGATGAAGGGAGAGATAAGTTGGAGAGTGAGACAGTTTTTGTTGCCCTCCCAAAGGTGGAAAGGGTAAAGACCTCCTATGAAGAACCACCTACTCTTGAGCTCAAGCCTCTTCCCGCACATTTGGAGTATGCTTTTCTCATGCCAGATTCTAAGCTACCGGTCATCATCAATTCTGAGCTTCTACCCGAGCAAAAGGACCGTCTAGTGGAGCTCCTCAAGAAGTACATGAGAGCTATTGCGTGGAGCATCTCGGATATTCGAGGTATAAGTCCCACATTTTGCTCACATCGGATCCTTATGGAGGAAGATTTCAAGCCGGTTGTGCAACCACAAAGAAGGCTAAATCCTAACATGAAGGAGGTTGTGAAGAAAGAGGTTATTAAGCTTATGGATGCGGGGATTATCTTTCCTATCTCGGATAGCCCTTGGGTTAGCCCCGTGCAAGTTGTCCCCAAGAAAGGAGGGATCACGGTGGTAGCTAATGACAAGGATGAGCTTATCCCGACAAGGACGATCACCGGGTGGCGTGTTTGCATAGATTATCGTCGACTCAATGATGCCACTAGGAAGGATCACTTTCCTCTACCCTTCATGGATCAAATGCTCGAGCGTCTTTCCGGTCACGAGTACTATTGTTTCTTGGATGGTATGTCCGGGTACTTCCAAATCCCGATCACCTCGGAGGACATCGAGAAGACCACATTCACATGCCCCTTCGGTACTTTTGCTTATCGACGGATCCCCTTTGGGTTGTGCAACGCTCCCGCTACCTTCCAACGGTGTATGCTTGCCATTTTCGATGATTTCGTGGAAGATATCATGGAGGTGTTCATGGACGACTTCTCAGTTTTTGGGGATTCATTCGACCTATGCTTGAGGAACCTTGAGAAGGTCTTGCGTCGGTGTGAAGAGACCAATCTTGCATTAAGTTGGGAGAAGTGTCATTTCATGGTCAATGAGGGATTGTTCTTGGTCACAAGATCTCTAAAAAGGGCATTGAGGTTGACAAGGCAAAGTTGGAGACCATCTCTCAACTTCCTCCACCCTCATCCGTGAAAGCCGTGAGAAGCTTCTTGGGCATGCCGGTTTCTATAGGCGCTTCATCAAAGACTTCTCGAAAATAACTACTCCTATGACTCGGCTTCTTGAGAAGGATGTGGAATTTCGTTTTGATGAAGAGTGCTTGCAAGCTTTTGAACTCCTCAAGGGTAAGCTCACGAATGCCCCTATACTCATTGCTCCGGATTGGTCAAAGTCATTTGAGTTGATGTCTGACGCTAGCGATTACGCCATTGGAGCGGTTCTAGGCCAACGAATCGACAAGAGATTCCATCCAATATACTATGCAAGTAAGACTCTCAATGATCCTCAAAGGAACTACACAACTACGGAGAAGGAGCTCTTGGCCATAGTGTTTGCTTTTGATAAGTTTAGGTCTTACTTGGTACTTTCTCACACTATTGTCTTCACGGACCACCAAGCTTTGAGGTACCTTCTATCTAAGACCGATGCTAAACCAAGGTTGATCCGATGGGTCCTTCTATTGCAAGAGTTTGATATTGAGATTCGAGATAAGAAGGGGTCCGAGAATGTAGCCGCCGACCACTTGTCTCGCTTGGAAGAGGCGGAAATGGTACACAATGGTAATGAAGAGATCAATGACAACTTCCCCGATGAGCTATTATGCGCTATAGCAACTTTAGAGTTCAAGGAACCTTGGTTCGCGGATTTGGCTAACTATCTTGCTAGTGGAGACTTGAAGGAGGGCCTCTCCACTCAAGACAAAAGGAAGTTCTTTGCGGATTTGAAGCATTACTATTGGGACGATCCTTTTGTATTTCGAGTTGGCTCGGATGGTATGATTAGAAGATGTGTCACTTATGGAGAATCTAAGGACATCATGCGACATTGCCACTCCGGTCCTACGGGTGGACATCATGGAGCAAATCGCACGGCTCGCAAGGTACTTGAGTCCGGATTCTTTTGGCCCTCGATCTTCCGAGATTGTCAAGACTTTGTCAAGTCTTGCGATGCGTGTCAACGTTCAGGTACCATCTCTTCCCGTAATGAAATGCCTCAAAATGTCTCGTTAGTGGTAGAAATATTTGATATATGGGGTATTGATTTCATGGGACCGTTTCCTACTTCGCATGGTAACAAGTACATATTAGTTGCGGTAGATTACGTGTCTAAATGGGCGGAGGCACAAGCTTTGCCTACCAATGATGCCCGAGTCGTAGGGAAGTTTCTTGTTAAGTTGTTCACCCGTTTTGGTACCCCTCGTGCTATCATTAGTGATCGAGGTACTCATTTTCAAGGGCAATTCGATAGAGTATGCCACCGGTTCGGCGTCACTCATCGGATGTCCACCTCGTATCACCCTCAAACTAGTGGCCAAGCCGAGGTGACCAATAGGGAACTTAAGAGAATCTTAGAGAAGACGGTCGACCAATCACGGAAAGATTGGTCGAAGAAGCTTGATGACGCTCTATGGGCCTACCGCACGGCCTACAAGACCCCTATAGGCACTACTCCCTATAGGATGGTCTATGGCAAAGCATGCCATTTGCCGGTAGAGCTCGAGCACCGAGCTTATTGGGCATTGAAATTTCTAAACCTTGATATGAGTCTCGCAGGAGAAGAGCGTAAGTTTCAGGTACATGAGCTCGAGGAGTATCGCCATCATGCATATGAGAATGCAAAGCTTTACAAGGAGAGGACGAAGCTTATTCATGATTCCCGTTTGAAGCCGGGCAAGGATTTCAAAGTTGGTGATCAAGTTCTCCTATACAACTCTCGGCTCAAGCTCTTTCCCGGGAAATTGAGGTCTCGTTGGTCCGGCCCCTTTACGGTAACTCATGTTTTTCCTTATGGCACCATCGAGGTAATCTCTCCATCCCAAACCGAACCTTTAAAGGTGAATGGCCATAGACTTAAGCATTATGTTGTTAATGATACTATAGGTGCTGTTGAGGTCTTGTCTTTGGTCGTGCCTTGAGTGTTCCTTGCTTCGTCGAGCTTACGACGTTAAACAAGCGCTTCTCGGGAGGCAACCCAAGTGTTTTTCATGTCTTTTCTTCTTGATTTGATTGCATGATTGTGTGTTTTTGTGGTGTTCAAGGTCCTTGAGTTGTTGTGGTGTCCTTGGTGGTCTCGTAGGTGTTGAAATTCTGAAGTTCGGGGTCCGTTTTGGGTTGATTTGATGGTGTTTTGGTCGTTTTTTCGTCGAGGTGAAAATTTGTTTTTGAGCTGAGGAGGTGCACGCCGTGCACCACTGCACGCCGTGCATGATGCACGCTGTGCACCGTGCACGGTTTGGTGCACGGGCTGTCCAGGAGGTCTCGAAAAAATTTTCAGCTCCTGGTGCACGCCGTGCACCCTGCACGCGTGCACCTAGTTTTTTTTTTTTTCCCTTTGCATTTTTCGGTTTGGTTTGTGGTTGGCTCGGTTGATTCTTGATTTTCTGGTTTGAGTCGTTGTTCGGTTTGGTTTTGGTTCACCCAACTCACTTGACCCACCCGACCCCCTTATCCCCTTCCCCCCTCACCCCCGACCCCGACCCTCTCACTCTCTCTTTCACACAGCCGCCACCGCCGCACCAGCACCGCCCGCCGACTCCTCTCGACCGCCCGACCACAGCCGCCGCCGCCGACTCCAATCGACCGCCCCGACTCCAATCACCCGCCCGACGCCGCCGCCAGCTTCCACCCGCCCAGCCTCTCTCTTCCCAGCCGCCGCCGATCTCCTGCCCGCCGCCACACCTGCCCAACCCCACTCGTCCCTCTCTCTTTCCCACAGCCGCCGCTCACCCGCCCAGCCCCACCCGACTCCGCCGCACCAGAGCTCCCGCCGGCCTTCCTTCCGCCAGCCAATGCCTGCCGACCCACCCGCCGACCACCAGCAACTCCAATCAACTGCCCGCCGCCGATTCTTTCCATCCGTCCGTCCAGCCGCCGCCGCCATCTCTTGCCCTCCAACCTGCCCCGCCGACTCCATCCTGCCAAACTCCAGCCGCCCGCCGCCAGTAGTACCCAGCCACCCGACGCCGCCAATTTCCAGGTTTCTATTGGCTTGGATTTTTTCTGATTTGGTTGCTGGATTTAGTTGGGCGTTGATAGTGTGGTTTGTTACTGTTAGCTGATTGTGCTTGGACAGAGTCTTTGGCGGTTTAGCTTAGTTGTTGTTGGGGTTTGGTTTGCTGGTGTTGGAGCCGTTTGATTGTTTGGTGATTGACTCAATTTGCTTTGTGTGCTTCGATGGCTTAATGAGCAGGGTTTGGAGTTATGTTGTTGCTTGATCTCATAGCTTGTTCATTGCTTGTTCCGTTCATCATGTGTGTGGGAATGGTTTATTTACTTGATGTGCTGAGTTGGACGTAGTGCTTACAAGCTGCAATTCCGTGCCTTTCACTTGTGATTTGTTATTTGATTGGTTTGCATCAATTGCTTGATTTTGGACAGTTGGGTGGATTCTTGGCTTGATTATTTGGTTGGTGGCTGGTTTGCCTTGTGAAGAGTGCTGTTGTATTGTTGCTTGGTGGTGTGGATTTGGACAATATGCATTTTGCTTGTTGATTTTTTGAATGAGAATCCTGGCTTGTTTGTTTGAAGTGGATGGTTGAATGTTCTTGATTCATGATGGTTGGCTAGGATTGGTACCTCATTGTGGTCCGAGTGTGGTTGGCTAGTTTGTTGCAGGTACTGAATTCAGGGACCGAATTCCTTTCTTTGTGTGAGGAGGGGTGTGGTTAAACACCACTCATTGGTTTAATTTCTATGTATTCCTCCTTACATTGCGTGGACTTAGGCTTATATGTTCTTGATTCGTGTTTTTGATCCATGATGCATGCCTTTTGCTTAAGTTTGGAATTCAATGATTTGATTTTTGCTAGCATAGGTTGTTGCACTTGAACTTGATGATCTTGAATCGTGCTCAATGTTGTGCTCAATGTTTTGGTCATGTGTTATGATTAGACGCCTTGATAGGGTTTGTCTTAGGAGTGTAGCCTTCTTGTTGATTCTTTGTTTGCACTTCTTTTGCAGGATGCCTCCCAAGGGTAAAGCCGCTTCTTCATCCTCCGCCCCCAAGCGATCCAAGGCACCAGCTTCCAAGAAGCGAAAGGGACAGACTGGGGAGTCTTCTGCTCCTCCACCACGGTCGCCTTCGCCGCCTCCAGCTCCTCGTGGCGTCGACCCTCCTGAGTCAGTGGCTCAGAGGATCTTCGACTTCGACCCCAGAGATCGGGCTTACAGTCGTTATCAGGTTATGGCGAGATGGCCCGTGGCGAGGCAGGGTAGATTTGATTTTGAGGGGTTGCAGAGTCGTGATGGTTGGTTGGATGCTTTGAAGACTTTGGCTGATGGAGCCGGTATTTGGCCGCTCTTGGAGGTTGACGAGAGGGCGTATGAGTGGCCTACAAAGGAGTTCTTGAGCACTCTCACCGTGGAGTGTCACGAGACCACCAGTGAGGTTTGTGTGCGCTTCAGGCTCGGCGGGATGGCGCGTGTGTGCTCTATTGACGAGTTTGGATACCGCCTTGGGTTCTATGAGTGGGTGGAGGTTCAAAGTGGCGAGCTCTCTGGGTTGGCTCTCATATCTTCTCTTGCGGGGGACGCCAAGAGTGCATTCTTCAAGGAAATTGCACCGAGGGCTAGAGGTTATTCAGCTCGCTCATCCAAGGTCACAGAAGTGAATCGGCCTATGCTGAAGCTCCTTCATCACTTCTTCCGGCACTCCATCACCCACAGGAAGTCATCCTCCTCTCCAAGTGTAGTCTCAGTCAGAGATTTGTTTCTCTTTTATTGTTTGGAGAGGGGCATCAAGCTGCATCTAGGTGATTTAGTGCTAGGAGCCCTCCTTCAGATACAAGCTAATGACACTATTGGTGTTCTGCTGGGAGGAGGATTTGTGACCAGGTTGGTGCGTGGGTATGAGTGCCTTGATGCTTTTGGTCCTGCTCCAGCATTTGTCGAGCCTCGACCAGTTCTCTTGCGGATTGTCCTACCTACAGCTCAGATCACAGACCTTCTGGTTCCGACCTGTCGAGTCTCAGATGATGACAGTGATGAGGAGGATGTAGAGGTCGACCCTACTTCGCTTCATGAGCTTATCTCGGGGATGGGTCGCCTCACGACCGTAGTGGAGGATATTCGTGAGGGACAGAGGAGAGACAGTGCGGCGATACAGGATCTTAACAGGAGAGTTCAGGACCTAGAGACGTACAACGCTAGGGACTTTGAGAGCCAGCAGTTCTATGGACAGCAGCTTGCTCAGGTGCATGAGGTTCAGCAGTTTCAGGGTATCCAGATTACTCAGATTCAGCACTCTCAGTACTGGCAGCAGCATCAGTCCTACTACTACCAGGAGAGCTTCCACTCTGAGTCTGGCCCCTCCAGCACTTGGGCAGTCTTTCCACCGCCTCCCCCGTTTGACGGCTACCATCCATGGTCACAGTGGCCTGGGCACCCACGACCACCACCCCAATGAGAGCCACAGGATCACTCACCACTTCTCAGGACTTTGGATTTTTCCTTTCTTTTATTTCTGTTTATGACTGCATGTTTTGTTGTGTTTGACTTCTGATTTTCTCTTTTCATTTCTGGCTTTGAACTTGTCATGTTGTTGGATCACACATCTCATCCGTACTCTCATCTTGTCGACTATGGGTTGTGTTTGAGTGGTATGCCCTCCCTTGTTTTCTACAGGTACCCCTGATTCAGGTCCTCGTCCTGAACAGGTTACTTGACCCGGGATTCCATCTCCGGCTTCTCTTCTTCACCGCGCGGTATATTCGTTCCACCTTATCCTCTCTCTCTCTTGATCATTGAGGACAATGCTCATGTTAGTCGTAGGGGAGTTTGAGTCTTGGTGTGATTATTTGTCGGTAGAAGTCTAAAGCTATGTTTTGATGTGTTGCATGACCTTAACTGAATGTCGAATTCCTCTATTGTAGAATCGTTCGGTTCTTGACTTGTGGTGTCTAATTGACTTCAAGTTTTCACAATGACGTCTAGACTGTCCTGCTTAGAACCTATAACCAGCATGTTAGCACTAATATCAAATGAGTTTGGGCCAGAACTGAGATTTTATCACTCTTGCATGTTGGTTGATTGGTTTGATACGTGTTTTTGTACCGCTCGATAACACCGGTCTAAGATGATGAAGGCAATCAGAATTTTCACCCTTTTCCATGTCTTTCTTTACCCTTTTTGATCATTCGTGATTGTGGCTTGAGATTAGACGGAATCCAATTCGAAATCTTGTGTGAAGTTGTAAGGGGCTAAGGATCAAGTGGCTAATTTGAAAAAAAAAAAAAAAAAAACTAGGCAAGCTCGGCACCTAAGTGAAGTGTCGGGTTGAGCACTAAGCAAAAAGGGCAAAGTCTGTGAGCTAGGCAGGTTCAACACCTAAGTGAAGTGTTGAATCGAGCACTAGTATGCAGTAAGAAAAAAAAAAAAAAAGAAAGAAAAAGAGTTCTCAAATGTAGCCCTTGATCCTAGCCAGAGTTTTGTAAAGCGCGGATCTAGAAGCGGATGAAGTCGAGTCGATAGCCACATTCACGACTCACGATCCATGTTCCGATTTCAAGTCCTTTTGATTAGAGTTGGTGTTGTCGTGGTCGGTTTTGCTGTGTCCCAATCAACCACTACTTGAAGTGTGCAGAAATTAGTGAGGTTTAGACTTGTTTGGTTGATGTTCTTGCATGTGTAGGTTTAGTTTGTTCGTGGAACAGTTTAAGCTAAATTGTGATTGCTTGAATCTCAATGGACCGAACTTGTCATTTGTGAACTTGGATGTTTTCTAATTCATTTGCTTGAGGACAAGCAAAGCTTAGTCGTAGGGGAATTTGATGTGACTTTAATTAGTGCATTTTAAGCTTATGAATGACCTATGAAATGCCCGTGTTTATTCGTGAAATGACATGACTTATATGCGTTTATTGAAGTTTTGTGCAAAGTGTCATTTTGTTGTCCGGCTGCCACTTTGGAGCCAAATTCGTGGTCTATTGGAGTTGCCTCTGTGCATTTTCAGGTTATGGCATCAAAGTACGGATGACAAGGAGCGCATAGGAGCAAACGGGAGGTCATTTGGAGTCCGGACGAGGGAGATATGAGCCTTACAAAATTGAGCTTTCTGCAGAGTGCAGGGGTGCACGCCGTGCAGGTGTGCACGCCGTGCAGGGTGCACGCCGTGCACTGTCCCCTGCACTATAAATACCTTCATTTTTGGCCATTTTTGGAGGATAATTGGATATCTTTTGAACCCCAAACACATACCCACGAACCCTCAAACCCTAGAACACGTTTTTGGAGCAATTTGAAGCCATTGGAGCTAGGATTGAAGCCAACAAACCTTGGGAGAAGTGCTTACAAGTGGAGGAGTGAAGATCATCTCAAGGATTCATCCATGGTGTTCTTGGTGACCATTCTTCCTTCTTTTCTCTTTACTCCCTTGGCCATGTGTGGCTGAGTTTCTAGGGTTCATCTTGGATGGGTAGATTAGTTATGCTATGATAGAGAGATGATTGTATAGAACTTGCCATGATTGATCTTGGTTGTATGAGGATGATTCCTAGACTTGTTCTTAATGCCATTTTATGCCATGTTTGCTTAATTTGGTCCATTCATTGTGATTTGATGCATGAGAGTGCTTGGATTGCATAGATTGTAGGTCTAGGGATTGAAGTAAGTGTGTTCTAAGAGATTAGATCATCTTATTTCAACCATTTTCACTTGATTTCTCTCTTGGGCATTTTATCGAACACTTGGTGTGCATGTGGATTTTCATTCAATTGAGTTTGAAAAGGCTTTTTGGTGAATCTCTTAGTGTTAGGGCGTTGATATGAGAGTGTTGTGCCTAGCCTTGTGGTCATAGAGTCTTAAGAGAGGGTCTTGTGTCTTGGCATTTCATCAAACACTTAGAATGCATCCTTTTTTCACTTAGCTTGAGAGCGAGAGCCTAAGTTGAGTGGTATTAGGATAGGGATTAGATGCTACGAGAGTGCATTGAGTCTATAGAAGTGAAATGCATGGTCATCCGAATTCAAACTCGATCTTAATTGGCTTGTTTGTTCAATTAGTCATCTTGAGCATGATGAAGCTACCCACCAAGAGAGCCCCTTTGTCTTTGATTTGAACCACCCTTCTCTTTTGTTTAGTCTTTGTTAGTATTGCATTTCTTTGCCTTAGTTTTAATTTCTATTTCAAAACCAAAACTCCTTTCAAATGTCTAGACCGTCTATGAGAAGTGTGAGTATTGGTCTATGAGAGGACCCCGTGGAATACGACCTTGGTAAAATAGCCCTTTTATCAGCGGCCCACGACAAAGTTGTCACACACATGTGCTCTGTCGCAGGCTGTCCGCGACAAAGCCCGTCGCAGGCTGGGCTTTGTCGCAGACTGTCTGCGACAAAACTCGTCGCAGGCTGTGCTTTGTCGCAGGCCGCCTGCGACAAAGTTGTCACAGACACACACGCCTGCGACAAACCGCGAAGCCTGCGATGGGCTTTGTCGCAGGCCGTGTTTTCTGTCACAGACGGCCTGCGACAAAATCTCCATTCTATTGTAGTGCTCGGAGTGCTCGGAGCTAGGAGTTGAAGATCCTCGAGATTGAAGCTTCACATATTCATCGAATTAGGTTTTATAGTTCTTCTCTGTTCTTCCTACCTGAGATGTATTCCTTGACTATTTTCGATTCTCATGTATTGAATATGAGTAGCTAAACTCGTAAAGCTTAGATTAGATGAACCCTAAGTGACTTGGGGCTTTAAAGTGGTCACGGATCGGCGGTAATTAGATTCAGATTCAGACAGTTTCTCTTGCATGTTTGGTTTGTTCTTCATTGCCTGTGTTTCTTTTCACCTAGACTATATTCTTGTTAAGCTAAGGATAGAGGCGAATGTCCGCCTTACTTTAAAACACCAAATCAACAATTAATCTATTCAATGGAGTGTGTCTTTCGTAGGAACCATTTAGGATTAATCCACTGCTAGAGCAACTCATAAATTACTAGTAATCGCGCCAGTTAGTATTCCGTTGCAGAAGTGAACGCACGGACGGTTAATTAATCTTGGTAGTTAGATCGGATAGAGCAAAATTTCACCGAACTTAAACCTAAGGTTCATGAGTTATGGTGGTGTCTGAGAACTGAATGAATTAGGATTGAAAACCGCTGGTCTTGTGATTTCCAATGCTCTGGTGATCTTAGGGGGATTCGAAGTCTAAGCTTGTCTGTCGTTTTGTTGGGTTGGTTACTGATGACACTCGATTTGACGTGATTATCAGCCTCATTTAAGCGACATTCCCTTGCTTGAAACGTGGTTTTAGGGGTAAAATAGCTAATATTCACTCAACTACCCTATTTCCTACCGATTTGGTTACTTTGGCCCTTTTTGGGTCTACTTGATGGTTTTCTAGTGTTTTTGTGAAAGCACAGGTTTTTGCCATCATTTATGTAGCCACGGACGTGTTCAAGACCTCAAGGAGTGAACCGAGATCGAACCAGAAATCAAACCAGAGTCAGAACCGAAGATCCAACTGCCTAGCACAATGTTTTCGCCGAAAACACTATGAAGTTTTCGGCGAAAATACCTTCAGAAACTCACAGGCAACGTCAGCTGATTTACACTGAAGTTTTCGGCGAAAACTTCCTTAAGTTCTCGCCGAAAATCATAGAAGAAATCAAACAGGGGATTTTAACTAAAGTTTTCGGCGAAAATTATTTGATATTTTCGCCGAAAATATCTTCCAAATCCGGCGCTGTATTGGAAACCCTAAGCGTACCTATTTAAAGAGAAGTAGCCGGCAGCCAAAGGGGAATCAATTCATTATTCATATTTTTCACAAATCAGACTTTTGAGAGTCAGCCGACTCTAGGGTCGATAGATAGAGTTTAGAGAGTTCGAAGATCCGTGGAGAGATCGTAACGCCATCCTTCACCTCGGAGAATTCGGAGCTTAAAGTTGAAGATCCAGGAGATTGAAGCTTCGCGGGAGTCGTCAGAATTAGGTTTTTCAGTTCTTATCTGTTCTTCCTCTGTATGATGATCTTCATTGTTGCCTTTGATTCTCTTGTTTCTGATATGAGTAACTGAACTTGTAGAGCTTAGATTAGATGAACCCTAAGTGACCCAGGGCTTTAAAGCGGTCACGGATCGGCGGTAATTAGATTCGAAGTTCAATCAGTTTCTCTTGCGTGGTTGTTTTGTTCTTGATTGTTCATGTTTCTTTTCTGGTTGGTCGCCTAGATTAGGTTTTTGCAAGCTAGGGTTAGTCGCCAGACATCTCCCTGCTTTGGCGCATAAACTTGTCTTACTTGATCACCTAGTTTAGATTCTTGTTAAGCTGAGGATAGAAGCGAACGCTCGCCTCTCTTTAAAACATCAATTCAACCAGTTAACCTTATAATTGGAGTGTGCCTTTCGTAGGAACCAATTAGGGTTAATCCGCTTCAAAAGTAACTCATAAATCGTTAGTAATTGCACCAGTTAATTAAGTCATTGCGAGAGGCGACCGTACCCGGGCGGCTAGTTAATCTTGGTAGTTAGATCGGATAGAGCGAACGTTCGCCAGTCTTAAACTTAAGGGTCAGGAGTTATGGTGGTGTATAGAAACCGATTGAATTAGAATTGAAAACCGCTGATATGTTGATTGCCAATGCTCTGGTGATCTAAAGGGGATTCGAAATCTAAGTTCGTCTATCTTCTCGTTAGTCTACCATTTTAATCTTTCTGTCTTTTATTTTCCTTTGTTTATTAGATTAGAAGTCGTGGAACTCACACCACGCACTAAGTGTTCAAACCTGAGTAATTTGCCAGCTTCTTTGAGTAGTCGATTAGTAGAAACCCGTGGAATACGATCTAGTCTACTTCGGTAGGTTATTGATACCGCTAAAACTGCAGCATCAGTTACTTAAATAGTCACTGAACTTTGGCCAAATAACCCGGAAGTCACTAAACAAAAAAAATTGCTATTGACATTACCAAACTTTGACCCATTATCCACGTGGTCACTATTTGCTACGGACATCCATTATTCCGTCCATCCGCCTATGTGGACTCGCCAACTCATCCGCCACGTCATTTAAAATCCACATAAGCTCGTATCTACCCCAAACCAAACCTAATACACTCAATTCGAAATTCCATCTGATTTTCAAACCGAACCCAATCACCCTCCTCCCTGCACCACACTCTTGTCTCCTTCCTCCCTCCCCCTAGATCTCAGTACTCCGACTTCCTATTCTCCACCGACCGGACGAACAAGTAATGGCCACACAGAGCGAGAATTTGAAGAAAGGAGAAGGGTTTAGGACCAGACGAACAAGTAAGGAGCAGGGGGTTAGATTCGAGATTGGGAAAAGGAGCAGGTATTTGGGATTTAGGTTGGGAGAAGGAGCAGGGGTATTTGCAGAGTGAAATCCGACGATGGTGGAGAGATATCCGGCGAGAGACCGGGAGGACAGAAGAGGAATCGGTAGCAAGAGTTTGGAGAGCAGCAACTGGAATCTGGATCTGGATTAATCCTTGATAATCACGAACCTCAACTCCATTGATAATCACCAAGCAGAGCGCCGCCTCTCCTCCATTAATCCTTCGTCGTCTCTCGTTTTCCTCCTTCTCGCAACCTAGCTCCATTTTTTGGACTTCGAATTCGACTGATCGAGTTTCGTAATGTTTTAGTAAGGAGCAGGTGTTTAGATTCGAGACTGGGAGAATGGGTAGGTATTTGGGATTTAGATTGGGAGAAGGAGCAGGGGTATTTGGTATCCCCGTCGTCGATTTCAACCGCCCCGTCTCTAACTCTTCAATTGGTGGCTCGGTGCACTGTGTGATGCGACGACGGCGACAGCAGCTACGGCGGCAACAGTGGCCTTTGTGATGGCATCGACGGCGCTGGATTGTGTGAGGAACGCAACTCCAGTTAGGTCAAACCTCTTGGCAACCTCCAAACATGAGGGAAGGTTAGGTCAAACCTCTTGCAACTGGAACCATTAAACAGTGGGGAAGGAGGAAGGAGGAGGAAGAAGAAGACCGGTTTGGGTGAGGAGTTGGGTGGGAATAATTGGTTTGGGTAGGATGATTTTGGGTGGGGTATTTAATCTGACGTGGCATAAATAAATGAGGTGGCGGATGAGTTGGCGAGTCCACATCAGCGGATGGATGGAATAATGGATGTCCGTAGCTAACAGTGACCATTTGGATAATGGGTCAAAGTTTGGTAATGTCAATAGCAATTTTTTTTGTTTAGTGACTTTCGGGTTATTTGACCAAAGTTCAATGACTATTTAAGTAACCAACCCTCGTTTTGTTAAGTCAAACCAATCTTTCATTCTATCTTTTGTTTTCATTCCAATTTTCTTACTTAATAGTTTAGAAGTCGTGGAACTCACACCACGCACAATTTGTTTAAACCAGAATAATTTGTCAATTCCTTTGAGTAGTAGATTAGAAGAGACCCGTGGAATACGATCTATCTTACTTTTAGCTTGGTAGTATTTGATACCATGTTTTACAGCACATCACTGAATCTTCGAGTGACACTCATATCGGTTCGGCCATGGGATTACCCGCGTCGATTCAGGATGGATGTTATAAGTGGAGGCCTCTAAGGACAAGGGATACCAACTCCGACCACTCTACAGCTGCGTAGGAAGAAGCTAGAACGGTTATCTGCTCCCCCAACCAAAAAGGAGTCTGCCCCCAAAAATTACCAACACTTCGCCTCTTGGTAGCATGTTCACTACAACAGATGAGTCGATTTGTCGCAGGCCGTCTGCGACAGAAAATTTGGTCTGTGACAAAACTCGTCGCAGGCGGAGCTGTTTGTCGCAGGCGCATCACTGTCTGTGACAGGTTTGTCACATGCGGCCTGCGACAAAGTCCTGCCTGTGACAGGTTTGTCGCAGGCCGCCTGCGACAAAGCCCTGTCTGTGACAGCTTTGTCGCAGGCCTCCTGTGACAAACAGCATAGGCCTGCGACAAACGAACGAATGATCCCCCCTTCTGACGCCTGCGAATTCAGTTTTTTCATTCTCACTTCTTCCGAAAATCTCTGAAATTCTCATTCTCTCCTCTCTTGTGACGCCTCCAACATTCAACCACCTATTTCGCCGTCCCAATCTCATCCTCCTTCGTTCCGAGCCTCCTCCGACTTCCCAGAGCCTCCTCCGACGTACTGTCGCATCTGCCGACAATCTCCACAATCTCCAGGTGAGTAATATCATCTACTCAGTTCGTCTGACGGTTCTGGATTTCATATTAAACGAGTTTCTGATTTTGTAAATTACACTCTCTTAACTCCCTTCTTCAATACATATTTCTTCATCGGAGATGGCTAATTCAGGCGGCATATCGAGAAGGTGGAGGAGGGTGTTTTCGAGGCAGATGATACCCAAGAGAGGGAAAGTGAAGGTGGCGATCGTGACCGGAATTACTCACTCCTTAGCTTCAATTTTCTCCTTCAGTCACCGGAATATTGTTGTAGTTGCTACTCCCTTGTCTTGAGAAATTAGTTACTGTAAGTTTTTGGATGTAAATACATAATAAGAAAAATGACAAGTTTTATGTTTGTAGTTTTAGTTCAGCTGATCATGTGTTCTTCTTTTAGTACCAATGAGATCGATCTCTTCTGCGACAGTTGTCGCAGACAGCCTGCGACAAATGAACGTCTGCGGCAAACTTTGTCGCAGACAGCGCCTGCCACAAAAAGCGCTTTGTCGCGGCAGATTTTGTCACAGACAAAAAACACTAGTTGTCGCAGGTGCCGCCTGCGACAAACTTGGTGCTTTGTCACAGGCCCGACCTGCGACAAACCGCGGTTTTGCCTGTGACAAATTTCACGTTCTATTGTAGTGGTTTTTCTTTCATCTTACAAGGGATTTGACATTGATGTCCCCTCCCCCCCCCCCCCTAGAAAGGCAGATATCGTGTGGTCGAGTGGGAGATCATTTGGGCAGATGGCCCTGACTCTTGTCAAGTGTATCTGTTGGGGGTATTTCCCCTATTTTAAGACTTCTACTCTGCTACAAATGATGAAAGGAAACCAACTATCAAAAAATTTCTAATACGATGCCCCTGCTAATTTATGCATGATCGAGAATTGTCCATCTAGCTGGCCCTAGACCAAGGCCTTCGCCTACAACCTCCAACCCCCAATTGAGGACTGAAAATTGGACATCCTAAAGGCTTTAGGGGTGTTGCAGACTCATGCATGGGCTACCCTAGCCGCCTATAAAGGTGGCATGCATGAAATAGAGTGTCAGCCCTGCCCGAAGGTCTTCTACCACTATATATTTTGCATCAATTAATCAGGATGGCGTGACCTTCACCAATCGGCGATCCTATCAAGAAAGTGGGCCATGGAGTTTGTTGAAGGTGTGCTCCGCTTGATGGCATAACTTCTTCTTTTCTGGGGCAGATGTCCCTGAAGACGCTCATCATTGTCGTATGGTGTGATCGAAAAATTTAATAATCTTTCACGGCCTACTGAGTCGAAATCGACGTTGATATGTTGTGTCAATTCTTTGAACTATAATCTTCTAGGTTGGGGCCACAATGACTTCGAAGAACTTCTTCTTAACGGATGTGGGTGGCTTATTTGTTTTGTTGACTCATTGTGAATTGATAGAAGCTTAGCTGATTTAGGAGTTAGTGTTAATGTTATGCCTCCGTGTTTCTATGAGAGATTGTATCTAGCTGAACTGAAACATACCTCTATGACTATTGTGCTTGCTGATAAGTCGGGTAGGTATCACAAGGGAATAATTAAGGATGTAGATGTTAAGGTAGGACGATCTGACATTCCTGTTGATTTTGTTGTTTTAGATACAAAAAATGCCACCTCTACTTTGATCCTAGGTAGACCTTTTTTGGATACTGGTGGTGCTCGTATAGATGTTCAAGATAGCAAGCTCACTCTACGAGTTGGGGGTGAGAGTACCTACCATCTTTAGAAATTTGTTGAGAGGGAAAAAGGGGTTTTCTTCCCCAATGCGGATTAGACTTTACCATTCATCCTCTATTGAAGTTTCGACTAATCAGACACTCTTGGAAGGTGATTTTCAGAGGTTTGAAGGCACGATTGAGAGGAAGGAAGCTAGAATTGTAAGGAGTTTTCATTGATCATCAAGATCGGTTTCTATCGGGGTAAGATGACTTTCTCTTCGATATTATTCTCCTTTGTATCTTTGATTTCCTTTGAAACCATGAGTAGCTAAGCTATCTGGTTTGTTCATATTAGATGAAACCCCATGGAAGTTTTTTTTATGGATGATGTTGGGTTTTTAACCCTTTGATTGTTATTGAGGTTTATTCAAACATTTGATGTGTTCTTCTTAAACCCTAATTTGATTGATTGACTGATTGATTGATTCTATCTTCTGTTTTGATTTCGTGGGGCTAACCAAGGATGTGAGTCATTCTAGAGTGTAAGAAGTCGTTAGGTTCTGTCAGTAGCTTGATACAAGAATCGGTAGACCTAATATCTTTGCATTATCTTTGTGGCCTTTTATCGAACACCTTGTATGCGTTCTTGATAATTCACCGGTTAGCTTGACCATAGGAACTTGTGTATTTTATAGGATAGTATCTCTACGGCCTAATCCTGGAGTAGAGATTAACCAAGAAAGTGTCGAGTCCTTAAGTCTGTTAATCCAAAATTTCATTCCATCTATCCATCTTAACCGAACTAAAGTGTGTTCGAGTTTGGAAAACCTTCTTGATCTATCGTCGAGCCTCGAATCTGTTTATTTGTTTACATTTGCATTTTTTAGGGTAAATCATCATCACTTTCATTAATCAATCAGTGGGAGAGGTTTAGACAGATTACATGGAGGTTCTCCTCTAACCACTCTGGAGAGGTAGTACCCGAAATAGGTGCTACACAGACCCGTGACCGCCTAGCTAACTCATGGGTTGCCCTGTTTCTATCTCTCCGAACAAAACTAACTCGATACGACTCCGGGAGGAGGTTTTGACAAGCCTTGATAGTCATTCCGAACTCCGTAATATCACTCCCCGTCTCGTTGATTGCGTTAGCCACCACTTGCGAGTCTGTTTTAATAATCACATTACTCAATTGACAACGCTTCTTTCATGGCAAGAGCTTCACATTCATTAGTTGACGGGCATCCAGGTGTCGATTTCATCCTAAAATTCATTACCTCCCCCAGGTGGTTGCGGATAATCATTCCGGAGCCCTGGGTTCGACCTTCCTCAAATCTGGCACAATCCACATTGCATTTCAGGTAGCCTGGCGGCGGTGGGTGCCACTTGGGGCAACTCGAAGCTGGCATCGGGGTAACAGGCTGATGAAGCTCTATCGCTCTCTACCATTCCTGCAGGTGTTCAAGAGCAAGTTTCGTAACCACGAACGGCGGCTTCTTCTCATCCCTCCACACCCTGGCATTCTGATGACACTCGATTTGACGTGATTATCAGCCTCATTTAAGCAACATTTCTTTGCTTAAGACATGGTTTTTAGGGTAGAATAACAAATATTCAATCGATTGCCCTATCTCATGCCATTTGTGTTACTTTGGCCCGTTTCGGGTCTATTTGATGGTTTTCTAGTGTTTTTGTGTTAGCACAGGTTTTTGCCGTCAAATAAAGTAGCCAAGGTCATGTCTAAGGCGTTGGAACCTCGAGGAATTGCACCAGAATCGATCAAAGGAGCCAATCAAGTTCAGAAAATTCCTGCCCGGTTTACAAAGGAATTTTCACCGAAAATACTAGGGTATTTTCGGCGAAAATATCAGCACAAATCAACTGATGACCGGCTGAAGGAGTTTTCGGCGAAACCGTTAAGTTTTCGACCGAAGCGAAAATTACAGGAGATACCAGCCAAAGGACCGTCCATTTACACCATCATTTTCAGCAAAAATAATCCTTTATTTTCGGCGAAAATAATAGAAGAAATCCGGATTAATTAGGGTTAAGTATAAATACTTAACTGGCGGCCCAACATCAGAATATAGATCATAATATACTTTTCGTAATCAGAATTCGAAGAATTCTCTGAAGTTCTGGAGCGAAGAGTTAGAGTTCAAAGAGCCGGAAAGAGATCGTGACGCCATCCCTTCCATCTCGGAGAATCGGAGCTAGGAGTGCAGTTTACGGAAGATCGAAGTCTGCCAGAGTCGTCTAAATTAGGTTTTTCAGATTCTTTTCTGTTCTTCCTCTGGATGATGAACTCTTTCTTTATCTTTGATTCTTTTGTGATAAACATGAGTAGCTAAACTCGTTAGAGCTTAGACTAGATGAACCCTAAGTGACCCAGGGCTATAAAGCGGTCACGGATCGGCGGTGATTAGATTCGAAATTCAATCAGTTTCTCTTTCATGTTTGATTTGTTCTTCATTATTCATGTTTCTTGTCTGGATTGATCACCTAGATTAGATTCTTGTTAAACTAAGGATAGAAGCGAACGCTCGCCTTACTTTAGAACATCAAATTGAACAATTAACCTTATAATTGGAGCGTGCCTTTCGTAGGAACCGATTAGGGTTAATCCACTGCAAGAGTAACTCATAAATCGTTAGTAATTGCACCGATTAAGTTAAGTCGTTGCGAGAGGCAACCGTACCCGGGCGACTAATTAATCTTGGGAGCTAGAACGGATAGAGCGAACGTTCGCCGGTCTTAAACCTAAGGGTCAGGAGTTATGGTGGTGTCTTAGTGATTGATTGAATGAGAATCGAAATCCGCTGATCTGTTGATTGCCAATGCTCTGGGAACGAAGGGAGATTCAAAGTCTAAGTTCGTCTGTCATCTTTGTTTTCAACCCTAATTTCCAATCTGCTTTAGTTTAATTTTTAAATTTTCTCTGCATTTCTTAGAATTAGAAGTCGTGGAACTCACACCACGCACAACTTGTTTGCATCCGAATAAATTGCTAGTTTTTGGAGTAGTCAATCATAGAAGGCCCGTGGAATACGATCTACCCTAGCTTGTTAGCTTTGTTAGTTTATTTGGTTGAACGCATCACAACGACTGCGGTTCACCAAATTGGCGCTGTTGCCGGGGAGTTCTTTGATTGTTTGAAAAAAGAACTGGCAATTTATTCTTCTATTTTCCATCTTTCACCTTTCCATCCACTTCGATTTTACACTGGTTTTGTTTGTCTTTGTTATCTGTAGGTTTACAGGTGTATGCCTCACCGTCCTTGGACTCGCTCTCAAACCGAACAGGCTAAGAGTATAGAGAGACCAGGCAGTTCTGCTCCACCTCTACGATCACAGATTTTGAAGAAAGGCGGATCCAATCCACCCGTCACTCCGATCAAGATCGAGGAACTGAAGGAGAGTTCCTCATCTCCGTCTCCACCGTCATCTTCATCTGCTTCATACACCGCATCACTTTCACCTCCTCCATCTCCTACCATGGACGATCAGTTACCACCACCACCACCACCAAATGGAGAACTACCACCACCACCACCTGCACAGAAGAGTCTAGCAGACTATAACAAGCCGAGCGCGACTAGCGTTCGATCTGCCATTGCCGTTCCGCGCATTGAAGGAGATCCTGACTATGAGATCAAGATTCCATTCTTGACCATGATCTCTAGGGATCTACAGTTTGAAGGCATGCCCCTAGACAATCCGTGCACTCATCTTGCAGACTTCCTTGATCTCTGCAGCACTTTGAAGAACGGAAACCTCGACAAAAATACTCTTTGTCTGAGAGCTTTCCCGTTCTCTCTAAAAGGCGCTGCTAAGAGGTGGCTTACTGGCAAACCACCTGGCTACTACACTAATTGGGATACTCTGGCTCAGGACTTCGTTGAAGAATACTTCCCGCCAGCCAGAACAACTGCCATCAAGGACAGCATTGCCAGATTCTCCCAGAAAGAAGGAGAAAGCTTATATGATACTTGGAATCGATTCCAAGAACTTCTCTACAACTGTCCGCATCATGGATTCGAGCAGAGACAGTTAGCTGAAATCTTTGCTCGAGGACTTCGAGAAGAATCTGCCAAGTGGGTCAATTCTCTAGCTGAAGGGGATTGCACTACACTCACACACCTGAAGCTGCTCTTCTTCATTTCGCAAACTGTGCTTCCAAGTCAAGGAACTGGGAACGACAATCTGAAGGATCAAGGAGCAAGCTCGATCTCGAAGCTACTATCAAGGCAGAGTTAGAGAAGCATTTAAAGAAGTCTACCACACCAATCAAACCGCCGACAGCTTCTGTCTACGTTGCCGATTGCGAATGGTGTGGAGCTTGCGCACATAACGGAGGCCGTTGTCAGAATTTTGGTAAGGCAGAAGTCTGGTCTGCCGAAGAGGTAAATTTCATTCAACAAGGCTTCGTTAATAATCAGAATGGTTATGCTGGCTACCGCAACTTCAGGTAGCAAGGGAACTATCAAGACAGACCTCCCTACAATAATGGCGCCAACCATAACCAGAACCAGAATAACCGCCCAGCTGGTCCAGCTCAGGATCAGAAACCTAACCATCCGCCAGCAGGTGTTTACCAGCCGCCGCATCGAAATTTGGGCAACTATGGAACTGCACCTGGCAACCGCCAGAACCAATACTTGAATAACACCTATCCAGGTCAGCAACATCAGAGAGAAAACAACGTTAGTGACCTGGACAAGAAGCTTAGCCAGATCATCACCAGATTCGATGATCATGACAGTCAATTTAAAGCTCAAGCTCTTCTTAATCAAGAACAGATAGCCGTCGGCCAAAGAATTGAGCAAGCTGTAAACAACATCTCGAGCATGCTGACATCCGATCGACCATTTGGCCAACTTCCGAGCCAAACAGAGCCGAATCCAAGAAAAGAGCAAGCCAAGATGGTAACCGCTTGAAAATTTACAAGTTTATCTGCTGATACTTGTTCTGTTTTGCGCAGGATCGCTGAATCTCAAGAGGAAGAGGAAGAACAGAAACCGGCGCCTAAGGAGGATGATCCTCCTCTTGCACCGTACGTCGTGAAGCCTCCTTTTCCAAGAGCACTGCTACCAAATGCAAGGATCGAGACTGGCATGAAGGGGAACAAAGAAGGATATCCTGACATTCGTAGCAAAAACCTTCCTCTCCATATCCAGCTAAGTGTTCTGATCCTGGTTCTTTCACTCTACCTCTTGTCATTAATGATGTTGAGATATAGCGTTGTTTGGTTGATCTTGGTGCATCTGTTAATGTTATGCCTGTGATTCTATATGAAAAATTGAACATAGGAGAACTTGAACCGCCTAGTATGCAACTTGTCTTTGCTGATAGATCGCTTAAAACCCTAAGGGAGAGGACGTTGTTACTAAATGTGGGTCGTTCACGTTCTTAACTGACTTTGTTATCATTGACACTAGTGAGGATGATTCTACCATTCTCATAGGACGACCTTTCATGGCTACTACTGGAATGAATATTAACATCCCAAATGGTTCTTTAACGATAACATTCCGCCTTAAAGACGGAATGAAATATAACCCTAAGAATGAAGAATTCCATTGTTTAGCTGTTGAAACTGTGGAGTTGACTCCGGTCAACTCCGTCACTGATATCTCTTCTAGTGTGTCTAGATCAGTTGTTGCTGCAGACATTAAACATGTTGTGAAGAAGAAGCCACAAGCTGCGGTTCAGAAACCGCAAAAGAAGAAGGAACTGCAAGCCTCTTCTAAACCGCCAAGCAAGGAGTCTGGCAAGTCAAGCAGGAAGAATCATAAGAAGAAGCAAACTCAGATGGTCTGGAGACCAGTTGTTCGACCACCGTCTACCGATCCAGCTTCACCACCAATTCGTTCCGAGAAACCGGCGCCGGAACAAGTATGGAGGGAGACGCCAAAAGCATCTCCTAAGGAAATACTGACGATCACCAATCCTGGTGATATCAAGCCGGAGATTAAAGTAAAGAAGGAGCCGATCATTCTCGTTCCATCCAATGTCTTCCATGTGGAAGATGATCCTTTGACAGAACTGTTTGGACCGTTCAAGATCATTGACCATCTTCCCGACGGACGTACCAAGCTCCTACATGCGAACGGGAAGAAATGCATGCTCACCGGAGAAACCCCGAAGCTCTACTTTAGGAACTCCGATGCTAGCATCAAGGAGAATCTAAGTTGGGATGTCTCCTAATACCGTCCAGGTATCATCCAGCTCAAGGACGTTAATAAAAGAGCGCTTCGTGGGAGGCAACCCACGGCTGGAGTCCATTTTTGTTTTGTGTCAACCTTAGTGTTTTAGAGTCGGTTCGGGGGAGCCAAAAGTGTCAGTTTGTTTGTGTTTTTATTTTTCGTGTGTAGTCTGTGTGTCGTAGTATCGTTTGCAAGTTGATTGAGGTTGTTCCGATTTTTGTGGATTTAACTGTGATTTTCTGAAGTTTGCCAGATTTGCGAAAATATTTTCACCCGAGCAGTTCAAAATTTTCGACGAAAATGAACCCCTATTTTTGGCGAAATCGCCTTCTAAATTTTCACTGATTTCCCCTGTTTCATATTTTCGGCCGAAAATTCATTGTACTTTCAGCGAAAAAATCATTTTGAAAACCGGCGGTGATTTTAACTAATATTTTCGGTGAAAATTTGAACTTATTTTCGCCGAAAATACAAGGCAATTTCGGACCCTATCCCTTTAAAATCCGGATTTTGGTTTCTCTCTCTCCACTTGCCATTTTCAAACCAAGCCCGAAAAAAATAACCCATCCCCTGTTTTCGTAAACCGCCGCCGCCTCCCATTTTCTCTTCGCCGCCGCCGCCGTTTTCTGCCGCCGCCGCCGCCATTTTCCGCCACCGACCGCCGCCGTTTTCCACCGCCGACCGCCGCCGCTCCCTTCTCCTTCCTTTTCCGATCCCGTTGAGCCCTAGAACGTTCAAATCGGAGCTCTACAGCTCTAGTTCACCCCAACCCTTGTTTTCAGAGTTTTTCATCGATTTCTCCCAAACCGTTCGTTTTTAGCATCCATGGCCTCAAGGTAAGTTGTAGAACTTTTCATTACGAATCTTTTGACATATTGATTGCTGAATTTCGTCGGGGTTGACTTTTGGTTGACTTTTCGGTTTGCCTCGATTTGCGTGCTGACTGATTTCGTGTGAACTAGGTTAGCTGAACTGTTCTAGCATGCTTAGGGAGTTTCGTGCTTAATTTTCATATCATTTGATCATGTGTTGCTATGCATACAATTGATTCTTTGTGATGTTGACTTGTGAGAAATGTCAGTTTGACCATGAACTGTTTTTGATCATTTGGCTGCCGTATGTGTTCATTCTCGTTCAGATTATTGTGTTTGCCATCTGAGATCATATTTTACCGTCGTTCTCCGCTTTGTGATAGTCTTGCCATGATTAGGGTTCATTATGCTATAGTGTTGACTTTCTGAATGTCGGTTTGACTATTTGAACTCTGATTGTGCTTAACCAATTCTGGCTGTTCCTAAGCATGTATTTTACTGTCTATGATTACCGGTTACTCTGCTTTGCTTACCCCCACTCGGTTTTCCTCATTTCTTTGTGAAATTGAGTTTTTCTACTAAGTGTGGGGTAGGGTTTTAAGTTTGACTGATCTGGTTTCATTCTGGTTTTAGGAACACCACTTATGAGCGCAGGACCAAGGCACGACTTGATGCTGCCTTGAGCTCCAGAGCCCCCGCTCCCGTCACACCCGCCGTTCAGGGCCCTCCTTCAACATTACCTTGTCGGGCTGGGTACCATCGCACTATCGCTCGTCTACCTGACTTCTACTTCGAGTGCTTCCAGAAGATCGAGCATGTTCGGGGAGCTAAAGTACGTCCTCTTTCCATGGAGTCCCTCAGCGAGCATGACGAGGACTACCACCGGAACGTGCATGACGCCCTAGCACCGGCCGGCCTCCTAGAGCTGACCACCATAGCTGCCGATGATAAAAGCGATTTTACCAAGGTCGTATTCCACGGGGTCCTCTCATAGACCAATACTCACACTTCTCATAGACGGTCTAGACATTTGAAATTTGATTGGTTTGATTTAGAAATTCAGAAACAAAGGCAAAGAAATGCAATACTAACAAAGATTAAGCAAGAAGAAAGGTGGATCAAATCAAAGACAAAGGGGGCTCTCTTGGTGGGTAGTTTCATCATGCTCAAGATGACTAATTGAACAAACAAGCCAATTAAGATCGAGTTTGCATTCGTATGACCATGCATTTCACTTCTATAGACTCAATGCACTCTCGTAGCACCAAATCCCTATCCTAATACCACTCAACTTAGGCTCTCGCTCTCAAGCTAAGTGAAAAAGGATGCATTCTAAGTGTTTGATGAAATGCCAAGACACAAGACCCTCTCTTAAGACTCTATGACCACAAGGCTAGGCATAACACTCTCATATCAATGCTCTAACACTAAGAGATTCACCAAAAAGCCTTTTCAAACTCAATTGAATGAAAATCCACATGCACACCAAGTGTTCGATAAAATGCCCAAGAGAGAAATCAAGTGAAAATGGTTGAAATAAGATGATCTAATCTCTTAGAACACACTCACTTCAATCCCTAGACCTACAATCTATGCAATCCAAGCACTCTCATGCATCAAATCACAATGAATGGACCAAATTAAGCAAACATGGCATAAAATGGCATTAAGAACAAGTCTAGGAATCATCCTCATACAACCAAGATCAATCATGGCAAGTTCTATACAATCATCTCTCTATCATAGCACAACTAATCTACCCATCCAAGATG
This sequence comes from Linum lewisii, assembly GCA_034768395.1. Lineage (NCBI taxonomy): Eukaryota > Viridiplantae > Streptophyta > Magnoliopsida > Malpighiales > Linaceae > Linum > Linum lewisii. The sequence goes on along the minus strand of CM068304.1, from coordinate 42,015,265 downwards.
AACCCTAGAAACTCAGCCACACATGGCCAAGGGAGTAAAGAGAAAAGAAGGAAGAATGGTCACCAAGAACACCATGGATGAATCCTTGAGATGATCTTCACTTCTCCACTTGTAAGCACTTCTCCAAGGTTTGTTGGCTTCAATCCTAGCTCCAATGGCTTCAAATTGCTCCAAAAACGTGTTCTAGGGTTTGAGGGTTCGTGGGTATGTGTTTGGGGTTCAAAAGATATCAAAAGCATTCCTCAAAATGGCCAAAAACGAAGGTATATATAGTGCAGGGGACAGTGCACGGCGTGCACCCCTGCACGGCGTGCACCCATGCACGGTGTGCACCCATGCACGGCGTGCACATCTGCACGGCGTGCACCCCTGCACTCTGCAGAAAGCTCGATCTTGTAATGCTCATATCTCCCTCGTCCGGCCTCCAAATGACCTCCCGTTTGCTCCTATGCGCTCCTTGTCATCCGTACTTTGATGCCATAACCTGAAAATGCACAGAGGCAACTCCAATAGACCACGAATTTGGCTCCAAAGTGGCAACCGGACAACAAAATGACACTTTGCACAAAACTTCAATAAAAGCATATAAGTCATGTCATTTCACGAATAAACACGGGCATTTCAAAGGTCATTCATAAGCTTAAAATGCACTAATTAAAGTCACATCAGCCAACTTCCCAGACATCGCCCTTCAGGGGTTCTGGGCGACCTTTGATCTGGATGAGCACAAGAGGAGGCAAGGCCAGAAGGTTGTTACCTTCTATCTGGGTGGAGTATACAGGACCCTCACCTATGATGAGTTTGCTGCTCATCTAGGTATCCCCTACGAGTACTATCATGGACATCACCTCGGCTGGGGCGACGATGATGACGAGGAGGCGTACCATGCACTCTAGAGCCACATGACTGGAGTGCCTGGCGATCGCCTTGGGGAACACAACTCAGTTAAGTCGCTCTCTCACCCTCTCTTTAAATTTATTCATATGGTTTGGCGTAGATCGCTTTTATATGTTCCAGATAAGGATCGCCACCATATCCTCAAGGAGGAGCTTATGCTTCTCCGAGCCATCCGAGAGAGCTACCCTCTTCACCCCGGATGGGTGCTTGCTCGCATCTTCCGCCAGAAGACCAAGAGGCGGACGCCACCTCGTGCACTCCTGGGAGGTAACTTCATAGGTCAGCTCATCATCTCCTTCGGCATCAGCCATGAATATCGCCCGACCATTCCCCGACACCAAGTTAGGACAGTTGGAGGAGACTTAGCGGTCGAATATGACCTAGAGCTGGACCTTAGTCCCCAGGTGGCAGCAGATCCTCCCCTCCAGCATGTAGCCGAGTCGGAGGAAGATGATGATACTGAGCAGCCGCAGCCAGAGTTCCATGACTATATACCCTCGCCACATCATCAGGCAGGGTATGCACACCAGTCGCCGCCACACATTCCAGATCCATACCAGGCGCCTCACCCTCAGCACCGACTGGACATTGGTGAGCTGTATGAGCGACTGCAGGAGTGGCGCATCACCGACAACGCCACTCAAGAGGCGAGATGGACTATTATGCAGCAGCATATGCGCCGCGCCGACAGGCGGTATGAGGCACAGCTGGCGTGGCAACGTCAGCTCGGCGAGCATCTCCACTTTCCACCCCCGACACCCCTGACCAGCCATGATCAGGTGGTGTCCTTTTCCTTGTCCTTTCTTTTTATTTATTCTTTTCGGATTTCGATCCACTTTTTTTTTCTGTGTGGATCCGGGACACTTGTCCCGGTTTCCTTTTATGTTTCATTTGTTTTTGTTTTGTAGGCAGTAGGGAGATTCCCTTTGCTTCACTTTGGTAGATCACCTCCGCTCCGAGGACCCGTGCTCATCCCCTACACCAATCATCTCGGTCCAGGTTCTTCTACTTCACTCTGAACTCTAAAATTAGTCCTGTGAGGACACAGTCCGATTTAAGTGTGGGGTAGGATGCTAGAGAACCTTGCATGAACTTGATTGCCCTTGATTGTGTTTTGTTTTTGCCTCGTGATTCCATTCCAGTCTCTCTAGCATTAGAATGGCTCAGTTCTTGATTTTTGATGTTAAGTTGTTGTTCAAACCTTCATAATGATGCTTAGACTGCTTAACCTAGAACTTGAGAACCAACTTGTGTACTTTGATGCTAAATTGCCTGGTCAGAACAGAATTTTTAAATCACACTTGTAGTTTGTAGCCTTGATTGCATGAAAATGACCGAATCCGACTAGCAAACCAAATGTGAGCTTTTGATCCATTGCACGTAACTTGCAATTTTAATTCTTTCTGAGTGGTTTTCTGTTTGCTTGACTGAGTTAGAATTTGCATGAGACCTACTCGATACCACACGATGACACGAGTTCTAGAAGGATAGGGGCACCTAGATTCAGCTACTAAGCCAGATAGCCTACCTAACGATAAAATCCATTAGGTGTAGACCCTTGAGTTTGGCCTGTTCTTTCGGTTTGATAATACATTACAGCCATTTCCCATTTCGTTCATTCCCCGTTGATCCCCTGTGGTTGTAGTTCTAGATTGACCTACCGGAAGTCGGTTTGTGGTAACCTGCCTATAGCCATTAAACAGGTGGTCTTAGCTAATATGTCCAGACGTGTAAATCCCTCTAGCAACTAAAAGAAAGAATCGGCACAGAAGAAAAAAAATCAAGTAAGAAAAGAAAGAAAAATTTCGAAAAAAGTGAAGAAAAGAAACATCAGAAAAATCAAAAAAGTTTCAAAGTTTAGTTCAAACAATACGTTCTTCTCCCTACAAATGGAAGAATGAAGTCAGAAAAAAAGAGAAAAAATAATATACGAAAAAGAAAATAAGTGCTAGGTTGCTTGAGGGTATCATAGGACGAGCGTTCATTATTCCACCCGTACCTGGTTAGACGGTAGGAAGCCATAGATTAGATTCGAGGGAAGTTAGTCGAAAGCTACACCGCACCAAGCCATCATCATACATTCCCATCATCCATCGCATCATAAACCCAAGTAGTGTAGATTTCATTACGGTCCTAGCAGGGAAGTCCTTCTTGACTAGATACTCGTGTTGTCACAGTGGTGGAGATGTGGTCGAATTGCAAACCTATGACAGAATTCAGTAATAGAAAATGATCGAGAGCAGAAACACGTCCTTAAACACAGAGAGCGAGAGTTCCCATTGTACTAAATATTTCCTGTGCGAGGAGTCTGGTCGGTTAGGTCAAATTCATGCATAATTGGTTGCTAATTACTTGTCGTGTGCAGTTTACTAGTGAGACCAGGTTGTTTGGCTGATCTGTATACATGTCAGGTTTCTTGTTCTAGGAATTAGCTATCTAATAATTCATTGTGTTTGATTGAGCTCCAATTTAATCAATCTTATCATTTATGAACATGAGCGTTTCTATTCAGTTTGCTTGAGGACAAGCAAAAGCTTAAGTGTGGGGTATTTTGATGACACTCGATTTGACGTGATTATCAGCCTCATTTAAGCGACATTTTTTTTCTTAAGACATGGTTTTTAGGGTAGAATAACGAATATTCAATCGATTGCCCTATCTCGTGCCATTTGTGTTACTTTGGCCCGTTTCGGGTCTATTTGATGGTTTTCTAGTGTTTTTGTGTTAGCACAGGTTTTTGCCGTCAAATAAAGTAGCCAAGGTCATGTCTAAGGCGTTGGAACCTCGAGGAATTGCACCGGAATCGATCAAAGGAGCCAATCAAGTTCAGAAAATTCCTACCCGGTTTACAAAGGAATTTTCGCCGAAAATACCCTAGTATTTTCGGCGAAAATATTAGCACAAATCAACTGATGATCGGCTGAAGGAGTTTTCGGCGAAACCGTTAAGTTTTCGACCGAAGCGAAAATTACAGGAGATACCAGCCAAAGGACCGTCCATTTACACCATCATTTTCGGCAAAAATAATCCTTTATTTTCGGCAAAAATAATAGAAGAAATCCGGATTAATTAGGGTTAAGTATAAATACTTAACCGGCGGCCCAACATCGGAATAGAGATCATAATATACTTTTCGTAATCAGAATTCGAAGAATTCTCTGAAGTTCTAGAGCGAAGAGTTAGAGTTCGAAGAGCCGGAAAGAGATCGTGACGCCATCCCTTCCATCTCGGAGAATCGGAGCTAGGAGTGCAGTTTACGGAAGATCGAAGTCTGTCAGAGTCGTCTAAATTAGGTTTTTCAGATTCTTTTCTGTTCTTCCTCTGGATGATGAACTCTTTCTTTATCTTTGATTCTTTTGTGATAAACATGAGTAGCTAAACTCGTTAGAGCTTAGACTAGATGAACCCTAAGTGACCCAGGGCTTTAAAGCGGTCACGGATCGGCGGTGATTAGATTCGAAATTCAATCAGTTTCTCTTTCATGTTTGATTTGTTCTTCATTGTTCATGTTTCTTGTCTGGATTGATCACCTAGATTAGATTCTTGTTAAGCTAAGGATAGAAGCGAACGCTCGCCTTACTTTAGAACATCAAATTGAACAATTAACCTTATAATTGGAGCGTGTCTTTCGTAGGAACCGGTTAGGGTTAATCCACTGCAAGAGTAACTCATAAATCGTTAGTAATTGCACCAATTAAGTTAAGTCGTTGCGAGAGGCGACCGTACCCGGGCGACTAATTAATCATGGTAGCTAGAACGGATAGAGCGAACGTTCGCGGTCTTAAACCTAAGGGTCAGGAGTTATGGTGGTGTCTTAGTGATTGATTGAATGAGAATCGAAATCCGCTGATCTGTTGATTGCCAATGCTCTGGGGAACGAAGGGGGATTCAAAGTCTAAGTTCGTCTGTCATCTTTGTTTTCAACCCTAATTTCCAATCTGCTTTAGTTTAATTTTTAAATTTTCTCTGCATTTCTTAGAATTAGAAGTCGTGGAACTCACACCACGCACAACTTGTTTGCATTCGAATAAATTGCTAGTTTTTGGAGTAGTCAATCATAGAAGGCCCGTGGAATACGATCTACCCTAGCTTGTTAGCTTTGTTAGTTTATTTGGTTGAACGCATCACAACGACTGCGGTTCACCAAATTGGCGCTGTTGCCGGGGAGTTCTTTGATTGTTTGAAAAAAGAACTGGCAATTTATTCTTCTATTTTCCATCTTTCACCTTTCCATCCACTTTGATTTTACACTGGTTTTGTTTGTCTTTGTTATATGTAGGTTTACAGGTGTATGCCTCACCGTCCTTGGACTCGCTCTCAAACCGAACAGGCTAAGAGTATAGAGAGACCAGGCAGTTCTGCTCCACCTCTACGATCACAGATTTTGAAGAAAGGCGGATCCAATCCACCCGTCACTCCGATCAAGATCGAGGAACTGAAGGAGAGTTCCTCATCTCCGTCTCCACCGTCATCTTCATCTACTTCATACACCGCATCACTTTCACCTCCTCCATCTCCTACCATGGACGATCAGTTACCACCACCACCACCACCAAATGGAGAACTACCACCACCACCACCTGCACAGAAGAGTCTAGCAGACTATAACAAGTCGAGCGCGACTAGCATTCGATCTGCCATTGCCGTTCCGCGCATTGAAGGAGATCCTGACTATGAGATCAAGATTCCATTCTTGACCATGATCTCTAGGGATCTACAGTTTGAAGGCAGGCCCCTAGACAATCCGTGCACTCATCTTGCAGACTTCCTTGATCTCTGCAGACTTCCTTGATCACAACGACTGCGGTTCACCACATTCCTCTCTCTCCAAATACCCCAAAGCAGAGCAAATGTTTTCTCGGTTTGTGCCTTCGTGCCTTCTTTGAGCAGCGCGGTCATCCAATCCGTAATGATGTCCCTTTTGTCTTGTAACCTCCTCATCAACGAGGTTAGACCTGCCGCCTCCCAGCAAGCTTCCACCTTTGCACAATCAAAGAATAAATGCCTCACCGACTCCGTGGCTTGCTCGCAAAGACCACAACCTCCTGGCACCACTATATGCCGACGACCCAACGTTTCCCTTGTCGGCACAATGTCCCTCACCAGCCTCCACGCCATTATTTTCAGCTTTGGTGGTGTGTGCGCTTTCCATAGCTCATTCCAAGGTCCATTAACTCTGAGGTCTTCCGATTGGTTCAGGCTGTTCGACCACAACCTATATGCCGAGCTGACTGAGAGTGCCCCCGACTTTGAGAAATTCCAAATTGGTTAATCCGAGCTCACCTCCTCAGTAAGTGGGAAAGTTAAGATACATCTGGCGTCTCGATCATTGAAAGTTTCCTCAATCAATTCAACATCCCATTCTCGGGTACCCGGGATCCATAGATCGTTGACTGTCAAATTCTTTAGACCCGACTGCACTGGTGTGGACACGAACCTGGATTCTTCGTCGTTCAACCATGGATCATTCCACACATTTATGTGGGTTCCGCTGCCTATTCTCCACTTGATCCCCCTCTTCACAAGTTCCTGAGAGTGCCAAATACTTTGCCAAACCAAACTAAGATTTGCTCCTTTCTCAGTAGTCAAAAAGCTACCCGAGGAAAATACTTTGCTTTATAAATTTTGGATACCAACGCCTCCGGGTTCGATAGCAGATTCCACCCTTGTTTCGCCAGTAAGGCAAGGTTGAAACCTCTGAGATCCTTAAAGCCCATACCTCCATGTTACTTCATCCAATTCATAACGCGCTTTCCACTCCTTTTCATGCCCCACCAATAAGAATTAATCATATGTTATAAATCTGGAGTGAGGGTTACCGAAAGCCTGAAGATGTTCATGCAATAAATCGGTAAAGCCTGCGCCACCGCTTTAACAAGAACCTCACGTCCCCCTTTCGATGTGCGGCTGACCTAGCCAACCTTTAATACGCTGCCATAAGCGTTCTCTGAGAAAAGCAAAAGTGCCTCTCTTGTCCGCACCCACCATGGCCGGCAGACCTAGATAGTTGCCGGTGTCCAGGGTACGCCTAACGCCAAGGATCTCTCGAAAGCCCTCCTCCAGCATCTGATTTGTACTCTTCGTAACCCTAAGCCCCGACTTATCAAAATTTATAAGCTTTCCGGATGCTTGCCCATAAGTGTCGAAAATACCTTTTAACTTTTGAACCTCTGGAATCGTTGCCCGACAGAAAAAGAGGTTATCGTCGGCAAACAGGAGATGCGAGATACATGGTGCTCCCCGACAGATCTTGACGCCGCGAAGGCCGCCCCTACCTGTTTCCCGCCGGTCTAGCGCCGATAGACCTCTTGCACACAGAATAAAAAGAAACAGTGAGAGCGGACATCCTTGCCGGAGACCCCTGCTAGGTTTAAACTTGTCCGTCAACGAGCCGTTTATGTTCATCGCATATATTCAACAGACTTCACACAATTCATCATAAGCTTTACCCAACTGGCATGGAACCCGAAATTCTTAAGCACACCCTCTAAGTAGCTCCATTCAACCCGGTCCTACGCTTTGGAGATGTCGATCTTAAGAGCGAGATCACCTACTTTTGCGTCCGGTCTCCTCTTCATGCTGTGAAGCGTCTCGAACGCAATCATGACGTTATCAATGATTGACCTTCCTTTTATAAAAGTTGATTGTTCCGCTTCAACTAGAGGCGGAATCACACTTCGAAGTCTATTAGCCAGGACTTTAGCTACTACCCGATACAAGACATTGCATAACAAAATCGGGTGAAGATCCTTCATTGTAGCAGGAGTGTCCACTTTCGGCAGTAGCACTATTGTTATAACATTAATATCCGGCGATAGCTCCCCCGCCTCGAGCCAACCAATACAAGCTCGAGTAACTTCTCCTCTGATCAGCGGCCAGAACTGTTGGTAAAAGCCCGAGTTAAGACTATCGGGACCCGGTGCCTTATTCCTACCCATGCTAAAAATCGCCCTTCGAATTTCCTCAGGCGTAAATCTGGCCGCGAGCTTTCTATTACCGTTCTCCGACACTGTCCGATCCAAAGCCGCGGTGACCGGATCCGCTGCATAGGTTCCTGCCCGAAAAAATGACATGAAATAATTATTAGCTAGGACACCCAGATCCTTGTTACCTTCAACCTCCCTTCCGGCCTCATCACGTAGCATAGTTAGCTCTTTTCTCTTTTTCCTCGCCGTCGCGGTGGCATAAAAATAATGGGTGTTTCTGTCTCCATCCTTGAGCCATTCGTGTTTAGCTCGTTGTCTCCAATATCTTTCTTCCATCTCTAAAACATCTGAAACCTCTTTCCGGCACTCTTCATAATTTTCGGCAGCCTCCCTAGAGTTATCCATACGTAACTTTTCAAGACGCCTTTTCCCTTCTTTAATTTTGATGCGGAATCTACCTTTGTAAATTTTGCCCCACTCATGTAATTCCTTAGCACAGCAGGAGAGCTTCTGTAACAACTCCATCGGCCCGAGCCGTTCCCAAATCTCCTCAACCACTCTGTTGAAAGCCGGTTCCAGGATCCATGCGTTCTCGAAGCGGAATGGTCGTGTCGGATACTCTTTCCTCTCCCCCGACGTATCTAAGAGTATCAGAGAGTGATCAGATATCACCGCCACCAAATTGTACAGAACCGCATTTGGGTATATAACCCGCCATTTATTAGTAACCATGGCTCTGTCTAGCCTCTCCTCAACTGCATCTGGCGTCCCTTTGCTCTTTGACCATGTAAATTTGTGTCCCCGCAGCTCAAGATCGCTCAAACCACAATCAATAACTGCTTCACGGAAACCTCGGAGTAACCGATCCGGATGCTCATGCCTTCCCCTCTTCTCATCATTGCTAAGCAGATCATTAAAGTCTCCCATACACAACCACTCGTCTTCCGAGTCGCCCGCCAGGGTCCTTAACATATTCCACGACTCGCTTCTCTGAGAACGGTCCGGCTGCCCATAGTACGCAGTGAGCCTTGAAGTCACATCAGACTCGTCTGTGATCATCAAATTAACAAAAGTCCTCGAGTACGAAATTAACCTTGCATTTATTTCATTATTCCACATAACAGAAACACCACCGCTACGCCCAACTGCAGCCACTACAAAACAATTATCAAACTTCAAATGGCATCTAACCTCTTCCATTCGTTGTCTACTAGCCAAAGTTTCAAAAAGTAACACAATATTTGGTCTGTGATCCCGAACCAGGTCACCCAAGATTCGAACCGCGCGAGGTTGACCCAACCCTCGGCAGTTCTATCTAAGGATTAACATTTGTCCTGGCAAAACCTACCCTGTAGGCTTGCCTTTGCCAGGTTTTCACGGTGTGTCTAGATACCTTTCAATTGTTTGCTAGGGCTTAGCATGTCATCCCCCTTCGACGATCCCAAGTGTGTCCCATTACCTTCAGCATTTTCTCGACGCCTTTTCTTTTCTTCCTCAAAAATAACTCCTTCATCTTCCATAACCATAGGATCCGCTGTGAGAGCAAGCAACTGCCCTTTGTCCACTATATTGGCCGCATAATTCCCGGCCAACGCCCTCAGGTTTGGGGGGTAATCAGCTTGCTGATCACCGAGCTCGAGTCCCCTTTAATGGCTTCTTCTTCCTCCTTTGAGTCATCTATCAGCCATCCCTCACCTCCTAGCGACGTATTTTTCCTTGGTAAAGCTCGGATCGAAGCATCCCATAATCGTGGCGGCTCAACGTCCAGGTTCATGTAACGGTACTCACATAGGCGGTCCAGGTGACCTATTTTGCCACAGATGTAGCAAAACGTTGGGATGCGCTCGTACCAAAATTTGCATATAATCCAAGGCTGTCCGGGATTCCGGACCTTCTTCTCCTTCCTTAACGGCTTCGTGACATCAATCAGGGTTCGGATGCACATATAGGAACGAGTGAAGTTCAGCGCGTTCTTCGTGTCGTAGCTCATAAACGAACCAATGAAGTTACCCAGAGTTTTGTCGACCGATTCAGAGAAAAACCCAGGAGCTAGGTCATGAATCTGCACCCAGAACGCTGCATGGTGCAACGGTACCATCGTCGGGTCTTCCCCTTCCTTCAACTCATGAAGCACCAATAAAAAGTCATCAAAGGTCCACGGACCGTTGTCGAGAACCCATCGGAGATCGATCCTACTATAGAATCTGAATAGGATTAGGCGGTTCCCAAGGTCCTCCACTGAAACCCCTTTCCCGGTTGCTAGATTGCCGCCATTCTATTCTTCATCACATTAAAGTTGAATCTTTTCTTGGTGATGAAGGTACCGACAGCACAAAGAGGGTGTGTCGCCACCTGGTTCGTCACCGCCGGTACTTCGAACTCCAACACTTCATCATCTTCTTCTCCTAGTTGCAAACCTTGGAGATCGTGCACCACTGTATCGCCCGTTCAAGTCGTCATAGTCTCCGCCAGCTGAGTAACCAAAGACCCGAGTGTACACCGAACCGCGTCCTCAACCCTTGCCCTAGTGGTTCCACTCGACAATATGATCTACCGGAGCAGAGCTAGGGGCCCCAAACGCAGACACGAGACTCATGATGCAGATTGAGTAGGGAGGATCGATGTTGCGATCACAGCTCAAGGTCCGATGGCCGTTTGTTTGCGGCGGCGGCTCGAGAAACTAACGAAAATCCTAACCCTCAAAAGGGGTATAAACTCTCATGCGAGAGAAAAAAACATTAGTACATTTGCATTTTTAGTTTAATTAGATTGCAAACCACTTTCAAACCAAACAATGAAATCCTGATTAGCTTTACACACTTTGTTGAGTAATAATTCTTTGACATCCCATGTTCGGCCCAACCCTTGATTTGGGGTCAGTCTTCAAGTTGGGATAAACATGGAGACAACGACCGTTACAACCGGTGCAATGGCCGTTGTGGCATGCAAGGTAACCGACGTTATAGTATGAAGAAACGAGCGTTGTATGTTGGTTGCAACGACCATTACCCATGGCGGTAGACTGAATTCATATTGAAGGAGAAAGTCAGATTCTTTTAAAGGGGATTAGGATTTTTATCGGGCGACAGAGAGGAAAGAGACCTCAGAGGAACAACGAAGGTTTGTGGACTAGTCGTGAAATATTATATCAGGGTTTAAGAAGTGAAGGCCTGCTATGCTAAAACTCATTAAGTTAGTGACCAAAATAGATATTAAGCCCAGTCGCCACGCCTGCTGGATATTTAGATGGAAAAACCAAAGAGTAGAGATTGATTAGCAAACGATGCCGTTATGTCGACAAAATTTGCTTGAACGAGGTAAAATAGAAAATGCAGTAGGAAGAGGAAACGAACACTAAACCAAAAAAAAAACACATCTCAACTCAATTCAGGTAGGAGCCGAAAGTGCGAATTTGGGAGAGAGACGATTGTGTTTCGCCGATCTCCTTTTCTTGAAGCTTCAATAAGCAGAGCACGGAGCCATCACAAGCTACACTCTTCTCTCTCTTTCTCTTTCTTTCTCTTTGAGATCCATCTGATCAGATCCGTTACCTCCTTTCCTGGGCCGTTCCCTTGCATCTCTCTCTTCTTCTCTATCCAAATCTCTCGCTGCTCCCTTTCTCCCCCGCAACGAATTTCTCATTTCCTGTTGTTTCCGCCACCTGGGTCTTCTTGATTGCCTTCGATTCGGCTTAGTATTACAAGGGCTTATTGGCTCCAGCCTTTATTTATTATTGGACACGGGGCCAGGCGGAAATGTGCAAGATCGTGACCTAGGGTTTGTAAAGGCATTGCCTTTACCCCTTCAATTGCATGAGGATTTGGCGCTGCTTGTGCTTCATTTTCGACGACGACGACGAAGTGCAAGGGCCTGATAGCAAGACTACTAATTCTGGAGCCATGATAGAGTCCGCTCTCGAGGATGAGTCTAATCCCATTACCATGGAGGACGCTGAGGAAGCTGTTCAGGCATTCTGCAGTCCGAATCGGGAGACTGATGATCGGATGTTTGAAGAGATGATTAGAGTAGTACAGGGTCGAGATGCCACCGTGGGCGAGGCTGCCGGCGATGGCGTTGTTGTTCCGGTTGCGTGGAGGAGGAGCACTCTTCGCTTTGCCCAGAGGCTGCGGGGTGAGAGTAGTAGTTCGTCAATGACTGAGCTGCCTGATGATGATGGTATTGAGGATTCTGATAGGGATTTGCATTACAAACGCGCTAAAGTTTTCACTGCTTCTCGGTGAGGCCTTGTACCTTGTTTTCCTTTGCTTCTTCTCTTTTAGGGGTCTGATCAAGCACGAGCCTTTGTCCTCAATCCTCATGCATTCTAGTTCCACGTCTTTTATTTCCAAAGTCTTTCAGTGGCATGTTTCGGTCCTCTTCCCCTGACAGACCTCATCTGATGTCTACAATATGTGATCAAGTTCGGCTCATCCCATCTTAATGTATATGGTAGTGCACATAACATGGACTGTCATTGCACATCCTACATGCGTATGTATTCTATGCTTGATTTTTAGTATGAAGTAAGGTTTCAATCATTTGAGGCAAAATGTTTATACAAGTTTGGTACCAACGCCTAGGCTGGCTAGGCTCTAGGCAAGGCCCCAACACCCGTCTAGCGCCCAGCGCCTTCTTGAACCTTGGCTGTAGTAACCCAAAAATTTATTGGAAAAACTAGGGAGTCTTACATTCGAATCGCCTATTTGTTTGATTTCTCCTTTTGCTTAGCACGTGAAATAAGTAGCCTAAAATTACATAATTAAGTTGGCTGTTGGTTCTGTAGTAATTGTTACAGCATTGAACTAATGGTCAGTTATCTTTCGTTTATGATAATCATTACTGCAGTGACTGCGATTATGCCACAATGATGCCTTCATCTACCAGCCTCTCTAGTTCTTCAGGACCGAAAGACATGAACTTTTCTAGGAATCCTGATAGGGGTGAGATTATTTATCACAATTTCATGTGGAATGATAGCAGTGATGATGGTTGTTTTGCTTCCAATGGCAATGGAGGTGATGGAAATGGAGATGAGACTCCCCCTTCTAAGTCAGATGACTTAGAAGTTAGAATGGATCTTTCAGATGATCTTTTGCATATGGTAAACTGCTCTTACTTTGTGCCCTGCCTCATGCTTCTATTTCTGGATCTAATTCTCTCTTTTTGTACCTTGTTTTCAAGGTCTTTTCTTTCATGGATCATGTTGATCTTTGTCGAGCTGCAATGGTTTGTAAACAGTGGCGAATAGCTAGCGCACATGAAGAATTTTGGAGATGTTTGAATTTTGAGAATCGTAATGTATCTGTAGAACAATGTAAGTCTTTTTTTATGCTTGGTCATAAATCCCTGCTTCCAGTTGTGAAGTGCCCCATACTTATTGTTTTATTGTGCTGGCAAGAAATTTATTAAACATGCTGAACTTCTGAGAAGATGAAGATATGTAAGTGAGTCCGGTGTCATTTCTTTGGGCGGTAACATGAAAAAATGTTGTTAACGTAGCTTGCAAATTTGGTTGAGTTGCTACCATAAACTGTGCATATGCCATTTCCCTTTTTATGATGCTAGGAAGTATTGTGAGATTCACATGTCCTTTCTTTTGGTGGTACCTTACTGCTGCATGGTAATTATTTCAGTTGAGGACATGTGTCGTCGTTACCCAAATGCAACGGAGGTGAATCTTCACGGTGCCCCTTCCATCTACTATCTTGTCATGAAAGCAGTTTCATCATTAAGGTCACTGCTCACGATTTTCCTTCACCTTTCCCTAGTCAATTAATTTCACTTCATTGCTATAGTAGTCTGTGCTGTAACTACTGCTTGTATCTTTTTGTGTTCAGAAATCTTGAGACATTGGCTTTAGGAAGAGGACAGCTGGGAGATTCATTTTTCCACGCTTTGACAGATTGCAACATGTTGAGAAGTTTGAATGTCAACGATGCTACCCTAGGTAATGGTATGCAGGAGATATCTATAAGCCATGACAGACTGCAACATCTTCAGCTTGTGAAATGTCGTGTTCTGAGGATATCTGTCAGGTGAATTGGTCTCATGTTACTAAAGAAAAATTACTGTTGCTATTTGTTTATCTGACTCCAGTTAAAATAAGTTTGCGCCTCCAACCATTACGAAGCTCATACCTGTAACGTTAAAATCGTAGGTGTCCTGAGCTTCAAAATTTGTCCTTGAAGCGTAGCAATATGGGGCAAGCTGTACTCAATTGTCCTCTTCTGCGTGTCCTTGATATTGGGTCCTGTCACAAGCTTTCTGATGCAGCAATCCGCTCGGCTGCAATTTCATGCCCACAATTGGAGTCTTTAGACATGTCAAATTGTTCTTGTGTTAGTGATGAGACATTGCGTGAGATAGCCGGTACTTGTGCTAATCTCCATATTCTGGATGCTTCATACTGCCCGAACATATCACTTGAGGTCTGTTCTAAGATTCAGCTCTTTCTGAGCTGGACTCTAGCCACTCTATTTCTATCATAGATGGAAAACCTTTCACTTAATATTTATTTAAATGCATGATGAGAACAACCTTTCACTTACCTTTGTTTTGTGTTTATTTTCTTTAGTCTGTAAGGTTGCCAATGTTGACTGAACTCAGGCTCCACAGCTGTGAGGGTATCACTTCAGCTTCAATGGCGGCAATATCTCTAAGTTCTATGCTGGAGGTTGTACTTCTACTTCTCTTGTGATTTGCAGTTGATAAAACTACTACTTGATCAAGAGTTGATAACAAAGTTTATTGCAGGTTCTGGAGCTTAATAATTGTAACCTATTGACCACTGTGTCACTGGATCTTCCTCGTTTGCAGAGCATTAGCTTAGTACATTGTCGCAAGTAATTCTTTTTCTTTTCTATAGCCAGCCCTTGTTTTCACTTTAAACTGCTGATAGTTTAATACACTCTCGTTGCCATCTACTTCTGCAGATTTGTTGATCTGAGCCTAAGAAGTGCAACATTGTCTTCTATTGTGGTGTCAAATTGCCCATCACTCCATCGTATTAGCATAACTTCCAATTCTCTGAAAGTATGTGTCATATAAAAATACTGATTATTTGTTGAACTTCTATAATAATATCTCAGGTGACTGACTAATTTTTATAAATTACTTGCAGAAACTGGCTTTGCTGAGACAAGAAAACCTTGCTACTTTGGTTTTGGAATGCCAATGTCTGCAAGAAGTTGACCTTACTGATTGTGAATCATTAACCAATTCTATTTGTGAGGTTTTTAGTGATGGTGGTGGGTGTCCAATGCTAAGGTCACTGATTCTGGATAATTGTGAGGTATGTGAGTCTCTGTCTTCCTTTCCTCTCTATCTCTATTCCGCTGTGCAGCAAGATTTGGCAAAATTTTTGTATTTGCTTGATGGTAGCTGCTGAGCACCTGCAGTTTGTTTATCTAATGTTGTCATTATTATGTGTACGAAGGTCTTACTACTTGCCATTAGTTTGGTAGCTAGCATTTGTTTTTAGGATCTATTGAATGCATGCATTCATTAAAATTTATTGGTTTTTATGTTCTTATATTTCTTAACTGAATGCATCAATTGTGGTGGGTCCCAACTGATTTATATCCCATGAATCCATAGATTTGAAACTAAAAATGTGAGATCTGGAGGAGTGAATGAAATTGTTTCATTTTATAGGGCATGTCTTCATTATTTTGTTCTCCTCTTACTTGAGTGATCCATATAACACAAATTCACAACCAGTCCATTTCTAATCTCCAAACATTGTAATGTCACAATCCTCATATTTTAAATACAGGAATTTTTTAAAATGAAAATCAGAAAACCGCTGTACCAATGACCCCTTAATGCTAGTTTTAAGTTTAGTTGGTTGCTTTTTATTACTCTACTATTACTTTTATTGCAATGTGTTAAAGTTTGGCTTGATTGCCACTGAGGAAAAATTAGATTTTTTTTGAAATAGATTGATCGTGAAAAGTTGTCACTCGAGAACAATGTGAATTCAGTGGTAGAGAGTTCTGGATTCATGTTTGTAGCTTATCATAGATAGTGTGCTGATGTTTGGAACCTTTGTCTATCATCTGATTGGGATAATGATAGTCATTTAGTACTAGTCATTAGTTATGCTTCTATGGAAAACAAAGGCTACAGTATTTTGGACATCAGCTTGCCTACTTTATCAAAACCATGCTTCATCATGGTGCTCAGGAAGTGACCATGATATGTAGTAGAATGCTTAACATGGTTCATGTTACCTACCCTATGCTTTTTTGGTGTTCCTGCTATTTTGATGTCTCACATATTGAAGAAGCATGGGGCTGATGTGTGATTAAACTCCCAGTCTTCCAAAAACTTGGTCCTTGTGCTTTACTAATGGAAAATAACTTTTCTTCTTCTTTTGTTGACATCTCTTCTAGAAACTCATTTTGTTTACTACATATTCCCATAGGTCTTCCTGTTTTTGTGAGCTCCCCTCATTATTCACCTTCTCCATTGTCTCCAGTTATGTGTATTGGTCATGTTTTAAGTTCACTTTTTATATTTGCAGAGTTTGACGGCAGTAAGATTCTGCAGCACGTCCTTACTCAGTCTCTCTCTAGTTGGTTGCCGTGCTCTTACTTTTCTTGATCTGATATGCCCTTGTCTGGAGAAAGTATGTTTAGATGGTTGTGATCATCTGGAGAGCGCATCCTTTTGGCCTGTAAGAACTTGTTAGCTACTGTGCTTTTTTATATGATTGAACTATTTGACTCTATGTTCTTTCATGAACTAATATTTCCCTCTCCAGGTTTCCCTTAGGTCTCTGAACTTGGGAATATGTCCCAAGTTAAACACACTCAGAATTGAAGCACAGTCCATGCTGTCATTGGAGTTGAAAGGCTGCGGTGTACTATCTGAGGCATCCATCAACTGTCCTTGTTTGACTTCTCTTGATGCTTCATTTTGCAGGTAATAGTGGTTTTGTTGATTTCAGGTTACCTGTTCGTGAAGTGCATCAGCTTGACAATGTTCGTTTGCTTATGTTTTATGTTCAATATATGCAGCCAGCTCAAGGATGATTGCTTGTCTGCAACTGCTGCATCCTGCCCGTTGATAGAGTCTTTAATACTTATGTCTTGCCCCTCAGTTGGTTCTGATGGACTCTACTCTTTGAGCCGGCTTCACCATTTGACTGTGCTGGATTTGTCCTACACTTTTTTGATGAATCTGCAGCCCGTTTTTGAGTCTTGTTTGCAGTTAAAGGTAATCATGATACTATCTATGACTTTCTGCTGCAACCACCTACAATTTATACGCTGTGCAATTTTGTGCACGTTTAAGTTGGCTACTAAATTTCCTTCTACTGATATGAGAAAATGCCTCAGTGTGCTATGTTGATAATCCACTTTGTCTGCAACTCGGATATTTGAAACATTATTCGTTAATGACAACATCCATGGCATTAGGTTTTACAGAGCTGAAAATCTATATTTCTCACCTTTACAGTCAAAAGGGAGAAAATATTTGAAAAGAAAGGTTTAGTTATTTTTGTTTGCTTGATTTATTTGTTCATCTATTACTCTTCTGCTGCAATGGCTTGTTTCTGAATTTTAATTCTGCATATACCAACTTTATGTATATTGTATCAACCATCTATTGTTTTTACCTTGTTGCTTGCAGGTACTTCAGTTACAAGCTTGCAAATATCTGACAGACAATTCCTTAGAGCCGCTGTACAAGGAAGGTGCTCTGCCTATGCTTCAGGAGTTAGATTTGTCATATGGAACCCTTTGTCAGTCTGCAATAGAGGATCTTCTTGCTTGTTGTACTCACCTGACTCATTTAAGCTTGAATGGGTGTGTGAATATGCATGACCTGAATTGGGGTTCCAACAGTGGTCAAGTGGACGAGTTGTCGACTATTCAATACTCGAGTGCTTCATTTTCACACGAGGAGAACCATGTTGCAATTGAGCAGCCGAATCGGTTGCTTCAGAACCTCACTTGTGTTGGTTGTCCTAACATTAAAAAAGTTCTTATCCCACCAATGGCACGTTGCTCTCATTTATCATCCCTTAACCTTTCTTTATCAACCAATTTGAAGGAAGTTGATATTGCCTGTTTTAACTTGGCCTTCCTCAGTTTAAGGTATAAAACTCTTTTGGTGATTTATTGATTTACTTCTATTTCTAGCTCTTGTTGTGTATTCTAACTATTGATGTTTAAATGGAATGAAGCAATTGCTACTCTTTGGTGATACTGAAGTTGAGGTGCCCTCGATTGACAAGTTTATTTTTGCAGGTATTTTCCTATCTTAATTTCTTACATTACGGGAACTCGTCATTTTTCTTCTTGTTGCCTTTTTTGCTTTTCGTTTTGGTAAATGTGTACATACACTGCACTCTTCATTATGCATCCTGGTTTCTGTTCAATGTTGGAATGGAATGAAAAGAAATAGAAGTTAGGAATTGATTTGAATACTTGTTATCTTGATTAACTTTCTTTAACCATTTTTAGTTGTTTTGAACCTTGGAAGAAATGTTTAGGGAAAAACTCTGTTCTGCTCATGTGCTTCTTATTGGAAAGGATTTATTGGGATTTGGGTGTTTATATTCTGTTACCAATAGTAGATTTGCATATTTTTCATTTGAGGCTTAGTCCTGGAACATCAATAAAGATGATGAAACAGGATGTGTGTGTGTTTGATTGAGAATAGTATATATCTGTTATACTTCTAATTCTTCCTTTCTCAAATGGATATAGTCATGTAGCATCAATGAAGAAGCAGTTGAAGCTGCAATATCCGAATGTAACATGCTTGAAACTCTTGATGTACGCTTTTGCCCAAAGGTGAGGAGAACTTGATAATTTCTTTGGACTGAAGAATGTTTCTGTCTTTCTGCGCTTGGAGTAACATAATATGTGTACTAATATTGTGCAGATATTCTCAATAAGCATGGGGAGGTTACGAGCAGCATGCCCGAGTGTAAAGCGGGTGTATAGCAGCCTGCTGTCGGCTTCTTGATTTGAGCGTTTGTTTGTTTACCGTTGTAGCAGAGCATATTGCGAACGGAGTGTTGTGAGGGTTTATATTGATGAATGATTCCTTCCAGGTGGTGGTGGTGGCTTCCTCCTTTGTTGTAAATGTATGCTACGGTTGGTGTTGTACTTTGTTACCTTATATTGGTTGGGTTGCAAATCCTAGAGGTTATTTATCATCTGTATTCACGATACAAATAAACCCATTGGCTTTTGGTATTAAATCAGTGTGCTTATTAATATATTCATACCATGTTATTCACCCCCACCAATCCCATTGGTGAATTATGTATTATTATTAGTCTTGCTATCAGTGTGCAGCTCCATCCCCTTATGGTGCTTGTACTGTATGTTATATCTACAGGGAGGAGAAATAAATATTCTTACCTAAGGAAACAGATGAACTCGGACAACTCTTAGCTGATCACAGAGAGGAAGTAATGTTTACGAGAGTTTAAAATTTTTACCTTTGTTGCTTGTCTTTGGTTACCTTACCAGAAAAAAGAACAAAAAGGAATGATGTTTCAAGGCTTTTTTGTTTCTCTAGTACCACCATATTAAGTGTCAAATATTCTAGATTCGGGAATCGGTTCAGTGATTACGTTTCTAGTCCCCTTCCTCAAGAGAATGTCAGGATTCGAACCACAATACTTTTCTCAAGTACCCATAGCGGCCGTGGAACCATTGGGCCATATGGGATTTTAATTTACTGGTTCACATTTTTTATAGGAGTTTCTGATATTCTTTTTTTTTGTTAAAGGTAGTTCTTGTACGATTTTTTAGGAAGCGGATCTGCGTCCAAACCCTCCGGGTTTGGAACATTCCAAACCCAAACTCGGAGGGGCATTCCTGTCATTTCGAAAAAATAAACACCACTACCCTAAGTGACAGGACTTCTCTCTTCCGCCGTCTGGAACAATCTCAACCGCCGTCTTCTCTCTTCTCGCGTTCTTTCCGCACTCGGAGTCAGGGCTTCGATTCGTTTCTGGTGAGTTTTAAGTGTTTGATTGGAATCGTATGTTGTTGAATTATATTGATTCGTCTTCTAGAGCTCCGATCTCGAAGGTTAAAGGACTGGAATTGAAGGAGTTTAGAAGATGGATGTGGATTCGTCGATGTTGTCGGAGCTCGATTGGATTCGGCAGCGTAGAACGATTCATCTCTAGCAAATAGGGAACATGTGAGGGAGAATCTGCAGCCGTTGGAGTCTCTGGTGGCAACGACGGTGGCTTTACGTCCTCCTTCGGCAACGTTGCAGCAGCCGGTGGCACCTGATGTTCAGGTGCAGCAGCAGAGTCCACACTGCCGACCTCACCCATCGTCTCTTCTCCTCCCTTCACTTTCTTCCGCTCCACTTCGCCGAGTCCGCATCACCACCGCGCCCCAGGTGGGTGAAGTTAGCTGATTTCACGGGAGTCATACAGTAAAAAGTAAGGAGATGGTAAAGAAATATATTTTAAAATGCAACGGTACACTTTGAAACCATGTGAACTCATGGTTTCCCCTTAATGAATAGTATTTTCCCCTTAATAAACAGTAGCAAGCAAGCCCACACGGTTTATATAATTTAATGATACTTAGAGCATCTCCAATGGTCTTGTGTAAAAGGTTTAAAGTTTGTACAAAAAGTTTTATAACCATAGAAGAGGTTGAGGTGGCACTAAAAGCTCATAAAGCTTTAGGGACTACAATGGTAGGGTTTAAAAGTTTAAAACTTTAAGTGTAAATATTATATTCTATAAAATAATATGAGGTGGAAATTTTGGAAGAGAGAGAATGCAAAAGCTTTGTAGATTGAAAGCTTTTGCAAAAAGCTTTATGAAATTCATCAATCAACCCATTTCTCTCTCCTAATTTTTTACATTTTTTCAATTATTTATTTAAATCACTCATTTATTTAATATTTTCCTACCAATTTCAATTAATCAAAATGACATATAAATGTATAACTACGAATGTACATTAACATGAATGACTGCATAAATTAAAAACATCAATCTTCCAGTAAAATTGGTACAACTAAATTTAAAATGCAATAAAAACACAAATAATATAAAGATAGCAGTGACACATTTATTAAAAAAATTGCAACATGTGTTCAATGTTCAGTGTCATCTCTGAAACATTGCCAAATATGCTCCACCAAATCTGCTTTTAGTTGTTGATGTACTTCACGATCAGGTAATTCTGCATGCTAGCGGAGATATTGATGAAACCCTTCAACTAATCCACGAGACACTCGTATTGGAGGATCAACATCATCGTCTGACCATGTATTTATTGCATTCCCTTCTACAATCATATTATGCAATATGACACAAGCATATATTATATCTTTAAGTTTTTGGCGTTGCCAAAATCGAGTTGCACCACGTACAATTTCCCACTGTGCTTGGAGGACTCCAAATGCTCGTTCCACATCCTTTCTTGCAGCTTCTTGCATTTTCTTGAATTTCTTCCTCTTCGGATCTTTTGGGTATGCAAAGCTGTTCACCATCGTAGCCCATTCTGGATATATTTCATTTGCAATACCATAACCTTTCGTGTTACTTTGTGTCATTAACTGTAAATTGAATATCTGGTGAGTACCCTCCCAATACGTCATTGAACAACCCTATATTGAAGATATATATTTTTAGGCTTGGACTAATTGATTGCATTTTCATAGTATTCCATCAAAATCTAATTTAAATTGAGTTTAACCTGTTTATCTTCAAAGGATGTATTATTTTAATAATATTTTAATTATATTATATTATTAATTTTTAGGTGATTTCTTTGTCGATTACATATTTTGTAATTATATATACTTATATTCTCAATCATAAAATACTTAGTCAGCTGATACATGGTCTTGGAGCTAGTGTGGTGTACTGAATGCGTACCAATTGACGTTGTGAAAATGATAGGTGGAATAGAAAGACCCAAAATGTAAAGTGATCAAACTAGGAGGTTGTATTTATATAGGTGGCTATTTGTGAAGTTGGCAAAGTATAGGGGGCAAAGTGCTATTTTCCTTTAATATTTTAATCATATTATATTATTAATTAATATTTAAAAGATTATAAAGTTTTATAAGTTTTATGCCATTGTCGGAATAGTTTTATAACTTAGAGTGTTTAAAAAAAATGATGTGGCATACTTGTTAAATCTTTAAATTACAACATCATTGTAGATGCTCTTAGTTGAGAAAAAAAAATTATGAGTACAATTAAAGAAACCTATAAAGCAAGGTCCGGCCGCGTCAAATTTTTTTGCCTATTTTGCGTGTTTGGTTACTGTTCATTAAGGACGACATCCCTGGCTGCCTACTTGTCTAATGGGCTATTGGGCCATTTTCATATTTTCTTGGGCCTCTGTTTAAGCTGCAGCAGGTGTCTTCAATTTTGTCTTTTGCGCCGATTCCGCCTACTATTTCTTTTCTTCTTTGCATGTGTGCATCAGCAGTTTGCTGTTGCGTCCGATTTGGCGGGTGAGCCTATTTTTCTGTTGTGTTGACACGTTTCCTTGCTACGTGTCTGCTTTGGCCTCCATGCAGCTCATTTTCCTTTGGTTGTCTTGACACGTCGCTTTCCTACGTGTCTGTTTTGGTTGCCATGCAACCTGCCGATTTTGTTTCATGCTGGCGTGTATGTATCTATCGGCTGTTTTCAATCTCTCTACCTACTATCTATATATACCTCACTGCTTATGTGTTTCTTCCTCACATGTTTTCGTTTTGTGACTGAATTAGGTTAGGTTAATCATGTCTTTGTTTGTTTTGTCTACGATGAGTTTCGACAAGTCTGACGCGGAGTTGCATCTCCGTTTACTTAATTAAAGAAACCTATAAAGCAAGGTCCGGCCGCGTCAAATTTTTTTGCCTATTTTGCGTGTTTGGTTACTGTTCATTAAGGACGACAGCCCTGGCTGCCTACTTGTTTAATGGGCTATTGGGCCATTTTCATATTTTCTTGGGCCTCTGTTTAAGCTGCAGCAGGTGTCTTCAATTTTGTCTTTTGCGCTGATTCCGCCTACTATTTCTTTTCTTCTTTGCATGTGTGCATCAGCAGTTTGCTGCTGCGTCCGATTTGGCGGGTGAGCCTATTTTTCTGTTGTGTTGACACGTTTCCTTGCTACGTGTCTGCTTTGGCCTCCATGCAGCTCATTTTCCTTTGGTTGTCTTGACACGTCGCTTTCCTACTTGTCTGTTTTGGTTGCCATGCAACCCGCCGATTTTGTTTCATGCTGGCGTGTATGTATCTATCGGCTGTTTTCAATCTCTCTACCTACTATCTATATATACCTCACTGCTTATGTGTTTCTTCCTCACATGTTTTCGTTTTGTGACTGAATTAGGTTAGGTTAATCATGTCTTCGTTTGTTTTGTCTACGATGAGTTTCGACAAGTCTGACGCGGAGTTGCATCTCCGTTTACTTAATACATGGAAAGTTGGGAATCCTTCTAGGCCGAATCAGTTCTACGAGTTTGGAACATTGTGGGTCGATGCAGAAGTATGTGTTTCTTTTCTTTATTGTTTCTATTAGTTTTTTCATTCGATTATTATTAGATTCGTACCAGTAATTGTTTATGCCGTGTTCATGTGTTCTGTGTAGGGTACTGAGATAGAAGGCACCTCGCATCGGGCGTTTGCTGATATCTTGGAAGATCAAATTGCCGTGGGCAGTGTCTATGAACTTGCCAGATGCCCTTTGCAGATGCCGCGCAAAACTTTCCGTACATGTTCTTACCCGCGGATGTTGGTTGTAGCTCCATCAAATGTTGTTCGCGTCATTGGCTCGCCTACTCCTGCTTTTCCACTGACGGCTTTCGAATATGTAGAGTTTGAAGACTTGCCAAATCGAGAAAGCCCATGTCCTCATCTGTTAGGTAATTAATTTTTTTTTCCCATATTCCCAATTATTCCTCACTTATTTTGTGATTGTTTATTTTTCTTTGCATTTTGTCATATTGTAGATGTGATTGGTCGCCCTATATCCATATCCGTTCCCAATCATATTACAGCAACTTCTACTAATACAATAATGTCGGTACAAGAAGTCGTTCTGGTGAACAAAAGGTATTTTTTATTTTAATATTTCTTCCCTCCCAAAATTTTCGACTCAATCATATTTGGGCATGTAATGGATTCATATTTATTTGCTTTTCAGAGGGTTAACATTTCCAGTAACTTTGTGGGCTGATTTCACATGTATCCTCGATGCCCCAGCTTTGATGGCACGCGATGGGACGTCACCCGTTATTATATCACTTGGGGCTTTACGTGTAGCAACATTTAATGGTTTGTTTTTATGTTGCGTTTTTAGATTTCCCCGTACTTGAACTATCGCATTTTTACATTTCAGTGTTTATAACTACCAATTTATTTACAAAGCTGCAAATATATGACTGCAGGTGTGTTAAGTGGATATAGTACTGCCGCGACACGAGTCGTTGTAGACCCACCTAATGCGATTGTTGATAGTCTACGTACGAGGCAAGTGCCATTTGAAATAATTGCACATTTTTTCGAACAATAACTTATGCTGATAAACTTAATTTGTCTTCGCAATCAGTTTCCAACCATCCGCCGGAACTCTTAAGTGCATACCGGCTCTATTTGAAACAGCGGAACAGAAAGCAACGGATGTTTTCCACTCTTTCCGAACGGTGTCTGAGTTAAATGAATTACACGCCGTTTCGGCTGATGTGGTATGTGAATTAATATTGGTACTTTCATTTGTTTCCTTTGTGTTTTGGTGATGGAATTTTTGAAATTAATCACGTCCTTATTTTCTCCAAGAATTGAATATTCTACTAATTGTGTTTGCTAGGAAACTCGATATCGGTGCAAGGCCATAATTGTTGATATTGACAAAATTCAGCACTGGCACTATCGAGGCTGTAAGGAATGTTATCGCTCTGTTGCTATGAATGATGACAAGTATTGGTGCGCTGTCCACCATGACCTCACTGAGACCGACACACAGGCATGGTATGTTTTCTGCTTTCACATTTCGACAAACAACAACACTTTCTCAGGCATTAATGCATCCCTTCAATATTTGTATGCTTCATGGCCTCATCATGTCTATCTTTGCCATTCGCAGTTACAGAATAAAACTAACCGTAGAAGATCATAGTGGACTCGCAAATTTTATACTCTTAGGAAGATCAGCATATCAGATTCTACTCATCACTGCTGCACAGTTAGCTCGTGCATATCCAAATGAAGATGGAACTTTCCCTCCACCAATTGAAGCTCTTCTGCAGGCAACTGCCACGTTTGAAGTTCGCCTAGCCCGAAACAGTCGCCCAAATGTTTTTGGTGAGTTCCAAGTTTCACGTGTATGGGATCTACAACCTTCTCCAACCGTAACAAAGCTTCCACCGTTAGTTTCACTGTCTGTATCATGCAGGTATTTGCCACATTAGCATACAAATATTAGTTTTACGTATTGTATGCAGTATGTGTTTAACTGCTTTCTTTTTTGTTGTCAAGCAGAAATCCAAATCCACTTCCATTTGCGGAATCTTCAAAAATGCATAATGCTACTTACGCAAATGCAGCTACACCCACTTCTCCTGCCACGGTCAATTCGCCAACAAGTGACACTGTTTGTCCCTCACCGCAAGCTTCAGAGACACTTTTTGCATCTTCGGACTCAGTTCCATCAGTTTCCACTTCAGCCTCAATTCCCTCAACTGCCGTTCCAACCAAACGTCGTCGTAGCACGCCCATTTCCAAAAAAACAATGGGGTATTTACTTTAATTAAGTTTTCCAATGCAGATCCTTTTTTAATACTGTGACATTACTAAGTTGGCCTCCCGCTTTTATAAAAAAAAAATTGCAGGAAAGAAGCTACCACAATAGAAAATGAGCGTGGACAAGTTCTTTTGTAAATTTTGCTAAACCTACAAGTTTTTAATCACATTTCAGAATTTACAATGGTTTACACACACAACATTACTAATTGATTTCGCTTATCTGATGTCTACATTGCAGACCAACCCCAGCCCCTACAACCCCGAAGAAACATGTTTAGCTGGTGTTTCACGTTTGGTATATTCTCGTGACTACCTATAATCTATTGTGTACCGATTGTTGTCACAGTATGTTTTGCATTGCTAATCAATACATTTTCTTGTATATCTTTATACATCCACATGAAAATCGTCTGGTACTAACTTTTTGGGATTGGCTGTGACCTACAAGCCACGTACATATACGGATATTATCGATACTAAGTAGACGGTTATTATCGGCACTACCTTCTCTCCGCAATTTTGGGCGCGTGTTTCTTACACGTTATGTACATATAAGGAGACAGCACTACTACTAGAATATTATCGGCACTACCTTCTCTCCACATTTTTTGGATGTGGGTTCCACTCACGCCATGTACATATACGGAGAACAACTACTACTTCGCTTATGAAACTGCAGTGCAGTGAACTACGAATTCGTTACCATGAACGGCTGCTGTATCTTGCACTCTGCTTCAATAAATAATAGTTGCGCCACTTAGTCTCTGTTGTATCATAGTTGTCTAATTTTGTCTTTTGTAAATATAGTTGTTTCCCAAGTACTACGTCCGGTTGTTTACCACAGTTACATATACGTAAGCATCCGTAATTTTCTTGCTTTCATTTACCGTCATTTACTTGTGCGAAGTTACTTATTTCACTCACACTTTATATAAATTACAATCAATTCATTCATTTATTATATTTATTTATAAGGGAAAATGGAAAATGGCTACAAAATGTTGCATGTTTAAAATTTATTATACGATTTATAAGGGAAAATGGAAAATGACTACAAAATGTTGCATGTTTAAAATTTATTATACGAAAAAACAAAGGTCGGCTAAAAAGGTTATATTACAATAATTTATTATTTAATTTGTGAAAATGAACAATAACAAATCCTATGTTATAATTAAAAAAAAAATGGAAAGATTACTCTACACTTATATCAGGTAAATAACACCAAATGTAAACCGAAAAAAAAAAAAGATTACTCTACACTTATATCAGGTAAATAACACCAAATGTAAACCAAACCCTGCGTGTTCTACATATATATTTTCATACCGAGTATGAAAATTCCAACCTTATATGCAAAGTGAATAACAAGAAATGTAAATTGTTTTATGCGATTTTTACATTTACATATTCATATCGAACATGAAAAATTCAACCTCGGCACGTAAATTTTTTATGCAGCAAAATTCAATCATAACACAAAAAAAAATAATTGATTATTCTCTAATAATCTTATATATATCATTACGAATGAACGTTTAATCCTTATTGCAACCTCCAAGTATGAACCACTCGCCAAGCGAGAATACCAAAAAAAAATTATTAAATTACCTAGCGAATAGAAAAAAATAGCAGTTGCCTATTCGTATACGAGTTTCTGAAAATTGCCTGATTAAATTATTAACATTTGCAACTTAACTAACAAAAAAAACAAAATTGTGAACAAGTTACTTAAAGTAATTAATTCTATCTAGACGAAAAAAACTCTGATCAAACAAAGCAAAAGCCCATCTGGCCAATTTCAAGCTGGATGAGAAGGCAAACCAAGCCTCCGAAGAAGGAAAGAAGGATCGAGGATAGACCATCGAATTCTTCATGAAAGCGCCTTACCTTTTTTTAAGAATCAGTCGTGCCATTCGGAAACTGAGAAAAGAGGCTGAGAGTACTCTGCTCAGGGCGATACGTGGTTTCCGGGGATTCGTCCAAGCATCTCTTCCTTTCCTGTGTTTTCAAACCAGCATTTGTCATCGGATGATCACCAGCACATCTTCCTTGAAAGGCTATTTCAAGATCTTCAAAGTTGTTAAGTGGAAAAAAAAGAGACAACAATAGAAAAAAAAATTCCACCACTTTTTCCAAACAAGTATAATTTTATTGAGTGTAAAAAATTGGTTATGTTTCAATAAATTACAAATTCATTTGAATAAACAAATGTACTGACTCATAACAATTTATATGTTGTGATAAATAAGTACTGTTAGTTTATATTTATGTATTTCATTAATTTATTTATATAAGGCAAGAAAAAAGACATGTAGACCACCTCCTGTATGACGCACCGAAATAAAAAAGAAAACAATTCCATACGTTTTATAAATAATTTAATATCTCATTACTAATGAATCTTTAACCTTTATGTAAACCATTAAAATAAAAAAATATACATAATTCGTCATATAAGATTAGGAATAAAAAATTTGAATCAACTAGCGAGTACAAGAAAAATTGGAATGTTTTGATAATTAACTCCTCGAATACGAAAACCTGAGATATTGTCGACTCAATAATTGACGATTATTAATGAAAAAAATATATTACATTCAAACAATTTACACATCATCAATACGATAAGCAAACAGAAGCATCTAAATCACAAAAATATTATGCTTCACTAAATAGTGATCAAATTCGTGCATATTCATCAATAATGGACGCAATAGAAACCAAAAAAGGAAAATTCTTCTTTTTACATGGTCATGGTGGTATAGGGAAAACATTTTTATACAACTGTATTATCTCCAAAGTTAGAAGTACAGGTGGTATCTCATTAGTCGTAGCATCATCGGGTATTGCAGCAACTCTTTTACCAAATGGAGTTACAGCACATTCACGTTTTAAAATACCCCTCGAAATTGATAATTTATCTACATGCACAGTAAAAAAGGGATCGGACGTAGCTGAATTACTAAAAAGTGCAACTCTAATAGTATGGGATGAAGCGCCAATGATACATAAGCTATCCTTTGAGGCAGTTGACAGAACTATGTGTGACATTATGAATATGCCACTATCTGGAGAAAATTACATACCATTTAGTGGTAAAGTCATTTTGTTGGGAGGTGATTTTCGTCAAACTCTACCAGTTGTTCCAAATGGTAGTCGTGAAGACAACATTAATGCAACTCTACCACGATCTTATTTATGGACTTTCTGCACATTATTACACTTAAGAATAAACATGCGAATAACTACCAATTCAAGAAATACTACTCCAATGTTTGACGGCTTGACATTTCCAGATTGGGTATTAGCAGTTGGCAACGGAACTCTACGTACACGCCCAACAAGAACACATGCAATGCCTAATGATCTTATCACAATTCCCTCACCATTTTTAATTCAAACTACAACCAAACCACTTGATGAATTAATATCGCGCGTGTATCCTTCTTTTCAAAAATCATATCAATCATTACAATATATAAAGTCTAGAGCAATAGTCAGTCCAACTAACGCGGTAGTATCCGAAATTAACAATATACTACTTGCACAAATACTAGGTCTATCAAAAATTTACTTCAGTTCGGATTCACTGTCACCAACAAAAACAAACATTGCGACACTCGATCTAGAATACCCATTAGAATTCCTCAATTCTCTATCATTTAACGGCATACCTGAACATAAACTAGAATTAAAACCATTTACAGTAGTAATGTTACTTCGCAATATCAATCCGACATCTGGAATGTGTAATGGAACACGTATACTGCTTATAGATCTTGGCGAATATGTAATCAGTGGTCTAATTGTTAGCGGGACGCTAGAAGGAACAACTGTAGCAATACCTCGAATAATATTAGATGTGACAGACAACAGATGGCCATTTACCCTTAGAAGACGACAATTTCCGATACGAATATGTTATGCTATGACAATAAATAAAAGTCAAGGTCAAACTCTCGATCATGTTGGTATATATTTACCGAAACCAGTTTTTATTCATGGTCAACTTTACGTAGCGGTTTCCAGAGTTCGATCGGCAAACGGATTACATATACTTATACCAAATATCTCACCAAATCCGGATAATGAGACAAGAAATATAGTATACCAAGACATATTACACGAAATAATGGGAATATAATCTCAGCCAACTTGCTCATCCCCTGTTGAAAACTTCAGGAGATAGAAGCATAGTCATGATATCGACTGTTGCTGGTATAACTTCTTTGAGTGTTGGAACCATATATGGAATGCACAAAGTTAAATGCTTAATTCACCTTTTTCCATTCAAAGATATCTTACCCATATAGTATAATTATGTTTTGTTGCAGCTGCAATGGTTCAATTTAAAAAAAGACTTAACCTATAGGAATTGCTTCTGCGAGCCGTTGCTACTCCTATATCCCACCTGCCATTCCACTTCACGAGAAGACGGTCATTAGCTGGTAAGGTGAAAACCATTCCAACACTCACTTGACTGAGCATCAACTTCTTATCATGAATTTTTGTTATTATGAATACAGTTGCTGCAATGAGCGATGATGCTAAACTAAGCATTATGCAACTAATGCAGGTCCTTTCTTTATCAAGACAAACAGATAGTGTTATTGAGTTAATCAAGCTTCAAATTAAGGATTTCGACCTTCCTTTTATACAGAGGGTTCTTAGCCTTTTAGTTTAGGAACATGCTATAATATAGTGTTCCATCTCTTTGTATTTTTAATAGATTGAAGCTTTTTTTTCCAATCTCCGTAAGAATCTGAATTCTCGGTCCACCTCTTCTTGGCAGGTTTAGTATTTAACTTTGGCCTCTGTTATGCTTTTTGAATTTCTGTCTTCTGTTTCCATCAGTATCATTTACATTTAGAACCATATGACAAATTGCTACAAACAGTTAAAGATGCCAAACATCCATATGTACAAACAACACTAATAACAGAAAAAGATGAGTATGATCGCAATGACAATGAAAACAAACTCATCAGAAATCCGAAGAAGCAGAGTTGCATCTCGACGAGTAACAAAGTTCGATAGACTATGCACATTGGAAAATCACAACTAATATCAGAAAGTACTGTGAATTCGTCATAAGATACGAAAAATTCAACAAAGATGATGAGAAACGTTCATACATAGATAATCCTTCCAACATCATAGTATGCACCAAGTTCCTCCAGGGCAGTTAACATACACATTGACATGGAGAAAATACGACTGAAAAGATACTAAAATCTAAGTTCACATCATTCTGAATCTAAAATCGTTGTGTTGTTCTTCTTGTCCGTCCGCAACTCCTCTAATTGGGTATGCAATTTTTTAGCTGTTGCTGCTAAAAACTGCTGCATTTAGAGTTGAATTTCGAACGTATTCGAATATTAGTAGGTATCCATTAGCTACTGAGTAGAAGTCGAAGAATTCTGTCCAGCCATCAGTAAACCACAGTCTTCCATTACTGTCGCGGTGTAGTTGAATTTCCCAAGTGTCTCCAGTTTGGATTCGAAGTGTAGCCACCAGGCTGTCTAGCCTGTCATTGAATTCGGGTGATAATTGCTGCAGGTAGTATAGGTACGTTAAATGTAACTGAGATTCATACAACATATAATACCACTATGAACAGAGATTTGAAAAGAAGAAAATTGTGAATGTAGTAGTTTTATTTCGAACTTCCTATATGATCACAATCGATTGGAAAATGAATGAAATATACGGACATAATGAATAGAAGATATGCAATACAACTGGATCATGCATCATTTTTAAGATTAATAACATCTAATTTATGAAATCAAGAAGGCTAAATGGATGATATTGTGATAATATAGATCTGGAAGTAAAACTGTACCTGACGTTGCCGTTGTCTGTTTGTATCGGTGATGTATGCGCAAAAGTGCAGTGGCGATAATCCTGCCATGTTCGACTGGCGGCGTGTGGTGGTAGTGAAATCCGGCAGCTATGGTGCTTCAATTGAAGCGGTGGAATTTAGGGTTTCTCAAATGATATATATATAGTGGAGGTGACTAAGCAGGCTTATTGTTCTTTTGGTACCTCTACTTTATGAAAGTGTTAGTTAGTACCTCAGAAACTTCGATATGCAATAGAGAGAGTCATGGTATGATAAATTAATAAAAATGAGGCAATGGTCTGGATTGTGCTGCTGCGAAGCTGGCGATTTAGCCTGTTTGCTGGCATCATGAACTCTCTTCCTGATGACAACAGCAAGTGTAATTGGTTCCTTCAATGTGTGTAAATAAAAAAAATAAAAAAGGGTGCGGAAGAATAAAGGAAGTAAAGTGTTTTCGTGAAGATACGATAAATATTGCCTACCTTTTGAGTCAATTTACTAAATTAGAAAACCCAATTCTTACATTTACAAAATTGAGATACGCTACCATGTATGACTCAACATCAACACGATTAATGTATCTCTAGCTTACCCAAAAAAAAAAAAACAGTTGTTATCGTTACATCATGAATCATGTATCTGTTAAAAAACACAATTCCTCAGGTTTTGACCAACCAGAAACGCCAGTGGTATTAACTTCATCCTAAATCTACGGGAAAACTCTTGCTGATCTTGCTGCTAATAAGAAAGCTACAAGAGTTGCTGAAGATAGGATTACCAATGTGTTAAAGATAAAAAGAATACAATCAAATAGTGTGCTTTTATTCTTAGGGTACCAATATGTAAAATAGTTTACTACATACACACATATCTGAACCCAATCACCCGCAATCCCTTATCCTTATCCATTCCCTTACCTAGGGGTGGTATTCGGCCGGGTCGGCCCGGTTATCTGGCGGACCAATAACCACCCTAATATTTGGCCGGTTTTTTTTAACCGCCCGACCCAGACCCGTCGGTTTTGTTTTCCTTACCGTGACCGTGGCCGACGGGCGGGCGGGCACCAACGGTTATACCCGGCCTAGCGTGAAGCCCAACATTTGCCGCCCAAATTCGAATCCAAATGCAGCCCAACTGCTTCCAAACCCAATTGGGCTGCATAATTATGGGTTTTAGTAGCCCAAATAATTTGTTATTTCAATTGTAGCACTTAATTTGGGATATGTTAATTTCATAATTTAGTTCGTACTTCGTACTAACTTATTAAGTGACACAATTAATAAAAATTAATTCTGAAATACTAAACAACTAACCAAATAATTAATTCCGAAAACAAAAAATCTGAAATCCCAAAATATTAACGCAAATACTCCTGTTTAATAATAACTAATTAACATCCGAAATTGCGAATACTAAGAGTTCGAAGAAAATAAATTTAAAACATAACGATGTGATGATCCCAACTCCCGTCAAGTCATCCATATAGTATAGGGGTGGCATTCGGCCGGGTCGGCCCGGTTATCTGGCGGACCAATAACCGCCCTAATATTTGGCTGGTTTTTTTTAACCGCCCGACTCCGACCCGTTATTTTGTCAGTCCGGTTATAAAACCGCGTTGACCGGGTCGATTACGGGTAGGTTTTCGGGTTTCAGGTTGGGACTGCCACCCCTACCCTTACCCATTCTCCCACCCATTCATTCTCTCTCAAACAACTACACCAATATATCACAAACTCTTCGGCTAACCCAACACCACCATTTCCTTGCTCATTCATTCACTCTCAAATAACTACATCAAGAAACCGAAGACTCATCGACTACCAACACTCAGCACCATGTCATCCTCAAAGAATCAAGCTCGTGGAACACGACCAACAAGCAACAATCAAAGACCTCAGTTTCCGTCACACTTCTTCCGTCTGATTGTCGACGGAGAAGAACATTCCAGAATGCTGGTGAGTTTGCATGTCATAACTTCTATAATTTATCAGCCAAAAACTTTACTTTCAATCTCTTGCCATGACAGCCTTCCTACACTTTTCCCCTAAATTGTAAACTTGAAGATAAAAAAGTAATCAAGGTCCTCAGTTTTAATCCTTAATCTAGCTGCGATTTTCACCACCGATGGAACATATTGCTTCAGTTTGTATCCTTTTCTGCTTCTCTTGCTTCTTCATTATGCTATTGCTAAGCTTATTTACCTTCTTGGCTTTTGCTGCATTCTTCACTATTTGCGGTCAATGATATCCAGGTGAACAACTTGATAACGAGTGTGGGTATTGATCTACTTATTCTTAAACCCATCTATTCCTTAAATTCAGGACACAAATCAAATATGCCAATTACTAGCCATCTTATTTGCACTTACTTGCTTCAATATTAATTGTACCTTTTGCTTCTCCATTGTTCAAAGTGTTTGGTTCTTGGTCAACTAAGGCAAAAAGAACTTATAAGCCTGGATATTATGTTATCAATGAACTTATCATGATTTTAAAGTCATTTCAAAATATTACCAATCACCATGCTTTCATGATTATAAATTCAATCTTTACATTCCTTGGTTACCCTGCTCGGACACAGCTTAGCAATTGAATTCTGTCTTGATGTGGAACAACTCCCATTCCCTAACTATGCCTCTTTAACGTTGCCCCAATCATCCTCCATGCCGGCTACTCTTTGCACTGTTACTTATTGGGTATTCATGGTGAAGATCATATATGATTTGAAATTTCTAATTGATTTCACAAGAATATGAAACAAATATTTGTTAAACACCAAACTTCAGAATTAAGTTCCGTAAATATCGTGCCTGTACTCGCTTTTAATTTTATAATTGTTCTACAATGTTATAGTTTAATAATATGTGAAACAATGAAATTTGTCCTAAACAACCAAGTACACAGCGTTACGTAATAAACTTCTCAACACATTTCCATTGATTTTGAAACTCAACTTCATTTTAAACATATAGTTCCTTACCCATTCTATGATCAATAACAATGTTTTTTTGCTCACAATTGCAGCCACTGCCAAAAAAATTCGCTAGACACTCACGTGGAACCACAGCAACACTACAGACACCAACTGGAGAACAATGGACAGTGGATATTATCTGTGACAACGACGGAACTAAACAGTTTGCCGGACAATGGAATGACTTCTACACATTCAACTCCCTCAAATTAGGTCACTTCCTGCTGTTCAAACACAATGGAAACAACCACTTTTCAGTTGCAATCTTTGATACATCCACCTGTGAGAATGAATACCCTATTCGCAACCCTGAAATCTTCAACAACCAATCAGGTTTTATTTACCCTTAATCTGCTTTTCTTACATCATACTCATAAAAATTAACCACAATTTTTCTTTGTGTCAATTCCAGCTGACAATGAAACCATAGAAGCTGTAACTGTTGATACCTTCCATACCAATCCTTTCTTCAAGCTTGAATTGAGTAAATGTGTTGCGACAACTATAGAAATTGTGGTATGTTCTCTATAATCAACTCATCTCCACACATGTTAACACAAACCAAATAATCTTTACACACATTTTTTTTTTTTGAACACAGCATATACCAGCACCTTTCACTGAGGCACATCCTATATTGAAAAAGGTTAAAACTGTGCTGATACAACATGGTCGACGATCATGGAAAACTAAGGCATATCTGCAGCAGAAGAAGTACGTTAGCATTGGCTGGGTAGAATTCGCAGCAGAAAATTCAATAACCAACAACCACGTTTGCTACTTCGAGCTTCTTACAACAACTCCTCTGATCCACTTCAAAGTCACAATCGTTAGATAAAATTGAGACGGTGTCATGCAATCTCTTCACTTTGTTTATTTATATTCTGTCTACTATCTATGTATTTTGACTCTAATCGTAACTTTGAACCCTGTAAGACTACTATCCAATCGTGATGCATTACATCTAGACCACAAGAATAGTCTGTGTTTCACTTAACTATATCTACATCACACATTCACGTTCTACATCAGCTATCAACCACAGGCTGTTATAGCTTCTGCTTCACTTCCACAGCGAAGCGCGGATACAATACCTAGTAGAAAAAAAAAAGAGTTTTATAGCGGCATAGTCCCGGGTTAAAACCGAGAACCCGGTTGGTGAGCTGGCAATGTTTTCAGCAGTAAGTCGGCAACCGAAAGCAGTTGCCCAGCAGCGAGCCAGAAGTTGATTTGCTACTGACTCAGTGACTCTCTACTACTACTCCATCTCTCATTTTCATCTCTCTTCCCTGCTCCCAAGCTTAATTCTCCACTTTCCTACACTTCCTCTCTTCATTCAAGTAACAGGAAAAAATGGCCACATTTCTTCTTCTTCTTCTTCTGATTACTCCGCTTGTCTTCTCTTCCACCTCTGCTAATTTTAAAGGTAAGGAGCTTGCTTCTCATCCCTACCTAACTTGCTCCCTACTCTTCAGATTTATGATTAGCAACACTTTTTTATTGTTTCCCAGATCGGTCTCTACAAACCCATTTCTTTCTCTAAATCAAAATGTTGCTTTCTGTGATATTCTGGTACTCCACCCATTATTTCTATTACTAGCAGCTGCCTGGCATTGTGTTAAACTAGTTGGGAAAGTTGACATCAAGTTCATAGATTGTAATCTCAGATCTTCTCATCTACTACTACTGTTGGTATAAATTCTCTGATTTGGATCTTGGGTTTCTTCGATTCGGGCCCTCCCACTAGTCTAAGGATGCCCTTGTTCTGATTTGTGGATTGAGATTCTCTAATAAGTTGTGGAGGAGTAAGAATGTTATCTATAGTTGACCTCTGTTCCTGTATGACTACTTTCATCCATCCATCAGCTCTGATGAACTTCTTCTTCTGTATCCATAACAGTTAACGCAGCAGAGAAAGTAACCAATAACCCAGCAGATCAACTGGTGGCATTGCTTAACAGCAACCGGACAGCTCACAAGGGATCAGCACTCTATGACAACTCAGGCCTAGCTTGCATAGCCTTGCAGTACATAAAAGCATACCAAGGAGAATGCAGTGCAGTGGGAGGCAGTGACGCCAAGAAGCCTGCTGACACTGAATTTGCTCAAACTTTTGCACCCAACTGTGGGGTTTCTGCATCAAGCCTCGCTCCCATCACCGGTCGATTGCTTGCCTGCGAGACCAAGTATGTGCCGCCTTCTGAAGCATTCTCAAGCATTCTCATGAAGAACAGCAAGAGTTTGGACATTCTGTATGATAAGAACCACACCGAGGTTGGAGCTGCGGTGTCAGGGAGCGATGGGGGTTCCCCTTACTTCTGGTGTGTACTGTTCAGCAAGGGGAAGGGAAACAGCAGCTTTGCTGTGGAGGGAGGTGTTGCCAAGATCTCAAGGCCAGGTTGCTTCAGTGGTGCCAATGACGAGTGCAGTAGTGCTACTCATATGCACCTTAAGCTTTGGCCTTTTGCAACTCTCTGTTTGATTGCAGCGGCCTACTTGTTTGGTGTATAACAAGTTTGTATTGTATGTTGTATGTGTCTGTAGGAAGAAAGTTTTCTAGCTCTTGTTTCCACTTGATTTTGAGGCCAATTTGCTTTTCTGGGCGCTGCTTGTATTACAATTGACCCTTTCTTGCATCATCAATCGTATTACTTAATTCTACAATTACACATCCATCTGAGGATTAAAGTTAACAAAAGATAAGAAATAGATGCCAAAAAAATGGAGCTGAAGAAAGCAGTTTGTTGTTACATGTAGCTGCTACTCAGTTGAGCAAGGATTCCCTGCACTTTAAGATCAAGGCAAGAAGAAGGAGGATTGTGAAAATACCACCAGAAGAGCCGCCAAATCTGTGAATCCAGTAGTGATCGAAATTGGTATCAAGATACAGCGAAAACGCTATGGCAAAAGTGAGCAGGATGAGGAAAAGAGGAAGTAAAGACAGGAAGCTGAATGGTTCTGCGTCTTCTTCCAATTCTGGGTCTTCTCCACGGTTGACATACAGAGGGGAAATCAGTGCCAAAAGGCAGAAGCATACGACCAGCAGCCTCTCCTGAGACGAAAACTTGGCCATGTTTCTGCCTGTGGATATAATAGGCTCCATTCAGAGCTGGGTGAATGAAAAGATTGCTTAATGGTTCAGTGGAGTGGGATGAGTAAAGTCATCTGTAACCAGAAATAGCGCTTTTCGTTCATGGCTATCCAAAGGTCTGATGCTCTGGTGCTAAAGCTTTCATCTTGAACCGCTACCAGATTGTCAAGTAAAAGATGCTTCACTGCTTTGGAAATAAAGTAAACTTGACGGAAATTTAGCATTACGTTAGACTGTATGAATCACACACGAGTATAAGGTAATGGAATAGGATTGATTCTCCACTACCAAAATCAAAGCTGCACAGTTTGTTCTACGCCTAACACAGAAGAATCTGATGCTTTCAGCGAATCGGGAACAAAGCAAAACCATACACTTACACCCCATAGAGCGAAAAAGCGGAGGCTGGAAAACAAAACAGAGATCTGTGTATGGATATGGGAAAAGACTTCTTCTTTTGGGTAGGAAATCTACCATCCATTGCAAATCAGATGAACAAAATTGAAGGTACAATATGTAGTGTTGCAGTAGCTACTGAGTAAGGTGTAGAGTTCTCCCAAGTGATCAGGCAGGCTACACTAACATTGACGAAAAAGCCATGAACACTGAATACAAACCAGGAACTAATAAAGGGGGATCAGGGTGAGCACCCCTTAGTCTTGCTGTTACTTTGTAGCCTTGACAACCATTTCCTTTTTGATGTGGTGAGACCATGGAACCAGGTAGGAGATCTACGAACAACAGGAGAAGCTATTTCTTGTTCTGGTGATGCTGGGAGTTCAGCAGGGATTGCAGAAGCAGTACTGGTGAAGGCATTCAGAACCAGGAATGCAAGGATTGGTGAGAGATCCAATGTCCCTCCAAGTGGCGGTATGATTCCACGGAATATGTTGAGGTATGGATCACATAAGGTGCTATGAATATGCAAAAAAAGTTGCTACTCAGACTGAGACACTAAATTCATGAGTAAATTAGTTAGGAAGAAAGCTTGCAGCAGCACCTGAGGGGACTGACAATTGCAGGTGGAGAATTGGGGAACCAGGTGAGAACAAGCCTTACAACCAGGAGAGTGTTGTAAATGTTGAGGAAATTGAGGACTCCGTTAGCCACCACAACTCCAGCCACTGAATCCCCCGGCAGAATGGCGGCGAAGTTTGAGGAGCCGGCGACCCTGAATTCAGACTGAATTCCACACACACACACACGCTAAAAGAGATTAGGGCGTGGGACTTCCATGTTTGCTAGAAAGAAACTCTTCTATATGATGAGAAATGTTACCGGAGAAGAGTAAGGCCGGTGGGAGCCAGAAGAAAGGGAAAGAAAGGCCTTGTGAAAGGGGTTTGCCGAGGTGAGGTGCTGTAGGAATCTGGTGCAGTTTTCGACGGCGGAAGTGAGGCACTTGTGGAGGTCGTGAACAAGAGGCGGAGAAGATGACTGCTCCGGAGAAGGCTTCCTTAGAATAGGTCTGAGGAATGGGTGAGATGTGACATACGGGGAGGGAAGCAGCAACATGGTGAACCAAGAGGAGTTAGATGTGTCGGTGTGGCGGAGGAGTTGGCTCTGCTCCGGCGACTGTTCTTCATTGGACATCATCATCGTCCTCGCTCCTAGCGAGTCGAGGAAAAGCTGTGAGTTGGGAAGGGAAAGGAAAGGAAGGGAAGAAGTAGATAGATGGATAGAGGGATAATGTTTAGTGTGAGACTGTAGATTCAATCACATTCCTCCCTACACTTGGCAGCTCCTAGTTCCCTCGATGAATTCTGCAGTTACCATCCACGCACGATTTACCCCTCCTACCGTAATCGATTTACACATCAAACTCTTTCCTCCAATATTTTTTTTTGGTTAATACACCTTTTTTCCTCTATATTATGCAAAGTTAACAAACATACCTCTTTACTATTTTGTAACCGATTTAACACCCTCTGCTTTGAAAAGTTTAACAAATATGCCCCTCCATTTATCTTTTTATCTATTTTTCGTCTAATGAGTTGATTATACGTGCTACTTCATATTATTTGTACACCTTATCGTTGATTGGAATGTTCACAATCCAAAATTACTTAAATTAGAAAGAAAATAAGAAAAAGGAATACCACAAAAAACACCTCTATACATAATGGTGATTATAATATTTTTTCTTTTTCTTTTCTTTTTAATTTAAATATTTTCACCTTGTGGACATCCTGATCAGTGATGTTGTGGACAAATAATATGATGTAGCACGTATAATCAACTCATTAGACGAAAATAAGATGAAAAGATAATTTTAGGGGCATATTTGTTAAACTTTTCAAAGTAGAGGGTGTTTAAATCGGTTAGAAAATAGTAAAAGAGTATGTTTGTTAACTTTGCATAGTAGAGGGACAAAAATGTGTATTAACCTTTTTTTCAAGTCAAGAATCTCGTCAATTAATGATCAATTTTGTGACAAATACAATGTAAAGCATCATCTAGCCATCTAGGAGGCGCAACTCACACAGTGGGTGCAACCAGGTTACGAGACTGCCTAGCAAGGACATGAGCCGCCTCATTTCTACTCTTCCTAACAAATTGAATTTCCATCCTTGGGGCTACCATGTTACGACATTGGCTAATGATATCTCCAAATTCAGTAATATCGTCTGAGCCTTCCTCCATAGTTGTGCACACAATCTGACTGTCTATCTCGATGCAGCTATCATGGAAACTCAAGCTACGGAGCCAAGTCAGAGCCTCATGCAAAGCCAACGCCTCACATAATCGTGGTTTCGGGCTACCTCTCTTCACGTTGGTGCGAAACGCCAACACTTCACCTACTGCATCTCGGATCAACATACTTGCGCCATAACGATGCTGTTCTTGGAAGGAAGCTCCATCCACATTGCATTTTATTGGTCCAGGTACGGGGGAATGCCACTTGGCACACTCCACCTGTCTTGGCCAGTTGGTGGGAGTGGTTCTCGTACCAATATCTCGCTATTCACACACCAAGTTCATCACTTTACGTACTATAATAAAAGTTGGGGTCTGCACAGCTTTCCACACTCACTGATTCTTCTCAACCCACAATCCACTGATCACGCTTGCCCAAATCTGGGTATTATGCCCCGTTAGCGTATTGATTGCGCCAAAAATCCACTCTGTAAGCTGTCTGAGTCATCTCTCAGTCGTCGAATCTCATCTCGCAGTCCCACTCGATCCCAACCGTCGTTTGCGTACTCACATTCGATAAAAAGATGCCAAAGTTTTTCCATAAGTGAGTTACACACACCACACTCATCCATCACATGCAGCCCCCGTTCAAGCAACGCACCTCTCGTTGGGAGTGCTCGTTTCGCCATACGCCAAAGCATAACGCGAATACGGGGCGGTATTGGTAAGGATCGCAACTTCGTCCATTTTCCCTGATCATCCAAGATTTTATTAAGCAATAACTTATTGAAATGGCTCATTCAAAATTAATGGTATTATTTTACAACATCTATCTGTGACGTTAATTCATATTTGTCGGCGATTTACCTAAACTTAAAAAAAAGCATAAAAATTTAGAAAACTGCCTAAGAATGATGTTCAACTATGAGTGACTCCATCTTTTGTTTCCATTGTCTCAACCCCTTTTTAACGCACCTCTCATCTCGTGATCGGTGATCGATGATCCTCTCGCACCAAGTGCTTATCCGACTTCCATGCTTTCAAGGTGCATTCACCTCACTCATCTGATGACTTATTCTCCTTCTATTCCTTGTACTAATACTTGTGAAAGGGGTTTCCGGAGGTGAGGTGATATACGAATCTGGTGCAGTTTTCGACGGTGGAAGTGAGGCACTTGTGGAGGTCGTGAACAAGAGGTGGAGAAGATGACTACTCCGGAGAGGGCTTCCTTAGAATAGGTCTGAGGAATGGATGAGATGTGACATACGGGGAGGGAAGCAGCAACATGGTGAACCAAGAGGAGTTAGACGTGTCAGTGTGACGGAGGAGTTGGCTCTGCTCCGGCGAGTGTTCTTCATTGGACATCATCATCGTCCTCGCTCCTAGCGAGTCGAGGAAAAGCTGTGAGTTGGGAAGGGAAAGGAAAGGAAGTGAAGAAGTAGATAGATGGATAGATAATGTTTAGTGCGAGATTCAATCACATTCCTCCCCACACTTGGCAGCTCCTAGTTCCCACGATGAATTATGTAATTACCATCCACGCACGATTCACCCCTCCTACCGTAATCAACTTAACAATCAAACTCTTT
This sequence comes from Linum lewisii, assembly GCA_034768395.1. Classification (NCBI taxonomy): domain Eukaryota; kingdom Viridiplantae; phylum Streptophyta; class Magnoliopsida; order Malpighiales; family Linaceae; genus Linum; species Linum lewisii. The sequence goes on along the minus strand of CM068304.1, from coordinate 41,973,564 downwards.
CGTTCGAGATTTTGTTAAGTAATATAATTTTGGGAAAATGATACTTTGCCCCCCTCTACTTTGCCAAGTTAACAAACAGCCCCCTCTACTATGAAATGATCAATTTACCCCCTCCTACTATGCCAACCTAACAAACAGCCCCTTCCATCCAAATTTCCATCCAAAATTATGTTAAGTGATGACTCACCAATATGACTCGTCCACAATTAATGACAATACATTGCCACATCATCAAGTTTCATCTATATTTGTTAGTGACTCAACTAAATTAAAAATTTTAAAAAAGCAATAAAAAAAAATTTAAATTTATAAATTAAAAAATATATTTAATTTTTTATTTTTACGGATTTTTAATTTTTTATTTTTTTTCAATTAAACTTAATAAATATTTTGTATTTAGAAATTTCAAACTTATTTTTAGAAAAAAAAAGTATATATTTATTTTAAAAAATGTCATTTTATTTTTTAATATTAAAATCCATAAACAAAATATTTAAAAAATTATGTTTTATATTTTATATATATTAAATTTAATTCTTTTTATAATTTTTTTTCTCTTTTTAGTTTAGTTGAGATGGATGAAACTCGATGACGTGGCAATGTACTGTCATTAATTGTGGATGAGTCATATTGGTGAGTCATCACTTAACGGAATTTTGGATGGAAGGGGCTGTTTGTTAGGTTGGCATAGTAGGAGGGGGAAATTGATCATTTCATAGTAGAGGGGGTTGTTTGTTAACTTGGCAAAGTAGAGGGGGGCAAAATACCATTTCCCTATAATTTTCTGATATGGCTCATTCATAATTAATGATATTATTTTACAGTATCTGTGACATTCATCCATATTTGTCAGTAATTTAACTAAACTTAAAATAAATAAAAAAGCATAAAAATGAATTTAAGGATTTAGAAAATTACTAATTTCCCTGAGAATAATGTTCAACTATTAGTGACTCCATCCTTTGTTTTCATTGTCACAACTCCTTTCTAACGCACCTCTCATCCCGTGTTCCTTTCGCACCAAGTGCTTATCCGACTTCCATGTTTTCGAGATGACTTCACCTCACTCATATGATGACATAGTCTCTTGTTATTCCTTATACTTGAAGTTCATCACCTCTGATGCTCCTTAACTCAATCCTCGTGAGGATCCTTCTTTTCTTCTTCTTGTCGTTCTCATTCATTTCACATAGGAATCTTCTTTACCACTATCAGGACTAACTAACAATGCTCGCAAGTCGCAACTTCTCTTAGTAGAAACACTATTTTCCAATGCTCCTATTCCAAACTAGAGGCTCTCATGTTTCCAACGGTGTCGTCATGATTGCCACAGAGGATTGAGAGGAACTCATAATGACCCAATGCTTTGACTCTCTTAAATTGTTTTACACTCTAAAACCTTTTTGAAACTTTTCCCAAACTCTGTCTTCACATCAAACAGCAAGCAAATATCACACCTTTGGAACTTCAGTACTAATAAGGGAGTGAAATAACAACTTTCCTTTAAATTTCATGACGCCTCAGGTAGCACCCCTATGTAGTAGAGAATAAACCAGACTCTAATACTTGTTGTAACACCCACCCTAGAAGACTCCAGTTGAACCACATGTTCAACCCATGCATATGTTATAGTCGGGGTGTTACTAGACTCAATCCGATACAAACAATTGAATTCATTATCAACACATATAGAATCAATAACCCAAACCGTGCAACCAATGAATTAAAGATTTTATAAATGCCAATGTAACCAGTGATGTACTACTACAATCCTCTAAGTAGAAAAACCAATGAAAATCTCATGAAATCCCAATCAATAGATAAAACACTACAAGTGGGATGAGTTCCTCCATGTCGGTACTCATATGCACGTCAGTCTCTCGGTTTTCTGTCCAGCTCCTCCTCCTAGTGGTCTTCTCGACAACATGAAGAAAATACTAACCATTCTCATACTAATGATAGAAGAAAAGATGGAAGTAGGGTTCAGTGATAAACATTGAGTGTACTCTAAGCCAATGAATGATATGATCGAATGTGAAGAAGTAGAACCAGAGATCAATGCCAATGATAAGAACTCATAACTCATGGTTAGCAACCTAGTAGTCCCATGAACCAATAATCGATGCCGATGATAGTATCCCATGATACAGAACCAGTAATTTGATGGACCCCAATGAAAGGTCACTAAATACCCCAATGAGCGGTCACAAAGGACCCCTGATAAACCAACGAGTGTAGGGGATTGCGCAATCTCGGGGTGGGTCACCTGTACTTACACCTAGTTCCAACCATTACGTTAGTCTACCAAAGTATCCACTGATTAGCTAATGAAACTGGAGTTCTTAATGAACATTTGAATATCGATATCTTTACCGATTAGTTAATGAAATCGGAGTTCTTAATGGACATCTGTCTACCTATGAACAGAACAAATGAGTAACTACCAATGATTACACTAATGAATAAGTCAATAAATACTACTAGTATTCACATGTTATTTCCAATGATTACACTAAAAATTCTACGGATATGGATCATTGCAGGTAAACTTAAAGACTTAGACTGAATCAACCCCTCACTTTAGAGGCCGAGCCCGATAGTTGCAATTCGTCAAATTTTACAACTTCTCATAGTTTGGCTTATAATTGTCAACAAAAAAAACTCCAAATTTGGATCCTAAAAAATAAACGATCCCTTAACTGGTTCTCCACAACTCTCATGTTGATCACCTAGAAAGAAACCCACTCTAAGTGGTCTGAAATACAGAAATACAAAAACTGCCTTTAAAGAACCGAGTGAGCTTCCAACTATAAATTACCTCTAAAAGATCTCCTTGCCTCAATATGAACCTTCCTTCCAATATTAGCTCAACAAGAGCTTTATGACTCCGGGAATCTAATTTTGAAATTGTAGGTTTAAACCAACTTTATGTATCTTGGCAGACTGACGATTGTAAATCAAATAGACATATCTCCTTTCTAAGACATCCAACCAACAAATCGTGGAAACTAAATTGCTCTTCTTAAGGTCCTTTACAACTTTTATTTTAACTTCCTTGAAAAAATCCCATAAGAAATAGGAGAAAACCACAAATGAACGAAGCAAGCTTAGAAAAAAAAACTTGTGTTCCAAAGAATGAGATGAAACTCAAAGAAAAAGTATATGGTCACCTTGATCGACCTATGAAATGTGTTCTACTTGATGTGGGGAAGAATCTTCTTAATTTATAGCTCAATCCAATGGTTCGATCTTTCTAGATTGGAGAAGAAAAGTTCAAGTTAATTTATGACATTTCATATATTTTTTTTATGAAAATGTGTTTGTTTCATTTCATCCAAAATCTTTGAAGTATAGGACAAAGCTTAAACTATAAAAACTATACTAGCAATCTTAGTGATCATATTCAGATCATCATCTCCCTCCGGAGAGGTGCCCGAGTCCTCTAAACCAACAGGAGCTAAATATTTACAGTATAACCCCTAACAACTGAGTTTCTATCTTTCTACCACTAGCCACTATACGATACTTTTCTATAATAGTGAGTCATGACTTCAACAATGTTCTACTTCGATCCATATAATCTAGCGCATCTCTCCCTCCATATTGCACTAACAACTGCACACCAAAGAAAGCGCGGGCCCTGCTGAGAGGGGCTTCCCCCTGACCAAACAAGACTAGCAGCTCCCAGTGTGCTAAAACCATTGAAGGCAGGACCTTTCCAGCAATCTCCTGCGAATATTTAAAGCTCCAAAACACATGATTCCTAATGTCAATTCCTAAAGAATATAGCACACAAGAAATGTCCATCGGTAGCCCCCAAGATGCTATATCTATTCTCCAAGTCATTATATTCAAAACCATCAACCAAGAGAGGAAATTGTCGCTATGCACTGTCCAGATTAATTTATACCACTGAACCTACATAGCCTTAAGACGGATAGAATCCCACACTATGCTAGGCTTGAACTTCACCATGGGTTTATCATCCTAGAGGAAGGAACCAAAGGCATCAGTTGAGATGTACTTACTAGCTACTGCTCTAGTTTTCAGGACCCTTTTTCAAACCCATGAACCAGTACCTGATTTCATCACCCACGCAGTTCGAGATTTCAGCCTATATTTGTACATCCATGACACCCATAATGAGCCTCCTCTACCAATAAGATTCCACTAGTGAAGAATTACATTAGCTTGATTCCAATTGTGGATATCCTCCACTAAACTTTGGCCAAATAACCCGGAAGTCACTAAACAAAAAATATTGCTATTGACATTACCATACTTTGACTCATTATCCAAAAGGTCACTGTTAGCTACGGACATCCATTTTTCCGTCCATCCGCCTATGTGGACTTGCCAACTCCACTACCACGTCATTTAAAGTGCCACGTCATATTCTATCTACCCAAAATTAACCCAAGCACCAAACCAATTATCAACCCGACCCAATTACCTAATCTAACCGAAAAACCAAATGAAAAAACAGATCTGGTCAGAAAACCAGATCTGAAACTCTGCTCTCTCCTCCTCCTTCTCCGAAATCGCATAACCGTCGCCTCCTCCGCTGCCGGGGCAGCTCTGCCAGCTGCCGTGTCTGCAGAGCTCCTCTCCCAACTCTGCCTCCCTCCTCCGCTACTGAACTTTGTCCTCCACTCATGGCGCCTCTCATCCTTCGACGACAACAGCTAAGAAGAAGCCCGCCAAGATCCCCTTCCTCCCTGCATCTTGACCCCTTCAATCCCCGCCGTCTCCACTCCTCCGACGACTCTCACCATGGTAGAGAAGAGGATAGCAGGGGCAGACCATTATCAGGGCAGAAGAAAGAGGCTGAGCAACTCGTCCAAGGGAATCGTCTCCTCCGGTTGGAATCGTCTCCTCTAGTCGGCGAAGTGGGGAACCTTCGACGGGAACCCCCTCCGCCACCAAATCGAATTGAACCCTAGCTCAACAAATGAATTGGAGTGGCGGTGGAAGGCGATGGTTGCTATTAGGAAAAGGATAGCGGCCTGCAACGACCCCTTAATGAAGACCCTCATCTCCTGCTTCTCCAGCTCCCCTGGGATGAAGACCCCTTGATCCAGCTTGTCGATGAAGACCCCTCGTAAATCGCGGCCTCGATCCCCGTTGAGAGGCGGATCGAATTCCTTGCCTCTTCCAGCTTGTCGAGGGAGCGGGCTAAGATGGAGACGCCGCTCCAGCCGGATTTGAGGCAGGAGTAGAAGGAAGAGATGGGTGAGGAAAGAACAAGATACAAGAGGAAGAGATTCAGATCCGCCGCCTCCACTGCCGCTCAGGTTCGCCGCCACCGCCGCCGACAAAGTCGTTCAGCTGAAGTGAATTGCGAGGAAGACGAATGGTGTTGAGGATGGAGGAGGGAGAGAGAGAGAGGAGGAGGAAGGGACCTATTTTTTCGGTCAGATCTGATTGGGTTGGGGTTAGTCGGATTGGGTTCTTTGGTCGGATGACTAGGCATGTTTGGAAAAATTAATATGATGTGGCAAACTTGTGTGATGTGGCAGTGGAGTTGGCAAGTCCACATAGGCGGATGGACGGAAAAATGGATGTCCGTAGCTAACAGTGACCCCTTTGATAATGAGTCAAAGTATGGTAATGTCAATAGCAATTTTTTTTGTTTAGTGACTTCCGGGTTATTTGGCCAAAGTTCAGTGACTATTTAGGTAACCAACCCTGGATATCCTTCAAGCCAACACCACCTTCACACTTTGGATATGTTAGACGACACCAAGCCACTTTCGAACGCTGCCCTTCTTTCTCCCCCCAATTGTCGACTGCAGACAACTTCAACTTCCTTAATGATATATTTTGGAAGTAAGAACACAACCATCCAGTATTGTAGAATATCTCCAATAACCGAATTCACCAACTGAACTTTGCCTGCATAGCTTAAACATTTAAACTTCCAATCATCCAGTACTCTTCTAGTTATCTTGTCAATCAGAACCTTGCAGTCAACCCTACGAAGCTTGCCAGAGGATAATGGTACTCCTAAGTACTTAAAAGGTAGAGATCCTCGTTGAAAACCTGAGTCTTTAACAAGAACTTCAGCCTCAGCACATTTCGGAATTTGAGTTTTAGGGTTATTAGGAAAACCCTCCGTATGGCATCCACACTTGATTTTCTTACCGAGGGACTTATCTACGATCGTTAAGGTCATCACCACAGTCGTATTTAACAGACATGGGTTCTTATCCTACGTCCATTGCATCCCTTTTGGTCAACAGGTCAACAACACTTCACACTGACAATCCCCTTTGTTTACCATCCAAACGACTTCTGAATGCTCTCAAATTTGGTAGAGACCTTCCTTGACCTATTGTATACTTGATGGGCCACCCTGGATCGGGTCAGCCCGATAGGCGAAGCGATCCACCTAAAAAGTGGGTCAACGCCTCAGACGAGGGTTGACCGAGTGAATGTTCCAAAAGGTGCTCTAAAGAGTGGGCCAGACGTGGCCCAGAGAACGGTCAACGCCTCAGGCGAGGGTTGACTAGCCAGACGCTCTAAAGATCGCTCGGGGGTGGGCCCAAGCGCGGCCCAGGAAAAACCCTAGGGCGGCGTCACGCTTACCATCTGGAAAAACCCTAGAGGGACACGTGGAGCAATCCTGAGGATTTCGTCTTCACCAAGCGACGGTCTGGATTCGACGACACGTGGCGCGATTTGCTGGGCGCCGTACCATTGCCTAACGGCCTTGGCAGGCTTGCCAGGCTATAAATACAAAGGGAATGTACAAACTGCGGACACGACCAAATTCTGGGAGAAATCCCTAGGTACGCCCCGTCACGTCATTATCCTTTCTATTCCTCGCATCTTGTTCTGATTACTACCCCACCCCTTTTTTACGAGGCGATCCGGAGTCATTCAGGCGATCAGTCGGCTCCTTCATTGTTCCAGGCGACAAGGACAGAACAATTGGCGCGCCAGATAGGGGGTAATCAAGAACTAAAGAAGCTGAGCGATGGAGCATGGTAGTGCAGGAAGAATGATAAGAGGTGAAGCGCTACTGCGAGTCCTGAAGGAGAGGCGGAGGAGACACCGCTGAAATATGTGAATCCTGGAGTCCAAAACCTGGAGGGAAGAAACTTGATAAATGAGCTAGAGGAAGAGGGAGTGCCTAGAGACACGAACACTGATTCCTCGTATATTCCTCGAGATACTAGAGGGAAAAGCATAATGCAGGAGGAAGCACCAAATTCGGTGCATACAAAGTTCTTGAGCAACGTTTTCAGGTTCTAGAAAAGCAGAATTTGGAGCTTACCCAATTGTTAAAAACAGTTATCGCTCAGCAGACACAAGCACCTAGAGCTCAGAATAATCCGGCTCCAGGCAACGACACTCACGCGGAAATGCTACGGGCATTTCGACCGCTAGTCGAAACCGGTATCGAGCAGAGGGTCATCCGACAACCCTTAGCAAGGGCTATCTTCGCCGAAGCACTACCCATTGGCCTCGTCCCACCAAACATGGAAAAATACTCAGGGCTAGGCGACCCCGAAGAACATCTGCAAAACTTTCAAATCGCCATGCAAATGCAGGGAGCCAGTGATGCAGCTTTTTGCAGAGCTTACCCAGCCACTTTGGGAGGAACAGCAAGAGAATGGTACATGAGTTTTGCCAGAAGGGATTATCCATACATGGGATGAGTTTGCTAGAATTTTTTTGGTGAAATGTGAAAGTCGGCGACATCGAAAGGTTCCGGTACAAGTCTTTGTCAACTTACGACAGTGGCCGGTGGAATCGCTAAAGGATTTCTTTGAGAGGTGGATCAGTACAGTACAATCTGTCAGGGATGTGACTTTAGACATCGCTACTGCGAGTATGATACAAGCGACGCACAACGGGCGACTAAAAAAAGCGTTGGTGAAAAAAAAGCCTACCACTCTGTCCAACTTGGAGGCCAGAATAAATAGTATAATCCTCATTGAGGAGCAATTGGCAGAAATTGGAGGAGATGATGGCCGGAAGAGCCGAAGGGATGGGCAGGCTGATGTGTCACGCGATGCCAATGACAGGCGAGGGCGGTGGCAGAGAACTGAGCGATCCCCTGAGAGAAGGGAGTACCGTGATGACAGGAAAAACAATGACAGACGTGCATACCAGGAAGACAGGCCAGAATACACTCCACTCAATCGATCCCGGAAGGAAATATTCTTGTACATGCAGCACAAGGATCACCATATTCAGTGGCCTGAGCCGCTTCGGGGCGATCCGAAGCAACGTAATCCCTGAAAATTCTGCAACTTTCATGATTCGCATGGTCACACCACGGAGGAATGTAGGCAGCTTAAAAATGAGATTGAGCGATGGATCAAGGAGGGTCGCCTGAGAGACTTTATCCTCCAAACCAAGCGAAAGGAGAGGAGCTCAAATGATAAAGAGGATAGCCCAGCCCCAGGCGATCAGCCTAGAAAAACAGTGTTCGCCCGACTGCAAGAACCGCAGGGCGACGCTCCCAAAAAGGCGAAAGAAGAAGAAGAGGTTACAAAGGTCTATCAAACTATATTCTGAGGAGAGAGCTGTCCAACCAAAAAATAGTCAGACGAGTGTAGGGAGGTTTTGATCATAAACAATGACGTTCGGCGACCTCCCGTCGTGTTTACAGATGAGGATTTGATCAGAAACGGAGGACCCAGCTTGGAAGCACTGGTAATCCAGATGGTAACGCTCAGAAGCAGAGTGGAACGGGTGATGGTGGATGAAGGAAGTTCAGCCGAATGAATTTATTACCCTACAAGTCTACGCCCGACGAAGACGACTATCACAGGGTTCTCGGGGCACCAAGTACCTATTAAGGGAATTATTACCCTACAAGTCATGCTAGGCGATGAACGAATCAAGGCGGTACAGTCAGTAGATTTCCACATGCTGGATTGCCGATCCTCGTACAATGTAATCTTGGGGCGACCAGCGCTTGCTGCTTTTCAAGCTATCTCGTCACCAGTATACCAGGTTCTGAAATTTGTAACAAAGGAGGGTGTCGGAGTCGCTTGGGGACACCCGGAGGTGGCTAGGCGCTGTTATCGGGCGGCGCCAAAAGGAGCATGTTATAAAATTGACTTAGAAGAAGGAGCGGAGAACATGGAAAGGCTACAGTCTGCAGAATCTGACGTCCCCGTGACCTTGTGGGAAGGCGATGACGAGAGGACAGTGAGGCTATCATCTTACCTAAGCCAGGAAGCCAGGCAAGCGATGATGACGCTGATCAAACAATATTCACATCTTTTTGCATGGCATCCAGCGACATGCCAGGGATAGACCCGACAGTTGTTAAGCATTGTTTGTCAATTGACAAGAGTTGTCGCCCCGTACAACAGAAGCGAAGGAATATATGCCGAAAGCGGTAACTAGCCGTCACAAAAGAGATCGACAAGTTACTAGAGGCAGGTTTTATCAAGGAGGTTCAATACCCAGAGTGGCTATCAAATGTGGTTCTGGTCAAAAAATCGTCGGGCGCCTGGAGGATGTGTGTGGACTTCACAAATTTAAACGATGCTTGCCCAAAGGACGCTTACCCACTTCCGAACATTGAACAGTTGGTCGACGCCACGGCAAACAATGAAATGTTGTCTTTCCTTGATATGTTCTCCGGATACCATTAGATACCGCTTAATGAGGAAGATCAGGAGAAGACAGCATTCATGACTCCTATGGCAAATTATTGTTACAAAGTCATGCCTTTTGGCCTCAAAAACGCGGGAGCTACTTATCAGAGGATGATAGATATGGTGTTTACTAAGCAACAGGGGCGTAACCTAGAGGCATACGTCGACGACCTCTTAGTAAAAAGTAAGAAGAGCGATGATCACCTAGGCGACTTAAAGGAGACTTTTGAAACATTACAACGCTTTGTGTTGCGACTGAATCCGCAAAAATGTGTCTTCGGGGCAACATCAGGCAAATTCTTAGGGTACTTGGTAACTCGACGAGGGATCGAGGCTATCTCCGCCATGGCACCCCCTAAAACAGTCAAAGAAGTGCAAGTTCTGGCCGGTAGGATAACCGCGATCAACCGATTCATTCCAAAGGCAGCAGAGCGATGTGCGCCGTTCTTCTTTATCTTAAAAAATGCGTCAAAATTTGCATGGAATGACAAGTGCGATAAGGCATTTGAGGAGCTCAAACAATTTTTAGTTACTCCTCCGGGCTTGGCGTCGCCCAAGGAGGGAGATGAACTATTCATGTACATCGCGATATCACCAGCAACGGTAAGTGCAGTGCTGGTGCGTCGGGAGGAACGTAGCGATCAGCCGATATTCTATACAAGCAAAACGTTGGTCGACGCTGAAACCAGATACCCGGCGATTGAGAAAATGGCATATGCTGTGGTCTGCGCAGCAAGAAAGCTCCGGCCATATTTTCAAGCACATACAGTGATGGTGCTAACCAATTTGCCAATTCAAAACGCCCTAAGAGCAATGAGTGTGGCTGGGCGACTGGCAAAATGGGCCATTGAGCTCAGCTAGTATGATATCCGGTACAAACCCAGAACAGCGATCAAAGCTCAAGTGCTTGCTGATTTCATTGTGGAAGGGGCGGTCCAAGAAGAAAAAGGTGAGCACCAGACTTGGTCGCTTTTCACGGATGGAGCCTCCAGTAAAAATGGAGTGGGAGCTGGCATAGTACTGAAAAGCCCTGAAGGGGCTATTCACGAAGTCGCCTTACGTTTTGCGTCGCTTAGAACTAACAATGCTGCTGAATATGGGGCGATGGAGGCAGGGCTCAGAATCGCAAGGAGTATGGGCATTAAGCATGTCAAAATTTTTTCTGATTCGGCGGTAGTGGTCAACCAACTAAATGGGGACTTTGAAATTAAGGAAGAGTCGCTGATGCCGTATTTTGATGAAATAAAGTTAGCCCTGGCGGATTTTAGTAAGGTTGACATTGTTCAAATTGCTCGAGATGAGAATTGTCACGCGGATGCCCTATCCAAGCTAGCTACGACGGTTGACTTTGAGGAGACAAGAATGGTAACGATGGAGAAGGAAGTAAAACTAAATACATGTTTCCAAATCAGTGATACCCAGAAGGGAGAGGAAGTACAAGAGGATGATTGGCACACTCCTATCATCCAGTTTTTGAAAGATGGAACAGTCCTAGAGGATCAGGCGACGGCTACAAAAATAAGGCGACAGGCCGGCAGGTGCATCCTCATAGGCGACGATCTTTACAGAAAGTCTGCCGCGGGACCTTACTTACGATGCCTCGGACCAATCGACGCCGATTATAGCCTGCGAGAAATTCATTTTGGGGTATGTGGGACGCACTTAGGTTCTAAGAGCCTAGAGAAAAATTTGCTATACCAAGGTTACTACTGGCCAACAATGAGGAGGGAGGCGACGGAATTAGTCAAAAAATGCCACAAGTGTCAAGAGTACGCCGACTATCATAGACTGCCTTCCACAGCTTTGCAGGCGATCGTTAGCCCTTGGCCTTTCGCTCAATGGGGAATGGACATTCTGGGACCCTTTCCCGAAGCCTCAGGTAAACGTAAGTATCTGATTGTGGCGATCGACTATTTCACAAAATGGATTGAGGCTGAGGCGACGGCTAGCATCACTGCCAAGCAAATTGAGAAATTCACGTTCAAGCATATCATTTCAAGGTTCAGCATTCCTCACAGCATTATTTGTGACCACGGCACCCAATTTGACTGCCAGAGCTTCCAAGCATATTGCCAAGGATACAAAATCCTCCTACGATTCGCCTCGGTTGGGTATCCACAAGCCAACGGGCAAGCCGAGGCCACGAATAAGCTTATACTACGAGGCTTGAAGCGACGGATTGAGGGCAAGAAAGGAACGTGGGTTGAGGAGCTCGACCACGTGCTATGGGCCCACAGGATGATTTACAAGACGTCAACGGGGGAATCGTCTTACACATTGACCTACGGATCGGAAGCGGTCCTCCCGGTGGAAATAACGACACCTTCCGTCAGATTAAGCAGCTACGACTCGGAGGAGAATGAGCAAAATTTGGTCCATAGTATTGACATGATTGAAGAAAAGCGCGAGATCGCCCAGATGAAGTTAATAGCAGAAAAAGGAATGCTCGCCAGGCGATATAACAAAAAGTTGAAACCGCACCACATCAAGATGGGCGATTTAGTGCTGCGAAAGATCTTTCGGCCATCAGAAGGAGCCGCAAAGCTCGATCCTGGATGGGAGGGGCCATTTCAGATCAGGAAAGTTATGGGAGCGAACAACTTCAAATTAGCCAGGCTGGATGGCGCAAAGGTCCCCCGGACTTGGAACGTGATGCATCTCCGCAAGTACCATGAGTAGTCGCCTAAGAGCATGTGTTGCTTTTTCATTTTACTGATTAATGAAAAGGAGCGTCCGATAGCTATGTCGCTGGACGACTCATTTTATCATTTGTATCCAGTCTTCATTTACTTCCTAGGCACTACAAGACACGCATCAGCATAAACACTACAAAACATCGTCGCTTGGCTACAAGCTAGAAAAGAAAGTTCTAACCTCGCCTCGTCCATGAGACACAAGAAATAAAAAAAGGTTCTAAATTCGCTAAGGCTAAAAGAAATCGCTTACACTAAATCGCTAAGGCACCTATAAAAGCATCGCCTAAAAACTCATCGCGTGTCGGGCTCCGTTACAAATGATTATTCGTCGCTTAGCAGCACCCTATTAAACGCTAAGGCCAAAAAAGTCGTCGCTCAAAAGCACAATGGTGAGACATACTAAGATTATCAGATAACAGAACATCGCTTACGAGCATGCAAAATAAAGAAAAGTGAGAGAAATGTCGCTTATAAAATTAGTAAAATATCTTCAAAATTCATGGATATTCATAAAAGTTTTACAAGCAGAATGCAAAAGACAAACAAGTGAGGGAATTTTCATTGTTTATTCATCTCGTGCCCCGAGCCTTGTCCGCGGTCGCCTTGAGGGGCCGTCAGGCTCTTTTCAGATGCCTTCTCTCCCCTACCAGCATCTGCCCGAGCCTTTGCAGCTGCCTCAGTCCTGGCCCGAGCTCTTCTAGCCTTCTCAGCAGCTATGTACTCCTGATCCGCCGCCTGCACCTCCTTCATCACATTAATATATTCGGGGTCGACATCGGTGTTAGGATCAGGCACCCCGTTTAGAAGGTGATTCACAGCCCTGAAGGAGGCCGACAAAAATTTGCGCCGAACGAATGGAGGAGAAGGCCCAACGACGTCCACAAATTTCTGACGAATGGCAGTCATGATCACAGGAATGGATCTTCGGATCAGCGACACGACGGTCATATACTGCCGAGAGCTGAGCGCCTCAGTCTCCTCCTTGATGGCCACAGCACGGTCCCTCTCCACCGTCATCGCTTCAGCCAGCTTCTTCGCCTTATCCCTCTCCTCGGTCACCTGGTTCCGCGCAGCAAGGGCAACGTCTCTCTCCTTTGTCAGAACTTGTATCTGCTTTTGCAGAACGCCTTGGTCCTGGAGCTTCTTGGCGGACGAGGAGGCGGCTTCTTTGGCCTCAGACAGGCTCTTCTCTAAGTTAGTAATGGAGGTCCGGCTGGTCGATAAATCTTGAGTCAGGCGCTCCACGGCAGAGGAAGCCTCGCTTAAGTCATGCTGAAGCTGGGAATGAGCCTCAGTCAGGCGAACAAGCTCGTTCCTGGTAGACTGATGATCAGACTGCGAGAAATAAGACGAAGACGGTGAGAACTAAAATAATAAAAACAAAAAACAAAAAACATCATCATCACTAGCGACAAGTTTTTGCTTACTTCTTCGGTGTCCAGGCGGCGCTGAAGAGCTGCGTGATCGTCACGAAGTTCACGAGCCTTGCGCATCAACAAGTCACGCGACTTGTCAGCAATGCTTAGCGCTAGTAACATCTGGATAAATGATAGGACCACGCATGTTGGAAGGCGACGATTGATTGAATCTTCAAAAGTTAAAAAACAAAACATAAAAGAGAGAAGAGAGCCGGTTGAGGTAATACCTCGTGATGTTTTACATAGACGTTCCCCATCGCTGGATGGAAATCACCAACCTTCACATCATCTAGTCCCTTCATGACTCCAGAGGTCACTTCCTCCGCGATATCACGGGCCACGTCAGCCGAAAGCTGTGGTCGCCAAGGATAGACAACGGGAAAGTAGCCCTCTGGTTTCTCGTAATCAGGCGCCAGGAAGTCTGTCAAGACGCGATGGGATAAGGCGCGGTGACACTCCTCGTCGTTGTGAGGCGACAGGGTTGAGTCATCCTGAATAAAGGCTATGGACTCTCGCTCCACAGTCTCCTTTCCGGGGCGCCGAGGGGGAGACTCGGGAGCGGCATCGTGGTGCTCCGCGATAATGGGCTCAGCAGTAGAAGGCTCTGTGGGCTCGTTAGGGGTAGTCATCGGTGGCGGCGCTGTTGGCTCGACCAGAACGTCCTCCTCAATAACGATTGGGTCAGACGTTCCGGCGGAGGAAGGTTTGCGTTGCTTTGAGGTTTTCAACACAGGCGACGATTTCTTTTCGCGAGAGCGGCAGGCCCCTCGCTTTTTTCCTTTCCCAGGAGAGGGTGGGGGCAGCTCAACTACGGGCGGAGGCTCACGCTGTGGTTGAGTCGTGGTTATAGTCCCACGAGCTGACGTGCTGATTAGCACGTTAGAAATGTCCGTCATTCCTGTAAAAGAGAAGAAATCAAGGTCAGAATAACAAAAATGGAGACACGGCGCAAGCTAGTAAAAAGTGAGGGAGGATAATCCCATCTACCTCCGGGCAGCATCGCCAGGACTTGTTTTAGGACGAGAGGGTCATTCAAGTTGAAGTTTTCCCTGTTGATAAGCGACAAGAGCTGTCGTTCGAGCGCAGTGGCTGAGCGACCACGCGGGAAATTATTTGCGTCGCCTTGTGACCAGTAAGGCGGAAGAGCCGTCGCCCAGGTATCTTTGGGCGAAGGTTTGAAATAAAAAAAGGCATGATACCATGTGGGGTGCGGTTTCACCGTTCTCCGCATCCCCACATCTCTATACGCACCTCGCTTTACAAAACTGATGCCGTTGGTGTTATGTTTAGCACTATACAAAAGGGAAAAAAGGCGAAGGGTAGGAGTAATCTTCTCACATTGGCAAGAAATCTCGAAGCTGGCTATGACAGACCACGAGGTTGCGGTATAGGCGCCAAGTGAGGCTTTTAGATTTTGAAGCAATGATACAACAAAAGGAGAGGGGGGAAGGCGCAAGCCGTTGGTAAAGCTTTCTGACCACACTCCGTGCCAGCCTTCAGGGCAATTCCCAATGGTCGATAAATAGGAAGGAGCAGCGAAGTCCCAGTGAGTTGGAAGAGAAAGTTTGGGAAGAAAAGAGCAGATGGTGGTGGCGGAGAGGTAAGGAAAGTAGCCTGGCCCGATAACATAGCGATCTCGCCCGATGCCGTCATACCACATGTCTTTCCAGGCTCGAACGGTATAGCCTTGGTCGGAAATAGGGGCTGACATGTCTACGGACCAAGAACGAAAGCCAGGGATGAATCCAAATTGATGCATGCCCCATTCTCGGGGCTCTGAAGGATCGGGGGAATTTTGGGAATCGTCAAATGACGAGTTGGAGGCGGTTTTCTCTGAATCGGTAGAGGAAGCCATGGAGACTCTAGTGTACAGAGGACTCTACTGGAGGAGAAAAGCTAGAAAGCCAGTAAAGAAGAAAAAGAGGCGAGAGGAGAAAGATTCAAGCAAAGATTGGAGACTTACCAGGACAGCTGAGGAGGTACTCAAGGTCGTCGGACATCTGGAAGGAAAGGAATGGCTGAAGAAAGTAAAGGAAAAGCAGGGAAAAGCACGGATTATCGAAGAGGGAAGCAGGAAACAAGGAAGGGAGTTGGATGATAAAAAGAGAGGAGAGAGCCGGTTGAGGTAATACCTCGTGATGTTTTACATAGACGTTCCCCATCGCGGGATGGAAATCGCCAACCTTCACATCATCTAGTCCCTTCAGGACTCCAGAGGTCACTTCCTCCGCGATATCACGGGCCACGTCAGCCGAAAGCTGTGATCGCCGAGGATAGACAACGGGAAAGTAGCCCTCTGGTTTCTCGTAATCAGGCGCTAGGAAGTCTGTCAAGACGCGATGGGATAAGGCGCGGCGACACTCCTCGTCGTTGTGAGGCGACAGGGGTGAGTCATCCTGAATAAAGGCTATGGATTCTCGCTCCACATTCTCCTTTCCGGGGCGCCGAGGGGGAGACTCGGGAGTGGCATCGTGGTGCTCCGCGATAATGGGCTCAGCAGTAGAAGGCTCTGTGGGCTCGTTAGGGGTAGTCATCGGTGGCGGCGCTGTTGGCTCGACCAGAACCATATTTCAGCCCATGAACCAGTACCTGATTTTATCTCCCACGCAGTTCGAGATTTCAGCCTATATTTGTACATCCATGACACCCATAATGAGCCTCCTCTAACAATAAGATTCCACTAGTGAAGAATTACATTAGCTTGATTCCAACTGTGGATATCCTGGGTTGGTTACCTAAATAGCCACTAAACTTTGGCCAAATAACCCGGAAGTCACTAAACAAAAAATATTGCTATTGACATTACCATACTTTGACTCATTATCCAAAAGGTCACTGTTAGCTACGGACATCCATTTTTCCATCCATCCGCCTATGTGGACTTGCCAACTCCACTACCACGTCATTTAAAGTGCCACGTCATATTCTATCTACCCAAAATTAACCCAAGCACCCAACCAATTATCAACCCGACCCAATTACCTAATCTAACCGAAAAACCAAACGAAAAAACAGATCTGGTCAGAAAACCAGATCTGAAACTCTGCTCTCTCCTCCTCCTTCTCCGAAATCGCATAACCGTCGCCTCCTCCGCCGCCGGGGCAGCTCTGCCAGCCGCCGTGTCTGCAGAGCTCCTCTCCCAACTCTGCCTCCCTCCTCCGCTACTGAACTCTGTCCTCCACTCATGGCGCCTCTCATCCTTCGACGACAACAGCTAAGAAGAAGCCCGCCAAGATCCCCTTCCTCCCTGCATCTTAACCCCTTCAATCCCCGCCGTCTCCACTCCTCCGACAACTCTCACCATGGCAGAGAAGAGGATAGCAGGGGCAGACCATTATCAGGGCAGAAGAAAGAGGCTGAGCAACTCGTCCAAGGGAATCGTCTCCTCCGGTTGGAATCGTCTCCTCTGGTCGGCGAAGTGGGGAGCCTTCGACGGGAACCCCTCCGCCACCAAATCGAATTGAACCCTAGCTCAACAAATGAATTGGGGTGGCGGTGGAAGGCGACGGTTGCTATTAGGAGGAGGATAGCGGCCTGCAACGACCCCTTAATGAAGACCCTCATCTCCTGCTTCTCCAGCTCCCCTGGGATGAAGACCCCTTGATCCAGCTTGTCGATGAAGACCCCTCGTAAATCGCGGCCTCGATCCCCGTTGAGAGGCGGATCGAATTCCTTGCCTCTTCCAGCTTGTCGAGGGAGCGGGCTAAGATGGAGACGCCGCTCCAGCCGGATTTGAGGCAGGAGTAGAAGGAAGAGATGGGTGAGGAAAGAACAAGATACAAGAGGAAGAGATTCAGATCCGCCGCCTCCACTGCCGCTCAGATTCGCCGCCACCGCCGCCGACAAAGTCGTTCAGCTGAAGTGAATTGCGAGGAAGACGAATGGTGTTGAGGATGGAGGAGGGAGAGAGAGAGGAGGAGGAAGGGACCTATTTTTTCGGTTAGATCTGATTGGGTTGGGGTTAGTCGGATTGGGTTCTTTGGTCGGATGACTAGGCATGTTTGGAAAAATTAATATGATGTGGCAAACTTGTGTGATGTGGCAGTGGAGTTGGCAAGTCCACATAGGCGGATGAACGGAAAAATGGATGTCCGTAGCTAACAGTGACCCCTTTGATAATGAGTCAAAGTATGGTAATGTCAATAGCAATTTTTTTTGTTTAGTGACTTCCGGGTTATTTGGCCAAAGTTCAATGACTATTTAGGTAACCAACCCTGGATATCCTTCAAGCCAACACCACCTTCACACTTTGGATATGTTAGACGACACCAAGCCACTTTCGAACGCTGCCCTTCTTTCTCCCCCAATTGTCGACTGCAGACAACTTCAACTTCCTTAATGATATATTTTGGAAGTAAGAACACAACCATCCAGTATTGTAGAATATCTCCAATAACCGAATTCACCAACTGAACTTTGCCTGCATAGCTTAAACATTTAAACTTCCAATCATCCAGTACTCTTTTAGTTATCTTGTCAATCAGAACCTTGCAGTCAACCCTACGAAGCTTGCCAGAGGATAATGGTACTCCTAAGTACTTAAAAGGTAGAGATCCTCGTTGAAAACCTTAGTCTTTAACAAGAACTTCAGCCTCAGCACATTTCGGAATTTGAGTTTTAGGGTTATTAGGAAAACCCTCCGTATGGCATCCACACTTGATTTTCTTACCGAGGGACTTATCTACGATCGTTAAGGTCATCACCACAGTCGTATTTAACATACATGGGTTCTTATCCTACGTCCATTGCATCCCTTTTGGTCAACAGGTCAACAACACTTCACACTGACAATCCCCTTTGTTTACCATCCAAACGACTTCTGAATGCTCTCAAATTTGGTAGAGACCTTCCTTGACCTATTGTATACTCTTACATCATATCATGGATCAAATTTTAAACGTTTGGATCAATGATTAATCCTTGAAACATATACTTTCTCGATGGCCTCATTTGGTCGTTCCTGTGATCGTTCATGCATCAAACGAGTTTTGTTTGATATGAAATTTTGTGAGAGTAATCCCCACCCAATTTGGCCGGATTTTCCGGGTTTGCCCATACCCGTTAACTTTACCCAGTGAACAAATAATTCTCACCCAATCTGGCCGAATTTCGGGTGGGTAGTGTGTTTTAGGATACCCATTGTCAAGCATACGTGTGGAAGATTTATTATCTGACGTGTGAAGAGAACGTTTTCCACCACGTATAAATAAATAAATGAACACCTCAAATAAAATGATCTCAAAATAAAGTCCCTCTACCTACCTTCCCCGTGTCTTTTCTCCTTCTCCCTCGCTTTCTGCACATGTCCTTCGGCACTCTCTCCGACTGAAAAGTCCCTTGCAGAGCTACACTTCCCTACGGTAATGATGGCAGCTGAGCTGCTGAGGCTCCCGGTGACACCTCTTCCCAAGTTCTGCCACGGCCAAAGTCAGAGGTTCCGGTTTGACCTCGTTGACTTCAATGCTCAGCTGTCCAAACGCCGCCGCTTCCTCCTCCACCGGCAGCGCGTATTCTCCAATTTCTCTGTTTCTAACTCGCTCCAGACCAAGCTTGAACTTCAGGATTCTCCCATTGAAGCTCCTGAGCGGCACAAGAACTCTCCGCTACTGCTCGATGTGAGCGGAATGATGTGCGGCTCGTGCGTTTCGCGCGTCAAATCTGTTATCTCCTCCGACGATCGAGTCGAATCTGTCGTGGTCAATATGCTGACGGAGACGGCTGCTGTTAAGTTGAGGCCGGAGGCTGTGGAGAGCGAGACGCCGGTGAATGTCGCCGATAGTTTGGCTCAGAGGCTGACCGATTGCGGATTCGAGTCGAAGAGGAGGATCTCGGGGATGGGAGTCGCAGGAAATGTGAAGAAATGGAAGGAGATGGTGGAGAAGAAAGAACATATGCTGATTAACAGTAGGAACCGTGTGGTTTTCGCATGGACTTTGGTGGCTCTGTGTTGTGGATCGCACGGTTCGCACATCTTGCATTCTTTTGGCATCCATCTCGCTCACGGTAATGGAAAAGTTTTAACTTATCTCTGTAAGCTATCAATACCATAGCATTATTGTTTTACTTTCGTTAACGAATTACTCGTTTTGCTTTGATTTCAGCCATCCCCTTATATTTATCTGAATGTGATGAGAAAGTTGAGTATACTATATGCTAAACTTGGAGTTGACTGGCGTTTGGTGTAGGCTCATTTTTCGACGTCCTTCATAATTCCTATGTGAAGGGTGGCTTGGCTACGGGAGCTCTTTTGGGACCTGGAAGAGGTTTGTTACAGAACCTTGACCACCTTTCAGTTTTGCAGTCAGCTAAATTTTTAGGCCGCCCACGAATCATTTGCTAAATTAGCAAGTTTGTTGTCGAGTCTTACGTTACCGCTAGCTCAAACTCTTCTGTTCTTCTGACTGTAAGTTGTGAGAAATACTTTGCAGACCTACTCTTTGATGGGTTACTGGCCTTCAAGAAGGGATCACCAAATATGAACTCTCTTGTTGGATTTGGATCCATTGCTGCATTTCTCATTAGTGCTGTAAGAACCTAACCAATTGTTGTTGGATTACTCTCTTGCCACGACGCAGAGTAGTTCCAAATAATTGAATGCTCTGTTAACGAAACATCTTTTGCAGGTCTCTCTTCTCAATCCTGGTCTCCAATGGGATGCATCCTTCTTCGATGAACCGGTGACTTAATTGATTATTTTTTTCAATCATTATTGTCAACCCAAAATGCATATTAGTCCATAGGTTCAAACTTCTTTCCACTTTGTAAAACATGTTCATTATTTTTGACAAGACATCCTATACCATTTAAAAGAACCTCATACAGTGTTGAAGATATGAATTTATCAGTGTCTCATGGATGGCTCCTTTTTTAGCATGCAGGTCATGCTTCTCGGTTTTGTGCTGCTTGGGCGTTCTCTTGAGGAAAGAGCTAGGATTAGAGCATCTAGTGATATGAACGAACTTCTTGTAAGTCAAAATGCATTTCATCTCGTCAATACTAACTACAAATTTAACTAAGCAGAGGTGTTATTGATGTAATTTTCCTCCCTTTTTACACTTAGTTTTAAAAATTTCTTTGGTATTAGCTGATCATCAATTGACTATTTGGTCATGTCCATGGCACATATATCGTTATCCTCTAATTTGTCTTTCCAATATAACCTTTAGTCCCTTACTGAACAATGCTTTCAATTTCTTTATTAACGACCTATTTATTTTGCAGTCACTAGTATCTACTCAGTCACGACTTGTAGTTACTTCATCAGATAACAATTCGTCTGCTGATACTGTTCTTGGATCTGATGCAATATGTGCTGAAGTTCCAACGGATAATGTTCGTGTTGGAGACACAATACTGGTCCTTCCTGGAGAAACAATTCCAGTAGATGTATGCACTTCAAACTACAAGAACCTTTTTAATGAATGCATATATTTTTTCTATTGTGGCTACTGACTCGATCTATGGTGTCTGAGTCGTACCCTTGAAGTTCTGGAGGTTCAATTGCTTGATCGAATAGTTTCTTTGTACAGTATAAGTTTGTTCTTCACTCTGGGATTTAAACTTGACATTTCTGCTACTCTGTACACATTGGATTAATTGCTGAATATTTCTTCTTGCATGCCTCTTAAAACTCGCTAGAAGTCACATTCATACTTATGTGGACATGCTAAATCTCGTAATATGATATGCTGCGGAAGGTTGTAGAATACAATTGTAGGAAAATAGGTTTGGGTTGCCACAGAAACTTAACTGCTTTGCTGGCCTTACATGTTGGCTTAAGAGTTTAAACTTAAGGGCACCTGCAAGTGCCTATGATTTGCCAATTTCCATGTTTTGTCAGGAACTAGCAACTAACATTTTAGTTTACTGGACAGGGGAAAGTAGTCGCAGGTAGAAGTGTGGTAGATGAATCCATGCTTACAGGTGAATCACTGCCTGTGTTTAAGGAAAAAGGCCTCAAAGTTTCAGCTGGAACAATAAATTGGGTAGGATTTTTTTCCTGGTTTCATTTAATTGGCATGATGATTTAATTGCTTGATCCGGGACTTCAACTTTATTTTTCTTTGTGTATGATATGAAAACTTGATGTGGCATGAAAAATCTGTTCAACCTAAACAGGTTCATGAAGACGTAAATGTGTTATTTACAATTTGAAATTGTTGCATGATGATGGTGATAGTTACCAACTATTTCAGGATGGTCCATTGAGGATTGAGGCCTCATCTACTGGCTCAAACTCTACGATATCAAGGATTGTAAGCATGGTAAGTGTTTTTTGGTTCATAGGGAGTCTTTATGGAATTATATTTGCATAAATGCTGGTTGGAAGTTGACGAACTCCAAAATAAGTATGTTGTAGCATGTGGAAAGTAAATAAGGAGTGATGGGGAGGAAACTTTGCTGTTTATCAGCTAAGACATCTTCATCACTCGTTGGTATGACGGTTGAAACAGTAGAAACTGAGTTGGCAATTGTATGGCTAGATTTGAACCATTAAAGGCATACATTGAGTGACTCATCCAATAATTGAAGCTCTTTGAAGTAAATTATAACTAGTCAGTTGATAGGTCGTCAATTGGAAATACAGATGAAACAGTACATCCTTGCAATCTTTGTACTTCCTGATACTAGTTGTTTCCAGGTTGAGGATGCTCAAGGCCGTGAAGCACCTGTACAAAGACTTGCAGATGCTATAGCTGGGCCATTTGTGTACAGCATAATGACAATATCAGCAGCAACTTTTGCTTTTTGGTAGGGCTTTGTTGCTTTCCCTGCCATATTTCTTACTTTGACGTGAATCGAAGATGCTTAAGGAGATCAGAACATGAAAGAAAATACTAGAATGTTGGTTCTCATTTTGAGTCACTTAACTCTTTCTTCCTCATTATATTGCATTGCGATTCAGGTACTACATTGGATCAAATATGTTTCCTGATGTGCTGCTTAATGATATCGCTGGACCAGATGGAAATCCATTACTTTTGAGCCTGAAACTTGCCGTGGATGTTTTGGTGAGTGATAATGGGTTTTTAAACCTGCAGTATATTCTTCTTACTTGCTATGATCATTTTATTTTAGTTCATACAATTTCTTTTTTTGGTTAAGTTCATACAATTTCATAATGGCATGACTGAGAAATTATATTGGAGTGTGTTTGGATATTAGGACTAGGATTTGGATATGGTATTTGAATTTGATATGTGAATCCAAATTAACATGTTTGGTTGGAAAGTAGAAAACATATTCGGATTTGGATGGATGCAATTTTTGTGTATAAATGATTGTATTTCAATTTCTTTTAAAATAGTGATTTCAAGTTTACAAATTTCAAATACTAAATACAAATTAACCTATCCAAACACATAATTGGAAATATGATAACATGCCATAGATTCTGAAGGTAATGTTGACTCATGCATAAGGAGAAATGATGATTCGTTGAAAATCCTGGATTGCTGTTTTCTTTGCTGCATTTGTATTGAATTTTGAAGTTAATTGCCTGGACTGTGAGCTTGATGAACGTTCTGATATATTGCAAATCAATGTTGTAGACAACACAGAAAGAATTAGGGAAGCGGCGTTTAATTTAAA
Source organism: Linum lewisii (assembly GCA_034768395.1). Lineage (NCBI taxonomy): Eukaryota > Viridiplantae > Streptophyta > Magnoliopsida > Malpighiales > Linaceae > Linum > Linum lewisii. The sequence continues at coordinate 41,950,236 of CM068304.1, read as the reverse complement.
ACTGATATAATATTCTCAATCCTTCATAGGTATCGATTTGGCATTCAATACCAGTTGATACAATTTGATGTAATGGCATGATGTTTAAGGGTTATTATGAAATTAGTGTCACTTTAGAAAAACAATCAATTCAGGGCACCATCAGTAGGCTTACGTTAATTGTACTCTTGTTTCAGGTAGTTTCCTGCCCATGTGCACTTGGACTAGCAACACCAACTGCAATTCTGGTTGGAACTTCTCTTGGTAATTTCTTAGGTCTTGGTCATCTTACTTAACGAATGTGCTATGCCATGCAGATCAGAAAGGATATGGCATCCTAAATCGTATATAGTATCCATTAAGTTGCTACTGGAAATGAGAAGACAACAGAAAATCAAGACATTCTTTTCTGTTTTTTTTACGAGATTAGTGCAAATTGATTTCCTTGCACTTAACGGTTATGCTTGTTCAGTACCAGACCTAATTCCTGCTTTTGGGACCATCAGGAGCAAAACAAGGACTAGTTATAAGAGGAGGGGATGTATTGGAACGATTGGCACGCATTAACTACATTGCTTTAGACAAGGTACCTTGTCCACATTGATGAGCCTCTTATATGTTCTTCACTTCATAGACATACAACTTGCGTCTGATGATAGTGAGTTTAATTTGTTATTTGGGACTGTTAAATCGATTCTGGAACTTCACTCTCCCTTGTCTATTGTGCACCATTTGTTTAGACAGGCACTCTCACCAAAGGAAAACCATCTGTCTCGGCTGTGGCATCGATTACTCATGAAGAAGAAGAAATTCTTCAGATTGCTGCTGCCGTGGAAAAGACGGCACAGCACCCAATTGCAAGAGCCATCATAAATAAGGCAGACTCCCTGAATCTGAACATCCCGGAAACAAGAGGGCAAATAACAGAACCAGGCTTTGGAACTTTAGCAGAGGTAGAGGACGTTTGGTTGCTGTTGGTTCCTTGGATTGGGTCAACAAACGTTTTCATCACAGGACAGCAGTAACTGATATAGAGAACCTTGAAGCTGCAGTCAGTGATCAGTCGTCAAAAGAGATGCTAAAGTCTAATTATTCTAAAACAGTTGTTTATGTTGGACTTGAAGGGGAAGGTATTGTTGGTGCTATTGCACTATCCGACTGTCTGCGTCATGATGCTGAATCTACTGTTAGTAGGTAATAATTCCATGTTGCCAAGAGTGATGGGTTGCTATTATGCAAAGCGTAAACATGATTGAAGATAAATCTTACTTGCCATTTAGTCGTGTTCCGTTCCATATGCTGACTTTTATTTTGGTCTCTGATGGCTAGGCTCCAGCAGAAGGGGATCACAGCAGTCCTTTTATCAGGAGACAGGGAAGAAGCAGTAGCAACAATAGCCAAAAATGTTGGCATAGAAAGTGATTTTATCAATGCATCTTTGACTCCGCAGCAGAAATCTGAGGTCATATCAACTCTTCAATCTGCAGGACACAGTGTTGCAATGGTAATTTACAATCATCTCCTAACCTCCTTAAATTCCCTGCTCAACACTGAAGATGATATGACACAAAGGGTTATCTCAGTAGGATAGCATTTTGACCAGCTGGTTGTAGCATGTGAGTCAGTAATGCATATACCAATCTGTGCATCGAAATAATTTTTGCATCATGTTTGTGCCTTCTTCTCATAAAAGAAAGCCCATTGTTGTCCTAGGACTTGGAAGGAATCAAATCACATAGTAGGCTGTATTCATGAGGTTATATATCCATGAATGCTTGTCAACCAACAAGTAGCTTGAGTGATTTGCTACTTGGAGAGAAATGATCAAAGCTGACATGTACGTGATGTGCAGGTAGGTGATGGGATAAATGATGCACCCTCGCTGGCTCTTGCTGATGTTGGTATTGCCCTGCAAAATGAAGCACAGGAGACTGCTGCTTCTGATGCGGCATCCATTATCCTTCTCGGCAACAAACTCTCACAGGTATGGTCTCATGTCTTTGAATCTGGTATGAAAACAAATATGAAAATTGTGTCCTCGTTCGTATCTAAAAGATGTAGTTGAGGATGAATGATGGCAGGTCGTAGATGCTGTGGATCTGGCACAAGCAACAATGGCCAAAGTATATCAAAATTTATCTTGGGCAGTTGCTTATAATGTTATTGCTGTTCCTATCGCTGCTGGAGTGTTGCTCCCCCAGTATGATTTCGCGATGACACCTTCAATTTCAGGTGATTGACAAACTGAGTCCATGCTCGTGTTCCTTTGCCGGAAATGGTCGTTTATCATTCATTATAGCAGTTGGTACATAATTGTTGTACATGTTCCGCATTAATTTGTTTGATTTCATTTCACAGGTGGGCTGATGGCATTGAGCTCCATACTTGTAGTGACGAACTCATTGCTTCTGCAGCTTCATCGATCCCCGAATACGAGATAGAGCTTCGTTAATCTTCAACTGACTATATAAGAGCGTCAAGGGCTAAATGATGGGTAGATAATGAAACATATTGAGATGGGGCCATTGGTAAGATGATCAAACCTTAAATACAGCAAGGGTGGACATTAAGTTGTCACGTGACTCCTCCCTGATTCTGAAAATTTGTATGTTAAAGAGAGAGATATTATTATATCTTCTTTTGGAAAAGAGGTAATGTATGTTAAAAGAGTGCTGGTCCCCAAGAATTCATTCCTTTCAATTGAGACGGCCCTACCTAATCTCAATCTTCCTCAATCCCTCCAAACGGACCAAACAAATCCTTTATAGAGTACCAATTATCAATTGTCGCCACCCTCGGCAAAATTGGGAAAGGTGTCATGTCTGCAGTCCGGCTATTGGCTGATACAATCCAGCTATTGGGCTGATAGGCTAATATCTCAGATGCATCTAAGATAGACCCAGCCGTAGGATGTGTTTTGAAGAAAATTTGGCCGTTGGAGGAGAGTAAAAGCGAGAATAAGTGGGTTAGGGACATTTTCGGCAGGGAAATTTATGGGACCTGCATCGTAGGTCTGTACTACGTGGGTTTCTGCGGGAAAAAGGTTGCATGATGTAGTGTCCTGGGTAGCTCGCCGGCGGCGAATCGGAGAAGAGAAATCGGAATTAGGGTTGAGAAAGAAGAGGGAAGAGCTTAGAGCTTTGAGAGAGATTCGGATTTGAAATTGCTTGTAAATTCATTCATAATCCACTGGCCATAGCCCCAGCTGCTCTTATCGAGCCAGCTTTCCCAAAACAGAGCAGACAAGGCTGAAGAGCCGTTGTACTGCTACAGTAGTAACGACAAAAACTGTCAGAGTTTACCGGATACAAAATGGTCACTGAAAGGAAAATAGCAAAATAGTCATCATATTAATATAACCATACTAAGAGGTCCTTGGTCATGACAATCCCTCCCAGTCAGCTTCGACTTGTCCCAAGTCGATTCAGGCATCCCCAAACTCAGGGAATTGCTGCTTGAAAGGCTGCCCATCCTCCCAACTAGCATCTGCCTCCGATTGGTGTGCCTAGTGCACCAGCACCTGTGTAACAGCTCTATTCCCTTTGTTGATGAATCTCCTGGCCAGTATTGCTACTGGAATTTGTTTGATTCCCCCTGGTCATCCACAGTTGGCAAGGTTGAGCTGATCACTCCAGCATCTCCCACCGCTTCTTTAGCAAGGACACATGGAATACTGGATGTATGTTAGAGGTAGCTGGTAGCTTGAGTTCATAGGCTACAACACCGATCTTCTTGAGGATTTCATATGGCCCATAGTACCTTGGTGCCAGCTTCTGATTTGCCCTTTGAGCCACTGACTTCTGCCTGTAGGGATGCAGCTTCAAGTATACCCTGTCTCCCACTTGAAGTGCCTTTCTGTTCTGTTCTTATCTGCCTGTTGCTATTAGATTTACGTATAGAGAAGAGAAGAGTTTGATAGGGTTTAGGAGGAAAGAATATTGTATTATAATTGAATGATATGTATTCCGCAGATACAAAGGGGATATATATATCCAACACTAAGGGACTCCTACTATAAGTGGGAGTCCTAAATAAGTAAACTCTCTTCTATTAAACTCCTTAATAAAGACCTATACTAACTCGGATAGAACTGCCTCATTAAGATAATTCCTACACCCCCCTCAAGCTGAGTGATGTAAATGTTAAACATCCCCAGCTTGTGAATTAATTCATCAAAGGTAGTTCTTGGCAGAGATTTGGTGAAGACATCTGCAGTTTGCTGGCTTGTCGACACATACTCGAGATGAACTATTCCACTTGAAACCTTCTCAGAAATGAAGTGCCTATCCAGTTCCACATGCTTAGTTCGATCATGATGAACTGGATTTTTGACAATGCTAATCGCTGATTTGCTGTCACACAACACACGTATAGGTCCTGGTGTCTCAATCTTCAGCTCTTCCAGAATACGTTTCAGCCAAACCCCTTCTTTGATACCTGAAGTTACAGCACGGTATTCTGCTTCAGCACTACTCAGGGACACCACTTCTTGCTTCTTACTCCTCCATGTAACAAGATTACCCCACACATAGGTGCAGTATCCAGTGGTTGATCGTCTCTCTGTCAACTCACTTGCCCAGCTTGCATCGGTGTAAACTATAATGCCTTGCTGGTCAGTTTTTTGAAATAATAAGCTTTGTCCAGGAGAGGACTTCAAATACTTCAGAATTCGATATACCATCTCCAGATGTTCTTCATTAGGATCATGCATGTGTTGGCTCACGATACCAACAGAATATGATATATCAGGTCTGGTGTGAGCTAAGTAGATTAGTTTTCCAACTAATCGTTGATAGCTAGCTTTATCAACCGATGCCACTTCCTTTCGACTTAGTCGCTTATTGGGTTCCATAGGAGTGCTCATAGGTTTACAACCTAACATACCAGTCTCTTTAAGCAAATCCAGAACATACTTTCGTTGGGAAAGTGAGATCCCCTTTTTTGATCGAGCAACTTCCATTCCCAAGAAATATCGAAGTTCTCCCAAATCTTTCAGATCAAACTCACTTGCTAGTCTGATTTTTAGTAGCTGAATTTCCCTCGTATCATCTCCTGTGATAACAATATCATCAACGTAAACAATTAAGATAGCAACTTTTCCCGAGTCCTAGTGTCTTACAAACATAGTGTGGTCTGTTTGACATTGGTAGTATCCTGCTGATTTGACAACCTTTGTAAATCGATCAAACCAAGCCCTTGGTGACTGTTTGAGGCCGTATAAAGCCTTTCTCAGTTTGCAGACCTTTCCTTCTGCATTTATACCAGGTGGGGGGTTCATGTATACCTCTTCTAATAACTCCCCGTTTAGAAAAGCATTCTTGACATCTAATTGATGAAGATCCCAATCACAATTAGCAGCTAGACTGAGAAGAACACGACTAGTGTTTAACTTTGCAACTGGTGCAAAGGTTTCCTCGTAATCAATTCCATATGTCTGAGTGAAACCCCTAGCAACCAATCTTGCCTTGAATCGTTCAATTGAGCCATCAGACTTGTATTTCACTGTGAATATCCACCTGCAATCCACGGTTCGTTTGTCTGATGGAAGAATTACCATGTCCCATGTCTGATTTTTGTGAAGGGCATGCAGTTCTTCTTCAACAGCCAACTTCCACTTAGAATTTTGAAGGGCCTCATTGATGGATTTTGGAATTTCAATACTATCCATATTAGTGATAAATGCTCTGTACTTCGGGCTTAAACCTGTATAGTCGACATAGCTTCCAATCGGGTGTTGAGTACACCTCCGAGTCCCTTTCAGGATGGCAATTGGAACATCTAAATCAGTATCCGACTGAGGTATTGTTTCTTTCCTCAGCAATCTGAGAATCTGTTTCAGTTGTAGTGGGAATCACAGCAGGTCTTTGACGTCTTGTGTACACCTGTAACTCTGGTTTGTGCCCTGGTTGTTCCCCATGTCCATCAACCTCTACTGTTCCTTCAGTTTCAGGTGTAGATGTCACAGCCACTGCCGGTTCAGTTTCAGGTATAGTCGGACCTGCAGCTTCAGAAGTAGTAGTTTCCAAGGTGATTAGATCCCGAAACTGAGCTTCGTCCATGTGAGACCCCCCTGAAGCTCAGTCTGCAGAAAAAACGGTTGTGACTCAAAGAAAGTAACATCCCGAGAATGGTAAATCTGTCCAGAAGTGGGAGAGTAACACTTATACCCTTTCTGTTGAGCCGAGTAACCAATGAAAACACACTTTCGAGCTCGGGGATCTAACTTGGTTCGATTACTTGGATGAATATGGACAAATACTGTACATCCGAAAATCCGAGGAGGAAGAGCGGATGATAGACTTGTCATGTGAGGATACAAGCTGAGAAGCAGTTGACGAGGAGGCTGAAACTTGAGGACCTTGGTTGGCATTCGGTTAATCAAGTAAGTTGCAGTGAGCACAGCTTCTCCCCATAAATATTTAGGAACCTGTCGAGCAAACATACATGCACGAGCAATTTCCAACAAGTGTCTATTTTTCCTCTCGGCTATCCCATTCTGCTGAGGTGTTTCTACACAAGAACTGATATGCACAACTCCCTTTTGAATCAAGAAATTGCTAAGGATACTGTTGAAGTAATCCTTTGCATTATCAGTCTTTAAGACTTGAATCTTGGTGTTGAACTGTGTTTCGACCATTGTATAAAACTGCTGAAATATATTTTTTGTTTCTGATTTCTCCTTCATGAGAAAAGTCCATGTATGGCGGGTGTGATCATCTATGAAGGTGACAAACCACCTAGCACCGGTGACATTTTTTATCTTCATGGGACCCCAAATGTCACTATGAACTATTGAGAAAGGATGGGTGGAACGATAACCAATCCCGGGATAGACAACTCGAGTGTGTTTAGCCAATTGACATATTTCACATTGATAAAACTGAGCTCCTTTATTAATGAATAGTTTTGGAAACAAGTGTGCCAAGTACATAAAACTGGGATGTCCAAGTCTATAGTGCCACAATAAAACTTCATCACTACAACTAACTAAACTGGAAATTTGGTTTGCAGACTTTTGATAATCTCCAAGAGCTCCTTCTTCATGATTCTCATCCTTGAAGACATATAAACCATCTGACACTTCACCAACTCCAATCGTCTTCCCGGATTCCACCTCCTGTAAGAGGCAACCAGAGGGATGAAATTTAGCCTCACAGTTTAGGTCTGATGTTATCTGTCGAACTGAAAGTAAATTGCAGTTTAATTGTGGCACATATAAGACTGGAGATAAGGTGAGCTTCTTAGTAAGTCTAACCCATCCTATACCCATCACAGGTGCTATATTTCCATCTGCAACACGTACTCCAGCCTTTCTAGGGTATGGCTGAAGATCGTGGATTAAATCTCGACACCCTGTCATTGTATCCGAAGCACCAGAGTCCAAAATCCAAGCAGTAGTATTCTGATGTTTCATAGTATAAGCTTTAGGATGATTACCTTGGGCAAATGATCCTGCGAAAAAAATCAGCAGGACTGTTGGACGACTGTCCTGATCGGAGGGCATCAACTAGCATCTTCTTAAGGGAGTCGATTTGCCCTTTAGAGAAATGGCTGTCATCACCATTAGTTGAGCTAGAAGCAGTGTTGGCACGAGAATTCTGGCTGCGACGTTCAGCAAGACGTTCAGACCTAGACTTCCAGTTTGCAGGTCTGCCTCCATTCAGCTCCCAGCACTGTGCTTTTGTATGCCAAGGTTTTTTGCAATGTTCGCAATAAACATTAGTCGTGGCTGCCTCCTTATCCGACTGCTTATTGTTGCTATTTTTGTTACTCAACAATGCAGTTACAGAAGTATCGACCTTTAGAGCTGATCCCTCGGTCGTAGGTTTGGCATCCGTCAACATAACCTGTCGCCGTGATTCTTCACGACGAATCTCAGCCACGGCTTCTTCTAAGTCAGGAAAAGGCTTCGTTGCCATGACCCTTCCTTTGGCTGCATCTAGCTCATCGTTGAGACCCAATAGGAAGTGCAGAGTTCGTTTTTTGTCCACGAACTTTCTGAAAGTTTCAGAATCAGCAGCAGTTGTCCATTCTTGAGCCTCGTAGAGATCTAGTTGCATCCAGGAGCGATTTAACGCATTATAATAGTCATTAACACTCATATCTCTCTGTTTAAGATTGTAGAGCTTAGTTTCAATCTCTAACAGGGCTGAAGAGTTGTCCACCGTTGAGTAAGTCTTCTTTGTGTGATCCCAGATAGACTTCGCAGACGGGTGGAGGAGGTAATTTTCACCAATCTTTGGCTGCATTGTGGAGATGATCCATCCACGAACAAGGTTATCCTCATTATTCCACTGCTCGAATTTTGAATCGGCTTTGGCAGGCTTCTCTGTTGTACCATGGAGATAGCCAGCTTTGCCTCGTCCTGTGATGAACATCAGGACTGACAGCGACCAGTGAAGATAATTGGATCCATCAAGCTTGTAGATGACCACTTGTCCTGGATAGGAATCAGAACTAAAATTCAGAGTCATAGCTCCCTGAGATTGAGATTCAGGGGCTGTAACCTTTGTATCAGTCATGGTAGGAAATTAGGGTTTAGAACTGGCGGAAGCTTGTATCAGAACTGGGCTCTGATACCATATTAGATTTAGGTATAGAGAAGAGAAGAGTTTGATAGGGTTTAGGAGGAAAGAATATTGTATTATAATTGAATGATATGTATTCCGCAGATACAAAGGGGATATATATATCCAACACTAAGGGACTCCTACTATAAGTAGGAGTCCTAAATAAGTAAACTCTCTTCTATTAAACTCCTTAATAAAGACCTATACTAACTCGGATAGAACTGCCTCATTAAGATAATTCCTACACTTCTGTCTATTTTGAGCTCTTGCCAACGTCTCTCTCAGCTGATCAATGATGTGGTGTTGGTGTTGGAGTTTGTCCTCCATAGCAGCAAAAGCAGTAGATAAGGGATTCTGCAAGTCAAAAATAGAAGGAGGGTATCTATAGAGGGCCTCGAATGGGGTTAGATTTAGGCTGTTATGGTAGTTGGTGTTATACCACCATTCAGCTAGGGGTAACCACTGCAACCGAGTTCGAGGGGCTCCATTCACCATGCACCGCAGGTAATCCTCCAGGCACCGATTCAGCCTCTCTGTCTGCCCATCAGTTTGAGGGTGGTATGCTGTTGAATAATGCAGCTGAGCTCCATGCAGCCTAAACATTTCTTTCCAAAATGTACTGGTGAAAATGGTGTCTCTATCAGAGACAATGGTAGAGGGTATACCGTGCAGTTTGAACACATTCTCCATGAAGCACTGAGCAACTGAGTTTGCTGTATAAGGATGACTCAATGCTATGAAATGGCCATATTTGGTTAACCTGTCTATCACCACAAAAATCACCTCTTTGCTGTTTGATTTAGGCAGCCCTTCAATGAAATCCATGGTAATGTCCTTCTAAGCTTGCTCTGGCACTGGTAGAGGTTGCAACAACCCTGGATAGGGTACATTTTCTGCATTGCATTGCTGGCAAATGTGGCAACCCGCTACCCAACTGAGCACGTCCCTCTTTAACCCTGGCCAATAGAAATATTTCTTAAGCCTTTGATAAGAAACTTCCTTGATAGTGCATCTGCAGCTTTGTTCAGCCTTCCTTGCCTGAATTTTATCTGAAAATCCAATCCAAGTAGTTTCACTAGCCCTTTTTCTGGATTTGAGTGTGAATCCTTTGACCTAGCAAGTATTTGAGGCTTTCATGGTCAGTTACAATGGTGAAAGGCCTTCCCTCCAGGTAGTGCCTCCATTTTGACACAGCTAGCAGGACAGCCAAGTACTCTTTCTCATAGGCTGATAGGCCTTGGTTCATGCTGCTTAGGGCTTGGCTAAGGAAGGTTATGGCCCTGCCTTGCTGAGTTAACACTGCTCCAATGCTTGTACCAGATGCATCAGTTTCCAAGCTGAAAGGTTCTTAGAAATTGGGAAGGGCAAGAACAGGAGTATTAGTCATGGCCTTCTTGAGGCTTTCAAATGCTTCGGTAGCTTGCTCCCCCCACTGAAACTGGTCTTTCTTCAATAGGTTGGTCAGTGGTTTACTGATTAGACCATACCCTTTAATAAATTTTCTGTAGTAGCCAGTTAATCCTAGGAACCCCCTTAGAGCTTTGATAGTTTTTGGCTTCTGCCAGTTCAGCATGGCCTCTATCTTACTGCTCTCAGTGGCTACTCCATCCTCGTCAATCACATGACCAAGGTACTCGATCCTCTCCTGTCCAAAGGAGCACTTGGTCCATTTGGCATATAGCTGGTTTTTTCTCAGTAATTGCAGGGTTTTGGCCAGGTGCAGTTGGTGCTCTGCCTCAGTGGGATTGTAAACTAGTATATCATCAAAGAAAACCAACACAAATTTTCTGAGATAAGGGGATACACTACAAGAAAACAGCATATTAGTCACAGTTTGTTTGCCCTATTAGTCACGGTTCTTAAAATCGTGACTATTTTGATCTAAAATTATCACGGTTTTAGCAGAAACTGTGACAAAGGGAGTCACGGTTCTGGGACAAACCGTGACTAATCTTTGTCACGGTTCTGGGACAAACCGTGACTAATCTTTGTCACAGTTCTAGGACAAACCGTGACTCTTTGTCACGATTTTCCCTTAAACCGTGACAAAGATTAGTCACAGTTTACCCTTAAACCGTGACTAATATCCAATGACCAAAATGTTCTCATTAACTTTCCAGTGACCAAATTGTATGAAGTCTTTTCTCAAATTAAAGGATTGGACCCCAACTCCTTCCATTATGCAAACTAATCCATGATTTTTGAAAGTTTACGAAAGGCTCCATTTTAATGTTACAAATTAGTCACTCCAATTTTAATTATCGTAATTAATGACTAAATTAGTTTATGTATGGTCACTGTTTCACCCATCTTGTCCAGTTCAGTCACCCAACTTTCTCATCAATTAATATTCAGTCACTCATCTCTTCCTCTCGATTATGGATCTCGATCTCCTCCCTACTTTGGTTTGATTCAATATCAAGATCTGAAATTTGGAGGAGGAAGAATATGAAGAGGATGAAGAAGAAGAAGTTAAGAGAGAGAGGAGGAAGAAGTTAAGAGGAAGAATATGAAGAAGATGAAGAAGAAGAAGAGGAAGAAGTTAAGAGAGGGGGGAAGAAGATGAAGAGGAAGAAATTAAGAGAGGGAGGAGGAAGAAGATGAAGAGGAAGAAGTTAAGAGAGGGAGGAGGAAAAAGATAAATAGGATGAAGAAGAATGGTTCAGCATTAGAAGAAGAAGAAGATGAAGTGGGAGGAAGCACACGGATTGCCAACGTGGCAATCCGTGTTTCTTTGGGAGACATATTTGTCACGGTTCCTTAGGAACCGTGACTAATTTTGTCACGGTTTCTTATAATACGTTGTAGTGTCCCGGGTAGCTCGCCTGCGGCGAATCGGAGAAGAGAAATTGGAATTAGGGTTGAGAAAGAAGAGAGAAGAGCTTAGAGCTTTGAGAGAGAGATTCGGATTTGAAATTGCTTGTAAATTTATTCATAATCCACTGGTCGTAGCTCCAGCTGCTCTTATCGAGCCAGCTTTCCAAAAACAGAGCAGACAAGGCTGAAGAGCCGTTGTACTGCTACAGTAGTACCGACAAAAACTGTCGGAGTTTACTGGATTACAAAATGGTCACTGAAAGGAAAATAGCAAAATAGTCATCATACTAATATAACTATACTAAGAGGTCCTTGGTCATGACACATGGGGGCTGGAAAGTGTGGGCCCCAACGGCAAAACGTCACATTCACCCTCTCTTGTCAGTTGTGGGAATAGACATGGCAGGCAGTTTGGCCTTCCTCTGCACTTTCACGTCCTCTCCATCCTCAATCCGCCTACATGTTATCTCATCCTCGACAAATGTATGTCGTGCCCACCATAACTGCAACTCTTCCTGCGATTTCAAGCACATATCTGTCTTATCGTGGATTTTTGACAGTGCGAGTTTCCGTAGTCCTAGTAGTTGTTCACAAAATCAAATTCGTATCACAGGCGTAGGACTATAAGCATATCGTATCACATTCGTATTACAGTCATACAATATTCATAACACACCCGTACAAGTTAGAAGGTTACAAGACACTTAGAGTTGCAGTGGGGGTGGTAGCTGATATTGTCGGAACCCAGAATTCAGAAATGGCCAGCTCTTTGGCTTCTGGGGGGGGCATCATCCTTTGCGTTGAATGTGTTGGGCATATCAAACACCGTTTCAGTCCAGTCATACTGCAATGGGGTGAGACTGCTTCCCACCTCAGCCTTGTCCCTTATCTTGAATGATGTCCAGTCATCTTCTTGAACTAAGGACACAACCCTCTTAACCCTGCCATCGTCCCAATAATTGCATGTCGGTGGATGGTTGGCCCCATACCATGTGAAAGGTCTACCATGTCAAGGAAGTGAATCTGCATATACACATACAGGACATGTACAACATATGTATGAGATACATGATAGCATATACACAAGTACATCAGAATCCAAAGTATAATACTCATACATGACATGTACAACATATGTATAAGATACATGACAGCATATACACAAGCACATCAGAATTCAAAGTATAATACTCATACAGGACATGTACAAACGATGATAGCATATAATAAGCACATCAGAAAGTCTAAAGTTTAACTCATAAGACATGTACAAACGATGTGTGAGATAAATGACATACTACTAAGAAGTTGATGTCTCCCCAAGAAAAGTGTTCAAATTTTGTGCCCTAAACCCATCTAGTGACTTCAGCAGCACGTTCACCACATGTTTGCCCTAGTTGTAACCAACAATTTGGTGAAATCATCATCATTGGGATACTTGACATAGTTCGCAGAGACCTTCCAAGAGTTTCCGGGGGATAAAAGGGTTCCGAGAGCATGGAGTATGTACAGCTTGCAAAAAACTTGATCATCCTCCGTCTCCAGCAGAATATCCTTCAAACGGGAAACTTTGACGTTGGTGAACATGTTCATCCTAAAACCTGTCTACCTCTTCAATTTGCCCCTTTGCTTACTGGTGCACGAGTCCGTATCAATGAACTCAACGTTCGACATTAGATCGTAGACTCTTGTCACATTCGAGGGTTCAATGGTCATGATCTCACCATTGGGTAATTTGAATGCTCTTAATTCCGCGTTGTAGGAACGAATAAGGAAGTTAGACAGGTCCTTGTTCACGACGACGACCTGTATATCCATCAAACCATGGAATTGAGCATCACAGAGTACAAGCTAAATCATCTTGCACCTACATTTGGTTTCAATCGCCTTGTCCATGGTGTTTATTGGTGACACCTTACATTTGGAACGGGATCCTCAGTGACTTCCATGCCAAAGTTGCTGCAGCAGGTAATACGCCACTCTTTTGAGGTGTCGTCTTCTCAGTAGTTGGCTTCTCCGATTGCTCAATCTCACTGTTTGTCTTCTCTGATGACTCAATCTGAGTCTTGCCCTTCTTCGCAGAGACCCTCTTCTCCGACTTTTTCTCCAACTACTCAATCAGAGACGGAGCATTGCTGACTAGCTTGCTGGTTGAGCTTGTGCCTAGGTCGGTTCCCTTAGAGACACCCTTATTTTTCTTACTAATCACTCACTACAAAAAAAGAAGTATTTAGCGTCGGTTGGACAAACGACCGACGCTAAAACATTGACTCGCGTTTAGCGTCGGTCGCCTGTCGACCGACGCTAAATACACGACGCTAAATACACGACGCTAAATCTGGTTTAGGGTCAGAAACAAAGCCCTTACCCAAAAACAGCTTTAGCGTCGGTCGTCATCGATGACCGACGCTAAATACACATACCTATTTAAGCCTCTCAGTCGCCACCCTAACCCTAAAATCCTTCTCACCTCTCTCAATCTTCTCCTCTCTCTCCTGAAACTCTCCCACCTCTCTCAAAAACCTCCCAAACCCTCATCCTCTCAACTCCAAACACCACCACAGCCGCCCCTCCCTCCAAACACCACCACCGCAACCGCCCCTCCCTCCAAACACCGCCGCCGCCGCCGCCCCTCCCTCCAAATCACCCCACCGCCGCCCCTCCCTCCAAACACCGCCGCCGCCGCCCCTCCCTCCAAACACCACGGCCGCCTCCGCCCCTCCCTCCAAATCACCCCACCGCCGCCCCTCCCTCCAAACACCACCACCGCCGCCACCCTCCCTCCAAACACCACCGCCGCCACCCCTCCCTCCAAACACCACCACCATCGCTGCCCCTCCCTCCAAACACCACCACTGCCGCCCCTCCCTCCAAACACCGCCGTCACCGCCGCCCCTCCCTTCAAATCACCCCACCGCCGCCCCTCCCTCCAAACACCACCACCGCCGCCACTCCCTCCAAACACCACCACCGCCGCCCTCCCTCCAAACACCACCGCCGCCGCCGCCCCTCCCTCCAAATCACCCCACCGCCGCCCCTCCCTCCAAACACCACCACCACCGCCCCTCCCTCACATCACCCCGCCGCCGCCCCTCCTAAAACACAGATCTAGAAAAATCCAGATCTTGGAAAACCCAGATCTGGAAAAAATAAAAATAAAAAACGAAGATAAAAATGAAAATAACAAACAAAAATTAAAAACGAATATAAAATACGAAAACAAAAAACTAAACCCACCCAACCGACTAACCAACCAGTGGGTGGCTGGGCGAATATTGCGTCGGTTGGTCAGAACATTTAGCGTCGGTTACTGTTTCGACCGACGCTATAATTTAGCGTCGCTGTTATTCGCGTCGGTTGGATCGACCGACGCAACATGTTTTTAGCGTCGGCTCTGACCGACGCTAAAATCCCGGTCTAACCGACGCCATATGTATATTTTTTTGTAGTGACTGCAACAAAAATAGTCTATAATCGGGGGCCAAATGCCCCCGACAATTATAGTCGGGGGCTGGCCAACAATGGTCGGGGCTTGGTCAACAATGGCCGGGGGCGTATAGCCCCTGACAAATATAGTCAGGGACAATTTTGTCGGGGGCCTGGCCAAAATCCTATTTGGTTCATGGGGCCAAAATCCTATTTTAGTCGAGTGTATTATTGTCAGGGGCTGCGCCCGCCACTAAACCAACCATTAGTCGGGGGTGTGGCCCCCGAAAAAAATGCCCCCGACCCCCGACTAAAATAGTCAGGGGCATTATTGTCGGGGGCCGCGCCCCCCACTACATGACGCATTTAGTGGGTGGCGCGACCCCCGACAATAAAGCCCCCGACTAAAATGGTCAGAGGCATTATTGTCGGGGGTCGTGCCCCCATCTAAATGACTCATTTAGTGGGGGCGCGGCCCCCGACAATAATGTCATTTAGTGGGGGGCGCAGCCCCTGACTATTTTAGTCTGGCCATTATTGTTAGGGGCCACGCCCTCGACTATTGGTTGGTTTAGTCGGGGGCATGACCCCCGACAATAATGCCCCCGACTAAAATTTAAATTCCTCCTTATATTTTCTCAATCTTCCAACTCATTCTCCCCTTTCTCTTCATTTTCCCTCTCCTTCAACTCTTTGCCGCCACCACCACCATCATCGTCCACCGCTGCCGCCACCATCGTCGTCCACCGCTGCCGCCACCATCGTCGTCCACTCCGTCCGCAACCACAACCACAAACATCGTAGTCTCCGTCCACTCCCCCCCCCCCCCCCCCGCCACCATCATCGTCGACGTTGTCACCGTCACCACCATTGCCCCCGCCGTCCATCAAAGACCATTAGATATATATGTAATCTATTATAATATATATAGGAATATAAATGACCACCCCTTTTATTCTTACTCTCCTTAAATGTAGCTAATCAACCAATTAGATTTTTTCTTTTTATTATTTTCTCTTTCATATTTAATTTAACTAAAAATAATAATTCATGCCTAAAAAAACTTAAAAAGCCCATCCCATGTTCATTAACTTCCACTTTTTTAGTTTTTTATGTATTAAATAATTTTTAATAAAAAAATAGTTATATAATCTTATTTTATTTTTAATATAAAATGATATATGCTCTCACAAAATATTTTCAATTATTTTAGTATACTGCATCATATCCTCTCCAACTCTTCAAATTATAAAATAAATATAAATAATATTTTGGTATTTAGATTACTAAATTTCGCAATAAGAAAATGCAATATTTCTTTGATTTTGTAACTCCATAAATCATACTTATCCTACTAATTTAACTTTAAGTCGATTTTCCTAGCAAAAAAATAGTGTACTCTATGAGAAAATGATCATGTTAAAATTTAAGAAAAAATAATTATATTTATTCATAGCCATGTATTAGAAAAAATTAAATTTAATAAAGCATTCAACTCGATAAAATTAATAACTTAGAATATGTACTTTTCAGTAATATATATTTGGTTTTGGGATCATTTATAATTAATTATTATAATTCAATAGGTAATACAAAACATTAAAAAATAGTTTCATTGATGGGCCCCAGCCCAAAAGGCCTCAAAAGCCCAGAAGGCCCCAAAGCCCACTAGGGCTACCAGTAGGCGCATGGGCGGTGTTAGAACATCCTGCCCTGGCGCCCAGCAACCCCCGGTCAGGGTTAATAGGACAGCCAGTCCCATCTCTGACAGGGCCACGCCGAGGACAGGACAGACCGCCTTGCCTCCTTCGCGGCCCATTGGGATGTCGACATCTGGCACCTTGGACCTATAAATAGGAGGTCCCCCACACACTAGAAGACACGACACACTCAGAGCATACGCCCGATACTGCACGCTCATACGCTGCACGCTAAAGGCCTTGGTCACCCGCCCTATTCAAGGGCGCACGCCTGGTACTTCTCTGTTATCCTTTCCCCCATAACTTCCATATCCGTTCCCATCGTCACTCAACTCTAACGCCTGTCCATACGCCTTGCAAGGTACACCACCCGCGCGCAAGGAGTGCCCATGCTATATCAGTTCGGCTCCCCGAGACTGAACCTCCTCTTTATTGACGAGCCCAGCAGAGCAGATCATTAACTTTTCTCCTTTTTTCATATTTGACAAAGCATATGATTCTAAATTTTAACATGCCATTAAAAAATTTACTTGATGTATTAGTCTCATTTTCTAAATAACCTAATAGTCATATCTTTAATTTATCATAGGAACTATTTTAATCACCACTAGATTGAACCATATACATGTCCAAATTTTTAAATATGAATAAACTATGTAAAATTTAGTATTTTTAAATTTATTTTCATCAATTTTATTTTATTTAGTTGAAATATTATTTATTCTAAAGAAACTATACTTCATTCCACTCACTACTTAGTCTCTCAATTAGTACTTGCATATCTACAATTTTTTTGATAGATTGTTCCAGGCATGAATATGGTCATTGATGGGATTGGTACAAACCAAGTTTTTTTTATATAATGTTTGGCATAAAATTTATTTTATCTATTATTTTTGTATGACATGTTATGTATTAATTTTTTTTTTAATTAGAGCAAATATTACTTTTGATTATTTATTTGGGCTCTGCAATTTTGTTTCTTAGAGTTAATAATTCAAAATAAAAAAGCTAAGAGATAAAAATGGTGGTGATAAATATGATAAAACTTTGAGAAAATTGAAAATAAAACTTATAAAAGTTAGTGTTTCTTATGATGAAAATAAATGTAGACTTATAGCATAAAAATATATTTTCCATTATTGTTAGCTTTCATATTAATATCTTATTGATGATTAGAGATGAAGAATCCATTAAACTATTAAAAATTTGTTTTTGGAAGTGATTTTCGATGTGCACGTTTTATGAAGGGGCAAGAATTATAAATAATGTGTCCAAGATCAAAATAGTAATTGATGTGATATGCTTAAAGATATTAATTTGTTTCTATAAAAATAATATATACATTTATTATTTATTGATATCATGTACTATAAATTTACAAACTATAATAGAGGATAATAAAATAAAATTTACTCCTTAATTGTACCATATCCCATCGTCATAGTTTTTCCATACTAAGATTAATTATTAAGTAGAAATACCATAATTTTAATAAAAATATTTAAATCCAACGTTTTTGCAATGTCTTATTACATGGACATTATCTTACTAATAAAATAAGTTATTAGATGGTAATCATATGACTATAGTTTTCGTAACTATATCAGTGGTGAAATTAGTGATTCTAATGACATGTGATTCAACCACTCAAATTATATCGAATCCAGTCGATCGGACCCTCATTGACTGTGCAAATGATTAATACAAAATTTCCCCTTCTATTATGCAAAGTTAACGAACATACATTCTATTATTTTCAAACTGATTTAACACTCTCTACTTTGAAGTGGTTAACAAATGTGCTCTTCCGTCTATTTATTCGTTCATTAGTTGTCATGTGTGTTGATTTTACATGTCACGTTATATTATTTGTCTGCCTCATCACTATTGGGAGACTATTTAATAATTTAAACTAAAAAACAAATATTTATCCACCTCGCCACTTAAGGGACATAGGTTATTATCTCAACAAATATTTTTTAATTTGAATTATTAAATATTTTCAGATTGTACCACCTAATTAGCAATGAGGTGGACAAATATTATATAATGTGACATGTACAATAAGCACATCTGAGAAAATTAGATGAAAAAATAAACGGAAGGACATATTTGTTAAACACTTCAAAATAGAGGGTGTTAAATTAGTTAAATAGCGGTAAAATGATATGTTTGTTAACTTTGAATAGTAAAGGGGCAAAAATGTGTATTAACCATTTTGAAAAATTGTACACAAGTATTAGAAAAAAATCATACTAAAAATTTAGATAATCTCACATCCAGAATTATATCAATTAATACCTTTGAAACTATTTTGATGTTACTTATAGCATTAATTTTAATATTAATCATGATATTAACATATTTCAATAAAATTTTGATATCAACGGCCTAAAGTGTAAACACTAAAATCTAGACTTATAAACAATAAAACTCAATGTTTATATCTTACACCTTTAATTTGTAAAATTAACCTTCCCTCTATCTAAATGATATCGCCTCGACTTAGGCGATGCATATTCTTTTAGAATAATTATGTATTTAAAATATAAAAAATAATAAAAAAACTATAAAACTCTATCTTTTTATTAAGTGTTAAAATATGTTAACTAAAAAAGGTACGTATTTACAAGTTACAGATATGAGATGGGGATATAAATACAAACACTAGAGATGAGAAAAGCTTGAAAATGGCTAATTGTAAAAACTTAAAGTCTTGGAAAGCCAAAATTATAAAAACTCTATTTTTGAACTTATTAGGTATTTTATATTATTATATTTAATAAATAGTTATAAAAAATTAAATTAAATAAAGTAATTAGAGAATACAAAACTTATAAGTTTAATAGATTCACTACAAAACATGTACATTGAGGAGTAAATTGATAGTTTAATTTTCCAAAATTAAAATAGTTTTGAAATAGATGAATAATTTTCTAACACTCTTCTTTGTTCTTCTAAAAATCACTCTATCTATAATTAATCACATACCTAGCAAATATGATTTTACAAGTTGCGGCCCGCCAACGGGCGGGCAAAAAGCTAGTATATATTATAAATGTAAAAGCAAAAATAATTGTAAATGTATATATTTATAATTATATATAAATAAAATAGAATAATTTAAACTAAATATTCCATATTTCATAATAATTAAAATAAAATAAAATAATTTAAATACTATATATATGTATATTAAAATAAAATAATTATTATGATATATATATATATATTATATATAATATATATATATATATATATATATATATATATATATATATACATATATATATATATATATGGCAAACGCTTTGGTGCACCGGGTACACCCACTGACGTTTGTGCTATCTAGATTGATATTTCTATTGAACTAATCGTTTATATCAATAGATTTAATCTTAATAAGTCTAAATTGAGCTTAATTACAATTTTTAGTCATCATAGTATAAGATTATACCTATTGTTCTTCAGGTTTCTTTCTACAGCTGCTTTTTTTCTCAATATGATAGATTATCATCTCTACCAAATTAGTTTTTTGTTCAAATCGTCTTATATATCCTTTAACAGCATGTAGATTATTATACTTGAAAAAAATATTAAAAACATGTTTATCTATCAAAATGTTAGTGAGTGTACCCGGTGCACCCACTTTTAGTGGGTGCACCGGAGTGTTCACCATGTATATATATAATATGGGGACAACCAAACTTGTCGGGGGCCATTTAGTTAGGGGCCTCCCCTCGACAATTTTACGCTTGTCAGGGATAGTTTAGTGGGTTGCAAGACTTCATTTAGGGGGCATTGCTCCCCTATGTGCTGGCTTTGTTGTAGTGAATCTATGAAATCTACATTGTATCAGTTGCATATCGTAAACATATCAACACATGTGAAAACAACCATCCATAACACATCCATATAACATTCATATCATATACATATCAGTACATCAACAAACACACCTCCATAGCACATCCATATCATATACATATCAGTACATCTGAAACACTCAGCCATATCACATCCATATTAGTACATCTACAAACACACATCTATAAACAACCTACGACATGCAAACTCGGAAGTACTTACTAGGGGAATTTCAAAATCATCATCCGACCAAGGTGTCAAAATGGTCTTTGCCTTCTTCGAAGTCCGGAGCTCCAAATTCTTGGCGTTTGTCTTCTCGGGGGAGTGGAGGTCCTTCAGACGCTTAGACAACCTTGGAGTCTCGGTTGGTCCCCTCTCTGGCCCCTTCGACCGCGCCATTAATATCCACAACAAATTGGAAATGAGTGCAGTAATAACATAGGAGAGTAGTAACACTGAGTCTGATTGCTCCACTGCAAGAAGCCTATTTATAGGATAAATGGGTGAGACAGTTACATACCGAAAGGGCGAGCCGTTTTTTGGCGGTTATCTGTGACGGTTGAGGATGTGGGTTATCGGCTGTTATCTGTGATGGTAGAGGATGTGGCATGGGTTATAGTCGATTATATGAGATAGTTGAGGATGTGTGTTATTGGCGGTTATCTGCGACGGTTGAGGATGTGGGTTATCGGCAGTTGAGATACAAAGAGAAATCATCGAATATGGATACAAAGAGAAACCGCTGGAGATGGAGAGGGAAGATGAAACCATCGGAGATGGAGAGCGAGAGATAGGGAGAAGATAGAGATAAGGAGAAGAGAGAGATGGAGTGTGTCAGTGAGCTTGCCATGCATGAAGAGAGAAAGTATGTGGTTTTACATTTCCCTTATCCGGCAGAAAAATTAAATACAATTTTTTTTAATTATGGCAACTTCCCCCCAATACCCCCGCTTTATCCCCAGCCGTATGATTCATATCTAATATGAGACTGATTCAGGGCCAGAGGATGCCCGTCTCATATTAATCTGAGATATGAGGGCTTCATCCTTTTAGAAAAACTGGGGATGATAGGCTCATATCTCAGATGCATATGAGATGGCCCCAGCCGTAGGATGTGTTTTGGAGAAAATTCGGTCATTGGAGGAGAGTAAAAGCGAGAATAGATGGGTTAAGGGCATTTTTGTCAGGGAAAATCATGGGACCCGCATCACAAGTCTGTACCATGTGGGTTTCAGTGGGAAAAAGGCTGGAAAAGAGAATGGGGAGCTGGTTTGTGTTGGCTCCAACGCCAATACGTCACATTCAACATCTCTCCATCCGTCATCTTCTACCTCCCCCCTGCATTTCTTTTTCACCGGAAAGCCAACATCTCGGTGTAAAGGAGTTGGTAACTCTAATTTTCTTTCACCGGATATGAAACAATGAAAAAGAATGACGGGCCTGGTGCCTCTTCCTCCTGTCGCTGTGATATCGAGGATGAAATGTTGCGAAAATGGGTTGAGGGTGACCGATTGATGCGTGGTTGTAACTCCGACGAAAAGGCCGGTGATGTAGAGGATGATGAAGACGAAGATGATCTTCATGAAGGAATACTCCTCGAAAATGTAGAAGTTCATGAAGATCAAGTCCCCAAAAATATAGAATCTCATGCAAATGAACAAGAGCACGTTCACGAAGGTCAATCTGCATTTCTTTTTCCATAATTTCGGTGTCAGCTAGCTAACAAACAAACAAATGTCATTGAATATTCTGATTCTGCAAACACCTTTAATGCAAAGCAAAATGGATTTTTGCACTACAAGAAAACACAAATTTAGTCACAGTTTTTTTGGCCCTTTAGTCACGGTTTTAACCGTGACTAAAAAAATTTGTCACGGTTTGTTAAACCGTGACTATATTGCCCCATTTTTGTCACGGTTTGAAAAGAAACCGTGACAAAGATATTAGTCACGGTTTTTAAAGAAACCGTGACAAAGGTTAGTGACCAAATTGTAATATCCAATTTTCCAGTGACTGAATTTATAATTTCTTTGAATTATTGTATCTGACCCTCAATCTGGTGGTCGGTGAAGGGTGAGTGGTGGTTTCAGATCTGGTTTCAGATCTCCTCTTCTCCTCCTCTGTTTTCGATCGGAGTGGCACATGTGGTGGGGGGAGTTTGAATCGCCGGAGGAGAGGAGAGAGGAAGTTTGGCAGTGGTGGTGGGTTTAGGGTGAGTTTGAATCGGAGAGGGAGAGGTGAGGGGTGTGAGTTCGAATCGGTGAGGCAAAGGTGGGGGGGAGTTTGAATCGTCGGAGGAGATGAGAGAGGAAGCTTTGGCAGTGGTGGTGGGTGGGTTTAGGGAAGTCGGAGGTGGCGGGGGAGGTTTGTATTGGAAGGAGGGAAGAAGAAGTCGGAGGAGGGAAGAAGAAGATAAGAAGAGAAGGGAGAGAAGAGGGAAAGTGTGCAGGGGTGCGGATGGGCCTCACGCGGATTGCCAACTTGGAGTCAAACTTTGTCACGATTTTAATGAGAACCGTGACAAAATTAGTCACGGTTTTCTAAATCGTGACTAATTTTGTCACGGTTCTCATTAAAACCGTGACTAATTTAGTCACGGTTGTATAAACTGTGACTAAATAGTCACGATTTTACGAAACCGTGACTAAATAGTCACGGTTCTCATTAAAACCGTGACTAATTTGTCACGGTTTTAAAAAACCGTGACTAATTAGTCACGGTTTAAAAAACCGTGACTAACTAATCGTGACTAAATTGGTATTTTCTTGTAGTGTTGGCTGCACATCAACACATTTAATAGTCTCCACTTGCATTGAATTTTCTGGAACTTGTTGGGAACCGACGTAAAACAACAACAACAGAATACATATCGCAGTTCACCATTCATGTACCAGTTATGTAAGAGTATTGTATGACCTATATGTTTTCAGGTGAAGCGTTTTGTCCAAAAAACGTGGAGGCCTGGAAGAAGTTGTGGTTGCACGATTTCAAACATGCCTTTAGAACACTACAACTATGCGACACATGAAGGGTTCGCCATAAAAATACAATACCAAAGTCATTATGGCATGAAGGGTGACACTAGTGGGAGGCTAATCTATGGGTCGGTTACCTAAATGGTCACCAAACTATGGGCCAATTAACCCGACAGTCACTAGATTCAAAAAAATTCCTTAAACATCACCAGACTTTAGCCCCATTATCCAAGCAGTCACTTCCGTCTATGGACATCCATGATGCCGTCCAACAGCCTATGTGGACATGCCAATTAGGAGTCCACGTCACACAAGCCTGCCTAGCTGGATTATTTCACCCAAACCAGCCCACACATACAAACCAATCTACCCAAACTGATTCCCATCCTAAACCCAATCTAAACCTAAATGAATCAACCCATTCTCCTTCCACTGCCTCCTCCTTTCCCCACCTTCGCGCCGTCGTTGCCACCGCTGAACCCCATCCCCCATTCTTCTTCTCCCTCTTCCTTCCTCTCCTTTTCCCTCTTCCTTCCAACTTTCTCATTCCGATCTGTCTTCTTCCTCCTTACTCTTTATCGGATAGCAGGAGCTCTCTTTCCGATCTCAGATCTATCTAGAGTGAATGAGATTCCAATCATAGGCAGATACCTGGCCACCGTGCGCAATCCAGATGGAGTCGTCATCGGCCGCGACGGTGAATGCGGACGGCAGGCCTTCGGAAGCAGGGCAGATGGTCTCGACCACAAAGGCGTCAATTCCGGACAACGGAAGCGGAGCCATGGCTGATCATAGCTGAGATTCGATTCCATAATAGGCAGCCTCTTCGGCGAGCTCTTGCTTGGAGAATCTCCGAGCTGTGGATGGAAGGCGATTGGATCGGAGTAAAGATAGGAAGACAGAGAATATGTCGGGATCTCGGTTGATGACGACGGGATCCGGGCGGGACCTAGTTGAGAGTGCTGATTAGCGTGTTTGACGACGACAGAGGTTGGAGCTGGGAGGAGGAGTGCGGAGGTCGGAGGAGGGCAGACGGTGTAGGTGGAGGTCGGATGAGGGAGGCGACACTATAGGTGGGGAAAGGAGGAGTTGGGTTTCGGCTTGGGTAGAGTGGTTTGGTTGTCTGGGTCGGTTAAGGATAAAATATGCCACCTAGACGAGCTGGTGTGACGTGGCGGACCCTTAATGGTCCTATATGGCGTATCCACGTAAGCCATTTGACGGCAAGATGGATGTCCTTGGACGGAATGACCTCTGGGATAATGGGGTCGAAGTCTGGTGATGTTTGCAAAATTTTTTTGAATTCAGTGACTGCTGCGTTAATTGGGTCAAAGTTCAGTGACCATTTTGGTAACCGACCCACTAATCTATGTTACATTATCGTGTCGTAGGGAAGGGTTCAAGAAAGGTGGCACGTTGAAGGCCAAGGTCCAAATCGGAGAAGTAGTTATGGATCCAGATCCCCTAGTGCAGCAACAACGGGTGCATGCTGAGAAACAGATTGGATGTCTAGCCAAAATTCGGTTCCGCATGAATGAGGTATTCGATATGTAATTACTCAGTGAATCGCACATCACAACCACCCAATGAACCCAACAGAGGATCAACATATGATGGGAGGCACAAGGCATTTGGACAATGCAGTAGGGCACATGCCATATATTAATATGGCAGTCGACATAGGGTTACGTTCGTCTTATGAAATTCATTGCAAATAGCTAGGGGGCGAATGTAACGTGGGCTACACGAAAGTGGACGTAAGAAATTTCTTGAACAAGTTCAGGCAGAAGAAGTTGCTCTATGGCGAGGAATCCACTATCAACGAGTACTTTCGTGCAAAGACAGAAAGACAATTGGACTTCTTCTAGGCGACTGAGATGGACTTTGAAGAGCGTATTGCGAACATGTTCTTGGCTGATTCAAGGATGAGAGATGATTATGCGTGTTTTGGTGACTCCATCACCTTCGACACGACCTACAGAACCAACGACAAATGTAGACCACCAGATAATATACAAATGTACTGTCATAGTAGTGTCGTACTGCCGTCAAAACAGACCCACTATCGTAGTGGTGTCGTACTGCCGTCATAACAGACCCACTATCGTCCTGTACAAAACCCTTACAAAAACTTTACATGAGTGTTACAGAGCCATATTGTTATTAAGAGTTGAGATGATGTTCTACTCTATTGTTTACGCTCAGTTTTATTCGTGGGATTCAATCATCACCACCAGAGTATCATCTTTGGTGCTTTTCTAATGTATGATGAAACATTCAAGTCATTTTTGCGTATAGAACCTACAAAACATGTGTAAAACGTGTATAGAAACATGTACGAAAAATGTGCACGTACACATATACAAAAATGGGTACACATTAAGAACGAGTATGAAACGTCACCAAATTTTTTTTCCAGAAAAATAGGCCAGACGACGGTGGTCCGGTGGTCGAATTTTTTTCGAAATTGGAACTCCAGTCGTCAGAAAAGTCGTCGGAACTCAGTCACTGGCGACTTGTCACTTAAATTTAAAAAAAATTATAAAATGACACATCTACCCTTTTAATTAAATCATTTAATCTAAAAATGAATTAATTATTAATGATTGAGATTGGGCTTGATCCTTTAAGCTAACTCAAAGAAAAGTTACCATATCCAAGTATGAAGAAGAGGGAGTCCGTTTAATTCAAGGGACAGTTAAGAAACGGAAATTGGACACCAGACCAAAAGGAATCCTCACACCTCCATTCTCCAAAACGGAAAAATCCCACTAAACTAACGGAATCCCAAAATAAAATATTTATTTACAGCCTCCATTATTATAACAGCAACGGCTGGCTGGCTGGTGATAAAAATATGGGGGGGGGGGGTTACTTTAGGGTTTTTGGTTGGGTTTGGTATTTTACCCATAAAACCCAGCACCGTCCCCATTAACCCAATATCTGTGCCAAAAGAAAATGCAGTCCTCCTGCTGCTGCTGCTGCTGCTGCAGTTGTGCAGGCAGGACGAGATAGAGAGATATAGACTCACTTCAATAACCAAAGAGAAAGCGACCCATTATTCACCTTTGGGACATTTGCCTTTGCCCTCTCTCTCTCTCTCTCTCCCCATCATCATTCATTCACATAATGTAGAGAGAGAATATATGACAGTAGTAGCAGCAGCATCCTCCTCCTCAGAAGAGAGAAGAAATTTGTAGCTGCAGAGGCCTCTGCCATTCAGTCTTTTAACTTTATCTATCAAATAACACTCTCTTCCTCTCTCTCTCTCTATCTCTACATAGTACATTGCTGTTCTTTTATTTTTTTCATATTTTCTCATCTGTCCAGTGTCCTCTCTCTTTCTCTTTCTCTTCTCTTTCTATTCCTCTCCAAGTTGTGCAGCTAGAGGTAGCTGTTACTGAATTCATTCATTTAACAGAGATGTTAAAACGAAAAGAAAATAAAATAAAAGAAATTCACAGTATAGGAAGTAAGAGTAGTAGTAGCAGCTAGGTAGCTAGGTCTGTTTTTAGGAGGGCCTACGAGTGGCAGAGCGATGTGATTGAACAAAGCAAAAGCTTTTTACCTTCTTTTTTCATTTTCAGCTCTAAATCCGTCATATCATTTGCTTGGCTATGGCAAGTGTAGTAGTAGAAGGGAAAAAGTGAAGAAATATTATCAAAAGGAAAGAGAGGGAAGAAGTAAATTTTGTACTGAAAACGAAAGAAAGAGCAACCAACAACAACCAGATCCTCTGCCAAAATTATATTGAAAAACAAACTCACTCTCCACTACTCTGTTTCCTCTGTTTCCAATTTCTCTTTCATTGTCCGGTTTCCCCAAAGCTACATTCTTTATTGCTCTGCCCAGTTCAATGAAAGCTTGCTAAAGCTTTGAAACTTGAAGTCTTCTCTTCCTCTTATTCCTTCTTTTGTTCTCCTCTTCCTTCTGCTGCTCTTTGTTTTTTTGGAACTTGCTTCAGCTGAACCAATGATGAGTACGATTTCCTCCGATATTTAAGTTAACTGGTTGTTGACGAGGTGGAAATACACAACAATCATCCAGAATGGCATTTCGACCAAAAGAGATGATGGCAGCACCTCTCATTTTGGCTACCATTCTCTCTTTGATGGCTGGCTCTGTGTTTTCTGAGGACGGTGAGTTATTTTCCCCCCTTCTTCTTCTTCTTCATCTTCCTTTGGTTGTGGCTGATAAACTGGTAATGTTATGATCATATCTTCCTAACTAACTCATGTGAGAATCGCACTATTTTGGCATTACAAAGAAGGGTAAAACAGAAAGGTGCTTTGTGATTTTACCTTACATAGTATGCCTGATGGGTAGTATCCTGCTTGTTCACATCTGTAATGGGTCTTCTTCATCTTCTTCTTGTTGCTTCTGCCAATATCATCATTTTAATAAAGCTAACATTTTGAGAATCTGTTGGCTGGAAAAAGGTGGAACACTGGTGGAGATAAAGAAGTCATTTAGAGATGTGGACAACGTTCTCTATGATTGGACAGACTCCCCTTCTTCTTCTTCTTCTGATTATTGCGTGTGGAGAGGCATCATTTGTGACAATGTCACCTTCAATGTCATTGCACTGTTAGCACCTTCCCCCTTTTCATCACTTTTTCTTCCTAATTCAAAGTCAGCGACTTTGGCCTTTTCTTTTCCTCTTTTTCTTTTTATAATTGATTACATGCATTCTGCTTTTGGGTATTGTGCTTAGCAACCTGTCAGGGTTGAATCTTGAAGGAGAAATCTCACCGGCAATCGGAAATCTCAAGGACCTAGTCTCCATGTATGTTCTGTTTCTGTTGCTTTATTATTTGCCATCCGTGTTCATTCTACTAATGAACTTCGTCGTTCCCTATGCTTTTATCTACACTGTCGGCTTGGAAGATGACTATGGTTTTATTTATTAATAATTTGGCAGTGATCTCAGAGAAAATCGACTCTCTGGGCAGATACCTGATGAAATTGGTGATTGCTCTTCCTTGAAAAGCCTGTAAGTGTGTTGGTTAATTATTATTAGTTTAATAATGTTTAG
The DNA here is from genome assembly GCA_034768395.1 of Linum lewisii. Lineage (NCBI taxonomy): Eukaryota > Viridiplantae > Streptophyta > Magnoliopsida > Malpighiales > Linaceae > Linum > Linum lewisii. Next base: position 41,921,864 of record CM068304.1, on the reverse strand, counting down.
TGTAGATGAGAGAGAGAGAAATAAGACGGCTAGAAAATAAATATGAATATGATAATGCTCTTCAATGTTTAATTATCATTACTTAAACGCGCATGTGGGCCACGTGGTTTATGTTGCTTTCATTTAATAACATAGCAGTGTGTGTGTATATATATTCATGATGTTGGTTAATATTTTTGTCGTTAGGGACTTGTCACTTAATCAGATATATGGAGACATACCATTTTCTATCTCAAAGCTGAAGCAACTTGAATACCTGTAAGCTGCAGCTACTTTCCATTGTTTTATTTTTGCCACTTTTAAGTTTTCACCCCCTTCTCTGTTTTATTCTGTAAAGAGGATTCTGAATTCACATGCCTGTTGTTTCTAATTGCCTTAGTATTTTGAAGAACAACCAACTCATTGGCCCTATTCCATCAACATTGTCTCAGATTCCAAACTTGAAAGTCTTGTAAGCCACTTCTCACATCAGCTTTTTATGTTTATGCCGATGATCACAGTGATGTAGTGATATTATGCCTCATTTTATGGCTATGATAATAGATCTGAACTATGTTATCATTGTATGTGTTTGCATTGCTGGATTCAGAGACCTCGCCCAGAACAAGCTTGGTGGGGAGATACCAAGGCTTATATATTGGAATGAAGTTTTGCAGTATCTGTAAGTGTAAAAATGTTTTGTGTTCCTCTCAAACATGTCGTGTGTCATTTTTTCCAATATCGAGCATCTTCATTTGTAATGTGGTCTACAAATTATGTTCTGTAGGGGTTTGCGGGGGAACAATTTGGTTGGCTCACTTTCAACTGATATTTGCCAGCTAACTGGGCTCTGGTATTTGTAAGTAATCCCTGCATCTTCCTGAAAAAGGAAGCATTTGAATGAAGTTTTCTGTATATTTTGAGATGTTTCATGTCAGCCTAAATGTTGGCCCTATTTAATCATATCAGTGATGTAAGGAACAACAGTTTGAGCGGCAGTATCCCTGCCAATATAGGCAACTGCACTGCCTTCCAGGTCTTGTAAGTATTCTATCCTTCTTACTGAATTCATCTTTAAAGGCCCACTAATTGGTTCTATTTGAGCTAAGCTGATTTGGTTATTCATTTTGTCAGGGACCTTTCCTATAACCAGTTCACCGGAGAGATCCCATTCAACATTGGCTTCTTGCAAGTTGCTACATTGTATGTATTTCAATCCATATTTTGCAGTTTCAAGGGACATGTTTTTCATCTTAATGATAGCTTATTGTAACTCTGTTGTATGTGCTTGCTCCATTATTGTAACTCTGTTGTATGTGATTGCTCAATTTAGATCTTTGCAAGACAATCAATTAGAGGGAAAGATTCCATCAGTGATTGGTCTGATGCAGGCTCTTGCTGTGCTGTAAGTTCTCTTCATTATGATTTACATGGATATTCTTACCTTGTTTCATTTTGAGTAGCGGTGCATGATCTGTTTTGATGATTCTAAATTGTTCACTGCTTCCTATTTTTTCTTTCTTGGGGGTACAAACTCAGAGATTTAAGTGGCAACAAGCTTAGTGGACCTATTCCTGCAATACTTGGTAACTTGAGTTACACTGAGAAACTGTAAGTACATTCTTTCCTATATCGACATTTGTTACTCTTACCAACTTATTGAGTAGAGAAATCATTATCTGCTTGTGCTTTGGCAATTTTGTTGCAGGTATTTGCATGGTAATAAGCTTTCTGGCTCCATCCCACCAGAACTTGGGAATATGACAAAGCTACACTATTTGTATGGCTGGAAACCATTGCACCTTTGTTTTTTTTTCCTTCCAACCCTGTATGGTGGCATTCCTTCTCCCTGGAGATTAAGATTACTCACTATTGCATGCAGGGAATTGAACGATAATCAGCTTACGGGACATATTCCACCGGAGCTCGGGAAGTTAACAGATTTGTTTGATCTGTATGTTATTTTTATTTTGTGGATTTTTTAAACATTTTCCGCGAAGCTAATTGATACTTGAAACTGTGCTTTCAGAAACGTTGCCAACAATCTTTTAGAAGGACCAATTCCTGATAATCTAAGCTCTTGCACAAACCTTAATAGTCTGTGAGTTTTAATCAGGGGTTTTGCTGTCTTTGCCTTTCTCATTTTGAACTAATGGATAAATTACAAATGGATATTTTTCTAATTCTTTCATGTCAGCAATGTGCACGGAAACAAGTTGAATGGAACCATCCCTCGTGCATTCCAAAAGCTAGAGAGTATGACATATCTGTAAGTGAACTCTGGTGTGCCTTTCCACAAGATTGTTAAATGAGTGCACATTTTCATCTATTCTTTAATTGAATGTAATTCATGAACTCTGGAAGTTTGATTTTGTCTGTTTTTGTTATTCTGTTTGCAAAGGAATCTTTCTTCAAATTATATTAAAGGCCCCATTCCAATTGAATTGTCTCGGATTGGAAACTTGGATACCTTGTGAGTATTTTAGATACTTTGGTATCATTATCATCCATTAGTAGTTCTCTTACTGTTCGTTATGTATAAATACTGTTTTTTTTATTGTCGCTCAGGGACATCTCTAGTAACAAGATTAGTGGGCCTATTCCCTCTTCACTTGGTGACTTAGAGCATCTTCTTAAGATGTGAGTTATAGTACCACAAACTCAATGCAGCGTCCTTTAACTTTGATGTTGCTTGACAGCGTTTGTCTGTTTGGCAGGAATTTGAGCAGAAACCAAATTACAGGATCAATTCCTGCTGAGTTTGGCAACCTAAGAAGTGTAATGGAGATGTGAGAAATACTTGAACTGATTGTCCTTTAAATACACTAATTTGGATTCTATGTTTAATTCTTTTTGTGCGCGCATTTGCATTGCAGAGACCTTTCAGAGAATCATCTTTCAGGTTTGATTCCCCAGGAACTTGCTCAACTTCAGAACATGTTTTCCCTGTAAGTTGGTACTTGCCATTCACAGAATCTTTCATGATCCCTTTTAATATATGTGTTAAGCTTAGCTCTATCTTAAGTTTTACTATTCCTCTGTAACCGTCATATAATTATGAGGTTTTGTATGTTTGTGCCCATATGAATTGTGTTTTAACAACTGTTTCTGATATATTTCCTGTGCTAAATTTAGGAGACTGGAGTACAATAATCTATCAGGTGATTTATCGTCTCTGGTGAATTGCCTCAGTCTGAACTTTTTGTAAGTTGTTTATTAGCCATAGCCAGAAGCATAATAATCGTTACCAATTTTTGTCTATCCATTGTTTAGTTTTATCTTGCTTTTGTTTCATTAATAAAGCTTCTTCTCTAGCTAAATACTTATGTTACATGTGTGAAGAAATGTGTCGCATAACAGCCTTGCTGGTGTTATTCCTACTAGCAACAACTTCTCCAGGTTTTCACCAAACAGGTTTGTTGATTTTCGCAACTTTGTTGTGAACACTTGCATTTGATGATCATTCTCTCCCATGTTCACATAGAATGTTATTTACTTGCAGCTTTATTGGAAATCCTGGACTTTGTGGATATTGGCTCAAATCTCCTTGCAATGACACACGCCCAGCTCAAAGAGGTCTGAGCAACTTACATGTTATATTCTCCACCATTATTGAGATAGTGCACCTCCAAGTGTTCATGAAATTCAGGGCCAGTTGATAATTTGCTAAGCAGGAGATGAAGTTGTTGAGGACAGGCTTACATTGTGTCTCTGATCTATATGCTTTTTTGCAGTTACAATTTCCAAAGCCGCTATACTGGGAATTGCACTTGGGGCTCTTGTGATTCTTCTCATGATATTAGTGGCAGCTTTCCGGCCTCATCATCCTCCACCTTTTCTTGATGGATCACTTGATAAACCAGGTCATTGTGATTTCTTGGCATTTGATCATATTTCCCATTTTGAAGTATGCATTGCAACCAATTTTAAACTCTTATTTTTCGTCATGACAGTGAGTTATTCGACCCCAAAGTTGGTGATTCTTCACATGAACATGGCTCTCCATGTGTACGAGGATATCATGAGAATGACCGAGAATCTGAGTGAGAAGTATATAATTGGTTATGGTGCCTCGAGCACTGTATACAAGTGTGTCCTCAAGAATTGCAAGCCAGTTGCTATCAAGAAACTCTACTCTCACTATCCTCAATGCTTGAAAGAATTTGAAACAGAGCTGGGAACAGTTGGGAGCATCAAGCACCGAAATCTAGTGAGCCTTCAGGGTTACTCACTCTCTTCTTCAGGACACCTCCTTTTCTACGATTACATGGAAAATGGCAGTCTCTGGGATCTGCTTCATGGTCGGTTATTAGAGTTCTCCCTCTAACTTGGCTTTGCACAGTTCTGAGTCGTCTTGTGGTCACTAGTTTTATGCATATTTCCTTGAACTTTTCAGGCCCTACAAAGAAGAAAAAGCTAGAGTGGAGTACTCGTATAAAGATAGCAATGGGAGCTGCTCAAGGGCTAGCATATCTGCACCACGATTGTAGTCCTCGTATCATTCACAGGGATGTGAAGTCATCAAACATTCTTCTAGACAAGGATTTTGAAGCACATCTCACTGATTTTGGCATTGCGAAGAGCTTGTGTGTTACGAAATCCTATACCTCCACCTACGTAATGGGCACAATTGGCTACATAGACCCAGAGTATGCAAGAACTTCACGTCTCACGGAGAAGTCTGATGTGTACAGCTATGGTATCGTTCTACTTGAGTTGTTGACTGGAAGGAAAGCTGTGGATAATGAATGCAATCTCCATCATCTGGTTGGTTGGGTTACAGTTTGTTTGCAATGTTTCATAGTTTAACTTGCTTGTCAAGGAACCAACATGACATTTGTTTCATTCATAACAGATACTGTCCAAGGCAGCCAACAATGCTGTAATGGAAACTGTGGATGCTGATATAACTGCAACTTGCAAGGATCTTGGAGCTGTGAAGAAGGTGTTCCAGCTGGCACTTCTATGTGCGAAGCGTCAGCCATCAGAGAGACCAACAATGCACGAAGTGACTAGAGTGCTGAGTAGCCTAATGCCACTGAGTTTGTCCCCAAAGCAATGCACACAGCTCGATGGGTCAGGGACATTGGTGCCGGTGGCATCTGCGAAAGTTGGAGGGTGCTACATGGATGAGTATGCTAATCTGAAGACGCCACATCTCGTGAATTGCCCTTCCATGAGCACCTCGGATGGTCAGCTGTTTCTCAAGTTTGGTGAAGTTATATCACAAAACAGCGAGTAAAGAGTCCATAAGAAGAGGGAGTGAGTAGTTAGTCAAGGGTACTAGTTATTATATTATTGTATCCCAAAATTTGCAAAAAAAGAAGCCAAATGTGAAGAGAGAAAAGGTTAAAATGAATGATTTATGGTAAAAGCTAGTTGGGTTAGAAATGTGTATAAAGAAAATGAAGGATTTACTAGTGTTGGGTTAGTGTTTCCAGGTCACTGATACTGTTACTTGGGGTGATATTTGAATGGTTAAAAAACAAAGGACCTGTTTACAACCAAGTTGCGTCCTTTTGTATATGGCAGGTAACTGTAAAGATAAATAATTGAAGAGTGAAGGGGAGATGTCAGGAGTGTCAGTGAGAAGGGTACTGTGTGGGTAAAATGAGTCTGCAGCAGAGCAGAGCAGAGCAATAATTCACTGAAGGAGGAAAGGACATTGGAGTTCGGGTCCATTGGGAGGAGTGAGAGCCAAGAGAAGGACAAGGACAACTCTTCTTCTTCTTTGCCTTTGCAGGTCCAAATTGAATAAGGTCACAGAAGGAGGTGTTCATCATTCAATATGATCCCTACTGGTTTCTGGGCCTTGGAATTTTCTTCACCTTCATTCTCAGCATTTTCTCCAAAGTGGTTACCACATCCTTAACGGTAAATTCTCCGGTGACTAGATATTTTTGTAATCATTTCTACTAAATTAATAAGAACTAATCAATTTAAGTATTTAACACGTAATCAATAAATAATTTTTAATAAATTAATAAGAACCAATCAATTCAGCTAGAACAATAATTCATGCAATTAGGAATTTGATGAGTGATTTTGACTGTTTCGAATATAAAATAATTCCTAAGATCCAAAATCAGATGGAGGATTATCCTGCTCGTTTTGCTCCCTCTTTCCTTTTGTGATCATCAAGACTCATAAACTTTAGCCTACTATAACATGTTAACTCTAGAATATAGAGGTCGTTCACCGTGCAAAAATGAATTGCAGTGATATTTAACTCAAAGAGGGATTCTATTGCTGGGGAAGGCTCTAATTCCTTCCGGATTACAATTTCTTGTTCACCACTTTACCTTCCTCTTCTCAGCGACGCAGTCGTTTCCTCCACAGTGGCGTCTCCTCTCCCAACCGTCCTTCCGTCACCAGATCTGCATCTTCATCCTTCTCAAGATCATGGTCGATGGCAGAATGGCGATTTCACATCCACAATCGTGGTCGATTGCCACCCGTCCCCACAGATCAGTCAGCGGCTCATCCACATCAATTGACCACCGAATCCTCCTCTAACTGTCATCAACCATTGGTGAACGTAGATCAACCTCCTCTAGAAATAGTTTCATAGTCGTCAACGTGAGATCCATTGTTTCATAGTTTTTTTCACTAGTATGAACTAGATTCGTAGTTATTTTTGCATTAAGATAATTTGAAATTGATTTTTCTAGGAAAAATAGCATTTTGGCCCCCTCTACTTTGCCAACTTAACAAATAACCCTTTATACTATGAATCGCTCTTTTTATCCCCTCCTACTTCAGCCACTTTGCCTTTTTGGTCATTCCGTTTTAACTTTCATCTCCAAGACGTTAATTGATGCGCATTCAGTACATCACATTAGCCCCAATGGGCATGTATTAGCTTACTAAGGTGTTTTCTAATTGAAAATCTAAGTATATATAATTAGATAGGATGAAATCGACGAATAAACGTGTGATTTTAAAACCCTTCTTATTTTATCATACTCTTCACGATACCTCCCCAATTTAACTTTCTGACCAACTCTTCATCTTCTACCTCTGATATCTCTCTCTGTGAGTGTGCGGATGTGTCCAGAGTTAATGTTAAGGAGACAAAAGTTGAAACGGAAGGACTCAAAAGGCAAAACGGCCAAAGTAGGAGGGGTAAAAAAGTAATTCATAGTATAGCGGACTATCTGTTAAGTTTGCAAAATAGGAGAGTGGGGGGGTGCTATTTCCCCATTTTCTACTAGTGCTTATTCATCTCCTTCTCTATATATGCACTATAATGAATTGAATTAGTACTAGTGCTTCTCCATACACTATAAAAAAATTGACCTTTAGCTACTGCAAAATTACAACGGCATGAAAATGCAGTAGCAAATAGTTAGTATTTGCTATGACAATCACTATTTCATGTAGTAATTTGCAGTAGCAAATACTATTTGCCACACCACTATTTGCTACACCCAGCATCCCGTAGCAAATAGTGGTGTGGCAAATAGTATTTGCTACTGCAAATTACTACATGAAATAGTGATTGCCGTAGCAAATACTAACTATTTGATACTGCATTTTCATGCCGTTGTAATTTTGCAGTAGCTAAAAGTTAATTTTTTTTGTAGTGATATCTGTATTAGTGCATGTAGTACCTGCGTTTTCTTTAATTATATGTGTTATGATGTTTTGTTTGTGTACTTGTGCAACAGAAGGTGGTGCTCCGACGAAGTAGAGATAGTAATTTATAGTATAGCGGACTATCTGTTAAGTTTGCAAAATAGGAGAGTGTGGGGGGGGGGGGGTGCTATTTCCCCATTTTCTACTAGTGCTTATTCATCTCCTTCTCTATATATGCACTATAATGAAATGAATTAGTACTAGTGCTTCTCCATATCTGTATTAGTGCATGTAGTACCTGCGTTTTCTTTAATTATATGTGTTATGATGTTTTGTTTGTGTACTTGTGCAACAGAAGGTGGTGCTCCGACGAAGTAGAGATAGTGATTTCGATGGAGCAGTGATAGTAGTGTTCTGGTAGAGTGGTCTCCTTTTACGAATGAGGATTGGTTTTCTTTTTTAGAGAGAATTAATTTCCTTTGTAATGAATGTATTTAATGTTATTTAAATTAATTATATATTAAACCATTATAATAATATTAAATATTGCTTAATTGCCTTACTTTAATATTAGCCATTATTCATAAAAATTAGTCATTAGATCAATATTACAATTTAAATGTTCTTATTAATTTGGTATCAATGACTACTAAAATTTGTCAAAGAATGGGTGGTTGTATTACAAGAATGTCTCACAAGGCAAAATTGTAGAGAAGGAACTTGACGTTGCATCAACAAAATCTCATCGATTATGGCACTACTAGATGTAGCTCAAACACATGCCGCAGAGAGATATGAGAATGTTAGTTCAACATCTCCTTCAATGTCAACCTGCAAAAGATTGAAATGGAGGCACCACAAACAAGCATCCCACACAACCAATAGTTCCAAAATGAGAGGATAAGAAATACCTGGATACGGAGTCTCAACAACGTTAAAAATAGGCCAAGAAGAATCTCGTAACACCCATCCCGTACCTCCTCCCACCCCTGCCGCACGACTCCATCCACGTTAATTTTTAGCCAGTCCCGAAAAGGAGGTATCCACCTAGCAGGGACAGAGACTTGAGCAGAACCAGACGAAATAAGGGAACGATGTTTCACTAGGGTAAACTCTACAATATGATGTGAAAACGGACAGAACATGACATGAGGTAGAAATTGAGTTGCATTGAAAATGACGTGGTTACGACTTTTTTCAAATAGGCCACTAGGAAAAGCCCCAAGAGAGGAGATATGTCTCCAAGCAAGGCACATATGAGAAGAATCATACGAAATTGGTTGCAAACTCATATGAGCGTAAAAACATCGGGAGATAATACAACCAAACAGGAGATGCTCAATTGTTTCATCCTCCAAATGACAAACAAAACTAAGGAGAGGCAAATTTAGATCTCGGGTGTTAAGGGCATTGATGATAGGGAAAGCTCGATGCAAAAGTTTACAAAGAAAGAATAAAACCTTTGGTTGGACTTTAAGGGATCAAACAGATGACCAAATGTATTCATCAAAAGGTGAAACAGAGAGAATCGAACGTTCCTCTTGAAGAGATAGTCACAATGCAAATCCCGAAGATGAAGAATATTCACCAGAAGGTGTGTAATGCCAAATTATCCGATCATTGACCAAAGAAAGTGGAAGTGGAATTGGCATAATGGAAGTAACTGATTTTGGAGTGAACCAATAACAAAAAAGTGGTCCATTCCAAACTCATTGATGGATAAATCCAGAAACTGCCAGAGGACCAAGACACGGTGAGGTTCGACATACCTTGGTATGAGCATAGATGTAGAAGGGAGCCAATTATCTACTCAAGGATCAATCAAATTTTCAGATCCAACTTGCCATTAGAGTCTCTGCACGGGTAAAATGGTCGCATGTCAGAATGAAAATAGTGGCAGACCAGCCTGCAACGAAGCTCGAGCTTAGTCACAGGCAAGGCCTGCGACTAACCTCATGCCCGATTGTGGATAATATCGCTATGACTATGACTAGCTCAGTCATAGGTGATTGTTTAGTCCCAGACGCGTGCGACTAAACTTTGCTGCAAGCGCCTGCAAAGAAGCAACACCTGCGACCAAACTAGGCCTGGTCCATGTAACACCCTAACTTTTGAAAATAAAGAAATGACTAAAATGTCCCTAGACGGACGCTTGACATAAATCCTTATAAAATTTATATGTTAGGAAAGTGATGAAGAACTATGAAGATGGTTATAAGAATAACAAAAAGAATGAGAGTAGAGAAAGTAATGAGAAACATAAGAGAGAAAGAGGGGATAATTGTTTCTTTTTATTCATTACAATTGATACAATGATGTTCTCTATTTATAGGTACATAATACATAACTCTTAAGACTACTAGAATTACACATGAATGGAGAGAATAATGAGTCACGAGTAGGCTAATATAATTACACATGAATGAAAAGAATAATTAGTCATGAAGGAAATTGATTATTATGACCAATGTTAAGTAAACATCATATGTGAAATTGTGAATGTAGTATCCTATGTGAATCATGGACATTCACTACAATATAATATTATTCATAACACCACCTTGAATGTCCATTGGTTAATGATATGTCCCGTTAAAACATTACAAGAAAAAAACCAAAGATAGGGTTGGAAGTAATACCTGCGGGTAATGGGTACCTGCGAGCCCGACCCGTACCCATTACCGAATGAGTTCGTGCTTTGGGATTGATTTGAACACATATGGGTACCCACTACTTGAATAAGTAATACCCGTGGGTACCCATTAAACCCGATTTTTCCCATTATCAATTATCATCTCCAGTTAACGTCATATTCCTAGTAATTATTATTTTCGGTAATACCTCAAATTTCCAGCAATTATGATTTCCACGTTCAAATCAAACCTAGAGCTAAAGCTTGGAAAAGAAGGAAATGATTTCACCATCAAATATTTTTGGGTAGAGATGAGTCTTGAGTATAATAATATCTTATATTCAATAATTAATATATGTAAAGAATTTTAACCAAACAAATAAATAACACACTAATCTGAAGGTAAAAAAAACATTGGTTGAGTCCTGAGAGAGACGTCTATAGGTAGCAGCCATGAATTAGAATGGAATAAATGGATGAAACCCAATTTTTTTTGTGATGGCCCTATTTTGGTTCGCCGCGGCTGGACACCATTCTCATCCGTTCAATTTCATCAACAGATAGGGGAGCCGCTTCAGTGAGTGGCCCCCTGTCAGCCTCTTTTCCCCAATTTTTTATTTTAATTTTTGGAGCCTTTTTTTTTGGTAGAAGAACAAACAAACAAATTACACCACGATCCTTCGGGTTTCCGTCCCTCCACAGAGGTCATAGCGCTCCCAGTATCTGACGGATCTCTCCGAGCAGCTGATCATATGGGTACCTAAGGCCACCCCATGCCCTTTCTCTGCCAACGCATCCGCAAGATGATTCGCTTCCCGGAATATGTGTTTTAAGGAGATGTTCCAGCTACGATCCAATAGTCTGCTATACTGCGCAATGAGTGACGCATGTTGATGCTCCGTAGCCTTGTCATTGTTAAGTAACCCAACAGCCGCGAGGGAGTCGGTCTGAATTTCGAGATCCCTTATTCCTGCGTCCCACGCTCGTTCCATGCCAATAATGATGCCCGTCAGCTCCGCTCGGGTAATCGAGCACTTGCCCAGATTTGCCGTGAAGGCATCAACTGATTTCCCTTGCCAATTCCTCAACACTCCTCCAACCGAAGCATTTCCAGTATCCCTCTCCACAGACCCGTCAGTATTGAGCGTGAAAGATGGAGCTGGAGCTGGGTTCCAACCGATGGGGGCTTCCACCGTTTGGGTCTTACTCCCCTCTCTAATCAGCCTGGCTTCGGCGATGGCTTTATTTGACACGCCAGTCCAGAAATTACTCCTTTCCACAATCGCATCCGCTGAGAACAGTTTCCCTTCAAATAACCTTTCATATCTGCATTTCCACAGAGTCCAACAAATATACCCAAATTTGGATTTCCTCTGAAGATTATTCAGATTTTCCACCCACCAATCTTCCCAGCACAAAGTGAAAAAGGGATATGTACTGCCTATGCCCAACACCTTTTCCCAAACTTGCCTCGCAACCGGGTAGCTTCGGAGGATATGCTCACAATTTTCGGCCACACCTGTACAAATTCCACAATCACTGCAATCGGACAAATGTCTGCGACATCTTTCCACATTGGTCAACAACTTGCCACTCACCGCAATCCAAAGGAAGTTGCGAACCCGCTAGGATCCCTCCCATTTCCAAACGCGTTTCCAAATAGATTGTTCAGCTCCATGGGTCAGATCCTTAGCCAGCAGATAACCAGATTTAACCGTATATTTGCCGTCTGGTTCCAGATTCCAAACAGGTATATCAGCGCCAAGGTCATGCATCGGTGGCGTCATCCCAACCACTGCCTGATGGGTCGAAGCCGGGAGAGTTTTCGCGAGCAGGCCGACATTCCAGCCTCCCTCCAGGTTGCAATAATCGGCAATGACGCGATTATCATGATTGGGTGGCGGAACAACCAACTCAGCAATAACGGAACCGTCGTCCAGCCACCTTTCACTCCAAAAATTAGTACTTTTGCCATTTCTAACTCCCCAAGATAGTCCACTTCTGAATGTTTCCCACGAATCATTGATACCTCTCCAACAGGATGACCATCTTTTGGTTTTCTTCGGTATAGGACCATTCACAGATCGCCTCATATATTTAGTTGTTAAGACCTGCACCAACAACTCAGATGGCTTCTTCAGCACATTCCAGGTCAGCTTCATTGGGTAAGCTTTATTGAGCTCTCGCGCGCTGCGTAGACCCAAACCACCTTGGCTTTTGGGTTTACAGACTGTGTCCCAATTGATCAGATGCAGATTCCTCTCTCCATCTTTCGATCCCCAGATGAACCCTCGAATTTTCTTATCAATAATATCGCAAATCTTTACTGGCAGCAAAGTAGTCTGCATCACGTAAGTGGGCAACGAATTAAGCGCATAAATAGCGAGGGAAACTCTGCCTGCCATAGATAGAGAACCCACTTTCCAACCTGCAAGTTTCTGCTCCATTCTATCAATCAGATATTGGTACAGATTCTTAGAGTTTCTGCCATGGATAATAGGCACCCCCAAGTACCTCCCCAAGTCTTGTGTGGCCTGGATATCAAGGGCCCCACACACCGCCTGTACCACGCTCCGCTAACATTCTTGGAAAAGTAAGCCCTCGATTTATCCCGACTAATCTCTTGGCCGGAGAGTGCACAAAACTTATTGAGAATCCCATTAATGATGGATACCTGATTAAGGGTCGCATGGCCAAAAAGAACGAGGTCATCTGCAAAAAACATATGAGTTAACTTCGTACCTCCCTTGGCAAGCGTGATCGGTTGCCAGAGTCCTTCAGACACACTCTCTCTGATTAGGCCACTAAGCCTCTCCATACACAGCGTAAACAGATAGGGTGAGAGAGGGCACCCTTGGCGGAGGCCTCTGTTAGGGACAAAGCTTTTGGATAGTCCACCGTTCCATTGAACCTGAAAGGAAGTCGTCGAAATACATTTGGAAATGATCTCAATTAAGCGATCCGGAAACCCCATGAGCTTAAGTGTGTCTGTGATGAATCTCCAGCTAATTTTGTCGTAGGCCTTAGCAAGGTCAATTTTCAGAACCATCAGGCCCTTACCATTAGCTCTGGCGTGCATAGTATGAACCACCTCTTGAACCACGATGATGTTGTCAGTAATATGCCGCCCTGGAACAAAACTAGTTTGGGACGGGTGGACGAGAGACGGCATCAGACTTCTCATACGGTTGGCAATGCATTTAGCCACCGTTTTATAGGACACGTTGCAGAGACTAATTGGCCGAAACTGAGAAAACCTGGTGGGTCTCTCAATTTTGGGAATGAGGGTGATAATGGTTTCGTTGACCGAGCGGATGCTCTCGGGGCAAGTAAACACGCCCTTGACGAATCTGACTAGATCGGGGCCCACATCCTCCCAACAATTCTGGTAAAATATAGGATGGAACCCATCCTTACCCGGAGCCTTCAAACCCCCCATATCTTTGATGGCTGACTGAATTTCCTCCTTGGTGAACTGCCGATCGCAGATGTCACTCCACAAGCATTCTCTGTCAATGACGTTGGGCCTTCCATAAATCGCAGTCAAGAGGAAGCTACACATGCTACTGTTAATACCTTCAATATGTAGGAATTGGCTAGATTGCTCCAAAACCTTGAGAGTGACTCTACACAGGTGCCACAGGACCCAAATCCCTCCCGCAAAACCAACTGCTTCAACACGACGAAACTCTTCAAACCCCAAGTTTCGACAGACACCTTTGGCAATAGGTCCACTAACTTTCGGTTCCACCAGAACAACAACATCCGGATTGAACCTCCTCATATAGTTCTTAAACGCAGAACGAAAATTATTGTGGCTGGCGCCACGACAATTCCAGCTGAACACACTGATCATAGGAACGACAGGGGGATAAGGAGCTAGGTCAGCAGCTCATCCCGTAACGACCAGGTCCCTTCTTTCGTTTTGTGATGATAGCACAATCAGAATGCAAAACCCTAGACGATGGCGGAAAAACAAGAAAACTCTCATGCGAGAGAAGGAGCCCTAATACTAGGGAGAACAACTCTCATGTGAGAGATCAACCATACTCTTAGAGATGTTGTCTTGAGATCAACCATACTCTTAATTTTTGGAGCCTTTTTAATTTGTCTAAATGGATAAGTAAATGGGCGTATGAGAAACCGTATATGATGACTCTAGATTTACCGCATTCACTCTCCATTCCTAAGCAATATTCCATCCATTTTACACACTTTTATGCATGATTCGAGGTAGATTCTCATTTTTGTGTCAAACGCCATGTTTAGTGCCCTTGACCCGTTTTGGGTCTATTTGATGTCATTTTGAAGTGTTTTCATGTGAGTTACAGGCTACATATGTCAAAGGAGGGTCTAAGATGAGTTTCAAGAGGTTTGGATCGCATTGGAGCACTTCAGGACACGTTTGAAGGAAGAAATTCAAAGCTGAAAACATGTATAAAAGTGCGGCCCAAGTGCATTTCTTGGGCGCAATTTTAAACAGTCGCGAAAATTGTCTCTTTTATAGGAGATTAGACTTTTTAGAGAGTGAGGACTCTTCATTCGCCATTCAATTTTCGACTAAATAGACACTCTTGGGAGGAGAATTTGGAGCTGTTGAAGACACGATTGAGCGGGAGGAAGCTATGATTTGTTCGGGAGTTCCATTGAGTCATCAGGATTAGCTTATCCCGGAGTAAGATGTCTTTCTCTTCGGTTTTCTTCTCCGTTGTATCTTAGATTTCTTCCAACTCCATGAGTAGCTTGATGACGTTAGATTTACCGCATTTATCTCGCCACATTTGAGCGAAATTCCCCTTGTTTGACACCTTATTGAGATGATTTCGAGTGAGTTTTGTGAAAATTGTGTTTTATTCCTCGTTGGCCCTCTTTTGGGTCGTTTGATGTGTTTTCAAGTTATTTTTGATGAGATATTAGGTTACCATATTGTGGATGACCTTTCTACGAGCTTGGCGCTTCAAACGGGGATCAATTCGGAGCACAAATGAGGTTGAAATTGCAGAAAGAAGCTTGGAGCTGAACTCAGCACCAAAAGTGCGCTGGCGCACTTTTTTAAGGGGTCAGGCGCTTTTTTGCAATTAAGCTTCGGCGGAATTTTTCTTCAGCTGAAAAAGTGCTACTTTTGGGGGTAAAAGTGCGCAGACGCACTTTTGAAGGCTCCAGACGCACTTTTGGCAATTTTCAGCTTTTTGACGAAAAAAGGGTTTTTAACCCAATTTTGAGGAGTTTTAGAGAGAGACTTTTGACTTCAATTTTTTCTCTTCTTCCCCGAAAAACCAGACACTCTCGGAGGAGAAGAAAGAGCTTTGAAGACGCGATTGAGCGAGAGAAAGCGAGGATTGGCTCGGGAGTTTCATTGATTCATCAAGATTAGGATTTCTCGGAGTAAGATGTCTTCTTCTCCAGTTTTCTTCTCTTTTGTATCTTTGATTTCTTCTGTTTCCATGTCGAGCTAAACTCTTTAGTTTGTTCAGATTAGATGAAGCTCTAGTTGGATTTTGTATGGATGATGTCGGGTTTCTAACCCGTTTATGTTAATCGATGTTTATTCAGACTTAGATGCGATTTCTCCTAAACTCTAATTTAAACGTTTTGATCCTGACAACTTGATCAATTGTTAGTTTCTAAGTTTATCTTTGATTCGCGGTTCTGACCATGGACGTGAATCATTCTAGAGTTTAGGAGGTCGTTAGGATTTGTCGGTGTCTTGACCATAGGGCCGGTGAAACTAATCTCTTTGCATATCTTTGTGACACTTCATCGTTCTTCGTGCATTCTTGACAATTTGCGAGTTATCTTGACCATAGGAACTTGTAGGTTTGATAGGATAGTTTCTCTGCGTCCTGACCATGGAGTAGAGATTACCAAAGTGTCGAGTCATCAAGTCTGTTGAAACCGAAATTGCATTGCATCATCTGTCTTAATCGAGCTAGAGCGGATTCGAGTCTGGACAAACACCTTAGTCATTCTTAGAAACCCCAACTTGTTTGCTTGCATTATTTGTTTAATTTGCTTTCTTAGTTTAATTAGTTCACAAACCATTTGAAAAACCCAACGACAAAACCCCGAATTGCTTATTCCACAATTGTTGAGTAATAGAAACAGAAAGACCCTAGGGAAAAACGATATCGCTAGAGCGATCTAGCGAGTAAAACTTTGTGTGCGTTAATTTGCGCATCAAGTTTTTGGCGCCATTGCCGGGGACTTTTCTTTTTCCAGGAAAGGCATTGTGCGTTTAAGCTTTTCATTCATTCTTTTTATCATCTCTTTTTTCTCCATCTTTTTCATGATTTACCTGGGTAGTGCTCTTGTGTTTTGAGATGCAGGACTACAGGTTCGATAGCAACCAAGGATGGTACAACAATGGAATGCCACTTAATGATTACAACCAAGAGTGGAGTACATCATGGCAACCATGTATGCCAAACTGGAATGAGGAACCACCACCCTTGCCTTTTTGGCCAGAGCCACAAGCTACACACTACTACCGAGATTACGAAGAGGAATATCTACATTCGCACCAGTACCAACAACAAGAGTCTTATACAGATTTTATGTTGAATAAGATCCTCTCGACTCTACGAGCTCCTAATGTTGTGAACGCCGAGATTGAGCAACAATATCAACTGATGGAAGAAGATTCTCGAGAGCTGGTCGAAGAAGAAAATGATAACCTAGCCCATGACTGTTGTGAGCTAGAGGTATCTGATGAAGAATCTTTGACAATGGTGGTAGATGAAGATGTGGAGCTTATCCATCTCTTGATTGAAGCTGAAGATGAGCATCTGAATAATGAGGAGTTATCCTCATTTATGCTTCCGTCGAGCCAGCCTGTAGTTCCAGATAGAGATGAGCACATGGATATCGAGGAGTCACCTTCATTGGTAATTCAGGCAACTGAAACTGAGGAGGGCAATGATTCTGAGGTGTATGAGCTCAGCTACAAAAGAAACTTGGATGACATTGGTGTGGAGCAAACTGCAATCATCGAGTATAACACACCATACTATCTCTTTCCTCCTCCAGTAGGAAAATTTGAGAAGGAAAAGTCATCCGAGCAGAACCAGGATCTACTTGAGCACCATCGACTACATCTTGTTCCTTCTGGCGTGCTATTTGGCACTAAACCGCTAATCTTGAAGAAGCTGTTTGACTTCAAGGGACTTTTGAGTTGGGGACTATAATCAGGTATCGTCTAGCTCAAAGACGTTAAAGAAAGAGCGCTTCATGGGAGGCAACCCATGTCTGGAGTCTGTTTTGAGTTTTTGAGTCAGTTATTTATTTTTGTGTCGAACTTTTGTGGTTTTTGAGTTAGTGGTCTATTCTGTACCTTGAATGCTCTGATCTTGTTGTGAGGTTCTCTCCTGTTTCAGGATGTCCTTAGATTCCGCATGACTGTCCGCCGGTACTTAACTCTGAGCTCTCCACCATCCACGACATCGACCCTCACCTTCCAGGTTCCCCATATTCTTTTACCCTCCGACTAGCCAATTCCAGGTACACTGTATCATCCCTATTCTGATTTGGTCCATTGCGGACAATGTCCATTGTTTAAGTGTGGGGTGGTCTCATTGCAATACATGCATTTTGGTTAATTGAGTTCTTGTCGTTAGATGGGCGGTGATTGTGCTTTGTTTTGTCGCTCTTTCACAGCTTCCCATTCTCGGTAGCAAGAAATTTTTCACATTGCTTAATAACTTCTTGGATTGCCTACTGTCTTCCATATGGTGAGATTGATGTGGTGCTTTAGCTATGACCAAATGTGTGTGTGAGAACCCGTATTATGACCATCTCCCATTCTTCTTGCTTGTAGTTTTCTAGAAACTTTCCCTTATCGTGTTAGTGAACAATTGACTTGTTAATGTGTACGACTTGGTCTGTCTGATGCTCGAATTCTCTAGTTCAATGCCATGATCGAGTCTAGATAAGGGATCTTTTAATTTCGTATTT
This sequence comes from Linum lewisii, assembly GCA_034768395.1. Lineage (NCBI taxonomy): Eukaryota > Viridiplantae > Streptophyta > Magnoliopsida > Malpighiales > Linaceae > Linum > Linum lewisii. Next base: position 41,903,725 of record CM068304.1, on the reverse strand, counting down.
TTAATTATTGTTAATGTTCCCAATCAGTGAAAATCTGATAAATGAGTGGTTCGGTATTGAAGTTGTGGGTTGATTCACGAGCTGACATACGTGCCTGCCCATTGCTGTAGTCCCAAAGGGAAGTCTCAATGTGGCATTCTTCTTCTAACCTACTCCCGATCGTGGTTGGGGTCTAGGATAACGCGGAATTCCAAAGGTTTCCGGCTGCTCCATACCTGGCAGTATCCACACTGTACCGGCCATTCGAAAATAAGACTTGAAAAAGAAAAAAAAAGAAAAAAAAGAAAAAAAATGAAATGCTCTTTAATTTTGTTCAAGTCGGGTTCCCTTGTCTAGCAAGTATTGGGTTGCGTCCTAGAGTAAGTGTAGCGGAAGTAAGTATTGTCTTGCCTTTATCAAGTCAGGTTGTTCACTAGCTCGTTAAAGTCTTGTTCCTATTTTACTCCGGCAAAGGTTTGGTTTTAATTGTGTGGTCAGTCGAGTAATCCTCTTGTTTGATAGAAGCACCATATACATCATTCTAGGACCCAAAAGGTTTTCGGTTTGCTCTTTCAGGTTGGTGCAGAGTTGTGTTAGAGTTCTTGTTTGAGGACAAACAAAAGTTTAAGTGTGGGGTGATTTGATGATGTTAGATTTGCCGCATTTATCTCGCCACATTTGAGCGAAATTCCCCTTGTTTGACACCTTATTGAGATGATTTCGAGTGAGTTTTTTGAAAATTGTGTTTTATTCCTCGTTGGCCCTCTTTTGGGTCGTTTGATGTGTTTTCAAGTTATTTTTGATGAGATATTAGGTTACCATATTGTGGATGACCTTTCTACGAGCTTGGCGCTTCAAACGGGGATCAATTCGGAGCACAAATGAGGTTGGAATTGCAGAAAGAAGCTTGGAGCTGAACTCAGCACCAAAAGTGCGCTGTCACACTTTTTGAAGGGATCAGGCGCACTTTTGCAATTAAGCTTCGGCGGAATTTTTCTTCAGCTGAAAAAGTGCTACTTTTGGGGGTAAAAGTGCGCAGGCGCACTTTTGAAGGCTCCAGGCGCACTTTTGGCAATTTTCAGCTTTTTGACGAAAAAAGGGTTTTTAACCCAATTTTGAGGAGTTTTAGAGAGAGACTTTTGACTTCAATTTTTTCTCTTCTTCCCCGAGAAACCAGACACTATCGGAGGAGAAGACGGAGCTTTGAAGACGCGATTGAGCGAGAGGAAGCGAGGATTGGCTCGGGAGTTTCATTGATTCATCAAGATTAGGATTTCTCGGAGTAAGATGTCTTCTTCTCCAGTTTTCTTCTCTTTTGTATCTTTGATTTCTTCTGTTTCCATGTCAAGCTAAACTCTTTAGTTTGTTCAGATTAGATGAAGCTCTAGTTGGATTTTGTATGGATGATGTCGGGTTTCTAACCCGTTTATGTTAATCGATGTTAATTCAGACTTAGATGCGATTTCTCCTAAACCCTAATTTAAACATTTTGCACTACAACAAAACGAAGGATTTGTGGTGGTTTTTTTAGCAACAGTGGCGGTTATAACCTCCACTGTTGTAAACATAGTGGCGGTTGTACAACCGCCACTGTTGCAAGCAAAAACCGCCAGAAATCCGTCCGTCACAAATGAACTTTATTGGCGGTCAGCAACCGCCACTAATAATCAACATTGGCGGTTACACATTGGAGGTTATAACCGCCAATGTTGATGTCCAAAAAAAACAAAAAAAAAGGACACGTGATCATCGACGATCACGTTTCCGTCGGCGGCGACAGCTGCGTCGGGTTGGCCAAAGATGACGACGGTCGTTACATTCTTCACCAGCTGCCATTGCAGACAACGACGACGACGGCGGCATCTCCAGCTGCCATCTTCACCAGTTAGCCAAAGACGACGACGACGACATCTCCATTGCAGATCCAAGCAACGTAGATCCAAGATTCTCACCAGCTGCCAAAAAACGTGACAAAATCGTTACATCTTCACGCCCTATTGCAGATCCAAGCAAGGCAAGAGAAGAAGGCCATTACAAGAGAAGGCTTGGAAGTTTTGATCTCCATTGGCGCGGTCAGATTTTGACGTCGTCGACAAGGTGTCCAGGTCCGATTCGTCGGGTGGAGGCGTCGGGAAGAGGTGAAAATGATAGAAGAAAGCATCCATTGAAAGAGCAGATTGGGAGGTGGAGAAGAAGAAGAGAAGGAAGAGGAGGAGGTCTGCAAATGAACAAGGAGAAAGAAGAAGGAGGAGCCACACTGGCGATCCTCGTCGATCCTCGGCTTAGTGGCGGTTTTAACCGCCACTAATTAATAAATATTTAGTGGCGGTTAAAACCACCACTATACAACCGCCACACTGTTAATTATTTATTGGCGGTTGTACAACCGCCAATAGTAAATCCGACCCAAAACTCATTTTTTGTTGTAGTGTTGATCCTGACAACTTGATCAATTGTTAGTTTCTAAGTTTATCTTTGATTCGCGGTTCTGACCATGGACGTGAATCATTCTAGAGTTTAGGAGGTCGTTAGGATTTGTCGGTGTCTTGACCATAGGGTCGGTGAAACTAATCTCTTTGCATATCTTTGTGACACTTCATCGTTCTTCGTGCATTCTTGACAATTTGCGAGTTATCTTGACCATAGGAACTTGTAGGTTTGATAGGATAGTTTCTCTGCGTCCTGACCATGGATTAGAGATTACCAAAGTGTCGAGTCATCAAGTCTGTTGAAACCGAAATTGCATTGCATCATCCGTCTTAATCGAGCTAGAGCGGATTCGAGTCTGGACAAACACCTTAGTCATTCTTCGAAACCCCAACTTGTTTGCTTGCATTATTTGTTTAATTTGCTTTCTTAGTTTAATTAGTTCACAAACCATTTGAAAAACCCAACGACAAAACCCAGAATTGGTTATTCCACAATTGTTGAGTAATAGAAACAGAAAGACCCTAGGGAAAAATGATCTCGCTAGAGCGATCTAGCGAGTAAAACTTTGTGTGCGTTAATTTGCGCATCATAGCTATACTATTTAGTTTTTTTTTTCCAGATTAGATGAAACTCTAGTTAGTTTTTGTATGGATGATGTTGGGTTTTTAACCCGTTTATGTTAATTGAGGTTTATTCAGACATTTGATGCAATTTTCCTTAACCCTAATTTGAAGCTTTGAAGCTCTATGAATCTGTTGATTGACCATATCGTAGGGTTCTTGCTTCATCTTTGATTTTGCGGTTCTGACCAAGGACGTGAGTCATTCTAGAGTCTAGAAAGTCGTTAGGATTTGCCGGTATCTTGACCATAGGATTGGTAGACCTAATCTCTGTGGCATTTCATCGAACACCTTGTATGCATTCTTGAGAATTCTTAGGTTTTCTTGACCATAGGAACCTTTGAATCTGATAGGATAGCGTCTCTACGACCTGACCAATGAGTAGAGATTACCTAAGGAAGTGTCGAGTCATCAAGTCTGTTGAAACCGAAATTGCATTGCATCATCCATCTTAATCGAGCTAGAGCGAATTTGAGTCTGGACAAACGCGTTATTCATTCTTTGAAACCCCAACTTGTTTACTTGCATAACTTGTTTAATTTGCATTCTTAGATAAATAGTTCATAAACGAATTACTAAATCAAACGACAAAACCCCGAATAGCTTAACCCACAATTGTTGAGTAATTAAACAGAAAGACCCTAGAGAAAAACGATCTCTTTGGAGCAATCCATTGAGTAAAACTAGTGCGCGTTAATTTGCGCACCAGTATACGTCTCTCCGTCTGTATTATTTTTTTCCAATGGAAGGGAAATTTTTGGGGGGACGTTTGGGCAAGAAATGGGGAGGTAAGATATTTTTTTTGCAAAAGGGCTTAAGTTGGTTTAGGTATTGTTTGGGTAAGCAAAAAATAGATTTAAAGGATAATCTTCTTCATCCCTTTCCAAAAGGATAGTACTCTTGATCCTTTACCCCATTCTAACAATGGATTGGAACAACCCCGACCAGATTTTGGATTTTACCATGAAGGAAGAAGAGTTCAGCTTTGGGGAACTGTTATCAATGCAAGGTTTAGGGTTTCGAAATATGAATGTGGTCGAGGAAGAAGAGGGTGACCATGATGAACAAGAAATGGATGTACAAAGTGTGTCTCCCCAAGAACCCATCGAAATTCAAGAGGACGAACAAGAAACGCATCCCACTTATGTTGATTTAGAAGAAGAAAAAGAAGCCTTCGGTGGGTTTGATTTGAATGAAGAGCCAATCATGGACGAAAATGGCCTAGAGGAAGTGGAACAAGAAGGTGAAAGACATTCTTTTTGCCTTTGTCCTCTGCCATCTTCTTATTGCTTCCATCTAACTTTTTGCTTCTAGCTTTAAGGTTCATGGGCGTGGCCCTGAAAGCCCAAGATTCTCCAACCTTATACACATGTTGGTTGTTTGTTTATAGGGAATACAATGAAAAGCATGTGCACAACGGATCTCGGATCATGCAAAACACATGTGTAGTAAAGACCAAGTGAATTGTAAGTAAATGACAAGTACATGTTTACTAGTGCTTTGGTAATCCAACAAGATGATTTTTGGTGGGTATGAGATGGTGAGATTCTCTAGTTGATATACATGCTTTTCTCTGTTTTTGTGTTTTAAGGTTAGAAGGAATTGTAGATCCGTGCATGCATGGGGGATCTTCTATTTATGGGTTTAGGGTTCATTTATTGCTCCTCGTGGAACATTGAATGGAAGATTTAGTACTTCCCACTTGCTGTTTAATTAAGGTTTAGATGTTGTCATAGCCATAATATATGTGCAGTAAATCTGATGTAAAGGTTCAATCTCTCACACATACTCTAATTGCTTAAGGTTTAATTAGGGATTTCTGTTCAATTTCTTTTATGGTTGCGACTACGTATGTGATACTCTATTTTTTCCTTACAGACAATGTGATAGGTCCTAATGATGTAGATGAGTGGAAGAAGCTGGATTTTGCCACTCCTGATCTTGAGAGACAGTTCTACAATGACTATGCACACTCTCACGGGTTTAGTACTAGAATTGACAGTCGGAAGGCTTCTCGTAGAAAGAAGAACAACAGTGGAAGATTGAAGTACATCACTACAAGAAAACTGCAGATTAGTCACGTTTTTTTGACCTATTAGTCACAAATTTAACCGTGACTAACAAAATTAGTCACAGTTTTAAAATCCGTGACCAAATTGACCCTATTTGTCACAGTTTTTAAGAAACTCTGACTAACAATTCTAGCGCGGTTTTATTGTGAACCGTGACTAATATTGGTCATAGTTTATATTTGAGTCGTGACCAATATTAGTCACGGTTTATATCTGAACCGTGACCAATATTAGTCACGGTTCACAATAAAACGTGACAAATCCAGTGACCAAATTGTTCGTAAGAACTTTCTAGTGACCCAATTTTAAATATTTCCTTGAATTATAGCATTAGACCCTCAACTTCTTCCGTTATTCAAACTGATCCATAAACTTAGAAAGTTAACAAAATGTCCCAATTGAACTCCTTCCGTTATACAAATCAGTCACTCCAATTTTAATTGTCAGATTATCATAGATAATGACCAAATCAGTAATAATCCCAAATCAGTCCATGAATTTAAGCAGCAACCCTCAACTATTCTGGTTATGCAACTTGATCAGTTTAATGCTCATAATATTGGTTTGGTCACTAAAAGTACTTTCGTTTGCAGATTCAATCCCTCTTCTTCTTTGATCAACTACGGAGCAGTCGGCGAGCCTTTGACCGTCGCATCCCTAATCATCGCCCCTAATAGTAAAACAACAACCCCCAATCAACACCCCTAATAGCCAAACAACAGTCCCCAATGGTCACCTCTAATAGACAAACCCACGCCGCCCTAATTGCCGCCCCTAACAGCCAAACAACAGCCCCAATCACCGCCCCTAATAGCCAGACAACAGAACCCCAATCACGCCCCTAATAACCAAACAACAACCCCCAATTGCCGACCCTAATAGCCAAACAAAATCTCCTAATTGCTGCCCCTAATCATCACCCCTAATAGCCAAACAACAACCCCCAATCACCGCCCGTAACAGCCAAACAACCGTCCCTAATCTCTACCCCTCTATCGCCGCCACTAGTGGTTTGGTTGAATGGATGGGACGGGAGTGAGTAGGAGTGTGGGTTGTTTTGGTTTGGTGGTTGGGTGGAGTAAGGAGAGGAGGGAGAAGTCGAATAGCAGAATCGAAGTCGAGGGGGAGAAGTCAAATGGCGGAGTGGTTGGGCAAAGCTATAGGGGACAAAACGGATTGGAAGAGAGAAGAAAAAAAGAAAGATAAGAAGGAGGGGAGGAAGAGAGGAAAGAGTTGTACGTGTCAGAGGAAGGAAGAGATAAAAGAAAGGGATTGGAAGGGGAGGAAGCACACGGATTGCCAACGTGGCAATCACATGACCCTTAACTATAAATTGGTCACGATACATATAAACCGTGACTAAATTAGTCATGATTTATATGTAAACCTTGACAGATTTGTCACAGTTTAAATAAACTATGACCAATCAGTCACGGTTATGTTAATCGTGACTAATAAACTGTGACTAGTTTACAATTTTCTTGAAGTGCATCCAATTCGTGTGAAAGAGGCACAAATATAGAGGAAAGGGTGGTCTGAAGCCCAAGGTCGTCATTAGTAAAACCGTCAAGGATCCAATCGTGAGACCATGCCAAAGAAAAAACATCCCAAGACTAGAATTGGATGCAAGGCGATTATTGTTTTACATCTCGATGAGATCGAAGGAGTATACAACATAAGATGATGGGAAGACGAACATAACCATGAACTCAACCGTAAGGAGGATGCACACTACCTTCGGTTGAAGAGGAAAGTCACCGCTGCCATAGCAAGGACGATGGAGATGAACGCCGCAACAAGTATAAGTCTGAAGTCATTGTTTGAGATACTTTGTGTAACGATTGGGTGGGGGGGATAATGTCGGGTGCACCAAAGTCGATCACCGAAACCACTTGTCAAAAATCAGGCAACGACATATGTTGCATGGTGAGACCATCGCTATTGCTGAGTACTTGCGAGACAAGACAAAGATGGAACCTAGTTCTGGCATGAGATAGAAGTGGATAAGGAAGAAAATTCAACAAACATATTTTGGGCGGATCAACGGATGCGCGATGACTACGCGTCCGTCCTTCAGAGATTTCATCACATTCGATACCACATACCGGACGAACAAGCATTACTGTCCCTTGGGTGAGTTTTTTTAAGTTGCATTACCTAGCATGTGCCTTTTTCTTCCATGCGTGCTAAGTGATAGGCCTGATGCAAATTTTGTGTTCCACAGCTCTGTTCATGGGATTCAACCACCACCACCAATGAGTGATATGAAATCGTAGATTAGTGAGAAATAAATAATTTGATTTGACATTTAGTAGAATGGAATGACATAATTAAAAATGGAGGGTTTAGAAATCGCTTCTCTGTCTGAGATGTATTTCGTTTCAGTTGACAAAGACACCGGAAGAAATGAGCAGTGGGCTTGATTGATTGGGCTTAGTGAGCTAAGTGACTAAAGCTTGTTGAGTGAAGACTAGTACACTTGAAGTGTAGTCTTCAATAAGGTAACCTGACGATTGAAGGGAGAAGGATTTCGATGATGGATAAACAGTGATGAACACGCGAAAGAGAAATGCAAAAACTAAAGGGACACAATGGATTTTACGTGGTTTGAGGTTAACCCTACTCCACGCCCAAGCAAGCTTGGGAGAGACACTTTTATTAGATGTTTAACTCACAACCCTCAAGCTAACACAACTTGAGTGATAGAACTCCGTTTTTCTCGTCAGCGACAAATAGAGACAGCCAACAACCAACTGTAACACTCCACAGTTCTACTTGAGTCGATTTCAAAGTCTTCCTTATGTAGTGCTTCAAGATAGCCATTTCAGCAAATCTGGAATGGATTGTTGATTTGCGTTCGATTTCATTGTTCCTGCATGGTTTAAACTCATAGAGATAGAAAAGGAAAGAGACAAGGTATATTCAATTGTAATGAAAAGAGCATTCTTTGATGCAGAGAGATAGTTGAAGGGCTATGGACTTTTCTTCCAACAATCTCCCCCTAAGTTCAACAATCTGGATAAGATGAGGCAGAGTTTTCGTCCAACAATCTGGATAAGATGACGCAGACTGAGAGGGGAGGAAAAAAGAGCACTGAGGATGACCCAACCATCAATTGGGGTGACGAGATCGAGATCAATCGTCTTTGGCAGAAAAATCATGGTGACATACCAACGAAGAAGACTCAGATTCTCTGTAGCTGGGAGGCTTCAATGCGATGAACATCTGGAGGAACTTGACAAGGGAGTCTATTTTGGAAATCAATGTTCCAACCAATGCGCCGAAGATCAGCAACATTGTTGACAGGAGACCTAGTAGTTGGAACGCCAAGGACAAAGGCAAGAACAAATGCAGTGACTGTGACTCGTTTGCCAAACACCACCATAGTTGCCATGAGAGGATCATTTGCATGAACCCTGAGATTACAGTAGAAGTGTTTGAACGCCTCTTCATAATATGTACATGGGTCTTGAAACTCCAGAGTCACCACAAGAAAACTGAAGATTAGTCACAGTTTTTTGGCCTTTTAGTCACGGTTTTAACCGTGACTAAAAAATTAGTCACGGTTTCTAAATTCGTGACTATATTGGTCTAATTTAGTATTGGTTTTAATCGAAACCGTGATGAAGATATTAGTCATGGTTTAGGGACAAACCCTAACTAACCTTTGTCACGGTTTCCACTAAATTGTGACAAAGATTAGTCACGGTTCGCCCAAAAACCATGACTAATCGTTGTCACGGTTTAGTAAAAAACCACGACAAAGGCTAGTGACCAAATTGTAAGCTCAAACTTTCGAGTAATTGAATTTATAATTTCCTAAAATTATAGTATCAATCCCTCAACTCCTTCTGTTACAAACTAATCCATAAACTTATAAGGTTAACAAAAGGTCCCAATTTTATTCCTTCCGTTATACAAATAGTCACTCCAATTTACATATTATGCAACTTCATCCAGAAATTTCATCAGTTAACAAATCAGTCTTCCGTTCTTGGTCTCTTGACTTCTCTAGTGACTCTGTCATCGCCAGCAAGTCTCGATTGCCACCAGAGCTAAGCTCCCTCGATTTCCTCTTCTCCTTCTCTAGTTTCAGATTTGGTGATCGAGGCTGAAGGAGAATGGTGTCAGAGAATTCATTGGAAGGGAGGAGGCCAAACATGGCGGAGATAGTCTATTTCATGGAATCCTCAGCGGAATCGGAAACCCCATTGGAGATGAAGAAATTATTGAGGGGATGGATTCTCTTGAGCATATTAGCAATGATGGGTGTTAGTTAGTGGTTGATGGTGAAGGAAGAAGAAGGTGTCGAAGAAGAAGAAGGTCGTTCATGGTGATGGTGAAGGAAGTAGGAGAAGAAACAGAAGAAGAATAGAGGAAAAAAAAGAGGGAAGAAGGAGAAGGGATTGCCAGCATGGACGTACAAATTAGTCGCGGTTCATTTAAACCGTGACATCTGTGACTAGAAAACTGTGACAAATAACCAATTTTCTTGTAGTGAGTGCGCCATCCGAGGTTAAAGGTGAAGGGAGATGGGTTGATACCGTACTTCACAAAGCCACTGGTATCAACTTTGAAGAAATCCATGATTTGTTTTGGTCGAAAGTATCGATCATAGGCAATGGAGAAGGAGGATATGGGTTGAATGTCAGTGTAGCGGGCTGGAGGGATATCAGATGCCATAGGGATGAAGAGAAGGATGTCATAGGGAAGTATGAGTGAGTTAAGGAAGTGTGAGTGAACCCTAATGAAAGGCGGGTTTTAGAGAAGAGAGGAGGATGCAAAAAATAAAGTTGGAATGACAGAAGTAAAGAGGGAAAATGGGGTAATTACCCCAAGTTGAAAAGACAAGACAAAGGGGTGGGATTTTCGCACAGATCAAAGTTTAATTGGCTGTGAAGGGCGGTGATTCAGAGATTTGATAAATTTGATTCATTTACCATCCCTAAATTTGAGCGAGTTTTCAGAAAACTTATCTTCTTTAATGGGTTTTGTAAACAAATATGCCAATTGATCATTGGTGGAAATAAAAGAAAGAGAAATTTGATCCTAAACAAGTTCCCTGATGAAGTGAAAATGTACTTCAATGTTTTTGTTCTGGAGTGCTGAACCGGATTTTTCGGGATTGAGATTGCACTGGTGTTATCATAGAGTATTGGAACATTAGGTAGATGAAGGAGATAATCACACAGCTGAGATTTAATCCAAAGAATTTGGATGCAATAATGTACTCAGCTTCAGCAGTTGAAGAGCAACTGAGCTTTGTTTCTTACTTGCCAATGATATTAGCTTATCCCCAAGAAATTGACATGAACCCGTAGTCTGAATTGATGTAAGCCAGAAGATCAAAAGAACTGTTCTTAGGATACCATAACCCCATTGAGGATGTGCCTTTGAGATAACGAAATATGCGTTTGACAACACTTAGATGACTTTCTTTGGGAGATGACTGAAATATGGCATGAGAAGGGTGAAAATGGTTTTCAAAACCAGGTGGTTGTCGTGCAAACACTTCTTCTTTGAGGAGTCCATTTAAGAATGCACTCTTTACATCCATATGATGAAGAGTGAATCCTTTGTAGCAGGCAAAAACACAGAGAATTCATATTGCTTCAATTCGAGCAACTGGTGCAAAGGTTTCATCAAAATCAATTCCTTCTTCTTGATTATATCCTTGTGCAACCAGTCATGCCTTATTCTTTATGACAATCCCATCCTCATTTGTTTTGTTACGAAAAACCCATTTTGTTCCAATGATGCTTTTGTTTGTTAGGAGTGGAACAAGTTCTCATACATCTGATAGTTCAAATTGTAAAAGCTCTTCTTGCATTGTATTTATCCAAAATTCATCCTTGAGAGCATCCTTAATTTTTTTAGGTTAAAACTAAGAGAAGAAGGCTTGGTTGGTGCAAGTTGTTTCTTTGATCTTGTTACCAATGTAATCAAAATCGTGATTCCACGTGAAATCAAAAACATGGGTGAAATCGGAATCGTAGTTTTTAATCGTGAAATCGTAAGATTTTATGAACTACTATCAAAACATTTAAGTCAACAACATATTAAGAATAAGAAGACCATTACCCAACTTTTAAAAGTCTAGATAAGAAAAAAGAGAGAATGTCAACTCTTAAGCGGTCATTCGAGGAAGTAGTAATTAGATTTTAGACACTTTTTAGTAATAACTTCTAACTTAATTAATCAAAATCTTAAAAAAATCAATTTAATATAATTGTCTTTGTTCTGACTTATATGTAGTTATACAAACTAGTAATTTTCCTTAGAAAGTGAAATCGTAAAATACAAGAAAAATCGATGATTTTATAAGATTCTAAGATTTTGATGGAGATTTTACTAGATTTTACGATCCATAGATTTTACGTGGAATCAAGATCGCTAGAGACCAGTGAAATCGTAAAACCATAAGATTTTAAGATTAAAATCGGGATTTTGACTACATTGATTAGGATTACCAATAATTTGGGTAGGAGGATGGCGTTTGACAATGTGTGGAGGAGGTTGAGTTTCCTGAACAAGAGAAAGAGAAGGAGGAGGGGAAGAAGAGGGTGGAGGTTCTTCTGAGATAGGTTCAACATGATTTGAGGGAAGAGGAAGAAAAAGATCAGCCTCATCATCTGAGGTAGGCTTGATGGAGGAGGGTGTTCGTTCATCAAATATTACATTGATGGATTCCTCAATCTTGTGAGTTTTCCTATTAAAGATTTGGAAAGCTTTGTTGTGAGTAGAATATCCCAGAAATGTGGCTTCAGTTGATCTTGGATCAAACTTCCCTAGAGTATCCTTTGTGTTAAGCACAAAACATTTACATCTAAAAGGATGACAGTAGGAAAGTTTAGGTTTATGAAGTTTAATAACTTCATAGGGAGTCTTGGAGATCTCCTTTCTGATTAGTGTTCTGTTTAGAACATAACAAGCTGTGGCAACAGCTTCAGCCCAGAACTGTTTAGGGGTATCATGATCAACAAACATGGTTCTTGCTAGATCCAAGAGTGCACAATTTTTTCTTTCAGCAACTCCATTCTGCTGAGGAGTTCTGGAAGCAGAGAATTCATGTTTGATTCCAACATCAGAACAAAATTGTTTGAACAAACTTGACACAGATTCTCCACCATGATCACTTCTGATGATCTTGACCTTCAGATTTAGTTGATTTTCTTCTTCAGTTAGAAGATTCTGAAGAATTGAGAGAGCTTCATTTTTGTGCACAAGAAAACATACCCAAGTAAACCTATTAAAGTCATCAACTACAACTAAGGTATAATATTTTCCTCCAATGCTTATGACATTGATTGGACCGAAAAGATCAATATGAAGAAGTTCAAGGGGAAAGAAAGTAGAAAGAAAGTTCTTTGTTTTAAAGAAAGAACGAGTTTGTTTTCCTAAGAAACAAGCTTGATAAAAGAAATCTTTTGTTTCCTTGAGTTTTGGTAAACCCCTAACAAGTCCAAGTTTGGAAAGCTTGGCAATCCTGCTAAGACTTGGATGACCAAGTGTTTGATGCCAAAAGAATTCAAGATTCTTTTCAATAGTAGAAAAACATTTCTCATTGAAGGCTCTAGAGTTAAGTAAATTTATTGAGTAGATATTGTTGTTATCATAGGCTTCAACAAAGCAAAGGTTTGGTTCAAAAGAAACTATATTTCCGGAATCACAGAGTTGACTAATAGAGAGAAGATTAGGTTTAAGAGAATCAATGAGAAGAACATGTAACACCCTAATCAAATGGAACATAATCAAATGCAGCAGAACACTAACAAACGTGCTACGATGCTTAAATACCATATAATACTGGATTTTCGTGATAACTCAAGCAAGTAGTACTATGGAGTTTTCAGAACAAGCTCATAACGATCTGAAAACAAATGTCTTCATTTATACAAGGTTCAAACAAAAGTTCCACACGAACACGAACCAGAGGAGGAGTCACATGCTCCACTAACAAGCGTTTCACTTTCTCCACACAGACTATAAGTGTTTCTCAGATACTTTGTCATATTGACATCACATGTTACAAACATTTCACAGACCATAGATATACACAACACCAAATGAAATATGACATAGGTGTAGGATAAGGCACTATATCTCAAACATGTTTCAGAACTCAAAATGAGAGGACAATAATCAAGCCACCTAGCAAACAATCAAACACGGATCACATAAGGTTACTCTTGTAAACCTACTTGTTAGTCCGTATTTTAGTTGGGATCCCGACTCACGTATGCTGGAAGACTCCCAGGCAGTACCCAAACGGGTACCTCGTAAATAGGCATCTCTCTGCGGTAAGAACCTCGTAAACCATTTAGCCACTAGGTTCAACCGCCCTAATGACCTACTCCTAGCAGAATTGACCAAATATGATTTTCTACAACATAACATAATAGTCTCCAGCATACGGTCCCTAACTAAGTGATTAAGTAATTTCCGGATTATTCCGCCTAGAATCTTTTATCTATGTGAACTAATATCAAGGTCATATCACAACATAACAACAATATATATCAAATTAGATATAATATAAAAGTAAGCAGAACGATTACAATAACAGATTCAAGTATAAGGCCTCAACAATAATTCACATGCAAGCCTAGGGTTGTATAGCCATTATCCTAGCATGCATATGACCCTTAATGATAAATAGACACATAAAGGAACGTCTAACTCGATAGGATACGCAAGAGACCCTCACCAGAACTGGTCGACGGAACCTTGTTATTAACCTTCGAGTTGAAACCCTAATTTCAAACGACCATCGTATCACGAACGGTATATAAGAACACGATATAGCTTCTGTTTCCCTCCACTCCTTCCCATCCTTTAACAATGGCCAAATGCCATATTTATATTGGGTTAAATACTTAAAATGTCTCGAAAATCATTTTTAGATGTATATATAGTAGTGTTACATAGATATAATAATTCGACGCTTCATCAAATTAATCCATATTTTATGTTCGGAACGGGTTGTTACAGAACATTTAAGAAAACATGATTTGGTAAAGTGCCTGAAGAACCATGACCAAGAATTCTGCCAAAACTATTATCTGCAAAGATAACTTTACCTCCCCTTTTCAAGGTGAGAGAGCTAAATAGTAGGGGTGGGAAGCCCGACCCGTTTGACTGGGCTTTGTTCGGCTCGACCCGGTCAAACCGGGCTTCGGGCGACCCAAAAACCCGGTCAAATATCAATAGGGCCGGGCCCGGGTCTGTAAATATGGGATATTCGGGCTTTGGGCTAAACCTAGAAAAAGCCCGGCCCGATCAGAATACATAAATTAATATTTATATTGGTACCTTGGAATGGTGGGCCCGTAGGCTGCATCTTATTTCTTTTAGGATCTATTAGTTGTTTCAGTTAGGGTTCTCTTTTAAATAAAATGACAAAAAGCGCCGCCCCTTTCATATATGCCTTTCTTTCAGATCTCCACACCTCCCATTTCTTACCTTTTCGACCTTTCCAATTTGCAATCCCAAATATGCTTTGAACCTTGCCGATTCACTTGTCGGTGCTCAACAAAAATGCCATCCAAGCTTGCCGATTCATTATTTGGAAGATGATATTGATGAAAATGGACAACAGAAAGAAAAAGAGAAGATTCCGAAGAAGAAGAGAACAATAGGAAGAAGAACAAGAAGAACAAGAAGATGTCGAAGAAGAAGAGAATAGTAGAAGAAGAAGAGATTAATAGAAGAAGAAAAAGAAGGGAACACCTTCCATCAGAAGAAGAAGCAAGGACAATAGGATTAGAATTTTTGGCAGGGATTGGATTTGGATCTATGTTTTGACTAAATGGATAAGAAGGTTAAATGAGATTTTTAATTTTATTCATTTTTTAATATTTTCGTATTTTGTATAAATATAATTGAGTCCAGTTTTGGCCCGAACCCGGTCCGGCCCGAGCCCGGTCAACCGGGCTTCGGGCTACCCGTATACTCAGCTCGGGCCGGGCCGGGCCAGGGTTGATGAAATAGGCATCCGGGCGGCTTGGAAGCTCGGTTGACCGGTCCAGGCTTAGCCTGGCCCGCCTGATTCCCACCCCTACTGAATAGCTCAGGATTTCCTGTCATATGATGGAGCAGGCATTATCCATGTGCCATTCATTGTTGTTTTGAGCTGTTTTCTTCTAGTGTTCCTGTATCATCTGAAACAAAAGAAGAATAGAGTTTTGGTACCCAAATCTTCTTGGGTACCTTGTTAATGGAGAAACTCTTATCATCTGTTGGAATCTTTCTAACTTTATTAGAGATTCTAGTAGGAAATTCTTGTTTCCCCATTGATAACATCTAAATTCTTGAAGCTTAAGATTGAGCAAGAACTTCCAGTTATCAACAACCGAAACTTTCGTTTCAACTTTGAGTTCTCAATTTCAAGTTGAATTTTGAATTGGTCAAGATAGAATTTTCTTGGATATGCTCCTAAGATTCCTAGTTCAAGAGAACTAGGTGGAATGAAAGATGAAGATGAGGTAGTTTTAACAATGATGATAGGTTTAGGAAGAGTTTCTTGTGAACTTTCAAAATCAGTTTTGTTGGAACCTACGCTTCGATTCACCGAGTACGGAAAGTGAGGACTTTCCTGAGAGTGAATTCTTGTTGACAATA
The DNA here is from genome assembly GCA_034768395.1 of Linum lewisii. NCBI lineage: Eukaryota > Viridiplantae > Streptophyta > Magnoliopsida > Malpighiales > Linaceae > Linum > Linum lewisii. The sequence continues at coordinate 41,888,004 of CM068304.1, read as the reverse complement.
CACGACGTGAGTTCGTGTACCCATATTGGAAAAGGGGGATCACATGATCACTTAAGTCCCTTTCAACCTTAGAATTTGCTCTCTTACGACACTCTAGTCGAAAAGTAGAGAGGCTTTATGATGACACTAGATTTGACGTGATTATCAGCCTCATTTAAGCGACATTTCCTTGCTTGAGACACAGTTTTTGGGGTAGTTTAGGGTGTTTTCAGTCAATTGCTCTATTTCTTACCATTTTGGTTACTTTGGCCCGTTATGGGTCTATTTGATGTGTTTTCTAGTGCCCTTGTGAATGCACAAGTTTTTTCCATCAACTACGTAGCCACAGATGTGCTCGGGAAGCAATGGAACCTCGAGGAATTGCCCGAAATCGAATCCAGAAATCAACCAAGTGAAGATGTTAATTACACTGAAGAATTCGGCGAGAATCCTCATAGTTCTCGTCGAAGATTTGAGCAAAAATCAATAGCCTACCCCGTCGAAGACCCAACTGAGTTTGCACTGAAGTTCTCGGCTAGAACTTCCAAAGTTCTCGCCGAAAACTATTGAAGACTTGCATTGGAAGTCTTGTCGAAAGGAATAGATGGATTTATACTGAAGTTCCCGGCGAGAACTTTGAAGGTTCTTGCCTAGAAGTCATTCCGATTCAACTTTGGACAACCCTATATATAAGAGACGCAACCAACATATTCAAGGACACACTTATTCCAGGATTAATTTCCCGACTTAAGAGCTTGAGAGAGAGAGAGTTCAGAGTTTTCCCAGAGAGATATTGACGCCATCTTCCCCATCGGAGTACTCGGAGCTAGGAGTGGAGATTGCCAGAGATCGGAACTTCTCCGGAGTCATCAGAATTAGTTTTTCAGTCCTTATATGTTCTTCCTCTGTATGATGAACTCCTTTGTTGTTTTTTATTCTTTTGTGATAGTCATGAGTAGCTAAACTCGTAGAGCTTAGATTAGATGAACCCTAAGTGATCCAGGGCTTTAAAGCGGTCACAGATCGGCGGTAATTAGATTCAAATTCAGACAGTTTCTCTTGCTTGATTGTTTTGTTCTTAACTGTTTTCGTTTCTTGTCTAGCTTGATCACCTAGATTAGATTCATGTTAAGCTAAGGATAGTGGCGAACGTCCGTCTTACTTTAAAACATCAATCAATCAAAATGTATTCAATGGAGTGTGCCTTTCGTAGGAACCATTTAGGATTGATCCACTTCTAGAGTAACTCACTAATCACTAGTAATTGCACAAGTTAGTTCTCCGTTGCAGAAGTGAACGCACGGACGGTTAATTAATCTTGGTAGTTAGATCTGATAGAGCGAACATTCACGAAACTTAAACCTAAGGGTAAGGAGTTATGGTGGTGTCTGAGAACTGACTGAATTATGATTGAAAATCGCTGGTCTTGTGATTGTCAATGCTCTGGTGATCTTAGGGGGATACGAAGTCTAAGCTTGTTTGTCATCTCGTTAGTCAAATCAATCAATCAATCTGTCTTTCAATTTCATTTCATTTTCCTTGCATCATAGATTAGAAGTCGTGGAACTCACACCACGCACAACGTGTTTAAACCTGAGTAATTTGCCAGCTTCTTTGAGTAGTCGATTTGAAGAAACCTCGAGATATTCGATCTACCTTACTTTTCAAGTATGGTAGTTATTTGACCAGATGCGAAAACGTGTTCATCACTTTGGCTTGTAATCAACTTGAACCAAGTTGTGACTCGGATTATAGTAGAGTCATGAACGAACTCACTTTCCGTAAAGAACATTCCTACCCTTTTCCAAAGCCCAGGGTTACAAGAAATTGGGATAAAACTACTAACACCTTCAAAATCAAGGCTTATAAAATTAAAGAACCTTTGAGACCTTTGAGAGGAGATGTGTGAATTGGTGTGTTTGAGAAATGAGGAGGAGACCTCTTTATATAGGCCATGAAGGGGTGTGAGTGAGGGTGAAGAGGTGTGTTGGTTCATTCATGGATCAACACACCCTTTCATTCAAATCAAATAAAAAATCACATTTTCCCTCCCTTCCCAACATGTTTGGCGTAAAAAATGAGAGTGTATTGGGCTTTATTTTGTCCCAAAAACCAGCCAAATAATGCCCCAAAATCAACCCTAAATCGGTAAAAAAAATGGACCAAGAATCGGTTCATTTGGATTTAAAATCTAACCAAATTTTCAAACCGTAGAAATTCAAAATTTGAAAATTCAAGATCCAAAATCAAATTAGAAACTTAGGTTTATTAATATAATTTACCATTCAAACCCTCACTAAATCAAATGTTAGTATGAATTAATATTAATAACCTAAGCCTTCTTAACCAACCAAGTCACATACACCATGTGACTAACATGGAATTAAATAATTCCAACAAGTTTGTCTTTTTTGAAGAAGTTGTTCTTTTTCAAGTTTCAACTGAATTTTTGTTCTTCAAGCGAGAAATTCTGGATTTTAAATTCTCAACATGTCCTTCAAGATCAAGAAAGGCATTAACAATTCAGATATAGAAATTGAGCTGATATCATCAAGAGTGCATGTATTGACCTGACCTTCATCTGAATCTTTATGATCATGTAAGAACCTACGTTTTGATTTACCGAGTACGAAAAGTGAGGACTTTCCTAAGAACGAATTCTTGTTGACAATACACAACGTAGTTCGGGTACCCAGATTGGAAAGGGGGTTCACGTGATCACTTAAGTCCCTTCAACCTTAGAATTCGCTCTCTTACGACACTCTAGTAAAAAGTAGAGGCTTTGGTTTGTAATCAACTAGAACCAAGTTGTGACTCGGATTATAGTAGAGTCGTGAACGAATTCACTTTCCGTAAAGAACATTCCTACCCATTTCCAAAGCCTAGGGTTACAAGGAATTCCTTTATGGGATAAAAAAACTAACACCTTCAAAATCAAGGCTTATGAAATTGAAGAACCTTTGAGACCTTTGAGAGAAGATGAATTTGTGTAGAATGGTGTCTCTTAGAAGTGAGGATAAGACTTCCTTTTATAGTCCATGGAGGGATGTGAGAGTGAAGAGTTGTGTTGGTTCAACCATGGGTTGGTTACACAAATGGTCACTGACCTTTGGCCAAATAACTCGGCACTCACCGTCCTTTAAAAAATTTCCCATCCATTATTCACCTTTGGCCGATTATCCTAGAGGTCACTACCGTCTACGGACATCCAATTTTCCATCCATCCGCATACGTGGCAATGCCATCAAGGTAGCCACATCATCTAAATTGCCACATCAACTAACCCAAACCCAAATCCTAAACCCATACCCAAGCCCATATCCCCACCCTAATAACCCTAAACCAAATCTAACTCTTCTACTCCCCTTCTTCTCTTTCCTCCTCTTTTCTCTCTTCTCTTTCTTCCTCCTTTCTCTCTTCTCTTAATCTCCAGAGCACCATTGTCGGCGCCATCGGCGGCGGCGACACCTTCGCCGCAGTCGCCATCGCCGAAGCCACCGTCGCCATGCCGAAGCCACCGTCGCCATCGCTGAAGTCGCCGCAGCCGCCGTAGTCACCGTCGCCGAAGCCGCCGCCGCCGCCATGGAGATCGGAGATGGCGAAACTTTGTTACGAAAGAAAGCGTCAAGATCAAGCTTATTCAGAGCTCCAAGCTCTCAACAATGGCGGACGGCCAAACTCTGGAGATTGATCCGATTGTTGAAGCAGATGGAGGAAAGGAGTTGAATCGGATTGTCCGGTATTACAGAGATCTGAGCCGGAGTCAGTTGGTGAAGCTCGGAGAGTTTCTCTGATTGATGCTTGATTCCAAACCTTGCCGCTGAGGAATGAAGAAGAGAGATGCATCATCGTCGGCCACCGTCGTGGCTGTTTTTCCGTCTCCGATCTCCGTGGCAGTGGCGGCGGCGCCGACAATGATGCTCTGAGTCTGGAGATTAAGAGAAGAGAGAAAGGAGGAAGAAAGAGAAGAGATAAAAGAGGAGGAAAAAGAAGAAGGGGAGTAGAAGGGTTAGATTTGGTTTAGGGTTATTAGGGTGGGGATATGGGCTTGGGTATGGGTATGGGTTTAGGATTTGGGTTTGGGTTAGTTGATGTGGCAATTTAGATGATGTGGCTGCCTTGATGGCATTGCCACGTATGCGGATGGATGGAAAATTGGATGTCCGTAGACGGTAGTGACCTCTAGGATAATCGGCCAAAGGTGAATAATGGATGAGAAATTTTTTTCAAGGACGGTGAGAAACCATTTGTGTAACCAACCCGTTCAACCATGGATAAACACAACCCTTCATTCAAATCAAATAAATAAAAAACCATTTGATTTTCCCTCCAATTTTCCATTTAACATGCACGGCAACATAGTGTTGGGTTTGGGCCTGATTTTGTTTAAAAAATCAGCCCAATGATGACCCAAAAACTCAGCCCAAGAACCGGTCCAAAAATCGGACCAAGAATCAGTTCATTTGGATTTCGAATCTAACAAAATTTTCAAACCATAAATTCGAATATTGAAAATTCAAGATTCAAAATTCAAATTAGAAACTTTGGTTTATTAATATAAGGGAAAATGGTACTTTGCCCCCCTTTACTTTACCAAGTTAACAAACAGCCACCTATACTATGAAATGATCAATTTACCCCCTCCTACTATGCCAACCTAAGACCATCTCCAATGCATTGGTTAAAAATGCTGTTTTCTAGGCTATATTTTCAATATTTAGCTATACAAAGAGTGAATCGGCTCCAATGCTGTTTGGCTAAATTTAGCTTTGGCTACTTATATTTTTATGTAAATCTAAATTAGTGTTAATATCGATATTTTTCTTTAATAATTGGTTCATCATATGTACAAAGATATTATTAATTAATTACAACGAACATTTTGGTGATTTTTTTTTTAATTTGGGTGGATTTTTTTTTTTGTTGAATATGATATCATCCATGAGACAAATTTAATGACAATTCAAATTGTCATAGAGTCATCATAGGCTTGATAGAATAACTCTATGAGTTTTGCTATCAACTACTTCTCATACTTTAATCATATTGAGTTGTTCAATCCATTGTTACTTAATCATATTGTGTTGTGCCATCAACTATTCATCATACTTTAATCACATTGTGTTGTCTCATCCACTTTAATCATAATGTTGTAGGAAGAATCTTTAAGTCTTCCTATAAATTAACCATATCATCTTACATTCTACTCACCGCTTCATACAACTCTTCTCATTCTCTCAACTTCTAAATACGCACATCTCATTCTATACAATGGACTCCCCCGGTAGAGAAGCCGATGATAGGCAATGGGAGTACGAGTGCCAACTTGAACGTGAACATGTGGAGATGTTCATGATGTATGGAGGTCATATACACCAAGAACAAGCAACCTCATCTCGTCATCGTTCATTGTTACGAACCCCGGTGCGTCGTAATAAAAAAGAAGCTCATGAGAGGTTGATGTAAGATTACTTCAACGCAAATCCAACCTACGGTGCTATGTTATTCAGAAGACGCTATCAGATGCCCCCCTCCTTATTCAACCGAGTCATGGGGGATGTTGTTCAGTATGGCTCCTACTTCAAGCAAACCACATATGCAGTGGGTTGTAAGTCGTTCTCTCCACAACAAAAACTTACTAGTTCTTTTCGTATGCTTGCCTATGGATGCTCTACTGACTCCTTAGATGAGTATTGTCCAATGGGTGAGACCACATCGTTGGACTGTTTGAGGAAGTTCTGCTCGGCTATCATCAATATTTACGGTGCTCGTTACTTACGTGCACCAAATGTTGATGACCTACATTGTCTTCTTCATCATAGTGCTCGTCATGGCTTTCGGGTATGATTGGATCTATTGATTGCATGCGTTGGGAGTGGAAAAATTGTCTAACTGTGTGGTTAGGCCAATACACGGCTATAAAAGGAAGCCCACCATCGTCCTTGAAGCTGTGGCATCGTACGATACATGGATCTGACATGCTTTCTTTGGGACGCCTGGATCAAACAATGACATCAATACTCTCGGAGTTTCACTTCTATTCAATCAAGCAGTTAGAGGAGGACTTCCACAAGTGACGTATGTAGTAAATGATACCACATACGATCAAGGGAATTGGAATTTTGTAGCACAATATAAAAAAATATGTACCGTCAGTAGCCAAATGCGTAAAAATGTCCAGAAATAGCACAATCTGACTGGCAGCCAGCGCTGCGCCAGCCAGATAGCGCTGCGCCACCCAGCCAGCGCAGCGCTACCTAGCAGGCGCAGCGCTGGCTACCTAATCAGATTAGATACCGTCAAATCTCCGTTAGGGTTTCCTCAAACCCAGCCAGCAATGCGCTGGCTAGGTGGCGCAGCGCTGCCTGGGACTGAAGAAACCCTAAGGCCTCAATTTTCAGTATAAATACCCCCTCTATGATGCAGTTTTGGACCACTCACCTCCCTTGCCCTAAACTTAGAATTTGAAGTAGGCAGCCGTCACCAAGCTTAGAATATGTCGTTCTTCAACTCTGGCTCTAGGTCTCGGAAGAGTAAGCGTAAGTGAAATTTGTTTGGGTGCTTTGTACTTATCTCATTTTTGCGTTTAACGAATTAATCTTGTGTACTGTTGTTCTGTAGTGACAGATACTGAGAGGGTAATGCACAAGTTGAAGAAGCCGGTGGAGGAGGACTTGTTCGTTTATGAGGCCAGTGTGGTTAACTGCTGGTGTGACTTAAGGGCGACTAGATCCGTTCGACCGAGTGATCTGGAACGCTTTTTTGGCTGCCCTCGTGAGAGAGAGGTAAAAAAAAGGGTTCGAATTTAATTTTATTCATTTTCCTAGTTATCAAAACCCTCTACGTTTGATTTCTGATCTGTAGGAGAAGGGGTGTGGTTATTATGAAAAACTGGAGGTGCGGGAGGCCGTGGATGCTGCTATTAAGGAGAAGGACCAAATCATTCGGGCGAAGGACGAACTACTTGTTCGAGCGAATAGGGAGAAGGATGACATCGTTGAGGAGAAGGACAACATTATTCGAGAACTGAGGGAAGAAATTTCATGGTTGCACGTTTCAATCAATAGGCTGCTCAGGGAAGGGCCTCCCCCACCACCACCCGGACCTTGTCCTTACAATTGACATCCATGTTGGGCCTAGTGTGTTTGTTATTTCTGTTGTTGTTGTTGTTGCTGTTGTTGTTGTTGTTGTTGTTGTCGTCGTTGTTGTTGTTGTCGTTGTTCGCGTCATTATAAAAGTTAATAAAATGACTGGTTTGTAGTTGCAGCCTTTCTTCATTGTGTTGTCAAATTTCATTTGTTGTTATGACATAGTTGCAGTCTTTCTCAGTTGAAGGATTGAATAATAAAAGTAACTTCATAGTACAACTACAAAACATTAGGTTACATTGAAACTGAAACATGAAATTGACAACCACACATTTGAAATACAGATTACCAAACACAAACTACCAAACCCATAATACTAAAATATTTCATAGTGCAATTAACCGTTCCTTGTAGGGTTTGGATTTCTGCTGCTTCGCCTCGCACGTCGGCACGTCCTCCTATTGTGCCCTTCTTGATGGCAGTAACTGCAGTGAGGCTCAATATCTTCAACCCAATCCATCTCGTTGCGTATGCGAGAATGTCGTGGTCGCCTCATCTCCCTGACCCTTCCTGGGTCAGGCATCAACTTAGGCCCTCCATGAGGCACCCAGTCGTCTTTCGAGCCGATAGGGAGGAAACTCCGTCCGTATATTTGTTTTACTGTTTCCAGCCTGTAATGGTCGTTGGCGTAGTATAAGGGATCTTGATTGGCGGCGTTACATGCAGCCACAGCATGTGAACAAGGCATCTTCCACTGTTGGAACTTGCCGCAGGAGCAATGACCGTCCCCCTCCTCGTAGTCCAAGCGAACTTCTTGCCTATTGTTTCCCTTCCCGTTGCTGCGATTTATCGCCGTCTGTATTTCGAATATCCCAGCATCGTAATCGAATTTCCTCACTGTGTGGGAAGTGGCTTTATTCACTCTTTTCTGCAGGCGCTTAAGACACTTCTTCGTCCAGATTTCACCGGCCGCCTGTTCTTCTCGAACCCTCTTTCGTCGATCTTCAAAATACGTTTGCAGCCTGTAGAAAGTGGATTCCACCAAAGCTGCAACAGGGAGAGCCCGGATTGACTTGAATGCCCCATTCACGCTCTCCGCCATGTTTGATGTCAATTGGTTCCATCGTGCCCCGTCGTGTTGAGCGTCTACCGCTCTTGACCAATATAATTGATCTTCAAGCGCCCATTTTTTATTTACGGGGTCGTCCCTTGCGAATCTTGTTGCCCCCTTTGTGAACTTTCTGAAGGACCGGCGTTTAGCTGCAGGTAAAAAAGAATGGATTACAAATGATATACGCTGAAATTGTTAAGTACTTGGTGGAGTGTCATGATACTGACATAAATTCATAAGGCGGTTTTTCATTTTTGGGTTCTTGGCGGCTTTGTTGTAATTGCTTACATAGTGTCTGGCGCACCATCGCCAAACTCACGATGCCCACATGTCGGTCGGATATGACACATACTCCGCGTCTCTGTGTCACTCGTCGTTGTATGCAATCAAAAAACCATTCCCAAGTCTCCTTGCTCTCAACATCCACGATTGCGAAAGCCACAGTGAAGATGTTCTTATTACCATCGAACGAACTAGCCATGAGTAGTGTGTGCTTGTATTTTCCGGTCATGAAGGTACCGTCGACGATGAGCACAGGAGGACAATGTTTGAAACCTTCAATGGACGGGGCAAAACTCCAAAACACACGGTCGAATTGGATGATTGTATCTCCATCAACCGTTGTCCATTCTTTCGTGACAAATTCAACTTCCGTCCCATAATTCCGATCTTGTATTGCCTTCATTAGGGTAGGTAACTCGTTGTATGATTCCTCCCAATTACCATATATCCGCTCCATGGCGCGCTGTTTGCCGTTCCATGCCTTTTTGTACGAAATTTGTCGTCCGTACATAGTATGTATCTCTGTCTGAAGAAGTTTGATACGAATATGGGGGCGTGCCTGGACAAAGGGCGTGACTGCATCGGCTATGACATCAACGTCCAGCTGGGTCGGACTGATGTTGTTCTGACTGCCCAAACACGTATGGGCCGGATTGAATTGTTTTACCGTCCACACATCGCTCTCATCTGTAGTTAGCCTTATCCTCCACGGGCATCCATTGCGTTGATATCCATGACATCGTTGCTCAAGCAACCATTTGCTAGACCGTGTCGTGCATAACATGCGGTTATTCCTGAGTGCATATTGCTTCAGACTAGTTTGAGCCACAAGCTTGCTTTCGAATTGTTGCCCAACCCCAAACCCTGGCCCATCAATGTGCCACCGTGGAACATTATGAACGCCGTACTCGTTGTTGTTTGTAGTCATTAGGTCACCGATATCGTCTGGTAAATGTGTGAAATGGCTTGGGGGGGTGTATTCTCTCGGTGGTTGCGCATTCACAAAGGGTTGAGTTTCAATGTCTGGCTCAGAGACATGTGCTGCGTCCTGCTCCGAGTTGACGTCGCTTTCTAATGAGTCTCCTTCTATCTCATTTCCTAAGTGCGCTACCGTACTTTCTTGCCTGCTATCGCCACGTAATTGTGTGTGATTGCTCTGACTGCTCTGACCACTATAACAGGCACTCGCTCCATCGCCCATGAATATAGAGTCTCCCTGGCCTGGCGTCCCACGGTGGTCGAACTCAAAGTATAGCTCTGCCACTCGGTAGTCCGATTGGGTTGCCATGATGTTGTAGATAACCTCTAACCCAATAACGTCATTAAGAATGAGTGGGTAGTGTGCCACAATTTGGTCATTCCCAAAAACTGGACATCGATACATGACAGTCCGCAACACCGCCGAAGATCCTACCCCCATCTTTCGCAAGAACACTGGAAATGCCTGTTGTAGTGAAGGTTGCCTCGTCATTTTGAGGCGACATAATTTCCCCCCGCTGTAGCACACCCCACCATGTTGGCCGTGTACTATTTCACCATCCCATCGGAGCCAAAACGCGAAATTCATTTTCTATGGTTACAAGATATTGAGAGTTGTAGTAGGTTTCGAGTAGTTTGGAAGAGTTAGTAAGAAATTGTTTATGGACTCACGCCTCTATATAATGTAAGGAAGACAGAATTCAATTATTCTCTCTGTGTCAGTTAGTGGATGCCAGAATTGCAGAACAACTCCAACTTTTTTTCACGCGTGATGTCAATTATACGTTACAAATTATTGTGTCGTCCATAAGTGGTTGACTTAATGAGGAGCTGCAGCTTTTTTCACGTGGGTTGGCAATTATTTCTTGCAGAAATTATACCTATCTATGTGAACAGATGACCCATTTTTAGGGTGTTGTCAACTCATAAGATGAAATGTGTGATCAATTATATGTTGCATTTCTAGGGTGTTGTGAACTCATAAGATGAAATGTGTGATCAATTATATGTTGCATTTCTAGGGTGTTGTGAACTCATAAGATGAAATGTTGTGATCAATTATAAAGTCGAATACCATGAAACAAACGTCTACTATGAAGTACTCTGAAATACGAAATACAATGAAATATACTCATAAGATACTATAACTACTCACGACCCCTCCCCTCCCGACCCCCACCCTCTCGACCCCTACCCTCTCGACCCCTACGCCGACCCTGTCCCCTCCAATGTGCCCCAGCTCATGGCCTCCAGTAGCGCACATCCTCTGCGTAGGCTCTCGCCTCAGTCCATATCGATGCTTCCCGTCGGCGGGTGGAGTATCATCATCATCGAAAGATGCCTCATATGTCACTACGGGTGGTGTGACATACTGAGACCCGGATGGACCGGCGTACGATGAGGAAGGACCCCACTGAGACCGGATGGAGGGGCGTAAGATGTATAGCCTCCAGTGGGGACTGTAGGAGTGGGGTATGGCTGGGTCGGGTCCGGATGCTGTGTGTAATCCTGATGCTGTGTGTAGTCCTCCGGCTGGGTGTAGTCCTGACTCCCCATATAATCGAAAGTCGCGTCGCCTGTAGTGTCGAATGGATAGTGCTCAGAGTATCGGGTCTGCTGGTGATGTGGATCCCACTGAGGCAATGTCGGCTCCCACAATCGCGGGACAGGGGGGACATCTACATGCTGTCGGACTCTACGTGTAGAAGGAATCCTGGCGGCTGGCGGGTCAGGCACTGGGTAGTCAGCATGTCGTGGATGGGTGGCCTGCCGGGGTGCCCTCCTAGACTCAGACGTCCTATGGATCCCGCCTGAAGCATGCATCATTGACCTCAATGTAGCATGCATCTCCTGCTGCTCCTGAGGCGTGATATGTGACTGGCTAGTAGTCACGTATAGCCTCTCCATGCCATCAAGCTACAACACATAATTAGAATGGTTAAACATGTAACTAGAAGTAGTTGTAATAATTATGACAGAACCTACGTACCAAAGACTGGTCCACGGCTCCTCGGCGAGAAACTGTACGTCTAGTGATGCCATGATACCACTGGTTGATCTCGTCGTGGAAGTGATAGGACTCCCTCTCCTCGCTCCGCAGCCACGGGCCTGAGGCGATGTGGTCAGCACGAGTGGACCACAGGTCTCGATATCCAGCAAATCTAGCTACCACATCAGTACGATGCCATCCACGCTGTGTCAGCTCCAGGTTACTGATGACCTCACCTACTGGCTGATCCCAAGTAGGGACAGGCTGGTCCATCCCAAACTGACGCAGCACTCTATCAGGCCTATGCCACATAGCGCTGAAGAAGCAGATAAGAGGTGCGATGATGCGATGGATGGAGAAAGTCCCTGGACTGTAATGCTCACGGTCCGCCGAGTAGGGACACCACTATATGAAACAAAGTGGAAAGTTAGACAACTACGAAACCTAAACTGTAAGGGAAAAAAACACGATCTTCTCGTTAGAATACAATACCACGAATGGAGTCCCATCGTCAAACAGCTGGCGGTAACCCCCAACAAGGATGTATCTGGTCTTCGCGTGATACCATTCTTTCCAGCTACAAAATTGCTGAATGAACCACGTCATTCATACAACTTGATAAGATGGAATAAACCATGAAAATGGAAGAAGAAGTCGTAGCCCGAACCTAGTCATACGTGGAATGGGGGAGTGCATCGGTGCAATCTGTCGACTCTTGTGGACTCGACGCGCAATGGACGTAAATCTCTCCAGGGCCCACGCCTGAACCAGTGCCATCCAACCTCCAATGTCACCTATGTGGTCGCGGGATGGGTTGCTCTCTATGCGAAAAGCACACCGGCCAAGCTCCCTATATAGCCATGAAAGTGCGGCAGCCCCCCAAGCGTACTCGCCTATCTGGCTCATGTCCTCGAGCAGTGGAAGGAAGAAGAGTGAGGCGTGTGATCCTGACCGATCAGCAAAGATGCAGCTGCCGAAGAAGTCCAGAATGTATGCGCGACAGTGCTGCTCGATAGTCTCCTGGTCGGCGTCATCCCTGATGGTGCCAAAGTGGTTACGCAACCACGACATCTTCACTCTGCCAGCAGACAGGTCAGCGGTAGATGGTTTCTTCCCCAGAAGCTGCTCAACGTAAATCTGCAGATCAGAATCCACAGTCGGAATGCGCCTCTGCGACTCCACAAGCACACCATCGATGCTCAGACCAGTGAGAAAGTACATGTCCTCGAGTGTTATGGTTGCCTCACCGTGGTACAAGTGAAAAGTGCTCGTCTCGGGACGCCATCTCTCGACCAATGCGGTGATCAGCTCAGAATCAGGGGTAAAATCCAAGCAGTCACGCAACTGACCTAGACCTATGGGGGCAAGGTATGCCTCGAACCTAGGATCGTACTTCACGATCTTCTTAGAGAAGCGACAATTAAGCGTCATATGTGGGTCCTAATAGTTGGGGGAAGAAGATGTAACAAAATTAATAACTAGTACTCAATTTCTGAGTGCACCCTAAACATTTAAATGTAATTAACATTCAAATATAATTAACATTCAAATATAACTAACATTTACATATAACAAACATTTATACATAACTAACATTTCAAATTGAAGTAACATTTCAATTATTACTATATAGTAATATGAATTAGGACTTACATTATTTGTAATTATATCAATTAGTATTATAATTGTTAATATTAGGTACTACTAATTATCATTAGTAGTGAATTACTAATTCTATTTAAAATTTTTAATATAATTACTATTATTTGTTACTTTTTAACCTTTTTAACGTAACTAATATTCCTTACTAATATTCGGAACTAATATTCGTTACTAATTACTATTATTAGTAAATTTTTAAGGTACATAATGTTCGCTACTAATTAATATTAGTAGTCAACTAGTAGTTAATTTGTATTTGAACCTAATATTACAATATAATATTCAAATTTGCTCCTAATTTGTATTTGATCCTAATAGTACAATATAATATTATACTAATTAATACTAATTAATGTTCGCTCAAATTTGATCCTAATATTACAATATAAGTAATTAAATTATGAATATTATTAAAATAAATGCAACATTCAAACATAAATACCTTGTAAAAATAAATAACATTTCAAATGTACCAACCTGAGCTTCAAAAATTCCCGCCGCTCGATGTCGGTCAGCATCACCCAATAAAATCGACGGGTCCTCGGGACTACCACTTCGTACCCCAACCGGCACCTTTCCAAACATGTAATCCATCTACAATTTAATATTCACAAGCAATGTTAAGTACATATAAATTGGTAAAACATAATTCATTTGGATATAACTTATATCATTATACCTTTTCAGGGAGGGTTTAGGCTTTCTTCAAACGAAATTTCCTCGACGGCCAATTGCTACGAACCTACAAATAAAAAATGTCATTAGCGTACAATAATCCTAACTAGAAACTTATGACGAACAGAAACTATCATAAAAAATACCTTAGAGACAATTGTATTTGAGAGAGTATGAGAGGAGGTGTGAAGATGGTATGGGGGGAGGGGGTATTTATACAAAAAAAAACGGTAATATTGATCCCAGGTAGCGCTGCGCCACCCAGCCAGCGCAGCGCTGCCTGGAATCAATACTACCGTTAGTTAACGGATAGTTTGTAACGGCTAGTGTGCCACATGGCGCAGCGCTGCAACGGAAATAATCTGACTGTGCAGCCAGCGCTGCGCTGGCTGGGTGGCGCAGCGCCATCTGGCTGGCGCAGCGCTGGCTGCCAGTCAGATTGTGCTATTTCTGGACATTTTTACGTGTTTGGCTACTGACGGTACATATTTTTTAAAATTGTGCTACAAAATTCCAATATGTTATTACTTTGCTTGTCACGACCCTCGGGGCGGTGTAGCACAAAAGGAGTGGAATTCGCTTCAACGCCGGGTTCGACATTTTCGGCGTGTGCCATGGTCGAAGGAAACGGCTCCATCGGTGGAATGGGGTGCTATGGGGACGCTAAATTGTTCCATAAATTTTGAACAATATTGAAGTATTTCCCAACAATGATCCAACTTGAATGGTTTTCCTTTCTTATCCGCTTGGAAATAGTTATCGTTTGACGATACTATCCAATAAAAATACATATAACAATTAATTATAAAATTGTATGTGATGTATACATAAAATAGCGTATATATAAGAGCTTGACAAACCACGTCGTGTAGATTCGATCCAGTCGTTGGTGTTGCATTTTCCCTTCTCACAGAGACATTCCAAAGATGACATTGGTTTTTTATGTACGTCCATCGAGATTGCAAGCTCATAACGATACGCTGGATTCTGAAGCCCTTTGCAGCAAATAGATTATTTGACTCGGCCCCAAAAGTCGCCCAACTTTTGACCGTTGCCGATGATGCCATCTTCAGAAATCTCAACCCACAATCGACACACAGATTGATCTTCCGCATAGCTCCAATTTGGACCTCTAGACATGATTCACAATTGAGATAGTTTGAAAAGATGAAGTTGTAAACTTTGAAGATATGATACATGTATTTATACTAAAATTTATGCGTAGAAATCACTCATTTTTTTGACATTGTAGCCAATGGCTACTGTCAAAATTTTCAATTTTGTTTCCGTTGGGCACCTGGCCATGAAAAGTTGATGTTAGTTTTTTTTTTATCTCATTACATTTATATATTTTGTCATCTTGTTCCCAAATTGTAACATAAGATCATATCTTCACAATAGGAATTTTCTAACATTGGGGGTTAATTATTATGGCCATTGAGCCATTGAGTGTATAACAAAGGTGTGGGCCCCATTATCTATTGTGCTTATTCTTTGGCTAAATATGCATAATTTTTTACATTATTTACACATTTTTCATTTTCACACTATGCATCAGAGAGATTTTTTCCTAAATTTTCCACATTATGCCCATTATACACTAGCATTGGAGATGGTCTAACAAACAACCCCTTCCATCCAAATTTTCGTTAAGTAATGACTCACCAATATGACTCATCCACAATTAAGGACATTACATTGCCACATCATCGACTTTCACCTGTCTCAACTAAACTAAAAAGAGAAAAAAAATTAAATTAAATTTATAAATAAAATATAAACCATAATTTTTTTAAATATTTTGTTTATGGATTTTAATATTAAAAAATAAAATAAAAGTTTTTATAAAATAAATATACACTTTAAAAAAAAATTTAACCTTTTTAAATACAAATATTTATTAAATTTGAAAAAAAAATAAAAAAATCATAAAAAATAAAATTTAAATATATATTTTTTTAATTTATAAATTTAAAATTATTATTTTTATTTCCTTTTGTTTTTAAATTTTAATTTAGTTGAGTCACTAACAAATATGGATGAAAGTCGATGATGTGGCAATGTACTGTCATTAATTATGTATGAGTCCTATTGGTGAGTCATCACTTAACAAAATTTTGGATGGAAGGGGTTGTTTGTTAGGTTGGCATAGTAGGAGGGGGTAAATTGATCATTTCTTAGTATAGGGGGCTGTTTGTTAATTTGGCAAAGTAGAGGGGGGCAAAATACCATTTTCCCTTAATATAATTAATCATTCAAGCCTTCACTAATAGTAATAGTGTTGCTATGAATTTATATTAATACCACAAGTCAACTTAACCAAACAAGTCATTCATGTGACTTATATCATAAAATCCAAAATTCCAACAGATCATTCATTGTTGCCATGTATGCCTGGTTCTTTGAGCTTTTATCATCTTCACTATCAGTGTCTGAATCGCTTCATGAAGCTTTCATTGCCTTTCCTATAGAATTTTTGTTGAACAGACATTCTGACCTAATATGACCTGATTTACCACACTTATAACATGTAACATTATTTTCATCGTGATTTCTATCCTCTTCTCGTTTGAATATGGAGGATTCTAGGTTTTTGTTGAATCTAAACCTGTCAGATGATCTATGTTGATTATTCTCTTTTCCATTTTCTCTTTTAAACTTAATCAATCTGCGAAGCCTGCTGCTCATTAAAGCAATTTCCAATATCTTCATGTTCTTCTTCTTCACCAGAATTATAGTCATCATTTTTAAATTTAGCTTTGAAAGCTTTGTTTTTCTTAACTTTATCCTTTTCTTTTGATTCAGCCTTATTATCTATTAACTCATTTTGCTTTAAGACAAGTGCATGAATCAACAGAGATTCCATGAGATCTTCAAGAGACGGAGTATTTAGATTGCAGTTCTTTTACCATCCATTCTCTAGATTTTTCAAGATTTCTTCGTAGAATTGATAGCCTGTTAACAATGAGATTAAATCTTCCATACATGTTAGATTTATCACTTAGTACAACTTTATTATTAGGTATTGTAATTTGGTATATTCAAGAATAACACTAAATATAAACATACTAAGACAAACCTCTTGGAAGGACTAACTCCTTCAGATTAGGGTTTCATATGATGATGAATCATTAGACATAATGCATTAGGGAATCGCATTCCGATGAATACATATCATTTATTTGTTTGTAATCGGTTAATCGTCATCACCCTCATAGCCAAATGAACTCACATGTGTTGATCATGGCACTTACGGGCGACCCACTCCAATCGACTATAAGCCTAGAATTTCATTTATGGCCTAATGTTCTACTAGTTTTAGCCATTCACTACGGGAAACTAACAATTTAACAGCGGTTGTGGCCGCCGTTAAATAACTTTATGGCCGCTGTTAAATTGGCCAATGTAAAAATCAATTAACAGCGGCAAAAAGTGGCCGCGGTTAAACTGAATATTTTAACAGCGGCCATGGGCCGCTGTTAAATTATTTCTCCGATTAAATTGATAGCCGGAGCTCCGGCGATAGAGCCAGAGCTCCGGCGGCAGTCCATATTCTAGAACGCGTCTCCGGCGGTGGGTTCCTGACTCGAGGATGAAGTAGCGACGGCCAAGAATGATGCGTCGTCGTAAGAGACTACTACTTATGATGGGTTCCTCAATCGAGGATGAAGTAGCGGCGGCCGAGATGATTCAGAAAGTGGAATGAAGACACGGCGGCGACGGCGGATATCTGGACAACAAGTGGAAGTGGAAGGATGAAGGTTGACGCGGTGGCGACTTCTGGACAACAAGTGGAAGTGGAAGGATGAAGGTTGACGGGGCGGCGACTTCTGGACAACAAGTGGAAGGATGAAGGTTCACGGCGACGACGACGGAAGCGTGGAAGAAAGAGGTTGAAGGCGATGTCGATGGACGGCGGCTTGGATTTAGATTTCCGAAGAGAGTTGAGAAATCGGAGAGGAGTGGAAGAAGGAGGTTGATGGCGGCTTGGATTTAGGTTTCCGATGGAGGGATTCGTGAAATCGGAGAAGAGTGGAAGATTCTGTTGAAATCAGAGAAGAGTGAAAATGGGCAGATTCTGTTGAGATTGACAAGGAGAATGACCCGGAGGTGAATGTGAATATTCCGTTCATCCCTGGCCGTCGGATGCTGGGCCCAATCAGACGGGTTCGATTAAAAATGGTACTCCGGAAGGACCACCCAAGAGAAATGGTTCCGTGAAGGGCTCTGCGTCGGGCAAGGGGGTTAAGTCCAATGGTGTGAAGGCGGGGGGCCCGGTCAGAAGCAATGGATCTAAAGGCGTCTCCCGTATGGGCCCGGGTACGGGGAAAGCTAAGGAGCAGCTCATGTCTAGTTCCAACCAGGGAGGTGGTGTTACGGGTCGGTCAGACGTGGTGTCTGAGAGCATTTCGTTAGCTCAGGTTACCCGGGGGCAGAAGAGCAGCGGAGTTGAGCTGGGGTCTGCTGATCCAGGGGGCCACGAGGAGTTGAGGGTGGCTTCGGCCACGGCGGCGAGCGAGCATAAGCCTAAGTCTTCGGATGTTGTTATGTTGGAGGCGTTTGCCGCTGAGGGGCCCATCCTGGGTCATGAGTGTTTCAGGGAGTCTTTCTTTCCTCTGTTTTTTATGTCTTTAGCCAATATCTTTATCTGGAATTGTAGGGGAGCTGCCCACAAGGGCTTCCTCCCAGCCTTTAGATAGTATTATGTTGTTAATCGTTTTTCTATTGTGGTGATTGTAGAGCCTAAGATTAGTCATGAGAAAGCTGAGCGAGTTATTAAGAAGATGGGCTTCGAGTCTTCTTTTAGGGCTGAAGCTGATGGTTTCATGGGTGGAGTGTGGATTATTTGGGATCCGAAGGCGGTTCATCTTGATATCTTGGACTTTGGTGATCAATTCATTCATGCTAGGGGCCGTGTGGCGGATGGCTCTTTCTACTTTATTACTGCTGTGTACGCTAGCCCTCGTGGCACGCGTCGTGTCCTTCTCTGGGATGCTTTAAAGGATTTTGCAACTTCTATGTCCGCACCTTGGGCGGTGGTGGGAGATTTCAACTCGATTCTCTCTGCTGAGGATAAGAGGGGGGGTGCCCCGTTTTGTCGTGCTAGGAATAAGTTTTTTATTGACAATGTCGAGCTTTGTGGGTTCGTGGATGTCCCTTTTTCAGGGCCTAGATTTACTTGGTCGAGGAATAATGTAGCTGTCCGCCTGGATAGAGCTTTAGTGAATGGCTTGTGGCTCAGAGAGTATCCGGTGTCTTCGGTGTTACACCTCCACAAGCTTAAATCGGATCATCGTCCAATCATGCTTTGTCCTCATTATCAGGTGTTTTCCTCCAATTCTAAACCCTTTAGATACTTGTCGGCTTGGTTTTCACACACTAGCTTTAACCATGTTGTTAAAAATAATTGGTCTTCAGGATTGGAGTTCATGCCTGCTTTGGATAGCCTTTCGAATGCCTTGAAGCATTGGAATAAGTACGTGTTTGGGAATAATTTCAGGAGGAAACAACGTCTCGTCGAGAAGCTTAAGGTGGCAGAGGATCTTGTGGCGAGTCGGCCCTCGGAGACAAATATTGCTGAGGAGGCTAGGGTCCGGGCAAACCTGGAGCTTGTCTTGTGGCAGGAAGAAGCGATTTGGGTTCAGAAGTCGAGATCGAAGTGGATTGTGGTAGGCGACTGCAACACGCATTTCTTCCATTTATCAGCTCTTAAAAGGCGGGCTGCTAATAGGGTCAAAAGGTTGAAGTCTAGTGAGGGTATTTGGGTTGAGGATCAAAACGCTCTTTCTTCTATGGCGTTTGAGCATTTCCGTGATTTCTATTCGGAGGAGGTGACCTGTGGCGGTAGAATTGTTGGTTTTTCAGGAAGAATCAGTGAGGAGGATCGCCAGGTGTTATCGGGTAGCATTACTACTTCAGAGATTCAGGCAGCGGTTAAGGGTATGGGGGCGCTTAAGGCGCCGGACAAGGATGGCTTTGGGTCAATTTTTTATCATGGTTGCTAGGATTTGGTTGGCTGTAGCTTCATGGAGTTTGTCAGTAGCTGTTTCAGACATCCGGATAAGATTGCTACAGTCAACGAAACCCTTATTACTCTTATCCCTAAAATTCAAAACCCGGCAGTGATCTCTGACTTCAGACCGATTAGCCTGTGCAATGTGGTTTATAAAACCATCTCTAAATGCATAGCCAATCGTGTCAAGAAGTTGATGCCTGGTGTAACACCCGTTCCGAATCAACCCGAGTAAACCCGTGGTTGAGCCGGTCCCAGGTACTACCGAGTAAAAACAAGGGTAAAACAGGGAAATTGGCGGTGATCAAATGACAGTAAAAACATGGAAGGCCTCCATAGAAACGTGAAACTGAAATCCGAGTACAATCCAAACCATCATAAATCCTCCAATCCAACATAAATCAGAAAGTACATAAAAACCCCAAAATCTCATAGTCAACTGAAATGAACAGAAAAGTCAACTCCGCGTAATCCCAGTCTTCACCTCATGGCTTCCGTCCAGAACTTCACGAAATCAACCTCGAACTCAAACTCCTCAGCTACCTCTACTAGCCACGAGATCCTGAAAGGGGAAAAGGGATCAATTTCCTATTGAAATTGAGTGAACCCACTGGGCCTACCTACACGTTGTCCTACTCTATGGAGCGGTCCCAACTCCGCACAAGACATCCAACAATGGAACCAAACCCAACCCCCCTTTCCATATTTTAGTTCCCTAAAAGTAGTCTAGGTGATCACGTTGGTCAGTTCTTGTTCTCAAGCACAATTCATAACAATAGAATCACACAGAATTAATACATCAATCCACGGCACACACAACATCATCACAACACATCCATCAACCAAGTCACTACCACAACCACAAGCACACAAACATTCACATTCATATTATCTAGGTGAGTTATTAGGCGCCAATGAGTTATCCACACCACCACCGGCCGGCCGACGCACTTCCCTGCCGCATGGGAAGTCCTCGCGCTCCCCTACCGCATTGGGAACACGTTCTCATTAACCATAATCATCATCATCAATCTCATCATCAATCTCATCGCTCCCTTGACACCCATGTCAAGGGATCCACCCCAATGGATCAGACTCAACAACCAGTACCTCGGGTGGGGTAGTGTGGGCTCCTTCCGGTTCTATTTCCAACATACAATTCTCAACATCACATTCTCAACTCATACATCACATCTACTACCAACATACAACACAAATCAGCCACATCTCATTCATAGTCCATAGTTCACAACATATCTCGTCCTCCATGCCCCTGTCATGTTCACAGCACACACATCACAATCAATAGGATAACCGGCTAGCTCACCGGCCTCCCCCACCTGCAAGTACAGGGGAAACCATGTCATGAGTCTAGGGTCACCCACCTGTTCCTCTTATTCAGAGCGACCCCACATTGGCAGGGCAACTCTCCTGCATCCACAACCAGCGATTCATAATATCATAGCACCCGCACTCATTTCCCAACCATCCTAATTCTCATTTCTATGTGAATTCATTACTTAATTCACTTCAGTTCACACCCAACCCCAAACCATAGCAATCAACAACAACAATCAACCACGGCAATCATCAATAGCAATCAAGTACATTCACAGAACAATTTATCCCCTTTTACGCTCATCATTTTCATGCATAACCTAGGTTTTGTTCTAAGTCCAATTGAAACTCCTCACGCTGTCCAAACTACTTACACAACGCTAAGCCCTCACCTGAAATAGAAGATGAGGCTCTAATCGTCTTCTAGTTCCCCAGAAACTCGATTCCCAACCACCAAACTCGTAGCTCTACCCTTCCTTACTGCTCACGACCTACACCTAGAAACCCAAAATGGAGGTTAGCGATCTCTTCTCCTCGTCGCTACGAATCCATAGCAACAAACGGAACTCAATTCCGACCTCTACAGCTCCCGGAATCACCCTTCGAAGATTGCTCGCACTAGGTTCGTCAATGGCTTTTCGGGGAGAGAGAAAGGGGAAAGAAGTTACGAATTTCCGTGCTAATCCGTCCTTTTATGCACGAAAAGTGCGCCTGGTATGTCAAAAAGTGCGCCGGCGCACATTGACCCCTAAAAGGCGCACATTTTGAATATTCCGCCGAAAGTTTGCTGAATTAATTGAAAAGTGCGCCTGCGCACTTCAGGGCCCAAAATCGGCACTTTTTGGTGCATCACCGTTCCCCTCTTTGCAACTTCGACCCAACTTAAACCCGAATGACCCAAAACTCAAGGGGAGCTTAAGAGCACTGATTCCAGTACCCTAGTCTACCGATCTTGAGTTCCAAACCGTTTGGTTGAGCGGGGATGTTACAAGTCTCCACAACTTCAAGGATTTCGTCCCCGAAATCATCCCTAACTCATCCTAGCAATATGATACCGAACACATAGCTAAAATCGCAGCAATCCAAGTATCCTATTGACTTCCGAAATTCCTAACGACGAACCACCAGCCTTCCTTTAACTACTCATCAGCCCTACACCCACTCCCAACACTCTACTTTCACCGAGCACACCCTAGACCTTCGTGGAACCAACACCACAACAAGCAAACACAAAAGCATACATCAAGGGGAATCAATACCTGAATCATACACTTCCACTAACTCCGGGTACCGCCACCTCATACTCTCCTCAGTCTCCCAAGTAGCCGACTCGCTCTCATGGTTCCTCCATACCACCTTGAGCTGCGGAATCTGCTTATTCCTCAAGACCCGGACTTGCCTATCCACGATCGCGACTGGCTTCTCCTCATAAGTCAAGTCTTGCTCAATCTCCACCTCCTCCGGCTGAATTACATGAGAAGGGTCCCCATGATACCGCCTAAGCACGCTCACATGAAACACATTGTGTATCCTTTCCAACTCCCTCGCAAAGCCAACACATAAGCCACCGGACCCGACTTAGCGAGGATCTCATAAGGACCGATGTACCGAGGCGCCAACTTCCCTTTTCTACCGAAACGCATCAGCCCTTTCCACGGCCACACCTTCAAAAATACCTTCTCCCCAACATTGAAACTCAGCTCTCTAGCACGACCGTCGGCATACGCTTTTTGCCTATCTTGAGCCGCTCTCAATCTCTCCTTGATAATCTTAACCCGATCAGCCGTCTCTTGCACAACTTGAGGACCCGACAACACCCTCGCACCTTCCTCATCCCAACACAAAGGCGTCCTACACTTCCTCCCATACAAGGCCTCAAAAGGAGCGGACTTCAAACTACTATGATACGAGTTATTATAGGCGAACTCAATCAAAGGTAGCAATTCAGTCCAAGGGGTTTGAAACTCCATAGCACAGCTTCTCAACAACTCCTCCAAAGTAAGGATCGTTCTCTCCGATTGCCCATCCGTCTGAGGATGATACGCCGTCGAGAACTTGAGCTTAGTTCCCAATGCTGTATGCAGCCCCTCCCAAAAATGAGACGTGAAACTCGGATCCCGATCAGAGACGATGGATTGAGGAACCCCATGCAACCTTACCACCTCTTCTATATATAACTTTGCCAACACCTCCACACTAGGCTTAAACCGAATGGGTATGAAATGCGCAACTTTCGTCAAACGATCGACTATTACCCACACGGCATCCTTCCCCTCTCTAGTCGGCGGAAAACCCGATACAAAGTCCATGGTGATGTCCGCAAACTTCCACTCCGGAATAGGTAGGGACTGAAGTAACCCACCTGGAGCTCTATGCTCCGCCTTAGCCTTCTGACAAACCAAACAAGTCGCCACATAACGAGCCACATCCTTCTTCATTCCTGGCCACCAAAAACTTAACTTCAGGTCATTGTACATCTTTGTCATCCCGGGATGCATAGCATACATCGAGGAATAAGCCTCCTCCAAAATCCCCTTCCTCAATTCCTCTACTTCCGGCACGCACACTCGACCCTTGCATTTCAACAATCCGCCAACTACCTCAAATCCATTATCCATGCCTTTTTCAACTTCCCCTCGAATAGCCACCAGAGTAGCATCCTTGAGCTGCTCCTCACCAATCCTATCATTCAGCATAGGCCTAATGTTGAGCTTGGCAAACAAACTTCCCACATCATCTAACTGCATCTCTACCCTTAAAGCTCTAAGATCCACCAACTCCTTTCGACTTAAAGCATCCGCAACCACATTAGCTTTACCAGGATGGTAGTCAATGGTACAGTCATAATCCTTCAAGAGCTCCACCCAACGCCGTTGCCTACCATTCAGCTCCTTTTGATCCATAAGGTGCTTAAGACTCTTGTGATCGGTCATGATCTTAAACGTCTCACCATACAAATAATGCCTCCACAACTTCAAGGCGAACACCACTGCAGCTAACTCCAAATCATGGGTTGGGTAGTTCACCTCATGCACCCTAAGCTGTCGGGAGGCATAAGCGACAACCTTCCCATTCTGCATCAACACACAGCCCAATCCTTGCAAAGACGCATCACTAAACACCACATACTCTCCACCTTCTACTGGCAAAGTCAACACCGGAGCTGAAGTCAACTTCTTCTTCAACTCCTCAAAGCTCCTCTGACATTCCTCGCTCCACTCATACTTTGACTCCTTCCTCAACAACCTATGTAAAGGAGACGCTATGGTAGAGAACCCCTCTACAAACCTTCGGTAGTAACCAGCTAACCCCAAGAAGCTCCTCAGTTGCGACACATCCTTAGGTGGAGACCAATTAACCACCGCTTCAATCTTCTTTGGGTCAACCTTTACGCCTCTTTTAGAAACCACATGCCCAAGAAACAATACTTCTTCCAACCAAAAGGCACACTTCGAGAACTTGGCAAATAGTTGCTGCTCCCTCAACCTATGAAAAACAATCCTCAAGTGCTCCTCATGCTCCTTCCTAGTCTTAGAATAAATGAGGATATCATCGATGAACACTATCACGAACTTATCCAAATATTCGTGGAAGACCTTGTTCATGAGAGCCATGAACGCGGCGGGAGCATTGGTGAGACCAAACGGCATCACCAGAAACTCATAGTGTCCATAGCGGGTCCTAAAGGCTGTCATTGGCACCGATCCTTCCTCCACCTTCAACTGGTGATAACCTGACCTCAAGTCTATCTTCGAGAACACTTCAGCCCCTTGCAATTGATCGAAGAGATCGTCTATCCTTGGAAGTGGGTAACGATTCTTGATCGTCGCCTTGTTCAACCGCCTATAGTCAATACACATCCGCATCGTACCCATCCTTCTTCTTCACAAACAACACCGGTGCCCCCCACGGTGATACACTTGGGCGGATGAACCCCTTATCCAAGAGCTCCTGCAATTGCTCCTTCAACTCCTTTAACTCGCCGGTGCCATGCGATAAGGTGGAATAGAGATTGGAGCAGTTCCAGGGACCAACTCTATATTGAACTCCACCTCACGCTCGATCGGTGCCCCAGGTAGTTCCTCAAACACATCCGCGAACTCCCGGGCTACAGGTACCTTCTCCAACTCCTCATTCCGTTCAACTGACACTTGCACCAACAAAGCCTCACACCCTTCTTGAATCAGAGAAAAAGCTTGCATTGCTGAAATTACTCCCATAGGTGCGGACTCCCTCTTCCTAACACCCTTGAACACACCACCTGGCCGACACCTCCCACCTGAAGCAAACACCTCCTTCTTCTGACAATCAAGCAAAGCCCCATGCCTAGCCAACCAATCCATGCCGAGGATAACGTCAAATTCATTGAAAGGAAGCACCACCAAATCAGCCAAGAACTCTACACCTCCCACTAACACTTTACACCCTCTACACACTCTATCCACCCGAACAGAAGTCCCCAAAGGAGTTCTGACGCCCCAACTAACACCCAAACTACTAACTACAACACCCAAACTACTCAAACATTTCTCAGATACAAATGAATGGGTTGACCCCGAATCAAACAGAGCATAAACTGAAAGGCCCAAGATCGAGATCATACCAGTCACCACGTCGTTCGCATTCTCTGCCGCACCCCTGGTAAGAGCATAAAGCCTCCCTTGCTCCCCTCCAGCTCAAACAGGTGTGGCATTAGCTCCCGTCCATCGTCCAGCACCCCTACCAAAGCTGCCTCCTCCTCTCCCTCCGTAACTCCCAGACGGAGCTCTAGGGCCCTGCACCGATCCCACAGACTGAGTTGGGGTAGCTCTCTTGGTTGGACAGTTCAGACTCCTGTGTCCGCGCTGCCCACAAGTGTAACAGGTCACACCTGCCAACAGATGGCAAACTCCGAAGTGACGCTTCCCACATTTGTCACATAGTGGTAACCCGGACGGTGCTCCTCCCAAACGGACTGTGCCACTAGTACGAGCAGGGCAAGCCACACTCTTATGACCTGGTCGACCACAAGTGAAACAAGTCATCGTACCCCTCGTTGGCATCGACTGGCTGCCCCTGAACCCAGAAAAGGAAGTCTGAGTTCTCTTCGCCGGGTAACTGTGAATGGCAGACTGAGTAGGCGGGGCAGTTGCCTTCCTCTTCTTCTCTTCCCTCTTTCGGTTCTCCAACCTCTCCCTCTCTAGCGCCGCCGCCTTAACCGACACTAAACTCCCCATATCAGCGGTGGTGACTCCCTCCTGAATCTCCACTCTCAACCCATTCTTGAACTTGTTAATGAGCTTCCTCTCCCGGTTGGCCCGCCTCATCATACCACTTAGAGAGAGAAGTGAACTCTATGTAATATGCCAGAACGGACTTCTCCCCTTGCTCCAAACTCATGAACTCCTTGGCTTTCTCCTCACGCCAAAGGTCCGGGCAAAACTGATCACGAAACACCTCCACAAACTCATCCAACTCCATCTCTGGCGGAACCACTCGACTCTGTGGCATCGACCTCCACCAATTCAGTGCATGCCCCTTAAGCAGAAAAGTCATTGCTTGCACCTTCAACCCTTCCTCAAGTTCCATTTGCAGGAACTTGTACTCACATTCCTGGAGCCACTGCTCTGCCACCTCAGGATCAGCTGCTTCCCCAATGAACTCCCCAAAATTCCATCCCTTCAACAGACTCGGCTGAAACCTAGGTGCTCCTCCTCCAAAACCCGAGTTCCCAGTGGACCTACTTCCCCTTGCTTGACTGGATTCACTACAGGAGGACATTAAACATTTCAGTTGACCGCTCAAGAAACTTCAAACAACTCAATTCACCACTTGATTTCAAAACATCCCACCCATTTAAAACAGTTTGACAAAAACCCTTGGAATGTCGGTCCCGTACCGATGTCTCATCCTCCCTCCCAACGAGGTTAATTACTCCCCAAAGAGAGAAGATAATCAACCGGTACAGCAGCGACAAACCAGGCTCTGATACCATTTGTAACACTCGTTCCGAATCAACCCGAGTAAACCCGTGGTTGAGCCGGTCCCAGGTACTACCGAGTAAAAACAAGGGTAAAACAGGGAAATTGGCGGTGATCAAAAGACAGTAAAAACATGGAACGCCTCCATAGAAACGCGAAACTGAAATCCGAGTACAATCCAAACCATCATAAATCCTCCAATCCAACATAAATCAGAAAGTACATAAAAACCCCCAAAATCTCATAGTCAACTGAAATGAACAGAAAAGTCAACTCCACGTAATCCCAGTCTTCACCTCATGGCTTCCGTCCAGAACTTCACGAAATCAACCTCGAACTCAAACTCCTCAGCTACCTCTACTAGCCACGAGATCCTGAAAGGGGAAAATGGATCAATTTCCTATTGAAATTGAGTGAACCCACTGGGCCTACCTACACGTTGTCCTACTCTATGGAGCGGTCCCAACTCCGCACAAGACATCCAACAATGGAACCAAACCCAACCCCCCTTTCCATATTTTAGTTCCCTAAAAGCAGTCTAGGTGATCACGTTGGTCAGTTCTTGTTCTCAAGCACAATTCATAACAATAGAATCACACAGAATTAATACATCAATCCACGGCACACACAACATCATCACATCACATCCATCAACCAAGTCACTACCACAACCACAAGCACACAAACATTCACATTCATATTATCTAGGTGAGTTATTAGGCGCCAAGGAGTTATCCACACCACCACCGGCCGGCCGACGCACTTCCCTACCGCATGGGAAGTCCTCGCGCTCCCCTACCGCATGGGGAACGCGTTCTCATTAACCATCATCATCATCATCAATCTCATCGCTCCCTTGACACCCATGTCAAGGGGATCCACCCCAATGGATCAGACTCAACAACCAGTACCTCGGGTGGGGTAGTGTGGGCTCCTTCCGGTTCTATTTCCAACATACAATTCTCAACATCACATTCTCAACTCATACATCACATCTACTACCAACATACAACACAAATCAGCCACATCTCATTCATAGTCCATAGTTCACAACACATCTCGTCCTCCATGCCCCTGTCATGTTCACAGAACACACATCACAATCAATAGGATAACCGGCTAGCTCACCGGCCTCCCCCACCTGCAAGTACAGGGGAAACCATGTCATGAGTCTAGGGGTCACCCACCTGTTCCTCTTATTCAGAGCGACCGCACATTGGCAGGGCAACTCTCCTGCATCCACAACCAGCGATTCATAATATCATAGCACCCGCACTCATTTCCCAACCATCCTAATTCTCATTTCTATGTCAATTCATTACTTAATTCACTTCAGTTCACACCCAACCCCAAACCATAGCAATCAACAACAACAATCAACCACGGCAATCATCAATAGCAATCAAGTACATTCACAGAACAATTTATCCCCTTTTACGCTCATCATTTTCATGCATAACCTAGGTTTTGTTCTAAGTCCAATTGAAACTCCTCACGCTGTCCAAACTACTTACACAACGCTAAGCCCTCACCTGAAATAGAAGACGAGGCTCTAATCGTCTTCTAGTTCCCCAGAAACTCGATTCCCAACCACCAAACTCGTAGCTCTACCCTTCCTTACTGCTCACGACCTACACCCAGAAACCCAAAATGGAGGTTAGCGATCTCTTCTCCTCGTCGCTACGAATCCATAGCAACAAACGGAACTCAATTCCGACCTCTACAGCTCCCGGAATCACCCTTCGAAGATTGCTCGCACTAGGTTCGTCAATGGCTTTTCGGGGAGAGAGAAAGGGGAAAGAAGTTACGAATTTCCGTGCAAATCCGTCCTTTTATGCACGAAAAGTGCGCCTGGTATGTCAAAAAGTGCGCCGGCGCACATTGACCCCTAAAAGGCGCACATTTTGAATATTCCGCCGAAAGTTTGCTGAATTAATAGAAAAGTGCGCCTGCGCACTTCAGGGCCCAAAATCGGCACTTTTTGGTGCATCACCGTTCCCCTCTTTGCAACTTCGACCCAACTTAAACCCGAATGACCCAAAACTCAAGGGGAGCTTAAGAGCACTGATTCCAGTACCCTAGTTTACCGATCTTGAGTTCCAAACCGTTTGGTTGAGCGGGGATGTTACACCTGGTCTTACGCATCCCACACAGACGAGTTTTGTCCCTAGTAGGCATATCACTGATAATATTCTGATGGTTCAGGAGGTTGTTCACTCTCTGCACTCTTGGAGGAATAAGAAACACCAGATGGTTGTTAAAATTGACCTTGCTAAGGCTTATGATAAGATTGCTTGGAGCTTTGTGCAGGACACTCTCGAGCAGGCAGGGTTTCCTGATGAGCTCATAAGAGCTATCATGGCTTGCATCTCGACGACTTCGTTCCAAGTTCTTTGGAATGGTTGCAGCTCTGAGCCTTTCCTCCCCTCCAGAGGCCTTCGCCAGGGATGACCTCTTTATCCGTATCTGTTCTGAGTAAAATGATCAATTCGGCTGTTCAGTTTGGTTATTGGAGCCCGACGCAGCTTGTTAGTGGTGGTACGCCCCTGTCTCATTGTTTCTTCGCGGATGACTTGGTCCTTTTTGGGGAAGCCAGTGCTGGTCAAGCTCATGTGATTAATGATATTTTCGAGAGGTTTTGTGCTGCTTCTGGGCAGAGTGTTAGTAAAGAGAAATCTAGGGTTTATTTCTGTAAAAACATTCCCCAGGAAAAGGCTACGGAGATCGTTTCTATCCTTGGTATTAGGGCTACTCGCGATCTGGGCAGGTATCTCGGTGTTCCCATTTTGCATGGAAGAGTTACCAAGCATACTTATAATTTCATTCTCGATCGCTTGGATAAGAAGTTGGCAGGATGGAAAGCGGATAACCTGTCGCTGGCTGAGAGAGTTACGCTTACTTCTTCTGTTCTCAACTCTATTCCGAGCTACATTAGGCAGACTTCTTTCCTTCCTGTTTCTCTTTGTGATAGGATTGATAGAAGGATTAGAAACTTCATTTGGGGTTCTTCTGAAGTTTCCCGTAAAGTTCATAATGTCAATTGGAAAACTGTTTGTAAGCCTAAGAAGTTGG
This sequence comes from Linum lewisii, assembly GCA_034768395.1. NCBI lineage: Eukaryota > Viridiplantae > Streptophyta > Magnoliopsida > Malpighiales > Linaceae > Linum > Linum lewisii. The sequence continues at coordinate 41,857,856 of CM068304.1, read as the reverse complement.
GAGGGTTAGGTCTTCGGAGTGCTAGGGAGCTTAATAAAGCTTTTCTTATGAAGATCGCTTGGAACCTGCTGTCTAGACCTGAGGAATTGTGGTCGAAAGTCATTATGACTAAGTATCTGGAAGTTACGTAGAGGGGTTTTATTCTGAAGAGGAAGTCTGGGTTTTCGGCAGCTTGGAGGGGGTTTTGAGTGTTTGGGATGATATGCTTAAAGGTGCTCATTGGAGTGTTAGAAATGGCGAGACTACGAATTTCTAGACGGATATCTGGCTTGATTCGGGGTCCCAGCTCCTCCAGCACGCTTTGGATTTACAGGGAGTTAATCGTTCCGAGTCTGTTTCAGATTTTCTTTTCGATGATGGTGTTTGGGATACTCGGAAATTAGAAAGTTGCTTACCTTCTTCTCTCGTTTTGAAGGTGGCGGGCATGACTCCACCTCTTAGGAATGCAGGGCAGGATCGGCTTGTTTGGGGCCTTGAGAACGATGGCCGCTTTACCATTCGGTCGGCTTATGACTTGCTCAAGGACCACAGGCTGGAGGATAGCAGTAGCAGTTGGCAGAGGATTTGGAATTGGCAGGGCCCTAACAAGATTAGGCACTTTATGTGGTTGGTGGCGCAAGGCAAGCTCATGACAAATATGGAGAGGGTTCGAAGAAGGATTGCTGATCAGGGTAATTGTGTATCGTGTCCGATGGGGATGGAAGATGTCGACCATGTTTTCAGATCGTGTGATGTGGCAAGAGATTTTTGGTTGAAGGTCCTGCCCGATGTTGTCTCTGCGCCGCAACTGCAGGTTGGCTTTCAAGACTGGTGGCTGAATAATATTGGTAATCCGAAGTTGAATCCTGTGTTTGGAATTGGCGCCTGGCTGCTTTGGAAGCGGAGAAATAGGTTGATTTTTTAGAGTGCAGCTTGGTCGGTGGAAGAGCTGGGAAATCAGACTAAGTTTTGGGAACTCCTCTTGTCGTCGAGCTGGAAGGCCTGAGTCGAGAAGCGCCAGGTTTAGCTCGGCAGGCTCAGATGATCGGATGGCAGCCGGCTGATGAGGGGTGGTGCACCCTTAACTCTGATGGCTCTCTCTTCACCCATCCTTTTCGGGCAGCTGCTGGTGGGCTCATTCGTGATCATGAGGGGCGGTTGATCTCGTCGTTTGCTGCTAACTTGGGAGCTTGCTCTATTATGAGGGTGGAACTTCGTGGAATTGTTGAAGGGATGCGGTTGGCTTGGGACAAGGGGATCCGGAAATTGTGCATTCAGTCCGACTCCAAAGCGGCTGTTTCTCTTTTGACGAAGGTGGATAATCTTGACCACCGCCATGCTAGCTTGGTTGAGCAATTTCAGGCTCTCAAGAATCGTGACTGGGAAGTCTCGATTCATCATATCTTCCGTGAAGCGAATAACGCTGCGGATTATCTGGCCAAGTTGGGCCATGATCTCACCCTGGGTACACATGTTCTTTTGTATCCTGACTCGAGTCTCTTGTATTGGCTGAGTTTTGATCATTTCAGTAGTTGTTTGCCTCGTATTATTAATAATATCTCATAAGGGTTTTCCCTTATTTTTACCAAAAAAAAAAAAAATAAAGACACAAAGTGAGTACTTAAATACATAGATGAGGGGAATACCAAATGATTAGGGGGTAATCTTGTAAAACATCTATTTTTTTTTGCTAATGTAAAACATCTATTGATTTACCATTTGTTGTGTTGTAGCCTTATCAAATCATGGGGTATCCTAAACTATAAGTTGTCACTTAATTGGTTCATTATTTTTACTTTTATAAGTATAACATGATGTGTGAAAAAAATAATCACCATTTAATTTGTAATTAATATACTCCCATTTTCATCTTTGTTAGTACTAATGTACTACTCTCTAGTAATTCATCTCTTAACTGGGCCAGTTCTTATGTAGTATTTGAATATGCGAAAATCGAGAATTCAAATGTTATAAAGACATGATATTATACTAACAAATGTTACCATTGCAAAAGTTATAGTAAACTTACTCAAATTTCGTCATTGCCTGATAAAAGGTTTGGCTTTTGTAACCCCTTTTCCAGGTGTAGCTTTCTCTTGCTTAGAAGATTCAACCACATTTCTTGGAGTCATCTGATGCATAGAAATTATAGTACTTGTCCCCCTATACTTAGCCTCAATTTATGATGATTTATGCCAAATCCTTGCTCAATTAGTGGCCAATTGAGTTATTTCAACAACTTTGTTTTCTACGCCAACTTGGGACCTTTTTGGTCAATTTTCATGTCTTTATAGTTTTATTTTATCAAATGCAGGATTGAGCCACTAAAGAGGGCTGAACGAGAAAGCCACTGGTTCAATCGACAACCTGATCGGAGGTACGAGGCTCCTGGTGCGCTTAATCAAAGGAGGCACCTAGAAACACACTGCAAGGTGCACCTGCGGCTATGAATCAACTAAGCACTAGGTCAAGGGATGAAGGGCGCAGCCACGTCGACCATGGTTTCATAGATAGGGCGCGCTCTTGTTCGAGAGTTTGAGGAATTTAATTGTTTAGAGAATCCCGCGCCCGCGCCCTAGTGCCAGCATTAGTATAAATAGCTTAAACTCGGATTTTAGAAGGGAGCTTTGTAACACCCCGCCCTAGAAGACCCCTATTAAACCACTAGTTTAACCCATGTAATGCTAAATCAGGTGTTACTACCTCTAACCAAGCAAACGTTCATAAACATGAAAGGCAAAACATTCAAAAAGCATAAAGAATAACCAACGTAACTCCATTACATAAACCAATACTTGAAAACCAGTAACCTTTAAAAAATAGGGTACAAGGATCAACCCATAAACCGGGAAACCATAAATTCATAGAAACAAAGGAAAATCTCGTATTATCAAGGGACTCTCCTCTCAACAGTCATGTTCTCTCAACCACCTGAAAGGGTTTGGCAACCTCCTTCTTCCTTGATTCCTTGTGAATCCTTCCACTCCTCTTTGATCCGAAATGGATCTGCTGTCTTTGCTAATGAATTCCTAGCCTATTTTCTTACTGGGAGAAGTAAGGGGCACCATTACCAGGTTGTCATTAATGGCCAGCAGCCAAGTCTGCAAAGAAAGAGAGGGGTAATTAATGGTAGAGGATTGAGCAGATCACAAGATGAGAGAAGCAGATTGAAGGGTAAATGCAAAATGAAAAGGGCAAGGAAGGAACTAAATGGGAAGAGGCACAGAAGGAACAGAATGAAGAAAGGAGGAAGGTGTGAACGGACTCAACACAAAGAGCAAAGCAGGAGTAGAGATGCGATGAGGCGTGTAGCTCCTCTAGACTTAGTTATGATGCTTCAACCACCAAAGACTGAGGCAGGAGACAGAAATCTAAAGATGAGATCTATAAAGGTGGAACTCTCTTACAAGAAAGAATCTACAACACCTGTAAGCAATTTCAAGAATACAAAGGGAAAAACAGACACAAGAGAGGTGAAAAGACCATGGGAAATAATATGGATCTTACAGAGCTGGTGAGGAAAACACAGGCTTGGAGCTGTGAGGAGCCTCTGGTAAAGCTCCGACCAAGATCTCAAGGCAGTGGAGAGCTTCAGTTGCTGGCTGGACGGATGATATCAAAGTGTAGGTTCAGTTGCCAGGCAATGAGGAGCATACTCACGATAGCATGGCCGGAGGTGAGAGGGTTAACGATTAGCGACGTAGGGGCGAACACCTTCGTTCTCAACTTCCATACCAAATGCGACAAAGAGAAAGATTGGAGAGGGCGGCCATGGAAGGTCTTGGAAAAGCTACTAGTGCTGAAGGAGTGGGACATGAAGGGGAAACCAGGTAATCTCGATTTCTCTATGACTGACATCTGGATTCAGATTCATGATTTACCAATGTGGAATCGAACGAGGGAGGACCTGGAGCTCATTCTCCAAGAAAACTTCCACGACTTGAAGGAGATCGACAAACAGGGGATGAGCACCACCGTCTGGGTAAGATTCTTGAGAGCTATGGTCTCGATCGACCTTACCAAGCCTCTTCCCTATGGATTTTGGAGTGGAGATGATGAACAAGCCGAATGGGTGAACTATAAGTTCGAGAAACTCCCATCGAACTTCTGCTACACCTGTGGGAGAGTGGGGCATAGCCAAACAAGTCGTGAGAATAGACACGAGCTAGTACCAGACCGTTACGGTGAGCACACGAGAGCAGGTCTGCACTCGCCGCCGGCACCGAAGCTAAGAAAGTAGAACCGCCGAGCGACAACAGACGACAGAACTGAGGAAAGAGGCAAAAATCTTGATGAAACGGCGTCGATCAGGATGTCCTAGGGTAATCTCGAAGGTTCTGACGAGACTCATCAACCAGAGGAGTTTGGGGGTAACAGGAAGGGGGATTCTCGAGACACAGGAGGGAAGAGGAGCTATGGCGGCGGAGTGGAGTTCAAACGGTGGGGAGTCCCCTATTCCCAGCGTAACCTCTTCCACCAATTCAACTGGGCTATTGGGCTTACTAGATTTCCTTCAATGGAGGCCCAACGAATTTCGGGCCTGAGCAACTTCAGCCCACATTTCCAAGAGGAGGCGGCATGATTCAGAGGGACGGAAATGGGCTTTGGAGAGGGTGGAATTAATGGAGGAGCTGGCCCATCTAACCCCATTTTTGGACAGGGAGCGTTTAGGCCAATGAGTTCATGGAAGACCCTTACAACAAGCCCTTCTGCACCAAAAACCCAAGAAGAAAAGGAGAACTATGGGAATTAGAATTGAAGAAGTGGGTAGTGGATCTACTGGTCATGAAGTAGAGGTTAGGAACCAGAAGGAAGAAATAGAGGAAATGAGTAGAATGAGGGGTAATGAACAAGTATCTCCTTATATTCCCATGGAATCAATCAATCGAAGTGCTTGGTGAAACACTATGGGATGAATAACTCTAAGAACTCGGAAGAGAGCATGGACACGTTGGAAGGGAGGGTGGCTCTCCATAAACCACTAAGGGGCCCATGACGCTACTTTCTTGGAATTGTCATGGAATCGGGTCGACTATGACAAGAGACTACTTGAATGACCTTGTGGGAAAGTTTTGACCCTATATTATGTGTTTTTTCTGAAACTAGGAACCCTAGAAAATGTTTGGAAAAAAGGCTAAATTTCCTAATTATTTGTATGTAGACCGATAGGGACTAGAGGGCGTTTAGCCATTTGGTGGGTAGCTAATATTAATATCAATGTAATAGGACGTAATGACCACTTTGTGGATCTTCATATTATAACAGAACCTTCTTATTATCTGACTTTCACTCACGCTCCAAATGAAGCGTATAGTAGAGCGCATTTTTGGCAAACCTTAGGCTCCCTTAGAAACGATCCTAACGTCCCATGGTTAATCATCAGAGATTTCAATGCTCTAGTGAATGATAATGAAAGTGCCGAACCTTTTAAAAAATTCATCTTTAATAATGAGCTTATGGACATCGGGTATAAAGGGAAATGATTTACGTGGATGAATTTCCAAGAAGGGGATAAGAATATAAAAGAGCGCCATGACAGAGCACTATGCACAACGACCTGGAGAAACTACTTCGACAATGCAATCTTATTCTACGAGCCGATGATTGGGTCAGACCATTTGCCCCTCTGGGTGGAGATGGGAGGTGAAAGAAGGAACCACAGAACACCGTTTCGATTTGATGTGAGATGGATTGAGTACCCTGGGTGTGATGGTTTCATCCAAAGTGTGTGGAATGGAGAAGGACAATGTGGTAATAAGTTTGTTAAGCTGTAGAAGAAACTGAAACACTGGAGTAGAGAGACAGTGGGGAACAAGAAACATCAAATTAGAGTTCTGGAAGCTGACCTAGAGAGACTGAGGGAGGGGCATAGAGACGAAGAAGTTATCGCTAGGAAAAAACTCATCCTTAGTCAACTCACAGAGTGCTGGAAGCAAGAAGAGAGTTTTTGGGCCCAAAGAGCAAGGGTAAACTGGCTCCGAGATGGAGATCGAAATACAAAATTCTTTCATACCTCTACCATCTAAAGGACAAACAGGAACTCGATCATGAAGCTCAAGACGAGTGAGGATAACTGGGTGGAAGATGAGAGTGAGATTAGAGATCATGTTGGAGAGTTCTTTAGGGATCTTTTCACAAAAAGGGAAGAAGATGTTTCGGAGGGATTTGAGAGAGATATCCCCAAGGTTGTTACTCCCGAGATAAATGAAGATATAACTAGGCCTATCACTGATGAGGAAATTAAGGATGCAACCTTCAGTATGGGACCAGACAAGTCACCTGGGCCGGATGGTTTCTCTGGAAAATTCTATAGGAGATACTGGTGCACAATAGGTACTCAAGTGTGCAGCAAAATCAAGCGCTTCTTTCAGGATATCAAGATGCCAGAAGGGTGGAATGACACACATATAGTGATTATACCAAATATTCCTAACCCAGAGGAGATTTCCCAGTTCATACCAATTAGATACTGCAATTTCATCTATAAGATCATCACCAAGATCATAGCCAATAAGTTAAGGAATTGGATCCCCCAAATTGTCTCAGAAATGCAAACAGCGTTCACAAAAGGAAGAGCTATTCAAGATAACATTATGGTGGTTCATGAGGTGACACATTTCTTCAAAAATAGGGTGGGAAAGTTCAAATGGTAAATGATGATGAAAATAGACATGAAGAAAGCCTATGACATGGTTGATTGGAAAGGACTAGACGCTATCCTTCATACCATGGGGTTTAATGAGAGGTGGTGTGCATGGGTGAGGGAATGTATCCAGACAGTTCGATCCTTAGTTCTAATCAATGGCCGACCCAGTTCTTTAGGCCGTCGAGGGGAATCAGATAGGGAGACCCCTTATCCCCCTTCCTCTTCATTCTACTTACAAACACCCTCTCATTCCTTATCGATAAAGGGGTGCGAGAAGGCGATTTGAAAGGAATCCAACTCAACAAAAGATGTCCAACTCTTACCCATGTGCTTTTCGCAGATGACACCATACTATTTGGGGAAGCTTCAGCAAAGGAAGCAATAAACATAGTGAAGACGATGAATACTTATGCAAATTTGACGGGTCAAATGATCAATACGAGCAAGTCGGCAATAATGTTCAGCAGACACACGCTGGAGGCATTCAAAAATATAATTAGGGGACAACTAGGCCTTACAAACAATATAAGCTTTGGAAGTATCTAGGAGTCCCATCGGAGTGGGGTAGATAGAAAAAAGAAGTTCTAGGGTATCTAGTGGAGTGGATAGAGAAGCTGGGACAATCCTGGAAGAGCATATGCCTGTCTCAGGGTGGGAAGGAAACTCTCCTTAAATTGGTCTACTAGAGCATACCAACGTACCTTATGTCCTGCTTCCTTCTTCCTAAAGATATATCAAACAAAATGTACTCGAGACTAAGCGCTTTCTTTTGGGGGGCTCGATGACAAAAAAGTCTATCCATTGGGTAAAGGTGACGATTCTCACTAAATCGAAGAGTGAAGGAGGTTTGGGGTTCAAGAATTTCAGGTTGTTCATGTAACATCCCCGCCCAACCAAACAGGTTGAGACTCAAGTTCGGTTGACTGGAGTGTTGGAATCAGTGCTTGCTAGGTCCCATTGAGGTTCAGGACGTTCGGGTTTGAGTCGAGTTGAGGATACAAGTGAGAGTGCTGGGCTGTGAACAACACACACCGTGTGTTCTGAGATACACGGCCGTGCACTAATTCGTGCAATTCTCGTCGAAACTTCCAGTGTATGGTACACGGCCGTGTTTTAAAGAAACACGTCGTGTAGTGTAAAGAAACACGCCATGTTTCATGAAACACGCCGTGTTTCTTGACCTGCACATAAAAGGATGGATTTTGCACGGAAATCCATAAGTTTCAACTCCTTTTCTCTCTCCGCGAAATCGTTCGACGAACCAACCTTGAGCAATCTTTAGAGGGGGATTCAGAGAGCTGTAGAGGTCGGAATCGAGATCCGTTTGTTGCTATGAGTTGGTAGCGACGAGGAGAAGAGATCGCTAACTTCATTTTCTGGTTTCTAGGTGTAGGTCGCGGTCAGTGAGGAAGGTTAGGCTACGAATTTGGAGTTGGGGAAACTTGATTTATGAGGAACTAGAAGACGACTAGAGCCTCGTCTTCTATTCCAGGTGAGGGCCTAGCGTTGTTTAGGTAGTTCGGACAGCGGGAGGAGTTCTGATTTCGACTTAGTGGTAATCTAGGGATGCGTGGAAATGATGAGAGTAAAAGGGGAAAATTGACTTGTATATGTGCTTGTTTGCCATTGCTGTTTGCTGTGATTGTTGTTATGACTATTGTTGTGATGGGGTAAAGGGGGTGAATTGAAATGAATAATTAAGATGGATAGACATAGGGATGAGAGTGAAGGGAAATGGGGATTTGGTGCAAGTATTACGATGTTATGAAATGTCAGCTTGTGGTTGTAGGAGAGTGGCCCTGCCAATGTGGGGTCGCTCTGAATATGAGGAACAGGTGGGTGACCCCTAGACTCATGACATGGCCTCCTTTGTACTTGCAGGTGGGGGTGGCCGGTGAGCTAGCTGGTTACCTTTGATTGATTGTGATTGTGAGTTGTGATCATGACAGGAGCAGGGAACGAACAGGATGTGTTGTGAACTATGTACTGTGATGTGAATGTGGCTGATGTGAATTGTGCCCTCATTGTGAATGAGATGTGATGAGTTGGAACTATGATCATTGGAACTTGTATGTGAAATTAGAACCTGAAGGAGCCCACACTACCCCATCCGAAATACTGTTGAGATCGAGTCCGATTCACTGGGGTGAATCCCATGACGGGGAGTCATGGATGTTGATATCTCCGATAAGGAAGGATCCAAATGGGATGCGTTGTGAAAGCTCCGTGGAGGAAGGATCCCTAAGGGGATGCGCCGTGTTATCTCCCCATGAGGGAAAGATCCTATGGGATGTGTGTCGATGAGATGGTCGGCGGTGGTGGTGTGGACAATTCCTTGGCGCCTAATAATTCACCTAGACAATATGAACGTGAATGCTTGTGTATTCGTGGTGGTGGTAGTGCCTTGATTGATTGATGTGATGTGATGTTGTTGTGTGTGCCGTGGATTGATGAATCTGATCTATGTTATTCTATTGTTATGAAATGTGCTTGAGAACAAGAACTGACCAACGTGATCACCTAGACTGCTTTAGGGAGCTAAAATATGGAAAGGGGTTAGGTTTGGTTCCATTGTTGGATGTCTTGTGCGGAGCTGGAACCGCTCCATAGAATAGGCCAACGTGTAGGTAGGCCTGGTGGGTTCACTCAATTTCAATAGGAAATTGATCCCTTTCTCCCTTTCAGGATCTCGTGGCTAGTGAGAGGGGTGTCGGTGTTCAGGAGTGAGAGTGGATTTCGAGAAGTGTAGGACTGCAGCTATGAGGTGAAGACTGGAGCTTACTCGGAGTTGACTCATGCTTCTTTCAGTTGACCTAGACTATTTGGGGGGTTTACTTTGGATTTATGTACTTGGGTTTATGTTGGATTTTTATGGGTTTTTATGTTGGATTTGAGATTGTAAACAGTTTACGTTTTCATGGTTTTATGGAGGCCTCTCATGTTTGGTTTTCACTTATAGCTTGATTTTAATTGCTATTGTTGTCGTTTTTCACTCAGTAATACTCGGATCCGGTTCAACCAAGGGGTTTAACCGGGTTGATTCGGGATGGGTGTTACAGTTCAATACTGCACTCCTAGCTAAGCAGGGGTGGAGATTGATGCAAGAACCGAATCAACTGTGGGCGAAGCTGTTGAAAGGTCTCTATTACCATAATGGTGATTTCATGACGGCCTCTAAAAGTAGATACCCACCTTGGATTTGGGAAAGCTTGTGCGAATCGAGGTGTGTTTTGAGGAGAGGGGCGCGGAAATATTTGGTCAATAGAGAGTCTATTAGGGTAGGGGAGGACATGTGGGTCCCAACTCTCCCAAACTATAGGTTGACCTCGGCCCTTCCAAGGGAGATAAGGGTTAGGGACTGGTTTAATGAGGAAAGAGATCAATGGAACCCGGAGGAGATCTCCCTGGTTTGTTCGCCCAAAGATTTCCAAGAAATTCTAAAAATCCCTATAGGGTTAAGCTCGGAGTGTGATAGATGGGTGTGGAATCCAGACCGTAAGGGACTGTTATTAGTAAGATCCGCTTACCACACCTTGAGGACAACATATTCCCCACAGACTTCAGAGGACCATTTACAATTGGAATGGGGAGTGGAAATGGTTATGGCAGCTACCCATCCCCCCAAAATACCACTTCTTTGTCTAGACAGCGAGTTGCAAAGCCTTGGCTACAAAAGTCAATTTGTAGAAGAGAAGGTGTGCTCCTACACCGATGTGCCCTATTTGTTTGACCGAGCAAGGTAGTATTGAGCACTGCCTATTCTTGTGTGAGTAGCAGTGGAAGCATGGACTAGGGGATACCCATCCTTACACCCTCAGAGGATGACGTCCCCATCTTCTCCTGGCTTCACAATGGCTATAAGAACAATACTGGGATCGATACTAAGAAATGTATAGCCTTAATGTGGGAAATCTGGAAGGCTCGTAATGAGAAGGTGTTTAGCGACGTTGTACCGAGTGTTGAAGCGATTATTAACAGAATGTATAGGACGATAGGGGAATGGGACTCGGTTGAGTTGTCTTGGAGGGGAATTAATACTCCCAGGCCGTCTATGCCCCCAGTGGAACCTTTCCCACCACCTTCTGGTGTTCACCAACAAGAGATATCATGTGATGGGTCGTTCGTACAAAATTATCCTGTGGCGGGTTATGGGGTTGTCATTACAAATGCCCATGGGCTGGTGTCCAATGGTAAGGCTGGGCAGTTTCTTTGTTCATCCCCCTTGGTGGCGGAAGCAAAAGCCCTCATGGTCGCTATGAGAGTGGCGGAAGCATCTAACCTAAGATCGAGGATTGAAACTGACAGGCTTACGCTGGTACTCGCGCTAAAGAATGACGCAGAAGACTGGTCGTGGCAATGCTATGCTTGGCTTCCATAATGAAAAATATATTGCTAGCCCACAATCGAATCTCGTTACCGTTCATTCAGAGATCTAGGAATCAAGCAGCTGACTGGGTGGCCAAAGCGGCAAGATCAGAGACTCTTCCTAGTGACTAGACGACCTATTCTAAATTATCAAATTTATTTGTAAGGGCTTTTCCCAAAGTGGATGAATAAAAATTGAATTTCCTGTAAGACAAAGGAAAATCTCGTACAATAGTTCCCCAAATAAAATACATGATTGAAACCAAAACTAATCAGTGTCATCTTGAACCAGTGCTATAGTACCCGCAAGTGCTTGGCACATTGTCCATCTCTTCATCCTCGTAGTCTTCCCATTGGCAAGACAAACTGCTCTCCATACCCAGAACATGACAAGAAATAAATAACAGAAGGAGGGTCAGTGTTAAACACTAAGTGAACTCAGGTTGGTTACTTAAATGATCACTAAACTTTGACCAAATAACTCGGTGGTCATTGTTCTTCAAAAAATTTCCTAGCACTCACACAACTTTGGCTGATTATCCTAGCAGTCACTACCGTCTACGGACATCCAATTTTCCATCCATCTGCATACGTGGCGATGCCATCAAGGCAGCCACATCATCTAAATTGCCACATCATCTAAACCAAACCCCAAACCCAAACCTGAATACCCACCCTAATTACTAAACCAAATCAACCCAAATCAACTCTTTCATTTTCCCTCCTCCTTCCTCTTCCTCTTCCTCTCCTCCATCACAACCTCCAGATTCCATAGCCACCCTCACTCCCTACCACCACTGCCGCCGCCGCCGTCGGCGGACAAGACGGATCTGGGTTTGTTGTAGAGCAACAGATTCATCGAGTGAAGCTTCTCCGCTTCAGAGGTCAATAAAATCCCTTGCACAATCGATTTCAACGCCCGACCCGCAGTCGACCTGATGCAGACAAGAAATCCAAATAGATGAAACAGCGGCTCGTGGTGAAAAATGTCGTCGTGGCTCCGGTCGCCTGATTGAACGAAACCGGAAGGTACCGAAGCGAGGTATTCTCGTAGACGACTGAAAAATAGAAGATCGCCGACAGAGCGAAGATCTTGAGGAACTGCCTCCAGGAGAGGATGTGCTGCAAGGAAACAAACCCAGATCCGTCGTGATCGTCAACGCGTGCCCTAGCTTAGCCATGGAATGCGCCAGCTCAGCCGCCGTGATGAATCCATTCCCGTCCCTATCAAACAAAGTGAACATCTGCCTCAACTGTTCTTCCATGTACGGACATTTCGATTGAACCAGATCCGGCTCCACCAGGGCCACGAACTCCGAGAATTCAATCAGGTCATTGTTGTTCGTGTCCGCCTTCTGGTTCATCCTCTCCAGCTAGTCTTCTCTCAGCTTTAGACCTAGGGATCTGAGTAACGATCCGAGCTCCAATTGCGTAAGGCTCCCGTCTTTGTTCCGATCGAATGATCGGAATATCTCCCTCAGCTCCCCGATTTGTTCCTCGTCGAGCTTCTTGACCGCCGGTTCCTTCTCGCTGCTCATTGCTCCACCGCGCGGAAACCATTCGGTGGTCACCGGATCTCCGGCTGCTTCTTCGATGGCGGCGGCGGTGGTTGTAGGGAGTGAGGGCGGTGATCTGGAGGTTGTGATGGAGGAGAGGAAGAGGAAGAGGAAGGATGAGGAAAGAGAAGGAGGGAAGATGAAAGAGTTGATTTGGGTTGGTAATTAGGGTGGGTGTTTAGGTTTCGGTTTGGGGTTTGGTTTAGATGATGTGGCAATTTAGATGATGTGGCTGCCTTGATGGCATCGCCACGTATGCAGATGGATGGAAAATTGGATGTCCGTAGACGGTAGTGACTGCTAGGATAATCGGCCAAAGTTGTGTGAGTGCTAGGAAATTTTTTGAAGAACAGTGACTACCGGGTTATTTGGTCAAAGTTTAGTGATCATTTAAATAACCAACCCAAGTGAACTCTAAACAAGAAGAATGCAAGAACGAGGAAGAAATTGTAAGAGAAGAGCCTTAGCTCAAAGCCAAGGGTAAGAACCCATAACCCATATTAGAACCTAATAGTTCTATCTCTTAATCCCTAGTACTAATGACTGAAACACCCGAAGGCAAGAGCCAGTAACCGATACCCAAACATCCAGAATAAGTCAAGTTGGAAGTATAATCAATTCCTATGTGATCTAGTAATTCCCGGACACTAAGGACCTCCTTGTATGTTCGCTAGGGACCACCAGAACCTTTACCTTTACTATTACCTAGAGGATTACGCAATGGGTGATGACACTCGATTTGACGTGATTATCAGCCTCATTTAAGCGACATTTCCTTGCTTAAGACATGGTTTTTAGGGTAGAATAACGAATATTCACTCAACTACTCTATCTCGTGCCATTTGTGTTACTTTGGCCCGTTTCGGGTCTATTTGATGGCTTTCTAGTGTTTTCGTGTTAGCACAGGTTTTTGTCGTCAAATAAAGTAGCCAAGGACGTGTCTAAGGCGTTGGAATCACGAGAAATCACACCGGAATTGACCCAAGGAGTCAATCAAGTCGAACCAAATCCTGCTCCCATTTACACTGAAGTTTTCGGCGAAAATCCCCTAGGTTTTCGGGAAAACTCAAGAAGGAATCGACTGAGTTCAACAAAGAGAGTTTTCGGCGAAAACTCCAAGTTTTCGCCGAGAACCCGGCGGTCCGAAAATCACAGGAAATGAAGCCGAGCAATCAACCCATTTACAAAGGAATTTTCAAGAGTTCTGAAGTACACTTATCATACCTCATAATACCAAATACTTCGAGGATTCTCAAGAGTTCTGAAGTAGAGTTTAGAGTCCGAAGAGCCAGGAAGAGATCGTGACGCCATCCCTTTGATCTCGAAGACTCGGAGCTAGGATTGCAGATTACCGGAGATCAAAGTTTTGCCGGAGTCGTCTTAATTAGGTTTTTCAGATCCTTTTCTGTTCTTCCTCTGTTCAAGATGAACTCTGTCTTTTCCTTTGATTCTTTTGTTATGAACATGAGTAGCTAAACTCATAGAGCTTAGACTAGATGAACCCTAAGTGACCCAGGGCTTTAAAGCGGTCACGGATCGGCGGTGATTAGATTCAAAGTTCAATCAGTTTCTCTTTCATGTTTGATTTGTTCTTCGTTGTTCATGTTTCTTGTCTGGATTGATCACCTAGATTAGATTCTTGTTAAGCTAAGGATAGAAGCGAACGCTCGCCTTACTTTAAAACATCAAATCGAACAATTAACCTAATCATTGGAGTGTGCCTTTCGTAGGAACCAGTTAGGGTTAATCCACTACAATAGTAACTCATAAATCGTTAGTAATTGCACCAGTTAGTTCAGTCATCGCGAGAGGCGACCGTACCCGGGCGGCTAATTAATCTTGGTAGCTAGATCGGATAGAGCGAACATTCGCCAGTCTTAAACCTAAGGGTAAGGAGTTACGGTGGTGTCTTAGAATTGATTGAACGAGAATCGAAATCCGCTGATCTGTTGATTGCCAATGCTCTGGTGAACGAAGGGGGATTCAAAGTCTAAGCTTGTCTGTCATCTTTGCTTAATCAACCAATCTTTCAATCTGTATTCAGTTTTAATTTTTAATTTCCATGCATTTCTTAGAAGTAGAAGTCGTGGAACTCACACCACGCACAAAGTGTTAAAAATAGAGTAATTTGCCTTTATATTTGAGTAGACAATTGTTAGAAGACCCGTGGAATACGATATACCCTAGCTTTTAGCTTGGTAGTTATTTGATTGACCCGCACTACAACGGTTCATCAAATTGGCGCCGTTGCCGGGGACTTCTTTTGATTGTTCGAAAGAAGAACTGGCATCTTATTCTTCTACTTTCCATCTTTCACCTTTCCATCCACTTCGATTTTACACTGGTTTTGTTTGTTTTTGTTATTTGTAGGTTGTTCACAGGTGTATGGACCGCCGCCCTCTCACGCGCTCTCAAACCGCCAAGGACGACAAGGCTAAGAGTGTAGAGAGACCAAGTAGTTCTGCTGCACCAAGACAATCACAGATTCCAAGGAGAGGCAGAACCAATCCACCTCCATCCGTCACTCCGATCAAGATCGAGGAACTGAATGAGAGTTCCTCATCTCCATCTTCACCGTCATCTTCATCCGCTTCATACACCGAGTCACTTTCACCTCCTCCATCTCCCACCATGTCTGATCAGTTACCACCACCAGGCGGTCAACCACCACCACCACCGGTTGCACCGAAGAGTCTCGCTGACTACAACAAGCTGAGCGTAACTAGCGTTCGATCTTCTATCGCCGTGCCACGAATTGAAGGAGATCCTGACTATGAGATCAAGATTCCATTCTTGACTATGATCTCTAGGGATCTACAGTTTGAAGGCAGGCCACTAGACAATCCGTGCACGCATCTGACAGATTTCCTTGATCTCTGCAGCACTTTCAAGAATGGGAATCTCGACAAGAACACTCTTTGCTTGAGAGATTTCCCGTTTTCTCTGAAAGGCGCAGCTAAGAGGTGGCTTACTGGCAAACCACCTGGCTACGACACCAACTGGGAGACTCTTGCTCAGGACTTCGTCGAAGAGTACTTCCCTCCTTCCAGGACAACAGCCTTCAAGGATAGCATCGCCCGATTCTCTCAGAAGGAAGGAGCGAGCTTATATGATACTTGGAATGAATTCCAAGAACTTCTCTACAACTGTCCTCACCACGGATTCGAGCAGAGGCAGTTAGCTGAAATCTTTGCTCGAGGTCTTCGAGAAGAATCTGCCAAATGGGTCAATTCCCTAGCTGAAGGGGATTGCACTACACTTACACCTGAAGCTGCTCTTCTTCATTTCGCGAACTGTGCTTCCAAGTCGAGGAACTGGGAGCGACAATCTGAAGGATCAAGAAGCAAGCTCGATCTCGAAGCAAGTATCAAGGCAGAAGTAGAGAAGCATCTGAAGAAGTCTACTACACCCATCAAGCCACCGACAGCCGCTGTCTACGTTGCCGATTGCGAGTGGTGTGGAGCTTGTGCGCATAGTGGAGGCCGATGCCAGAATTTTGGTAAAACAGAAGTCTGGTCTGCCGAAGAAGTCAATTTCGTTCAACAAGGCTTCAGCAACAATTAGAACGATTATATTGGCTACCGTAACTTCAGGCAACAGGGGAATTATCAAGATAGACCTCCCTACAATGTCGGTGCAAACCAGAACCAGAACAGCCGACCAACTGGTCCAGCTCAGGATCAGAAGCTGAATCATCCGCCGGCAGTTGTCTACCAGCCACCGCACCGCAATTCGTGTAACTATGGAACTGCTCCTGGCAATCGCCAGAATCAATATCTGAATAATACCTACACAGGGCAGCAACATCAGAGGGAAAACAACGTCAGTGAACTAGACAAGAAGCTCAGTCAGATCATCACCAGGCTTGACGATCATGACAGTCAGTTCAAAGCCCAAGCTCTTCTTAACCAAGAACAGATCGCATCCGATCAAAGAATTGAGCAGGCTGTGAACCAGATCTCTAGCATGCTAGCATCTGGTCGACCATTTGGCCAACTTCCAAGCCAAACCGAGCCAAATCCGAGAAAGGTGGTATCCGTTCAAGAACCGACAAACTCATCTACTAATGCTTCTTCTATTTTATGCAGGACTGATGAAGCTCCAGAGAAGAAGGAAGCACCGAAGGAGGCGCCTAAGGAGTATGATCCTCCTCTTGCTCCGTACTACGTTAAGCCTCCTTTTCCAAGAGCATTGCTGCCGAACGCGAGGATCAAGACTGGCATGTAGGGAGGTAAAGAAGGATATCCTGCCGCTTGTAGCAAGAAGCCTTCATCGCCATATCCAGCTAAGTGTTCTGATCCTGGTTCTTTCACGCTTCCTTTAGTTATCAATGATGTTGAGATAGAACGTAGTTTGGTTGATCTAGGCGCGTTTGTCAATGTTATGCCTATGAGTTTATTTGAAAAATTGAACCTAGGAGAACTTGAACCAACTAGCATACAACTTGTCTTTGCTGATAGATCACTGAAAACTCCGAGAGGAGAGATAAAAGACGTTGTTACTAAATGTGGTCCTTTCTCGTTCTTAGCTGACTATGTGATCATAGATACTAGTAAGGATGATTCTACCATTCTCATAGGACGACCCTTCATGGCAACAACTGGAATGCAAATTAACGTTCCAAATGGTTCCTTAACCTTGAGGGTTGGTAAGGACACGATAACGTTCCGCCTTAATGACGGAATGAAATATACTCCTTTGAATGAAGAATCTCATTGTCTAGCTGTTGAAACTGTGGAGTTGACTCTGGTCAACTCCGTTACTGACATCTCTTCTAGTGTTCCTAGATCAATGGTTGTTGCAGGTGTTGAACAGATTACCAAGCAGAAACCAAAATCTTCTGCTCAAAAGCCGCCAAAGAAGAAGGAACTGAAAGCCTCTTCATCACCGCCGAGCAAGGAACCTGGCAGGTCACGGAGAAGGAATCAGAAGAAGACGACTCAAATGGTCTGGAGACCAGTTGTTCCACCATCTTCTACCGAGCCAACTGCACCACCAATTCGTTCCGAGCTACCGGCGCCGGAGCAAGTATTGAAGGATAAGTCAAAAGCATCTCCTAAGGAAATACAGACGATCACTGATCCTGGTGATACGAAACTGCAGGTTAAAGAGAGGATGAAGCCGATCGTTCTCATTCCGTCCATCATCTTCCTTGTACAGGATGATCGCTTGACAAAACTTTTTGGTCCGTTCAAGATCACTGATCACCTTCCTGATGGACGTACCAAGCTCATACACGCTAACGGGAAGAAATTTATGCTTGATGGAGATGCCCCGAAGCTCTACTTCATGAACTCCGATGCTAGCGTTAAGGAGATCCTGAGTTGGGATGTCTCCTAATACCGTCCAGGTATCGTCCAGCTCAAGGACGTTAATAAAAGAGCGCTTCGTGGGAGGCAACCCACGGCTGGAGTCAGTTTTTCATTTGTGTCAAACTTAATGTTTTAGAGTCGGTTCGGGGGAGCCAAAAGTGTCAGTTTTCATGATTTTTTTTATTTTTCGTGTGTAGTCTGTGTGTCATCGTTTCAATCACAAGTTGTTTGAGGTTGTTCCGATTTTTGTTGATTTAATTGTGATTTTCTGAAGTTTGCCGGGATTGCGAAAATATTTTCAATCGTACAGGTCAAACTTTTTGGCGAAAATTGCCCCATTTTTGGGCGAAAACTTCCTTGTAAATCCCACTGTGTTTTCTGGTCGATTTTAACTAAACTTTTCGGGAAAACTCTATGAGTTTTCGGCGAAAACTCTTTTGAAAACCGGCAGACGATTTTTACTTGTGTTTTTGACGAAAAATTGCGCACATTTTCGCCAAAAACCTGAGACAAAATTCAACAATTTTTCCCTTATTTTCCCGGTCACTCCCTCTCTCCTCCTCACTTTGCATTTTCGAAACAAAAACAAAACTCTCCCCCTGTTTTAAAACCATCACCGCCGCCACACTTTCACCGCCGCCGCCCATTTCCCGCCGCCGCCGCACCTCTCCCCTCCCTTTTTCGATCACTTCGAGCCATAGACCATCCGAATCAGAGCTCTAGAGCTCCCGTTCTGCCAAACCCTAATTTTCTCAATTTTTCGCCGATTTCTCTTTCTCCGTTCATTTTCAGCACTCATGGGTTCAAGGTAAGTTGTAGAACTTTTCATTCCGAATCTTTTGACATGTTGAATGCTGAATTTCGTCAGGGTTGACTCTCGGTTGACTTTTCGGTTTACCTCGATTTGCGTGCCGACTGATTTTGTGTGAAGTAGGTTAGTTGAATGCTTTGGACTGATCTAGCATGCTTAGGGAGAATTGTGCTGAATTGTAATACCATTTAATCGTGTGTTGATATGCTTAAAGATCGATTCTCTACGGTGTTGACTTTCTCGAAATGTCGGTTTGACCATGAATTGTCTATGTTCCTTTGGCTGCCATGTGTGTTCATTCACGTTCATATTACTATGCTTGCCATATGAGTTATTAATTATGCTGTCATTTCCCGATTTGAGCTAGTAATTGCCATGATTAGGGTTCAATGTGCTATGATGTTGACTTCTCGAATGTCAGTTTGACTTTGATTTGAACATTCCAGCTAGACATATGCATGCTTTGTGATTTATTGTGATTACCAGTTACTTACATTGCTTACACCCACTCAGTTTTCCTCATTTCTTTGTGAAATTGAGTTTTTCTACTAAGTGTGGGGTGGGTTATTAGTTAACTAATCTGGTTTCGTTTCTGGCTATAGGAATGTCACTCATGAGCGCAGGACTAAGGCACGACTTGACACAGGCTCTAGCTCCCGAGCTCCCGCTCCCGTCACTCCCGCCGTCCAGGGCCCTCCACCAGTCTTCCCTGGCCGTGTCGAGTACCACGTCACTGTTGCCCACCTACCCTAGCAGTACTTCGAGCGCTACCAGAGGCTCGAGCGTGTTCCCGAAGCTATCGTTCGTCCATTATCCATGGACTCACTCTTCGAGCACGACGAAGACTGACACCAGAACGTGCTCACCTCACTGACGCACGCAGGCCTGCTGGAGCTGACCACGCTAGCCGCGGACTTCCCAAACGTCGCTCTTCAGGAGTTCTGGGCGACATTCGATCTGGATGAGCACAAGAGGAGGCAGCGCAAGAAGGTTGTCTCCTTCTATCTTGGCGGGGTGTACAAGGAGTTCACCTACAATGAGTTTGCAGCTCATCTTGGCATCCCCCGGGAGCATTACGAGGGAGATCACCTCGGCTGGGAGGACAACTCCGGCAACGGAGAGGAGTACGACGAGCTATGGAGCCACATGACTGGAGTGCCAAGCGATCGAACCACGGCTCATAACTCAGCTAAGTCCCTCTCTCACCCTCTCTATCGTTTTATCCATATGGTTTGGCGTCGTTCTCTGTTATTTGCTCCAGATAAGAGCCGCTACCACGTCAGCAGAGAGGAGCTCATTCTTCTTCGTGCCATCTGGGAAGGTTATCCTCTTCAATCCGGATGGGTGCTTGCCCGCATACTCCGCCTGAAGACTAAGAAGTCGAGGCCACCGAGCTCACTCCTGGGAGGCAACTTTGTCGGCCGACTCATCATCTCCCTCGATCTCAGCCAAGAATATGGCCCGAACGTCCCACGACGCAGAATATACACCGTCGGTGGAGATTTAGCGGTCGAGTACGCCCTCCAGCTGGACGTTGGTCCTCAGGAAGCGGTAGCTCCCCCTCTCCAGGATGAGGAAGAGTCAGAGGAAGAAGATGATGCTGAGGAGCCGCAGCCTCAGCCAGAGCCGGAATTTCATGATCATACACCCTTGCCACATCATCAGGCAGGGTATGAGTACCAGTCGCCGCCGACCATTCCAGAGCCATTCCAGGCACCTCACCCTCAGCACCGACCGCATCCCTCGGACATTGGAGAGCTGTACGAGCGACTCCAGGAGTGGCGGATCACAGATACCGCCACTCAGGATGCCAAATGGATTATTATGCAGCAGCTCATGCTCCGCACTGACGAGAGGTATGAGGCACAACTGGCATGGCAGTGACAGATTGGCGACTCCCTCCACATTCCCCCTCCCGATGCACCTGACCAGCAGTGATCGGGTTGTATTCCTTTTCTGGTCCTTTCTTTTTGTTTCTTCTTTTCGGATTTCGATCCAACTTTTTTCTGTGTGGATCCGAGACACTTGTCCCAGTTTCCTTTTTATCTTTCATTTGTTTTTGTTTTGCAGGCAGTTGGGAGATTCCCTTTGCTTCGCTTTGGTAGATTGCCTCAGCTCTGAGGATTCGTGCTCATCCCCTACACCAACCATCTCGGTCCAGGTTCTTCTACTTCACTTTGAACTCTAGTTTTAGTCCTGTGAGGACACAGTACGATTTAAGTGTGGGGTAGGATGCAAGAGAACCTTTCATGAACCTGATTGCCCTTGATTGTGTTTTTGTGTGCCTCGTGATTCCTTTCCAGTCTCTCTAGCATTAGAATGGCTCAGTTCTTGATTTTTGATGTTAAGTTGTTGTTCAATCTTTCATAATGATGCTTAGACTGCTTAACCTAGAACTTGAGAACCAACATGTTTACTTTGATGCTAAATTGCCTGGTCAGAACAGATTTTTAAAATCACACTTGTAGTTTGTAGCTTGATTGCATGAAAATGACCGAATCCGACTAGCAAACCAACTGTGAGCTTTTCATCCATTGCAAGTAACTTGCAATTTCAATTCTTTTTGAGTGATTTTCTGTTTGCTTGAATGAGTTAGAATTTGCATGAGACCTACTCGAGACCACACGATGACACGAGTTCTAGAATGGTAGGGGCACCTAGATTCAGCTACTAAGCCAGATAGCCTACCTAACGATAAATACATTATGTTTAAACCCTTGAGCTTGGCCTGTTCCTTCGGTTCGATATACATTACAACCATTTCCCATTCTTTCATTCCCCGTTGATCCCCTGTGGTTGTAGTTCTAGATTGACCTACCGGAAGTCGGTTTGTGGTAACCTGCCTATAACCATTAAACAGGTGGTCTTAGCTATTATGTCCAGACGTGTAAACCACTCAAGCAACTAAAAAGAAAGAATCGGCACAAAAAGAAAAAATAGAAAAATAAGAAAATTTCGAAAAAAAAGAGAAAAAAAATCAAAAAAGTTTCAAGTTTTTAGTCAATAAACGTTCTTCTCCCTACAAATGGAAGAACGAAGTCAGAAGAAAAGTCAAAAGAAAAGAGTATAAAGAAAATAAAGTGCTAGGTTGTTTGAGGGTATCATAGGATGAGCGTTACCTATTCCACCCGTGTCTGGTTAGACGGTAGGAAGCCATAGGCAAGATTCGAGGGAAGTTAGTCGAAGCTACACCGCACCAAAGCCATCATCATACATTCCCATCATCCATCTCATCATAAACCCTTGTAGTGTAGAATTCGTTACAGTCCTAGCAGGGAAGTCCTTTTTGACTAGTTACTCGTGTTGTCACAGTGGTGGAGATGTGGTCGAATTGCAAACTTATGACAGAATTCAGTAACAGAAAATGATTGAGAACAGAAACACGTCCTTAAACACAGAGAGTAAGAGTTTCCTGTTTACTAAATATTTCCTGTGTAAGGAGTCTGGTCGGTGAGGTCAAATTTGTGCATAATTGGTTGCTATTACTCGTCGTGTGCAGTTTTTAGTGAGACCAGGTTGTTTGGCTTATCAGGAGGCATGTTAGGTTTCTTGTTCTAGGAATTATCTGTCTAAAAATTCATTGTGTTTGATTGAACTCCAATTTAATAAATCGTATCAATTGTGAACTTGAGCGTTTCTATTCAGTTTGCTTGAGGACAAGCAAAAGCTTAAGTGTGGGGTATTTTGATGACACTCGATTTGACGTGATTATCAACCTCATTTAAGCGACATTTCATTGCTTAAGACATGGTTTTAGGGTAGAATAACGAATATTCACTCAACTACTCTATCTCGTGCCATTTGTGTTACTTTGGCCCGTTTCGGGTCTATTTGATGGTTTTCTAGTGTTTTCGTGTTAGCACAGGTTTTTGCCGTCAAATAAAGTAGTCAAGGACGTGTCTAAGGCGTTAGAACCGCGAGGAATCGCACCGGAATCGACCCAATGAGTCAATCAAGTCGAACCAAATCCTGCTCCCATTTACAATGAAGTTTTTGGCGAAAATCCCCTAGGTTTTCGGCGAAAACTCAAGAAGGAATCGGCTGAGTTCAACAAAGAGAGTTTTTGGCGAAAACTCCAAGTTTTTGCCGAGAACCCGGCGGTCCGAAAATCACAGGAGATGAAGCCGAGCAATCAACCCATTTACAACGGAATTTTCGACGAAAATTTCATAGATTTTAGGCGAAAATTCAAGGCAAAATCCGGCGATATTAGGGTTAAGTATAAATACTTAACCGGCGGCCCAATTGAAGATACATCTCATGATACCAAATAATACCAATTACTTCGAGGATTCTCAAGAGTTCTGGAGTAGAGTTTAGAGTTCGAAGAGCCAGGAAGAGATCGTGACGCCATCCCTTTCATCTCGAAGACTCGGAGCTAGGATTGCAGATTACCGGAGATTGAAGTTTTGCCGGAGTCGTCTTAATTAGGTTTTTCAGATCCTTTTTTGTTCTTCCTCTGTTCAAGATGAACTCTGTCTTTGCCTTTGATTCTTTTGTTATGAACATGAGTAACTAAACTCGTAGAGCTTAGACTAGATGAACCCTAAGTGACCCAAGGCTTTAAAGCGGTCACGGATCGACGGTGATTAGATTCAAAGTTCAATCAGTTTCTCTTTCATGTTTGATTTGTTCTTCGTTGTTCATGTTTCTTGTCTGGATTGATCACCTAGATTAGATTCTTGTTAAGCTAAGGATAGAAGCGAACGCTCGCCTTACTTTAAAACATCAAATCGAACAATTAACCTAATCATTCGAGTGTGCCTTTCGTAGGAACCAGTTAGGGTTAATCCACTGCAAGAGTAACTCATAAATCATTAGTAATTGCACCAGTTAGTTAAGTCATTGCGAGAGGTGACCGTACCCGGGCGGCTAATTAATCTTGGTAGCTAGATCGGATAGAGCGAACGTTCGCCAGTCTTAAACCTAAGGGTAAGGAGTTATGGTGGTGTCTTAGAATTGATTGAACGAGAATCAAAATCCGCTGATTTATTGATTGCCAATGCTCTGGTGAACGAAGGGGGATTCAAAGTCTAAGCTTGTCTGTCATCTTTGCTTAATCAACCAATCTTTCAATCTATTTTCAGTTTTAATTTTTAATTTCCGTGCATTTCTTAGAATTAGAAGTCGTGGAACTCACACCACGCATAAAGTGTTAAACCTGAGTAATTTACCTTTATATTTGAGTAGACAATTATTAGAAGACCCGTGGAATACGATCTACCCTAGCTTTCAGCTTGGTAGTTATTTGATTGACCCGTACTACAACGGTTCATCAATGGGTCACCCGTATTTTCACCTAGTTCCAACCATTAGGTTATGCTACTGCTACTTAGCTTGTTAATTATCCATTAACAATGGAGTTCATAATGAACATCCTCACTATCATACAATAACCAGTAGGACTTTCTCTAATAGTTCCGATAAAGTAAGACTGGAACAGACAATGCCATCAACCCAAAATCAACAACTAGTACCAATATCATTGTCAACCTCAAAACCAGAAACCCATCATGCATCAATCCCAATACCCATTCCGAGAATCATTAGCCTAGTGATGACACTCGATTTGACGTGATTATCAGCCTCATTTAAGCGACATTTCTTTGCTTAAGACATGGTTTTTAGGGTAGAATAACGAATATTCAATCGATTGCCCTATCTCGTGCCATTTGTGTTACCTTGGCCCGTTACGGGTCTAGTTGATGGTTTTCTAGTGTTTTTACGTTAGCACAGGTTTTGGCCGTCAAATAAAGTAGCCATGGACGTGTCTAAGGCGTAGGAACCTCGAGGAATCAAACCGGAATCGATCAAAGGAGCCAATCAAGTCAAACTGAAAATCTGCCATTCACACTTACAGTTTCGGCGAAACCAGGCCTCCAATTTCGGCGAAACCAGCTGTTCAAATCAACTGATGCCAAGAGAAGGATGGTTTCGGCGAAACCAATCAACTGCTCGGACCGAAGACATTGAACAGCCGGCGGAGCATTGAACTCAAAGCCAGTTTCACCGAAACTATCCCTATGGTTTCGGCGAAAACATCAGCTCAGCCCGGCCCAACTAGGGTTAAGTATTTATACTTAATCCGGCGGCCCGGAGAGAGGAACAATCATAATTTACAAACATACAACTTTTCGAGATCAGAATTCTCTGAAGTTCTGGAGCGAAGAGCTGGAGTTCAAAGAGCCGGATAGAGATCGTGACGCCATCCCTTCCACCTCGAAGAACCGGAGCTAGGAGTGCAACTTACCGAAGATCGGAGTCTGTCAGAGTCGTCTGAATTAGGTTTTTCAGATCCTTTTCTGTTCTTCCTCTGAATGATGAACTCTTTCCTTGTCTTTGTTTCTTTTGTAATGATCATGAGTAGCTAAACCCTTTAGAGCTTAGACTAGATGAACCCTAAGTGACCCAGGGCTTTAAAGCGGTCACGGATCGGCGGTGATTAGATTCGAAATTCAATCAGTTCTTTTTCATGTTTGATTCGTTCTTCATTGTGCATGTTTCTTGTCTGGATTGATCACCTAGATTAGATTCTTGTTAAGCTAAGGATAGAAGCGAACGCTCGCCTTACTTTAGAACATCGAATTAAACAATTAACCTTATAATTGGAGTGTGCCTTTCATAGGAACCGGTTAGGGTTAATTCACTGCAAGAGTAACTCATTAATCACTAGTAATTACACCAATTAACTAAGTCATTGCGAGAGGCGACCGTACCCGGGCGGCTAGTTAATCTTGGTAGTTAGAACGGATAGAGCGAACGTTCGCCGGTCTTAAACCTAAGGGTAAGGAGTTATGGTGGTGTCTTAGTAATTGATTGAATGAGAATCGAAATCCGCTGATCTGTTGATTGCCAATGCTCTGGGGAACGAAGGGGGATTCAAAGTCTAAGTTCGTCTGTCATTCTTGTTTCCAAACCCTAATTCTCAATCTGCTTTAGTTTAATCTTTTTAATTTTTCTGCATTTCTTAGAAGTAGAAGTCGTGGAACTCACACCACGCACAACGTGTTTTTCCTTGAATAATTTGTTAGTTCTGAAGTAGCCAATCATTCGAAGGCCCGTGGAATACGATCTGCTATACGCTTTTTCTTAGCATTAGTAGTTTTTATTTGGCTGAACCCTCAACGACAGGTTCACCAAATTGGCGCCGTTGCCGGGGACTTCTTTTGATTGTTGAAAGAAGAACTGGCAATTTATTCTTCTACTTTCCATCTTTCATTTTTCCATCCACTTCGATTTTACGCCGGTATGTTTGCTTTTGTTGCTTGTAGGTTGTTCTACAGGTTCATGAACCGCTCGATCGCTCATTCTCAGTTCAAGCCGGGCAATTCTGCTCCGCCGAAGAAACCGCGAGCTCAGAAGCAAGTTATAACCACACCGCCTACACCACCTATCCCTCAAAAGATTGAGGAGTTGAAGGAGAACTCCTCATCTTCATCCGTTTCATCCACTACTTCAGATTCACCACCACCTTCTCCTCCCGTACTAGCTGCTCAGCGCACCGTGGCGGATTACTGTAGACCAAATGTGGCTTACCTCCGAGCTAGCGTCGTCGTGCCGCACAATGATGACGACCCTGATTATGATATCACAACCTTCGTCCTGAACATGGTCACTAAGACTCTTCGATTCGAAGGGAAGCTGCAAGAAAACCCCCGCACACATTTGGCGAACTTCCTTGACATGTGCGAGACGTTTAAAAAAGGGAATCTCAACAAGAACAATCTTTGCTTGCGGGCATTCCAATTCTCTCTTAAAGGCAACGCCAAGGTATGGCTCAGCTCAAAACCACCTGGCTATTACACTGACTGGGATCATCTAGCTCAAGACTTCATAGAAGAATATTATCCCCCTTCAAGAACTACATTCTACAAGGATAGCATCGCTAGGTTCTCTCAGAAGGAAGGAGTCAGTTTACACGACGCTTGGAACGATTTCCAAACACTCCTATCTGAATGCCCTCATCATGGATTCAACCAGAGTCAGCTAGCTGAAATCTTTGCCCAAGGGATGAATGAAGAAACAGCTGAATGGGTCAACATCTTAGCTGATGGCGACTGCACAGCACTTGAACCAGAAGCTGCTCTACTTCACTTTGCGGACTGCGCATCTAAGTCCAGAAATAGGGAAAGACAGTTTGGAGCAGCCATGAGTCAACCAAGTTGTGAAGATCAAATTAAGATCGCAGTACAGAAACAAATGGAAGAGATCCTCGGTACAACTAATAACTGGCCTAAAAAGGAAGTCAACTTCATTGATCACAGCTTCACCAGGGATCAAAGAGGCGACCCTGACTACCGTCAGTTCAGAACACCTCCTCAACAACGGGAAGGCTTCTATGAGCGTCCTCCCTACAACTTCCAACTCGACCAGAGCCGAAATCAATACATGGACAATGGTTATCAAGATCCTTCCAGATTCACCAGAGTACAGCAGCCTCTGAATTTTAGATCTGAGGACAATTGGGAGAGGAGAATAGCCAGGAAGTTTGATCTAATTACAGCAAGACTTGATGATCACGAGGAAAGATTTAGAGCGCAAGATGCTCTTAAAAAAGGGCAGATCGCACAAGGACAGAGAATAGAGGATATGATAAATAAAATTGCTAGTGCGATGGCTCGTCTTCCCATCTTCAATCAGGCTCCATCTCCAGACAGCTCCACCGTGAAGAACGAGCACGCTAAGGCCGTAACAACCAGGAGCAGTGAGCAGACCAGCCCGTCTGAGAAGGAAGAAATTCCCGTTTCCAATGAGGGAGAGTGCTCGGCTATCATCCCTCGACCACCACCCATACCTATTTTAGCTAAGTGTCCCGACCCTGGTCCTTTTACTTTACCTTTGAGCATTAATGACATTGAAATCGAGCGTAGCATAATTGACCTAGGTGCTTCTATAAATGTCATGCCTATGTGTTTATATAAGAAACTGAACCTAGGGGAATTACAACCTGCCAACATGAATTTAATGTTCGCTGACAAAACTCTAAGAGAACTTAGAGGAATGATCCAGGATGTAATCACTTGCTGTGGCCCGTTCCAGTTTTTCGTTGATTATATAGTTATGGATACTCAAGAGACATATTCTACCCTTCTCTTGGGTCGGTCATTGATGACACTCGATTTGACGTGATTATCAGCCTCATTTAAGCGACATTTCTTTGCTTAAGACATGGTTTTTAGGGTAGAATAACGAATATTCAATCAATTGCCCTATCTCGTGCCATTTGTGTTACCTTGGCCCTTTTCGGGTCTATTTGATGGTTTTCTAGTGTTTTTGCGTAAGCACAGGTTTTTGCCGTCAAATAAAGTAGCCATGGACTTGTCTAAGGCATAGGAACATCGAGGAACTGAACCGGAATCGATCAAAGGAGCCAATCAAAGTCAAACCAAAAATCTGCCATTCACACTTACAGTTTCGGCGAAACCAGGCCTCCAGTTTCGACGAAACCAGCAGTACAAATCAACTGATGCCAAGAGAAGGATGGTTTCGGCGAAAAGAGCCCAGAGTTTTTGGCGAAAATGCAAGGGAAAATCAATGGCGCCAACAGAAGGATGGTTTCGGCGAAACCATTCAACTGCTCGGACCGAAAATAATGAACAGCCGGCGGAGCCCTGAACTCAAAGCCAGTTTCACCGAAACTACCCCTATGGTTTCGGCGAAAATGTTTTCCTTTTCCACGGCAAAATCAGAAACCCTAATCAACCCTATTTAAAGCAGGAGTCGGCAGCCATTCGGAGAAGAATTGACAAGACACAACAATTCATTATTCATATTTTCACAAATCAGACTTTTGAGAGTCAGCCGACTCTAGGGTCGATAGATAGAGTTTAGAGAGTTCCAAGATCCGTGGAGAGATCGTGACGCCATCCTTCACCTCGGAGAACTCGGAGCTTAAAGTTGAAGATCCAGGAGATTGAAGCTTCGCGGGAGTCGTCAGAATTAGGTTTTTCAGTTCTTATCTGTTCTTCCTCTATATGATGATCTTCATTGTTGCCTTTGATTCTCTTGTTTCCGATATGAGTAACTGAACTTGTAGAGCTTAGATTAGATGAACCCTAAGTGACCCAAGGCTTTAAAGCGGTCACGGATTGGCGGTAATCAGATTCGAAGTTCAATCAGTTCTCTTTGCATGTTTGATTCGTTCTTCTTTGTTCATGTTTCTTGTCTGGATTGATCCCCTAGATTAGATTCTTGTTAAGCTAAGGATAGAAGCGAACGCTCGCCTTACTTTAGAACATCGAATTGAACAATTAACCTTATAATTGGAGCGTGCCTTTCGTAGGAACCGGTTAGGGTTAATTCACTGCAAGAGTAACTCATTAATCACTAGTAATTACACCAGTTAATTAAGTCGTTGCGAGAGGCGACCGTACCCGGGCGGCTAGTTAATCTTGGTAGTTAGAACGGATAGAGCGAACGTTCGCCGGTCTTAAACCTAGGGGTAAGGAGTTATGGTGGTGTCTTAGTAATTGATTGAATGAGAATCGAAATCCGCTGATCTTGTGATTGCCGTTGCTCTGGTGATCTAAGGGGGATTCGAAATCTAAGTTCGTCTATCTTCCCGTTAGTCAATCTTTTAATCTTTCTGTCTTTTGTTTTCCTTTGCTTAATAGATTAGAAGTCGTGGAACTCACACCACGCACAACGTGTTTTAACCTGAGTAATTTGCCAGCTTCTTCAAAGTAGTCGATTAGAAGAAACCTCGAGTCGAATACGATCTGCTATACGCTTTTTCTTAGCATTAGTAGTTATTTGGTTGAACACATCACAACGACACGTTCACCAAATTGGCGCCGTTGCCGGGGACTCTTCTAATTGTTTGAAAGAAGAGTTGGCAAATTATTCTTCTACCTTTCCGCCTTACCATTTATTTTCCTTCATATTTTCATGATTTACCTGGGTAGTGCTTCTTAGTTTTGATTATGCAGGGTAACAGGTGGGATGACCAGTACCGAGAGCAGTACATCAATGAAGCACCATATCCCGATCATTATCGAGAAATGCTACATCAACAACAACAACAAACGACGAGATTTGACTCCCTCTTTGATAAAATCTCTTCAATGCTACAAGGTTACCAAGAGACACACCAACAAGAGCATCAAAGTGGCGCTCGAGATAACCAAGAGATGCTTCATGAACATCAACAATGCTCGTCAAGAACCCAATCTGCCGTGGATAATATCTCTTCAATGCTACAAGCTCTTCTCACGACGGACATCAAGCTCGAGCAACCAAAGCAGTTAATGATAGAAGACGCTCAAGAGCTGTTCGAAGAAGAAGATGATGATCCTATCCATGACTATTATGAGCTAGAAGCATCTGTTGAAGAATCCTTGGCGGTGGTGGTTGATGAAGACAAAGAGCCAATCCATCTTGAAGTTGAAGCCGAAGAGGAGCACATAGAGATTGAGGAGATACCCTCACCTACACTTCCGCCGAGTCAACCTGTAGAGAAGATGGAGCTTATTGATCATGCCGTGCCGTACTACCTGTTTCCTCCTCCAGAAGGAGAATTCAAGAAGAACTGGTCATCCAACCAGAACCACGATCTACTGGAACACTACCGGTTACATCACCCTGCTGGAGTGCTACATGGCACTCAACCGCTGGCCTTGAAGAAGACGATTGACTTCAAGGAACTTCTGAGTTGGGGTCCCTAACAGGTATCGTCCGGCTCAAGGACATTAAACGAGAGCGCTTCGTGGGAGGCAGCCCACGGCTGGAGTCCGTTTTTGAATTTTTGAGTCAGTCTTTTCGTCGTTCGAGTCAGGTTCGGGGGAGCCAAAGTGTCAATTTAATTTCCTTTCATTTTGATTCGTTTCGGTTGGGTTTTGAAAAAAAAAAGTATTTTCGGTGAAAAATAATAAATTTCTATCCGAAAACTGCAAACAGTGAACTTCTCATTATTTTTGCCAGTTTTCGAAGATATTTTCGGCGAAAATATTATGAAATTTTCGCTGAAAATTTGTTCTGTTTTGAAAATCAGATTCCTTTTTTCGGTCCGATTCTAACGCATACTTGATCGTCCAAATCGGAGCTCTGTACTCCAGTTATGCCCGAAACAAGTTTTTCACGTTTTTGGCCAACTTCGTCACTTTCCGTCTATTTTCTTGAGTCGTGTCTAAAAGGTTAGTTGTTGGGTTTTCAATTTCGAATCTTTTGACATATTGATTGTTGAATTTCGACGAGTTTAATACCGGTCTACCTCGTTTTGCGTGTCTGCTGTTTTGGTGTGATTTTTTCTGAACTAATTGAGCTTGGATGATCTAGATTGCTCTAGGAGTGTCGTGCCGTGAATTTGAAAAAAAAAAAAAGAGTCAAAATATTTTCAAAATTCCCCTTAACCTTCTTTGTTCAACTTTTATTCTGTGTGGATCCGGGACACTTGTCCCGGTATCCTTTTGATCTTTTTGTTGTTTTTGTTTTGTAGGATCTTGAGTAGCTACTCCGCTCTGCTTCGGGCTATTCGTGTTCATCCCCTACACCGACCATCACCATCCAGGTTCTTCGTATCTCTCTACTCTAGATTAATTCTGTGAGGACACAAAAACCGTTTAAGTGTGGGGTAGGAGTCTAGGATTCTACATGATCTTGCTTGCTATCTATGATTCTGTGGTTCAAATTTGAAAATTTCTCTTGCATAGAATGGCTCAATTCTTGACTTGTGATGTTAAATTGACTTTAATTTTGAACAATGACGTCTAGACTGTTCCATTTAGAACCTGTAACTAACGTGTTGGAACTGATATTAAATGAGTCTAGGTCAGAACAGATCATAAATCACTTCAGTAGTTGAAACTTGAATTAATTGAATTGATTGGTTTGTTAATAACAAAGCTCGATAACACCGATCTAAGATGATAGATGCTAGCTTCTCCCATGTTTTTCACTTCATATTTGTTCACCTGTGATTGTGGCTTGAGATTACACGAAAATCCAATTCGAAATCTTGTGTAAAAAGTTATAACTAGCTAGGATTAAGTGGCTAAATGGTTAATCAAGTAATTGAGTTAATCGAATCAATTTTAAGTTCTTTAAAGTGATGAAAATAAAGCTAGGCAAGCCCGACACCTAAGTGAAGTGTTCGGGCTGAGCACTAGCAAAGGCACAAATACTGTGAGCTAGGCAGGTCCAACACCTAAGTGAAGTGTTTGGTATCGAGCACTAGTATGCAGTAAATAAATTAAAGGAAGAAGTTGAAACTTGAAATAAATTGTGGTTTAAATCAGTCCTAGCTAGAACATGTAACGTACAGATCTAGAAATGGATGAAGTCGAGTCGATAGCCACGTCACTTTTCCTACCTCCGCATCCACATCATGGCTAGAGCTTAAAGTCTTTTTGATTAGAATTGGTGTTATCGTAGTCGGTTAATTGTGATTAATTGTTTTGCCAAGAAACGAGCTTTGTTAAAATCACTACATGAAGTGTGCAGAAATTAGTAAGATCGAAAACTTGTTTGGTTGATGTTCTTGCATGTGTAGGTCACTCTTTCTACGTGGAACAGTCTAAACCAAATTGTTAGAATTGAATCTCAGTTTAATCTCGTGTCATTTGTGAATTTGAGTGTGTTCTAGTTCAGTTTGCTTGAGGACAAGCAAAAGCTTAAGTGTGGGGTATTTGATGACACTCGATTTGACATGATTATCAGCCTCATTTAAGCGACATTTCTTTGCTTAAGACATGGTTTTTAGGGTAGAATAACGAATATTCAATCAATTGCCCTATCTCGTGCCATTTGTGTTACCTTGGCCCTTTTCGGGTCTATTTGATGGTTTTCTAGTGTTTTTGCGTAAGCACGGTTTTTGCCGTCAAATAAAGTAGCCATGGACGTGTCTAAGGCATAGGAACATCGAGGAACTGAACCGGAATCGATCAAAGGAGCCAATCAAAGTCAAACCGAAAATCTGCCATTCACACTTACAGTTTCGGCGAAACCAGGCCTCCAGTTTTGGCGAAACCAGCTGTTCAAATCAACTGATGCCAAGAGAAGGATGGTTTTGGCGAAAAGAGCCCAGGGTTTTTGGCGAAAATGCAAGGGAAAATCAATGGCGCCAACAGAAGGATGGTTTCGGCGAAACCATTCAACTGCTCGGACCGAAAATAATGAACAGCCGGCGGAGCCCTGAACTCAAAGCCAGTTTCGCCGAAACTACCCCTATGGTTTCGGCGAAAATATTTTCCTTTTCCGCGGCAGAATCAGAAACCCTAATCAACCCTATTTAAAGCAGGAGTCGGCAGCCATTCGGAGAAGAATTGACAAGACACAACAATTCATTATTCATATTTTCACAAATCAGACTTTTGAGAGTCAGCCGACTCTAGGGTCGATAGATCGAGTTTAGAGAGTTTGAAGATCTGTGGAGAGATCGTGACGCCATCCTTCACCTCGGAGAACTCGGAGCTTAAAGTTGAAGATCCAGGAGATTGAAGCTTCGCGGGAGTCGTCAGAATTAGGTTTTTCAGTTCTTATCTTTTCTTCCTCTATATGATGATCTTCATTGTTGCCTTTGATTCTCTTGTTTCCGATATGAGTAACTGAACTTGTAGAGCTTAGATTAGATGAACCCTAAGTGACCCAGGGCTTTAAAGCGGTCACGGATTGGCGGTAATTAGATTCGAAGTTCAATCAGTTCTCTTTGCATGTTTGATTCGTTCTTCTTTGTTCATGTTTCTTGTCTAGATTGATCCCCTAGATTAGATTCTTGTTAAGCTAAGGATAGAAGCGAACGCTCGCCTTACTTTAGAACATCGAATTGAACAATTAACCTTATAATTGGAGCGTGCCTTTCGTAGGAACCGGTTAGGGTTAATTCACTGCAAGAGTAACTCATTAATCACTAGTAATTACACCAGTTAATTAAGTCGTTGCGAGAGGCGACCGTACCCGGGCGGCTAGTTAATCTTGGTAGTTAGAACGGATAGAGCGAACGTTCGCCGGTCTTAAACCTAAGGGTAAGGAGTTATGGTGGTGTCTTAGTAATTGAGAATGAGAATCGAAATCCGCTGATCTTGTGATTGCCGTTGCTATGGTGATCTAAGGGGGATTCGAAATCTAAGTTCGTCTATCTTCCCGTTAGTCAATCTTTTAATCTTTCTGTCTTTTGTTTTCCTTTGCTTAATAGATTAGAAGTCGTGGAACTCACACCACACAACGTGTTTTAACCTGAGTAATTTGCCAGCTTCTTCAAAGTAGTCGATTAGAAGAAACCTCGAGTCGAATACGATCTGCTATACGCTTTTTCTTAGCATTAGTAGTTATTTGGTTGAACGCATCACAACGACACGTTCACCAGTCATTCATGGCGACAGCCGGAATTAATGTCAATGTTCCTAATGGCTCTCTAACTGTAAGGGTGGGGAAGGATACTGCAACATTCCGTCTCAAGGACGGGATGAAATACATTCCTAAGGAAGAATTAAATTGTTTATCTGTAGAGATTGTGGAGTTGGCCTCGGTCAACTTCATTTCTAATGTTTCTTCCAGTGTTTCAAGATCAATTGACACTGCAGGTGCTGAATAGATTACCGAGCAGAAGCCAGAAATATCGGTTCAGAAGCCACCTAAGAAGAAGAAGGAACTGCAAGCCTCTTCTAAACCACCGAGCAGACCTCGAGGAAAGAACAAGAAGACGGAGACCAAAAATTTCGCCATCTTCCACCGAGCCAGCTGCAACACCATTTCGTTCCGAGAAACCGGCGCCGGAACAAGTATGGAAGGAGAAGCCGAAAGCGTCTCCTAAGGAAGTACTAACGATCACCGATCCTGGTGATAACAAGCCGAAGAAGAAAGAAAAAGAGAAACCGACAGTCCTCATTCCTTCCATCGTCACACTAAAGAAGGATGACCTCTCGAGAGAGCTGTTCGGACCATTCAAGTTCGTTGATCATCTTCCTGACGGACGTACCAAACTACTACATGCAAACGGGAAGAGATTCACGCTTACCGGAGAAGTCCCGAAGCTGTACTTCATGAACTCCGACGCGAGCGTGAAGGAGGATCTAAGTTGGGATGTCTCCTAATACCGTCCAGGTATCGTCCAGCTCAAGGACGTTAATAAAAGAGCGCTTCGTGGGAGGCAACCCACGGCTGGAGTCAGTTTTGTTTTGTTTCAACCTTGGTATTTTAGAGTCGGTTCGGGAGAGCCAAAAGTATCAGTTTGTTGATTTAATATTTTTCGTGTAGAGTCTGCGTGTCATAGAGTCAGTTGCAAGTTGATTGAGGTCGTTCCGATTTTTCTGGATTTAACTGTGATTTTCTGAAGTTGGCCTGATTTACGAAAATATTTTAAACCCGAACAGTTCAAATTTTTTGGCGAAACCACCCTTGTTTTCGGCGAAACCGATTTTCAAATTTCGAACCTGTTTCTCCTGTTCCTCATTTTCGGTTCGAAAAAATTTCTGTTTTCGGCGAAACCATTTCACCTAAATTTTCGGTGAAACCGAGCTTTTATTTTCGGCGAAACCGCCTTTTTCAAATCGGTCAATCCATGTTAACTTGTAGTTTCGGCGAAACCACCCCCCTACTTTCGCCAAAACTGATTTGAAAAATCACCCAAAAATCCCCTTTAAAATTTCGGACCACCCCCTCTCTCATCCCCTCTCATTTTCGCCCAGCCACCCGACCGCCCCATTTCAAAACTCGCCACCGCCGTCCGCCGCCGCCACCACCGTCGCCGCACCTCTCCCCTCCTCATTCCGATCCCACCAAGCCCTAGAACGTTCGAATCGGAGCTTTGCAGCTCCAGTTCTCCGAAACCCCAGTTTTCAAGTTTTTCACCGATTCCTCTTGCCTCGTTCACTTTTAGCAATCATGACTTCAAGGTAAGTTGTATGACTTTTCAATATGAATCTTTTGACATATAGATTGCTGAATTTCGTCGAGGTTGACTTTCAGTTGACTTTTTGGTTTGCCTCGTTTTGCGTGCCGACTGTTTCGTGTGAACTAGGATTAACTGAACTTATAGAACTGTTCTAGGATGCTTAGGGAGTTCCGTGCTTAATCTCCATATCATTTGGTCATGTGTTGCTATGCATACGATTAATTCCTTGTTATGTTGACTTTTGTGAGAAATGTCGGTTTGACTTTGAATTATTGTGATCGTTTGGCTGCCTGATGTGTTCATTCTTGTTCATATTATCGTGCTGCCATTTGAAATAATATTTTACCGTCGTTCTCCGAGTTGTGACAGTCTCGTCATGATTAGGGTCCAATATGCTTAAATGTTGACTTTCTAAATGTCGGTTTGACTTTTTGAACTCTGATTGTAATTATCCGATTCTGGCTGTTCCGAAGTATGTATTTTACTGTCTATGATTACCGGTTACTCCGCTTTACTTACCCCCCTTAGTTTCCCTCGTTTCTTTGTGAAATTGAGTTTTTCTACTAAGTGTGGGGTAAGGTTTTGGTCGACTATTTTCATTCTGGTTTAGGAACACCTTTGAGCGCAGGACTAAGGCGCGACTCGATGGCGCCTCGAGCTCAGGGGCTGCCGCTCCCGTCACACCCGCCATTCTGGGTCCTCCACCTGCACTCCCTCGCCATGCTGGTTACCATCCCACCATCGCCCGTCTACCAGACTTCTACTTTGAGAGCTTCCAGAAGATCGAGCACATCCGTGGAGCTGACGTGCGTCCTTTATCCATGGAGTCACTCCAGGAGCATAACGAGGATTCCTACCGGAACGTGTATGACGCCCTAGCACCGGCCGGTCTCCTAGAGCTGACCACCATAGCCGCCGAGTTCCCAGACATTGCTCTCCAGGAGTTCTGGGCGACATTTGACTTGGACGAGCATAAGAGGAGACGGGGCCAGAAGGTGATCACCTTCTTTCTTGGTGGGGTGTACAGGCAGCTCACCTACGATGAGTTTGCCGCTCATCTGGGCATCCCCTACGAGCACTATCACGATCACCACCTCGGCTGGGGCGATGATGATGACGACGAGGAGTTGCACGCCCTCTGGAGCCACATGACAGGCGTGCCTGGCGATCGCCTCGGGAAGAGCAACTCAGTTAAGTCTCTCTCTCACCCGCTCTATAAGTTTATTCATATGGTTTGGCGGAGGTCACTTTTATATGTCAGAGACAAGGATCCCACCATATCCTTAAGGAGGAGCTCGTGCTTCACCGAGCCATCCGAGAGAGCTACCCTCTCCACCCCGGCTGGGTGCTAGCTCACATCTTCAGCCAGCGGACCAAGAGGAAGAAGCTACCACGCAAACTCTTGGGAGGCAACTTCATAGGTCAGCTCATCCTCTCCTTCGGCATCAGCCATGAATATGGCCCTAACATTCCACGACACCCAATTATGACCGTTGGAGGAGACTTGGCGGTCGAGTACGACTTAGAACTCGACCTCAGTCCCCATGTCGCAGCAGATCCTCCACTCCAACCTACGATCGAGTCGGAGGACGAAGATGATGCTGAGGAGCAGCAGCCGCAGCCGCCGCCTGAGTTTCAAGATTACATACCCTCGCCACACCATCAGGCAGGGTACATCCACCAGTCACCGCCGCGCATTCCAGATCCATTTTCGGCGCATACTCACCAGCCGCGACATCACCCCGCGGATGTGGGAGAGTTATACGAGCGACTGCAGGAGTGGCGCATCACCGACAACGCCGCTCAAGAGGCGCGATGGACTATTATGCAGCAACATATGCGCCGCGCCGACCGGCGATATGAGCGACAGCTCGGCGATTACTTCCACTTCCCCCACCCCGACACCTCTGACCAGTGATGATCAGGTGGTGTCCTTTTCCTTGTCCTTTCTTTTTATTTCTTCTTTTCGGACTTCGGTCCAACTGGATCCGGGGCACTTGTCCCGGTTTCCTTTTTATGTTTCATTTGTTTTTGTTTTGTAGGCAGTTGGGAGATTCCTTTGCTTCAGGTTCTGTTACACTTCCCTCCGCTCCAAGGATCCGTGCTTACCCTCTGAAATCAACCGTCCTCATCCAGGTTCTTACATTCCAATCTGAACTCTAGAATTAGTCCTGTGAGGACACAGTCCGATTTAAGTGTGGGGTAGGATGCTAGAGAACCTTGCATGAACTTGATTGCCCTTGATTGTGTTTTGTGTGCCTCGTGATTCCATTCCAGTCTCTCTAGCATTAGAATGGCTCAGTTCTTGATTTTTGATGTTAAGTTGTTGTTCAACCTTTCATAATGATGCTTAGACTACTTAACCTAGAACTTGAGAACCAACTTGTATGCTTTGATGCTAAATTGCCTGGTCAGAACAGAATTTTAAAATCACACTTGTAGTTTGTAGCCTTGATTGCATGAAAATGACCGAATCCGACTAGCAAACCAACTGTGAGCTTTTGATCCATTGCACGTAACTTGCAATTTAAATTCTTTCTGAGTGGTTTTCTGTTTACTTGAATGAGTTAGAATTTGCATGAGACCTACTCGAGACCACACGATGACACGAGTTCTAGAAGGATAGGGGCACCTAGATTCAGCTACTAAGCCAGATAGCCTACCAAACGATAAATCCACTAGGTTTAGACCCTTGAGCTTGGCCTGTTCTTTCGGTTTGATAATACATTGCAGCCATTTCCCATTTCTTTCATTCCCCGTTGATCCCCTGTGGTTGCAGTTCTAGATTGACCTACCGGAAGTCGGTTTGTGGTAACCTGCCTATAGCCATTAAACAGGTGGTCTTAGCTAATACGTCCAGACGTGTAAACCCCTCTAGCAACTAAAAGAAAATCGGCACAAAAAGAAAAAATATAGAAAGAAAGAAAAGAAGCAAGCTTCAGAAAAAAGAGAGAAGCAGAAAAATCAGAAAAACACGAAAAAGTTCAAAGTGTTGTTCAATAAAACGTTCTTCTCCCTACAAATGGAAGAACGAAGTCAAAAGAAAAGTTCAAAAGAAAGCAAAAGAAAAAAAATGTGTATGCAAAAGGAAAAGAATAAGTGCTAGTTTGCTTGAGGGTATCATAGGACGAGCGTTCATCATTCCACCAGTGTTTGGTTAGACGGTAGGAAGCCATAGATTAGATTCAAGGGAAGTTAGTCGAAAGCTACACCGCACCAAGCCATCATCATTCATTCCCATCATCCATCTCATTATAAACCCGAGTAGTGTAGATTTCATTACGGTCCTAGCAGGGAAGTCCTTCTTGACTAGATACTCGTGTTGTCACAGTGGTGGAGATGTGGTCGAAATGCAAACCTATGACAGAATTCGGTAACAGAGAATGATCGAGAGCAGAAACACGTCCCTAAACACAGAGAGTGAGAGTTCCCATTGTACTAAATATATCCTGTGTGAGGAGTCTGGTCAGTCAGGTCAAATTCGTGCATGATTGATTGCTAACTACTTGTCGTGGCAGTTTATTAGTGAGACCAGGTAGTTTGGCTGATCTGTTTGCATGTTAGGTTTCTTGTTCTAGGATCGATCTGTCTAATAATTCATTGTGCTTGATTGAGCTCCAATTTAATCGATCTTATCATTTATGAACATGAGCGTTTCTATTCAGTTTGCTTGAGGACAAGCAAAAGCTTAAGTGTGGGGTATTTGATGACACTCGATTTGACGTGATTATCAGCCTCATTTAAGTGACATTTCTTTGCTTAAGACATGGTTTTTAGGGTAGAATAACGAATATTCAATCGATTGCCCTATCTCGTGCCATTTGTGTTACCTTGGCCCGTTCCGGGTCTATTTGATGGTTTTCTAGTGTTTTTACGTTAGCACAGGTTTTTGCCGTCAAATAAAGTAGCCATGGACGTGTCTAAGGCGTAGGAACCTCGAGGAATCAAACCGGAATCGATCAAAGGAGCCAATCAAGTCAAACCGAAAATCTGCCATTCACACTTACAGTTTCGGCGAAACCAGGCCTCCAATTTTGGCGAAACCAGCAGTTCAAATCAACTGATGCCAAGAGAAGGATGGTTTCGACGAAACCAATCAACTGCTCGGACCGAAGACATTGAACAGCCGGCGGAGCATTGAACTCAAAGCCAGTTTCGCCGAAACTATCCCTATGGTTTCGGCGAAAACATCAGCTCAGCCCGGCCCAACTAGGGTTAAGTATTTATACTTAATCCGGCGGCCCGGAGAGAGGAACAATCATAATTTACAAACATACAACTTTTTGAGATCAGAATTCTCTGAAGTTCTGGAGCGAAGAGCTGGAGTTCGAAGAGCCGGATAGAGATCGTGACGCCATCCCTTCCACCTCGAAGAACCGGAGCTAGGAGTGCAACTTACCGAAGATCGGAGTCTGTCAGAGTCGTCTGAATTAGGTTTTTCAGATCCTTTTCTGTTCTTCCTCTGAATGATGAACTCTTTCCTTGTCTTTGTTTCTTTTGTAATGATCATGAGTAGCTAAACCCTTTAGAGCTTAGACTAGATGAACCCTAAGTGACCCAGGGCTTTAAAGCGGTCACAGATCGGCGGTGATTAGATTCGAAATTTAATCAGTTCTTTTTCATGTTTGATTCGTTCTTCATTGTGCATGTTTCTTGTCTGGATTGATCACCTAGATTAGATTCTTGTTAAGCTAAGGATAGAAGCGAACGCTCGCCTTACTTTAGAACATCGAATTAAACAATTAACCTTATAATTGGAGTGTGCCTTTCGTAGGAACCGGTTAGGGTTAATTCACTGCAAGAGTAACTCATTAATCACTAGTAATTACACCAATTAATTAAGTCGTTGCGAGAGGCGACCGTACCCGGGCGGCTAGTTAATCTTGGTAGTTAGAACGGATAGAGCGAACGTTCGCCGGTCTTAAACCTAAGGGTAAGGAGTTATGGTGGTGTCTTAGTAATTGATTGAATGAGAATCGAAATCCGCTGATCTGTTGATTGCCAATGCTCTGGGGAATGAAGGGGGATTCAAAGTCTAAGTTCGTCTGTCATTCTTGTTTCCAAACCCTAATTCTCAATCTGCTTTAGTTTAATCTTTTTAATTTTTCTGCATTTCTTAGAAGTAGAAGTCGTGGAACTCACACCACGCACAACGTGTTTTTCCTTGAATAATTTGTTAGTTCTGAAGTAGCCAATCATTCGAAGGCCCGTGGAATACGATCTGCTATACGCTTTTTCTTAGCATTAGTAGTTTTTATTTGGCTGAACCCTCAACGACAGGTTCACCACATAGCCCCGAAATCATCAACCCGCAGCTCATGCTAATAATCATCAATCAACTACATCTTAGGGTATGGATCATCGCAGAACCAAATTAAACCCCTCACCTTATGCCTTACTGAATACGGATCTGAAACTGGCATAGACAGCTTCCTGAGCTCGCACAACTATACTTTCATCCTACCCGAAGAAATTCCCGAGAAGAACAAACTCCAGAAC
This sequence comes from Linum lewisii, assembly GCA_034768395.1. Taxonomy (NCBI): domain Eukaryota; kingdom Viridiplantae; phylum Streptophyta; class Magnoliopsida; order Malpighiales; family Linaceae; genus Linum; species Linum lewisii. Next base: position 41,816,863 of record CM068304.1, on the reverse strand, counting down.
CAATCTTATTAGCGAAGAACACCTGATGACACCAAATTATCGTGATTATCAGCCCCAATTAAGCGACATTCCATTGTCTGAAACACAGTTTTAGGGATAGTTTAAGGGATTTTGGTTTATTTACTCTACTTCTTACCAATTAGGTTACCTTGGCTCATTTCGGGTTTACTTGATGTGTTTTCTAGTGTCTATGTTAGTACACGGGTTTTTACCATCAAATATTAGTTGTCGGGAGTGTTCGAGATGAAATGGAGCTGCAAGAAGTGACCCGGGATCATCGGAGAAGTCAGACGATCGAGAACTTATTCACATCTGCTCAGAGAAGAACTTTTCAGTAAAAAGTCTAAAGTTTTCACCAAAAAGTTGATGAAGAATTTAATGTGAATTTTGGCACTGCATTCATCTAATTAATTATGAAGAAGTTTTCGCTGAAAACTTCAATGTTTTCGGCGAAAAGTTTGTGAATAGAAGTGAAAATTTCCGGCGTCGAGGATGATTGAAATTATTGATGACACTCGATTTGACGTGATTATCAGCCTCATTTAAGCGACATTTCCTTGCTTAAGACGTGGTTTTTAGGGTAGAATAGCGAATATTCAATCGATTGCCCTATCTCGTGCCATTTGTGTTACCTTGGCCCGTTTCGGGTCTATTTGATGGTTTTCTAGTGTTTTTATGTTAGCACAGGTTTTTGCCGTCAAATAAAGTAGCCAAGGACGTGTCTAAGGCGTTGGAACCTCGAGGAATTGCACCGGAATCGATCTAAGGAGCCAATCAAGTCAAAACAATTCCTGCCCCGATTTACAAAGGAATTTTTGCCGAAAATCCTTCAGTATTTTCGGCGAAAATATCAGCACAGATCGGCGATGCTCATCAACAGAAGTTTTCGGCGAAAACAGGAAATTTTCGACCGAAGACTAGGGGACCGAAATTTACAGGAGAAATCAGCCAGAGGACCATCCAATTACAAAAGAATTTTCGCTGAAAATTCCTCAATATTTTCGGCAAAAATACCAATTAAAATCCTGCTGAATTAGGGTTAAGTATAAATACTTAACCGGTGGCCCAATAAAGGAGATACCTCATAATACATCAAACATCAGAATTTAGAGAATCCTCTCAAGTTCTGGAGTGAAGAGTTAGAGTTCGAAGAGCCGGAAAGAGATCGTGACGCCACCCCTTCCATCTCGAGAACTCGGAGCTAGGATTGTAGTCTACCGGAAGATCAAAGTTCTGTCGGAGTCATCTTAATTAGGTTTTTCAGATTCTTTTCTGTTCTCCCTTTGCATGATGAACTCTTTCATTATCTTCGATTCTTTTGTAATGAATATGCGTAGCTAAACTCTTAGAGCTTAGACTAGAAGAACCCTAAGTGACCAGGGCTTTAAAGCGATCACGGATCGGCGGTGATTAGATTCGAAGTTCAATCAGTTTCTCTTTCATGTTTGATTTGTTCTTCATTGTTCATGTTTCTTGTCTGGATTGATCACCTAGATTAGATTCTTGTTAAGCTAAGGATAGAAGCGAACGCTCGCCTTACTTTAGAACATCAAATTGAACAATTAACCTTATAATTGGAGCGTGCCTTTCGTAGGAACTGGTTAGGGTTAATCCACTGCAAGAGTAACTCAATAATCGTTAGTAATCCCACCAGTTAAGTTAAGTCGTTGCGAGAGGCGACCGTACCCGGGCGACTAATTAATCTTGGTAGCTAGAACGGATAGAGCGAACGTTCGCCGGTCTTAGACCTAAGGGTAAGGAGTTATGGTGGTGTCTGAGAATTGATTGAATGAGAATCGAAATCCGCTGATCTGTTGATTGCCAATGCTCTGGTGAACAAAGGGGGATTCAAAGTCTAAGTTCGTCTGTCATCTCTGTTTTAATCAACCAATTTCCAATCAGTCTTTAGTTAAAATTTTAATTTCTCTGCATTTCTTAGAATTAGAAGTCGTGGAACTCACACCACGCACTAAGTGTTTGAATCTGAATATTTTGGCAGCTTATTTGAGTAGTCGATCATAGAAGACCCGCGGAATACGATCTACCCTAGCTTGTTAGCTTTGTTAGTTATTTGTTTGAACCCGAACAACGATCTTAGGTTCATCAAATTGGCGCTGTTGTCGGGGACTACTTTTGATTGTTTGAAAGAAGAACTGGCAATTTATTCTTCTACTTTCCATCTTTCATTTTTCCACCCACTTCGATTTTACACTGGTTTTTGTTTGTTTTTGTTATTTGTAGGTTGTTTACAGGTGCATGCATCGCCGCCCTTGGACTCGCTCTCAAACCGACAAGGCTAAGAGTATAGAGAGACCAAGCAGTTCTGCTCCACCTCGACAATCACAGATTTCAAGGAGAGGCGGAACCAATCCACCTCCACCTGTCACTCCGATTAAGATTGAGGAACTGAAGGATAGTCCCTCATCTTCACCGTTACCGTCACCTACATCCGTTTCATACACCGAGTCACTTTCACCTCCTCCATCCCTACCATGACTGATCAATTACCACCACCACCCACCAGGCGGAAATCCACCACCACCGCCGCCTGCACAGAAAAGTCTAGCTGATTACAACAAGCCGAGCGCGACTAGCGTTCGATCTGCTATTGCCGTGCCGAGCATTGAAGGAGATCCTGACTATGAGATCGAGATTCCATTCTTGACTATGATCTCTAGGGATCTACAGTTCGAAGGCAGGCCCCTAGTCAATCCGTGCACTCATCTTGCAGACTTCCTTGATCTCTGCAGCACTTTCAAGAACGAAAACCTCGACAAAAATACCCTTTGTTTGAGAGCTTTCCCGTTCTCTCTGAAAGGCGCCGCTAAGAGGTGGCTTACTGGAAAACCACATGGATACTACACTAATTGGGATGCTCTGGCTCAGGACTTCGTTGAAGAATACTTTCCTCCTGCCAGAACAACAGCCATCAAGGACAGCATTGCCAGATTCTCCCAGAAAGAAGGAGAAAGCTTATATGATACTTGGAATCTATTCCAAGAACTTCTCTACAACTGCCCTCATCATGGATTCGAGAAGAGGCAGTTAGCTGAAATCTTTGCTCGAGGTCTTCAAGAAGAATCTGCCAAGTGGGTCAATTCTCTAGCTGAAGGGGATTGCACTACGCTCACACCTGAAGCTGCTCTTCTTCACTTCGCAAATTGTGCTTCCAAGTCAAGAAACTAGGAACGAAAATCTGAAGGATCAAGGAGCAAGCTCGATCTTGAAGCAGCTATCAAGGCAGAAGTAGAGAATCATTTGAAGAAGTCTACCACACTAGTCAAACCGCCGGCAGCTTCTGTCTATGTTGCCGATTGCGAATGGTGTGGAGCTTGTGCACATAACGGAGGCCGATGCCAGAATTTTGGTAAGACAGAAGTCTGGTCCGCCGAAGAGGTAAACTTCGTCCAACAAGGCTTCGTTAATAATCAGAATGGTTATGCTGGCTACCGTAACTTCAGGCAGCAAGGGAACTATCAAGACAGACCTCCCTATAATGCTGGCGCCAACCATAACCAGAACCAGAATAACCACCCGGCTGGTCCAGCTCAGGATCAGAAGCTTAACCATCCGCCGGCAGGTGTCTACCAGCCGCCGCATCGCAATCCGGGTAACTATGGAACTGCTCCTGGCAATCGCCAGAATCAATACTTGAATAACACCTATCCAGGGCAGCAGTACCAGAAGAAGAACAATGTCAGTGACCTGGATAAGAAGCTTAGTCAGATCATCACCAGACTCGACGATCATGACAGTCAGTTTAAAGCTCAAGCTCTTCTCAATCAGGAACAGATAGCAGCCGGTCAAAGAATTGAGCAAGCTGTGAACAACATCTCGAGCATGCTAGCATCTGGTCGACCATTTGGCCAACTCCCGAGCCAGACAGAGCCGAATCCGAGAAAGGAGCAAGCCAAGATGGTATCTGTTAGAAAATTTCCAAGTTTATCTGCTGATGCTTGTGCTGTTTTACGCAGGATCGCTGAATCGCAAGAGGAAGAAGAAGAACAGAAACCGGCGCCTAAGGAGGAGGATCCTCCTCTTGCACCGTACGTCGTGAAGCCTCCTTTTCCAAGAGCATTGCTGCCGAATGCAAGGATCGAGACTGGCATGAAGGGGAATAAAGAAGGATATCCTGATGCTCGTATTAAGAAACCGTCCTCTCCGTATCCAGCTAAGTGCTCTGATCCTGGTTCTTTTACTCTACCTCTTGTCATTAATAATGTTGAGATAGAACGTTGTTTGGTTGATCTTGGCGCGTCTGTTAATGTTATGCCTATGAGTCTATATGAAAAATTAAACCTAGGAGAACTTGAACCGCCTAGTGTGCAACATATCTTTGCTGATAGATCACTTAAAACTCCTAGGGGAGAAATTAAAGACGTTGTTACTAAATGCGGTCCTTTCACGTTCTTAGCTGACTTTGTTATTATTGACACTAGTAAGGATGATTCTACCATTCTCATAGGACGACCTTTCATGGCTACCACTGGAATGCAAATTAACGTTCCAAATGGTTCTTTAACTTTGAGAGTTGGTCAAGAAACTGTCACGTTCCGCCTTAAAGACGGAATGAAATATAATCCTAAGAGTGAAGAATTTCATTGTTTAGCTGTTGAAACTGTGGAGTTGACTCCGGTCAACACCGTTACTAATGTCTCTTCTAGTGTGCCTAGATCTGTTGTTACTGCAGGTGCTGAACATGTTACTAAGAAGAAACCAGATCCTCCTGTTCCTCAAAGCCGCCAAAGAAGAAGGAACTGAAAGCCTCTTCTAAGCCACCGAGCACGAAACCTAGCAGACCTCGGGGAAAGAACAAGAAGACGAAGACTCAAATGGTCTGGAGACCAGTTGTGCCGCCACCTTCTACAGAGCCAGCTGCACCACCAATTCGTTCCAAGCTACCGGCGCTGGAACAAGTATGGAAGGAGAAGCCGAAAGCATCTCCTAAGGAAATACTAACGATCACCGATCCTGGTGATATCAAGTCGGAAGTTAAAGAAAAGAAGGAGCCGATCGTTCTCATTTCGTCCACTGTCTTCCTTGTAGAAGATGATCCTTAGGTTCATCAATTATTCTAAAGAAGTTTTCACCGAAAACTTCTCAATGTTTTCAGTAAAAAGTTTAGTCTCTTTCCAGACTAAACACAGAGTCGGATTTTAAGCCTACTTAAGGAGCCATTCAGCCCTCCTTTGACATGTTCTCGATCTTTTGGACTTTCCCACACATTTGAGGGAGGGCAGAGCATATTCTAGAGTTCTTGAAGAGATTAGTGATAATAATTTCTTCCCGGAAGACGCTCAGAGCTAAGAGTTGAAGATTTCTCGAGAATCGAAGCTTTACGGAATCGTCAAAATTAGGTTTTCCCTATCTTTTATGTTCTTGCTCTCTGAGATGAATTCTATTGTAGCCTTTAATTATTTTGTTTTGAATATGAGTAGCTAAACCTGTCAAGCTTAGATTAAATGAACACTAAGTGACCCAGGGCTTTAAAGTGGTCACGAATCGGTGATAATTAGGTCTTAATTGAGTATGTTCTTATTCATAATTGATTTGTTCTTCAATTTCGTCTCTTTTCTAGCTTGATCACCTAGATTAGATTCTTGTTAAAATAATGATAGTTGGCAAATGTCCGCCTTGTTTTTAGAACGTCAAATCAATTAGTTAACCTATTCAATGGAATCATTCCTCTAGTAGGAACCGTTTAGGGTTAATCCGTTTCAAGAGTAGGTCATTAAAATCAATTCAGGTGCACCAGTCAATTATCCATTGCAGAAGCGAACACATGGGTGGGTAATTGATCTTGGGAGCTAGTTCAATAATAGCGAATATTTGTGGACTTGGACCTATGGGTAAGGAGCTATGCCGGTGATTAAGAATTGAATTGATTAAGGTTAAAAAGTCACCGGTCTAGTGATCGCCAATGTCTCCGTGATCTTAGGGGGATTCGAGTCTAAGCTTTCGTTTGTTAATCGAATCCAAAACCAATCAATTAGTTTGTCACTTTTAATTCAATTTCATTTTCCTTGCATAATAGCTTTAGAAATTCGTGGAACTCACACCACACAATTTGATTAAAACCTGGATAATTACCAATTGCTTTGAGTAAACGTATAGAAGAAACCCCGAGGAATACGATCTATCCTACTCTAGTAGGTTAGTTATTTGACCACTATTTTTATAGCTATCAACACCAAAACCCTAAACTGCATAATCTTAACTGACAGAGCTGAATCTGCTGAAATATAGAAGGTTTACCTGAATCTGAGCTTGAACAATAGCTCTAGATAAATCCCTTAACCTTCCATCAAGCTCTCTGGACGATCTAGCGACCCTATCTCCGATTCCTCTCCCCGAACCCTCTTCATTCATCGAAAATGATTTGAGAGAAAAAGGATGAAATTAGGATCATGAACTATTTTGTCGAAAATCCTTATTTAAGTTGAACTAGTGTAACAGCCATTACAAGATCTGTAACGCCCATTACTCGTCCAGTGTAACGCCCATTACACATCCAGTGTAACGAGCATTACAAGATTTGTAATGCCCATTACATGTCCTACAACGACCGTTGCACGCTACTTGCAACACCCATTATAGGAACTCCAACACTCATTGGATCCTTTGCCACAACGGTCGTTGTTGACCACTATAACGGTCGTTGTACTCCAAGTTCTGCCCAACTTTAAGACTGGCCGAATTCAAGATTTTGGCCGAACTTGGGTCGTTACAAGCTCATCTTATGATTTGAGAGCTTTTTACAAAGGAAAACCATCTCCACACCATTGCAGCCACTTCTAGATGATTCTACCCCAATTCCATCCACTCCAACATCCACCAAGAGGCTCTGTTTTCTCTAATTAGAGTGTTTGTATCCTCTATTCCACCATGTCACACTAATCCCCCTAAGGTTGGGTTAGAAAGAACCTTAGGGGGAATGTTAGTTTAATGGATTTTGTTGGTGTAATGGATGATTAGTTTTGAGTTCGTACAACTTTCTATTGAGTTCTAGCTTTATAACCTTGTAATTGACCTTTGGATTGTGGCTAATGGTGTTAATTGTGAGAGTTGACATGATTTGACCTAATTCTATGGTTGATTATGATCCTCGAATGCATGATTTGTATGTTAGGATCCTTGGTTGTATGTTGGATATCCTGTTTACGCATTACACTTGACCGAGGGATGTGTTTCAAGCCCAATTCGAGTGAATTCTCACTTGGGCATTTCATTGAACACTTAGCGTGCGCCGGTGTTTTGGTTGATTAGGTCGAAAGATTGATCGACCTTGACCCAATTGTGGTTCTAAGGGCTCGCAAGGGACCCTAGATTGTGTTCAATGTCTTGCCGACGGTTGATAGGAAGTTGTTCAACTCGTTTTTGTGATTTTAATTACCCGCTTTTCTAGTTTGCTAGTCTAGTACCCCAGGAGGACCCTAATCCACCCTTGTTCCCCCCTAAGCTTCCTTCCTTCTTCTTGAATCCCTTGTTTGGTTGTCCTGTCTCGAGTTCCAACCCATTTTTTGCTCTTAGAGAGCCTGTGTTGACCTAGTTTGACTTTGGTGACTCCCTATTGACTTTGACTTTTGATGATTGTGAAGTTTAGTTTAAACCTGTCCTACCGTGACACCTATACCAAAAAAACCTTCTAGTTAGCCCTCCTTCCCAACTGAGTACCCTTTCGTCGTGTGGGTATCCAAAACCAGAGGCAGTTACTTATTAGAGACGTCACCACTTTTTTTTACAAGATTGTCAACACGTCACCATTACTTTCATATTTTTAGTTTCATTATTATTATTATTATTACTATTATTTTCATGACAACTCCCGAGAAGATAAGAACCACGGGTTGTACTACACGTGTTTAACCAAATCCCAAATATTAAAATTTGAATTAATACTTTTCCATATTTATTGCTTTTAGTACCACCCATTTTTTGGCAAATACTCATTCCTAGATTCTTCTCTATAATCCATCTCATAATCGGTGGATTATGTTGTGCAGCACTAAGGCTCCTGAATGTTATTGCGGAGGAGCAACAACTGGTGCAGGGCACACATTCAACGTATCTGTTGCACTAATAAATCATGCTCGCAACTCAGACCGTACAGTCTGGACGACGAGTCAGAGTCTAGGTTCAACCACCCGAGTCGGTTTCTTGGTTAGAGTCTTGTTGGGTTCTTTAGTCAGCTGTATAATGCTGTGCGTTTTGGTGTGTGCTCGGGTATAAAGGCAGCCCTGTTGCCTTTTGTAAAGGACGAACACTGACTCCCAAAAAGGACTGCAAAACGAAACCCTAATTTTCGTAGTTGAAGATCGATCAGACGATTCCGCAGGTTGAAGCTCTGGTGATAGCTGGTATCGATCGAGGAGGATCGCGTCACAGCTTGGCTCATCCGCTCCTGGAAACACTCCGTCGTTTCCCAGCCTTGAAAGGGGGCCGAATCCCTTTCCGGTTTCCTTGTTCTCTTCCTGTTCTTGCAGTCTGTTTCAGTGTTAGCTGTTAGGGGGTTTTTGGCTGTGTCTAGGCTCTCTTGTAACCGTCTGTGTGTCCTCTTCATAGTGCATTCTTCTGGGTTGAGTCTCCCGTCCTGGGGCTCCGCAGATTAGGGCTTTGCCTGAACTGCGTTAACAGATCGTGTGTTTTTCATTTCTGCATTTTCTTTGCTTTGCTGCTTCGTGGTTAGTGTAAGAGTAGATCGTAATTCCGTTCACAAAGTGGTATCAGAGCTTCTTGGTTGTTTCTTGATCTACTCTGCATTCTTGCTCGGAGTCGTTTTTTAGTGTTTCTTTTGCTGTGCGATTCGATCTATTTTTCTTGTGTTTTGATTCTTGATTGTTTGCTCAAAACTATGGCAGACGGAACGAGGATCAAACCCTTCGATGGAACCAGCGATTTCGCGATGTGGAAAGTCAAGATGAAGGCGATTCTCGTTAAAGAGAAGTGCTACAAGGCCATTACCGAGGACTGGAGCTCGGGAATGACTGAAGGCCAAAAAGCAGACATGCGAGATCTCGCCCACTCCGAAATCATGATCAGACTTTCTGACGACGTGGCTCGTCAGGTGGTAAGCCACACTCTTCCTAAACCCCTGTGGGAAGCTCTAGAAGGTATTTACCTTACTAGATCTCTCCCTAGTCGTATATCTCTCTTGTGCAAGCTTTTCACTTTCAGAATGGACACGGGTCTCTCTGTAAGTGAAAACCTAGACCTGTTTCTTAGAATGACTCAGGATCTTCAGCGCTGCGATGATGAGATAAAAGAAACTCATCAAGCTGTCCTTCTCCTTAACTCCCTTCCCGCTCAATTTGATACTCTGAAAGATGTGATTCAGTACGGTCGTGATGACCTAACTCTTCACAAAGTTACTGAGTCCATAATTCAGAAAGATGAAGTTCTTAAAGTTTTCAAGTCTAAAAGTAAAACTAGAACTGAACAAAAAACAGAACCTAAATCAGAAGTTTTAATGGCTAAGGGTAAGGGTAAGTTTAGGAAGAAGAAATCCCCTAAGGAGTCACCTGCTAGCTCTAAAAATGAGACAGAAAACAAGGCTAGGGTTAAATGCTTCTACTGTGAGAAAGAGGGTCACTTTGCCAAAGATTGTCGCAAAAGGATTCACGACGAGAAGAAAAGGGACAACTCCGGTTCTTCTAACGTCTGTGAGTCCTGCTGCAGCAAGTCTTACGAGCTGCTCATGGCAAATACCGGTGATTCTAACTCAGACTGGATCTTAGATTCAGGTTGTAATATCCATGCTACCCCATCCAAGTCCATGTTTAATAATCTGGTTAAAGTTGAGGGTGGGGAAGTTATGCTAGGTGATCACACTGCCCTAAAAATCATGGGCATTGGATCTGTTCCCATGCGGATGCATGATGGAAAGATCAGGATCATTAGGAATGTCAGGTGGGTTCCTACCTTAAGGAGGAACCTTCTTTCTGAGTCCATGTTTGATGATATGGAGTGTTCTATTACCACTCACAACGGCATCAAGGATGTTGTTAGAGATGGTAATGTCCTTCTCCGTAGCATCAAAAGGGGGGGTTTATACTATGTTGTTGGTTCACCAGAACTAAATGTGGCCACTAGTACTACTGGTCATGGCGATCCTGTCTACACCAAGCTGTGGCACAATCGTCTAGGTCACATAGGCAGTACAGGGTTGTTGAACTTGTTCAAAAATGGTTTAATAGACAAGCACCCTGGAAACCTTGAGTTCTGTGAGAACTGTGTTCTTGGTAAGAAGACCAAACACAGCTTTGGCAAGTCCAACTACACAGCCTCTAAGCCTCTTGAGTATGTTCACTCTGACCTATGGGGCCCGGCTCAGTTGGACACCATAGGTGGAAAGAGGTACTTCATGTCTCTCATCGACCATTACTCTAGAAAAGTTTGGGTCAAACTTCTCAGGTCTAAGGACGAAGCATTCGACTCATTCAAAAATTGGCTTGTTATGGTCGAAAGTCAGACTGGATACAAGCTAAAGTGCCTTAAAACGGATAATGGTCTTGAGTTCTGTAACAATTCTTTCAATAAATTCTGCTCTGCTAATGGGATTAAAAGACACCTAACGGTGCCTGGTACTCCCCAGCAGAACGGAACAGCAGAAAGAATGAATAGAACCCTTCTTGAAAAGGCCAGGTGTATGCTTTTTAGTGCAGGAATGAGACCGTCACTATGGGGTGAAGCTGTGGTTACAGCAGCTTACCTCATAAACAGATCTCCTTCCTCCGCTATAAGTTTCATTACACCCCAAGAACTGTGGATTAATAAGAAACCTGACTTAACTCATTTGAGGACTTTTGGCTGCACAGCTTACTCTCAAATTTCTCAGGGAAAGCTGAAACCAAGAGCCCAAAAATGTGTTATGCTTGGTTACCCAGAGGGGGTTAAGGGCTACAGACTTCTTGTTGTTCAACCTCATGGCTACAAAGTCATAACCTCTAGGGATGTCACCTTCAATGAGTCGGATTTTTATTTTAAAAATAAACTAACGACTATTGTTGAGAATTCAGGTGATAAAGAAGACAGGGAGGTAAGACCTGCCCATCATGGTCAGTTCTTTGCTCCTCTAGATCAGAGGCAAGCTCATGATGACCTAGGAGAAGAGTTCGACATTGGACACTACATGGAGGACTCCTCTACGAGCTTAGAAGGGCAAAATTCCCAAGATCAACCAGCACGGGATGCTTCCTCTTCCGCGACAGATCCGGTAAACCAATCTCACCAATCAGGTGGGGATACTACTGTAAGTGAATCTCCTAACCTCTCTGATAGTAGTGATGGTAATTCTGATAATAATCCTGAAACTTTGTTTCCCACTGATTTGACTGACTATCAACTTGTGAGGGATAGAGAACCTAGGATTAGGATCCCTAATAGGAAATTCACTTCTAATGTTGCTGAGTTTGCTTTGCTTGTGGCTGATGTTGTGTCGAATTTGCCCCCCGAAACCTATGACCAAGCCATGACTTCTCCAAAATCTAATGAGTGGTTGAAAGCTATGCATGAGGAAATTCAATCTATGCATGCTAATAAAACCTGGACTCTTGTTAAAAGGCCTAGCAATGCTAGGGTTATAGAAAATAAATGGATTTTTAAAATCAAAGAAGGCTTAAGTGAGCTTGAACCTCCGAGGTTCAAGGCTCGTCTTGTTGCCAAAGGTTTCACCCAGAAGGAAGGAGTCGATTATAACGACATCTTTGCTCCTGTTGTCAAATACAAAACATTGCGCCTGTTATTGGCCATGACTGCTGTATTTGACTGGGAACTTGAACAGATGGACGTTAAGACTGCCTTCCTACATGGTGACCTGAAGGAGACAATTTACATGCAACAACCTAAGGGTTTCGTAGATAAGTTGTATCCTTCCCATGTGTGCATCCTTAATAAATCCATCTACGGGTTGAAACAGTCTCCCAGACAATGGAACATTAAGTTTGATGCTTGTATGAAATCGTTGGGTTTCTCTAGGAGCAAGTATGATACATGTCTCTACTTCAAGAACATAAAATCAGAAGCTCCTCTCTATGTCTTGTTATATGTTGACGACATCCTTCTTGCCAGTAAGTCGAAAATGCTGATCTGTGAAGCTAAGTCAAACCTGAAAAAGCACTTTGATATGAAGGACTTAGGTCCTGCTCAAAAAATTCTGGGCATTAAAATTTCTAGAAATAGAAAAACTCATACCTTAATGCTGTCTCAGGTTGATTATCTTCTTAAGGTCCTAGATAAATTTTCTATGCTACATTCTCATCCTGCCCCTGTCCCCTTGGGGGCTCATCTTGAGTTCTCTAAGGCACACTGCCCTGTTATCCCAGCCGACATTGAGAAAATGAAATCAGTTCCTTTCGATGTGGCTGTGGGTTCAGTCATGTATTCTATGCTATGTACTCGTCCTGATCTTGCTCATGCCATTAGTGTTTTAAGCAGGTTCATGTCGAATCCAGGTGAAAAGCACTGGCAAGCCATGAAATATGCCTTAAGGTACATTTCAGGTACAAGGAATTTGGGTCTGATCTATACGAGACACACCTCAAACCTTGATCTATTGGGGTTTGTTGACGCGGATTTCGGGAGTAACAAGGACAACCGAAAGTCCACCACTGCTTTTTGCTTCACATGGGCTGGAAACTGTATTTCTTGGAAATCACAGCTCCAGTCCATTGTAGCTCTTTCTTCCACCGAAGCAGAGTTCATTGCTGCAGCTGAAGCCTGCAAAGAGGCTACCTGGCTAAAAGGCATCCTCTCAGAAATCCAGAATAAAGCTGTCATCCCGGTCTTGCACTCTGACAGCCAAAGCGCTCTGTTCCTTTGCAAGGATCCCATGTATCACGAAAGAACCAAACATATAGATGTTCGGTACCATTACATAAGGGATGAAGTGGAAAAAGAAAACCTGAAACTGGTCAAAATTGCTGGTGAGGTTAACCCAGCAGATTTCGGTACAAAGATTGTTCCTACTAACAAATTCGTTTTTTTGTAGGAATGCTCTTAATATCGATGATGTTACCTGAGATATTTATTGAGTCCCAAGATGTTGGAGGCTCTCCCCAAAAATGCACTAGAAGAAGATCATGAGGTCTGAGTATGGTGAACATGGTTTAGAAGGGCATTTGTTGCACTAATAAATCATGCTCGCAACTCAGACCGTACAGTCTGGACGACGAGTCAGAGTCTAGGTTCAACCACCCGAGTCGGTTTCTTGGTTAGAGTCTTGTTGGGTTCTTTAGTCAGCTGTATAATGCTGTGCGTTTTGGTGTGTGTTCGGGTATAAAGGCAGCCCTGTTGCCTTTTGTAAAGGACGAACACTGACTCCCAAAAAGGACTGCAAAACGAAACCCTAATTTTCGTAGTTGAAGATCGATCAGACGATTCCGCAGGTTGAAGCTCTGGTGATAGCTGGTATCGATCGAGGAGGATCGCGTCACAGCTTGGCTCATCCGCTCCTGGAAACACTCCGTCGTTTCCCAGCCTTGAAAGGGGGCCGAATCCCTTTCCGGTTTCCTTGTTCTCTTCCTGTTCTTGCAGTCTGTTTCAGTGTTAGCTGTTAGGGGGTTTTTGGCTGTGTCTAGGCTCTCTTGTAACCGTCTGTGTGTTCCTCTTCATAGTGCATTCTTCTGGGTTGAGTCTCCCGTCCTGGGGCTCCGCAGATTAGGGCTTTGCCTGAACTGCGTTAACAGATCGTGTGTTTTTCATTTCTGCATTTTCTTTGCTTTGCTGCTTCGTGGTTAGTGTAAGAGTAGATCGTAATTCCGTTCACAGTATCCAATTTTGGCAAAGAGGCAGATTGCGGATGTGGAGGAGGCAGAGGAGGAGGGTAGCGAGAGAAGAAGATGGAGAATCCGATGGGTGTCAATGATGAGTGTAAGAAGTCGTTAGGTTTTAGGTGTCCAAATGAGGGTGGTGAGAACGATGATAGTTACAACGACGGGGTGAAGGGGAATAGTCTATATAATTTAGACTTGGAGTTCAAGCTCTAGGGACATGTTTTAATATGATGATGGATCATATAATAATTAATAAGGTGGCGGTGATGATGATTAGAGATGTAATGTTGTACGATATATGGAATGAATCAATGGAATGGAATGGGATTAAAGAGATTCTATATGTGTTTAATCCCATTTTATTCCATATCGTACAACATTACATCTCTAATCATCATCACCACCACCTTATTAATTATTATATGATCCATCATCATATTAAGACATGTCCGTAGATCTTGAACTTCAAGTCCAAATTATTCAGACCATTCCCCTTCACCTCGCCGCTGTCACTGTCATTGTTCTCACCACCTTCATCTGGACACCGACCACCTAACGACTTCTTACACTCACCATTGACACCCATCATATTCTTCATCATCTTCTCTCGCTACCTCTCCTCCTCTACTTACTCCACATTTGCATTCTTCCAGTTCGCCGAAATTGGATACATTGATTGTGAGCCTTGTGCTAGCTGCTGCTCCTCCGCAATAACTTTCAGAAGCCCCAACGACGCCTAGCATAATCCACTGTTGATGTCGCCGCATGCAGGGCACGACATAAGATTCCCATGTTCCCTTAGTCGCTCTCCTTTGGTGGCAAGGGGGTGGGTGTGTTGATGGATCTCGTTATAGAATTGCTTGCAATAGAGGCAGACAGACGAAGTTCTCATGTTGTTGGAGCATTTTCTGTTACTTTGTGGCCATGTTTCAGTGAGGGCTCACCCTTGGAGCATATACAAGGCCATGTTAGATGCGATGAGCGGCGAATCAACACCTCTCTAGCTGCGTCGATTGAGATGAGGAGGAGGAAGGTGATGTCTTGATAATTGTCGACAGTTGGATGAGATGATGAAGAAGAAGACACAATTGTTTGCGTTTTTGTGCGTTTTACTTGCTTTGCTTTCTTGTTAATGGTTGTGATAGAGAGGACTACTTATTTTGAAATAGTTAAATATAACTGAAAATAGATTTATTTTTTCTTTCATGGAAAACAGTTTATCTCGATGACGTTGAACTGGTTTTCATGGTTCGATTCAGAATTTGGTGCAATGTCTTTAGTCTTTTGAAAATGGATTTTGACCATTGCTTGTAATTGGCACGAAATTTGTATTCATTGTGTCGATCAGATGTGGTCCCGGTTTGGTGATTAATGTCTTTTTCTCTTTTATAAATGCACCAATTGCTAAAGTTTTTGTACGTTAATTTGTTGTAAGTGATATACTTCATAGATGATAAGTGCCTTTTATGTGGGTTGGATTCTCAAGACCGAACTCACCTCTTTACTAGTTGCTCTTTCTCTAAAGCTCTTGAGCTTTCCATTTTCAGTCATATTGATTATCATGTATTTAATGCTTCGGAGTCCAAGACAGAGTGGTTCATTCATGCTACACGTGGAGCCAGCAAGAATGCTAAGTTTGACACACTCACCTAGAGAATTGTGACAAGTAACATTTGGAAAGAACGTTGTTGCAGATTTTATAGCAACGTCTGCAGGAATGCCAAGTTGATTGAGGATGAGATTAGACTTGAGATGGGCTTAATGTGGGGAAAATTTTGATTGTCGTGTGAGTTTCGTCATTAGTAGTTTGTAAAACTTTTCCTCCGCTTTGGAGCTAAAGCTTGATGGTTAATACGAAATCGCTAATTATAAAAAAAAAGATACGCTTCGTTTAGATGAAAAAACTCATGTTCGATTTAGGAATTCAGTATAGTGTTTTAAGTCTTTGAAAGATGCATGTTGTAGGGATTTTGGTCATTGTTGGTAACTAACGTCAAATTTGTATTTTTGGTGTTTAGTGGATACGTTGGCAGTTTGGTAACTAATGTATTTTTATTATGCATCGATTGCTATAAATTTATTACTTAATTTGTTTTAAAATACACGCAACGTTTAGATGAAAGAGCTTCTACTCAATTTAGAAATTTATGAAAGCACACACATTTGTCTGTATAACAAGGAATTATGTTGTTTACAAATGTTTCTCAAGATTTTGGTGGTCGTGATGTTATTAGTTGATGTGAAATTACGTGTATGTGTAACATTATTGTATTATCATGACATCCTGAGATGAGAATTGTTGATTAGCGAATATTCGAGTAACTACGTGAACCGACTTATTAATAGAGGAATTATAGAGAGGTATCTAGAAAAGAATATTTGGCTATTTTCCAAAAAATGGGTAGTACTATGAGTGATAAATATGAAACAATATTAATTAAGAATTAATTTTTCAGGGTTTGGTCAAACACTTGAAGAAGTAAGAATAATGATCTGTAGTTCTACCCTTCTTGAGAGTTGCTCAGGAAAAAAAACAATTTATAGTGCATGAGTTATATTAACTTGTTTCGCTGTAAACTTATTTCGCTGTAAACCTGTTTCAGTTTTTAGGGGTGTACGCTGTTGATGCAGGATAAACCACATCAACACCGTATTTCTTACTTTCAATGAACACATGAACACCATAGTATATATTCCTCTCCTATTAACACACAGAGTTTAGCAGTAATACCACCCCTTGTGAATTTACTTAGGGGACGACCAACCAGACTTGCAAGATGTCCAATCCCTAAATGGTTACACAAGGGGGTGGAATGTTCTCCAAGTTCACTGATGACTCGAAAATACATCATTTAATTCCCCATATCTGATACATACTTAAGTGGCAAATGAGTGGTTTTTGTCGTCTTTTCAATGGCTTTGTGTTAAATTCCGTTAATTGATCTTAAATAGCCTCTCGGGACCCTTGTGGTCCATTTTCACATTTCCCAATGTGTTTTTGTTTATTTTTCAGGTCACACCATGATAGAGCGCATTATCACGGAGCCATAGGTTCAAACATCGATCAATTTGGAGTTCGTCGGATGCTCAAGAAGATTAAAATTGAACGTAGTAGCCGGAGCTGGCCGTGCAAGCATCGCGTGCGGCAGCCCTAGGGCTGGAAGTTGGCCCGCCGGGTAGTGGGTACCCACGAGTCCGACCCGCACTCATTACACGAACGGGTTCGGGCTTCGGGATGGCTTAGGACGCTTATGGGTAATACCCGTGAGTACCCATTAAGCCCGATTAGCCTGAATTATTAAATTTATAAATAAAAATAAAATCTCTAAACCTAAATACCTAATCGAAATATCCAATATCTATCTGACTACCGACTGGTTACTAGTGCTATCTCATCTTCTGTTTCTCAATTTCTCTACTATCCACCCAATATCTATCCAAATATCCAATATTTATCTATCCTTTTTTTTTGACAAATATTTATCTATCCTACTACTACTGTTTCTATTTCTGTTTATATTAATTATAATGCATAGATGATGATGATTGATGATTGCATATGTAGGCTGCATAATGTAGCGCCTAACGGAAAATTATGGCCTGCTGAAACTTCAGCACCAAACTGGTGCTGAAGTATGAATCCGACGGCCCACAATTGAGATGTTTGAATCCAACGGCTTAGATGATTTAGAAGTGGGGCTCTTGGTGAAGGAAAAGGAAAGAGGGGTATTTTCGTCTTTGCACATGGGATCTGAAAAAGTGACAGAAATATATTAATTTACGTCAAGTCACAATCTCTCTTGTAGTTTTGCGCACACATAATTTGGGTTTGTTGATTAAACTTAACATACTTACTTCATCTTAAATTCGTTTTTAATAATTTAAACATCAAAAGTTTCATTGTTTAACAACAAATCTAACGATATCACTCTTCCTACATTCTAAGAAGAATAGATAATATAGACGTGCGTATAAATAAACACATACTTACGTCTATGTTAGTTGTAATTCGGGTTGGTTACCTAAATAGTCACTGAACTTTGGCCAAATAACCCGGAAGTCACTAAACAAAAAAAATTGCTATTGACATTACCAAACTTTGACTCATTATCCAAGAGGTCACTGTTAGCTACGGACATCCATTTTTCCGTCCATCCGCCTATGTGGACTTGCCAACTCTACTGCCACGTCATATCCTATCTACCCAAAATTAACCCAAGCACCTAGCCAATTATCAACCCGACATCTAACCGAAAAATCAAATGAAAAACCAGATCTGGTCAGCTGAACACCATTCGTCTCTCTCTCCCTCCTCCATCCTCAACACCATTCGTCTTCCTGCAATTCACTTCAGTTGAACGGCGGCGGCGGCGGATCTGAATCTCCAGGGGGATCTGAGCGGCGACGGCGGCTTCTGCTTCTGCCTCTCCATCTTAGCCCGCTCCCTCGACAAGTTAGAAGAGGCGAGGAATTCAATCCGCCTCTCCACAGGGATCGAGGCTGCGATTTTCGACTCCAATCTGGACCCAATGTATGGCGAATTGGTGTTGACTCAAGAGAACATTCAGATCCCAAAAGCTGGCAAGGTCTATTCGTTTCATGAAGGAAACTACCAGATGTGGGATGATAAGTTGAAGAAGTACATCGTCGACCTCAAGATCCTGGTCCTAGCGGGAAGCCTTACTCTGCTCGTTACATCGGAAGCTTGGTTGGGGACTTCCATCGGACTCTGCTTTACGGTGGGATCTATGGGTACCCGAGAGATATGAAGAGCAAGAACGGGAAGTTGAGGCTGTTGTATGAATGTGCGCCGATGAGCTTTATAGTGGAACAGGCTGGTGGGAAAGGATCAGATGGCCATGGAAGGATCCTTCTGCTTGTTCCTGCTGCAGAAGCCAGGTCGTGAGCGTCTGAATCTCATAGCTGCTCCTCTTCTTCGTGACCGGCTTCGACGGAACAGTCCCGATGGCCGAGCACTTGAAACCAGATCCGACAACGTTCCTCCTCCTGGTGAAAGAAGAAGAGTAAACTAGGGATTTGGAGTCGAAAACACAGACTTGGAAAGGAGAGAGGCGTGAAAGAGAGCGGGAAGTGGAGGAAGAGAGAAGATGAGATGATGTCGCAGCTCCAGCAGCCGTCAACATGGCTGTAAGATTTTAGATGAGATTATGATACTAGTTACTCTGTTTGGGTCTGCTTCTTCGCGGCGGCCGATGACTTGAAGTGTAGCAGAGCTGCTTCCTCCGGCGACAATGAAGCTGAGCGGGAAAAACAGAGCATCGAAAAAGGAGGTGGCGGCGGATATAGGAGAAAGGATGAGATTGAAAAGGGAGAGAGAGTGTTAGATCTGGTTTTCTGACCAAATCCATTTTTTTTTGTTAGATTGGGTAATTGGTTAGGTGCTTGGGTTGATTTTGGGGAAAATTAATATGATGTGGCACTTTAAATGACGTGGCAGTAGAGTTGGAAAGTCCACATAGGAGGATGGACGGAAAAATGGATGTCCGTAGCTAACAGTGACCTCTTGGATAATGAGTCAAAGTTTTGTAATGTCAATAGCAATTTTTTTTGTTTAGTGACTTCCAGGTTATTTGGCCAAAGTTCAATGACTATTTAGGTAACCAACCCGTTGTAATTCAGACGTATGTGTATCACCTGTGCATATAGTTGTAATTCAGACGTATGTGTATCACCTTAAGTTCATACATGATGCAAGTAATTAGAGCATTTTAACTCAAACCTTGTGCATATATCTATGTATAATTTATATATATGTGTTTATTAATACATATGTACGTCTACGTAACTTTAACGCATTGCACGTATGTTTATGTATAATTTATACATATGTGTGTATTAATACATACGTCTATGGTAGTTGTAATTCAGACGTATGTGTGTCATCTTTCCTAAGTTCATACATGATGCAATCAATTATAGCATTTTTAACTCAAAGCTTGTGCGTATGTCTATGTATAATTCATATATATGTGTTTATTAATACATACGTACATCTACGTAATTTTGACACATTGCGCGTATGTTAATATGTAATTCATACATATGTGTCTATTAATACATATGTCTATGTTAGTTGTAATTCAGATGTATGTGTTTCAACTGTCCTAAGTTAATACATGACCGAAGTAATCAATTAGAGCATTTTAACTCAAACCTTGTGCGTATGTCTATGTATAATTCATATATATTTGTTTATTAATACATACGTACATCTACGTAACTTTGACACATTGTTAGCATTTAGATGTATATATGTAACTTGGATAGGTTTATTCCAAAGCTTTTGGACAGATGTTTGTAACTTTGACACATTGTTATCATTCGAATGTATGTATATTATTTGTTGTAATTAATACATGTGTTTGTGCAATGAACTCGTTGTTCAGATGCATTGCAGGTATTCAGAAGCTGTGTAACATGTCCTGAGTTCATACATGATGCACAATTAGAGTGTTTGAACTTAAACCTTACGCTTATGTCTATCCATAATTCATACATATGTTTCTATTAATACATACTTACGTATATGTTAGTTGTAATTCAGACGTATGCGTGTCACCTGTTTTAAGTTCATAAATGAGGCAATCAATTATAGCATATTTTAACTCAAACCTTGCGCGTATGTCTATGTATAATTCATACATATGTTTCTATTAATACATACTTATGTCTATGTTAGTTACCAGAGTCGGCACAAGGTGTTGTAATTCAGACGAATGCGTTACATGATGCAATCAATTAGAGCATTAACTCAAACGTTGTGCGTATGTCTATGTATAATTCATACATATGTGTTTATTAATACATAAGTACGTCTATGTAAGTTTGACACATTGTTAGCATTCAAACGTATGTATACCATATGTCTACTAGTCCATACATTTGTTGTAATTCATACATGTGTAATTCATACTTCTGTTGGTAATTGATGTGAACCCTGAAACTCGTTTCATGTGCATATGCATCATAGTAAGCCTTCGTCGATTTCCTTGTCTTGAACTGAAGCGAATCATCGTTGTCGACCCTTGTTAATTCTGTTTTAATTAAGACGACGTTGTATTACCAAATAATTTAGACGCGTGTATAATTTAGACCAAAAGTACACATATGTGTTTATATATAAGTACGAACGGCGTAATAATAATATTTACATACCAAAGACAGGGTCTGCTTGTGACTGCCTTGTTGTTGATGCATGTCATATTGATTATAAGATGCACGTATCAGATAAGTCGTACGTACGTACATATAACTTATACCCAAGTAGCATACTGTAGCACACGAACACGTACGTCTAGTGTTATTATAGAAGCACATTGTTCACATGACACAGATAGGACTACGACAACTTAGACATATGTATAAATTAATACAAGCATATGTATGTGTTTATCTAGACATATGCATAGATTAATTGAAGCATATGTATGTGTTTGCAACACCCTACATGTTGGTCTATTATAACCAAGACATATGTATAGATTAATTCAAGCGTACGTACGTCTGGATTCCTAACATGCCTAGATCTGTTTAGCCCTTATAATTCAACCATATCAAACACATAATAAAGAAGACGCAAGTATTTGCGCTTTCACATGTAGGTGCACATAAATTAGACGTGTGTCTGGATTATATTAGACGCATGTATCATATTACAGTTATATTAGACGTGTGTCTGGATAAGTCATACATGCACATACATATTTTGCACACATTAGTATTTATAAATACGCACGTCTTGATAAGTATTTGAAACACAATAATACGAATTTAGATGTATGTTTTTGATGGAATAAACATAGAACCTATGAACCAAGAACACGAAACTAGTTTCGACCTTTCGGGCATACCTACAACAAGGGAAGAACACGAATAACTCATTAGAACATGAATAATTGGTTAGAAAATGAAAAAAACAAAAACCTAGAGATTTTCAACAAAAAACATGAAAACAAGTAGAATCTTACGTATTTTGAGGTTGGTATCTACGCTTCCATCATCTTTGCGTGTGAAGATCGAGTCTTAAAGTATAAAATCTGTGTAAAATGAACACAAAATCTATTGTTAGTTCAAACATTTGAGAGAACATTGTTGGGGGAAGGAGAGAGAAAGGAGGAAAATTTTGAAATTACAAATTTTGAAATGAGAGAAAGAAAGGATGTTGACTTTTTGATTATATAGTTTTTTTTTTCTATTCTTTTTGAGTTGATTGGTGTAATGTCAGACTCACTTTATTAATTTAGACGCATGTGTTGTCTAAATTAATTGAAGCATATGTATGTGTTTGCAACACCCTACATGTTGGTCTATTATAACCAAGACATGTATATAGATTAATTCAAGCATACTTATGTTTGGATTCCTAACAGGCCTATATCTGCTTAGCCCTCATAATTCAAGCATACACATGTATGCTTAGCCCTCATAATTCAAGCATACACACGTATGCTTAGCCTCATAATTCAAGCATATCAAACACACAATAAAGAAGACGCAAGTATTTGCGCTCTCACACGTAGGTGCACACAACTTAGATGTGTGTCTGGATTATACTAGACGCATATATCATATTACAGTTATATTAGACGTGTGTCTGGATAAGTCATACATGTACATACATATTTTACACACGTTAGTATTTATCAATACACATGTCTTGATGAGTATTTGAAACAGAATAATACGAATTTATACGTACGTTTGTAATGGAATAAACCTAGAACCTATGAACCAAGAACCTGAAACTAGTTTCGACGTTTCAGACATACCTACAACAAGGGAAGAACACGAATAACTTATTAGAACATGAATAATTGGTTAGAACATGAAAAAACAAAAACCCAAAGATTTTCAACAAAAAAAACATGAAAACAAGTAAAATCTTACGTGTTTGTGTCTACGCTTCCGTCATCTTTGCGTGTGAAGATCGAGTCTCAAAGTATAAAATCTGTGTAAAATAAACACAAAATCTATTGTTAGTTCAAACATTTGAGAGAAAATTGTTGGGGGGAAAGAGAGAGAAGTGAGGGAAATTTTGAAATCACAAATTTTCAAATGAGAGAGAGAAAGGATGATGACTTTTTGATTATATAGTTTATTTATTTATTTTTCTATTCTTTTTGAGTTTATTGATGTGATGTCAAACTCACTTTATTAATTTAGACGCATGTGTTGTCTATACATATGCATAAATTAATTCAAACATATGTATGTGTTTGCAACACCCTACAAATAGGTCTACTATAACCAAGACATATGTATAGATTAATTCAAGCATACGTACGTTTGGATCCCTAATAGGTCTAGCTCTTTTTAGCCCTCATAATTCAAGCATACACACGTGTGCTTAGCCCTCATAATTCAAGCATATCAAACACATAATAAAGAAGACATGTACCTGTAGGCCATCCTTTATGTAAACGCGAACCCCATATAAATATAGACGTGTGCCTGAAAAATTTAGACGCATGTTGCATATAACAGCAAGACACACATCCGTGTCCATCCTATAACGTCGAACTCGTTACACGTGCGTCTTAATTATCATATCACGGACGTTTTGAAGTTTATTCAGTCGTATGTATCAACGAAATGATCGTTACTGACCACTACTACGAGATGCTCACGATTGAGCTCATGCTGGTGCCCCGCAAATGTTAAAAGGACATTAAGAAGACATATACAGCTATTGTATGTGATTTATATGTAACACAACAACCAAAGAGATGCATGAGAGCAAATCGGACTCATACCTACTGCTGCGGCTGTATTATCGGCTTCGTATGTCTGCATTCTTTGTATTAATCCTTCGAATCCAGATGTGTGTCTACGAAATAAGAGGAGAGAGAAGGGGAATCTAGACGTGTGTCTACAAAATAAGAGGAGAGAGAAGGGAAATTCAGACGTGTGTCTACGAAATAAGAGGAGAGAGAAGGGAAATTCAGACTTGTCTACGAAATAAGAGGAGAGAGAAGGGAAATCCAGACGTGTGTCTACAAAATAAGAGGAGAGAGAAGGGAAATCCAGACGTGTGTATGTGAAATAAGAGGAGAGAGAAGGGAAAAAGCAAGAGAGAGAGACGGGGAGAACTCAAATTTAGCATTTATGAGGGCTGATGGGGGGTTTATATAGGCTGTTGCCTTTGAGTCACATCGCATGTCTAAATCAAAATGGGTTGGCATATGTGTGAATTGTCCATTATACCCTTAATGAGCTGGGCCCCTATTTCTTCCTCCCCACCATTAGATTTGATCCAATGGCTATAGGGGGCTTCATCACCCTTATAGGGGTGGTGCTGAAAGGCCCACTTAGCACCATAGAACGTCTCGCGCCTAACTACTACTGTTTCTGTTTGGGTTTCTATTAATTATGATGCATAGATGATGATTGATGATTGTATGATTAATTAGTGAATTTTAATTATATAATGTTTTTGTTGTTAGTGGGTTTTAGTGGGTTTAGTGGTACTCCGGCCCGATCCCGTTTTTGTTAATGGGTACCCACTACCCGAATGGGTTCGGGCTACGAGATGAGTTTTAAGGGATATGGGTACCCACTACCCGTTTCTTAATGGGTACGGGTACCCGTACCCATCCCATTCGCCAGCCTTAGGCGGCCTCATCCCTCAGTTTTGAATAGTGGTTCAAAGTAAGGAAAATTTCAGACCGCCCTTCACGCCAGTACCCGCGTGCGGCAGAGCCCCTCGCCGTGCAAGCACCGCACCCGACAGAGCCCATCGCCGTGCAAGTACCGCACCCGGCGGCACCTGTAGTTTAAGAAGGCAGTTTTGCCTTTTTTTAGGGTGACTTTTCTCTCTCCGAAGCACTATTTTAACGAACCCAAAGGTCCTCTGACCTAGAAAAACACCTTCTAAGCCCAGAAATCATCCTCCTTTCATCCTCCATCATCCCCAACATCACAAAAATACAAGACGAAGATAAAAAAATCATCCAAACTCGAAGAAATTGGTGGTTCTTTCTACCCTTTCTATCTAGGTGGTATTTCTTTGATCTCTACTATGTATTGTTGTAACTAAACCCCCTATGGTTCAGTGAATGGACCCTTAGGGGCGTTGATGATTGATTTACACTCTTAAACCCTTGGATATTGATGCTGCAGTTTTAGCGGTATCAAATAACTAATCTACCAAGGTAGACTAGATCGTATTCTACTCGAGGTCTCTTCTTCTTGTCTACTCAAATATGTTGGCAAATTACTCAGGTTAAAACACTTTGTGCGTGGTGTGAGTTCCACGACTTCTAATCTAATGAACAAAGGAAAATAAAAGGCAGAAATATTAAAAGGTTGACTAATGAGAAGATAGACGAGCTTAGATTTCGAATCCCCCTTAGATCACCAAGGCAACAGCAATCACAAAACCAACGGTTTTTCAATTCTAATTCAATCAATTTCTGTACACCACCATAACTCCTGACCCTTAGGTTTAAGACCGGCGAACGTTCGCTCTATCCGTTCTAGCTACCAAGATTAATTAGCCGCCCGGGTACGGTCGCCTCTCGCAACGACTTAACTTAACTGGTGGAATTACTAACGATTTATGAGTTACTCTTGCAGTGGATTAACCCTAATCGGTTCCTACGAAAGGCACACTCCAATTATAAGGTTAACTGGTTGAATTGATGTTTTAAAGAGAGGCGAGCGTTCGCTTCTATCCTCAGCTTAACAAGAATCTAAACTAGGTGATCAAGGAAGACAAGTTTATGCGCCAATGCAGGGAAGCTGTCTGGCGACTAACCCTAGCTTGCATAAACATAATCTAGGCGACCAACCAGAAGAGAAACATAAACAATGACGAACAAAACAACTATGCAAAGAGAAATTGATTGAACTTCGAATCTAATTGCCGCCGATCCGTGACCGCTTTAAAGCCCTGGGTCACTTAGGGTTCATCTAATCTAAGCTCTACAAGTTCAGCTACTCATAACGATAACAGAAGAATGAAAGGCAACAAAGGAAATCATCATACAGAGGAAGAACATATAAGAACTGAAAAACCTAATTCTGACGACTCCGGCGAAGCTTCAATCTCCTGGATCTTCAACTTTAAGCTCCGAGCTCTCCGAGCTGGAAGGATGGCGTCACGATCTCTCCACGGATCTTCGAACTCTCTAAACTCTATCTATCGACCCTCTAAGTCGTGGCTAGTCAGCCAAAATTCGTGTGTCTCTAATCTGGCTTCAAAAAGTCTATATATAACCCCAGAAACCCTTTACAAGTTGGAAAAGGCTGAAAATTAGGGTTTCTGCCCGGATTTTCAAAGGAATTTTCGCCGAAAACATCACCAGATTTTCGCCGAAAATGTTAGTTAAAAACCAGCTCCAACTTATTTCGATGATTCCCGCTCCGTTTGAACTCCGATTTTGTCCCCGTTTGAAGCGCTGAACTCGTGAGAGAGTCCTCTATAATGTGGTAACCTGGAGGCTCAACATAAAAGCTCAAAAAAAGGGAAAAATAGCCAATAAATGGACAATGTATGCATTAGGAGCCTAGAATTACATAATAAACACATTTTCACCAAATATTCATCAGAATGGCATCAAAGGGGCATGAAATGTTGCTTAAATGGGGATGAAAATCACGTCAAATCGAGTGTCATCAATACCCCACACTTAAGCTTTTGCTTGTCCTCAAGCAAACTGAATAGAAACGCTCATGTTCACAAATGATAAGATCGATTAAATTGGAGCTCAATCAAACACAATGAATTATTAGACAGATAGATCCTAGAACAAGAAACCTATCATGCATACAGATCAACCAAACCACCTGGTCTCACTAATAAACTGCACACGACAAGTAATCGTAACCAATTATGCACAAATTTGACCTGACCGACCAGACTCCTCACACAGGAAATATTTAGTAAATTGGGAACTCTCACTCTCTGTGTTTAAGGACGTGTTTCTGCTCTCAATCATTTTTTGTTACTGAATTCTGTCATAAGTTTGCATTTCGACCACATCTCCACCACTGTGACAACACGAGCAACTAGTCAAGAAGGACTTCCCTGCTAGGACTATAACGAATTCTACACTACAAGGGTTTATGATGAGATGGATGATGGGAATGTATGATGATGGCTTTGGTGCGGTGTAGCTTTCGACTAACTGCCTTCGAATCTAGCCTATGGCTTCCTACCGTCTAACCAGACACGGGTGGAATAATGAACGCTCGTCCTATGATACCCTCAAGCAACCTAGCACTTTATTTTGTTTACGCATTTCTTTTCTTTTCTTTTGACTTCGTTCTTCCATTTGTAGGGAGAAGAACGTTTTATTGAACTAACAACTTGAAACTTTTCTGAATTTTGGCTTTTTTTTCGAATTTTCCTTATTATTTTTTTTTCTTCTTGTCTTTTTTTTCTTTGTGCCGATTCTTTCTTTCAGTTGCTAGAGGGGTTTACACGTTTGGACATAATAGCTAAGACCACCTGTTTAATGGCTATAGGCAGGTTACCACAAACTGACTTCCAGTAGGTCAATCTAGAACTACAACCACAGGGGATCAACGGGGAATGAAAGAATGGGGGATGGTTGTAATGTATATCGAACCGAAAGAACAGGCCAAGCTCAAGGGTTTAAACCTAATGGATTTAACGTTGGGTAGGCTATCTGGCTTAGTAGCTGAATCTAGGTGCCCCTATCATTCTAGAACTCGTGTTATCGTGTGGTCTCGAGTAGGTCTCATGCAAATTCTAACTCATTCAAGCAAACAGAAAATCACTCAAAAAGAATTGAAATTGCAAGTTACGTGCAATGGATCAAAAGCTCACATTTGGTTTTCTAGTCGGATTCGGTCATTTTCATGCAATCAAGGCGACAAACTACAAATGTGATTTTCAAAAATCTGTTCTGACCAGGCAATTTAGCATCAAAATATACACGTTGGTTTTCAGGTTCTAGGTTAAGCAGTCTAAGCATCATTATGACAGATTGAACAACAACTTAACATCAAAAATCAAGAACCGAGCAATTTCTAATGCTAGAGAAATTGGAAAGGCAATGAGAAACACACAACACACAATTAAGGGCAATCAAGTTCATGCAAGGTTCTCTAGCATCCTACCCCACACTTAAATCGTTCTGTGTCCTCACAGGACTAAACTAGAGTAGAGATATACGAAGAACCTGGAATGAGATGGTCGGTGTAGGGGATGAACACAGATAGCCCGGAGCGGAGCGGAGTAGCTACTCGAGTTCCTACAAAACAAAAACAACAAAAAGATCAAAAGGAAACCGGGACAAGTGTCCCGGATCCACACAGAATAAAAGTCGTAACGAAGAAGGTTAGGGGAATTTTGAAAATATTTCGACTCTTTTTTTTTTCAAATTCCCGGCACGACACTCCTAGAGCAATCTAGAAGATCTAAGCTCAAGCAGTTCAGAAAAAATCACACCGAAACAGCAGGCACACAAAACGAGGTAGATAGAATTTAAACTCGTTGAAATTCAAAAATCAACATGTCAAAAGATTCGAAATTGAAAACCCAACAACTAACCTTTAAGACACGACTCAAGAAAATGGACGAAAAGTGACGAAGTCGGCCAAAAACGTGAAAAACTTGTTTTGGGGATAACCGGAGCTACAGAGCTCCGATTTGGACGATCAAGTATGCGTTGGAATCGGACCGAAAAAAGGAAGCTGATTTTTAAAACAGAAACAAGTTTTCGGTGAAAACTTCGGCAAAAATAATGCAGACGATCACTGTTTGAAAATTGTGAAATGTTTTCGGCGAGAACTTTTAATTCTAGCCGAAAACCTATTTAAAATGTTTTTTTTTTCTTATTTTTTTTTCAAAACCCAACCGAAAACAAATCAAAATGAAAGGAAATTAAACTGACACTTTGGCTCCCCCGAACCTGATTCGAACGACGAAAAAAAACTGACTAAAAAATTCAAAAAAAAGGACTCCAGTCGTGGGTTGCCTCCCACGAAGCGCTCTTGCTTAACGTCCTTGAGCCGGTCGATACCTGGTCAGCGATCAAGAGACATCCCAACTCAGGATTTCTCTTAGGCCCGAGTCGGAGTTCATGAAATATGGCCTTGGGGATCCTCCGGCAAGTGTGAATTTCTTCCCGTTTGCGTGAATTAACTTGGTTCGTTCTTCGGGAAGATGACCAGAGATTTCAAATGGCCCGAACAGTTCTTTCGAAGGAGCGTCCTTCAGAGGATCACTCTTCTCCGGTGGCTCGGTAGACGGGGGCTGAGCAATCGGCTTCCAAACCGCCTTCGTCTTCTCTTTATTTTCCTTCTTTATCTCGCCAGGATCTTTAACTTTTGGCGATTCATGAGGAGATGCCGTCGGATCCTCCTTCTTTCTCGGCTTTTGTGTCGGCAGCTCATTCTTCAGATTAGGGACCTGTCCACCACCTAGCAAGCAAATTTCTGAAGAAACTCTAGCTTTTTCATTAGTAACGGAGTTGACCGAAGCCAACTCCACAACTTCAACAGATAAGCAATGCATCTCTTCTTTGACTGGGACTTGCATACCGTCCTTGAGGCGGAATGTCATGGTGTCCTTGCCGACCCTTAATGTCAACGAGCCATTCGGGACATTAATGGTAATGCCGGCTGTCGTCATAAACGGTCGGCCTAGGAGAAGAGTGACATCTTCCTCTCGAGTATCCATGACAACAAAGTCAGTCAGAATAGTAAAAGGACCACATCGGACAACCACGTTTTCTATTATTCCCCTAGGTATTTTAACAGATCTGTCGACAAACACTAAATGCATGCTAATTGGTTTCAACTCTCCTAGGATCAATTTCTCAAACAGGCAAGTAGGCATAACATTAATAGAAGCACCTAGATCAATTACACTACGATCAATCTTCACATCATTAATAGTGCAAGGCAAAGTAAAAGCACCGGGATCTCGACACTTAGCTGGGGGTGGTATGGGTGTCGCCTGGCCCTGGATGGCGGAGCATTCTTCCTCGAGGGAGACGGAAGACAACTCTTCATTCTTCTTGTTCTTCGCAGGATCCTTTGCGATTTTGTCAGCCTCCGGTATCACCTGGATAGCATCAGTAACTGGTGTCTTGATATCTGTATTCTTCAAGTATCCATACCACTTTCTGTACCGGGTATCATGATCTTTCTCCTTTGATTGCGCGGCCTTAGGAAACGGAATCCGAGGTTGATATGGAGGGAGAGGTGGCGCAGGTGCTGTCTTTGTCAGGGAAGGCGGGGCAGTCACCTCCTCTTCTTTTTCTATATCCTCCCCCTCGATCTCTGGCTTGTGAATGGCTATAGCTTCAGGGATTATGGCTGGTTCAGGAGCTACAGTATCAGCTGATTGCTTGTCGCTTCTTGTGGAGACGGCCGTGACGTGCTCCCTCCTAATGGTAGAGTCGACTTGAACCGATGATTGATTAAAGAGGGGGCTACTAGTTAGCAAGCTAAACATGTTATTAATCATGCTCTCCATTCGTTGACCTCGAGCTTCATGTTCTTGATTTATGACGGCTTGAAGCTTGAATTTCTCCTCCTTCTTATCGAGCCTTGCCATGATCAGGTCAAGCTTCTTGTTAACCTCGATATCCCTTGTGTTCCCTGATGTAGATCTCTGAGGTTGATCTTGATAACTATCGCTCAAGTACTGATTCTGACTCTGGTTGAATCCGAGGTTGTAAGGAGGGCGCTGTTGGAAACTTCCTTGTTGTTGAGGAGGTTGTATGAACTGACGATAATCGGGGTAGCCTCTTTGATTGCTGGTGAAGCCTTGATCAATAAAGTTCACTTCCTCTGAAGACCAGTTACCAAAAATCTTCTTCATTTCTTTCTGCACTTCAATCTTGATTTGATCTTCATGGCTTGGTCGGCTCTTAGCTGCTCCAAACTATCTCTCCCAGCTTCTCGACTTAGATGCGCAGTTTGCAAAGTGAAGAAGAGCAGCTTCCGGTGCGAGTGCGGTGTAATCTCCATCAGCTAAGGAGTTAACCCATTCAGATGACTCTTCGTTCATACCCCAAGCAAATATCTCGGCTAGCTGCCTCTGAGTGAAGCCATGATGAGGGCAGCTGTGGAGGAGTTCCTGGAATTCATTCCAAGCGTCGTATAAGCTCATTCCTTCTTTCTGTTTGAACCTTGAGATGCTGTTCCTGTAAGCATTTGTTTTGGATGGAGGGAAGTATTCCTCTATGAATTCTTGAGCAAGATCCTCCCAATTGGTGTAGTGACCGGGTGGCTTGCTAAGGAGCCAACTCTTTGCGGCGCCTCGAAGTGAGAATGGGAAGACTCGCAAGCACAAGGTGTCCTTATCGAGGCTCCGACTCTTAAAGGTCTCACAAAAAGCAAGGAAATCCGCCAAGTGTGTGCATGGATTATCGTGAGGCTTCCCTTCAAACTGTAGATCCCTAGAGATCATTTCCAAGAAGGCGGTCTTGATCTCATAGGCAGGATTGTCTTCATTGTGCGGCACGAAGATGGAAGACCGAATGCTAGCAGCACTTGGCTTATTGTAATCCGCAAGACTCTTTTGAGCAGCCATTGCGGTAGTGGAAGGTGGAGCGGAAGTGATTTGCTTCTGAATTTTCTTAACCTGCAAAAGACCAAAACAAGCACAACCGGTGTAAAATCGAAGTGTGATGGAATATGAAAGATGGAAAGTAGAAGAATAAAATGCCAACTCTTCTTTCAAACAATATAGAATAGTCCCCGGCAACGGCGCCAATTTGATGCTGCAGTTTTAGCGGTATCAAATAACTAATCTACCAAGGTAGACTAGATCGTATTCTACTCGAGGTCTCTTCTTCTTGTCTACTCAAATATGTTGGAAAATTACTCAGGTTAAAACACTTTGTGCGTGGTGTGAGTTCCACGACTTCTAATCTAATGAACAAAGGAAAATAAAAGGCAGAAATATTAAAAGGTTGATTAATGAGAAGATAGACGAGCTTAGATTTTGAATCCCCTTAGATCACCAAGGCAACATGATGCGACTATATTTGGTGCATTTTAAGCCTTTGATTAGCCTAAGGATTTCCCATGTTTGATCTCATTTTGCTATGATTTATAGGCCTTTATGGATGTTTTATGCAAAGTGCCCTTTTATTGCCCGGTTGCCACTTTGAGGCCAATTCTATGTCTATTGGAGTTGTTTTCTTTGCATTTTCAGGTCTTGGCATTGAAGTACTGGTGACAAGGAGCACGTAGGATCAAACGGGAGGTCAATCGAAGCTAGGACGGAGGAGATATGGTCGTTGAAAAATCGAGAAAAATGCACCCTTCAACTGAAGAAGTTTTCGGCGAGAACTCTAAGTTCTCGACCGAAAACCGAACTACAGGAGACAGCCGTTCGATTTATGAAGACATTTTCGCCGAAAATATTGTATAATTTTCGCCGAAAATCTATGAAGAAAAGCCAAACCGCTCGGTGTTTTTCAAAGACATTTTCGGCGAAAATCTTGTAGAATTTTCGTCGAAAATCCAGGCTATTTCCAGCGGTGCTATTTAAAGAGAGAGGGGTGGAAATTTTGGGAACAATTCATTATTCACAATTCACACCTTCGAACAAAAACACTCTCCTCTCAACTTTCCAATTATTTTCTTCTCATCTCCAATCCACAACCCTAGAGCAAGGTGCAAATCAAAGTAGAGGAGCTTGGATTGAAGTCCACAACCTTGGAAGAGGAGCTTGCAAGAGGAGGATTGCCATGGTGTTCTTGGTGATCATCTTTCTTTCTCTTTCATTCATTTCCTTGGCCATGTGTGGCTGATTTCTTAGGTTTCCTTGGATTGATAGATTAGTTGTGCTAGGATAAAGGTTGATTGTACAAATATGCCATGATTGATCTTGGATTGTAAGAAGATGGTCTCTAGACTTGTTGTTAATTCCATTGATGGCTATGGCTTGATTGGTCTATTATTTGTGGTCTATTATTTGTGATTTAATGCATTCTTAGTGACTTAGCTCGAGAGCGAGAGCATAGGTTGAGTGGTTCTAGGATAGGGATTTAGTGCGACGAGAGTGCATTGAGTCTATAGAAGGGATTTGTGTGGTCATTCGATTGCATCCTCGATCATGTTTGGCTTGTTTGTGCATGTATTTCTCTTGAGCATGATGAAGCTATCTTTCCAAGTGAACCTCCTTCATCTTTGTTTTGCACCATTTTGTTTGTTTGTTTAGTTTTCTTTTTGTTTTCATTTGTTCCCATTTCAATCCAAAACACTTTTAAATGAATAGACCATCCATGAACCGTGTGAGTATTAGCTATTGAGAGAGCCCTCGTGGAATACGACCTTGATTGTTGTGAGTTGAAATTCACACGTCAAGTTTTTGGCGCCGTTGCCGGGGACCTTTCTCAATCCTTTGAAAGCATTTAGTAGTGGACCGTTCTATTCACTTCCTTCCGTTTTAGTTTTGCTTCTTTGTTATTTGTTTTTGTGGCTTTGTTATCCCGCATTGTTGTACTACTTGGTTGTGTTTGTTGTGCGTGTTCGTAGGCCCCTTATCCACCTATCCCTTATCCACCTATCTAGTTCATGGGAGCAAGGTTGCAAGTACGATGAACTCGTGGCATGGAAATCAAGGTTATGGTCCCTATCAAGGGTGGAATCCATCTCCTAACCCATACTATGGTCATCCTACTTCATCCAACTACTACCAAGAAACTTGTGAGGAAGATAGCCAATGGTGGGATCAAGAACAACAAGCTTCAACACCTATGTGGAATGAGCAATGTCCCTATCCATCTCCACCCTACCATCAAGTCTTGCCGGAGTATTATCAAGAGGATTTCACAAGTCATGAACAACATTCTCCACCGCCTTCCATGCTAGAGGAGCTCTTTAATATGGTTAAAGAAAGCGAGCGCCCTCAAGAGGATTTCACAAATTATGAGCAACCCTGTCAACCTCCTTCTATGCTAGAGGAGCTCTTGAAAATGGTGAAGGAAAGTGAGCGTCCTCGAGAGGAGTTCGTAAATTATGAGGAGCCTTCTCCACCTCTTCCCACACTTGAGGAAGCTTTGAAGATTGCGGAAGACAATGCGAACCAACTTAATCGCTTAGCTCAAGGCGTAACGCTCATCAAGGAAGCTCTAGAGGAGGAACAACACTCTCCATCTTCCCTCACAATTGAGGAGATGTTGCAAATTGCTGAAGATAATGCGGCTCGGTTGGATCGTTTAACTCAAAGTGAGTAGCTCATCTCCGACACCCTTGAACCGGAAGTGCTAGTTATGGAAAAAGAAGAAAGTGAGTCTCCCCAAGAGGAATTCGTGAGTTATGAGAAACCTCTTCCATCTCCCTTCATGCTAGAGATCTTGCAAATTGCAGAGGATAATGCAAACCGAGTTAACCGTTTATCCCAAAGCATAGAGCTCGTCACGAAGATTCTTGAGAAT
The DNA here is from genome assembly GCA_034768395.1 of Linum lewisii. Classification (NCBI taxonomy): domain Eukaryota; kingdom Viridiplantae; phylum Streptophyta; class Magnoliopsida; order Malpighiales; family Linaceae; genus Linum; species Linum lewisii. The sequence continues at coordinate 41,782,704 of CM068304.1, read as the reverse complement.
GAGCGACATCCCAATCATTTGGAGCATGTTTATGATGATGAAGATGACACTTGTGAATCCGAAGAGCTTGACACGGAAGAAGATTTGGTAGTGGAGGAGATTGAGGAACATATTTTTCCCATGGAAACACCATGTGACAATGATGTGAGGATAGAAGAATCAAGGAGACTTGAGGATGATGACCCTTCAGAGGAGGTGAGAGATGATTTGGAGACGCTTCAAGAAGAGGTGGCACCGAGAGTGGAGCACGAAAGTGAACAACACCACCCTATTGTGGCCCCACCAAAGATTGTTAGTGCTCTTCAATCTTCTTGCTTGATCATGAAGTATTTGTGCCAAGAACCCAAGGAGACATGCATCTCTACCCCTCCTAAGGTAACCGTGGAAATGGAGCCACCTCTATTTGAACCGGAAGACTCCTTGAGTGGTATCACCGACTTGGAGACGATGGAGCTCAATGGTGGCCCCCCTACCATACATTCTTCCTCAAACTCCTAAACTCAATGGTAGAAGGCCATGGCAAGGTAACAATTGGAACTCAAGCTTATCTCATTGGTCATTCTACCATTTGCTTCTATTGCTACTAGGAGCTCAACTTTCATCGTGGAAGAAGCTACTTGACATCAAAGAAGCACTAAGTTGGACACCATAACACAGGTATCGTCGAGCTTAAGACGGTAACCAAGTGCTTCTTGGGAGGCACCCCATGTTATCTTTACTTTTTCATTTTTAATTGTTGTTCGAGGTTTTTGTGTTGTTTTAGCTTTTTGAATAAGGTTTGACAAGCATTTTGGATCACTCTTCACCAAGGATCATCATGGAACTCTTTTCCCTCTATTACGCCCTATGCTCCTCTCTACCAACGCGGTAACTTCGTTCCACCTTACCCTCTCTCTCTTGATCATTGAGGACAATGCTCATGTTAGTCGTAAGGGAGTTTGAGGTTTGGTGTGATTATTTGTCGGTAGAAATCTAAGGATATGCTTGAGTTGCATGATCTTAATTGAATGTCAATTTCCTCTATTGTAGAATCATTCGGTTCTTGACTTTTGGTGTTTATTTGACTTCAAGCTTTCATAATGACGTGTAAACTGTTTCACTTAGAACCTATAACCAGCATGTTAGAGCTAATATCAAATGAGTCTAGGCCAGAACAGAGATTTTATCACTCTTGTATGTTGGTTGATTGGTTTGATACGTGTTTTTGTACCACTCGATAACACCGATCTAAGATGATGAAGGCAATCAAAATTATCAACCTTTTCCATGTTTTTCATCACCTTTTTGATTTCTCGTGATTGTGGCTTGAGATTAGACGGATTCCAATTCGAAATCTTGTGTGGAAGTTGTAAAGAGCTAGGGATCAAGTGGCTATTTTGTGAAAAAGAAAAAAAAAAAAAAAAATGCTCAAAGAAAAGAAAAGCTAGGCAAGCTCGGCACCTAAGTGAAGTGTCGGGTTGAGCACTAGCAAAGGCAAAAGCTGTGAGCTAGGCAGGTTCAACACCTAAGTGAAGTGTTGAATCGAGCACTATTATGCAGTAGGAAAAAAAAAGAAAGAAAAAAATGAAAAAAAAGAGTTCTCGAATGTGGCCCTTGATCCTAGCCAGAGTTTGTAAAGTGCGGATCTTGAAGCGGACGAAGTCGAGTCGATAGCCACATCACCTAATCCGTTCCATTTCCCGAGTTCAAATCCTTCTAATTAGAGTTGGTGTTGTCATGGTCGGTTTTTCTGTATCCCAATTAACCACTACCTGAAGTGTGCAGATATTAGTGAGGTCTAGACTTGTTTGGTTGACGATCTTGCGTGTGTAGGTTAAGTTTGTTCGTGGAATAGTTTAAGCCGAATTGTTGTTGTTTGAATCTCAATGGACCAATTTTGTCATTTGTGAACTTGGAGGTTTTCTAATTCATTTGCTTGAGGACAAACAAAGCTTAGTCGTAGGGGAATTTGATGTGACTATATTTGGTGCATTTTAAGCCTTTGATTAGCCTAAGGATTTCCCATGTTTGATCTCATTTTGCTATGATTTATAGGCCTTAATGGATGTTTTATGCAATGTGCCCTTTTGTTGCCCGGTTGCCTCTTTGAGGCCAATTATATGTCTATTGGAGTTGTTTTCTTTGCATTTTTAGGTCTAGGCATTGAATTACTGGTGACAAGGAGCACGTAGGATCAAACGGGAGGTCAATCGGAGCTAGGACGGAGGAGATATGATCGTTGAAAAATTGAGAAAAATGCACCCTTCAACTGAAGAAGTTTCCGGCGAGAACTCAAAGTCTCGACCGAAAACCGAACTACAGGAGACGGCCGTTCGATTTGTGAAGACATTTTCGGTGAAAATATTGTATAATGTTCGCCAAAAATCTGTGAAGAAAAGCCAAACCGCTCGGTGTTTTTCAAAGACATTTTCGGCGAAAATCTTGTAGAATTTTCGCCGAAAATCCAGGCTATTTCCAGCGGTGCTATTTAAAGAGAGAGGGGTGGAAATTTTGGGAACAATTCATCAACTTTTCAATTATTTTCTTCTCATCTCCAATCCACAACCCTAGAGCAAGGTGCAAATCAAAGTAGAGGAGCTTGGATTGAAGTCCACAACCTTGGAAGAGGAGCTTGCAAGAGGAGGATTGCCATGGTGTTCTTGGTGATCATCTTTCTTTCTCTTTCCTTCATTTCCTTGGCCATGTGTTGCTTATTTCTTAGGTTTTCTTGGATTGATAGATTAGTTGTGCTAGGATAGAGGTTGATTGTACAAATATGCCATGATTGATCTTGGATTGTAAGAAGATGGTCTCTAGACTTGTTGTTAATTCCATTGATGGCTATGGCTTGATTGGTCTATTATTTGTGATGTAATGCATGAGAGTGCTTAGATTACATGGATTGTAGGTCTAGGGATTGAAGAGAGTGTGTTCTAAGAGATTAGATCATCTCAATTCAACCATAGTTGCATGATTTCTCACTTGTGCATTTTATCGAACACTTGGTGTGCATTAGGTTTTTCATTCAATTGAACTTTGATTAGTCTTTTGATGATTCTCTTAGTGTTAGGACATTGACATGAGAGTGTGGTGTCTAGCCTAGTGGTCATAGAGTCATAGGAGAGGGTTTTGTAGCTTGGCATTTCATCAAACACCTTTAATGCATCCTTAGTCACTTAGCTTGAGAGCGAGAGCCTAGGTTGAGTGGTTCTAGGATAGGGATTTAGTGCGACGAGAGTGCATTGAGTCTATAGAAGGGATTTGTGTGGTCATTCGATTGCATCCTCGATCATGTTTGGCTTGTTTGTGCATGTATTCCTCTTGAGCATGATGAAGCTATCTTTCCAAGTGAACCTCCTTTATCTTTGTTTTGCACCATTTTGTTTGTTTGTTTAGTTTTCTTTTTGTTTTCATTTCCTATTTCAATCCAAAACTCTTTTTAAATGATTAGACCGTCCATGAACCGTGTGAGTATTAGCTATTGAGAGAGCCCTCGTGGAATACGACCTTGATTGTTGTGAGTTGAAATTCACACGTCAAGTTTTTGGCGCCGTTGTCGGGGACCTTTCTCAATCCTTTGAAAGCATTTAGTAGTGGACCGTTCTATTCACTTCCTTCCATTTTAGTTTTGCTTCTTTGTTATTTGTTTTTGTGGCTTTGTTATCCTGCATTGTTGTACTACTTGGTTGGGTTTGTTGTGCGTGTTTGTAGGCCCCTTATCCACCTATCTAGTTCATGGGAGCAAGGTTGCAAGTACGATGAACTCGTGGCATGGAAATCAAGGTTACGGTCCCTATCAAGGGTGGAATCCATCTCCTAACCCATACTATGGTCATCCTACTTCAACCAACTACTACCAAGAAACTTGTGAGGAAGATAGCCAATGGCGGGATCAAGAACAACAAGCTTCAACACCTATATGGAATGAGCAATGTCCCTATCCATCTCCACCCTACCATCAAGTCTTGCCGGAGTATTATCAAGAGGATTTCACAAGTCATGAACAACATTCTCCACCGCCTTCCATATTAGAGGAGCTCTTTAAGATGGTTAAAGAAAGCGAGCGCCCACAAGAGGATTTCACAAACTATGAGCAACCCTCTCAACCTCCTTCTATGCTAGAGGAGCTCTTGAAAATGGTGAAGGAAAGTGAGCATCCTCGAGAGGAGTTCGTAAATTATGAGGAGCCTTCTCCACCTCTTCCCACACTTGAGGAAGCTTTGAAGATTGCGGAAGACAATGCGAACCAACTTAATCGCTTAGCTCAAGGCGTAACGCTCATCAAGGAAGCTCTAGAGGAGGAACAACACTCTCCATCTTCCCTCACAATTGAGGAGATGTTGCAAATTGCTGAAGATAATGCGGCTCGGTTGGATCGTTTAACTCAAAGTGAGAAGCTCATCTCCGACACCCTTGAACCGGAAGTGCTAGTCATGGAAGAAGAAGAAAGTGAGTCTCCCCAAGAGGAATTCGTGAGTCATGAGAAACCTCTTCCATCTCCCTTCATGCTAGAGATCTTACAAATTGCGGAGGATAATGCAAACCTAGTTAACCGTTTATCCCAAAGCATAGAGCTCGTCACGAAGATTCTTGAGAATAAGCGACATCCCAATCATTTGGAGCATGTTTATGATGATGAAGATGACACTTGTGAATTCGAAGAGCTTGACACGGAAGAAGATTTGGTAGTGGAGGAGATTGAGGAATATGTTTTTCCCATGGAAACACCATTTGACAATGATGTGAGGATAGAAGAATCAAGGAGACTTGAGGATGATGACCCTTTAGAGGAGGTGAGAGATGATTTGGAGACGCTTCAAGAAGAGGTGGCACCGAGAGTGGAGCACGAAAGTGAACAACACTACCCTATTGTGGCCCCACCAAAGATTGTTAGTGCTCTTCAATCTTCTTGCTTGATCATGAAGTATTTGTGCCAAGAACCCAAGGAGACATGCATCTCTACCCCTCCTAAGGTAACCGTGGAAGTGGAGCCACCTCTATTTGAACCGGAAGACTCCTTGAGTGGTATCACCGACTTGGAGATGATTGAGCTCAATGGTGGCCCCCTACCATACACTACAAAAAATTGCTATTTGGCGTCGGTCATACACGCATTTTAGCGTCGGTCATGACCGACGCCAAAATAAATAGCATCGGTCGGCAAGACCGACGCCAGATACGGTGACGCTATAATTTAGCGTCGGTCGTTTGGTCACCCGACGCTAAAATAAAACACGACCGACACTAAAATATGGGTTGACCGAATGGGTGGCTAACCAACCCAATTTTTTTGTTTTTTGTTTTTTGTTTTCATTTTAATTTTTCATTTTAATTTTTCATTTATTATTTTCGTTTTTATTTTTAATTTTTTCTAATCTGGGTTTTTTTCCAGATTTGGGTTTTTTCCCAGATCTGTTTTCTCTTCTCCACCGCCATCACGTTGGCTTCGTCGTCTGGCGGACGGCGGCTGGGATGCGGCGGCTGCGGTGGCTGGAGGAGGAAGTGAAGACGAACGGCGGCGGAACGGCGGACGGCGGCGGAATGGCGGATGGCGGAGGAACGACGGCGGAGTTGAGGTGGCGGACGGCAGATGTGGGAGGAGAGTTGAGGGTGGCGGCTGAGAGAGGGGAGGAGAGTTTGAAGAGGAGGAGGAGGAGGAGGAGGAGAGTTTAGAGGAGGAGGAGGAGAGTTTAGAGGAGGAGAAGGAGAGTTTGGAGGAGAAGGAGGAGAGTTTGGAGGAGGAGGAGGAGGAGAAGAGTTTGGAGGAGGAGGGTGGTGGTGGGGAGAGTTTCAGGAGAGGATTGAGAGAGGTGAGAATTTGAGATTAGGGTTAGGAAATGGGTTTAAATACTTACGTGTTTTAGCGTCGGTCATGACCGACGCTAAAACGCGTGTCCGACCGACGCTATATACACGCATTTTAGCGTCGGTCATGACCGACGCTAATCCGTTTCTGATGACCGACCCCGATCTACCTGTCCGGTCAACCAAAAATCGAACTAGGAACGGGTAATAGCGTCGGCTCTAAGGCCCATTTTAGCATCGGTCGCCTATCAACCGACGCTAAAACACGAGGTCAATCATTTAGCGTCAGTTGATGACCGACCGACGCTAAATTGCTACGTTTCAACCGACGCTAATTAGCATTTTTTTGTAGTGATACATTCTTCCTCAAACTCCTAAACTCAATGGTAGAAGGCCATGGCAAGGTAACAATTGGAACTCAAGCTTAGCTCATTGGTCATTCTACCATTTGCTTCTATTGCTACTTGGAGCTCAACTTTCATCGTGGAAGAAGCTACTTGACATCAAGGAGGTACTAAGTTGGACACCATAACACAGGTATCGTCGAGCTTAAGACGGTAACCAAGCGCTTCTTGGGAGGCATCCCATGTTATCTTTACTTTTTCATTTTTAATTGTTGTTCGAGGTTTTTGTGTTGTTTTAGCTTTTTGAATAAGGTTTGACAAGCATTTTGGATCACTCTTCACCAAGGATCATCATGGAACTCTTTTCCCTCTATTACGCCTTATGCTCCTCTCTACCAACGCGGTAACTTCGTTCCACCTTACCCTCTCTCTCTTGATCATTGAGGACAATGCTCATGTTAGTCGTAGGGGAGTTTGAGGTTTGGTGTGATTATTTGTCGGTAGAAATCTAAGGCTATGCTTGAGTTGCATGATCTTAATTGAATGTCAATTTCCTCTATTGTAGAATCATTCGGTTCTTGACTTTTGGTGTTTATTTGACTTCAAGCTTTCATAATGACGTGTAAACTGTTTCACTTAGAACCTATAACCAGCATGTTAGAGCTAATATCAAATGAGTCTAGGCCAGAACAGAGATTTTATCACTCTTGTATGTTGATTGATTGGTTTGATACGTGTTTTTGTACCACTCGATAACACCGATCTAAGATGATGAAGGCAATCAAAATTATCAACCTTTTCCATGTTTTTCATCACCTTTTTTATTTCTCGTGATTGTGGCTTGAGATTAGACGGATTCCAATTCGAAATCTTGTGTGGAAGTTGTAAAGAGCTAGGGATCAAGTGGCTATTTTGTGAAAAAAAAAAAAAAAAGAAAAAAAATGCTCAAAGAAAAGAAAAGTGATGACACTCGATTTGACGTGATTATCAGCCTCATTTAAGCGACATTTCTTTGCGTAAGACATGGTTTTTAGGGTAGAATAACAGATATTCAATCGATTGCCCTATCTCATGCCATTTGTGTTACCTTGGCCCGTTTCGAGTCTATTTGATGGTTTTCTAGTGTTTTTACATTAGCACAGGTTTTTGTCATCGAATAAAGTAACCAAGGACGTGTCTAAGGCATTGGAACATCGAGGAACTGAACCGGAATCGATCAAAGGAGCCAATTAAGTTCAAACCAAATTCCTGCCCGGTTTATAATATATTTTCGGCGAAACTACCCTTTGGTTTTCGTCGAAAATGGAAGAAGAAATCACTGGCCGATTGAGAGGAAGTCTTCGGCGAAAATACCCTTGAGAGTTCGCCGAAAACAAAAGGAAGAATCCACTGTCCCGAGTATGAAGAAGTTGTCGCCGAAATTCCTTTACTATTTTCGGCGAAAATCCCAGTTGGAATCAGAAAAATCTCGGGTTGATATAAATAGAGAACTCGGCGGCTAATATGGGGAGGATAATCACTTTTACAACTGAACACACACACAAGCGACGACAGAGAGAGAGACAGGGCGAGTAGATAGGGTTCGAGGAGCAGGAACGGATTGTGACGCCATCCATCCATCTCGGAGAGCCAGTGCTAGGAGTTGAAAATCCAGCAGATTTGAGCTGCCAGGAAGCATCGAAATTAGGTTTTGCAATTCTTCTCTGTCTTCCTATCTGAGATGTATTTCTTGTCTGTCTTCGATTCTTCTGTATTGAATATGAGTAGATAAACTCGTGTAGCTTAGATTAGATGAACCCTAAGTGACCCAGGGCTTAAAGCGGTCACGGATCGGCGGTGATTAGATTCGAAATTCATTCAGATTCATCGTTCATGTTTGGTTTGTTCTTCGTTTTCTGTGTTTCTTGTCTGGTTTGGCCACCTAGATTAGATTCTTGCTAAGCTAAGGATAGAAGCGAACGCTCGCCTTACTTTAAAACACCAAATCAAACAATCAACCTTATAATTGGAGCGTGCCTTTCGTAGGAACCGATTAGGGTTGATCCATTGCTAGAGTAACTCATTAATCACTAGAATTTGCACCAGTTAAGTTAAGTCGTTGCGAGAGGCGTCCGTACCTGGGCGGCTAATTAATCGTGGTAGCTAGATCGGATAGAGCGAATGTTCGCCAGTCTTAAACCTAAGGGTCAGGAGTTATGATGGTGTCTATGAAATGAATGAACTAGAATCAAAAATCGCTGGTCTGTGACTGCTGTTGCCTTGGTGATCTAAGGGGAATTCGAAGTCTAAGCTTGTCTGTCATCTTTCTAGTCAATTGATCAATCTTCAATCTTTCTTCGTTTTAATTTTCATTTCTTCTTATCTTTGCTTTTTAGTATAGAAGTCGTGGAACTCACACCACGCACCACGTGTTTAATCTTGAATAAAAACTGTCAACACCTTTGAGTAAGGAAGTAGAGGAAACCCCTGGAATACGATCTGCTATAGCCTTTTCTTAGCTTTAGTAGTTTATTTGTTTGAACCCGAACAACGATCTTAGGTTCATCAAATTGGCGCCGTTGCCGGGGACTCTTCTACTTCGTTGAAAGAAGAGTTGGCATTTTTAATCTTCTACCTTTTCATCTTTCACTTTCCATTACACTTTGATTCTACACCGGTTGTGTTTGTTTTTGTCTCGTGCAGATCATAGCAGGTACAGAAGCAGATCACATCCGTTCCATCTTCCTTTACCACAATGGTTACTCTTAAAAGTGTTGCGGACTATAGTAAGCCGCGTGCTTCTAATCTTCGATCACCCATCACCGTGCCCTCTAATGACAATGATCCTGACTATGAGATTCAGATTCCTCTCCTGGAGTTAATTTCTAGGGACATACAATTCGAGGGAAGACCAGAAGATAACCCTTACACACACATAACCACCTTTCTGGCTGTCTGCGACACCTCCAAGTCTGGGAATCTCAATAAGAATGTGCTATATCTCCGAGCTTTCCCATTTTCTCTCAGAGGTGCAACTAAACAATGGCTTAGCAGCAAACCGCCAGGTCATTACACTGAATGGGAGGCATTAGCTCAAGATTTTGTTGAGGAATACTTTCCTCCTAAAAGAACAACTGCTTATAAAGACCGCATTTCCAGATTCACTCAGAGAGAGGATGCGAGCCTGTATGACACTTGGAATGAATTCCAGTCTCTTCTCTTCGACTGCCCTCACCATGGGTATGAACAAAGACAGCTAGCTGAATTCTTTACTCGAGGTATGCGCAAAGAATCTGCAAACTGGGTCAACACCCTAGCTGGCGGAGATTGCACCGCTCTCACTCCTCAGGATGCTCTTCTGCATTTTGCTGATTGTGCTTCAAAATCTAGAAACTGGGAGAGGCACATAGAAGGAACCAAGAGTCAGAGCCAGAGTCAGATAAATGTTGCAGAGTAGATCAAGGCAGAAGTTCAGAAGCATCTGCAAGCAGCTGGTATCCCTCTCGACTCTCCGTCAGCTACCGTCTTTTCGGTTGACTGTGGATGGTGTGGATCATGTGCTCATAACGGCGGAAGTTGCCTCAATTTCGGTACAGCAGAAGTTTGGTCTACAGAAGAGATTAACTTCATCGATCAGGGCTTCGCTAATAATCAGAAAGGCTATGCCGGTTACAGAAACTACGTGCCACGGAAGCAGAGCAACAGGTTGGTAGATCCTTATTATAGACCCCCGGGATTCATTGGAGGACAACACCAGTTTCAGGCTAAGCCGTACTACAATAGAGATATGGACTATGAGAAGAAGTTTGATAAGATCATGAGTCGACTTGACGACCATGACATTCAGTTAAAAGCTCAAGCCGCACTTAATCAAGGAACAAGGGCTCAAACCCAGAGGATAGAAGATGCAGTACTCAATATGGCGAAACTTTTTACTAGCAATCCTCTCCTTAATCCAGAAGCATTTCAAGCAGATTCCGATACAAGGAGTGAACACGCTCAAGCTATTACCACTAGGAGCGGCAAGCAAACAACTGATCCAAAAGCTCCGGAACCTGACATAATACCAGATACTAATGCTGTCCTGGATATGCCAGAGATAGAAGATATCACAGAAGAGGAAGAAGAAGCACCCGCTCCTCCTCCTCCGCCACCCAAGACAGCCCCTGAACCTGTCTTGGCGCCATATGTACCTAGGATTCCTTTTCCAAAAGCTGCAAGGAGCAAAGCCAAGGATCACGACACTCAGTATAAGAAATGGTACAATGTTCTTAAGACTGCAGAAATCAAGATACCAGTGACAGACGCTGTAGAGATTATACCACCACTTGGGAAGTTCTTTAAAGACCTTGTGAAGAAAGTGAAGAGTGGCGAGGTGTACTCTATCATGCTCACTAATGAATGCGCGTCTATTCTAGGTGCGCCATCTCCCATTCGACAGCCGCCACCACCCCCAGCTAAGTGTCCTGATCCCGGTTCTTTTACATTACCGTGCATTATTAATGGCATTAAAATTGATCGCAGTCTGGTTGATTCTGGTGCTTCTATTAATGTTATGCCTGTCTATCTATATGAAAAGCTGAATCTAGGGCAATTAAAACTGATTACTCTGCATCTCGTTTTAGCCGATAGGTCTGTCAAACGGCCTAGAGGTATAATAGAAGATGTAACTGTTTGTTGTGGTCCGTTTACTATACTGGCAGATTTTGTTGTTTTAGATACTCGTGAGTTAGACGGAACACTTATCCTAGGTCGACCTTTCTTAGCAACTGCTGGTGTGAATATAAATTGCAAACAAGGCTTATTAACTCTAAGCGTAGGTCAAAAGAGTGTTGAATTCTGCATTAAAGATAGCATGAGATATTATGTTGCTCAAGATGATAAATGTTATGCTGTTGATCCCCTAGAGTTGGCCTCGGCCGACTCCTTTACTAATGCTTTATCTAGTGATCCGCTAGAGTTGTGCTTGATTTCAGGGATTGATAATGCGTTAGACGACCCAGAGCAGTGCCAATGGCAAGACGCGTTGGACGAGCAGAAGGCGACATTCACACCCTTACATGCGCCTCCACATATTGAGCCAGCATCGAGTCGGATTACTACTTCATATGAGAATCCGCCAGAACTTACTCTGAAGGAGCTGCCTGACCACTTAGAATACGCATTTCTGGGAAAGGACTGCCAGTTACCTGTCATCATCAATGCGAGTCTATCGCTAGAGAAGAAAGAGCAACTGATCAGACTACTCAAGAAGCATGTCCGAGCTATTGCCTGGCAGTTGGCAGACATCAGAGGCATCTATGAAACCTTCTGCAAACATCGGATAGTTGTTGATGAAGAATTCAAACCAGTTAGACAACCCCAACACCGACTTAACCCTCTGATGCAGGAAGTTGTAAAGAAAGAAGTACTCAAGCTTCTAGATGCCGGCATCATCTATCCTATTGCCGACAGTCCTTGGGTCAGCCCGACTCAAGTCGTCCCAAAGAAAGGTGGAATCACAGTCATCCCTAATCCAAAGGGTGAACTCATTCCCACCCGAGCAGTTACAGGATGGAGAGTCTGCATTGATTATCGACGACTAAATGATGCCACCAAGAAGGATCACTTTCCACTGCCGTTCATCGATCAGATGCTTGAACGATTGGCTGGTCATGAATACTACTACTTCTTAGACGGGATGTCCGGTTACTTTCAGATCCCCATTGAGCTTGCTGATCAAGAGAAGACGACCTTCACATGCCCGTTCGGTACGTTTGCTTATCGTCGTATTCCTTTTGGTCTATGTAATGCTCCCGCTACTTTTCAGAGATGCATGCTTGCAATATTTGGAGATCTGGTAGAGAATGTGGTAGAGGTGTTCATGGATGACTTCTCCGTCTATGGAGATTCATTTTCAAAGTGTTTGGCTAATCTGGATAAGGTGTTAGCTCGTTGTGAGGAGACCAACCTAGCTCTTAGCTGGGAGAAATGTCACTTCATGGTTACAAAAGGTATTGTTCTTGGCCATAGAATATCTAAGACAGGTATAGAAGTCGATCGTGCCAAGCTTGAGACCATTGTCAGCTTACCACCGCCGACCTCAGTTAAGACAGTGCGAAGTTTCCTTGGCCATGCTGGTTTTTACCGAAGATTCATTAGAGATTTCTCAAAAATCACTCTTCCGATGATGAAGCTGCTTGAGAAAGATGTTCCCTTCGTCTTTGATAAAGCTTGTCCTGAAGCTTTCGGGACCTTGAAGACTCAACTGACCACCGCACCAATTCTTACAACACCAGATTGGAATCTTCCATTCGAGATCATGTGCGATGCTAGTGATTTCGTCGTTGGCGCGGTTCTGAGTTAGAGGAAGGAGAAGAGATTTCATCCTATCTACTTTGCGAGCAAGACACTAAATGATGCTCAGAGGAACTACACTACTACGGAGAAAGAGCTTCTAGCTATCGTTTTCTCCTTTGATAAGTTTAGACAGTATCTAGTTCTTTCACATACCATTGTCTACACAGATCATGCTGCTCTGCGCCATTTATTAGCCAAGCAGGATTCAAAGCCACGTCTCATCCGGTGGATCCTTCTCCTCCAAGAGTTCGACATAGAAATTAAAGACAAGAAAGGAGCAGAGAACTTAGCAGCAGATCATCTTTCTCGCCTCGAGGAATCACAAACAGGTAAGTCCACTACCCCTATCAATGATTCTTTCCCTGACGAGCTGTTGCGTGTTGAAACGTATGAACAGGTTAACAGCATAGCCATCGAGCCCTGGGCAATTCCTCACGCTCAAGATCTGAGTAATGCCGCCGATTCAGATGAGCCTTGGTATGCAACTCTGGCTAACTATCTCTCACACGGCATTGTACCTCCTGAACTGGATTTCAATGCACGCAAAAAGCTCTTTAAAGAAGCCAAGTCATACTTCTGGGATGATCCATTCTTATACCGCATCAGTCTTGACGGGATGATCCGGAGATGTGTCTCTTACACTGAAGCTCCGGACATCATGAGTAAGTGCCATGAAGGACAGTTCGGAGGACACTTTGGAGGAAACCGCACGGCGAGAAAGGTACTCGAAACAGGTTTTTATTGGCCTTCAATTTTTAGTGACTGCGACGTCTTTGCTAGACGTTGTGATGCATGCCAGTGATCAGGTAACATCTCAAACCGTAATGAGATGCCCCAAATTGTTTCTTTAACCGTTGAAATTTTTTATGTTTGGGGGATTGATTTTATGGGTCCGTTCACACCCTCCAACGGAAACAAGTACATTCTTGTAGCCGTTGATTACGTTTCTAAGTGGGTTGAGGCTGAAGCTTTACCCACTAATGATTCTAGAGTGGTGGGTCGGTTCCTTACCCGTCTTTTCACGCGTTTTGGTTCACCGCACTTCATCATAAGAGATAGGGGTACCCACTTCCACGGACAATTCGACCGGGTGTGCAAACGCTTTGGTGTCACCCACCGAATGTCCACGGCTTATCATCCTCAAGCAAATGGTCAAGCGGAAGTGACGAACCGTGAGCTCAAGCGGATTCTTGATAGGACAGTTGGCCGGTCTCGCAAAGACTGGTCATCTAAGCTTAATGATGCCTTATGGGCATATCGAACTGCCTACAAGACTCCCATCGGTACCTCACCGTATCAGCTGGTCTATGGCAAGTCATGTCATTTACCAGTTGAGCTTGAGCACAAGACATTCTGGGCTAACAAAGAGTTGAATATGAGCTATGCAGTAGCATGTAATAACCGCCATGACCAGATCGCTGAGCTTGAGGAGCACCGTCTACACGCTTATGAGAGCACAAGGCTATACAAAGAGCGCACGAAGAGAATTCATGACTCTCAGTTAAAGACGATCAAGCAATTCTACCCCGGAGAAGAAGTGCTCTTATATAACTCTCACTTGAAACTGTTTCTGGGTAAGTTGAAATCTCGATGGTCTGGTCCTTATACCGTGGTCCGACAGACACCCTTAGGCACCGTCTACATTAAACTGCACGATCAAGAGCAGTTTGTGGTTAACGGGCATAGGCTTAAGAAGTACCTGCTTCATGTCGACGTACACTATTCAATCGTTAGCTATCTCTTCAATCGACGTACACTACTTCATGTCGGAACCGTGACACGATTCCAGGTATGGCAGTTCTGTCTCTTGACAGTCTCAAAGTGCACAATCCGGCTTGGCACTCGACAATTGACACCGCTCTTCATAAAGCCGGATTGCGAGTGCTAACCACTCATGGATCCCCGTACCCGCTTGTCGCCCTCCAGGAGTTCTGGAGTTCATTTCGGCGCCTCACCCCGAAGCCCTTTCGTGAGCAGAAATTCGTTTCCTTTCGCCTCGGTGGTGTTCTTCATGAGAAGTCCCTTCGCGAGTTCGGCCGCTTGCTGGATCCGCACGTCAATTTCGATACTGCATTAGCTGGCTTTGAGGACACATACTCCATCACCAGTGCTCCTTACCCGGATGTGTGGAAATGGGCCTGCTGCGAGGATGAGAGCTCACCTATCGTCCACCCCATGGTCGGTGACATCTTTCACCCTGTTCTTAAATTCTTGCATTATGTTTGGGTGCAGTCTCTGTGTTTTTGCAGCAAGACGAGCCGCCACCACGTTTCTTTGGAGGAGCTTGTATTGTTTCGTGCTTTAGAGGAAGATGCCAACCTGCATCCCGGCTGGTGGCTTGCATGATTCTTTCACAAGCGCACTACCGCCAAGAAGCTTCCTACTGAGCTTCCAGGTGGCCCTTTCATTTCAATTCTGATCGACAACCTCCAGCTCGGTGACAAATGGGGCCCTGATATTCCTCGTATCTCGATTGAGCATATAGGCGCTGAACTTGCCATAGCACGGCGCATCGACCTTTCAGAGACTATTGAGCATTGCACATCGCTCCCTCACCGAGTTCCCCAGTCAGTTGAGCGCCCACCGTCGCGAGCACAAATCACCGCGGAGATGAATGAAAGGCTGGCGCGTATTGAGAAGTGGCAGCTAGACTACTCGGCTGGTTCGTTGCAATGGCAGAAGGACCGAGTAGCACATGAGGAGACTCAGAACGAGCGTTGGTCCACTCTACAGAAATTCATGGCCGACCAGTCAGTCAGGCACCAGGACGAGCTCGCTTGGCGACAGCAGATGGAGCAGTGTTTCACCACAACCTCCATTACCACACCACCTCCACCCCCTCCTGCGGAACAGTGATCAGGTTGTTTCGATCATTTTACTTTTCTTTTCTTTCTTCTTTTCGGGTTTTCACCCAATTTTGTTCTGTGTGGATCCGGGACACTTGTCCTGGTGTCCTTTTGATCTTTTTGTTGTTTGTGTTTTGTAGGATTTTGAGTAGCTCTGCTCCGTTCCGGACTCTCCGTGTTCATCCACTACACCGACCACCCCTTTCCAGGTTCTTCGTATCTCTCTACTATAGTTCGGTCCTGTGAGGACACAGACCAGTTTAAGTGTGGGGTAGGGTGTTAGAGAACCATGCATGATCTTGATTGCCTATATCTTTGTATGTGCCTCGTGATTCCTGTCCAGTTCTCTAGCATAGAATTGCTCAATTCTTGACTTTTGATGTTAAATTGACTTCAATTTTGAACAATGACGTCTAGACTGTTCCACTTAGAACCTGTAACCAACGTGTCAGAACTGATATTAAATGAGTCTAGGTCAGAATAGATCATAAATCACTTCTGTAGTTGGAACTGGAATTAATTGAATCAATTAACTTGTTAACAACAAACTCGATAAACACGTTCTAAGATGATAAATGCTAGCTTCTTCCATGTTTCCACTCCATATTTGATCACCTGTGATTGTGGCTTGAGATTAGATGGAAATCCAATTCGAAATCTTGTGTAAAAAAGTTATAACTAGCTAGGATTAAGTGGATAAATTGTTAAATCAAGAAATCAAGTTGTGCAAATCAATGTTAAGTTCTTTTAAGTGCTAAAAAAATAAAGCTAGGCAAGCCCGACACCTAAGTGAAGTGTTCGGGTTGAGCACTAGCAAAGGCACAAATACTGTGAGCTAGGCAGGTCCAACACCTAAGTGAAATGTTTGGTATCGAGCACTAGTATGCAGTAAATCAATTGAAGGAAGAAATTGAACTTGAAATAAATCATTGTTTAAATCGGTCCTAGCTAGAACATGTAACGCACAGATCTAGAAACGGATGAAGTCGAGTCGATAGCCATGTCATTTTTCCTGCCTCTGCGTCCACATCATGGCTAGAGCTTAAAGTCGTTTTGATTAGAATTGGTGTTATCGTAGTCGGTTAATCATGATTAATTGTTTTGCTGAGAAACAATCTTTGTTAAAACCACTACTGGAAGTGTGCAGAAATCAGTATGATCGGAAACTTGTTTGGTTGATATTCTTGCATGTGTAGGTCACTCTTTCTACGTGGAGCAGTCTAAACCAAATTGTTAGAATTGAATCTCAGTTTAGTCTCGTGTCATTTATGAATTTGAGCGTGTTTTTATTCAGTTTGCTTGAGGACAAGCAAAAGCTTAAGTGTGGGGTATTTGATGACACTCGATTTGACGTGATTATCAGCCTCATTTAAGCGACATTTCTGTGCTTAAGACATGGTTTTTAGGGTAGAATAACGATTATCAGCCTCATTTAAGCGACATTTCGGTGAAAATATCCTCCAAATCCGGCGCTGTATTGGAAACCCTAAAACGTACCTATTTAAAGAAGCAGCCGGGAACAATTGAAGGGAGGGACGATTCATTATTCTTATTTTCTCAAATCAGACTCTTGAGAGTCAGCCGACTCTAGGGTCGATAGATAGAGTTTAGAGAGTTCGAAGATCCGTGGAGAGATCGTGACGCCATCCTTCCACATCGGAGAACTCGGAGCTTAAAGTTGAAGATCCAGGAGATTGAAGCTTCGGGGGAGTCGTCAGAATTAGGTTTTTCAGTTCTTATCTGTTCTTCCTCTGTATGATGATCTTCATTGTTGCCTTTGATTCTCTTGTTTCTGATATGAGTAACTGAACTTGTAGAGCTTAGATTAGATGAACCCTAAGTGACCCAGGGCTTTAAAGCGGTCACGGATCGGCGGTGATTAGATTCGAAGTTCAATCAGTTCTTTTTCATGTTTGATTCGTTCTTCATTGTTC
Organism: Linum lewisii; assembly: GCA_034768395.1. Classification (NCBI taxonomy): domain Eukaryota; kingdom Viridiplantae; phylum Streptophyta; class Magnoliopsida; order Malpighiales; family Linaceae; genus Linum; species Linum lewisii. Next base: position 41,765,478 of record CM068304.1, on the reverse strand, counting down.
ATGTTTCTTGTCTGGATTGATCTCCTAGATTAGATTCTTGTTAAGCTAAGGATAGAAGCGAACGCTCGCCTTACTTTAGAACATCGAATTGAACAATTAACCTTATAATTGGAGCGTGCCTTTCGTAGGAACCGGTTAGGGTTAATCCACTGCAAGAGTAACTCATAAATTATTAGTAATTACACCAGTTAATTAAGTCGTTGCGAGAGGCGACCGTACCCGGGCGGCTAGTTAATCTTGGTAGTTAGAACGGATAGAGCGAACGTTCGCCGGTCTTAAACCTAAGGGTAAGGAGTTATGGTGGTGTATAGAAACCGATTGAATTAGAATTGAAAACCGCTGATCTGTTGATTGCCAATGCTCTGGGGAACGAAGGGGGATTCAAAATCTAAGTTTGTCTATCTTCCCGTTAGTCAATCTTTTAATCTTTCTGTCTTTTGTTTTCCTTTGCCTAATAGATTAGAAGTCGTGGAACTCACACCACGCACAACGTGTTTTAACCTGAGTAATTTGCCAGCTTCTTCAAAGTAGTCGATTAGAAGAAACCTCGAGTCGAATACGATCTGCTATACGCTTTTTCTTAGCATTAGTAGTTATTTGGTTGAACGCATCACAACGACACGCTCACCAAATTGGCGCCGTTGCCGGGGACTCTTCTAATTGTTTGAAAGAAGAGTTGGCAAATTATTCTTCTACCTTTCCGCCTTACCATTTAATTTTCCTCCATATTTTCATGATTTACCTGGGTAGTGTTTTTGAGTTTTAATTATGCAGGATTACAGGTGGGATGACCAGTACCAAGAGTGGTATGTCGATGAAGCACCGTATATCGAGGATAACCAAGAGATGTATATACTAGCTCATCAGCATCGACAACAGACGACGAGAATAGAATCCTTCTTGGAGAATATCTCTACAGAGCTACAAGCTCACAAAGAGATAAACTCACAGGTTCATCAAAATCGACAACAGACGGCAAGAGTAGAATCCGCCTTGGTTGATCTCATTTCGAAGTTGCAAGCTCGTCTCACGACGGACATCAAGCTCGAGCAACAAAATCAATTAATTGAAGAACACGCTCAGGAGATGTTCGAAGAAGAAGATGAGCCCGTCCATGACTATCATGAGCTAGAAGAATCCTTAGCGGTGGTGGCTGATGAAGACGAAGAGCCAATCCATCTTGAAGTTGAAGCCGAAGAGGAGCACGAAGAAATCGAGGAGATATTCTCAATCGAGCTTCCGCCGAGCCAACCTATAGATCAAGCCAGAGACGAGCACGTGGGAATCAAAGACATCAAGGATTTGGAAGTATACACACTCGATCCCGAGAGACCTCTTGATGAGCATCAGGTGGAGAAGATGGAGCTCATTGATCATGTCGCGCCGTACTACCTCTTTCCTTCTCCAGAAGGAGAACTCAAGAAGAACTGGTCATCCAACCAGAACCACGATCTACTGGAACACTACCGGTTACATCACCCTGCTGGAGTGCTACATGGTACTCAACCGCTATCCTTGAAGAAGACGATTGACTTCAAGGAACTTCTGAGTTGGGGTCCCTAACAGGTATCGTCCGGCTCAAGGACGTTAAAAGAGAGCGCTTCGTGGGAGGCAACCCACGGCTGGAGTCCGTTTTTTGAATTTTTGAGTCAGTCTTTTCGTCGTTCGAGTCAGGTTCGGGGGAGCCAAAGTGTCAGTTTGTTTGATTTATTATTTTTCGTGTAGAGTCTGCGTGTCATAGAGTCAGTTGCATGTTGATTGAGGTCGTTCCGATTTTTCTGGATTTAACTGTGATTTTCTGAAGTTGGTCGGATTTGCGAAAATATTTTAAACCCGAACAGTTCAAAATTTTCGGCGAAACCGAACTACCATTTTCGGCGAAACCACCTTTTGGATTTTCAACTGAGTCTCCCTGTTTCATATTTTCGGTCCGAAGTGTATAATGTTTTCGCCGAAATTGATTTTGAAAACCAAGCAGTGATTTGAACTAAAGTTTTCGGCGAAACCATATGGTTATTTTCGGCGAAAACGCCTTCGAAAATCCGGCAGTGCATTTGAACTAAAATTTTCGGCGAAACCACCCTTTTAATTTCGCCGAAAATGATTTTGAAAATCACCCAACTATTCCTTTAAAATCCGGATTCACCCTCTCTCTTCCTTCTTTCAGTTTCTCATTCAATCGTCAAAATATTTTCAAAATTCCCCTTAACTTTCTTTGTTCGACTTTTATTCTGTGTGGATCCGGGACACTTGTCCCGGTATCCTTTTGATCTTTTTGTTGTTTTTGTTTTGTAGGATCCTGAGTAGTTACTCCGCTCCGCTCCGGGCTATCCGTGTTCATCCACTACACCGACCATCTCGTCACAGGTTCTTCGTATCTCTCTACTATAGATTAGTTCTGTGAGGACACAGAACCGTTTAAGTGTGGGGTAGGAGTCTAGGATTATGCATGATCTTGCTTGCTATCTATGATTCTGTGGTTCAAATTTGAAATTTCTCTTGCATAGAATTGCTCAATTCTTGACTTTTGATGTTAAATTGACTTCAATTTTGAACAATGACGTCTAGACTGTTCCACTTAGAAACTGTAGCCAACGTGTTGGAACTGATATTAAATGAGTCTAGGTCAGAACAGATCATAAATCACTCTTGTAGTTGAAACTTGAATTAATTGAATTAATTGGTTTGTTAATAACAAAGCTCGATAACACCGTTCTAAGATGATAGATGCTAGCTTCTCCCATGTTTTTCACTCCATATTTGTTCACCTGTGATTGTGGCTAGAGATTAGACGGAAATCCAATTCGAAATCTTGTGTAAAAAGTTATAACTAGCTAGGATCAAGTGGCTAAATTGGTTAAATCAAGTAATTAAGTGTTGCAAATCAATGCTAAGTTTTTTAAGTGCTGAAAATAGAGCTAGGCAAGCCCGACACCTAAGTGAAGTGTTCGGGTTGAGCACTAGCAAAGGCACAAATACTGTGAGCTAGGCAGGTCCAACACCTAAGTGAAGTGTTTGGTATCGAGCACTAGTATGCAGTAAATAAGTTAAATGGAAGAAGTCGAAACTTGAAATGAATCGTTGTTTAAATCGGTCCTAGCTAGAACATGTAACGTACAGATCTAGAAACGGATGAAGTCGAGTCGATAGCCACGTCACTCTTCCTATCTCCGCGTCCACATCATGGCTAGAGCTTAAAGTCTTTTTGATTAGAATTGGTGTTATCGTAGTCGGTTAATTATGATTAATTGTTTTGCCAAGAAACGAGCTTTGTTAAAACTACTACTTGAAGTGTGCAGAAATTAGTGAGATCGAAAACTTGGTTGGTTGATGTTCTTGCATGTGTAGGTCACTCTTTCTACGTGGAACAGTCTAAACCAAATTGTTAGAATTGAATCTCGGTTTAATCTCGTGTCATTTGTGAATTTGAGTGTTTTCTAGTTCAGTTTGCTTGAGGACAAGCAAAAGCTTAAGTGTGGGGTATTTGATGACACTCGATTTGACGTGATTATCAGCCTCATTTAAGCGACATTTCTGTGCTTAAGACATGGTTTTTAGGGTAGAATAACGAATATTCAATCAATTGCCCTATCTCGTGCCATTTGTGTTACCTTGGCCCTTTTCGGGTCTATTTGATGGTTTTCTAGTATTTTTATGTTAGCACAGGTTTTTGCCGTCAAATAAAGTAGCCAAGGACGTGTCTAAGGCATTAGAACATCGAAGAACTGAACCAGAATCGATCAAAGGAACCAATCAAAGTCCAACCAAAATCCTGCCCGATTACAAAGACACTTTCGCCGGAAATGTCCTATGGATTTCGGCGAAAGTATTAGTGCATTCAGACCGGTGCCAAGACAAAGGAGATTTCGCCGAAAATAAGTATATGTTTTTTGGCGAAAACATTAGTGCAAACCGGCTGATGTCAAGTGAAGAAAGTTTTCGCCGAAAACTTTGAGTTTTCGGACCGAAAAGAATGAACAGAAGGATCAGCCGGCGGACGTCCATTTACACAAGGATTTTCGCCGAAAATATCCCTATATTTTCGGCGAAAATATCCTCCAAATCCGGCGCTGTATTGGAAACCCTAAAACGTACCTATTTAAAGAAGCAGCCGGGAACAATTGAAGGGAGGGACGATTCATTATTCTTATTTTCTCAAATCAGACTCTTGAGAGTCAGCCGACTCTAGGGTCGATAGATAGAGTTTAGAGAGTTCGAAGATCCGTGGAGAGATCGTGACGCCATCCTTCCACATCGGAGAACTCGGAGCTTAAAGTTGAAGATCCAGGAGATTGAAGCTTCGGGGGAGTCGTCAGAATTAGGTTTTTCAGTTCTTATCTGTTCTTCCTCTGTATGATGATCTTCATTGTTGCCTTTGATTCTCTTGTTTCTGATATGAGTAACTGAACTTGTAGAGCTTAGATTAGATGAACCCTAAGTGACCCAGGGCTTTAAAGCGGTCACGGATCGGCGGTGATTAGATTCGAAGTTCAATCAGTTCTTTTTCATGTTTGATTCATTCTTCATTGTTCATGTTTCTTGTCTGGATTGATCCCTAGATTAGATTCTTGTTAAGCTAAGGATAGAAGCGAACGCTCGCCTTACTTTAGAACATCGAATTGAACAATTAACCTTATAATTGGAGCGTGCCTTTCGTAGGAACCGGTTAGGGTTAATCCACTGCAAGAGTAACTCATAAATTATTAGTAATTACACCAGTTAATTAAGTCGTTGCGAGAGGCGACCGTACCCGGGCGGCTAGTTAATCTTGGTAGTTAGAACGGATAGAGCGAACGTTCGCCGGTCTTAAACCTAAGGGTAAGGAGTTATGGTGGTGTATAGAAACCGATTGAATTAGAATTGAAAACCGCTGATCTGTTGATTGCCAATGCTCTGGGGAACGAAGGGGGATTCAAAATCTAAGTTTGTCTATCTTCCCGTTAGTCAATCTTTTAATCTTTCTGTCTTTTGTTTTCCTTTGCCTAATAGATTAGAAGTCGTGGAACTCACACCACGCACAACGTATTTTAACCTGAGTAATTTGCCAGCTTCTTCAAAGTAGTCGATTAGAAGAAACCTCGAGTCGAATACGATCTGCTATACGCTTTTTCTTAGCATTAGTAGTTATTTGGTTGAACGCATCACAACGACACGCTCACCAAATTGGCGCCGTTGTCGGGGACTCTTCTAATTGTTTGAAAGAAGAGTTGGCAAATTATTCTTCTACCTTTCCGCCTTACCATTTAATTTTCCTCCATATTTTCATGATTTACCTGGGTAGTGTTTTTGAGTTTTAATTATGCAGGATTACAGGTGGGATGACCAGTACCAAGAGTGGTATGTCGATGAAGCACCGTATATCGAGGATAACCAAGAGATGTATATACTAGCTCATCAGCATCGACAACAGACGACGAGAATAGAATCCTTCTTGGAGAATATCTCTACAGAGCTACAAGCTCACAAAGAGATAAACTCACAGGTTCATCAAAATCGACAACAGACGGCAAGAGTAGAATCCGCCTTGGATGATCTCATTTCGAAGCTGCAAGCTCGTCTCACGACGGACATCAAGCTCGAGCAACCAAATCAATTAATTGAAGAACACGCTCAGGAGATGTTCGAAGAAGAAGATGAGCCCGTCCATGACTATCATGAGCTAGAAGAATCCTTGGCGGTGGTGGCTGATGAAGACGAAGAGCCAATCCATCTTGAAGTTGAAGCCGAAGAGGAGCACGAAGAAATCGAGGAGATATTCTCAATCGAGCTTCCGCCGAGCCAACCTATAGATCAAGCCAGAGACGAGCACGTGGGAATCAAAGACATCAAGGATTTGGAAGTATACACACTCGATCCCGAGAGACCTCTTGATGAGCATCAGGTGGAGAAGATGGAGCTCATTGATCATGTCGCGCCGTACTACCTCTTTCCTCCTCCAGAAGGAGAACTCAAGAAGAACTGGTCATCCAACCAGAACCACGATCTACTGGAACACTACCAGTTACATCACCCTGCTGGAGTGCTACTTGGTACTCAACCGCTATCCTTGAAGAAGACGATTGACTTCAAGGAACTTCTGAGTTGGGGTCCCTAACAGGTATCGTCCGGCTCAAGGACGTTAAAAGAGAGCGCTTCGTGGGAGGCAACCCACGGCTGGAGTCCGTTTTTTGAATTTTTGAGTCAGTCTTTTCGTCGTTCGAGTCAGGTTCGGGGAGCCAAAGTGTCAGTTTGTTTGATTTATTATTTTTCGTGTAGAGTCTGCGTGTCATAGAGTCAGTTGCATGTTGATTGAGGTCGTTCCGATTTTTCTGGATTTAACTGTGATTTTCTGAAGTTGGTCGGATTTGCGAAAATATTTTAAACCCGAACAGTTCAAAATTTTCGGCGAAACCGAACTACCATTTTCGGCGAAACCACCTTTTGGATTTTCAACTGAGTCTCCCTGTTTCATATTTTCGGTCCGAAGTGTATAATGTTTTCGCCGAAATTGATTTTGAAAACCAAGCAGTGATTTGAACTAAAGTTTTCGGCGAAACCATATGGTTATTTTCGGTGAAAACGCCTTCGAAAATCCGGCAGTGCATTTGAACTAACATTTTCGGCGAAACCACCCTTTTAATTTCGCCGAAAATGATTTTGAAAATCACCCAACTATTCCTTTAAAATCCGGATTCACCCTCTCTCTTCCTTCTTTCAGTTTCTCATTCAATCGTCAAAATATTTTCAAAATTCCCCTTAACTTTCTTTGTTCGACTTTTATTATGTGTGGATCCGGGACACTTGTCCCGGTATCCTTTTGATCTTTTTGTTGTTTTTGTTTTGTAGGATCCTGAGTAGTTACTCCGCTCCGCTCCGGGCTATCCGTGTTCATCCACTACACCGACCATCTCGTCACAGGTTCTTCGTATCTCTCTACTATAGATTAGTTCTGTGAGGACACAAGAACCGTTTAAGTGTGGGGTAGGAGTCTAGGATTATGCATGATCTTGCTTGCTATCTATGATTCTGTGGTTCAAATTTGAAATTTCTCTTGCATAGAATTGCTCAATTCTTGACTTTTGATGTTAAATTGACTTCAATTTTGAACAATGACGTCTAGACTGTTCCACTTAGAACCTGTAGCCAACGTGTTGGAACTGATATTAAATGAGTCTAGGTCAGAACAGATCATAAATCACTCTTGTAGTTGAAACTTGAATTAATTGAATTAATTGGTTTGTTAATAACAAAGCTCGATAACATCGTTCTAAGATGATAGATGCTAGCTTCTCCCATGTTTTTCACTCCATATTTGTTCACCTGTGATTGTGGCTAGAGATTAGACGGAAATCCAATTCGAAATCTTGTGTAAAAAGTTATAACTAGCTAGGATCAAGTGGCTAAATTGGTTAAATCAAGTAATTAAGTGTTGCAAATCAATGCTAAGTTTTTTAAGTGCTGAAAATAGAGCTAGGCAAGCCCGACACCTAAGTGAAGTGTTCGGGTTGAGCACTAGCAAAGGCACAAATACTGTGAGCTAGGCAGGTCCAACACCTAAGTGAAGTGTTTGGTATCGAGCACTAGTATGCAGTAAATAAGTTAAATGGAAGAAGTCGAAACTTGAAATGAATCGTTGTTTAAATCGGTCCTAGCTAGAACATGTAACGTACAGATCTAGAAACGGATGAAGTCGAGTCGATAGCCACGTCACTCTTCCTATCTCCGCGTCCACATCATGGCTAGAGCTTAAAGTCTTTTTGATTAGAATTGGTGTTATCGTAGTCGGTTAATTATGATTAATTGTTTTGCCAAGAAACGAGCTTTGTTAAAACTACTACTTGAAGTGTGCAGAAATTAGTGAGATCGAAAACTTGGTTGGTTGATGTTCTTGCATGTGTAGGTCACTCTTTCTACGTGGAACAGTCTAAACCAAATTGTTAGAATTGAATCTCGGTTTAATCTCGTGTCATTTGTGAATTTGAGTGTTTTCTAGTTCAGTTTGCTTGAGGACAAGCAAAAGCTTAAGTGTGGGGTATTTGATGACACTCGATTTGACGTGATTATCAGCCTCATTTAAGTGACATTTATGTGCTTAAGACATGGTTTTTAGGGTAGAATAACGAATATTCAATCAATTGCCCTATCTCGTGCCATTTGTGTTACCTTGGCCCTTTTCGGGTCTATTTGATGGTTTTCTAGTATTTTTATGTTAGCACAGGTTTTTGCCGTCAAATAAAGTAGCCAAGGACGTGTCTAAGACATTAGAACATCGAAGAACTGAACCAGAATCGATCAAAGGAACCAATCAAAGTCCAACCAAAATCCTGCCCGATTACAAAGACACTTTCGCCGGAAATGTCCTATGGATTTCGGCGAAAGTATTAGTGCATTCAGACCGGTGCCAAGACAAAGGAGATTTCGCCGAAAATAAGTATATGTTTTTGGCGAAAACATTAGTGCAAACCGGCTGATGTCAAGTGAAGAAAGTTTTCGCCGAAAACTTTGAGTTTTCGGACCGAAAAGAATGAACAGAAGGATCAGCCGGCGGACGTCCATTTACACAAGGATTTTTGCCGAAAATATCCCTATATTTTTGGCAAAAATATCCTCCAAATCCGGCGCTGTATTGGAAACCCTAAAACGTACCTATTTAAAGAAGTAGCCGGGAACAATTGAAGGGAGGGACGATTCATTATTCTTATTTTCTCAAATCAGACTCTTGAGAGTCAGCCGACTCTAGGGTCGATAGATAGAGTTTAGAGAGTTCGAAGATCCGTGGAGAGATCGTGACGCCATCCTTCCACATCGGAGAACTCGGAGCTTAAAGTTGAAGATCCAGGAGATTGAAGCTTCGGGGGAGTCGTCAGAATTAGGTTTTTCAGTTCTTATCTGTTCTTCCTCTGTATGATGATCTTCATTGTTGCCTTTGATTCTCTTGTTTCTGATATGAGTAACTGAACTTGTAGAGCTTAGATTAGATGAACCCTAAGTGACCCAGGGCTTTAAAGCGGTCACGGATCGGCGATGATTAGATTTGAAGTTCAATCAGTTCTTTTTCATGTTTGATTCGTTCTTCATTGTTCATGTTTCTTGTCTGGATTGATCCCCTAGATTAGATTCTTGTTAAGCTAAGGATAGAAGCGAACGCTCGCCTTACTTTAGAACATCGAATTGAACAATTAACCTTATAATTGGAGCGTGTCTTTCGTAGGAACCGGTTAGGGTTAATCCACTGCAAGAGTAACTCATAAATTATTAGTAATTACACCAGTTAATTAAGTCGTTGCGAGAGGCGACCGTACCCGGGCGGCTAGTTAATCTTGGTAGTTAGAACGGATAGAGCGAACGTTCGCCGGTCTTAAACCTAAGGGTAAGGAGTTATGGTGGTGTATAGAAACCGATTGAATTAGAATTGAAAACCGCTGATCTGTTGATTGCCAATGCTCTGGGGAACGAAGGGGGATTCAAAATCTACGTTCGTCTATCTTCCCGTTAGTCAATCTTTTAATCTTTCTGTCTTTTGTTTTCCTTTGCCTAATAGATTAGAAGTCATGGAACTCACACCACGCACAACGTGTTTTAACCTGAGTAATTTGCCAGCTTCTTCAAAGTACTCGATTAGAAGAAACCTCGAGTCGAATACGATCTACTATACGCTTTTTCTTAGCATTAATAGTTATTTGGTTGAACGCATCACAACGACACGCTCACCAGCAAGCTCGGCACCTAAGTGAAGTGTCGGATTGAGCACTAGCAAAGGCAAAAGCTGTGAGCTAGGCAAGTTCAACACCTAAGTAAAGTGTTGAATCGAGCACTAGTATGCAGTAGGAAAAAAAAAGAAAAAATGGGAAAAACTTTCTCTAGTATGCAGTAGTATGCAGTAGTTCTCGAATGTGGCCCTTGATCCTAGCCAGAGTTTGTAAAGTGCGGATCTAGAAGCGGACGAAGTCGAGTCGATAGCCACATCACCTAATCCGTTCCATTTCCCGAGTTCAAATCCTTCTAATTAGAGTTGGTGTTGTCGTGGTCGGTTTTTTCTGTATCCCAATTAACCACTACTTGAAGTGTGCAGATATTAGTGAGGTCTAGACTTGTTTGGTTGACGATCTTGCATGTGTAGGTTAAGTTTGTTCGTGGAATAGTTTAAGCCGAATTGTTGTTGTTTGAATCTCAATGGACCAATTTTGTCATTTGTGAACTTGGAGGTTTTCTATTCATTTGCTTGAGGACAAGCAAAGCTTAGTCGTAGGGGAATTTGATGTGACTATATTTGGTGCATTTTAAGCCTTTGATTAGCCTAAGGATTTCCCATGTTTGATCTCATTTTGCTATGATTTATAGGCCTTTATGGATGTTTTATGCAAAGTGCCCTTTTGTTGCCCGATTGCCTCTTTGAGGCCAATTCTATGTCTATTGGACTTGTTTTCTTTGCATTTTCAGGTCTAGGCATTGAAGTACTGGTGACAAGGAGCACATAGGATCAAACGGGAGGTCAATCGGAGCTAGGACGGAGGAGATATGATCGTTGAAAAATCGAGAAAAATGCACCCTTCAACTGAAGAAGTTTTCGGCGAGAACTCTAAGTTCTCGACCGAAAACCGAACTACAGGAGACGGCCGTTCGATTTATGAAGACATTTTCGGCGAAAAATATTGTATAATTTTTGCCGAAAATCTGTGAAGAAAAGCCAAACCGCTTGGTGTTTTTCAAAGACATTTTCGGCGAAAATTCTGTAGAATTTTCGCCGAAAATCCAGGCTATTTCCAGCGGTGCTATTTAAAGAGAGAGGGGTGGAAATTTTGGGAACAAATCATTATTCACAATTCACACTCTCCTCTCAACTTTCCAATTATTTTCTTCTCATCTCCAATCCACAACCCTAGAGCAAGGTGCAAATCAAAGTAGAGGAGCTTGTATTGAAGTCCACAACCTTGGAAGAGGAGCTTGCAAGAGGAGGATTGCCATGGTGTTCTTGGTGATCATCTTTCTTTCTCTTTCCTTCATTTCCTTGGCCATGTGTGGCTGATTTCTTAGGTTTCCTTGGATTGATAGATTAGCTGTGCTAGGATAGAGGTTGATTGTACAAATATGTCATGATTGATCTTGGATTGTAAGAAGATGGTCTCTAGACTTGTTGTTAATTCCATTGATGGCTATGGCTTGATTGGTCTATTATTTGTGATGTAATGCATGAGAGTGCTTAGATTACATGGATTGTAGGTCTAGGGATTGAAGAGAGTGTGTTCTAAGAGATTAGATCATCTCAATTCAGCCATAGTTGCATGATTTCTCACTTGTGCATTTTATCGAACACTTGGTGTGCATTAGGTTTTTCATTCAATTGAACTTTGATTAGTCTTTTGATGATTCTCTTAGTGTTAGGACATTGACATGAGAGTGTGGTGTCTAGCCTAGTGGTCATAGAGTCATAGGAGAGGGTTTTGTAGCTTGGCATTTCATCAAACACCTTTAATGCATCCTTAGTCACTTAGCTTGAGAGCGAGAGCCTAGGTTGAGTGGTTCTAGGATAGGGATTTAGTGCGACGAGAGTTGGTGAACGTGTCGTTGTGATGCGTTCAACCAAATAACTACTAATGCTAAGAAAAAGCGTATAGCAGATCGTATTCGACTCGAGGTTTCTTCTAATCGACTACTTTGAAGAAGCTGGCAAATTACTCAGGTTAAAACACGTTGTGCGTGGTGTGAGTTCCACGACTTCTAATCTATTAAGCAAAGGAAAATAAAAGACAGAAAGATTAAAAGATTGACTAACGGGAAGATAGACGAACTTAGATTTCGAATCCCCCTTAGATTACCAGAGCAACGGCAATCACAAGATCAGCGGTTTTCAATTCTAATTCAATCGGTTTCTATACACCACCAAAACTCCTTACCCTTAGGTTTAAGACCGGCGAACGTTCGCTCTATCCGTTCTAACTACCAAGATTAACTAGCCGCCCGGGTACGGTCGCCTCTCGCAACGACTTAATTAACTGGTGCAATTACTAGTGATTTATGAGTTACTCTTGCAGTGGATTAACCCTAACCGGTTCCTACGAAAGGCACGCTCCAATTATAAGGTTAATTGTTCAATTCGATGTTCTAAAGTAAGGTGAGCGTTCGCTTCTATCCTTAGCTTAACCAGAATCTAATCTAGGGGATCAATCCAGACAAGAAACATGAACAATGAAGAACGAATCAAACATGCAAAGAGAAACTGATTGAACTTCGAATCTAATTACCGCCAATCCGTGACCGCTTTAAAGCCCTGGGTCACTTAGGGTTCATCTAATCTAAGCTCTACAAGTTCAGTTACTCATATCAGAAACAAGAGAGTCAAAGGCAACAAAGAAGATCATCATACAGAGGAAGAACAGAAAAGAACTGAAAAACCTAATTCTGACGACTCCCGCGAAGCTTCAATCTCCTGGATCTTCAACTTTAAGCTCCGAGTTCTCCGAGGTGGAAGGATGGCGTCACGATCTCTCCACGGATCTTCGAACTCTCTAAACTCTATCTATCGACCCTAGAGTCGGCTGACTCTCAAAAGTCTGATTTGTGAAAATATGAAGAATGAATTGTTGTGTGTTGTTGTCTCTCTCTATTGTTGCCGGCTGCTTCTTTAAATAGGTACGTTTTAGGGTTTCCAATACAGCGCCGAATTTGGAAGGGATTTTCGCCGAAACCATAGGGACAGTTTCGGCGAAACTGGCTTGAGTTCAGGGCTCCGCCGGCTGTTCATTATTTTCGGTCCGAGCAGTTGAATGGTTTCGCCGAAACCATCCTTCTCTTGGCATCAGTTGATTTGAACTGCTGGTTTCGCCGAAACTGGAGGCTTGGTTTCGCCGAAACTGTAAGTGTGAATGGCAGATTTTCGATTTGACTTTGATTGGCTCCTTTGATCGATTCCGGTTCAGTTCCTCGATGTTCCTATGCCTTAGACACGTCCATGGCTACTTTATTTTACGGCAAAAACCTGTGCTTACGCAAAAACACTAGAAAACCATCAAATAGACCCGAAAAGGGCCAAGGTAACACAAATGGCACGAGATAGGGCAATTGATTGAATATTCGTTATTCTACCCTAAAAACCATGTCTTAAGCAAAGAAATGTCGCTTAAATGAGGCTGATAATCACGTCAAATCGAGTGTCATCAAATACCCCACACTTAAGCTTTTGCTTGTCCTCAAGCAAACTGAACTAGAACACACTCAAAATCACAAATGACACGAGATTAAACTGAGATTCAATTCTAACAATTTGGTTTAGACTGTTCCACGTAGAAAGAGTGACCTACACATGCAAGAACATCAACGAAACAAGTTTTCAATCTCACTAATTTCTGCACACTTCATGTAGTGATTTTAACAAAGCTCGTTTCTTGGCAAAACAATTAATCACAATTAACCGACTACGATAACACCAATTCTAATGAGAAAAGACTTTAAGCTCTAGCCATGATGTGGATGCGGAGGTAGGAAAAGGGACGTGGCTATCGACTCGACTTCATCCGTTTCTAGATCTGTGCGTTACATGTTCTAGCTAGGACCGATTTAAACAACAATTTCGTTCAAGCTTCAACTTATTCCTTCAATTTATTTACTGCATACTAGTGCTCGATACCAAACACTTCACTTAGGTGTTGGACCTGCCTAGCTCACAGTATTTGTGCCTTTGCTAGTGCTCAACCTGAACACTTCACTTAGGTGTCGGGCTTGCCTAGCTTTATTTTTAGCACTTAAAAGAACTTAACATTGATTTGCACAACTTGATTACTTGATTTAACAATTTAACCACTTGATCCTAGCTAGTTATAACTTTTTACACAAGATTTCGAATTGGATTTCCGTGTAATCTCAAGCCACAATCACAGGAGATCAAATATGAAGTGAAAAACATGGGAGAAGCTAGCATCTATCATCTTAGAATGGTGTTATCGAGCTTTGTTATTAACAAACCAATTAATTCAATTAATTCAAGTTTCAACTACTGAAGTGATTTATGATCTGTTCTGACCTAGACTCATTTAATATCAGTTCCAACACGTTGGTTACAGGTTCTAAGTGGAACAGTCTAGATGTCATTGTTCAAAATTGAAGTCAATTTAACATCAAAAGTCAAGAATTGAGCAATTCGACGCTAGAGAACTGGACAGGAATCACGAGGCACCCACAAAGATATAGGCAATCAAGATCATGCATGGTTATCTAACACCCTACCCCACACTTGAACGGTTCTGTGTCCTCACAGAACTAATCTAGAGTAGAGAGATACGAAGAACCTGTGACGAGATGGTCGGTGTAGTGGATGAGCACGGATAGCCCGGAGCGGAGCGGAGTAGCTACTCAGGATCCTACAAAACAAAAATAACAAAAAGATCAAAAGGATACCGGGACAAGTGTCCCGGATCCACACAGAATAAAAGTCGAACAAAGAAGGTTAAGGGAAATTTTTAAAAATATTTTGACGATTGAATGAGAAACTGAAAGAAGGAAGAGAGAGGGTGAATCCGGATTTTAAAGGAATAGTTGGGTGATTTTCAAAATCATTTTCGGTGAAATTAAAATGGTGGTTTCGCCGAAAATTTTAGTTCAAATGCACTGCCGGATTTTTGAAGGCTTTTCGCCGAAAATAACCATATGGTTTCGCCGAAAACTTTAGTTCAAATTACTGCTTGGTTTTCAAAATCAATTTCGGCGAAAACATTAAACACTTCGGACCGAAAATATGAAACAGGGAGACTCAGTTGAAAATCCAAAAGGTGATTTCGCCGAAAATGGTAGGGTGATTTCGCCAAAAATTTTGAACTGTTCGGGTTTAAAATATTTTCGCAAATCCGGCCAACTTCAGAAAATCACAGTTAAATCCACAAAAATCGGAACGACCTCAATCAACTTGCTACTGACTCTATGACACACAAACTCTACACGAAAAATAATAAATCAAACAAACTGACACTTTGGCTCCCCCAAACCTGACTCAAACGACGAAAAGACTGACTCAAAAATTCAAAAACGGACTCCAGCCGTGGGTTGCCTCCCACGAAGCGCTCTCTTTTAACGTCCTTGAGCCGGACGGTACCTGTTAGGGACCCCAACTTAGGAGTTCCTTGAAGTCAATCGTCTTCTTCAAGGTGTGCGGTTGAGTGCCATGTAGCACTCCAACAGGGTGATGTAACCGGTAGTGTTCCAGTAGATCGTGGTTCTGGTTGGATGACCAGTTCTTCTTGAATTCTCCTTCTGGAGGAGGAAAGAGGTAGTACGGCACGACATGATCAATGAGCTCCATCTTCTCTACCTGATGATCATCCAGATGTCTCTCGGGATCGAGTGTGTATACTTCCAAATCCTTGACGTCTTCGATCCCCACGTGCTCGTCTCTGGCTTGATCTATAGGTTGGTTCGGCGGGAGCTCGATTGAGGATATCTCCTCGATTTCTTCGTGCTCCTCTTCAGCTTCAACTTCAAGATGGATTGGCTTTATGTCTTCATCAAACCACCACCGCCAAGGATTCTTCATCAGATGCTTCTTGCTCGCAATAGTCATCGGTGAGATTGTCATGTTCATCTTCATACAGCTCTTGAACATCTTCTTCCATTAGTGGATTTGGTTGCTCGAGCTCGATATCCACTACGTTACGAGCTTGCAGCTTCGAAATGAGATCATCCAAGGCGGATTCTACTCTTGCCGTCTGTTGTCGATTTTGATGAACTTGTGAGTCTATCTCTTTGTGAGCTTGTAGCTCTGTAGAGATATTCTCCAAGAAGGATTCTATTCTCGTCGTCTGTTGTCGATGCTGATGAGCTAGCATATACATCTCTTGGTTATCCTCAATATACGGTGCTTCATCGACATACCACTCTTGGTACTGGTCATCCCACCTGTAATCCTGCATAATTAAAACTCAAAAACACTACCCAGGTAAATCATGAAAATATGGAGGGAAAATAAATGGTAGGCGGAAAGGTAGAAGAATAATTTGCCAACTCTCCTTTCAAACAATTAGAAGAGTCCCCGGCAATGGCGCCAATTTGGTGAACGTGTCGTTGTGATGCGTTCAACCAAATAACTAGTAATGCTAAGAAAAAGCGTATAGCAGATCGTATTCGACTCGAGGTTTCTTCTAATCGACTACTTTGAAGAAGCTGGCAAATTACTCAGGTTAAAACACGTTGTGCGTGGTGTGAGTTCCACGACTTCTAATCTATTAAGCAAAGGAAAATAAAAGACAGAAAGATTAAAAGATTGACTAACGGGAAGATAGACGAACTTAGATTTCGAATCCCCCTTAGATTACCAGAGCAACGGCAATCACAAGATCAGCGGTTTTCAATTCTAATTCAATCGGTTTCTATACACCACCATAACTCCTTACCCTTAGGTTTAAGACCGGCGAACGTTCGCTCTATCCGTTCTAACTACCAAGATTAACTAGCCGCCCGGGTACGGTCGCCTCTCGCAACGACTTAATTAACTGGTGCAATTACTAGTGATTTATGAGTTACTCTTGCAGTGGATTAACCCTAGCCGGTTCCTACGAAAGGCACGCTCCAATTATAAGGTTAATTGTTCAATTCGATGTTCTAAAGTAAGGCGAGCGTTCGCTTCTATCCTTAGCTTAACCAGAATCTAATCTAGGGGATCAATCCAGACAAGAAACATGAACAATGAAGAACGAATCAAACATGCAAAGAGAAACTGATTGAACTTCGAATCTAATTACCGCCAATCCGTGACCGCTTTAAAGCCCTGGGTCACTTAGGGTTCATCTAATCTAAGCTCTACAAGTTCAGTTACTCATATCAGAAACAAGAGAGTCAAAGGCAACAAAGAAGATCATCATACAGAGGAAGAACAGAAAAGAACTGAAAAACCTAATTCTGACGACTCACGCGAAGCTTCAATCTCCTGGATCTTCAACTTTAAGCTCCGAGTTCTCCGAGGTGGAAGGATGGCGTCACGATCTCTCCACGGATCTTCGAACTCTCTAAACTCTATCTATCGACCCTAGAGTCGGCTGACTCTCAAAAGTCTGATTTGTGAAAATATGAAGAATGAATTGTTGTGTGTTGTTGTCTCTCTCTATTGTTGCCGGCTGCTTCTTTAAATAGGTACGTTTTAGGGTTTCCAATACAGCGCCGAATTTGGAAGGGATTTTCGCCGAAACCATAGGGACAGTTTCGGCGAAACTGGCTTGAGTTCAGGGCTCCGCCGGCTGTTCATTATTTTCGGTCCGAGCAGTTGAATGGTTTCGCCGAAACCATCCTTCTCTTGGCATCAGTTGATTTGAACTGCTGGTTTCGCCGAAACTGGAGGCTTGGTTTCGCCGAAACTGTAAGTGTGAATGGCAGATTTTTGGTTTGACTTTGATTGGCTCCTTTGATCGATTCCGGTTCAGTTCCTCGATGTTCCTATGCCTTAGACACGTCCATGGCTACTTTATTTTACGGCAAAAACCTGTGCTTACGCAAAAACACTAGAAAACCATCAAATAGACCCGAAAAGGGCCAAGGTAACACAAATGGCACGAGATATGGCAATTGATTGAATATTCGTTATTCTACCCTAAAAACCATGTCTTAAGCAAAGAAATGTCGCTTAAATGAGGCTGATAATCACGTCAAATCGAGTGTCATCAAATACCCCACACTTAAGCTTTTGCTTGTCCTCAAGCAAACTGAACTAGAACACACTCAAAATCACAAATGACACGAGATTAAACTGAGATTCAATTCTAACAATTTGGTTTAGACTGTTCCACGTAGAAAGAGTGACCTACACATGCAAGAACATCAACGAAACAAGTTTTCAATCTCACTAATTTCTGCACACTTCATGTAGTGATTTTAACAAAGCTCGTTTCTTGGCAAAACAATTAATCACAATTAACCGACTACGATAACACCAATTCTAATGAGAAAAGACTTTAAGCTCTAGCCATGATGTGGATGCGGAGGTAGGAAAAGGGACGTGGCTATCGACTCGACTTCATCCGTTTCTAGATCTGTGCGTTACATGTTCTAGCTAGGACCGATTTAAACAACAATTTCGTTCAAGCTTCAACTTATTCCTTCAATTTATTTACTGCATACTAGTGCTCGATACCAAACACTTCACTTAGGTGTTGGACCTGCCTAGCTCACAGTATTTGTGCCTTTGCTAGTGCTCAACCTGAACACTTCACTTAGGTGTCGGGCTTGCCTAGCTTTATTTTTAGCACTTAAAAGAACTTAACATTGATTTGCACAACTTGATTACTTGATTTAACAATTTAACCACTTGATCCTAGCTAGTTATAACTTTTTACACAAGATTTCGAATTGGATTTCCGTGTAATCTCAAGCCACAATCACAGGTGATCAAATATGAAGTGAAAAACATGGGAGAAGCTAGCATCTATCATCTTAGAATGGTGTTATCGAGCTTTGTTATTAACAAACCAATTAATTCAATTAATTCAAGTTTCAACTACTGAAGTGATTTATGATCTGTTCTGACCTAGACTCATTTAATATCAGTTCCAACACGTTGGTTACAGGTTCTAAGTGGAACAGTCTAGACGTCATTGTTCAAAATTGAAGTCAATTTAACATCAAAAGTCAAGAATTGAGCAATTCGACGCTAGAGAACTGGACAGGAATCACGAGGCACCCACAAAGATATAGGCAATCAAGATCATGCATGGTTATCTAACACCCTACCCCACACTTGAACGGTTCTGTGTCCTCACAGAACTAATCTAGAGTAGAGAGATACGAAGAACCTGTGACGAGATGGTCGGTGTAGTGGATGAGCACGGATAGCCCGGAGCGGAGCGGAGTAGCTACTCAGGATCCTACAAAACAAAAATAACAAAAAGATCAAAAGGATACCGGGACAAGTGTCCCGGATCCACACAGAATAAAAGTCGAACAAAGAAGGTTAAGGGAAATTTTTAAACATATTTTGACGATTGAATGAGAAACTGAAAGAAGGAAAGAGAGGGTGAATCCGGATTTTAAAGGAATAGTTGGGTGATTTTCAAAATCATTTTCGGTGAAATTAAAATGGTGGTTTCGCCGAAAATTTTAGTTCAAATGCACTGCCGGATTTTCGAAGGCGTTTTCGCCGAAAATAACCATATGGTTTCGCCGAAAACTTTAGTTCAAATCACTGCTTGGTTTTCAAAATCAATTTCGGCGAAAACATTAAACACTTCGGACCGAAAATATGAAACAGGGAGACTCAGTTGAAAATCCAAAAGGTGATTTCGCCGAAAATGGTAGGGTGATTTCGCCAAAAATTTTGAACTGTTCGGGTTTAAAATATTTTCGCAAATCCGGCCAACTTCAGAAAATCACAGTTAAATCCACAAAAATCGGAACGACCTCAATCAACTTGCTACTGACTCTATGACACACAAACTCTACACTAAAATCAATAAATCAAAAAAACTGACACTTTGGCTCCCCCAAACCTAACTCGAACGAGGAAAAGACTGACTCAAAAATTCAAAAACGGACTCCAACCGTGGGTTGCCTCCCACGAAGCGCTCTCTTTTAACGTCCTTGAGCCGGACGGTACCAGTTAAGGACCCCAACTTAGGAGTTCCTTGAAGTCAATCGTCTTCTTCAAGGTGTGCGGTTGAGTGCCATGTAGCACTCCAGCAGGGTGACGTAACCGGTAGTGTTCCAGTAGATCGTGGTTCTGGTTGGATGACCAGTTCTTCTTGAATTCTCCTTCTGGAGGAGGAAAGAGGTAGTACGGCACGACATGATCAATGAGCTCCATCTTCTCTACCTGATGATCATCCAGATGTCTCTCGGGATCGAGTGTGTATACTTCCAAATCCTTGACGTCTTCGATCCCCACGTGCTCGTCTCTGGCTTGATCTATAGGTTGGTTCGGCGGGAGCTCGATTGAGGATATCTCCTCAATTTCTTCGTGCTCCTCTTCAGCTTCAACTTCAAGATGGATTGGCTCTATGTCTTCATCAACCACCACCGCCAAGGATTCTTCATCAGATGCTTTTTGCTCGCAATAGTCATCGGTGAGATTGTCATGTTCATCTTCATACAGCTCTTGAACATCTTCTTCCATTAGTGGATTTGGTTGCTCGAGCTCGATATCCACTACGTTACGAGCTTGCAGCTTCGAAATGAGATCATCCAAGGCGGATTCTACTCTTGCCGTCTGTTGTCGATTTTGATGAACTTGTGAGTCTATCTCTTTGTGAGCTTGTAGCTCTGTAGAGATATTCTCCAAGAAGGATTCTATTCTCGTCGTCTGTTGTCGATGCTGATGAGCTAGCATATACATCTCTTGGTTATCCTCAATATACGGTGCTTCATCGACATACCACTCTTGGTACTGGTCATCCCACCTGTAATCCTGCATAATTAAAACTCAAAAACACTACCCAGGTAAATCATGAAAATATGGAGGGAAAATAAATGGTAGGCGGAAAGGTAGAAGAATAATTTGCCAACTCTCCTTTCAAACAATTAGAAGAGTCCCCGGCAACGGCGCCAATTTGGTGAACGTGTCGTTGTGATGCGTTCAACCAAATAACTACTAATGCTAAGAAAAAGCGTATAGCAGATCGTATTCGACTCGAGGTTTCTTCTAATCGACTACTTTGAAGAATCTGGCAAATTACTCAGGTTAAAACACGTTGTGCGTGGTGTGAGTTCCACGACTTCTAATCTATTAAGCAAAGGAAAATAAAAGACAGAAAGATTAAAAGATTGACTAACGGGAAGATAGACGAACTTAGATTTCGAATCCCCCTTAGATTACCAGAGCAACGGCAATCACAAGATCAGCGGTTTTCAATTCTAATTGAATCGGTTTCTATACACCACCATAACTCCTTACCCTTAGGTTTAAGACCGGCGAACGTTCGCTCTATCCGTTCTAACTACCAAGATTAACTAGCCGCCCGGGTACGGTCGCCTCTCGCAACGACTTAATTAACTGGTGCAATTACTAGTGATTTATGAGTTACTCTTACAGTGGATTAACCCTAACCGGTTCCTACGAAAGGCACGCTCCAATTATAAGGTTAATTGTTCAATTCGATGTTCTAAAGTAAGGCGAGCGTTCGCTTCTATCCTTAGCTTAACCAGAATCTAATCTAGGGGATCAATCCAGACAAGAAACATGAACAATGAAGAACGAATCAAACATGCAAAGAGAAACTGATTGAACTTCGAATCTAATTACCGCCAATCCGTGACCGCTTTAAAGCCCTGGGTCACTTAGGGTTCATCTAATCTAAGCTCTACAAGTTCAGTTACTCATATCAAAAACAAGAGAGTCAAAGGCAACAAAGAAGATCATCATACAGAGGAAGAACAGAAAAGAACTGAAAAACCTAATTCTGACGACTCTCGCGAAGCTTCAATCTCCTGGATCTTCAACTTTAAGCTCCGAGTTCTCCGAGGTGGAAGGATGGCGTCATGATCTCTCCACGGATCTTCGAACTCTCTAAACTCTATCTATCGACCCTAGAGTCGGCTGACTCTCAAAAGTCTGATTTGTGAAAATATGAAGAATGAATTGTTTTGTGTTGTTGTCTCTCTCTATTGTTGCCGGCTGCTTCTTTAAATAGGTACGTTTTAGGGTTTCCAATATAGCGCCGGATTTGGAAGGGATTTTCGCCGAAACCATAAGGACAGTTTCGGCGAAACTGGCTTGAGTTCAGGGCTCCGCCGGCTGTTCATTATTTTCGGTCCGAGCAGTTGAATGGTTTCGCCGAAACCATCCTTCTCTTGGCATCAGTTGATTTGAACTGCTGGTTTCGCCGAAACTGGAGGCCTGGTTTCACCGAAACTGTAAGTGTGAATGGCAGATTTTCGGTTTGACTTTGATTGGCTCCTTTGATCGATTCCGGTTCAGTTCCTCGATGTTCCTATGCCTTAGACACGTCCATGGCTACTTTTTTTTGACGACAAAAACCTGTGCTTACGCAAAAAACACTAGAAAACCATCAAATAGACCCGAAAAGGGCCAAGGTAACACAAATGGCACGAGATAGGGCAATTGATTGAATATTCGTTATTCTACCCTAAAAACCATGTCTTAAGCAAAGAAATGTCGCTTAAATGAGGCTGATAATCACGTCAAATCGAGTGTCATCAAGAGTGCATTGAGTCTATAAAAGGGATTTGCGTGGTCATTCGATTGCATCCTCGATCATGTTTGGCTTGTTTGTGCATGTATTCCTCTTGAGCATGATGAAGCTATCTTTCCAAGTGAACCTCCTTTATCTTTGTTTTGCACCATTTTGTTTGTTTGTTTAGTTTTATTTTTGTTTTCATTTGTTCCTATTTCAAACCAAAACTCTTTTTAAATGAATAGACCGTCCATGAACCGTGTGAGTATTAGCTATTGAGAGAGCCCTCGTGGAATACGACCTTGATTGTTGTGAGTTGAAATTCACACGTCACAACAGCAATCACAAGACCAACGGTTTTCAATTCTAATTCAATCAATTTCTGTACACCACCATAACTCCTGGCCCTTAGGTTTAAGATCGGCGAACGTTCGCTCTATCCGTTCTAGCTACCAAGATTAATTAGCCACCCGGGTACGGTCGCCTCTCGCAACGACTTAACTTCACTGGTGGAATTACTAACGATTTATGAGTTACTCTTGCAGTGGATTAACCCTAGTCGGTTCCTATGAAAGGCACACTCCAATTATAAGGTTAACTGGTTGAATTGATGTTTTAAAGAGAGGCGAGCGTTCGCTTCTATCCTCAGCTATCTAAACTAGGTGATCAAGGAAGACAAGTTTATGCGCCAAAGCAGGGAAGCTGTCTGGCGACTAACCCTAGCTTGCATAAACATAATCTAGGCGACCAACCAGAAGAGAAACATAAACAATGACGAACAAAACAACTATGCAAAGAGAAATTGATTGAACTTCGAATCTAATTACCGCCGATCCGTGACCGCTTTAAAGCCCTAGGTCACTTAGGGTTCATCTAATCTAAGCTCTACAAGTTCAGCTACTCATAACGATAACAGAAGAATCAAAGGCAACAAAGGAAATCATCATACAGAGGAAAAACATATAAGAACTGAAAACCTAATTCTGACGACTCCGACGAAGCTTCAATCTTCTGGATCTTCAACTTTAAGCTCCGAGCTCTCCGAGGTGGAAGGATGGCGTCACGATCTCTCCACGGATCTTCGAACTCTCTAAACTCTATCTATCGACCCTCTAAGTCGTGGCTAATCAGCCAAAATTCGTGTCTCTAATCTGGCTTCAAAAAGTCTATATATAACCCCAGAAACCCTTTACAAGTTGGAAAAGGCTGAAAATTAGGGTTTCTGCCCGGATTTTCAAAGGAATTTTCGCCGAAAACATCACCAGATTTTCGCCGAAAATGTTAGTTAAAAACCAGCTCCAACTTATTTCGATGATTCCCGCTCCGTTTGAACTCCGATTTGGTCCCCGTTTGAAGCGCTGGACTTGTGAGAGAGTCCTCTATAATGTGGTAACCTGGAGGCTCAACATAAAAGCTCACAAAAGGGTAAAAATAGCCAATAAATGGACAATTTATGCACTAGGAGCCTAGAATTACATAATAAACACATTTTCACCAAATATTCATCAGAATGGCATCAAAGGGGCATGAAATGTTGCTTAAATGGGGATGAAAATCATGTCAAATCGAGTGTCATCGGATATTTAGGTTTAATTCAAGTTCAGATGTGATTCAAATTCATGTTCTTATTCTCAGTTCCTCTTCTTTGCATACTTGACCTAGATGCATGAGTAGGTTTATATTTGGTATGAGCTTTCATATCATCGATTACAGTGGATTTGTGCTTAGTTTTCATTTTTGCTCGAGAGAGGGATGTTTGCTAGGTATTTTTAGGTTGAAAAACCCATAACCATTTCATCAAACACTTGGTTTGTATCTGCATTTTGTCAGTTTAGAGGTGGGAGCCCGATTGATTGGTGTTTATACTTGGTTCTAATTGACGCGAGAGAGCTTTAGGATACATGTCGGTTGAAAGATCCCATTTTTTGCTTGTTTGAACTTGTTTTGCCAAGGTTGTGTACTTCTTAATTCATGATCCCGAAGGGGAAACTTTCTTGACACTGGCCTCTCTTCCATTACATCTTTCTCGTGTTTTCCATCTTGCACAATTTGAGTGAATTGTTACCCTCTTCTTCCATGCTCTTTGATCCCATGCTTGAGTTTGACTTGCGTTGACTAGAGCCATTGTTTGACTTGTGATTGATTGAACCGTTGACTTTTGAGTGTGCCACCCCCCCCCCACCTTTGAGCACCTCTCTCCAAATGAGTAAGCCGAACTAAGGGACCCTTCAAGAATACGACCCTAGCAAAAAGCTAGGTATCTTTGAGGAGAGGGTTTCCTCTCATCAAATTTTGGCGCTGTTGCCGGGGACCCTTTTGTTTCGGTTTGAAAGTTTTGATGTGATCCACCCTTTTACTTTTTGTTATTTTTGTTTGTTTTTGTTAGTGTGTTTTCGATAAGAATTGCATACTTTTGGTTCTTGTTTGTTTCTTGTGTTGTTTATGCAGCCCGGAAATAATAACCAAGAGTAATTTGTTAATCCTTTCATAGACATGGCAGATGGAAGAAGATCATTGGCGAATTTCACCAAACCAGTGGTGGGGGACGCCCAGAAAAGTATTGTTCTACCTCAGATTACGGCTGGATATTTCAAGTTGAAACTGCATTTAATCAATATGGTCTCCAATAGACCGTATCATGGAAGTCCTGAAGAGTGACTAGCAGCGCACATTGAGCATTTTCTTGAGCTCTGCAACACATACAAGCAGCAGAGAGTCTCGGAAAATGCGATCCGCCTCATACTTTTCCCTTTCTCACTCATGGGGGTATCTAAGAGGTGGCTCAATAGCCAACCCGGAGGAACTTTCACCGACTAGCTTCAGCTTGCTCAAGCGTTCTTGGAGGAATTTTTTACACCCTCTAAGACTTTAGAATTTCAGAAGAGAATTGTGTGATTAATGAAAATGCATGTTGAATCGTTTTATGATTGTTGGTACAAATTCCGAGAGCTTCTGAGAGCTTCCCCACGCCATGGGTTTGGAGAGGTACAACTTGCCAATTTCTTTGGCACGAGATTTAATGATGCGACAAATGATGACCGTGAATCAGTCAGTGAAGGAGATGTTTTTGCTTTGTCTCCAACTGAGGCTCTCACTCATTATGCCTCGGTTTTAAAGTAGAGTAGGACTTGGATGAGGAGAGATTCTCTTCGATATTATGGCAAGGGAGATACCTCTCATTTGTAAACTTTGGTGGATTCTCAAGCTGCTGAGCTGAAGAAGTTGCAACAACAGGTTGATAGGATGTCATCTAGACATTCTAATTCTAGAAATGCTTCACCCAGACGATCTTTCAAGGAAGTGAAGATTTGTGAGACATGTGGTGATCCTCCTCATCTGGAGAGTGCTTGTCTACAATACCCTAGAACCAAGAATTTTCAGGAGCCTTGTGATGTTGGGGTACTTGTAACCATAATTGAAGCACATGGCACAACTTTGGGAACAACCTTCCCATGAATAGTGAGGAGCTTCACTTCATCTCTCAAAGATATCCTCAGAATCAGTCTGGTTATGGTGGTTTTAGACAGCAAGCGCGGTACAACCGTGACTACAACCAGAAACAGAGAAAGATTTATGGGAATCAAGGGTCAGAAAATGGTTCTCAAACCCTATACCAACCTCCAGGATCATCTAGGAGGAATAACAATGAATCATCTGGTAGTGTGGAGCCAAATACTACAGAGACTATGTTGAGGTTGGATAGGATGGAGACAAAGAATGACCAGAGTTTGGAGTGGATGGAGTGCAAGTATGATCTACGATCTGCAGAGACGCAGCTCAAGGGTCAACAAGCTCAATCTCAGAGGACAGAGACACAGATTGTTGAGTTGGTGTGGTTGGTAGGAGCGAATTTGAGACAATCGGGAGCTTTAGCAAGCACCACTGAGCCTAATATGCGCCAAGAAAATTAGAAGGCGATTTTGGTAGACGAAGAGTAGATCAAGGAGGTCGCATCTCCTATGACAAAGATCCCTCAAGCCAAGGTGGTACTCCCTCTTTATGTTCCACCAATACCTTTCCCTAATCGAGTGAGGGACGAGTCACAGGATGAATCCTTTCAAGCATTTCTTAAGGTTCTTGAGAAATAGGAGGCAAGTGACTCTTGGGATGAATCGCAACTCCTCTAAAGACGGGTTGTTAAGAAGCGCGAGGAACTGGGGAGTTTCTCTTTTCCTTGCTTTATTGGTTCTCATTGCATTGATAGGGCTCTTGCTGATTTAGGAGCTAGTATAAATTTTTTGCCCTATTGATGCGCAAATTAATGCACACTAGTTTTACTCAATGGATTTCTCCAAAGAGATCGTTTTTCCCTAGGGTTTTCCTTTCTCTATTACTCAGAAATGTGAATTAAAGCTAATCGAGGTTTCGTTTTGGGTTTAAATTGGTTTAAGAATGAACTAAGTAAACTAAGAATGCAAATTGAACAAGCAAACAAGTGAAGCAGATTGGAGATTTGAATATAGACTAAGGCGTTTGTCCAGACTCGAATCTGCTCTAGCTCGATTAAGACGGATGATGCAATGCAATTTCAGTTTATCAGACTTGATGACTCGACACTTCCTTAGGTAATCTCTACTCCATGGTCAGGACGCAGAGAAACTATCCTATCAAACCTACAAGTTCCTATGGTCAAGATAACTCGCAAATAGTCAAGAATGCACGAAGAACAGTGAAATGCCACAAAGATATGCAACGAGATTAGTTTCACCGGCCCTATGGTCAAGACACCGGCAACCCTAACGACCTCCTAAACTCTAGAATGATCTACGTCCATGGTCAGAACCGCAAATCAAAGATGAAGCAAAATCCTACGATATGGTCAATCAACGGATTCTTAGAGCTTCAAATTAGGGTTTAAGAGAAAACTCATCACATGCCTGAATAAACGTCAATTAACATTAACGGGTTAGAAACCTGACATCATCCATACAAAATCTCACTAGAGTTTCACTAATATGAACAAACTAGAAGAGTTTAGCTCAACATCATCACAGAAGCAATCACAAAAACAATGGAGAAGAAAATCGGAGAAGAAGACATCTTACTCCGAGAAAACCTAATCCTGATGAATCCTAGAAACTCCTAAGTTAATCCTCGCTTCTCCTTGCTTAATCGTCACTTCAAAGCTTCAAAATCCTCCTCCGAGAGTGTCTGGTTCGTTGAAATCAGAATGAAGTCTGAAGAGTGAAGTCTGAATAAAACCTAATCTGTCTCTCCTCTCAAAATAGACCAAAATCCGCAGGTGTTTAAAAGTGCGCCCAAAAAATGCACTTGGGCCGCACTTTTGAACCGCACTTTTATACTTGATTTTCAGCTTTGAATTTCTTCCTTCCAACGCGTCCCAAAGTGCTCTGATGCGATCCGAAGTGCCCCCAAAGGGATCCAAACCTCGTGCAACTCATCTTAGACTCTCCTTTGACATCTGTAGCCTGTAACTCACATGAAAGTACTACAAAACGACATCAAATAGACCCGAAACGGGTCAAGGGCACTAAAACATAGTGTTTGACACAAAAATGAGAATCTACCTCGAATTATGCATAGAAGTGTGTAAAATGGATGAAATATCGCTTAGGAATGGAGAGATGAACGCGGTAAATCTAACGTCATCAAATCACCCCACACTTAAACTTTTGTTTGTCCTCAAACAAGAACTCTAGCACAACAACGCACCAACCTGAATGAGCAAACTGAAAACCTCTTGGTTCCTAGAATGACGTATATGGTGCTTCTATCAAACAAGAGGATTACCCGACTGACCACACAATTAAAACCAAACCTTTGCAGGAGTAAAAGAGGAACATGACTTTATCGAGCTAGTGAACAACCTGACTTGGTAAAGGCAAGACAATACTTACTTTCGCTACACTTACTCTAGACTGCAACCCGACTCTTGCTAGATAAGGGAACAAGAATTAAAAACTAAAAGCAAAATTTGTTTCTTTTTTTCTCTTCTTTTTTTTTTCTTTTTATTTCTTTTCTTTCAAGTGGCCAGTACAGTTGAGAATCACATCAGGTATGGAGCAGCCGGAAACCTTTGGAATTATGCGTTATCCTAAACCCTGACCACGATTGGGAGTAGGTTGAGAAGAAGAATGCCACATTGAAACTTCCCTTTGGGACTAAGCAATGGGCGGGCACGTATGCCAGCTCGTGAATCGACTCCAACTTCAATACCAAACCACACATTTTGATCAGATTTCTCTGATTACGTTTATTGACATTAATTTAAAGCACATATTTACAAAAAATATATCCCTTATCTAGACTCGATCATGGTATTAGAACTAGCGAATTCGAGCAAAAGATTAGACCAAGTCTTCCACATTACCAAGTCACATGTTCACTAATCCAATAAGGACAAATTCCTAGACTACTACAAACAAAAAGAACGGGAGATGGTCAAAATACGAGTTCTCACACAAATGTTTGGTCAAGAAAAAGCACCACATCAATCTCGCCATATGGAAGAAGGCAAGCAATTCAGGAAGATATTAAGCAATGCGAAGAGATACTTGCAAAAGAACGAGAAACAGTGAAAGAGTGACAAAACAAAGCACAATCACCACCCATCTAATGACAAAACTCAGTACATATCATGCAAATCACCCACCCCACACTTAAACAGGACAGTGTCCGTACTGGACCAAAATGAGGGAAAAGTGACACGGAATACCTGGAAGTGGAAGTGAACAGAGAGAAGGGCAACCGAGACAACCTACAAAAGACTCACACACAAAACCAAAAGAAAGGATAAAAAGGAACACCGAACAAGTATCCGAGATCCACGCATAAAAAATGTGGTTGTACATCTAAGGCAGCCCCTCAGAAGACACTGAAAAGAAAGAAAGAAAAAGACTCAAAGGGTGAGATACATGTTACCTCAATGTCTGTCGTCAGCCGGTGGCAATGGTAGTTATTCGTCCCTGCGCGTCTATACAAAATAGAACAAGGCGCCAACAAATAATAGAATAGATCAAAAGAGTGCCTAGTTCATAATTATGATCTATCAAACCAAAAGTTCACAAATGACACAACTTTTGCTTCTAATCACCAAGTTCAAGAGGACATAACAATGGAATCAATTCTAGATATCAAATCAAGATAAGGTAGCAGGAATGTGATAATAAACCCCACACTTATAGCATTAAGCAAACTAAGCACCAAACTTTAACCAACAAACCACTTTAAGCCACAAATTCACATCAAACAATATCCAAACTAATCCAAATTGCAAACATAGCACCACAATATCATCAATTTCATCAAGGATTAATCAATTGAACAAACCCCTAAAATTCAAATTCTAGGGTTCAAAGCTCAAAATTCTCAAATCTGTAAATCTCAATGAAACTTGACATGGAGTAGTGCAAAAGAACCATGAGAAGATTTAGAACACATTACATGTTGGTCATTATCGCAAAAGCTCGACGAAAATCGACGAAACACCCAAAATTTAAGAAGACGTCAAAAAATGCGCCAGATTGTTCAAAAGTGCGCCCGACCGCACTTTTAGCCGCATTTTTATACCAAAATTACAGAATGTTCAATTTTCGGCTGGCCAAAAGTGCGCCCCAAAAATTCATGCACTTTTAGGTGCATTTATTTACCAGCGATTTTTTTTCCTTTCGAAAATTAACCTTCTAATGACTGGACGGACACCTGGAACACCCTAAACTCGACCCAAGACACTACAATCATGCAAGAACTGACTCAATAAAATAAAAAAACTGAATCCACGACTCTACCACAGACTCGACTCAATAAATTAAAAGACTCCAGCCTCGGGTTGCCTCCCGAGAAGCGCTCTTTATTTTACCTCTTTGAGCTAGACGATACCTGGTCTAACGTGCGGCATCCCAGCTCAGAACTTCTTTCAAACTGGCATCTGTGTCCTCAAAGAATACCTTCATCGCTCCACTCTGAAGCACAAATTTCTTCCCGTTAGCAGGGAACAGCTCCAATGAACCGTGGTCACGCAATCCAGCTACCTCAAAGGGTCCAAATAGCTCCACTTTGTCCAGGGCCACATCTGGGGGTTTGGTAGGAGTACTTTCATGGGGCGGCGCCTTAGCTTTCTTAGGAGGCTTGTTCTTCTTCTTAACTCCACCTGTATCTTGGGTAGATACCATCGCCGCTACCTAATCCTGCAAAGATGAA
Source organism: Linum lewisii (assembly GCA_034768395.1). Taxonomy (NCBI): domain Eukaryota; kingdom Viridiplantae; phylum Streptophyta; class Magnoliopsida; order Malpighiales; family Linaceae; genus Linum; species Linum lewisii. The sequence continues at coordinate 41,735,242 of CM068304.1, read as the reverse complement.
GATGAATAAGGAGGATCCATATCGGTAAATACAGTGTAAACTGAAGCATTCTCAAACACTAACGACATGGGTTTCTTAGCGGAAGAGTGCACATTAGGATCAGGTGGAGGAATTTCAAATATAATAACTTTTTCCTTATCTCGAAAGGTTAACCTCCCAGCCTTTGCATCTATGAGTGCACCAGAAGTGGCTAGGAAGGATCGTCCCAAGATAAGGGGAATGTTAACACTCTCCACGCAATCAATAACCACAAAATCAGTCCTGAAGTAGCTATCATGCACCCTAACTACAACATTTTCAGCAATACCCCTAGGATGTCCAACAGTTTGATCAGCTAGGTTGGTATTCATGGTGGTAGGGGTTAGCTTAGGCAGTCCTAGAAGCTCAAACAACGAGTAAGGCATAACACTGATGCTAGCCCCTAAATCTGCAAGAGCTCTATCAATCAAATAAGTGCAAATAGAACAAGGGAAAGAAAAACTCTCTGGATCAGGTCACTTTGGCACCACGTGGCTCTGCTTCAGAGCAGACTCGCCAGCTTCATGGAGGGTAACTGAGGCTATCTCCTCTATCTCGTCTGCTCTCATCTTTTGAGAGGAGTTCTTTGGAAGAGGATTGACAGCCTTGTCTTTCTTGTTGTCAGGAATCACGCTTCTCAGCTCCTCCACCACAGCAGCAGCTTCTGCATTTTTCAGCTTCTTCTTCTTGGAGAGAATTTCTTTCATATGCCTCGCATAATCCGGGTTTGCAAGAAGTTCTTCCACTAAAGCCACTCCCATCTTCTGGTCATTAATAGTCACCAGAGTCTTCCCCAAATTCTCCTTGTTTAGCACAGGTCTGTTCAAGGCTGCAGGATAAGGTGCTTTTGGTCGGTAAGGATCGACTGGTGGAGTAGCTTCTTTTCTTTGCTGCTTCTTCTGACAAAACTGCTCCATTGGCTTCTCCAATTCCTCCGTGCCATCCTGAAGAGAAACTGCTCCACATAATTCTTCCTTAGTTTTGCCTCTTCCGTCATTGTTAGATGAAGATGAAGGAGTTGTGCTAGGAAGAAGACCAACTACCTTCTCCTGCAGAAAGTTGGTTATTGCCGTCACCCGATCGTCTAGCTTCTTGACAGAAGTCTCGGTGAGTGAGATGTCCTTCTTATTGGATTGAGTTTCAGCAAGAATCTTTTCCAACATGATATCGGAATAGGACTTAGGCGCGGAAGAGCTCGAACCACTGTTGTTGTTCTGATTTTAGTTCTGGTTCTGATTGTTATTCCAGCCTCCTCTGTTCTGCCATTGGGAATTCTGATTCTGATTCCCATTATTCTCCTGATAACCCCCCCTTGGTTCTGGTTATTGTTCCAGTTCCCTCTGTTCTGCCATTGGGAGTTCTGATTCTGATATTCTCCCTGGTTCTAGTTATTCCCTTGGTTTGGGCCACCAACATAAGCAATCTCCTATTGTTGTTGGTCTTGGTTACTCTCAAACTTCCAAGTACAACCCTCTGCTGAATGACCTGCACCACCATAATTCAAACACGGAGTGGATACAGCTGATACATTCTCTGTCCGAGTAAGCACCTTAAACCCTGGCGGTGGAGTTGTAGGAACACCCGGTGAAGGAGCTATCTTAGCCCTTTCCAGCTCATGCTTTAATCTCTGCACTTCTATCTCCAATTTCGAGTTATCCAACTCCAACTGACTTCTAACAGTATCCACTGGTGCAAGAACTGTGGGAACAGGGTATTGGGCATCAGCAGAAAATCTCCTTTGCCCCAGACTCCTGTCGTCCACCTTTAAGGGATTAGCTTGCATTAGAGACTTGATCCTCGTGGCAAAGGCCTTGCAAGCAGCCAAAGTCGCGGCTGCGGTCATATCATCCAAGTCCGTATTCAGCTGTAAGGAGAAATCCTTCCTCTTCTCATAATCCAAGCCTCGTAGGAATATAGAGAACTTGTTATAGTCATCTCATCCATGGTGAGGACAAGCTCGGAGAAGCCCTTGGAATCTTTGCCAAGCCTCATAGAAGTTCTTCTCTGGCCCACTTGTGAAACCTGTTATTTGTGCCCTGAGTGCATCGGTTCTGGAAGGGGAGAAGAACTCTTCTAGGAATGCTTTAGCCAGACCATCCCACGTAGTGAAGTGATTCGCAGGATGATCATACAACCACAGTTCTGCTTGACCCTTCAGAGTGAAAGGAAAAAGCTGAAGCTTGACTGCATTATGATCCGCTTCATTGTTGGAGACTGTATGAGCCAGCCTCAAGAAGTTCCTCACATGAGCATTCAGGTCCTCATTAACACCTCCAGAGAAAGTGTTCCCGTTTGCTTGAATCATGTTGATCAAGTGAGATGGAATGTGCAGATTCCGAGTTCCCTTGTTGGGAATCTGAATGCTCGAAGATATCCCATCTATGGTTGGTCGGTCGTAATCCTTCAATGTCCTTTCCGCCGCCATAATTTCTATCTCAGGAGGAACAGGAGGATCTGTGGGAGGATCTGTAGTAGCAATGGTGGATGGTGAAGGCGAAGATGTAGATGAAGATGTGTAGAGGTTCTTCCTTGCTTTAGGTGTCTTGGTGGGAGGAGGAGGTACCGGAGTAGTGCCGAAATGAGTGTAGAAGACTCTACCCTTTTCAGCTATTCACTTACTAGCCCGCTTTTCCTCCGTACCTGCAATCTTGCCTGAAACAAGAAATACCAAGTAATACAAAAATGTGGGAGATAAGAAATGAAAAGAGAGTGAATGAAAAGCTTAAAAATGCACAATGCCTTTCCTAGAAAAAGAAAAGGTCCCCGGCAACGGCACCAAAAACTTGATGCGCAAATTAATGCACACTAGTTTTACTCAATGGATTTCTCCAAAGATATCGTTTTTTCCCTAGGGTCTTCCATTCTCTATTACTCAGAAATGTGAATTAAAGCTAATCGAGGTTTCGTTTTGGGTTTAAATTGGTTTAAGAATGAACTAAGTAAACTAAGAATGCAAATTGAACAAGCAAACAAGTGAAGCAGATTGGAGATTTGAATATAGACTAAGGCGTTTGTCCAGACTCGAATCCGCTCTAGCTCGATTAAGACGGATGATGCAATGCAATTTCAGTTTATCAGACTTGATGACTCGACACTTCCTTGGGTAATCTCTACTCCATGGTCAGGACACAGAGAAACTATCCTATCAAACCTACAAGTTCCTATGGTCAAGATAACTCGCAAATCGTCAAGAATGCACGAAGAACAGTGAAATGCCACAAAGATATGCAAAGAGATTAGTTTCACCGGCACTATGGTCAAGACACCGGCAACCCTAACGACCTCCTAAACTCTAGAATGATCTATGTCCATGGTCAGAACCACAAATCAAAGATGAAGCAAAACCCTACGATATGGTCAATCAACGGATTCTTAGAGCTTCAAATTAGGGTTTAAGAGAAAACTCATCACATGCTTGAATAAACCTCAATTAACATTAACGGGTTAGAAACCCGACATCATCCATACAAAATCTCACTAGAGTTTCATCTAATATGAACAAACTAGAAGAGTTTAGCTCGACATCATCACAGAAGCAATCACAGAAACAATGGAGAAGAAAATCAGAGAAAAAGACATCTTACTCCGAGAAAACCTAATCCTGATGAATCCTAGAAACTCCTGATTTAATCCTCGCTTCTCCTCGCTTAATCGTCACTTCAAAGCTTCAAAATCCTCCTCCGAGAGTGTCTGGTTCGTCGAAATCAGAATGAAGTATGAAGAGTGAAGTCTGAATAAAACCTAATCTGTCTCTCCTCTCAAAATAGACCAAAATCCGCAGGTGTTTAAAAGTGCGCCCAAAAAATGCACTTGGGCCGCACTTTTGTACATGATTTTCAGCTTTGAATTTCTTCCTTCCAACGCGTCCCAAAGTGCTCCGATGCGATCTGAAGTGCCCCCAAAGCGATCCAAACCTCGTGCAACTCGTCTTAGACTCTCCTTTGACATCTGTAGCCTGTAACTCACATGAAAGTACTACAAAATGACATCAAATAGACCCAAAACGGGTCAAGGGCACTAAAACATAGTGTTTGACACAAAAATGAGAATCTGCCTCGAATTATGCATAGAAGTGTGTAAAATGGATGAAATATCGCTTAGGAATGGAGAGATGAACGCGGTAAATCTAACGTCATCACCTATCCACTTTGCAAACGTCTTGGTTTAACATAATTGACTCAAACATGCATGGATATTCACTTAGCTGACAAGAGTGTTAAACAACCTCTTGTAATTGTTAAAAATGTCGTTGTAAAAATCAATAATTTCTAAATTCCTGGTTGACTTTGTTGTGCTAGATATGAAGGAGGATTTCAATACTCCCCTTATACTCGGTTGTCCATTGCTCGCTACTGTTGGAGCCATAATCGATGTGCTTAGCGGAAGAATGACCTTCCGATTAGGGGAGTAAGAAATCGTCTTTGAGATGGCTACCACGATAGTTGTTTCATCTCCTTCATCCGCCAAGAAAAATGTATCTTTTTATTTTTCTACTTTGCTTGATTATTTGGATAAATCCAACTCACTTCCGCATGATTCTATGTCGGTTCAGGAGGTTGGAACGATTGCGGGAGAGGAAAAAGGAGCGAGAAGCTCATTGAGAGGCATAAGAGCTAAGGATATCGAGAAATTCAGTCCTAAGGAGTTCAAGAAGATTGAAGAAGGTTCAGGAAAGAAGAAGGTTTTACCAGTAGGCAAAGGGAAAAAGATGACGAGGAACTCGAGGTTTGATATCTCGAAGACCTCTAATCGAGCACCTTGAACTAAGTTCCAAGTATCGTCGAGCTAAAGACAAGAAATTTAGCGCTTCCTGGAGTCACCACGACCATTTTGTACATAAAGATAATTTTTATTTTTTAGCGTTGGAGACTTTTTCAAGTTTTTCGTCGATGTCTGGTGTCAAATTTTGATGTTCAGATGTTTGATGATTGCTTTGAGTCTTTGATTGTTGTTTTTGGTCGAAGTTGTAAGATCGGGATTGAGGTTCGCAATTAAAAATAATTTTCAATGATTTATTAAAGGAGTTTGGAATCCACCCAGCAAGTCCACCGCGCTATTACCGCGTGCGGCTACCACGTGACGAGACCTAGGAGGAATTTCCATCTTTTCAAAAAAAAAATTAATGCATCCTCTTTCCTTCTTTCTTCTACTCTTATTTTTGCTCTTCTTCTTTTCTTCTTCTCTTCTCCAAAACCCTAAATACATGAACCCTAGCCTCCCATTCATCCATACATCCTCCCTACCCAAAATGTCTCACCCCCAACTCTATTAGACCCTCATTCATCCCCTCTACCACAAATCCTCTACCCACATTCTCTCTCATTATCCTCCATTGAAAAGCTCTCCAAAAGCATGGAGCTCTTCTTCTTCCAAACCCCTCCCACTCGATCTTTCTCCATAAAAACACCACCAATCCTCCCCAAACTCGATTTCCATCACTCCCCCACCATCACCCACGAGTTTGACCTACTTTTTCCTCATCTACACCCTTGGAAGAAGAAGGTAGTAAACTCTCCTAGCCTACCTCTTTTGACCCACATTTTTGCTTGAAAATTTGAGGTTGGTTTGCTTTTCCTTAAGTTTTCTTAGCTTTGATTTTCATTGATGATGAGTATGATGCTATTTGTGCCATTGTTGATTGATGATTGATGGTTAGGAGAATTCTAGGGTGTTTGCTCTTGAATTTTGGGATTTTTGTGAATTGAAGAACTAGGATTTTTGCTCTTGATTTGATTCTTGAATTCTTTGATTAGTTGTTCTTGTTGGATTGAGTTGATTGCGTAATTCAAGTGCTTTGGAGTTTATCTTTGGATTGTTGCAAGTTGAATGAAATTGTTCTAGAATTGTTAGCATGAATGTGGTTTTGTGCTTACTTTATGTTACGAAATTTTAGGTTTGATGTTCGATTGTGCATCCAACGTATACGTTCTCACTCCCTTAATTTCCAGATGATGATTTAATCTTGGTGTTGGCTTGTTTCTATGATCAATTGATGTTAATTGGATTTTGCCTCACTTTGATTCGTTCTTGCCATGTTCTTAAATGGTGATGACTTGAAGCATGTCTTTATTGTCTTCTAATTGATTCGGCATGATAAATTCTTTGGCTAGAATGTATGAGACTAAGTTATTGATACTTGTGGTCTTTGTTCTTAAATTGCCTACTGTCATTGAATTGTTTCTCTTTTGCCATTCTACACACTTTTGCATATGATCTTTAATTAGTATGTAATATTTCATCTTTTGCTAGGATTAGTATGTGCTTCTTCAAGCTAAGTGTGGGATGGTATGTGGTTTGTGATTTGGCATGTTGTTGGTTTATGCATAGTGATGCTTGATTTTTCTTTGAATTGTCATCTTAAGGAATCTAAAGCGACTATGAAACCTTTTATGAATTCTTATGCATGATCTATTCTTTGAGTTTCCACCATGCTAAATTGATTGATCATTCTTATGCCTCATTTTGGATCCTTTGTGAATGAATCTCATTTGTGTCATTTCCTTGTTTTAAAGGATGCCGTCTAGGAAGGGAGACTTTCGTCAATGGTACAACCCGAACATACCATTCCCTAGGCCGCGACCACCCCCTATAAATTCACAGACCTTGAGTCAAAAAAGAGGTACAAGGCTTTGTATCACTTGGAGAGTCTTAGGGGTGTTCTGCTTGATACTGAAGATCTGGCAGCTGAAGTTCCGTTTCTGAAAGGGCCATTGGAGGTTGCTGGCTTCTAGGGGTTCTGCAACATGGAAAAGTGCATCGTCAATATGAGGTTGAAGCATTTCATGTGCACTCTTCGGAGCACTGATGATCGGATCTCATTTAAAATTCAGGATCAAGACTTTAGTTACTCTTGGTATGAGTTTGCATTTTGGTTGGGACTTTGCACCCTTGAGATAGCTCAAGCTAGTGTTAGGAATTGGCCATTGGTTCCTCCTTTCGACAAGGGTCACATGTTGGAAAAAGATTGCCATGCCATGTGGAGGTGGCTCACAAAAGGGGAAGAACAAGAGTTCAACCCTCACAATGCGTGTGCCTCCAAGGTGAAGAGGAAGTTGTACAGAGTTTTCCACTTAGTCTCTACGCGCACAATCACAACTATAATTGAGCTCCATCGCTACAACAAGTTTGACATTGACTATGCATGAGCTATCTATCATGAAGTGCATCTTCAACCCACCAGGATCATTCTCAACTTGTTCGAAGATAATATGCTTCCGAAGAAAGACTACTTGGTCGGCACTAGGATTAGATGAAGGATCGATGAGCTTGTCAACTTTGGGTTGTACAATTTTCCTCGTTTTCACTTCAAGTTAATTGTTTACGACTTCTTTGGTCATTGTTTGAATTCTTTGCGGGAGCGTGATCTCATTTTTGCTAGTCTCATCTCTTCGCTGTCTGTGGACCTCTACCATTCGCGATTCCATGAAGAAGAGCACATTCTTCCCCCAAGTCACCAGAAGGAGGCAAAGAAGGCTATTTCGAGGAAGAGGGAGCACCCTAGGACTGAGGGTACATCTAGGAGCATGCCAGAGGATGTCTAATGCTCCAGAGCTTCGGCTCGACCCGAGGGGGGTTCACACCCTCCTTCATCTATCCTTTACTTTCCTGCTCTTATTTTCTATTTAAGACTGTTTGTTTTTATTTTTCTCTGAACTTGGATGATTGTACTCGATGATTTTGGATGTTTGGTATTATGTTTTGTGGATTGATCTAAGGTACTCGGTTGAGCATGTAACTTCAAGGATTTTCTGGAACTGCATCTTACTTTATGAGTGAAATTTTGGTCCTTCTAGATTTCATCATTAGAGCTGCGTCATTTTCTCGGTATCATCTTCCCACTTCTCTTCCTTCACCCTTAATCTTTGCTAGTCCAATGAGGACATTGACTTGTTTAAGTGTGGGGTGGGATATGAATGTTTGGGATTGAATTGTGCCGGGTGATGATTATGTCAAAAGAAATTCATTTTAACATTGCTTTCCCATTTCCCATCGTGGTTTAAACTCTTTACATTGCTTAAATCCTTTGTGAAGTGTTTATTGTCTTGAATTGTTTGATGAGGACTGTGTGGTGTCTTTGGCTTATAAAATTTTTGAGAACCGCGGTATGATCATCACCCAATCTTTCATCCTTTAGTCTAGGGATTTGCTTTAGTTTATTTAATGAACGATTGACTTAGATTTGCGGAAGACTTGGTCTAGTTTCCTATCGAATTCTCTAGTTTGATGCCATGTCCGGTCTAGATAACGGATTCCAAAAAATTGTTTTATGCCAAAGTGCTAATTGAGAAAGTTGTGCAATCAAAGTGAAAGTGTCAGTTGTGGGTGGATGTGCTAGCTGGCATACGTGGCCGCCTGTTGTTAGTCACAAAGGAAAGTCTCAGTGTGAGATTCTTCTTCTAACCTACTCCTGATTGTTGTTGGGATTTAGGATAATGTGGGGTCCAAAAAGGATCTCGACTGCTCTATACCTCGTGGTATCCACAACCGTACACTAAAATTAATTAACCGAAAAGGCAAGAAAGAAGTGCTTAATTGGAAAATGTTGTTTTTATCCCTTATCTAGCGAGTGTTGGGTGCGTCCTAGAGTAAGTGTATGGGAGGTTGTATTGTCATGCCATTTCGAAGTTTTTTTTTCATTAGATCAAGTCCATTTTCTATTACTAGGAAGATGTTCGGTTTCAAGTGTGTGGTCGTGCTTAATACCCCGTTCACTAGGATTTAAAGACATCGCATACATTATTTTAGGACTCATGATGTTCTTGACTTGTACACTCTTGCGTTAGTGCATTGTTGTTCTGAGTTTTTGCTTGAGGACAAGAAACGTTCAAGTGTGGGGTAATTTAATGACTCGGAAATACATCATTTATTCCTCACATCTGATACATACTTGAGTGGCAAATGAGTGGTTTTTGTCACCTTTTGAATGGTTTTATGTTAAATTCCATTAATTGATCTTAAATAGCCTCTTGGGACCCTTGTGGTCCATTTTCATGCTTCCCAATGTGTTTTTGATTAGTTTTCAGGTCACACCATGACAGAGCACATTATCGCGGAGCCATAGGTTCAAATGGAAATTGTTTTGGAGTTTGGATGCTCAAGAAGATGAAGATTGAACGAAGGAGCTAGAGCTGGCCGCGCAAGCACCAAGAGCGACGGCAGCGCGGAGGCCCCATCCCTCGGTTTCGAATAGTGGTTCGAAGTAAGGAAAATTCTAGCCCCCCTCCCTCCGTGCAAGCACCGCACGCATCAGCAACGTGGCGGCACCTGCTTTTTAAGAAGGCGTCTTTGCCTTCCTTTAAAGGACAAGTTTTCTCTCTATGAAGCACGATTTTGATGAACCCAGAAGTCCTCCTGGCCTGGGAAGACACCTCTAGAGCCCAGAAATCATTCTCCTTCATCCCCAGCATCATAGAAACACAAGACGAAGATCGGATATCATCCAAGCTCGAAGAAATTGGTGGTTCTTTCTACCCTTTCTTTCTAGGTTGCATTTCTCTGATCTCTACGTACTATGTCTTGTTGTAACTAAACCCCTATGGTTCTGTGAGTGGAACCTTAGGGGAGTTGATGATTGATTTACACTCTCAAACCCTTGGATGTTTCGATTTAATTCAAGTTCAGATGTGATTCAGATCCATCACTACAAGAAAAGGGATGTTTAACAGCGGATTTTTATTCAGTCTAACAGTGGATAGGCCGTTGTTAGCATTCCTAACGGTGGACGCGTGTCCGCTGTTAGGTTGATTAACATAAGCTTATCTAATAGCGGATACTCAGCCGCTGTTAAACCTAACAGCGGATTATAATTATTATAGTGGATAAAATCCGCTGTTAGAGTTCCGATCATATTTATAAAAAATTGCAGAAACCTGCTCGCCGGAGCAGGTTTCTGCATCATGTTCTTCCTCTTCTTCTTCTTCTTTTATCTTCTTTCTTCTTCTTCTTCTTTTACCTTTTTCTACTTCTTCTTCCATCTTTTTTCTTCTTTCTTTCTTTCTTCTTCTATCTTCCTCTTCTTCTTCTCCCTTCTCCTTTCTTCTTTTGTCCTCTCCTACTTCTTCTCTCTTCTTTCTTTCTTTCTTATGTCTTCTTCTTCCTTTTTTCTTATATCTTCTTCTTCTACCTTCTCCTTTCTTCTTATGTCTTCTCCTTCTTCTTCTTCCTTTTCTTTCTTCCTTCTTCTCCTCCTTCCACTGATTTTCTGCCAAAATTTACGGAAAACAAAAATCCTAACACAAATCAACAAACAAGACACGGATTGATTGGTATTGTGCACACGGATTGCCACATCATCAAGATTTAACGGCGGATATTATCCATTGTTAGGTCTCCCCCCCCCCCAAAAAAAAATTTTGAATTCTTGGCGCCTGCTGAATTTTCATTCTAACAGCGGATAATATTCGTTGTTAGCTTTCCCCCCTAAATTTCACATTCATGCGGAGGCGGGATATTTTGGCGCCTGCTGAATTTTCATTCTAACATCGAATACCTAACAGCGGATATCTGTCCTCTGTTAGGCAGTATTATCTAACAGTGGATTCCTGACCGTTGTTAGAGTTTCAATGTTAGGAGGTAATTTTCTTGTAGTGCATGTTCTTATTCTCATTTCCTCTTCTTTGCATACTTGACCTAGATGCATGATTAGGTTGCTATTTGGTATCGATTGATTCGAGAGAGCTTTCATATCATCGATTACCGTGGATTTGTGTTTAGTTTGCATTTTCGCTCGAGAGAGGGATTTTTGGTAGGCCTTTTTAGGTTGAAAATCCCATAAGCATTTCATCGAACACTTGGTGTGCATGTGCATTTGATTAGTTTAGAGGTGAGAGCCCGACTGATTGGTGTTTGTACTTGGTTCTAATTGACTCGGGAGAGCTTTAGGATACGTGTTGGTGTAAGTGTTGAAAGATCCCATTTGCTTCTTGTTTGAACTTGTTTTGTGAAGGTTGTGTACTTCTTGATTCATGATCCCGATGGGAAACTTGCTTGACCCTTGCCTCTCTTCATTACATCTTTCTTGTGTTTGTCATCGTGTGTGCTTTAAGTGAATTGTTACCCACTTCTTTTATGCTCTTTGTTGATTGATTGAACTGCTCACTTTTGAGTGTCCTACCCCCCTCCCCTTGAGAACCTTTCGTCGAATGAGTAAACCAAATTAAGGGACCCTGCGAGAATACGACCCTAGCCAAAAGGTAGGTATCTTTGAGGAGAGGTTTTCCTCCGATCATTCACCAAAATAGGTATCTCTACTGGCTTGATTGTAATCGGTTCCAAGTTGTTACTCCAACGTCCCAAGAACAACGACTAGTTGTGTACATGTCATAGCCTAGCAAGAACCCATTCACATAGGGAGACTGACAGAAATTCAATAAAAATAGTATGGAAGGCAGGTTTGATAGCAAAATGAATCCCTCAGATCCCCATAGCTTATTAGCTAAGTCTTCATTAACTCTTAGCGGAGGAGAGGAACCTAGCAGCTGTCCAACCAGAGCTCTTTTCAAATCCTGGCATAACCTAGATCTAAAACTTCCTTTGGAACCTGCAACACACCATCCACAATAATCAGAAGAAAGTATTTTAGATCTAGATTTGGATTCGGGCCTACGATCTTCTCCCAAAATTCCATGTCAATTTTTGAGTTTGCGCTTTCTTTTTAGTATCGCTCATGAAAAAAGGAATCAACCAACAATATGAGATGGAAGGAATACAAAACTTGTCCAGGGGCTGAACGAGACCTCCGGTGAAGCTACCACTCCAAAGAACCTGCCGAAGCGTTGACTGTTGCCGGAGAAACGAGATTTCAGGGAGTAGACCTGAAGCGGGAAAAAATTTTCCTAATCGAGGGAGAAAACAAAACAAAAAAAATATCCTCAATCCCCAACTATAAATACTAGAATTCCCCGCGCGATGCTGCGGAAAGTTTTGGAGGACAAGTAATAGTAGTTTTGAGACAGTATTGTCAAATATCGAGATGGTAGTGAAACGGGCAACCGAAAAGAACCAAAAGAAATAAAAGAGTGTTGATTAGCACATAGCGAGATGGTTGTGAAATGGGCAACCGAATAAAAAAACCAAAGAAATAGAAGAGTGTTGATTGACTAATTGACATAATGCGTATCACACAAGAAAAACATCCGTGGAACAATGACAGGAGGGGCGAGACCGTTCTTGTAACATTAATTGTGGAGATGAGAATGCTACAAGCCAATAAACTTACCCTCACAACTCACAAGCCCACCTAACACAAGAAGACCCACAAAAAACCACTCTTCAAAGCCTATGATCCAAGCCTTAAATACTTTAATGGAGGGAAGCAAACACTATTCATTAAATAGTAACTCCCATTCTCCCTTTATATATAGAACTAGAATTACCCGTGTGATGCCTCGAAAAATTTTAGAGGACAAGTATGATAATTTTGATTAATAGTGATGTCAAATTTTGAGATGGTAGTGAAATGGGCAACCGAAAAGAACCAAAAAATATAGAAGAGTGTTGATTAGCATATAGCGAGATTGTTGTAAAACGGGCAGCCGAAAATGAACCAACGAAATAGAGGAGTCTTCATTGATTAATTGACATAATGCGTAGCACACAAGAAAAAAAATTGTGGAACAATGACACTATTCATGGAGGAAAGCAAACACTATTCATTAAATAGTAACTCCCATTCTCCCTTTATATATAGAACTAGAATTACCCGTGTGATGCAGCGAAAAATTTTAGAGGACAAGTAATGATAATTTTGATTAATAGTGATGTCAAATTTTAAGATGGTAGTGAAATGGGCAACCGAAAAGAACCAAAAAACATAGAAGAGTGTTGATTAGCATATAGCGAGATTGTTGTAAAACGGGCAACCGAAAATGAACCAACGAAATAGAGGAGTCTTCATTGATTAATTGACATAATGCGTAGCACACAAGAAAAAAAATTGTGGAACAATGACAGGAGGGGTGAGGCCGTTTTTGCAACGTCAATTGTGGAGATGAGAATGCTACAAGCCCATAAACTTACCCTCACAACTCACAAACTCACCCAACACAAGATGACTCTCAAAAGACCACTCTTCAAAACCTATGATCCAAGCTTTAAATACTTTATGCAAATACTATTCATTCAATAGTAACTCCCCTTCTCCCTTTATATATAGAATTATATATAGAATGATACAACTTGCATCACTAGTTTAACTTATTTTGTATTTCATTATGTGTATATTTGTCTCCTATTTATACATTTATTTTAATTGTGATTTTAGATACATGCTTTACAAAGAGAGAACAAAATATCTTGTACTTATATAGGTTACAGGTCTTTTAATAAGTAAATTAGTTATAAAAATCGGGTTCGATTTAGTATGAAATATTATTTGAAAATCTATTAAAATATTAAAGTTAAACACTAATTTAATTTTTTTTTACTTGATGTGTGAATCTTTTTACAACTAGATTCTTATATTTGGTTAATAAAATATCTCATAACTTACTTATTTTTTTATAATTATAAGATGTTTATTTACAAATTAAGCAAACAACACATGAAGAGAGTTTTATAAGGTGTACATCATCAAGCAAAGAAAGATGAAGTTTACGCTAAATTTCATTTTTAGATGCATGTTTTTTTTTATAAATAATGTTAGATACTTATTTTATAAAGGATAGAACTCTTCTTGCAAAATTCCACATAATCACAAAAACATTAAATTAAAATTTAATTATTTTTTGTTCCCTATTATTAAATGATAATATTAAATACTTAAACATTAAATGTGTTATGAAAAAAAATTGTTTTAGTATACATCTTCACACAAATTATATTATAAACAATATAATTCCAATTTTAGTATTTTTAATTTATTACAAGAATAATATACTAAAATTTAATTATAAAACTGTATTAATCACTATACACTCTTTTTTATGCTTCGAATTTCATGAAGTGAGATTATCTTAATAAAATTTCCACTTTTATGAAAGTAAATTAATAACTATCCTAATAGTAATTTATTTTTCCATAACTATGTTTGTTTTTTATATACATTTCAATAATAAATAAATATTTATAATTTTGGAAATTATTTATTACCACCCTATTAAAAGTAATTAAACTAATATGAGATGATGCTAATAAGAATAAATAAGTACGGAAATACTTCATAAGAATCATAAAAAATTATTCTTAGAGGTGTTAATGTTGCAAATTTTGATCTATTTTGAATATTTTATTTGAGTTATGAGTTAGTTAAGTTATATATCATCCAAATTTCATGTTCATAAGATTTCATATTTAAAAGGAGTGAGATCTGATGATTATTCTTCAATTTCTCGTGACTTATTAATAATATTGCCCTTCTTTTTAAAACCATATTTCAGCATCAAAATAGCTACCGTGTAATTTCTTATTTGGGTTCTCCAACCAAAAGAGTATTGTTGTCACCTATCAGAAAAAGGAAAAAAAAAAAGACAAGAGCGATGGCCGGAACGGTAAACAAGTTCTTCATCACCTCAATGTTCATGTGGATGGCTCCGATTGCTGTCCTTTTCGCTTTTAACCATGATTGGCTTCCAGGTATTCTTTCTATTTTCTCTCATTTTCCATTGCGTACCAATTTAGAGGGTCTGATGATGTTCAATCCAATATGCCCAATTGTGCTCTGCCCTTTCCCCATTTTCTCCTAATTCATATTTCAGAGAAATATAATACAAATTTAAGTGTAATTACCAATGATTAGGTCGTGATAGATGATTTTTTTTGTCCCTTCATATAAAGTAATCAATGATTAGGTGATTTTTTTCCATAATGTCGGATTTACCCGATCTGAAACATTCTATTAGAGACACAATATTAAGTTGGCATTACTGGTGTATTGAAAGAGCAAGTCTGATGAGTTTTACTAATTTGAAATTTATGGTTCATTTATCCATCTTGTGGCTTGATATGACTATTTATGCTTAATCTGAAATCCTTACAAAGAATTTTTGGTGTATAATAATCATTAGCCGAACAAGTGGATGCTAACAAGTCTGGTTGCTTGTGTCAATTCTCTACAAGAGGACAAGTGTTTTTTTTTTTTTTCTCAGTGTACATTAATATCATATGGCTAATATTGGTGTGATTGTGGTGTCTGCATTTTGTGCAGGCTTGAGCAAATTATCTCCACATACTCTAACGTTGTTGAGTGGATTGGTTGCTGTGATATCAGTCAATATCGTTATGGGATTGTACATCTATATTGCAGTGAAAGAACCAGTACTAGACAAGAATGAATTCCACTCTGGATTCGTTGTCGGTGCCAAAGCTAGTCTTGGAAAACATGATAAAGGCAAAGCTTCAACTTTAAGGATGTCCAAGAAAGATTAGTGGATATATACCATGAAGCTTACCTTGCTGGTAGAACTTAATATGAAGCATGTTGGTTGTTATTTTTGACAGATGTTATCAGTTGTGAGCACCTTTTTTATCATATATGGTGTTGGCTACAATGATTGATCCTAGATGTTTTCATTTCAACTTACCATCTAGGCTTGATTGATATTATTGTTATCATTATGTATTCACAAACTTTGGTTTCTTTAGCATATGCATCCTTTTTGAATAATTCATTCTATGTTAGTTATTTTGAATTATTAATTCTATGCTAGTCGTTTAGCCAGTGTATGTAATTTTGTTGGTTAAGGAGATTTTGGTAATTAAGATTAATTCATATAAGCACTAAAATTAGTGATGACTTGAATGCTAAAATATATTAATAAACCAAAGTGTTTATTTGAATTCTCATATTTTGAATTTCTATGATTTAAAATTTTAGTTTAATTTGAAATTTGAATGAACTGTTTCTTTATTTGGTTTTTGGGTTGATTTTGTTGGATAATATTCGACTGATTTTTTGTAAACAATCAAAACTAATATCGCTTTTTCCTGGCGCCACTTATAGGTGTAAATTGGAGAGAATTTCAAATAACTAAACATGATTTATTTAATTTTAAAATGATTTGAATTAAGGATTGCGTTTATCCATGAACAAACATAATTCTTCATCTTTACACCCCTCCATTCTTTCACCCCTTAAGTAAGTGTAAGAAATCCATCAATTAAAAATTTTCACCATTTTTAATTTATTAATTATTTGTTGCTTCATAAGCAAAAAAAAAAAAAAGTGATTTTCCTTAAAACTTGCCACTCTTCCAAGTTTATAGGTAGTGTTTTAATATTTAATTAATTAATTTAAAAATAAGATAATATAATACATCAAGCAACTACTTTCCTAAAATTCCAGAATTCTAAGAGCATCTTCAATGGTCATTTTTTGAAAGTTTTATACTAAACCCTCTAATTTGATTGGTTGGAACTAAAACTTAATAGCATTAAATAAATAAAAGAAATTATAGGAGAAATGAATGATTTGATTAGTTTATTTTATAAAGTTTTATGCAAAAGCTCTATGTACATAGAGCTTTTATGCAAAAGCTTTATAAAATAAACCAACAAAATCATTTCTAAACCAATCAAAACATTTCTCTCTCTTATAATTTCATCTTTTTTATTTATTTAATGATATTAATTTTTAATTCCAACTAATCAAATTAGACGATTTAATATAAAGACTTAAAAAATATGACCATTGTAGACGCTCTAATGAGAGTCATAATAATTGGAAAAAAAATCAACCTTAATTATTAGAATAAAGATAAAAATTTATAACTAATTATCATCATAAGTTTAAATAAATTAAGAAGTTACCTCTATTATATTGTATAATAAAATATAAAATATTTTCTTTTATTCTTTCTCACCTAAAGTGCAGCTAATCAACCAATCACAACTATCTTAATCTTAATGGTGGTATGATAGATTTGGTTTTGACACATGATATATCCCTCCTTACAAAATTCCACATCATCACACAATTTTTAAATTAAAATTTAATTATTTTCTCTTTCCTGTTATTAAATGCTCATGTATTAAGTACCTTAACATTAAATTTATTGTGAATTAAATAATAAACAATTTATGCTTTTGAATATAATTAAACTAATACAAGATGATAATAATAAGAATAAATAACTATCAAAATACTTTATAAAAAATCATAAAAATTTATTCTCAGAGGTGTTTTTTTAATTGATTTTATTTGAGTTATAGATTAGTGAAGTTATATACCATCCAAATCGCAGGTTCATCATATTTCATATTTATGAGATTTTGTTTAGTTGAAATTAGTTTAACTTAAGTCATTGATCAAGTTGGGTCATGTTGCATAAAATTATGATTTCTATGTGGATTATTTAAAAAAACCAATGTTGTCAAGACCAGATCGGACATCGAACCAGTCCAGCGAGAGGTTCAAGGGTTTGAGGTCCGATCGGGATCAAACCGTAAAAATCAATATTAAAAACCGGTCACTATAATATGAAAAGTTTATGTACTCATTATATATTTAACTATAACGTATTTACTCAAATGTAATAAATTTATCTTATATGTATATCATTTGTCATTATCTATAATCTAGGCACTGAAATGTAATAAAGCTTAGATATAAATAGATGATTTACAAAACCCTAGATCTAAAATGAAAAGCGTCGTTCTCCTTCTCTCCCAATCCCCAAACCTTTGCTCTTTCTCCTTCTTCCTCTCCATCTACTGATTTACATTCTTCTATCTTCTTCGTTTTCTTCTCCTAAACATTCTTTCGACTTAATCTTTCTTATCTTCTAGCCTTCATTAATATAATTATATACGATTTGATGGAGAATTGATGATTTTCGGGAGGAAGTCTAACAGAGTATAACAAAAATGTGTTAATCATATGCAATATATATTTTTGGATATGAGAGAAGAATTCCTAATGTTATTCATACTAATTATCTATTGTTCATAATAGTGTAATATAATGTACTATTTTGACTAATTAAATACTTTCAATATGTTTCATCCAGCAAATCCTACCATGAAAACACATATTAGTGTTTTGATATCAAAACACCCATTATAACCATTCATTTTTAAGGGAAGATCTAATGGTCCATGTTCAAAGGATAAAAGTGTAATTGTATATTTTAAATTTTTTAGATTTTTAATTTTCAAGGTCTTTAATTATAATTAAATTAAATTATTTTAATTTTCCATCTCTTCCTATGGCACTTTTTTTCCGCCGTCTGCACATTATTTTTGCTTCTCCTGGCATATTTTTTTCCGGTCATCTTCTCCGGCCTCACTTTATAGTCGTCCGTTGTTCCGTTTTCATATTTAGGAACAATCATATAGGGAATCGTTTTATAATATCTTTGTTCATTGTTCCATTTTCATATTTATGAACAATCTTCTTAGAATATATCTTTGTTCATTGTTCCGTTTTCATATTTAGGTACAATCTTCTTAAAATACATATATATTCATTGTTCCGTTTTCAGTTTTAGTAACATTTTTCATAAAATATACATCTATATTCATTGTTCCGTTTTCATTTGTAGTAACATTTTTCATAAAATATATGTTCCGAAATCGTCAATCAGAACAACTTTACTTTTCCAGTTAGGCAACGATGTTCAGAACTTCCAAAAGTTTCAAAAGACCACCCAAGTCCTCATCTGTCCAGTTAACACAGTTAGGGACCAACTCAGCATTTTCACAGAACTTATAGAAACACCACTAACTTACAGAAACAACCATCTGATCACTTAACTTTCTCAAGGTGCGCTTTGGTCATTGAACTCTTGTTAGGGTGGAAAACCATCACCTTTCTTCTCCGATCATCCCGTCCATTGCCGGCGGGCTTCATCCGGCGCCACCGCCATTTCCAACCTTCTTGGAAATCACTACTGCTGCCACTACTTCGTTTCTCGTCGCCGAGGTCCGAAGATCATCCGCCAATGTTGCTCCTCCACTCACGGGCCTCCTCCTCAACAGGTGGCGAGATCTGTTGGGCCGGAGCAAGGCACGACGGTGCTGGGTTGGAGCGACGTGACAGCGGCGGGGCTGGAGACAGGCGGCGGCGGGGCTGGAGTCGGCTGGCTGGAGCAACGCGACGGCGACGGGGCTAGAGACAGGGGACGGCGGGGCTGGAGTCACTTGGCGTCGGTGGTGATGGTGACGGCTGGTGAAGGAACTTGCGATGGTGAGGATGGCAACGGCGTGTGGAGGCGGTGGCGTTTGAGAGCATTTTTTTTGCGGATGTTATTTTTTTAGGGTTTGTTATAAAACCCTAATATGATTTACTATATATATTAGTTCCAAATGACTATTTTATCCATTTTAATTTAGTCCATTAGATCTACTCTGTAATCCTACGGCTCTAAGAGGTGTTTTGATATCAAAACACCAAGGAGTGTTTTCCTGGTAGTAGATCCCGTTTCATCCATATATTTAGGAATAACGTCGGGAAAATGTTAACCTATTATTTCAATATATTTGTGGTTACTTAAGTATAGTTTTTTTTTTTTTTTGCCTAAGACAACTCCCGCAGGAGAAAGGAGCCAACCATACAAACAAAGAAATTAAGTACACACCCAAGCCGAAAGGTTCACCACACCTTGGCTTGGGAGGTAACTGAGCGCTTGGCGAGCCACATAGTGGGCTGCCATATTAGATTGACGCGGGACCGAAAGCAATCTGATCTGAGGAAGACCCTCCAAGAACTGCAAAATGTCAGCAACGATGGAACCACTTTCCCGAGCAAACCCCTGGCGCTTATCAACAGCTTGCTTCACTTGGGTCGCATCTCCCTCTATATCAACATCTCGCCAACCCATAGAACGACAGAGAGCACAAGCATCCCTAACAGCCAACAATTCTAAAACAAAAGGAGTACAAATACCAGGGTAGGGAATACCTGATGCAAAAACCTGGCCACCAGAAGAGTCACGAACCACCAACCCAATCGCACCACCCAAACCCAAAGCTACAGCTCCATCCATATTGATCTTCAAACGAGGGTAGCGTGGCGCCTGCCAAGACATGACACGCGGGACAGGAACGACAGCTGGAGGAGACGGCAAGGGAAGGAAACGAAGTTTGTCTTGGTCAAAGGAGAAATATCGTTGAAGAGCCGCCATTGAATACTGAACCTTTTCGAAGACTACCCAGTTTCGTGATTTCCAAAGCCACCAAGCCAGCACCCACAATTCTGCCTCTAAAGGTCTAGATTGAATGATGAATCTCCAGACTAGCGCAGGATGAGTGTGAGGAATGCCCCTCAGATCAAGACTTAAAGAGGCGAAAAAACGTCTAGCCACTGTACAGGAAAACAGAATATGTTCCACAGTTTCCGGCAATTGTAAACAAACAGGACATAAAAGGTCCAAATCCATGTCACGAGCAGTTAAGCCTTCAATAGTCGGAAGGATTATAAGGCAAAGTCTCCAAAGAAAGAAACGAAGCTTAGGTTGGATACGAAGAGACCAAATTGATCTCCATAATAAAGCATCCGTTGGAGAAGCTAGCAAAAGAGCAGTTTTCTTTTTTTTTTTCCTCGAACGGATGGCTAGATCATATCCAGACGAAGTGGAGTACTCCCCACTAGGGGAAAAGAACCAAATTGGTTTATCAACAAGACTGCAGTGAGGAATCGGAATGCTCTCAATTGCTTTAATCGAGTCTGGCACAAACAATTCTCGTAATCGCATTCTATCCCAATTCCCGTTCCGGAATAGACTCGAAATCTGAATTCGTCTTAACTCCAAAACTGGAACCCTGGGACTAGGGTAAGACGGCCCAAGTGGGCCTGGTACCCAAGGTCGCTCAAGAACATGAAGTCGAGAATTTAGACTAACTTGCCACAACAACCCTTGGAGGAGAAGGTCTCTGCCATGAAGAATAATCTGCCAACCCCAAGACGGATGAGATCGTTTTGTAGCATTAAGAAAATTACTAGACGGGAAATAACGCCCCTTCAAAACCCTGGAAAGTAAAAGATCTGGCTGATTTAATATTCTCCAGCTTTGCTTAGCTAACAAAGCTTGGTTAAAGGACTGAAAATCTCGGAAGCCCAATCCCCAGCTTTACTTAAGTATAGTTCTTATGCCATTTCTTTTACATGGGTCTTATGTGATTGTTGTCACTTAAGTATTAGGGATCGTTTGGTTGCAGTGATATTGATATTGATAACTGCAGATATCATGATATTCAGGATATCATCGTTTTTTCTGTCCTGAATATCATGATATATGGGGCCAAAAGTGATATCAATATCACTCAACAGATATTCATGTGGGGAGGTGAATATCTTCAGAGTGATATTGATATCACAGTTTTTGGACAATTCTATCCTCACCCAACCTTCACAATTATAATGTCATAAACCCCATTACCCCCAATTTATTTTTTCTCATTTTATATTATCTCGTGTTTATGTATTTTTATATTTATTTATTAATTAATATAAATAATTATGATTTAATTTTTAATTACTTAATTCGAATTTTTTAGTTAGAATTAGAATTCACCATGAAAATTATTTGAACTTTTTATTTTATATTGACTTGAAGAGGGAGATGTGTTAGCAGTAAACATAATACTAATTATTTTCTTAATGTGGACATTTAGTATTCTAAAAGTATAATTAAATCGAGTAATTAATTTATAAATACATTCACGAATTAAAAAAGAGAGATTACAAATTTTAATATCTAAACACACATGTTTTTTAATTAAATGTAAGGACTACTTTTATACTTTGTTCAAGCAAATGAGGGTATTTTGGTACATTCATCCATGCACTCACAATTGACCACTCATTTAAATATCACTACCCCAAACAATGATATCAAAGAATCACTTTTACCAATATCAATATACTAACATATCAATATATCTCACATATCATGATATGTAGATATCATCCGACCAAACAACCCCTAGTCTTATGTCACTGCAGTTAATTAAGTTTAATTGGATCAATTCAGTAACTTAACTTTGAAGATTGATCATCTCAATGGCGTTCTGCTCTTCTCCCTCCGTCTCTCTGCTTTTAAGAACTCCCAGAATCAATCCCACTACAACTTGCCAACTACCAACATCTGCAATCACATTTCTCAAATTTCCACTTCCCAGTAAATCCACCCTCAATTTCACCTCAAATCACAGCACATTCTCTCTCTTTACCAGAACCCCTGCTAGATCCAAGCCCAGATCCCGATTTTCCTCGTCAATCCGATGCTTGTTCACCGGAATCGTCGAAGAAATGGGGCGAGTGAAGCACCTGGGCAGCACAGCGGAGGGCGGATTCGATCTCAAGATCCGAGCGAGCACCGTCCTGGAGGGAGTTCATCTCGGGGACAGCATAGCCGTAAATGGAACCTGCTTGACGGTGACGGAGTTCACGGAGGAAGACTTCACAGTGGGGTTATCCCCTGAAACGCTGAGGAAGACGTCTCTGATAGAGCTGGAGTCAGGATCGGCGGTGAACTTGGAGCGGGCGGTTCAGCCGACGAGCCGAATGGGAGGGCACTTCGTACAGGGGCACGTGGACGGGACTGGAGAGATAGTGGCGAAAGATCCGGAAGGGGATTCCCTGTGGGTGAAGGTGAAGGTGGATAGAGCGCTGTTGAAGTACATTGTGCCCAAAGGGTTTATAGCGGTGGACGGGACGAGTCTGACGGTGGTTGATGTGTTTGATGAAGAATGCTGCTTCAATTTCATGCTGGTAGCTTATACGCAGCAGAAGGTTGTGATTCCTTTTAAGAGTGTTGGGCAGAAGGTTAACTTGGAGGTTGACATTCTGGGCAAGTACGTTGAGAGGCTTCTAAGCACTGGCTTTGTTGAATCCATCAAATCTTCAGCATGATCAGTAAGTCTCCAAGTAGATCAAGTTTTGTATATGGGGATTGATTCATTAATAAAGCAATTTCTGGGGATTAATTCAAGTGCACTAAGACACATTTTCACATTGAGGTTTCGTACTAATGCTAAGTGCTAAACCTTTTCAATGTCACTTGTATGTAAAAGTAAATTTTTTGCTCTATGAAGTTTGCCCCATTAGTATAAACTGAAATTTGTGCCAAGTTCCTGGTTGAATGTATTGCCAGGATCCTGTGGGTGGCTGTTTGCAGATTGGGAAAGAATAGGCAAGTGCTTGTATTGTATGACATAAGGCTTCCTACTCCATCTAAGTCAGTATTTGAACATTCCCCCTTAGTTCCTTGAAGGGTTTTCTTGATCTGGTCACTCATTGCATGGCAAGAGAGTATTATTAAGTAGAAACAATAATATTTTGGAAGTTGATTTTTTGGGCTTGGTCAACATTTAATCAATCAAGCAGAATGGATAATGGATAGTTTCAGACTTTAAATGGCTTACTTGTACTCTTGCTGCAGTTTTTTTATTTAAATCAATGTGGTTATCTCCTTTTCTGTCTCTACTAATGTGAAGTTGTGGTCACTGATGGGCCACCTTGGATCTAGGCTTGGCAAACTGGTGGGTCGGGGACGGGTGGAGGGTATCCAATCCCCACCCATTGCCTTGACGGGTTTTACCCGTGCCCACCCGGAAGTGCTAATCGGGCTTCAAACTCCAACCAGCCCCACCCAGCCTCGGGCGAACGGGTTTACTGGGTAAAACCCGAGTTGGTCAAAACACACAATACTTAAAACAGCCCAGATTCAATCTACGTAAAACCCGAGTGGATAATGACCACCTTAAAACAGCTCCAACAGTAAGCATATACAAGTAAGAGTAGATTAAGAAAACCATGACTAAGTATTCTGATAAAGTAATAATTCTGAAATCATACTGAAATTGGAAAATGGTACTGAAAGAGTATGCAGAAAATTATTCACCTGCTTGCAGCTTGCTATGCCTAATATGCATAGCTTATTCAATATTCAAGACATTCAAAACTCAGTTTTAATTTAAATACTAAATGCAAAGTCCTAGCAGCAGCAGCCTCCAGCACCAGCAGGCTCTAGC
The DNA here is from genome assembly GCA_034768395.1 of Linum lewisii. Classification (NCBI taxonomy): domain Eukaryota; kingdom Viridiplantae; phylum Streptophyta; class Magnoliopsida; order Malpighiales; family Linaceae; genus Linum; species Linum lewisii. The sequence continues at coordinate 41,711,317 of CM068304.1, read as the reverse complement.
AGCAGCAGCAGCAACCTCCACCAGCAGCAACCTCCACCAGCAGCAGCAACCTCCAGCAACAGCAGCAGCAGTCTCTAGCAGCAGTAGCAGCCTCCAACAGCAGCAACAGCCTCCAACAGCAGCAGCAGCCTCCAGCAGCAGCCTCCAGCAGCAACCTCCAGCAGCAGCAGCAGCAGCAACCTCCAGCAGCAGCAGATCAGAGTTCTCCTACCTCCGAGGGCAAATCATCTGCAACGAATACACAAAACAAAAATCAATTGTATTTATGTCAAAATTATTCATGCATCATGAACAGCCAAAAACAAACTCTTCAGAGTCTTACCTCTACTGTCGTGGTCCATTTCATCTGTGTCATGAACATCCAATGCAGAGAAAACACCTTCCAATTCCCCAATCGTAGTGTCAGGTTTTGCAATATAAGTCAGTACATATCAGATAATTTAAAACACACAACACATGTCAAGTACACAGTTCATAAATCGTACCAATTAACACAATACCTCTACTGGTTTCGTCCTTCACCCAGCTTCGAGCACACAACATCGCTTCAACAGTTTTATAGTGGAGTTTGCTTCTATGAGAATCTAACAACCTCCCACAAGAGCTAAAAGCAGACTCAGACGCAACTGAGGTGATTGGTATGGCCAGGAAATCTCTTGCAATTCGTTGCAAGGTAGGATACTTGGCACCGTTCAGTTTCCACCATAATAGAATATCAAAATCAGGTGCCCTAGGAATGATCTCTTCAGCCAAATAATGGTCAAGTTCAGTGGTAACTGAACTTGTTCTTGACCTTTTACGTTGACTCATAAATAAGTCAAAGTCTAGATCAATAGCACTAGCAGATGCATCAAATGAACTAGAACCTTCAGCAGCACTCGATTTTGATTGATAAGCTAATACCAAATCACAAATAATCTTCTTCACAGAATCACCAACCAAATCACAGTTTGTAACATCAAGTTTAACGACATAGTACTCAACAAGGTGAAGTTTATACCTCGGATCTAACACAACAGCTACAACAAGTACAAGGTGGATATCATCCCAATATTTAGTAAACTTCAGCCACATTTTTTCAGCCATTCGAATGATAATAGGATTAGAGTCGACACACCACTCCATAATTGCCAGCCTCAGATCACACACTTTGGGGGGAAAAAGGTTGGCAGTTGGATAATTACTATCGAAAAATAACTCAGTCATTTGAGCAAAAATTTCAAGTTTTCCCACAACAGCAGCAGCAAAATCCCATTGAGCATTACTAGGAAGCGAGTTATATTGAGGGTCTCTTTGCCTTACACGAAAGAAGACATCCTTGTAAGGAATAGCAACAGCCAACATTTCGTAAGTGGAATTCCATCTTGTTGGACAATCCAAAACCAGTTTTTTTACCAACAGTAACATCAACATGCCTAGCTGACTCTACAAAAAATTCGACTCTCTTCGGTGTGACAATCCAATAACCTACTGAATCTCGTATTTTCTCAATACAATCTTTAATCACATCCAATCCATCCCTAACAATTAAATTAAGGATATGGGCAGAACACCTCATGTGTAGAAGATTACCATTCATTAGCAAATTAGGAGGCATGAGTTTGTCTCAGACTAGTGAGATCATAGAGTCATTGGTAGAACAATTGTCAAGCGTAATAGCTGACAACTTAGTATCAACATTCCAGCTCAACAAACAGCTAGAAAGGCAAGCAGCCAGCCTCTCACTTGTGTGAGGGGCTGGTACATACAAAAACCTACAAAATAAAGGAAACAAAAACAAAAATGAAAATTGAAAGAAAAAAAAAGCACACAATACAAAGAAACGAAATTTTAACTTAAGTTTATGTTGAAGATGTTCACCTCAACATGATGCTCCTAAGATTCCAAGAATTGTCAACATAGTGGGCAGTAATTGCCATGTAACCTCTTTTCTGATTAGTGGCAGTCCACATATCAGTTGTCACGACAATTCTTCCTCGATTCTCATGTAGGTCCCTTTTAATTTTGATCTTGGTCACCTCATAGAGAGTCAAGATTTCTTTCTTAATTGTATTACGGCATGGTACTTTAAACAGTGGCTGAAGGGAACAAGAATATCTCTTGAAGCCTATATGGTCAACTATACTAAGAGGGTATTCATGGAGTAGGATCATTGAACACAACAGTTTTTTAGAGACCTCATAATTGTATTCAGTGGCAATCATTTGTGCTTTACCCTTAGGGAGATAGTTGGCACCAAGTACTCTTTGTTGACCATCGTGTATTTTCTTTTGCAGACAGGTTCTATGGTGGTTCCTAAGGTGAGAAGTTCCACTGTTGGAGTCACCACTAAGAAGCTTACGGCAATACTTACACCTAGCTTTGGTTACCCCATTAACCCTTATCCTACTAAAGTGGACCCAAACATCAGAAGTCAATCTACTTTGATCAACATTATCATCACCATTCATAATACCGTTTACAGGATTGGCTTGTTGCGGTTGGTTTTCAGGAAGTGGGGGTTGGGGTTGGTTTTCAGGAAGTGGGGGTTGGGGTTGGTTTTCAGGAAGTGGGGGTTGGGGTTGGTTCTCAGGAAGTGGGGGTTGGGGTTGGTTTTGGGGAACATGATTGGCAGTAGGATAAAAATTTGAACCTCCTCCCATCTGTTTAATAATGAGAGAGTATCAGATCAGATAGTGACAGTTGATTAAGAAGAAGAAAACAGAAACTGTACAACAATAGTGTTAACAGAAAATAAGAGTTGATGATTAGAAAGAATAATTATTATACAAGATGATTGGAAAGGAAGTGTGATTCCAGTTCGAGTGAGTTAGATTATTAGAAAGGAAGTAAGATTATTGTTTAAGATGATTGGAAAGGAAGTCAAGTGTGATTCGAGTGATTTAGATTATTAGAGAGGAAGTAAGATTATTGTTTAAGATAAACTAATGCATAGTTGGAAGCATAGTTTCATATTTTGATAAAGTCAAGCGTAGTTGAATGCAGAGTTTAGAAAGCATAGTTGAACAACAACATCAATAACAGAGTTTAAAATCAACACACCTAAGTTCTAACATATTAATAAGTAACAAGATCACACCAACATCAGTTTGAGATATGTAGCTTAATGAAAGCAAATATCAACATCAATAAGTAGTTAAGAGCATGTTACTATTGAGTGAAGATTACACAAGTAAAAGAACATTACAAACCAGTTATGTGTTTAGCTTATAGTTGTTAGATACTGAAGATTAAAGAAAAGAGTAACAAGATTGAACTCAAACTTTATTTCAGAAAGTTTTAATTGGTAATAGATATGGAAGATTTGATGTTCAGAATTCGAAATCATAAGAAAGCAAACAACCAGCAACATATAAAATCAACAGTCTTAGGGTTGGCATTAACATGACATTAGCTTATAAAAACAACAATTCAAGCTTGCCATGAGATTGGCATTAACATGAGATTGACATTAGCTTATAAAAACAACAGTTCAAGAAGCATATCAGCATTTCAGAAACACATAAGCATATCAGCAAATCAGGAGAACAAAAGGTTGGCATTAACAAATAAAAAAACAACAGTTTAGACGGTTTAGTAAAATCATGAGATCATTAGCTTAGAAAAACAACTGCTGCTGCTGCTGATTATTAACATCAATAATTAAATTTAAATTGTTTAGCCGAATCATGAGATCAATGAACATATTAGAAGCACATCTTGCACATCTGAAGCATATCAGCACATCAGTAGAACAAAGGGCAGCAATGACATGACTTTAGCAAATTAAAACAACAATGTAGCCTACATTATGTAGGCTTGACATCAGTAATTACTAAGTTACCTCAGTAGTTTCAGCTCGAAGACCAGATTAGATCAAAAGTCCAAGATCGTCGTAGTAAAAATACCTCTATGCGAATAAGTTAACAAGACAGAAATTGAAATTCCATAATCAAAACTCAGAAGCCATATATCGTAATATGAAATTCATTCAAACTATAAACTGTTACAGTAATCCTTACCTCTTGCAGATAGATAGGTTGGCTTCTCAGTCGTAGAACAGAGGAGTCCACTCGATACTCGTCTGCGATGGAAAGAAGTAAGAACAGATGAAATTGTGCAGAAACCCTAAGACTTTGACACCCCTTTTATAGTACTAGGTCTACGACTACGAGTTGGAGAACATAAACAGGAAAACAGAGCGAGAATCAGAGAATGCTTATCTTTCTCCGAAGAATCAAAGCAGGATTTCGCCGATTTCACAGATTTGCAGAGCTATGCCGTTCGATCAACTATAATAGCCATCGATCGGCTCAGTTTGGGGATCTGCTAGGGGAAATCGGCGATGATTTTGGGGTTCTTGAATGTTCCTCAATTAGAGGAGGAAGGTTGGGTGACGACTGGAGTGAGCATAAGTGATTAGGGTTAGAATTTTTGGGTTTTATATGAAGTGCAAAACGGCAGTGTTTAATGGCGGGTAACCCATCGGGCGGGTGACGGGTCAAATACTGCATATACCATCCCCGCCCGCAACCCGTTCTGGTCGGGTTATGGGCCTGCGCGGCCCCGGTCAAACCAGATAAAACCCAACCAATAAGCTGGGTAATCGGGCAGGCACCCGTTCACAGAAAATAAATTGCCAAGCCTACTTGGATCGGATAGCTCGACGGGCAAAATGATCCGCCAAGAAAGAAGAGTCAACGCCTCAGGCGATGGTTGACCAAGCAGATGCCCTAAGGTCGCCTTAAGAGCAGGCCCAGACGCGGTCCAGGAAAAGACCTGGGGTGATGGCGTGCTTATCATTCATGAAAACCCTAAGAGGCCACGTGGGGCAATCCTGAGGGTTTCGTCTTCGCCAAGCGACGGTCAGGATTCGATACCACGTGGCACAATCTGCTGGGCGCCGTACCATTGCCTAACGGTCTTGGCAGACCTGTCAGGCTATAAATACAGAGGGAAGAAGCAGACTGCAGGCACGACCAAATTCAGGGATTAATCCCTAGGTACACTTTGCTACCTCATTGTCCTTTTCCATTCTTACATCCCGTTCTGATTACTACCCTCTCTCACATTTTACGAGGCGATTCAGAGTCACCCAGGCGATCGGATCGGCTTCCTTATTGTCCCAGGCGACAGGGCCGGAACAATTGGCGCGCCAGATAGGGGTACTAACTCAGAACGCAAGAAGCTGAGCGATGGAGCAAGAGAACGTGGGAAGAGTTGTAAGAGGAGGAACGTCTGTGGTACGTCCTGAAGGAGAGGTGGAGGAAACGCCACTAAAGTACGTAAATCCCAAAACTCAGGGTCCACCGCTAGAAGGGAGAAATCTGAGAGATGAACTAGAAGAAGAGGGTGTGGCCAGAGACACAGACACCGACTCCTCATATGTTCCCCGACATACTAGGGGAAAGGGAGTAGTGCACGAAGAAGCATCGAGCTTAGAAGCCTATAAGGTTCTTGAGCAGCGTTTTCAAGTCCTAGAAAAGCAGAATTTGGAGCTTACCCAGTTACTGAAAATGGTTATCGCTCAACAGGCATGGGCACCCAGAACTCAGAACATCCCAGCCCCGGATAATGACACTCACGTGGAAATGCTACGGGCATTTCGACCGCTAATCAAAACCGGCGTCGAACAACGGGTCATTCAACAGCCGTTGGCAAGGGCTATCTTTACAGAGACATTACCAATCGGCCTCGTCCCACCAAACATGGAAAAGTATTCAGGAATGGGCGATCCGGAAGAGCATCTACAAAATTTTCAGATTGCTATGCAGATGCAGGGTGCAAGCGACGCAGGATTCTGCAGGGCCTACCCAGCTACTTTGGGGGGCGCGGCGAGAGAATGGTACATGAATTTACCAGAAGGGATTATACATACATGGGATGAGTTTTCCAGAATCTTCCTAGTTAAGTATGAAAGCAGGCGACACCGAAAGGTCCCGGTACAGGTCCTAGTCAATCTACGACAATGGCCAGAGGAGCCGCTGAAAGACTTTTTTGAGAGACGGGTCAGCACAGTACAATCCGTCAGAGATGTTACCCTAGACATAGCTACTGCAAGCATGATCCAGGCGACGCATAATAGGCGTTTGAAAGAAGCTTTGGTAAAGAAGAAGCCTACCTCTCTATCTAACTTAGAGGTCAGGATAAATAGTATAATCCTCATTGAAGAGCAGCTGGCTGAGATAGGGGGTGAAGAGGGCCGAAGGGAAGGACAAAGTGAAGTACCACGCGATACCAATGACATGCGAGGACAGTGCCGGAGAGCAGAGCGATCCCCTGAAAGAAAGGAGTACCGGGACGACAGAAAGAATACTGACAGACGCACATACCAAGATGATAGACGAGAATATACTCCGCTCAGCCGTTCTCCGAAAGAGATATTCTTATATATGCAACATAAGGATCATCATATTCAGTGGCCTGAGCCACTCCGAGGCGATCCAGAGCAACGAAATCCCCGTAAATTCTGCAACTTTCATAATTCACACGGACACACCACAGAGGAATGTAGGCAGCTCAAAAATGAGATTGAGCGATGGATCAAAGAGGGGCGTCTGCGAGAGTTCATCCTCCAGACCAAACGAAAAGAAAGAAGTTCAGATGATAAAGAGGATAGCCCAGCACCAGACGACCAACCTAGAAAATGAGTCTTCGCCCAATTGCAAGAACCGCAGGGCGACGCTTCCAAAAAACAAAAGATACAGAGCAGGAGGTCACAAAGGTCTATCAAACCATTTTCGGAGGGGAAAGTTTCCCGACAAGGAAGCAGCCAGGCGACTGCAAGGAAGTGCTGATCATAAACAATGAAGCTCGACGGTCCCCCGTCACATTCACAGAGGAGGACATGAGTAAAAACGGGGGTACTATTGGAAGCAATGGTGATCCAGATCGTGACGCTCAAAAGCAGAGTGGGAAGAGTAATGGTGGATGAAGGAAGTTCAGCTGACATTCTATTCTGGGAACTTTTTCAACAAATGAACCTCCCCATCTCAAGCCTGCGCCCGACAAAAACAACTATTACATGATTCTTTGGGCATCAAGGGCCTATTAAGGGAATCATTACTCTGCAGGTCATGATAGGCAATGAAAAAATCAAGGCGGTACAGTCGGTGGATTTCCATGTGTTAGATTGCCGATCTTCATATAATATAATATTGGGGCGACAGACACTTGCAGCCTTTCAAGCTATCTCTTCACCAGTATATCAGGTGCTAAAGTTTGTAACAAAGGAAGACGTCGGAGTCGCTTGGGGGCATCCGGAGGTAGCTAGGCGCTGTTATCGAGCAACAACAAAGGGAGCATGTTACAAGATTGACCTGGAAGAAGGAACAGAAAAAAGAAAGACTACAGTCAGCAGAATCTGACGTTCCAGTCGCTCTATGGGAAGGCAATGATGAGAAAACAGTGAGGATATCCTCCTACTTAAGTCAGGAAGCCAGGCAAGCGATGATAACACTAATCAAATAGTACTCACATCTGTTCGCATGGCATCCTAGTGATATGCCGGGAATCGACCCAGCAATCATTAAACATTGCTTGTCGATTGACAAAAGTTGTCGCCCTGTTCAACAAAAATGGAGAAATATTTGCCGGGAGCGACAGTTAGCCGTAACAAAGGAAATAGACAAGTTGCTGGAAGCAGGCTTCATCAAAGAGGTGCAATACCCGGAATGGCTGTCAAACGTAGTTTTGGTCAAAAAATCGTCGGGCGCATGGAGAATGTGTGTGGACTTCACAAATTTAAACGACGCTTGTTGAAAAGATGCTTATCCACTTCCCAACATTGAGCAGTTGGTAGATGCCACAACGAACAATGAAATGCTGTCTTTCCTCGATATGTTCTCCGGATATCATCAGGTACCACTCAATATAGAGGATCAAGAGAAGACAACATTCATGACCCCTATGGCAAATTATTGTTATAAGGTCATGCCCTTCGGTCTCAAGAACGCAGGGGCAACTTATCAAAGAATGATAGATATGGTTTTTGCTAAGCAACGAGGGCGAAACTTGGAGGCATATGTAGACGATCTCCTCGTTAAAAGCAAGAGGGGCGACGATCACCTGAGCGATTTAAAAGAGACATTTGAAACACTACATCACTTTGTGCTGCGACTAAACCCATAGAAATGTGTATTCGGCGCGACATCAGGCAAATTTTTGGGATACTTGGTGACTCGAAGAGGAATCGAGACCAATCCAGCACAGTTGGAGGCGATTTCAGCCATGGCGCCGCCTAGAACAGTCAAAGAAGTGCAAGTCCTAGCAGGAAGGATAACGGCAATTACCCGATTCATCCCAAAAGTAGCAGAGCGATGTGCGCCATTCTTCTCCATTTTGAAAAATGCGTCGAAATTCACATGGAATGACAAATGTAACAAGGCATTCGAGGAGCTCAAACAATTTCTGGTCACTCCCCCCGTTCTAGCCTTGCCTAAGAAGGGAGATGAACTATTCATGTATATCGCAATATCACCAGCAACAGTCAGTGCAGTGTTGGTACGAAGAGAGGAGTGAAGCGATCAACCGATCTTTTACACCAGCAAAACGCTGGTCGATGCAGAAACTCGGTACCCTGCCATTGAGAAAATGGCCTATGCTGTGGTATGCGCTGCAAGAAAGCTCCGGCCATACTTTCAGGCCCACACCGTCATGGTACTAACTAATCTCCCTATCCAGAATGCCTTGAGGGCCATGAGTGTAGCAGGGCGATTGGCTAAATGGGCCATCGAACTCAGCGAGTATGACATCAGATACAAACCAAGAACGGCAATTAAAGCTCAGGTGCTGGCCGACTTTATTGTTGAAGGGGCAGTGTAGGAAAAAAAGGAGGAGCACCAAACCTGGACGCTCTTCACAGACGGGGCCTCTAGTAAAAATGGATCAGGACCAGGCATAGTACTAAGAAGCCTAGAAGAAGCTATCCATGAAGTCACCTTACGTTTTGCATCGCCTAGAACCAACAATGCTGCTGAATACGGAGCGATGGAGGCCGGGCTCAGAATTGCAAGGAGTATGGGGGTTAAACATGTTAAATTTTTTTCCGACTCAGCGATAGTGGTCAACCAACTAAACGGGGAATTTGAAATCAAAGAAGAGTCACTACTGCCATATTTTGATGAAATAAAGCTGGCCCTGGCAGATTTCAGTAAGATAGACATTGCTCAAATCGCTCGGGAAGAGAATTGTCACGCTGACGCATTGTCAAAACTGGCTACGACAGTCGATTTTGAGGAAACAAGAATGGTTACAAGTGGAAAAAGAGGTCAAGCTAAACACATGCTTCCAGATTAATAGCACCCACGAAGAGGAGGAAGGAAATGAAGACGACTGGCGCACCCCTATTATTCAGTTTCTAAAAGATGGAACTATCCCGGAAGACCAGGCCATGGCTACAAAGATAAGGCGACGGGTAAGTAGATGCGTACTGTTGGGCGACAATCTTTACAGGAAGTCCGCTTCAGGGCCTTACTTACGATGCCTTGGACCGATAGATGCTGATTACAACCTCCGAGAGGTACATTTTGGTGTATGCGGCACGCACTTGGGATCTAAAAGCTTGGAAAAGAATATGTTGTATCAAGGATATTATTGGCCAACAATGAGAAGGGAGGCGACTGACCTGGTTAAAAAATGCCATAAGTGTCAGGAATATGCTGATTACCATAGGTTGCCATCTGCCGCTTTGCAGGCGATCATCAGTCCTTGGCCCTTCGCCCAATGGGGAATGGACATTCTGGGGCCTTTCCCTAAAGCCTCTGGTAAGCGAAAGTATTTAATCGTGGCCATCGACTACTTCACAAAATGGATTGAAGCTGGCGACGGCCATCATAACAGCTAAGCAAATAGAGAAGTTCACGTTTAAGCACATCATCTCAAGGTTCAGCATACCCCACAGTATTATATGCGACCACGACACTCAATTTGATTGCCAAAGCTTCCAGACATATTGCCAGGAATATAAAATTCTCCTACGCTTCGCTTCAGTAGCATATCCACAAGCCAATGGGCAGGCTGAAGCTGCAAACAAGCTTATACTCAGGGGCCTGAAGCGACGGATCGAGGGCAAGAAGGGAACCTGGGTTGAAGAACTCGACCATGTGTTATGGGCGCACAGGACGATCTACAAGACTTCAATAGAGGAATCGCCTTACACACTCGCTTATGGATCAGAGGCGGTATTGCCAGTGGAGATAACAATACCTTCCATTAGGTTGGACAATTACGATCCTGAGGAAAATGAGCAAAACCTTGTTCACAGCATTGACATGATTGAAGAGAAGCGGGAAATGGCCCAGATGAAGCTCATAGCGGAGAAGGAGATGTTAGATAGGCGATACAACAAAAAATTGAAGCCACATCATATCAAGATCAATGATTTGGTACTACGAAAGATTTTTCGACCATCAGAAGGCACGGCGAAACTCGACCCCAGATGGGAAGGACCGTTCCAGGTCAGGAAGGTTATGGGAGCTAACACCTTCAAACTGGCTAAGTTAAATGGAACAAAGATCCCTCGAACATGGAATTCAATGCATCTCCGAAAATATCATGAGTCATTACAAAAAAAGGCTCTTTAGCGTCGCTTATCGGGGAAGAGTTTAGCGTCGGTCGATTAAAAATCGACGCTAAACCCTTGACTCGCGTTTGACCAAGGGTTTAGTGTCGGTCGACAAGTGATCGACGCTAAAACAGACCAAAAACCAACGCTAAATTTGGTTTTCGGTTAGAAACGAAGCCAACCAGCTTTGGCGTCGGTTACCGACATGTTTTAGCGTCGGTCTCCGACCGACGCTAAAACACATATATATTTAAACCTCTCAGCCGCCACCCTAACCCTAATCGCATCTCTCTCCTCCATCTTTATTCTTCTTCCTCCTCCAGCCTTCTTCTTCTTCCTCTTCTCTTTTTCTGAAAATTTTTATGAGATTCCTCTTCTTCTTCTTCCTCTTTTTCTTCTTCCTCTTCTTCTTCTTCCTTTTCCAGATCTTCTCCATCTTTCTTCTTCTTCCTTTCTTCTTCCTCCTCCACCTTCTTCTTCCTCTTTCTTCTCTCTTCCTCTTTTTCTTCTTCCTTTTCCAGATCTCCTCCATCTTTCTTCTTTTTCCTTTCTTCTTCCTCCTCCACCTTCTTCTTCCTCTTCCTCTTCTTCCTTTTCCAGATCTCCAGATCCAGCCTTCCTCTTCTTCCTCTTCCCTCTTCCTCTTCTTCTCCTCTTCCTCTTCTTCTCCTCTTCCTCTTCTTCTCCTCTTCTCTATTTCTCCCCAGCCATCTGTCTCCAGTCATTCGTCGCCGTCATCGTCGCCGCCGTCGTCGCCGCCGCCACCACCATCATCACGTTGATCGGTCAAGGATTGACTGATTGGACAAGTAGTGACCAAAAGGGTGACCTAATAAATTTAAGTGACCACATTGATTAACTGGAAAATGGAGTGACTGATTGGACATTAATAGAAAATGGAGTGACAAAATAGAAAATGAAAATAAAAAATGAATAAAAAAACAAAAACAAAAAAATTGGGTTGGTCAGCGACCCATTCGGTCAAGGATTTAGCGTCGCTCGTTATACGGATTTAGCGTCGGTCGCTTTCTGACCGACGCTAAAATTTAGTGTCGGAAGAATTTGCGTCGCTTTTTTTGAGCGACGCTAAATCCTTTAGCGTCGGTCAGCAGCCGACGCTAAACGATGTCGGTGACCGACGCTAAACAACCACTTTTTTGTAGTGAGTAGTTGTCTAAGAGCATATGTTGCCTTTTCAATTTTCCTATTAATGAAAAAGAGCATTCGATAGCTATATCGCTGAATGACTCGCTTTTATCATTGTCATCTGCTGCCAGAATTCGCCGGACGTTACACATCGGCACAATACCACGAACAAACTCCATCGCCTGTCGTAGGCAAGGAATACACTTACTCCACCCATGGGGCAAAGAGTCAACCGCTAAGGCTAAAAATAGCAAATCGTCGCTTACAAACACTGCTAAGGCCAAAAACAATAAAACATCGCCTATGGGCATAACAGAAAAAGCGCTAAGGCTAAAAATAATAAAGCGTCGCCAATAGGCATAATGGAAATCACGCTAAGGCCATAAAACGACGGGGCGTCGCTCATAAGCACACAAACATCAGAGGTAGAGCCAACAAGAATATCACCCACAAGTTTAGCATATATTAATCCGACTTCATAAGTTTCTAACAGAGGGCTACGCACATATATAAAAATAAAGGGGGGGCTATTCATCTCTTCATTTTTTACTCTGTCCAGAGCTTTGACCTCGGTCGCCCTGAAACGCCACAAGGCTCTTCTCTGATGCCTTCTCTCCTCTACCGGATTCCGACCGAGCCTTTGCGGCCGCCTCAGCCTTTGCCTGATCCCATCGAGCCTTCTCAGCTGCTATGTACTCTTTGTCCACCGCTTGAACCTCCTTCATCACACTGATGTACTCTAGATCGACATCGTGTGTTGGGATCAGGCACCCCATTTAGCAGGCGATTAACGGCCTTGAAAGCAACCGACAGAAATTCATGGCGCCGGAACGGAGGGTTAGGTCCAACAACGGCCGCAAACTTCTGACGAACGGCAGTCATGATTACAGGGATGGATCTCCGGATCAACGCCATGTTACACCCCGAATCTCTGAACCAGAATATTTTTTAAATTTTATTCCATACGTTTGAGAAATGACCGCAAATTGACGTTTAAATGATTTTGAGGCAAGTTAAGTTCACTTATGGAAGGCGGAGCGAGAGGTTAAGCGACCGACTCGACTCTTGCGGACCTGGGTACGACTCGGATTGGACGCACGACCTTCTCGTTATAATTTTGGTCATCTATGCCCGAATTTATTTAACCACGGTATAACGTGAGGTGTTCAATGCGGTAGTCCTCGTTAATCAAATGGTTTTATAATTTGGTTAAGCTTGGATTCCAAAGGAAGGCGGGTAAGGGTTAATGGAACACGGTTGCATGGAAGTCAAGAATTCTGCTTGGCCGAGTTGGTTGAGGAACTGAACCAACAACCTAAAGGTCACAGGTTCAAGTCCCTGGTCTAGTAAATCCTTTATTTTTATTAGTTTTCCGTCTTTCTTCAAAACGATGTAGCTTCGATAGATGGTGACGTCACCACTAGGTCAGCATCATCTTCCATGAACCAAGGCCGTCGTCGCATCTTTGTTTTTCGATAACTCCTCTATAGTTCCGGTGAGGCCCAATCCTCCACATTATTGATGTTTGTCGGGTTTAAATGATTCTAAATCATCACCCCGTGAATTCCGACCCCTCCAGCTCCATTATTGGCCTGAATATCGCCAAAACAAAGCTACCTTGTCGGATTCGTCAGGCTACACCGACCACACAAATAAACGACCTTTCACTCCTTTCCTTTTCGTGACCTTGACTTTTGGGGTACTCCAGAGGGCATCGAGAGGCTTCTGAGTCGGCTATAAAAGCCAACAAGCCTTCGACTTTGAGTCACGGAACCTCATCGTCGTAGCTCCGACGAGAGTTGCGGCGGAGCGTTCCAAGCATGCCCAACCCTTGGAAAATACAAACCCGACATCGTCTTAAGCATGGAAATCTTTTCCAACCTTCAAAAGGTAGTTTCGTGCGAGAATTAGGGGAATCCAAGCTTCACCGGAGCTTCACCGGAGTTTTACCAAAAGGAGGGTGTAGTCTCCTGCAAATTGGAGAAGATGATGGCAGAGTTGCATTTTGGTCACCCAAATTCTATAGGTACAGTCCTCCAATTTAATTTAATTACTATTGTGGTCCAAGCCTATTAGTCTTTGATAGTTTGGCCCCTCAGATATTCTATTCTCTTAGTTTAATCCTAAACTCTAAATGGTGACAGATTTGGCCAAACTAACTTTTCAGTTAGTCAATTTGGCCCGGGAGTTACGACGGTTCGTTAACTCCTTATTTCCATCCGATTCAAGCTACGGAACTGATTTCCAAGTCAACCAACTCGATTTATAGGTGGGTTGGTTTAAGGGGGTAAATTCCTTGGATTAATTAATTCCTCAATTTAAATAGCTATCTGGTTAAACTTTGTCACTAACCAAATATCGTGATTATTCCGAATTAATCGTTTCATGCTTGCTTGATTGAGTGCCATTTTCTTCCCTACGTGCTGGCCGTTCCTTTGCTGCTATGTTTCGATTCGGTGATCTCTCGGTTAATTTGCTTGCCCCCACTTGTCCACCTAAGTGTGGGGTAGGATTCTTGTCTTCTGATTCTGGTCTCCTCTAAGTTGTGTTTTACAGGGCTCCAAAGCGGTTCAAGACCACCAGTGCAGATAGAGCACAGCGATCCTCAGCTCGTCAGAACAGGGCTCCACCCTCCAAACCGCCCACACTATCTGCACCGATACCGGCGGTTGTGAAGGTCGCCCCGCAGGTTGTACCGGCCCCTGTGATTCCTATCTCCTGTGCTCCTGCACCCGCCAATAGAGCCTTACATCCTTTCATCGCTGCCCTTGAGCCACACCAGCTGGAGGTCTATCAGAAGATAAAGGACATTCCTCCGGCCAAGATGGCAGTGCTCTCCCTCGACAGTATCAAGAACCACAATCCGGCTTGGCACTCCACCGTCGACCTCGCCCTCAGCCAGGCCGGACTGCGATCCCTGACCACTCTTGGTTCGCCCTACCCTCTGGTCGCCCTCCACGAGTTTTGGAGCTCTTTTGAGCGCCACGTGCCAATACCCAACAGTCGCCAGAAGTTTGTTTCCTTCCGCCTCGACGGAGTTCGATATGAGAAGACCGTCAATGAGTTTGCCCTCTTGCTCGACCCCCTTGCCGCTACCCAGGACGCCGCCCTTGGGTTCGCGGACGTCTACTCCATCACGCGCGACCCTTACCCTGAAGTATGGAAGTGGGTCTCCAGCCAATCGGAGGTCAAGCCTATCGTCAACCCCATGGTAGGTGACATTATTCACCCAATTCTTAAACTCTTACATTATGTTTGGATGCAGTCTTTGTGTTATTGCAGCAAGACGAGCCGTCACCATGTTTCCTTAGAGGAACTCGTGCTGTTCCGTGCTGTCGAGGAGGAGGGCAATCTCTACATAGGATGGTGGCTCGCGAGGTTCTTCCACAAACGCACTACCACTAAGAAACTTCCTTCTGAGCTTCCTGGCGGAACCTTCATATCCTGTCTGATCGACAACCTACAGATCAGCGACAAATGGGGCCCTGATATACCTCGCGTCCAGATTGAGCACCTCGGTGCTGAGTTCACCGTCGCACGAGGCATCGATTTCGGGTGCAATCTCGACGAATACATTATGCCTAGCCCGCCACGACGGGTGCCTCCACAGCCAGTTGCAACCCCAATGCCTCACGTGCCTCTCCTAGAGCTGCCGACTCCACCTCCACCACAGATGCCCGATGAGATTAACGAGAGGCTATCGAACATTGAGCGATGGCAGCTTCACTACTCTGCTGGTTCGCTTCAATGGCAGAAGGATCGGGTGGAGCATGAGGAGACACAAAATTTGCGATGGGCTCTTCTACAACAGTTCATGGTCGACCAGGCATCCAGACACAGGGATGAGCTCGCATGGCGACAGCGGATGGAGCAGCGACTTGGCATTTCACCTATCCCGACCCCACCTCCACCTGCGGAACAGTGATCAGGTTGTTTCTATCCTTTCCATTTCTTTTCTTTCTTCTTTTCGGGTTTCGATCCAACTTTTTCTGTGTGGATCCGGGGCACTTGTCCCGGTATCCTTTTGGTCTTTTTGTTGTTTGTGTTTTGTAGGATCTTGAGTAGCTACTCCGCTCCACTCCGAACTCTCCGCGTTCATCCACTAGACCGCCCACCACCTTCCAGGTTCTTCGTATCTCTCAACCTCTTTTTAGTCCTGTGAGGACACAGAACAGTTTAAGTGTGGGGTAGGATTCTAGGATTATGCATGATCTTGTTTGCTTTTCTGTGATTCCGTGGTTCAATTTTGAAATTCTCTAGCATATAATTGCTCAATTCTTGACTTTTGATGTTAAATTGACTTCAATTTTGAACAATGCCGTCTAGACTGTTCCACTTAGAACCTGTAACCAACGTGTCAGAGCTGATATCAAATGAGTCTAGGTCAGAACAGAGCATAAATCACTTCATTAGTTGGAACCTGAATCAATTGACTTGTTAATGACAAAGCTCGATAACACATAAATGCTAGCTTCTTCCATGTTTTTCACTCCATATTTGTTCACCTGTGATTGTGGCTTGAGATTAGACGGAAATCCAATTCGAAATATTGTGTAAAAAGTTATAACTAGCTAGGATCAAGCGGCTAAATTGTTAAATCAAGCAAATGTGCTGTTCAAAGTAATTGTCGAGTTCTTCAAGTGCTGAAAAATAAAGCTAGGCAAGCCCGACACCTAAGTGAAGTGTTCGGGTTGAGCACTAGCATAAGCACAAATACTGTGAGCTAGGCAGGTCCAACACCTAAGTTAAGTGTTTGGTATCGAGCACTAGTATGCAGTAAATCAATTGAAGGAAGAAGTTGTGCTTGAAATAAATTGTTGTTTAAAGCGATCCTAGCTGGAACATGTAACGTTCAAATCTAGAAACGGATGAAGTCGAGTCGATAGCCACATCACTTTTCCTACCTCCGCATCCACATCATGGCTAGAGCTTAAAGTCTTTTTGATTAGAATTGGTGTCATCGAAGCCGGTTAACTATGATTAATTGTTGAGTTTTGCTGAAACTACTACTTGAAGTGTGTAGAAAGTAGTAAGATCGAAAACTTGTTTGGTTGATGTTCTTACATGTGTAGGTCACTCTTTCTACGTGGAATAGTCTAAACCAAATCGTTAGAAATTGAATCTCAATTTGATCTCGTGTCATTTGTGAATTTGAGTGTGTTCTAGTTCAATTTGCTTGAGGACAAGCAAAAGCTTAAGTGTGGGGTATTTTGATGACACTCGAATTGACGTGATTATCAACCTCGTTTAAGCGACATTTCCTTGCTTGAAACATGATTTTTAGGGTAGAATAGCGAATATTCATTCAACTGCCTTATCTCGTGCCACTTGTGTTACTTTGGCCCATTTCGGGTCTATTTGATGGTTTTCTAGTGTTTTCACGTTAGCACAAGTTTTTGCCATCAAATACAGTAGCCAAGGACGTGTCTAAGGCATTGGAACCCCGAAGAATCACACCAAAATCAACTAGAGAAGTGAATCAAGTCAACGAAAACCCTGCCCCGATTTACACTTATAGGTCGTTTGGTTTCTGTGATTTGGAAATAGTGTATTTGAACAATATTGTGGTTTTAGAAAAAGCTGTTTTGTGATTACACTTTTTTACTCAAAACCTTTGTTTGGAAGTTGCTATGAATCAGTTTGGGATTTGGGTGTGGTGTCTTAAAATGAAGCTAAATTACCATTTTATCCTTATTATTATGTTGGCCATATTTGAACTAAAAAGTTTTGGTATTTTTACGATATTTGTATGCAGTAATTTTGTAATAGCAGATTGTGGCCAAGTCATTGTTGTTGTAAGAGACATGTTTGTTTTAATGCAAGTGTTACCAATGACAACAATTTATGGTTCAATAATCCTTCAAATTACGAGCAAACACCAAACTAGAATAATACTAATCCAAAGATAACATTTCATGCTTACACAAGCTACACTACTTCTGCATATTCAAATTCCTATCTACGGAATTGTGGAATTCCAAAATATGAGTTGTCTAGCACTACCTGCTCTCAAAAAGATGTTTACAAAACATAATAATATATAATCCTATAACACAAACCCCATTGTTCTTAGGCTTAAGTTGGTGAGAGTGATTAGAAAGTTGAACTAAAATAGTGGCATAGATTGTAATTTCTAAATTAGTAGTTGGACAGAAAGGTAATTGTACAAACCCTTCAATTCACTCATTATCAAATCACCCAAAACTCAACTAAAAGCTGAGTTTTGAAATCACTCATTTTTTTGGCCCAAATAAGTTGTTTTGTGCATTTGTATTTCCGAAAAAATGAAGGTTTTGGATGAAATAGTGTATTCATCCAAAACACACCTCCAAATCACAGAAACCAAACATGGTGTTAAGTTTTCGGTGAAAAACCCTTAGAGTTTTCGCCGAAAACTCCAGAGGAAATCGTCTGATCTTCACAAGAGGAAGTTTTCGGCGAAAACCCCTAGTTCTCGGGGAAAAATCCTAGTCCAAAATCACAGGAGACTACCGTCGAAAGCCAACCATTTTACAAGTAAGTTTTCGCCGAAAACTTCACAAGTTTTTCGGCGAAAATTCCAGGCAAATCCGGCAGAAATCAGTTAGGTTTAAATACTAAAACCGGCGGCTGATTTTAACATCTCATAACTTACACTTTGGACGAAAATTCCAAGACGGAGACCAGAGAGAGAGTGTGTGAAAGGAGTTCGAGGAGCTAAGAAAGGATCGTGACGCCATCCTTCCATCTCGGAGAACCAGTTCTAGGAGTTGAAGATCTAGCAGATTGAAGCTTCAGGGAGTCGTCAAAATTAGGTTTTACAGTTCTTCTCTGTCTTTCCTACCTGAGATGTATTCTTTGTTTGTCTTCGATTCTCCTGTTTTGAATATGAGTAGCTAAAATCTTAGAGCTTAGATTAGATGAACCCTAAGTGACCCAGGGCTTTAAAGCGGTCACAGATCAACGGTGATTAGATTTGAAATTCATTCAGTTTCTCCTTCATATTTGATTTGTTGTTTGTTCTCTGTGTTTCTTGTCTGGTTTGGCCACCTAGATTAGATTCTTGTTAAGCTAAGGATAGAAGCGAATGCTCGCCTTACTTTAAAATACCAAATCGAACAATTAACCTATTCATTGGAGTGTGCCTTTCGTAGGAACCAGTTAGGGTTAATCCACTGCAAGAGTAAGTCATAAATCGTTAGTAATTGCACCAATTAGTTAAGCCGTTGCGAGAGGCGACTGTACCCGGGCGACTAATTAATCTTGGTAGCTAGATCGGATAGAGCGAACGTTCGCCAGTCTTAAACCTAAGGGTCAGGAGTTATGGTGGTGTCTGTGAACTGAATGAACTAGAATCGAAAATAGCTGGTCTGTTGACTGCCAATGCTCTGGTGATCTAAGGGGGATTCGAAGTCTAAGTCTAAGCTTGCCTGTCGTCTGTCAAAGTCAATCAACCAATCTTTTTGTATTTAAATTTCATTTCATTTCGCCTTGCATTCTAGTATAGAAGTCGTGGAACTCACACCACGCACTACATGTTTAACCTTGAATAAAATTGCCAACATATTTGAGTAAGCATGTAGAAGAGGCCCGTGGAATACGATCTTCCCTAGCTTATAGCTTAGTAGTTATTTGATTGACCGCTCTACAACGGTTCATCAGGACTTAAGTAGTCCGAGTGACTCCCCTACTTACATGGAAATTAAGACGGAAAGTCTTGGTTTTGAGAACAAGGTGTCGTTTGTACGGAAAGTTCTATCTTTCCGGAACCGTTGGTTTTATACCTAATTATGCTTGATTGGACTATGGTTAAATCGTGATGTTATCTGATGATGTTTGGCACCTTGTGTATACAGGTGGAAAGTAAAGCCCCACTAGCTAGTCCTCCGCCGGGAACATCGATGGATACGGGTTCCTACCGGGTGATGGGAGTTGGGTATTGTTAGCCCCAATCGATTCACGGTAGATGGGTACGGATGGCCCCAACCGGATGATAAGAGTTTGGAGGAATTAGCCTCGACCGGATGATGGGAGTTGGGTATTGATAGCCCCAATCGATTCATGGTAGTCGGGAAGAATAACGACTCTTGTGAAGTCCCTATTACAGGCTCAGAAGTAAGCCTTATCGATGATGGCGTAGAGGTTAGCTAGGCGGGAAGAGGGGACGCCCTGTTGATTGGTGAAAGTTGTTCGAGTTTGATCTCGATATTGTGTGGTACTATTAGAATAATTCATGGGATGCCCTATTGACTTGTGATTATGTGTGTTAATGTTTCACATTTAGGTCACGATTGGAATGTTGGATTAATATTCCTTGTGATAGGTCATTTGATAAACGGTAACGATAATCTTCGTTACGGAATGATGATTATTGAATTACTGGTTTGCGTTGTTAATTCCATTAAATGTGTTTATTCCTGTTTATACGAAATAATCAGGACAACAGACTGACCCCGAGCCACCCACCAGTTTTGTAGGAATTTCCTGGACAAGCAACGGATCACAGGAGTTTCTTAAGGCGTGCCGGAGTAGTGGATCATGAGACGTTGTATTGGCGGCTTGGAGGATTGCTCTCAAGTCGTTGGGCCCAATTCCATTGTAAATGATTTGACTGTTAATACCCTAGTTTTATGATTGGCTTGAAAGTAGTTGGTCAAAGTTGTATTTTTCAACCTTTGAGTCATCGTCTGTCCCGGGACACGTTGTCGTTTTACGTTTCATAAGATTGGGGTGTTACACGCCACGGCAGTCAAATATTGCCGAGCGCTGAGCGCCTCGGTCTCCTTCAGGCTCATCACAGCCTTGTCCTTTTCTACAGTCATCGCCTGGACTAGCTTCCTCGCCTTATCTCTCTCCTCAGACAGATGGAGAATGCGCTCCAGATGCCCAGCCTCGCAGTTCTGAGCGGCAATAGCATCATCTCTTTCCTTGGTCAATTCTCGAATCTGCCCTTGATGAACCTCTTGATCTTGTAACTTCTTAGCAGACGAGGAAGCATCGTATTTGGCTTCCTCCAAATTCCTCTCCAATTGGGCGATGAGAGACTTGCATGACGACAGCTCCTGCGTCAAGCTCTCCATGGAAGAGTTAGTCTCGGCTAGGTCACGCTGGAGGTTGGAGTAGGCCTCGGTCAGACGAGTTAGCTCACTCCTGATGGACTAGTGGTCGGACTGCACATGGTTAAGCGAAAGATTGTAAAGACCAGTTTCTATAAAAAAAATATCGAAGTTCGCAGGCCTTACGCATTAACAGGTCACGCGACCTGTCAGCAATACTCAGCGTCAGCAACATCTAGACGCGAAAAGTACCAAGCGAGTTGTAAGGCAATGGTTGATTGAATATACTACATATACAAGGTAGAGTTACGCGACAGCAATTAACCTCGTGATGCTTCACATAGACATTTCCCATCGCCGACCTTCACATCATCCAGACCTTTTAAGACCCCAGAAGTCAGCTCTTCCGCAATATCGCGGGCCACGTCTGCTGATAGCTGAGACCGCTGGGGGTACACGACAGGGAAATAGCCTGCTAGTTTTTCATAGTCAGGCAAAAGAAAATCCGTCAGGACTCGATGGGACAAGGCGTGGCGGCACTCTTCGTCGTTATGAGGCGACAGGGGCGAGTCGTCTTGAATAAAAGTGATGGTCTCTCGCTCCACGGTGGCCTGAGTCTCCATTTCTGGACGGCGAGGTGGGGGCTCAGAATTATTGTTGCGACGTTCAGCATCGATCGGATCAGCAGTTGGGGGCTCAACAGGTTCAGTAATAACGGTCCTTGGAGGTGACATTATTGGCTCAACCAGAGTGTCTTTCTCAACAAGGATGGGGTCTGGAGGGCCAGTAGCGGACGACTTGCGTCGCTTGGACGGTTTAGTCACAAGTGACGATTTTTTCTCCCGAGGGCGACAGTTTCCTCGTTTCTTCCCCTTTCCTTGGGGAGAAGGTGGCGGCTGCTCAGTCTCTGGCGGGGGCTCGAGTTGTGGTTGAGTCGTGGTTATGGCTCCACGAGCAGAAGTGCTGATCAACACATTTGAGATGTCTGTCATGCCTACATAAAGAAAAACCAGGATCATAAAAAGGTATAGAACGGAAACATAGTAAAAAAATAGTTAGCAAGAAACAGGGATGTAAATAAAAATGGGACGGTCCCATCTACCTCCGGGAAGCATCGCCAGAACGCGGCTTAAGGTAGGGGGATCATTCAGATCAAAAGTCTCTCTGTTTATAAGCAACAGGAGTTGTCGCTCCTCCACAGTGGCTGAGCGACCACGGGGAAAATTATTGGTGTCGCCCCGTGACTAGTAAGACGGAAGAGCCGTCGCCCAAGTGTCTTCGGAAGAAGGTTTAAAATAAAAGAATGCGTGGTACCATGCGGGGTGCGGTTTTACCGTTCTCCGCATCCCCACATCTTTATACGTGCCTTGCTTCACGAAGCTAAGGCCGTTGGTGTTATGTTTGGCACTGTACAACAGGGAAAAGAGGCGAAGAGTAGGAGTAATCTTCTCGCGTTGGCAGGAAATCTCAAAACTGGCTATTACGGACCACGAGGTCGCGGTATAAGCGCCAAGCGAGACTTTTAGGGTTTGGAGTAATGTTACAAAAAAGGGGGAGAGGGGAAAGCGCATGCCATTGGTGAAGCTTTCAGTCCACACCCCATGTCAACCTTCAGGGCAGTTCCCGATGGTTGACAAGTAATAAGGAGCGGCGTAATCCCAGTGGGTTGGAAGAGAGAGTTTTGGGAGTAGGGAGCATATGGTAGTAGCGGAAAGGTACGGGAAGTAGCCTGGCCCAATGACGTAGCGATCTCGACCAATGCCGTCGTACCACATGTCCTTCCAAGCCCGGAAAGTGTAGCCTTGGTCGGAGATGGGGGCGGACATATCCACAGACCAAGAACGAACCCAAACCGAGGACGAACCCAAGCTGGTGCATGCCCCATTCCCGGGGCCGGAAGGGTCGGGTGAATTTTGATGGACCTCTAGTGACGAATTGGATGCGGTTTTCTCAGAATCAGTCGAAGAAAGAGACATGATTGAGTGAAGTGCGAAAAGGGACTAATATACAAGGGACCCTATGAGGGAAACGACAGAAGGAGCAGCCGAAAGAAAATGATTCAAGCAAGGAGCGAAAACGTACCAGGACAGCTGAGGAGGTAGTCAAGGTCGTCGGACATCGGGAAAACAAAGAGGGGTTGGAAGGAAGAAGGAAAAATAGGGGAAAAGGTACAGACGGCCGAGAAGGAAAAGTAGGGAGTAAGTGAGAAGGCTGGATGACCGGAAAGGAAGAAGGGAAATAATAGGACCAGGGCGTCTTATAAAGGGGAGGAGAAGACTCTTGAGTGGCTTACATCAGGAAGTCGAAACGTCGCGGCAGTTGAAAAGACCTTTGAGTTGTTGGCATCGGAAAGAGGGAAGGGTCTTGGAGACGCAAGCAAGGGGAAGCGGTGATTGGGTAACCACCCATAAAAAATAATAAATAAAGGGGGCTACTTCGTAGACAATGATCATATTAAAGGCTAGTAAAAGGGGGAAAAGACTAGAAGGTCCCTCGGCCATGGCGAAGGTAAGGTTCCTCAAAAACGCAGCAAGCGATGGAGAAAGAAAAGTCCGCTAGTATCCTTGGCGACAAATATACAGACGGACTTGGGGGCTCATGATGGGCCACCCTGGATCGGATAGCCCGACGGGCAATATGATCCGCCAAGAAAGAAGAGTCAACGCCTCAGGCGAGGGTTGACCAAGCAGATGCCCTAAGGTCGCCTTAAGAGCAGGCCCAGACGCGGCCCAGGAAAAGCCCTAGGGCGATGGCGTGCTTATCATTCATGAAAACCCTAAGAGGCCACGTGGGGCAATCCTGAGGGTTTCGTCTTCGCCAAGCGATGGTCAGGATTCGATACCACGTGGCACAATCTGCTGGGCGCCGTACCATTGCCTAACGGTCTTGGCAGACCTGCCAGGCTATAAATACAGAGGGAAGAAGCAGACTGCAGGCACGACCAAATTCAGGGATTAATCCCTAGGTACACTTTGCTACCTCATTGTCCTTTTCCATTCTTACATCCCGTTCTGATTACTACCCTCTCTCACATTTTACGAGGTAATTCGGAGTCACCCAGGCGATCGGATCGGCTTCCTTATTGTCCCAGGCGACAGGGCCGGAACAGTTACATTCCATCAAACGATAAGTTTTTCAACATTGGATGTAGACGGTAGTGTTTTCAAGAAGTCTGAATTCTTATTCAAGTTGGAAGAGGCATTGCCGATTCAACATTGGAAAAGTTTCTCAACTCCAGTGGATACTATCATGGGAATTGCTAAAGTTTCTCAACTCATGTGGATACTATCATGGACAAACTCTTTCCTCGGCGCTCAACACTCAAGTCTCATTAGAACTAGCTTTTGTACCTACCGTCCTATAGGCGGTGCTATTTCACCCGTTTGTTTGATTATAATAAGAACAAACAAATTCAAATATAATTAATTATTATTTTTTATTCTTAAATTTCTAGTCATTGTATTATTTTTACTCACAATTTCAACACAAAATATTGTATTATTACTCACAATTTCAACACATTTCAATGAGTGTTTTTTTTACTTTATTTTTAAAAAACTTTATAAGTTAAATCATGTATTGATTTATAGATTAGTTTGACTATGCTTATTTTATTATGTATTTTTTACATTAAAATAATATGTTTATATTCCCAAATTTGTAATCAATGGTCAAATGTATTTATCAATATTTTGGCTTATACTTTGGAAATATATATTTTAACTGTTAATTTTTTAAAGTAATCTTACAGTTTATTAACTAAATACTCTATTTAATTGAATAAAATAAAGTAATTTCAAAAACCAATTTAACATTATCCAGACTTCATTTATTCAGCTAGTTTGTTATTAAACTCAGTATTCATAAACTTCATTCATAACTTAAAAGTTGCTTAGAGGTAAGTTGGTGATGAAAATCCTAAGACACTAAGTTCGAAACAATAACTTATTTAGAAATACGTCATTCAAATATAGGAAATGTAATTTGAGGATGGAAAGTTTCATTATAAATAGAAAGCTCATATATAGTCCGCAAAACGTCCTGACAACACATAAATATGATCGTACTTTCATCGCTTATTGGTATAGTGCGTCACCGAAATAACATTGCTACGAAATACCTAGTTGATACTCATTAATATATATTAACAAATTTATGTATAAAAATATTTTATTGTTTACAGTTTAGTTCATGGGATTTTGAAAAGAATAAATGGGTGATATATAATATATAACATTTTTATAGACAATATATATGAACTATTAGTTAAATAAATGAGATATTATAGTTAACAATAATTACAATCATATTAGACAATATATCTAATAGAGTTCACAAATAATGATATATGCACGATATCATCAATATGCATCCATAAAAACATTGTCATCTTCGCCCTCTAGTCATTTCAAATATACACAATTCACTCATCTCTATCATCACAAAAACGCTTCCTTATGAAGTTCCAAACTTAGACTGTAAGGTAGGCATGGCGGAGGCAGTGAAAGGGGGTGCAGCTGCACCCCTTGATTATTGAGAGAAATTTTTTCCAAAGTGTGTATGTTTATAGAGGAAACCAATCATGACAGATTATGTAAATACAATTTTTAATTTTAAATCATATTTGAGAATTACGTGGATGGCTAGCGTAGGAAATTTTGTATGTGTTTATTGTTTGGATACTAAAACTTTACTTTTAAATCATATTTAAGAATTACTTTTGAACCAACTTAAGCAACTATTATATTACATAACTATTTATTAGTCCTTAATAATAGATTATGTGAATAAAAAACTATGAGTTAACGTGTTTTGTTTGGATCCTATATGTTGGCGGTCACCTAATTTTGTTTTTCAACAGAGCACTCATTAATGTTTAAATAGGGTAACTAATTAAGCAATTATTTCAGTCATTTTTTATGACAATTTTATTTTGTAATTGACCACTAAGCATGTAACATCATCAAACATGATATCTTTTAATCTCCCCGGACAACTCGGTTGAACCCTCAAAAATTGAGCCAACTCAAAAACGAAACCGGTGCCTACAAAAATGATTGAGCCAAACATAGATGAGTGCTCTGTTACAAAAACGAAGTTAGGTGACCACGGTGTTACAAACTCCAAACTTAGGTGACCGCACTAGCGGAGCCACACACAACCTTGGGGTGCTCTGCAGCCCCCTACCCTAGAATTCATACATTTGTGATCTATGATGACAAATTCAAAGACTTGAAGGGTTGATGAGTTAATAAGAAAATGGTGAAATAAATAAGCACAATCTCTATTTATTTACTTCTCAAGTTGACACTTATTCTCTTTGTTGCAACAACAAGCGTGGAAAGATTATTTTGATACATGAAATATATAAAAAAACGAGCTTTGAAATTGAATGAACGATGAGTGGTTGAATGACTTAATGGTGACATATGTTGAACAAGATTTGTGTGCTAGTTTAGAGTCTTTAAACAAGATATTTGCTATACAATGCTTTCAAAATATGAAATTTTGTCATGGTTCGTTGTAACTAGGAAATATTATATTGGGTTATAGTACTAATCTCAATATCATTTTTGTTAAATCTTTATTTCGTTTTGTCTTTTTTAATGTAATTTGTTTTCCTCGAATAAGGCACCCCCTTGGCCAAATTCCTGACTCCGCCATTGAAGGTAGGTGTTCATATACACTTTCAATTGTCTTTTTTTTTTTTTTGAAGAAGAAGACTTCCAACTGTCATAACGACGACGAAGGAGGTGAAATCATTGGTCATGAAGATGCTAAAGTTGGTAGTGGCTCTTGGAATTTTTGGTACTCTTGATTTAAATGGTTATACATAGATATATGTTTTGACAATTCCATGGAGATTGATCAATGAACCCATCCACCAATGACTGTAAACCCAATGGAGTCATTGTTGCTGCCTTGGACGCGATGGCCGAAACATTCTCAAATATTAGTATTGTGTGATGGACATAATGACTCAATCTCTCTCGTTGTAGAGATTTGAGTCGCCAAATTTTGACTCGTCCTAGATTGTGATGATTGGAGATGGGATAATGATAAACGTATTTCTTTACGTATTAAACTCAAGAAGGAATGGAGCCTACTAAAGATGAAGGTTATAGATGAAGAAGATAGAGGAAAGAGAATCTTCAATCATCCTAAAAGGGTTTGGTTGGATCGAAATGAGTTGGATCTAATGATTGAGTATTTGATGGCATGGAATTTTAAAATTATTATTTTTGTTGACGTGGTTGGCTGTAAGATTTTGGATGGAAAATTGAACAAAAGTGGACGAAATGTCGATCTCTTCCTAAATCAAACTTGAGTCATTGACGTATTAAAGATGAAAGTTTAAGTGACCAATATCATAAATTGTCTTAAGTTGAATGACCAAAAATGTTATTAACCAAATTATTAATTAACTCTTAATGTGAGAGCATTTATTAAGAGTTGATATAATTTTATTTTTGATTTAAAATTTGTAGATGAGGTGGAAAAAGTGAAAGGAATCGCACCGGAATCGATCCAAAGAGCCAACCAAGTCAAACAAATCCCTGCCCGGTTTACAAAGGAGTTTTCGTCGAAAATCCCTTGGTGTTTTCGGCGAAAATGCAAGCACAAATCCACTGATGTCAACTGAAGGATGTTTTCAGCGAAAACACCAAGTTTTCGCCGAGAACCGTTGGACCGAAAACCACAGGAGAAATAGCCGGCGGTAATCCACTTTTGCAAAGGAATTTTCGGTGAAAATTCCTTCATATTTTCGCCGAAAATCCTAGTTAAAATCCGGCGGTATTAGGGTTAAGTATAAATACTTAACCGGCGGCCCAAATCAAATATACTTTTGATAACTAGAATTTTCCAACTAATACTAAATACTTCAAAGATTCTCAAGAGTTCTGAAGGAGAGTTTAGAGTTCGAAGAGCCGGAAAGAGATCGTGACACCATCCCTTCCATCTCGAGGACTCGGAGCTAGGATTGCAGTCTACCGGAAGATCGAAGTTCTGTCGGAGTCGTCTTAATTAGGTTTTTCAGATACTTTTCTGTTCTTCCTTTGTATGATGAACTCTTTCTTTATCTTTGATTCTTTTGTGATGAACATGAGTAGCTAAACTCTTAGAGCATAGACTAGATGAACCCTAAGTGACCCAGGGCTTTAAAGCAGTCACGGATCAGCGGTGATTAGATTCAAAGTTCAGTCAGTTTCTCTTTCATGTTTGGTTTGTTCTTCGTTGTTTATGTTTCTTGTCTGGATTGATCACCTAGGTTAGATTCTTGTTAAGCTAAGGATAGAAGCGAACGCTCGCCTTACTTTAAAACATCAAACTGAACAATTAACCTTATAATTGGAGTGTGCCTTTCGTAGGAACCGGTTAGGGTTAATCCACTGCAAGGGTAACTCATAAATCGTTAGTAATTCCACCAGTTAAGTTAAGTCGTTGCGAGAGGCGACCGTACCCGGGCGACTAATTAATCTTGGTAGCTAGAACGGATAGAGCGAACGTTCACCGGTCTTAAACCTAAGGGTTAGGAGTTATGGTGGTGTCTTAGAACTGATTGAATGAGAATTGAAATCCGCTGATCTGTTGATTGCCTATGCTCTGGTGAACGAAGGGGGATTCGAAGTCTAAGTTCGCTGTCATCTCTGTTTTCAACCCTAATTTCCACTCTGTTTTTAGTTTCAATTTTTAATTTCTCTGCATTTCTTAGAAGTAGAAGTCATGGAACTCACACCACGCGCGAAGTGTTTAATCTGAGTAATTTGCTAGCTTATTTGAGTAGTCAATCATTAGAAGGCCCGTGGAATACGATCTACCCTAGCTTTTGTTAGCTTTGTTAGTTATTTGTTTAAACGCACGCACAACGACACGTTCATCAAATTGGCGCCGTTGTCGGGGACTTCTTTTGATTGGTTGAAAGAAGAACTGGCAATTTATTCTTCTACTTTCCATCTTTCACTTTTCCACCCACTTCGATTTTACACTGGTTTCTGTTTGTTTTTGTTATTTGTAGGTTGTTCACAGGTGTATGCATCGCCGCCCTTGCACTCGCTCCCAAACCGACAAGGCTAAGAGTATAGAGAGACCAAGCAGTTCTGCTCCACCTCGACAATCACAGATTCCAAGGAGAAGCAGAACCAATCCACCTCCATCCATCACTCCGATTAAGATCGAGGAACTGAAGGAGAGTTCCTCATCTTCACCTTTACCGTCACCTTCATCCGTTTCATACACCGAGTCACTTTCACCTCCTCCATCTCCTACCATGACTGATCAATTACCACCACTGGGCGGAAATCCACCACCACCACCTGCATAGAAGAGTCTAACTGACTACAACAAGCCGAGCGTGACTAGCGTTCGATCTGCCATTGCCGTGCCGCGCATTGAAGGAGATCCTGACTATGAGATCAAGATTCCATTCTTGACTATGATCTCTAGGGATCTACAGTTTGAAGGCAGGCTACTAGACAATCCATGCACACATCTGGCGGATTTCCTTGATCTCTGCAGCACTTTTAAGAACGGAAACCTCGACAAGAACACTCTTTGCTTGAGAGCTTTCCCGTTCTCTCTGAAAGGCGCAGCCAAGAGGTGGCTTACTGGCAAGCCACCTGGATATTACACTGATTGGGATACTCTGGCTCAGGACTTCATTGAAGAATACTTCCTCCTGCCAGAACAACAACCATCAAAGACAGCATCGCCAGATTCTCCCAGAAAGAAGGCGAAAGCTTATACGATACTTGGAATCGATTCCAAGAACTTCTCTACAACTGTCCTCATCACGGATTCGAGCAGAGGCAGTTAGCCGAAATCTTTGCTCGAGGTCTTCGAGAAGAATCTGCCAAGTCGGTCAATTCTCTAGCTGAAGGGGATTGCACTACACTTACACCTGAAGCTGCTCTTCTTCATTTTGCAAACTGTGCTTCCAAGTCAAGGAACTGGGAGCGACAATCAGAAGGATCAAGGAGCAAGCTCGATCTCGAAGCTACTATCAAGGCAGAAGTAGAGAAGCATCTGAAGAAGTCTTCTACACCAATCAAACCGCCGCCAGCTTCTGTCTATGTTGCCGATTGCGAATGGTGTGGAGCTTGTGCGCATAATGGAGGCCGTTGCCAGAATTTTGGTAAGACAGAAGTCTGGTCCGCCGAAGAGGTAAATTTCGTTCAACAAGGCTTCGTTAACAATCAAAATGGTTATGCTGGCTACCGCAACTTCAGGCAGCAAGGGAACTATCAAGACAGACCTCCCTACAATAATGGCGCCAACCATAACCAGAACCAAAATAACCGACCAGCTGGTCTAGCTCAGGATCAGAAGCCTAACCATCCACCGGGAGGTGTCTATCAGCCGCCACACCATAATCCGGGTAACTATGGAACTGCTCCTGGCAATCGCCAGAATCAATATTTGAATAACACCTATACAGGTCAGCAGTACCAGAAGGAAAACAACGTCAGTGACCTGGACAAGAAGCTTAGTCAGATCATCACCAGACTCGACGATCATGACAGTCAGTTCAAAGCTCAAGCTCTTCTCAATCAAGAACAGATAGCAGCCGATCAAAGAATTGAGCAGGCTGTGAACAACATCTCGAGCATGCTAGCATCTGGTCGACCATTTGGCCAACTTCCGAGCCAGACAGAGCTGAATCCGAGAAAGGAACAAGCTAAGATGGTATCTGTTAAAAAGTTTACAAGCTTATCTGTTGACGCTTATTCTATTTTACGCAGGATCGCTGAAACTCCAAAGAAGAAGGAAGCACCGAAAGTGGCGCCTAAGGAGGATAATCCTCCTCTTGCACCGTACTATGTGAAGCCTCCGTTTCCGAGAGCATTGCTGCCAAATGCAAGGATCAAAACTGGCATGAAGGGGAATAAAGAAAGATATCCTGATGCTCGTAGCACGAAACCCTCCTCTCCATATCCAGCTAAGTGTTCTGATCCTGGTTCTTTCACTCTACCTCTTGTCATTAGTGATGTTAAGATAGAACGTTGTTTGGTTGATCTTGGCACGTCCGTTAATGTTATGCCTATGAGTCTGTATGAAAAATTGAACCTAGGAGAACTTGAACCGCCTAGCATGCAACTTGTCTTTGCTGATAGATCACTTAAAACCCCTAGGGGAGAGATAAAAGACGTTGTTACTAAATGTGGTCCTTTCACGTTCTTAGCTGACTTTGTTATCATTGATACTAGTAAAGATGATTCTACCATTCTCATAGGACGACCTTTCATGGCTACTACTGGAATGCAAATTAACGTTCCAAATGGTTCTTTAACTTTGAGGGTTGGTAAAGAAACGATAACATTTCGCCTTAAAGACGGAATGAAATATAATCCTAAGAGTGAAGAATTTCATTGTCTAGCTGTTGAAACTGTGGAGTTGACTCCGGTCAACTCCGTCACTGATGTCTCTTCTAGTGTTCCTAGATCAATTGCTGTTGCAGGTGCTGGACAAATTACCAAGCAGAAACCGAAATCTGTTCCTCAGAAGCCGCCAAAGAAGAAGGAACTGCAAGCCTCTTCTAAGCCACCGAGAAAAGATCCTAGTAGATCCCGGGGGAAGAACAAGAAGACGAAGACTCAAATGGTCTGGAGACCAGTTGTGCCGCCACCTTCTACCGAGACAGCTGCACCACCAATTCGTTCCAAGATACCGGCGCCGGAACAAGTATTGAAGGAGGAGCCTAAAGCATCTCCTAAGGAAATACCTACGATCACCGATCCTGATGATACAAAGCCGGAGGTTAAAGAGAAGACGAAGTCAATCATTCTCATTCCTTCCACCGTCTTCCTCGTAGAAGATGATCCCTTGACAGAGCTCTTTGGTCCGTTCAAGATCACTGAGCACCTTCCCGACGGACGTACCAAGCTTACACACGCTAACGGGAAGAAATTCACGCTCACCGGACATACCCCGAAGCTCTACTTCATGAACTCTGATGCTAGCGTTAAGGAGAACCTGAGTTGGGATGTCTCCTAATACCGTCCAGGTATCGTCCAGCTCAAGGACGTTAATCTAGAGCGCTTCGTGGGAGGCAACCCACGGCTGGAGTTAGTTTTTCATTTGTGTCAACCTTAGTGTTTTAGAGTCAGTTCGGGGGAGCCAAAAGTGTCAGTTTGTTTGATTTCTTATTTTTCGTGTGTAGTCTGTGTGTCGTAGTGTCAATTTCAAGTCATTTGAGGTTTTTCCAATTTTTGTGGATTTAACTGTGATTTTCTGAAGTTTGCCGAAATTGCGAAAATATTTTCAATCGTAGAGTTCAAAATTTTCGGCGAAAATACACCTGTTTTCGGCGAAAATTCCCTTTGAAATCCCACTGAGTTTTCCAGACGTTTTTAACTAACATTTTCGGCGAAAATGTATTAATGTTTTCGGCGAAAATCCTTTTGAAAACCGGCAGTACTTTTTTAACTAACATTTTCGGCGAAAACTTGCACTTATTTTCGCCAAAAATTCCTTTGAAAATCAACCAATTTCTTGTTTTAAAAATCCGGATTCACCCTCTCTCTCCTCACTTTCTATTTTCAAAACCGAGCCCAAAAACCCTCCCCCTGTTTAAAATAAATCGCTGACCGCCGACACCTTATTTCATCTGCCGCCGTCGTTGCCGCCGCCGCTCGACTCCCCTTCCATTTCCGATCAACCCAAGCCCTAGAGCAGTCGAATCGGAGCTCTAGAGCTCCCGTTCAGCCAAACCCTAAAATTTTCGGTTTCCTCCGATTTCTCTTTCTCCGTTCGTTTTCAGCACCCATGGCTTCAAGGTAAGTTGTAGAACTTTTCATTACGAATCTTTTGACATATTGAATGCTGAATTTCGTCGGGGTTGACTTTTGGTTGACTTTTCAGTTTACCTCGATTTGCGTGCCGACTGATTTCGTGTGAACTAGGTTAGCTGAACTTGTTGGACTGATCTAGCATGATTAGGGAGTATCGTACTTAATTTTAATATCGTTTGATCATGTGTTGCTTTGCCTAAGACCTATTCCTTGTGATGTTGACTTTTGAGAAATGTCGGTTTGACCATGACCTGTTTATGATCAGTTGGCCGCCATATGTGCTCATTTCCATTCATATTCTTGTGCTTGCCATCTGAGATCATATTATGCCGTCATTTCCCGCTTTGTGATAGTCTTGCCATGATTAGGGTTCAATGTTCGATTATGTTGACTTTTTGAATGTCGTTTTGAAATCTGAACTCTGATTGTGATAATTCCATTCTGGCTGTGTCCGAAGCGTGTATTTTAATTGTTTGGGATTACCGGTTAATCTGCTTTGCTTACCCCCACTCGGTTTTCCTCATTTCTTTGTGAAATTGAGTTTTTCGACTAAGTGTTGGGTAGGGTTTTAGTTTGACTAATCTGGTTTATTTTTCTTGCTTAAGAACGTAACTCATGAGCGCAGGACCAAGCAGAGACTTGACACCGCCTCCAGCTCCCGAGCTCCTGCTCCCGTTACACCTGCCATCCATGGACCTCCCCAGCTTTCCCTGGTCGTGTTGGGTACCACCACACCGTTGCTCGCCTGCCCCCGTACTACTTCGAGTGCTACCAGAAGCTCGAGAATATCCCTGGAGCCGCTGTTCGCCCCCTTTCCATGGAGTCCCTATTCGATCACGATGAGGACTGGCACCGGAACGTGCTCGATGCACTGACGCATGTTGGACTCATGGAGCTGACCACACTTGCCGCCGACTTCCCAGAAGTCGCTCTACATGAGTTTTGGGAGACGTTCGATCTTGACAAGCACCAGAGGAGGCAGCACAGGAAGGTCGTTTCCTTCTATCTGGGCGGGGTGCACAGGACACTCACCTATGATGAGTTTGCCGCTCATCTAGGCATCCCCTACGAGCACTACAATGGTCATTACCTCGGCTGGGAGGACGACGATGACGACGGAGAGGAGTACCATGCACTCTGGAGCCACATGACTGGAGTGCCCAACGATCGACTCATGAAGCATAATTCAGTTAAGTCTCTCTCTCTCACCCTTTCTATAGATTTATTCACATGGTTTGGCATCGTTCTCTTTTGTATGCTCCAGAGAATGACCGCCACCATATCAGCCAAGAGGAGCTTCTTCTTCATCGCGCCATCCAGGAGAGCTACCCTCTTCATCCCGGATGGGTGCTTGCACGAGTACTCCGCAAGAAGACTCAGAGGTCAAAGCCACCTCGCTCACTCCTGGGAGGCAACTTTGTAGGCCGACTCATCATCTCCTTCGGCCTCAACCACGAATATGGCCCGAACATCCCACGCCGCAGAGTACGCACCGTTGGAGGCGATTTGGCGGTCGAGTACAACCTCGAGCTGGACCTCAGCCCCCAGGTAGCAGCAGATCCTCCTCCCCAGGACGAGGATGAGTCGGAGGAAGAAGATGATTCTGAGGAGTCTCAGCCTCAGTACGCGCCAGAATTTCATGATCATATACCCTCGCCACACCATCAGGCAGGGGGGTATGCACGCCAGTCGCCGCCGCCCATTCCAGAGCCATATCAGACGCCTCACCCGCAGCACCGCCCGCACCCTACGGATGTTGGAGAGCTGTATGAGCGACTGCAGGAGTGGCGCATCACCGGCAACGCCACTTAAAAGGCCAGATGGACTATTATGCAGCAACATATGCACCGCTCCAAGGAGCGGTATGAGGCACATATGGCGTGGCAACGTCAGCTCGGCGACTTCCTCCACTTTCCACCTCCCGGTCCACCTGACCAGCAGTGATCGGGCAGTAGGGAGATTCCCTTTGCTTCGCTTTGGTAGATTCCCTCCGCTCCGAGGATCCGTGCTCATCCCCTACGCCAACCATCTCGGTCCAGGTTCTTCTACTTCACTCTGAACTCTAATTTTAGTCCTGTGAGGACACAATACGATTTAAGTGTGGGGTAGGATGCTAGAGAACCTTGCATGAACTTGATTGCCCTTGATTGCATTTTTATGTGCCTCGTGATTCCTGTCCAATTTCTCTAGCATTAGAATGGCTCAGTTCTTGATTTTTGATGTTAAGTTGTTGTTCAAACTTTCATAATGATGCTTAGACTGCTTACTTTGATGCTAAATTGCCTGGTCAGAACAGAATTTTAAAATCACACTTGTAGTTTGTAGCCTTGATTGCATGAAAATGACCGAATCCGACTAGCAAACCAACTGTGAGCTTTTGATCCATTGCACGTAACTTGCAATTTCAATTCTTTTTGAGTGGTTTTTCTGTTTGCTTGAATGAGTTAGAATTTGCATGAGACCTACTCGAGACCACACGTTGACACGAGTTCTAGAATGATAGGGGCACCTAGATTCAGCTACTAAGCCAGATAGCCTACCCAACGATAAATCTATTAGGTTTAAACCCTTGAGCTTGGCCTGTTCTTTCGGTTCGATAATACATTACAGCCATTTCCCATTCTTTCATTCCCCGTTGATCCCCTGTGGTTGTAGTTCTAGATTGACCTACCGGAAGTTGGTTTGTGGTAACCTGCCTATAGCCATTAAACAGGTGTTCTTAGCTATTATGTCCAGACGTGTAAACCCCTCTAGCAACTAAAAGAAAAATAGGCACAAAAGAAAAAAAAGGAAAGAAATAGAAAAAGAAGAAAAGAAGCAAGTTTCGAAAAAAAAGAGAAAGAAGAAAAATCAGAAAAGCAAAAAAAAGAGTTTTAAGTTGAATAAACGTTCTTCTCTCTACAAATGGAAGAACGAAGTCAAAAGAAAAGTCAGAAAAGAAAAAAATGTATGTTAAAAGAAAATAATAAAGTGGTAGGTTGCTTAAGGGTATCTTAGGACGAGCGTTCACTATTCCACCCGTGTCTGGTTAGATGGTAGGAAGCCACAGATTAGATTCGAGGGAAGTTAGTCGAAAGCTACACCGCACCAAAGCCATCATCATACTTTCCCATCATCCATCTCATCATAAACCCAAGTAGTGTAGAATTCGTTACAGTCCTAGCAGGGAAGTCCTTCTTGACTGGTTACTCGTGTTGTCACAGTGGTGGAGATGTGGTCGAAATGCAAACTTATGACAGAATTCAGTAACAGAAAATGGTTGAGAGCAGAAACACGTCCTTAAACACAGAGAGTGAGAGTTCCCAATTTACTAAATATTTCCTGTGTGAGGAGTCTGGTCGGTCAGGTCAAATTCGTGCATAATTGGTTACGATTACTTGTCGTGTGCAGTTTTTAGTGAGACCAGGTGGTTTGGTTGATCTGTATTCATGTTAGGTTTCTTGTTCTAGGATCTATCTGTCTAATAATTCATTGTGTTTGATTGAGCTCCAATTTAATCGATCTTATCATTTGTGAACATGAGCGTTTCTATTCAGTTTGCTTGAGGACAAGCAAAAGCTTAAGTGTAGGGTATTTTGATGACACTCGATTTGACGTGATTATCAGCCTCATTTAAGCGACATTTCCTTGCTTAAGACACGGTTTTTAGGGTAGAATGACGAATATTCAATCAATTGTCCTATCTCGTGCCATTTGTGTTACTTTGGCCCATTTCGGGTCTATTTGATGGTTTTCTAGTGTTTTTATGTTAGCACAGGTTTTTGCCGTCAAATAAAGTAGCCAAGGACATGTCTAAGGCGTTGGAACCTCGAGGAATCGCACCGGAATCGATCCAAGGAGCCAACCAAGTCAAACAAATCCCTGCCCCGGTTTACAAAGGAGTTTTCGCCGAAAATCCCTTGGTGTTTTCGGCGAAAATGCAAGCACAAATCCACTGATGTCAACTGAATCAAGATCGCTAGAGATGAGTGAAATCGGATGAAATCGTAAGATTTTAAGATTAAAATTTGGATTTTGACTACATTGATTACTGGTCGAAGCATATTCAAATTTGATCCATGATTGTTGGGAATGTAGTCAGGAGGTTAAGGAAGATCTCTACCAAATCAGAGAGCATTCAAAGCTCGTTTTGATGGTAAATGATCAAGAATCGTCAAAGGGGACCGTCAGAGTAAAGTGTTGTTGACCAAAAGGGGTGCAACAGGTGTTGGATAAGAGGCAATTAATGTTTTGATGACCTTTAATGTGGCCTTGGTGATGACCCCAATGGTCGTAGTCGAGTTTCTTGATATAAAAATCAAGCCCTGATTTCGTATGGAAGGTTTTTTCCCCAATAACCCTAAAACTCAAACTTCGAGTTGTCAAAAACTCGAACTTCCTTCTCTATCTAGAAAGATCTAACCGTTGGATGGATTGAGCTCAAACTTTAGGAAAAAGTTTCTCACGTCAAGGAGAACAAGTTTCGTAAGTAAATCAAGGTAATATGTGACTTCTTTTATGAGTTTCATCTCATTCTTTGGAACAACATTTTTTAAGCTTACTTCATTGTTTTATGGTCTCCACCTTTTTCTGATGGGATTCTTCCAAAGAATGAACATAGAAGTTGTCAAAAACCCCACAAAGAGAGTTTTGGTTTCAGTTGTTGGTTTCAGTTGTTGGTCGTTTCGATGTCGGAGCAAAGAGATATGGTTATTTGAAGTGAAATCATGAGTGTCGTGATATAGAGAAAGTCTGTTTCAACCTAGAACTTCAAGATTAGATTTCTGAAGTTTTAAAGCTAGCTTCTATTGAGCTGAAATTTGGGTGGAAGGTCCACCTGATAATATGGAACACTTGGCCTCGATCATGCCTCAAACTCCACATGCTCAGGATAAAATTGTCTCTTGATCTCCTTCTTGAAGTGAACCCATGTCTCGATTGTGCATGTACCACATGTGATGTCCCCTTGTCGCCTCCTCCGCCATATCATGGCCATGTCCACCAAGTATATTGGTGTGGTACGCACTTTGGAATCATCTTGATTGCTTGATGCCTCACAATGTTGCTCCATCCCCATAAGAAGTTCTCCAACTCATTGGCATTCCTTGGCCCTCCATAGCTCTTCGGTCTTGGAACTTCCACTCTTGATGCGACCAAGCTCCGTTAGCGATGCCTCTTTTGCACAATATAATGTCCCCTTTGAGTTCCTCAATTTCTTCTTTGATGTCCACCAACTCTGTTTGGTAGGTTGTCTTTAAAGCCTCCACAATGGTTGTAATGATGCCTAACGCCTCAACATGCAGCTCTCCAAATCTTGATTCTAACTCCGTCACACGTTGGCCCATGCCATACACCTCGTTTGATGTTCTCCCACACTAACTTGGCACTCCTTTGAGCTTTGTCTCATGTCCTCGATGACAGTGATGTGATCGGTTATCTTAAGTTGCACTCTCATAAGCCTTCTCCCCATCTCTGTCATCATGTCTTTTTCCCTAGATTGAGACATTTCTCGTTTCTCCTTTGGGTTCTTTGATGTATTCCTTATGTGATCGTTGTTGATCACACTTTCAGATGTAACAGTCATTTCCACACGTGAGACCCTTCCTTCTACCACACTTAGCTCGAACCGAACTCTGATAGTACTTGTCACAAACTAACTCTTCCATGGGGTTCTCAACACTCAAGTCCCATTAGAATGTTAAGCCAACTCTTGCTCATGCTCAAGTTATTTTGTGTATAGTTCAAAATATAAGGGGAAGTGCTCCTTATATGTAATCATGGATAACACCTCTAGGTTCTATAATTATACAAAAAATATACGGTCTACATTGATCTAATCCAATGGCTCTCTACTCAAATATCTTCATGGTTACGACGAAGGTTTCACTCTCCTACAAAATCTTCTCCTCCATGCTTCAATCTTCTACGTGTTTCTCATCCCTATTGTAAGTTTCCAAATTTTTCCCTTGGTTGAGCGTCATGCTCGAGCATTGCCTTGATGAACTATCACTCATGCAAGTATTTGTAACACCAACTCAAATATAAGTGGGTATAAATACTATTGGGTTCCCACGATAACATGCAGGTTGTGGGAAACATTTTTAAGTTACTTCTCTACATATGGGTACTTAATATTCATTTGGATCTACCCATGAGTACCCACTCTATCTATATTAAATAATTATGTAATATCTACTATACCCAACCTATAAACCAAACTCATCCTCAATCCACACATTTACTACTAATTCTAAAATGCAAAGCCAAGTACCTAACTAGCCTTAATCTCACCATTCGTTATCAAATCTCAATTTTGATTTTGCATTCTTCAATCCTTTTCACAGTATCACATCACGACTTCTGCTTCTTTAGCTTTGAATAGATAAATAACAAAAAAATTCCAATTGGTGAGGCCAGTGACCACCACCAAAGTTGTCAACCTAAAGCTTGAATCTTTTTTCTCTTAGCTGAAATTTGGGAAATTATTGAGAACATTTTTTCTTCTTCCTCAACTTAATTTTGACGAACAACACTCATCTCTGGCACTTGAAAATTCACTTCAAGGTCTCCCATTCATCATCCAATCATTACCCATCATCCCGACGACACAAGATCGAAGATTGAAGACCTCTTAGCTCGAAGGATTGAAGAATCAATTCCTCATTCCCTTTCTAGATTGTATTATTTTCTCTTCGCGATGACCATGTGTAGCTAAACCCTTAGGTTTCAATGAGTAGAACCTTATAAGGATTGATGATAGACTAGACACTTTTAACTCTTTGGATGATTTTGATCCTACGATTATGCAAGTTCCATGATTTGATGTCATGTTCTTTATTTCATGCCATTTTCAGTTTCTATTGGTTTAGATGCTTGATTTGGTTGATACTTGGTAAGAATTGTCCCAAAAGGGTGTTATAATCATAAAGTGCAATGGTTTCATGTTTAGTAGTGCATTACACTCGAGATATGAATGTGTGTTAGGTCTTTCTAGGTGAAAATACTTTGTTGCATTTTATCAAACACTTGACGTGTGTCTTGCATTTAGTTAGCTATATTTGAGACAAGAGTAGAGTCTGGTTGATAGGTGTTTGACCTTGGTTCTAATGGTCTCAAGAGAGTCTTAGAATTCATGTTTGGTAAATGATCGGGGGGGGGGGGGGGGGGGGGGGGGGGGAACTCACCTCGCCCCTCTTCTCATCCATTCTCATATCACGTTGTGTTTGTCAATTGTCGTGATTGATTAGTTGCAAAGATTTTCACACCCTTTTCATGCTCTTTGAGCCAATTGCTTGATCGGTTGACCGTGGTTAACCCAAGTTGACTTGTTGATTGTGATCTTTCATGAACCCACACCTCACCCCCCATTGAACAATTCTCACATCACGAGTAAGCTAAGCGAAGGAATCCCACGAAAATACGACCCTAGTTTGCTAGGTATATTTGAGAGCACCCTCGAGACGATCAACAAAATATTACATTGAAACAACTATCAAAACCCCACAAATAGTACAAAAAGGGTACATTGTAACTGCAAATAATGGTTTAATAATCACAAAAAATATAACTGCATAAAGACAACTACTAAAACTACCACAATAAGTACAAAAGGTGGAATATAACTACAAATAATGGATCAATAAGCACGGAAAACAAAATACTACATAAAACAACTACCAAATCGCCACAATATAGTACACAAATGTGTATTTTAAACTACGAATAATGAATCAATAAGTACAATAAACAGAAATTACTTAAAAACAACTACTAAAACACCCACAATAAGTATGAAAATGTGTTATTGATCGTTGTTGTTCCATATTTATGTCACATTGAAATTGCATGAGATGAAATGTACTGATGACACCTCATAAAGTAGGGATGGTGCCTGTAAACGTGGGGTTTGCTAAAGACGGTGTTGAAGGTTTTGACTTATAACCTGCTGATCCTGGACCAGACGTTGTTCCCTGAGGTGTCATCCCTAACTTCTTCTCTAGACCATACCCAAATGCCTCCTTCCACGAGCTCAACGTCAATGGAGCTCTCCTGATCCCGACGACAACCATGACTCAGCCGACTAAGCCAGTTTAACACGATGATTGGTGTCTCCGTCATTCTCGTCACTCTTGGGATGCTCTCCAGCCTTACGTTCTTCCTCTACCACCACCTCGTCAAACACTCGACAAGGAGAGAGCCCGAAAATTTCCTCGTGGAAGGGGATTCATGGTGGTTTGATGATTATTGGTTGAGGAATGCTTGTCATAAATCCTCCTCCTCCTCCACCGTCATAGACGTCTATTTTTTATACATGGGGACGGTTGAGCCGAGTTGGAGTTTGAACTCTGATATTAACGATACACTGACGGTTGCGTCTAAACGTATCTCAATTAAATTAAGATATCTGATCGGTATCAGCCTAGTCCTGAGCTGCATCCCTTGCCTCGAGGATTTTGATCGGTAATGATGCCTCATCCTTGGAAGAAACAAAAAGAGACAAAGATTTAGATATGTTCGGTAACAAACTAATCAAACAGATTTAGATATGAACGGTAACATCGTTGGCGGAGAGATAGAGGACGCGACATTGGTTGTATAAGAGCCCCGAAGATTTCAGATCGGTGAAGAATTTGGTGAAGGGAGCGAGCCCCAAAGAATTTGGTGAAGATTTTAGATCGGTGAAAAATTTTCGAAAATTTAGAAAAACAACTAGATGACCTTCATCTAGGAATGGCAAACGTATTAGAGGAAAATAATAAAATTTTAAAAGATATATTAAATCATCAAAATAATGAAAAACAAATAGAGTTATATTCTGAATTAGAAATAGCAAGAACCATAATAAGTAAAGTGATTAAAACCAAGAGTAAAAATGGGAAAAGCAATGAAGAGCTCGAAGAAGAAATTAGGTTCGATGAAATAATAACCAAACTACAAGAAATAATAGTTAAACTCGAAAATAAGAGATATATTACTATCGAGGACCTAAAAAACCATAGAACTAACACTACAAAAAGGTTAACAATAAGAGCACCCTATAGGTTAACATGACAAACATAGACGAGCAAATCAATAAATTAAACGATTTATTAGCAGCCATTTCTATTGAGTCAGAACCAGAAGATAATATCGAAAATGACAAAATAGTTTTAGATTATAGTAGTGATGAAAATCCCTATACAAATTATGTACAAACCGAGAAACCAGAAAGCTCTAGAAAACGTGATTTTAATAATTATTCAGATGGACAAATTTCTTTTGACGAATATTTATACAAGAATTCGGGAAAATGGTGTTTTGCCCCCTCTACTTTGCCAAGTTAACAAACAGCCCCCTATACTATGAAATGATCAATTTACCCCCTCCTACTATGCCAACTTAACAAACAGCCCCTTCCATCCAAATTTCCATCCAAAATTCCGTTAAGTGAAGACTCACCAATATGACTCATCCACAATTAATGACTGTACATTGCCACATCAATGACTTTCATCCATCTCAACTGAACTAAAAAGAAAAAAAGAAAAATTATAAAAAGAATTAAATTTAATTTAGAAATAAAAAAAA
Organism: Linum lewisii; assembly: GCA_034768395.1. Classification (NCBI taxonomy): domain Eukaryota; kingdom Viridiplantae; phylum Streptophyta; class Magnoliopsida; order Malpighiales; family Linaceae; genus Linum; species Linum lewisii. The sequence goes on along the minus strand of CM068304.1, from coordinate 41,669,258 downwards.
TAAAAAAATATTTTTTAAAAAATATTTCCCTTATGGATTTTAATACTAAAAATGAAATTTCATTTTTTCTAAAATAAATATACATTTTTTTCTAAAATAACTTTGAAATTTTTAAATCCAAAATATTTATTTAATTGAAAACATTAAAAATAAAAATCCATAAAAAAATTAAATATATACTTTTTAATTTATAAATTTAAGATTAATATTTTTATTGCATGTTGTACTTAAAATGTACTGTCATTAATGATGTGGCAATGTACAATCATTAATTGTGGATGAGTCATATTGGTGAGTCATCACTTAACGGAATTTTGGATGGAGTTTTGGATGGAAGGGGCTGTTTGTTAGGTTGGCATAGTAGAAGGGGGTAAATTGATCATTTCATAGTATAGGGGGCTGTTTGTTAACTTAGCAAAGTAGAGGGGGGCAAAACACCATTATCCCACAAGAATTCATATACTCCATGAAGAAATGGAGGATGGAATAAAATACCTCAATCCTATATACCAAAGTATTCAAATACCAATAACCCTGATGTATTAGATTTAGATTGTAGCACAGATCCACTAAGAGATATGGAAGATTGGAAAAATAGGATAGGAATACTAATACAAACCAACGAAGATTTAAAAAATCTAGCACCAGCAGAGATATTTAATTTTATAATTTACAAAACAACTGGAATAGTTTATCATTACTTAAGTACCATGGATATTCCTAGTAAAACCCTTATATATGGAGATGATGCGTTAAAAACGTTTGAAAAAATTATACAAGTTATAACCCATGAATTTCTAGGAAGATTTCCTCAAGAAACAAAACAAAATACAACATTAAGTCAACAAGCCATTTGGCACCTAACTAACCTTAGAATATGTAACATGTGTTACTTAGAATCCTTCATATGTGAATTTAGAAAATATTACTACCAGGTTATAGAACCTGCTAGGAAAGACTTGCATAAACTAATATACGCAAAATTACCACCCATAGTAGCATCTAAGGTAGAAGCAACTTTCGAAGAAGAACTAAGAAAAGAAAGTATCCCAAACACACTAGGAGGAAGAATTTTAATTCTTCAAGAATGGCATAAACAAGCATGTAATAAAGAAAAACTTAAAAAACAAGCTAAAATAAAATTGTGCTGTGAACAAAGCACAGATAAAGTAGGAAAATACGGATGTGAGGATAATAATAAAATAAAATATTATAAAAAGAAAAACAGAAAATATAGGAAAATTAGAAGAGTACCTTATAAAGAATACAAAAGAAATCAATATAAAAAACCTAACAGATATTTTAGAAATAGAAAACAGTATAAACAAAAAGAAAAACCAGAATATTGCCCAAATGGAAAAACCAACTGTCGATGTTGGTTATGCAATGAGGAAGGACATTATGCTAATAAATGTCCAAAGAAAAATAAAAATGATAAAAAGCAAGAAGTATTAAGATTAGCCTATGATTATGGTTTTGAACCAATAGAAGATTCAGATTGTGAATTATCGGATATCGAAATAGTCGAATTTTATTCAAAATCATCATCGACAGATGAGTCCGAATAGAACTTTATCTAAAGGAAATCCAAATGCAACATTCATAAAAATAACCATAGAAAATAGAAATTACTTAGCATACATTGATACAGGGGCAACCCTCTGTTTTGCTAAGAAAACAACTATTAAAAGTTGGGAAAAATTAGAAAAACCTTTAAAAATCATAGTTGCGGATAAATCAATACATGAAATATGGTATGCAAAAACTTATGTTCCAATTGTTATAGAACAATACACTTTTACTGCAAAAACCATATATCAAAATGATTCTGGATTAGATCTTATTATAGGAAACAATTTTCTTAAACTATATCAACCTTTTATTCAAAGAATAAGAAGTATTAGTCTAAGGGCTCCAAGAATGAAAAACCAAGAATCTAGAATGATTACAACAAAAATAATAACGAAGAATGAAGCTTTAAAAATTGTTTTACAAAACATAAAAAATAAGCTTAAATATATTCAAATAAGCCATGGAATCATTGAAGAAACCCTAGATGAAGTATGTAGTGAACACCCTCTGGACTTAGAAAAAAATAAAAATATCGAATTAATAGAAATAAAATTAAAAGACCCAACAATAGAAGTTAATGTACCTAATAAAATCCAATATACTCAAAGAGATGTTGAAGAATTTCAGAATGAATGCAAAGAACTTCTAGATAAAGGAATCATTAGAAAAAGTATAAGTCCACATAGTGCACCTGCATTCTATGTCGAAAATAATAAAGAAATAAAAAGAGGGAAGAGACGAATGGTCATTAATTATAAAAAACTAAATGAAAATACCATCGGAGATAGTTATAAGCTACCACGAAAAGATTACATCTTGGAAAGACTTAAAGGACAAACATGGTTTAGTAGTCTAGATGCTAAATCAGGATATTGGCAGTTAAGATTGCATGAAAACACTAAACCACTAACAGTTTTTTCATGTCCACCACAAAAATATTATGAATGGAATGTTTTACCTTTTGGATTAAAACAAGCACTAGCAATTTATCAACGTTTTATGGATCACAATCTAGAAGGATTACAAGATTTTTGCCTTGCTTATATTGATGATATAATTATTTTTACTAATCATGCTAAGGAACATCATTGTAAAAAACTTTTAATAGTTTTAAATCGAATTAAAGAAAAAGGTTTAATCATTTCAAAAAAGAAATCAAAGCTCATTCAGGAAGAAATTGAGTATCTAGGAATGAAGATAAATAATTTCGGAGAAATTGAACTATCACCTAATACTAAAGAAAAAATTGACAAATTTCCCAATCAACTTGAAAATAGAAAACAGATTCAACGTTTTCTTGGATGTTTAAATTATATAAGTGAACAATGATTTCTTAAGGATCTTGCAAAAGAAAGAAAGCATTTGCAGAAAAAAATTTCAGAAAAAACACCCTGGTCGTGGAACGATCAGGATACAAAAATAGTTTTATTAATGAAGCAAAAATGCCAGTACTTACCAAATTATACAATCTATGTGAAAATGATTTTTTAATAATTCAGACAGATGCATCCAAAGACACATGGGCCGGATGCATGTTGGCCATTCAAAATGGCAAAGAATTATTACAAATGGATAATTTTGGTAATATTATTGGAAAAAATGAGGTTAATATCTCTGGCGAAAAGCCTAAAGATTATCAGTCTTCGGACAGAATTATTGAATCTTCGAATTCTCGAGTATCATCAGTTCCGTTCAATAGTGATAGATATTCCAAGAAATTATGCAAATATATTTCTGGGACGTTTACTACTACTGAACAGAATTATCCAATACATGAATTAGAGACATTAGCTTGTCTCAGGACATTGAAAAAATGGAAACTAGAATTATTATCAACAAGGTTTGAACTTCAAACCGATTCAAAATATGTAACAGGTTTTTGGAGGTACAAATTACAAGCGGACTTCAACAAAGGACGATTAATCCGGTGGCAACAACAACTGCACTACTACAACCCATATCTGAAGTACATCAAATCCAGCAACAACCCTTTCACTGACACATTAACAAGGGAATGGAGGGAATCATCAAAGCATTAACAAACCAGATGATGCAGAAATTGGAGAAGCTACAAGCACTCGAGGATCAGGTCTCTCTCTGCAGGGGGGAGGTAGAAGAACTAAAAAGCACCATCAACATTCTGCAAAAACAACAACAACAAAAACCAATGGAGGAACAATTTGGCAAACAGCAAGCCTCCACCAGTAAATCAACAAGATGGGCAGACAAGGTGGAGAATGAGGAAAAAGAAAAAGAAAAGGAAAAAGAAAATGAAAAATATGAAGAAGACGAAAGAAAAGAAAGAAAATGGTACGTTATATTTAACGGACCGTTCAGAGGAATTTACAACAGTTGGGCAATAGCATCTCAACATATTACGGGGAAACCAGTTCAGCACCAGTCCTATAAAACAAAGGAGGAAGCCAAAAAAGCATTGCAGCAAGCATACAAAGTAATGGCTTTGAAAGAGCCATCAGTACAACATCAACAATCAATGCAACAAAGAATGGTAATGAAAATACCCAGTATCAGAAGCATACCAACGACCCAAGAAAGAGAGGAAGCAAGGAAACCTACGTTTCAAGGCTTCAAAAACCATTGGAATACAATAATAAATTACGAAGATAATCTGGAACGAAATACAATGATGGGATTTTATCCCGTTAACAGAGGTGGACCAAAAGCCGTAGCAACAGAAGAAGCAACACCAGAACTAATATACGATCTACACCAATATGGACTATTGGATACCATTTATACAACAACGTCAAAGGTATTCAAACATTTCCCTCAAAAAATGGAGTATATAATTCGGAGATACATGGAAACATTTGCCAAAGGAAGAGAGGTCTTCCTAAAATATACAAGCAGCCACCCAATATTCAACGAAAAAGAAGAACTACTACTAAGAACAAAAGCAGTAGTTCTTATGGGGGTATCAAATAATGATTATCCGTTCAGGGATAATCTCAAGGGATATGAACAAAGGCCAGATCATCTGGTAAAAGGATTATCTGCAGTTTGCAGAGCACTGACAAATATTAAACCAAACAGTCAGACGAAGGTGAATTACAACAGCTTTGATATCATTATCATTAGCAGATCAAAAAACAAGTTAATTGTCGAAGAATTCGAAGCAATAAACAGGATGACCAAGGAGTTCACTGAAATTAGTGGGACACTTGAGGGATTACCAATATCAATAAAGAAACAGCTATGCAAGCAACTAATCAACTATGAGGACCATCTTTGTGAATGGTGTGGAGACAATACAGAAGAAGACAATGAGCATCAAGGATGGCGACAGCATCACCACCACCACCAACAGCTAGAAAAAACAATAATGGAGATAGAATCCATTATTGGTGGCAAAATAATGGAGTAAAGACAAAGAAAAAGTGGTTGGCCGACTCCACTAAGCAAAAGTCGTGCAATGTAATGTAACTTTCAACTTTTTATCTTGTCGTCTTTATTTCTATTGTTATGATGTAAGCACTGACGCCTTCGGTGTCTCCCCTCCATCTATATAAGGAGGATATATTTCATAAATAAAGATCAGAGTGGTTTCCAGAGAAAAGAAAGTCTCTTACTTACCCTCTCGTTGGCTTGGATATTCTATCCTGGAGGCCAAACGTAGGATTGGAATTTATTTCCTGGATTCCTACAAACACAATATTTAAAACCACCAAATAACAAATCACCAATCACCCACAAATCAACCACATAAAAAAGCACGAAGAACAGAAGCAAGAGCAGATCAAGATCCATCAATAACAAAGCCACTCAGGTATGAAGTTTTTACTCTCCTTCTAATGGCAGAAAATAATGATAATATGTTTGATTATATTCAAAAACAAGAAGAAGATAATTATTTTCTAGACGGATTAATAGATGTTAAGAAAATAAAAGAAAGAACGAATTTTACATTATCGGAAACACAAAACTTCCTAACAAAATCCTTTTTATCAAAACTTTTCAATAGAGATAACATAATAAAATACGGAAAAATGATAGGAGAAGTAGCAATTCCTTTTAATCAAACGAATGGGAATTTTTTAGTACAAATCATCAATAAAGAACAAATCAGGAAAAGATTAAGTAAACTAAAACCGGAAGAACGAGTAAAAATAGCCTATATTCATATTAGTACAATTCAAATCATAATTAAATCCACCATGAAGTTAGGAATCAATGCTCCCATAGAATTAGAAATTAGAAATGATAGGATTTTAAACCAAGAAGAGAGTATCATCGCTAAGGGATCAGGAAATCTAAGCTGTGGAATAATAAAATTTGATATAAATTTGCAACAAGGGATAAGTCTAACTGATGAAAACTTAGACTCATCAATAGTAATAAAATATGAACTAAAAAGAGACGATCTTATGAAAGAAAACAACAAACCCTTCTCGGTAACATATCAGATAAACTATGCCCTAACAAATAGTCATCATAGCTTAACGTTTAAGGATAAAGAAGTTATCACAATAGAAGACTTATTCAAACCAATAATTCACTTAGAAGCACCATTAAAAATAGTAAAGGCTGAATCAAGTAAGCGATCTATACAACAAGATCCTAGGAAAATAGGAAAAGCCCAACCAGAAAGAATAACTCAATCAGAAAGAGACCAACTAGAAGAATCGGATGACCAAAATCAGGAAACAGAAGACATAAAAAATATTACAATAATACATCAAAATCAAGAAAATAGTGAATTAGAAACACTAAAACAAATGATTACCGATTTAAGTAATAGAATATAAGAATGGATGAGGATTTAAATAAAATCATCTATTACTTCGATAGACTCATAATTAAAATAGACACAAGAATAAGTAGAAACCCAGAATCTTGGAAAGATATTAAGAAAGAACTTTTGGAATACAAAGATTACATGAATAATGAAAATAGAGAATTAAGAGAGATGCCAGAAACAAAAATTCAATATATCCGAGAAGATCAATTAATGATAGATCTGATCGAATTAATCGAGAAAAATGCTATAGGTCTATATAGCGAAAACCCATTAGAATAAAAAAAATTGAGTAGAAGACCATATCGTAGTGTTAGGAAAATAAAACGAGATCAAAGGAAAAATAAGAAAAAGGTTAAGTACCAAACCCATAAAATAGGTCTTAGCAAAGAAATAATTTACGGAAATCATGGTATAAAAACAGTAAACACAACAATAATAATATATTTTACGATAGCCTTATGTATAACAATAATGAAGATCAGTTCCCTTTAAAATAGGTAATAAATTTTAGATGCCTTCAAGAGTAGACAATTAGAATCCCTAGAACAAAGGTAACTAGAATTGATAGAAATGAAATTAAAACTACTCAAACAAACAAGGAATAAGAAATTGTCAGAAAGAAAATTGATTTGTATTTACGCGGTATTGATTTGGTATCAGAGCCTAGGAAAGGACTAAAAACCCTCTTGCGGTTATGCAAAGGATAACCGAATAGCCACCCCTAGCTGCGGCAGAGAAAGGAGGGAAGGATGGTTAGGAGTTGAAAAGGCTTGTTTTATTATTTTCTTTTGTTTTATTTCTATTTTATAACTATTTTAATTAATATTATTTATGTTGTTTGGGTTTATTGAGTCACATTCCATGTCAGCAATTGACGAAAAAATTGGATTGATCATAGACACATAAAATAAAAAGTGCTAAATTGACAAAAAAAATTAGGCCAAGGACCATCGGGTTATAAGTCAAAACCTTCAGGATCATTTATGTCAAAACCCCATGTAAACGTAGTAATGACAACTCGTAACGTAGGAATGTCGTCTGATAACGTACTAGTCAATTGCAGAAATATAGTAATTAAAACTAGTATTTTTGCCCGCCCATTGGGCGGAATATTATGTTAATATGTATGTATTATTAGTTATTCAAGAATTTCAATTATTAATTAATATATCGGTAATTTGTATTAAGAAACCAAATTAATATGTCTGAGTGAAAATATCAAATTAATATTTATCAATAGTGATTTTTAATATTAGTTGATATATATATATATATAAGCTTTCTTAATTAATTTCTTAAATTTGGAATATTTCTTAGTTATAATTAGTGTGGTATCTAACCCATAATTTTTTTACAAATCTAAACCAAAGTTTTTGACATATCTAACCCAATATATTTTACAGAACTAACCCAATTTTTTTGATAAATCTAACCAAAAATTTTTAACTAATCTAACCCATAGTTTTTTAGAAATCTAACCCAAATTTTTTGAGAAATTTAACCCAATGGGCGGAATGTTATGTTAATATATATGTATTATTATATATTTAAATTTAAATATTAATTAATATATCACAACGCTCTCGTGCGGTTGCTATCAATGGTTTTGATTACTGGTTTGCAAAGCATGATGTCGTCCCTGCACCGGAATTTGAATTTTGGTATTAAATTTTTTCTCAATGTTACAGCTTCTCATTCACATGTTTTCTAATTCGGATTGCATGCAACTATCGCTTGAAACTGTTGGTTTTTTTATCTAACATCAGAGGCTACTTTTGTGCTTCTCGACTTGACAGTTAATCAGAAACTACATCTTACTTCATCAGAACTGGCATGTGCTTACCACGATGTCTGCGATGAACTACCACCTCCACTGAGCGCTCTAAATGGACAAAATATGACGTTTAAGGTCCAGCTGCCAAGCCACGTGCATGCTATTACATATGATGACTTCAAGGTTGGGGACTTCTGCTCCATCGTGCTTAGTTGCTCGACCAGCTGCCACAACCAATAGTGACAAAGATAATTTATAAAAAAACTCTTATAAATAAATAATTAAACTATATGATAGGTACTACGTTACTCAATTCTACTTATGATCAAATTAACTCGAATGTGAATCATAAAAAATTATGTCATATTATGACATGATTTGATGAACCCGTCCAAAAGCCCAACACAACTACATTCTTGACTTGAATTAACTAAATTCAACAACATGTGACTAATCAAGTCATAACTCGATAAACCCACTACACATTTAACATGTGATCTTATTGACTCGTAATTTGATTAAACCTACAACTCAATGAACCTCGCCCTTCTAATTCGAATAATATACGAATTAAAATATGTTTCTTTTACAAATTCATTTGTATGAAAGTTGATCATCTAGATCAATCTGGCCCAACCTAGCTTACTCATGACATTAATTGAATAAAAGTCAACAACTCATAACTCGATATATTTGCACATGATTTACCAAAACATGTGACCCAATAAGTGCATACTCGACTATATAATGATCATGATTGTTCATATGGACTACTTCTAATTCTGTGTATGAAATTAATCATTAATTATTTCAGTTATGTTATTCGTATAGATTGCACCCATTTTAACCACCTAATATTTTTTATGAATGATTTACAGTTTGTAAGTTTTAACTATTAATTTGATTCAGGTATAAAAGTTTCAAAATCAAACCAATAGGGAATTGTAATTTTGAATTTAGAGTAATGTAAAATTATAGTACCATAACTTTTACTTGGAGAATAAATATTAAATTCTTATTATAACATGTGTTTATGAAGAATTAAATTTATTAAACAACAAATTACATAACATTAGTAGAATTATTTCATATGTATGTATATATACACATTAAATTAAATGTGGATTTAAGGAGAGGTATTAAATATGAAAGCATTTAATAGGATGAGAGAAAACAATTATATTTTGATTTAAAAATTGTTAACGATGTGGAAAATTGTGATAAAAGTTATAGCTTATGTGGCAAACTCAAACTCATGAACACTCATAGTATATTTTAAGATGTCTCATAATGTAGTTATGAGCAAGGAAAATGTAGTGATGATGAACCCCCGAAAATACTAGTGATCTAAAAAAAGTATGATTTTCGTAAAGTTTTTGAATATTAAGATTGCTATTGTTACATTCGTCTTTGAAAGAGGAGTTTTTTTTTGTGAAAAATAAAATAAAATAAAAATCGGGCTTGTTATGAACTCTCTAGAAGTGATAATAAGGTGGAAAATTTAATATTTATTAAAATCATAAAATATTATTAGTACTAATCTTGTTAGATTCGTCATTAAAATGCGAGTATTTTTATATAAAAAACTTAAAAATCAAATTAAAATTAATAAAGTTATGTTAAGTTTTTTTTGAATCCTAAAGACTGAAATTCTTTGGGGTGAAATTCACCTATGGGTTGAAGGATTTTCATAGTTAAAACAAGATAAGTAGAATGGGGCATTTAAGGAATCTGTTGGTTAGAAGAGGTTCATTTTGGGTTGCCTGAGTTTATACCGATAAAATCAAGACATTAGACCTGTGAAATGTTAATGTTGCTTCAGGTTCCTGGTTGTGAAGAAGGATCCTGAAGATGATCACTTTTGCAGATGTTTATTTCATATGATGAGGACGGTGATATGCTCTAACAGAATCAAATAATGGTTAAATATGAGCTCAAGAGAGTTATGGAATTAATTCGTGTGCTCCCTCAAGTTCCTTGGTTCAAGTTGGTTTGGTCAGGCATTGTTATGTCTAGTAATAGCCTGCTGTCATGGTTGATTATCACAAGTAGAATCATAACCCTAGATAAAATTGTAGGTTGGGGGCTCTCCCCGTTAACATTTCATGCAGGTTATGTGAGTCTGGTATAGTTTGTAGAGAGCATTTGTTTGTGGAATGTGACTTTGACAGGGGGTTTTTCAGTTATTCTCCCTGAAACTTTGGTAGCTACAAGATGAAAAGAGATGGTTACTTTCGCTAGTGACTAGTGGTCTGAAAACTCAATTTCATTCCAGGTTAAGGGCTCAAGTGGAATCTTATTGTAAGCTCGATATAAAGGGAGAGATGTGCTCGAATCTATAGTGGAACCAAGTGTATAGAAGAGTATATCATAGACAGAATTGAAATGATATTAGAGCTCTTAGTATTTCTTTAAAGAAAGAAGCTTTAATTGGTTTCTTATAGTTATATAGTTTAGCTAGAGAAATGATTGTACTTCATGTTGATTTTGATGAAATGAAAATTTCTAATAATGACTGCTACCATTTCCCCTTCCCCCATTTCTCTCTCTCTCTATCAACCAACCGCTACTACCAACTCTTCCTCCGTCGCCACCCCACCATCCCTTCACTTCACAACCTCTAGTTCACCAACTTCTTCTTCTTCTCTATGGGAAACTGTAACACTTGCGTGAGGCCATTTTTCCCACCTAGGGACTCCAAGCACAAAAGCCACCGAAGAAGAAAAATGGTAACCATTCCCTTCCATTTTTTGGCCTTCCGTCGTTGGGTTCTCCTTGCCGGTGGTTGTTGTCAGCACTCTCTTTTTCCCTCTATTCCAGCGCTATAGCCTTTTTGTCCCCTCTCTCTGTTCCTCCCCCCCCCCCCCTCCCCTATTCTTGTCATATCTGTTGGTTTCCTGTTTTGCTCGTTGTGTCGGTTTTGGTTGGTTCGTCCACTATGCAGTTGTGGGTATTACATGCTCCGTTGAGTCATAATGTCACCCTCGTGGTGTATTCATGGTTTTTTTTTTTTTTTTTGTTTCTTGTTTGCAGGTTCCGTTTTGGTGTGTCGACTCTTCCCTCTGTTGGGGTCTATGGCTCGACCTTACGACGAGGATGAATTTTCACTCTAGTTTCCGGACTAATTTGAGAGGAGGTCGGCTCTTGCTTTCTGCATTTGATAAAGTCTCTGAGAGATTCTCGTGCTTCAGATCACTTCTTTTGGCGTCTCAGCGAAGTGTGTCAATTTCAACCATTGATGTGGTCGATTAATTCTCCCATTTTGAATCTTTTGTTTTTCTCTAGTCGGTCGATGACGTGTTGTTTGTTGTGGGAGTGAGAGAGTTAGTTGTTAGCCATGATTCCCATATTGGATGGACTCCATTTTTTTGGGATTTGAGGATTCTCGAGACAGGTTATGTTGTGGAGTCTAACTCTTTCATTATCTTATTTTATTTGGTGAAATTTTTTTTTGCTGCTGAAATAAGAGTTTAATTTGCTTTTTGTGCTTTATTTTAAGGTTCTGCTAATGTTTAATATTTATATATTGAGGTCATTTGCTTGTAATTAAGAAGTAATTATCCAAATTAATTGGCACTCAGTTGCACCCATTTTTAAGTGAGTTTATAAATTTTTGGGGTCAAACTCATTCTTTTGGTCTCTTCGTGTGTTATGGCTTAACACTCGTTTCTTTCATCTCACAACCCTGAAAATGAGAAGCTTTAATAAAATCGCAGCTCTGAAGCGAGCTGACGGGTCTTGGGAAGATGATACAGATAATTTGAAGTGTAGGTCTTGTTATATTTCAAAGAGGTGTACAGAGAGGATGTGTCGGCCCCTGTGCCGATCCCCACGAGATTCACCCGCATCTCGCCCAGCCAAGCCGAATCTATCTAGCGCCTTCCTTCTTTGGATGAGCTGCATATGGTGGTGAAGAGCATGGGTGGGTACAAGGCACCCGGAAAAGACGGCTTCCACCCGATCTTCTTCCAAAAACACTGGGACACGGTAGGACCTTCTATTGCTCATCTTATGCGTAGTTGTTTCCTCAATCCTGACTGTGTGAGCCAGATTAATGATACCATCATTGTGCTCATTCATAAGAGACCTCAGCCAGAATCTATGCAGCATTTCAGGCCGATCAGTCTCTGTAATGTCAGCTATAAGATCCTTACCAAATGTCTGGCCTCTAGACTGAGGAATCTGCTTCCGACCCTGGTGGATTCTACTCATGCCAGCTTTGTCCCAGGGCAGCAAATTTCTGACAATATTATTATTTTAGAGGAAGTCGTCCACTCGATGGAACGTGCAAGGGGAAGAGACAAACGGATGGTCCTCAAGGTTGATTTGATGAAAGCATATGATAGAATCAGATGGTCCTTCTTGGAGGAATCCCTTTTGGCAACGGGGCTAACTGTGGAGATCACTGGCTTGATCATGTCTTGTGTTAGGTCGGCCCGTTTTTAAATTTTGTGGAACGGCAGCCTAACAGATCAATTCACACCCCAGAGAGGTATCCAGCAGGGTTGCCCTCTCTCTCCAGACCTCTTTACAATTTGTATGGAGCGATTGAGCCATATTATTAACGAAGCTGTGGAATCTGGCGACTGGTGGCCGATTTCTCTCAGTCGTGGGGGGCCTCAGCTCTCTCACCTATTTTATGCGGATGATCTCATCCTCTTTGCGGAAGCCTCTGATCACCAGGCTAGGGTTACTCCATCTTGTCTGGACAGATTCTGTACTGCCTCGGGTCAAGCTATTAGCAGAGAGAAATCCATTATTTTTTGCTCCAAGAATACTAAAAGACAGACCAACTTACTTATTTCACTTATCCTGGGAATGCCTCTCACGTAGAATTTAGGTCGGTACCTTGGGGTGCCCATCCTCCATGAAAGAGTCTCCGCTCATATGTACCAGGAGATTTTGGATCGTATTGACAAAAAACTTGCAGGCTGGAAGGTTAAAACTCTTTCTCTGGTAGGTCGTGTCACATTTGCACAGTCAGTCCTTGCCGCTATCCCGGCTTATGCGATGCAGACTTCAGTTCTTCCTGTGAATACATGCGAAGAGATTGACAGACGAATTAGAAATTTCATTTGGGGTACAACAGCCGAGGAGAGGAAGGTGACTCTTGTGGCCTAGGATAATATCGGTTTGCCCAAAGAAAAAGGTGGTTTGGGGCTAAAGATGGCACGTCAGCTCACAGAGCTTTACCATACCAAGCTGGCCTTCATCTTCTTTAAGGACAAAGAGAGACTTTAGGTAGGACCCTCCAGCATAAATATTTCTCAGAAAGTCCCTCAGGCCTTACTGCCCGTTGCTTGAAATCGAAATCGCCGCTGTGGAGGGGTATTTTGAAGGAGTGGGGAACGATGCTCGAGGGTGCTAAATAGGCTATTCGGAACGGCCACGACACTCTATTCTGGACGAACTACTGGATTGATGCTGGGTTGCGATTGGTTGACTTTGCCGATACTTCGAAGCTGGAGTTTGATGTGGACAGTACGGTGGCCGATATGACATTGGAGGATGGGGGTGGAATTTTGAGTTGCTGGATAACCTCCTCCAACCGGAGATGGTCAATTTAGTTGCTGGAATGTCACCGCCGAGGCCGAATAGAGGTGAGGATGATTGGATTTGGGGATGAGAGGATTCGGGGCAATTCACGATCAGATCAGCGTATAACCTCATTTTCCAAACTGAGGAAATCCCCAATCAGGATATCTGGAAAACAATCTGGCGATGGGATGGCCCAAATCGAATACGCCACTTCCTTTGGCTAGCGACGAGAAACCGGCTTCTAACAAACGAAGTTAGGAAGCATCGTGGATGAGTCAGGAGGCAAGCTGCGAGTGCTGCCACGCTGGGGATGAATCTGTGTGCCATGTCCTTCGAGACTGTTCTTCTGCCAGGGAAGCTTGGAGGAATTCAAAACTGACTGATCTCGGCGACCCCGGTTAGCAGCTTCCTCTTGCTGAGTGGATGGAGGTCTACCTCAGTTCTGAAAATGGTCTTTAGTTTGGTGTTATGTGATCGTGTTTGTGGAGAGCTCGGAACGAATGGCTCTTTGCGGATTGCCGAGACAAACTCGATGCAGTGGTATTTAAAGCTTATAATTGGGTTCACTCGATTAGAGTTGCTGTGTGCAGGGAGGCAAACTTGGAGGCCGCTTGTGGAAGGAATAAGAGGATTGAAGTGAGTTGGCAGGCGGGACCTCAGGATTGGGTCACCTTAAATTTGGATGGATCAGTCGGGGGTCCACATGGACGGGCGGCAGCAGGTGCCTTAATCCGAGACTTTTCTGGTAACTGCCTCCACGCGTTTACGGTGAATCTTGGAGTCTGCTCCATTATAAGAGCAGAGATTTATGGAGCTCGAAGGAGTTCGGAGAGCCTGGGAAGCTGGGTATCGGCAGCTTGAAGTTCAACTAGACTCAAAGGCGGCTGTGGAGTTTTTAATGAACTCGGAGTCAGCTTCGTCACACTAATACACTCTCGAAGTGTTGGAGTTTCAGGATTGGCTTCGTCGAGACTGGGAGGTGAGGGTTATACACGTCTATAGAGAGGCAAACCATGCGGCTGGCTATCTGGCTAATCTTGGTCATAATACTAGTCGCGGCGCACACGAGGTGGATATTTCTGATTGTAACCTGGCTTATTTTGTCTGCTACGATTGTTTGGGGATTTCAGAACCCAGAGTGATTAAGTAATTGATTGGCGCTAGTCGCATTCCCACAAAAAAAAACCTTAATCATTCAATTGGAAATCCGTCAAAAGTTTGTTTACCCTAACCCTCCACCCCTTTTTTTTAGTCTAGGTTATCTTGGTTCTCATGCCATGAGAGAGCTAGACCAAAAAAATAATATAAATCACGGGCCTGTTTGGTTGATGGAATTGAGTTCTAATTTCTGGCCCACTGAGAATTGAAGGACAACTATTTAGGCAGATTTCCAATGGGATTCATGTTACACCCCGAATCTCTGAACCAGAATTTTTTTTTTATTTTATTCCATACGTTCGGGAAATGACCGCAACTTGATGATTAAATGATTTCGAGACAAGTTAAGTTCACTCATGAAAGGCGGAGCGAGAGGTTAAGCGACCGACTCGACTCTTGCGGTATAGCGTGGAGTGTTCGATACGGTAGACCTCGTTAATCAAATGGTTTTATAATTTGGTTAAGCTCAGATTTCAAATGAAGGTGGGTAAGGGTTAATGGAACATGGTTGCAAGGAATTCAAGTCTTCCACTTAGTTGAGTTGGTTAAGGAAGTAAACCAGCAACCTAAAGGTCATAGGATCAAATCCCTGCTCCAGCAAATCCTTTTTTTTTAGTCTTGAGAAATGATGACATCATAGTGACGTCAGCGTTATGTCATCATCTTCCTCCATGAACCAAAACCAAAGCCGCCGGTTGTTTTTCGGCAACTCCTCTATAGTTCCGGTAAGAGCCCAATCCTTCATATTATTGATGTTTGTCGGGTTTTGATGATTGTAAGACATCACCCCGTGAATTCACAGCTCTCCAGCTCCATTATTGACCTGAGTAACGCCAAAATGGAGTTACCCCATCGACCACACTAACAACCGACCATTCACTCCTTTCTTTCTCGTGACCTTGACTTTTGGGTACTCCAGATGGCATCGAGAGGATTCGGAGTCGGCTATAAAAAGCCAACAAGCCTTCGACTTTGAGTCACGGAACCTCACCGTCGTAGCTCCGACGAGAGTTGCGGCGGAGCGTCCCAAACATGCCCAACCCTTGGAAAATACAAACCCGACATCGTCTTAAGCATGGAAATATTTTCCAACCTTCAAAAGGAAGTTTCGTGCGAAAAATAGGGAAATCCAAGCTTCACCGGAGCTTCACCAAAATGGAGGCTTTGTCTCCTGCAACTTGGGGAAGAAGATGGCAAAATTGCAGTTTGGTCACCCGACTTTCTAAGTTACATCATGATCCTTCAGTTTAATTTTAATTACTGTCGCAATTCTAAACTATCAACTTGTGACAGATTCGGCCCAACTAACTTTTCAGTTAGTACAATTTGGCCCGGAAGTTACGGAAGTCCGTTAAGTTCTTATTTCGAACTGATTCGAGCTACGGAATCGATCTTCAAGTCAACTGGCTCGTGTTATAGGTGGGTTGGTTCAAGGGGGTAAATTCCTAATATTTTTATTAGTTAATTTACATTCCATTAATTAAAATTGTTTAATTAATTATTCACATTCCCATTTATTTTGGAAATGAGCTCTGGTAATCACCCTAACACGGAACATTGGATTTATCGGATGAATAGAAGTGTTGGATTATTGGATAAGTGTTATACTCCTTAGTATGACGTAATAATTGTTATGATATTATTACGAGGACTTAAATATCACCCATAACTCATATTCAAATCAGCTATCTTCTGAGGGTTAGATTTAACTCAGAATAAGATCGCTTGTGAAACGATGTGGCTTCGATTGCTTTGGTGGCTAATTAAACCAATGGATGACGTGATGGATTGTTAAATCCATATAAACTATAAATCTATTTCTTGTAGGTACTATAATACCTTGCTGATTTGGATGACTAACTGTTGTTTGTTGGTTGTTCAAAGTAATGAGCGACGCGAATCCTCATTAATTCCGGTTTATAAAGTTATGATGCCTAAGGTTAGAGGGACTTAAGTAGTCCAAGTGACTCCCCTACTTACTGAAGAATTTGATCCTTCCTCTTAGCCGATCGTCTTTGTGAAGAGGATCACTCTAGAAGCCCTAGAGGGAATAATGTAAGCTTCTGCTCTGATGTTTCCTCAAGAATGATGCGGATGAATGGCGAAGGTGATTAAGTGAGAGTCAGTACACTCCGTTTTGGGCTAAGATGAACTTGAGCCCAATAGCACTTAACTTTCCTTTCCTTTCGTAGATTGAAACGAAACCGAAGTGAAGCTCCGAGGGCTGCTTCAATGGCTGAAGCAGCTAGATTGAATAAGAACACAGAGATGCGATTTAACGTGGTTCTACCAGGCACTTAGGCTCTGATGTACATCCACGCTCGAAGGTTTCCCTTCGAGATAGTCAATCTTATTAAGCAACAAGCAGCACCAACAATTTACAGAGATGATAAGAACACAGATTGCTCCCCGCAATCTTAACCCCAGCTCCCTGCTGATATACCACTCTTTAGAACAAATCTCTCCAACTCCCCGTATGAATTGATTTGCTTCGGAAGGCTTCTGCACTCTTTGCTTTTCAGATCGATGCCTTACGAAGCTGGTGATCTTCGGTTTATATGGAGATGAAGCCCCGCTCCACTTTCCTTATCTGTAAGAAATCAGATCAAATAATGATACTAATTTGATCTGCATACAAAATCAACAACGGACTTGCTCTTATTTGAGCAGTTAGAATGGGAAGATTGAAAAGAGATAATTCCAGGCTTTTATTGAGCCAACGATCTCCCCCTAAGCCTGTGAATGGCTCTTCTTCTTTTCAATCGCGAACTGTTCAGGATTCTGCAAGAGAGGAGAACTTAACAGACAATGAAGGTTTATAACAGAGAATATAATCTTTAGATAAAGCACAAATAAGAAATCCAAATGTTCAGCAGTTTTTAAAAAAACAAACCCAAAATCAAGTTAGTGATCCAGGAAAGTACTTAGGCAAAACAAAGAATGAACATCAACAGTTCAAACTGAAACACCAAAGTAAACAAGCCTTTTAGAAAGGGTAGTCAGGACTTTTTAGCGAATTCCGAGGCATCATCATGATCACACCAAACAGTAAGCTTAGCCCTAGCATCACTCACTACACTATTCACCACATCTGCATCCATTCTTGAGCAGTTGTAGCGAATATCTCCCCCTGAGCCATTGACAGGAAGAGGAACGCACTTTGACCAGCCAATCTTGCGGAGAACATGTTGGGCATGAATGTGCTCGATGGACGTCTCTTCTGAAAAATGCCAGCGGAGAGGGATTCCAAGACGGACAAGGAGAGAAGAGATGAGCCCTCCGAAAGAAAGACTCCCTTCAAATTCAGGCTCACCAAAACAGGTCATGATTCCAAACATAAGACAGCAAAAATTCACAGGAATGCCCATCGTGGCACAATGAAGGATCCAAGAATCAAGAGGAGTGACAATGTCGCTACTAATGGAGCGAGGAAGAAGAATCCGAGTAAGAAAGAAATGGAACACCTTTAAGTTATCAGGAAGATTCAGAGCAGAGGTAGCATCACAGTCAGTGAACGTATCACCAGTCCACTTGCCAATAGCAGCACGAGAATCAAAGTTGAAATACCGAAAGTCATCGGTAGAGAACAGACGATTTCCAAGGAAATGAAGATTCAGAACCTGAGAGAGAAGCTGAGGAGTCACAAAGATCATGTGACCATCGACAAAGGTGCTGAATTTTCCAGCAAACAGAGGACCCTCCAACTTGAGGTTGGCGTAGAACTGGCATACGGCGTCAGGGTATACAGTCGTGTGTTGCTCTGAGAGAAGCGCACTCTAGCCAAGATTTGCAATGAGAGGGGCAGGATTGAGATTGTATTTAGAGAAGGAGGTTGTGTCTAGGATTGTGGTTTGAATGATATCCCGATCCAGAAAGAATTGGTTGAAGATACCCGATGAGCGGAGCTGCGCATGTGGTCATTGGTGTATACCACATGTGACATGGTGCGGGCCCCGATTTGGGGATTTAAAAAGGCCATCGGTGAACTAAGAAGACAGGTAGAGAAAGCGGGACAGGCAGGGAGAATGAGAAAGGAGGAGAAGAAGGAAGGCTTAAAAAGGAGAGAAGAGGAGGCAGAAAAAGAAAGACACCAAAATAGGCAGAAAGAAATAAGGAAGGCCATTTAAGTAGACTTAGCAAAGGTTGAAGCATCAGATAAGGAAATAATACCTAAAGAGGTTCGAAGGCGTAAAAATCGATTCGTTGCTAAAGCTTTAGTAAAGATATCAGCGAGCTGATTTTCGGTATCAATAAACTCAAGCACAATTTCCTTATTTTGAACTAATTCCCTAATATAGTGATGTTTGATGGAGATATGCTTAGTGCGAGAATGTAAGACCGGATTTTTTGTTATATTAATAGCACTAGTGTTATCACATAACAATGACACAGTAGTTTTAGGTAGACCGAAATCATGTAACTGAGACTTTAACCAGACAACCTGAGTGCTGCAACTGCCAGCTGCAATGTATTCAGCTTCGGCAGTGGACAAAGCGACACAGTTTTGTTTCTTACTGAACCATGAAATAAGAGAGCTACCAAGAAATTGACACGCACCGGAGGTACTGTGTCTGTCAGTTATACTACCAGCAAAATCAGAATCTGAAAAAGCAGTTAATCCAAGAGATGCAGAGGCAGGATACCAAAGACCGAGATCACAGGTTCCTTTAAGATACCTGAAGATTCGTTTGACATCATACATATGGCTTGCTTTAGGACAAGATTGAAATCTAGCACATACACCGACACTAAATGAAATATCAGGACGACTGGCAGTCAAGTAAAACAAAGAACCAATCATGCCTCGATATAATTTGTCACTAACTTCTTCACCAGAGCAATCAGATTCAAGTTTTGTAGTAGTGGACATAGGAGTGTTACTATGCTTGACTGAACTTAGACCAAATTTAGAGATCATGTTTGTACAGTATTTAGATTGAGAGAGGAAGATACTTGTATCAAACTGCTTGATTTGCAAACCAAGGAAGAAGGAGAGTTCACCAACCATGCTCATTTCAAATTCACTTTTCATAGTTTGACTAAAGTCATTACTAAGAGCCAGATTAGTTGAACCAAAAATGATATCGTCCACATAGACTTGAACGAGAAGAATGTGTGCACTAGAATGTAAAATGAAGAGAGTTTTATCTACGCCACCCCTATGAAACCCTTTAGATAACAGAAAAGTGCTAAGTTTTTCATACCAAGCTCTAGGAGCTTGCTTTAAACCATAGAGAGCTTTATTTAACCTATAGACATGATTAGGAAAGGCATGATTTTCAAACCCAGGGGGTTGAGTAACATAAACTTCTTCTTTAATAATCCCATTTAAGAACGCACTTTTGACATCCATTTGAAATAGTTTAAACCTATTTATACTAGCAAAAGCATAGAGAAGCCGTATTGCTTCAAGTCTGGCCACAGGAGCAAAGGTTTCTTCAAAATCAATGCCCTCTTCTTGGCAGTACCCTTGAGCAACTAACCTAGCTTTGTTCCTAACAATTTTCCCTTCTTCATCAGTTTTATTTCGAAAAACCCATTTCGTACCAATTACTTGCCTATCTAAAGGTTTTTCAACTAAGTTCCACATAGCGGCTCTTTCAAACTGAACAAGTTCATCATTCATAGCAGAAATCCAACAGTCATCGAGCAAGGCATCTTTGACGTTTTTTGGTTCAATAGTAGAAACAAGAGCAGTGTAAATATTTTTAGAGCGAATGGTCAAACCTGTATTGATAGTTCCAATAACATGTTCTGGAGGATGATGTTTAGTAATGTGTTGAGGAGGTTGAGGATCCTTGTCCAGTGAATGGTTTTCCACTGAGCAAGCTTCCTTTTCTTCAGAACCATTACAGGAGGGAGAAGAGTCCTGACTGAACTGTGTTAGTCCAAAATCCTCATCTTCAATATCCTGTAAATCAACATCTAGACAAGGACTTTCATCAAAGATAATATGAATTGACTCTTCCACTTTAGCATTTCTTTTGTTAAAGTCTCTATAGGCTCGGCTGTTGTTTGAATATCCTAGAAAAATTCCTTCATCAGACTTAGCATCAAACTTTCCTAACAGATCCTTGGTGTTAAGAATGTAGCACTTACAACCAAAAGGCCTAAAGTAGCTAATATTTGGTTTCCTACCTTTCCAAATCTAATAAGGTGTTAAATTAATTTTCGTCCTAACCAAAGCTCTATTAGTAATGTAGCAAGCTGTGTTTACAGCTTCACCCCAGAAAACTTTAGAAATGTCATAGTCATTTAGCATGGTTCTAGCAATTTCAACAAGGGTTCGATTTTTTCTTTCCACAACCCCATTCTGTTGGGGAGTTCGAGGAGAAGAAAAATTATGAGAAATCCCAAGACTATCACAGAACATCTCAAAATCTTTATTAATGAATTCACCTCCATGATCACTTCTAATACTGACAATGTTTAAGCCTTTTTCATTTTGAGTGGATTTCACAAAGGAGCAAAATTTCTTGAAAGTTTCATCCTTATGAGCAAGAAGATAAATCCAAGTAAAACGAGAGAAATCATCAACAATAACAAAAGCATAAAACTTACCTCCAAGAGACTTAGTACTGGTAGGACCAAACAAATCTAAATGTAACAACTCAAGACAACGATTAGTAGAAATGTCAGTTTTTGATTTGAAAGAAGCTTTTGTTTGTTTGCCTTTAACACAGGCTTCACAAAAGAAGTCCTTAGAATAATCAAGTTTAGGTAAACCTTTTACGATATCAAGATTGTCGAGCTTAGCAAGAACACTAATACTGACATGTCCTAATTTTCTATGCCAGGCAAGTTTTTCTTCAGATTTAATAGAAACCAGACAGAACTTATCAATTTCATCAACATAGTCAATATTAACAATATAGATATTTCCTTTCTTGTACCCTTGAAAGACAGTTTTTCCATCAACATCTCGTTTCACAAAGCATTTATCAGCCTCGAAAGTAACAATATTTCCATTTCCACACACTTGACTGATAGAAAGAAGGTTGTGCTTCAGATTTTCAACAAGCATAATGTCATTTAGTACTGTTTTATTGTTTGCACCAATGTTACCAAAACCAATAATCTTACTAGAGCGATCATCACCAAAACAAACTCTACCTTTATCAGTTTTCACAATAGAGTTAAATAAGTTTTCGTTACCGGTCATATGATGAGAGCACCCACTATCAAGAACCCACTCATGTTGATCCACATTAGCTTGATAGCAGACCTGCATCACAGATAGTCACGTTTGTGGTTTTGGCATCCAGGTAGACTTGGATGCCTTGTTTGTATTGTTGTTAACACATTTAAAGCAAGGATTCCCAAAACCATAACAAGTGTTACACTGACTGCTAACCATAGAGAAAGGAGGTTGATGATAAATATAAATACTCTTCAAACTAACAAACTTAGGAAGGTAGTATTGATGTCTATGTGTAGACCATAACCTTAATTCGGACTTTAAGACCTTGTTTTGAATCAAGAGACGCCTTTGATTAGTCTTAACATTTTGACAAGACTTTTCTGATTTAAGTAGCTTCTCATTCAATTGCTCGATTTCATGTTCGAGGCTTTTGACCTTTTCTATTTCGTTAGCTAAGACACTTTTAAGTTCATTGTATCTTGTTTCAACACGTTTAAAGTCATCTTGAATGAGATAAACAACATCATCTAGCACAATTTCAGATTCACAATCAGTATCATATATGGATTCTTCAGACTCAGAGCAACTAGATTTTATACTTACCTTAGAGTAAGTCAGAGAGACATTTTCATCTTCAGTGGTAGCCATTAGTGCTTGCTCGGTTTGCTCCTGTTCAGAGCTGTCACTTTCTTCACTATCGCTCCAGGTTGCTTGGAAAGTTCTTTCTTTTCTCACAAGGGGACATTCAGCTTTGATATGCCCACTCCTGCCACACCTGAAACAACCTACAGGACTACTACTACTGCTACCATTCGTCTCCTTCCTAGACTTATTATTCCTATTAAAACTATTATATCCAGCTCTACTGTCATTAGATTTCTGACTGTCACTCTCCTTCCCTTTTGAGTTTGAGATAGCCTTATTTCTATCTCTTCTATATTTAAGGAGTTTACTTACATGTTTCGACAGTAAGGCAAGTTCCTCATCATCATAGTTTTCAATGTCTTCACTAGTTGCTTCAACATTTGTCTTAAATGCTATTGATTTCTTTGTTTTGTTCTCATCATTATCCTCTTCACTCTTCAGAATCTCTTCATGAGTAGTTAGAGAACCAAATAACTCATCTAGATCAATTGATGCTAAACTCTTAGACTCCTCTATAGCTGTGATTTTAGGTCTCCACTGCTTAGGAAAAGACCACAAAATTTTTCTAACAAGATCCTCATTATCATAAGTTTTTCCTAGGGCATGCAGTTTATTAACTATATTCTGAAACCTATCGAACATATCTTTTATTGACTCACCAGGATTCATTTTAAACAGTTCAAATTCATGTTTCAGCATATTAATACGCGATGACTTGACTAGATTAGTTCCCTCATACGTGACACACAGTTTATCCCAAATTTCTTTAGCAGATAAACAGCTAGAGATTCGGTTGAATTCTTCCTTACCGAGTGCACAGTACATGAGGTTCATTGCCTATGCGTTCTTCTGAAAACGTTTTTCATGTCCTCTTCATTCCATTTGTCAGCTTCATTCTTTACATTAATCGATCTGTCGATCACTATCTTCCACAGAGCAGGATTCGTCGACTTGATGAATAGCTCTATCCGATTCTTCCAATAGCCATAATGAGCACCTTCAAACTTTGGAGGCCGATTTTGTGAGAAACCGTCTGCAAGAAAAACAGTGTTTATGGAAGTAGCTGCCATTTTGATGAACAGATAAGAAAAATCAAAGATAAGAGAGGAGGGATATCACCGGATCTTTTATCGCTTGTTGGCAGAGGGATCGGTCAGCGGCAGGTTAGCTCCGATACCAAATGAAGAATTTGATCCTTCCTCTTAGCCGATCGTCTTTGTGAAGAGGATCACTCTAGAAGCCCTAGAATGAATAATGTAAGCTTCTGCTCTGATGTTTCCTCAAGAACGACGCGGATGAATGGCGAAGGTGATTAAGTGAGAGTCAGTACACTCCGTTTTGGGCTAAGATGAACTTGAGCCCAATAGCACTTAACTTTCCTTACGTAGATTGAAACGAAACCGAAGTGAAGCTCCGAGGGCTGCTTCAATGGCTGAAGCAGCTAGATTGAATAAGAACACAGATACGCGATTTAACGTGGTTCCACCAGGCACTTAGGCTCTGATGTACATCCACGCTCGAAGGTTTCCCTTCGAGATAGTCAATCTTATTAAGCAACAAGCAGCACCAACAATTTACAAGATGATAAGAACACATATTGCTCCCCGCAATCTTAACCACAGCTCCCTGCTGATATACCACTCTTTAGAACAAATCTCTCCAACTCCTCGTATGAATTGATTTGCTTCGGAAGGCTACTGCACTCTTTACTTTTCAGATCGATGCCTTACGAAGCTGGTGATCTTCGGTTTATATGGAGATGAAGCCCCGCTCCACTTTCCTTATCTGCAAGAAATCAGATCAAATAATGATACTGATTTGATCTGCATACAAAATCAACAACAGACTTGCTCTTATTTGAGCAGTTAGAACGGGAAGATTGAAAAGAGATAATTCCAGGCTTTTATTGAGCCAACACTTACCTGGAAATTAAGACGGAAAGTCTTAGTTTTGTCAACAAGGTGTCGTTTCTACGGAAAGTTCTATCTTTCCGGAACCATCGGTTTAATACCTAATAGTGTTTGATTCGGTTATGGTTAAACCGTGATGTTATCTGATGATGTTTGGCACCTAGTGTATACAGGTGGAAATTAAAGCCTCGCTAGCTAGTCCTCCGCTGGGAACATCGATGGATACGGGTTCCTACCGGGTGATGGGAATTGGGTATTGTTAGCCCCAATCGATTCACGGTAGATGGGTACGGATAGCCCCAACCGGATGATAAGAGTTGGGAGGAATTAGCCTCGACCGGATGATGGGAGTTGGGTATTGATAGCCCCAATCGATTCATGGTAGTCGGGAAGAATAGCGACTCTTGTGGAGTCCCTATTACAGGCTCAAAAAAAGTTGTTCGAGGTTGATCTCGATGTTGTGTGGTACTATTAGAATAGTTCATGGGATGTCATAATGACTTGTGATTATGTGTGTTAATATCTCACATATAGATCATGATTGGGATGATGGATTAATATTCCTTGTGACAAGTCATTCGATATATGGTAACGGTAATCTCCGTTACGGAAGGATGATTGTGTAATTACTGGTTTGCGTTGTTAATTCCATTAAATGTGTTTATTCATATTTATACGGAATAATCATGGTAATGGACTGACCCCGAGCCACCCACCAGTTTTGCAGGAATTTCCTGGACAAGCAATGGGCCACCGGAGTTTCTTAAGGATTGCCGGAGCAGTGGATCATGAGACGGTGTAATGGCGACTTGGAGAATTGCTCTCAAGTCGTTGGGCCCAATTCCGCTGTAAATGTTTTGACGATTAATACCCTATTTTTATGGTTGGTTTGAAAGTAGTTGGTCAAAGTTGTATTTTTCAACCTTTGAGTCATTGTTTGTCCCGGGACACGTTGTCGTTTTACATTTCATAAAATTAGGGTGTTACATTTTGGTATCAGAGCCGGCTTCCTCCTGTTTCTCGGGTTACCAAGAAACACTGGAAGATCGGTCTGGTGCGGGAGTTATTCTGGTGATTTTAAAAGAAAAAGGGTATTAAGTTTTGACGGATTTTAAACCAAGGTTTAAAAGTGAAAGGTTTTTCACAGGCACCGGTCTCAGATCCCTGCATCATGGCACCGACACAGAAACCTCCACGGTGAGACGTTCTTGAGTTCTATACCTAACGTTGTTGAAATGATTCGTTATTATGACGATGGTGGGTGTGGCTGATATAGATGTTACAGGATATAAGTAAGAATTTATTTGCTTATCGCGCGAATGATAAGGGTTCCGACAAGGATACAAACAACAACAAGGACTGCTAAGAAAGTTTTGTAGGTAACTTATATGTTTCTATTACGAAAATCACTATTAGCCTTGTTCCTGGCGGAAGATGCAGATGACGCAGTAGTATCTGGAATAGTCTCTCCTGAAATTGCCTGTCTTTCACTTCCGAAGGTATGCTCGTAGATGTTTAATTTTCATAAGAGACCATTGATCACGACTTTGGCTCGATGTTGCATCAGGAGATCTAACCATGCAAAGTAATTACAATGGTTGTTCATCCTCTGCCACAGGCCAAGGGGATAAATGAGTTTCTCTCTGGTTAGTTTTAAATGATAGTCGAAACTCGTAAAGTACTTTTGACTTATCGAGCGACGTCTTTTGCAGCTAAAGAACCTTCACCCTGGATTTTCTTCCGTCCAGGATGTTGTTATGATCGTGGCTTCCCCGCACTGGCAAATGGGAATCGTAGCCATTTCTTTGATATAAAAGCGATAAATGAGGTATTTCTTTTCTAACCTCTGTTGTGTCATCCAAAGCATTCCGTTACCGTCTATTTAAAGGGATGAACCCTATCCACCTAGCCCTTGACTTATTGGACCCCTTTTCTTTGTCCATGCGTGCTGACATGAAGTGAGTGGTGTCACCATTATTGTGACCACTCCCTTCTCGAATTTGGCTCCCATAAAAATCAGGTTTCGAAAACTTGACCACCATCACCATCTCTCTTTCGCTTTCCCTCCATTGCTTAGTAAACTCTCTCAATTCCGGGAATGTGCTATCGAGAGGATGGCAGTGTGCGTGACGTGGGATTGGTAATCTTTGCCTTGATCATCTTGTGTGGTCAAATTTTCGTTATCTGGAAGCTGACGTCAGAGACAGCTGAAGAATGACGTCGGGAACTCCATCGCAAGAACTTACATGATGAGTAGACCACTTTAATTTCGTACAACTTTTGTTGTGGTAACTCATGTGTTAAGTTGTGATCTTGCGTTTTGAGTTAGTTGTTTTAAGGGAATAACTGGTTCGAATGTCTAAAGGTGGAAGAGAAGTAGAAAATTATTATTATTAAGAAGGAACTGGGTACATGAACTGGTAGTACAAAACGGCTATTCGGGCCGTGTTTTTAGAACTAACTCCGTGAAAGATCCACTAACTCGATCGGACGCTCTCGCTTCTTTCCCTTGTCAACCTCCAGTATCTTACTTGCCGTTTCTTGAATCCCATCCTTAAACCGTTTCTTTCCACAGCAAATCTTGACTGTTCCCGCTTGGTCTGGTCTTCCTCTGATGGCAACTCATGTCTGCGCAACATGAGCCATGTTAAGCGGAAAGCACCTGCCTACTTTTGGTACAGAGAGAAAAGGGTTTCCGAACTGATCAAAAATGGTACACCACCCTCCCTTTAAATGGAAGGAAAAATTCAGTTCCATAAGTTGACTCATGCTAATGAAACTACCGGCAATGTTAGACATCAGTAACACGTCCGGTATGATCAAGGGACCCAACCTGACGGAACCCTTCCCTTTGGACCTTGCCTTGGAACCCCTTCCAAAGGAAACGAGTTGGTTAAAACTACGATCTAGAGAAATGAAGGAGTTTTCATTCGGAGTCATGTGATTAGGGCAGCTACTATCTAGTGTCCATTCCATTTTAATAGAATCGCAAAAGGGACATAAATCGGTCAAGTAAGGATTACCAGGAGGGACTGGCAGACTCTCAGTGGTGGAAAAAAAGTTGAGGAATGGAGTCGCTCCTGCATTTTTCCTTCCTTCACCGAAAACTTCCATTCGAACCTCCCGTAAGTATTGACGGAATCCCCTCAGAGCACCATGCGGGTGACACTTGGAACCGAGCTTCATCTGGGTTAAATACCCAAGTGAAGGAAACATTGATCTCCGACACAAGATCTACGTAAATCTCTCACTTTCGGCGAAGACACGTGAACGGCTGAGAATCGTCCATCGCATCAGCTCTACTTTTGAGGCTCCGTTAAAGCCTGAACCTGTGTTGTCATGTCGTTCTTTTTGCTTTTGACTTTCGAGTCCGAACGACGGCTTCTTGGGAAAGCTAACCGTAACCTCTTCTTCTTTAAATTGACGCCCTCCCTCTGAGTCATTCTCTAAAGAAAAATGACTTGCTCTGATGAAACGGAAACCTTGAGTGGGGTAAACTTTATGCTTCTGATAGTAATTCTTCTCTTCGTGGCTATCACCTTCATCCTAAAATTATGCAAACACATAGACCGACGAAGGCGTCAAGAAAATCCTCCGAAAGGACCAGTTCGGCGGAGTTGAACAGAAGTCCCATCTCGCATGCCTTAGTATTTCTTCGAATTCATGTTGTAACCTTATTCTCTTTCTTGTGGTTTTTGTCTTGGACATAAGAATGTATTGTCTCAGACGGTGCATACGTTCTTTAATCACTGGCTAGTTGGTAAGAATTCTGTTTCTCAGAATCCCTGTGGATGACAGGTGAACCAAGAGATGCCAATAGATTGTATTGATACTTTAACTAGTGAATTTAAGACGATCTCGTAATTCACACTTGTTTACTCGTACTTGCCGACACTCCCAAGTGGGCAAGGCTCAATGATGGCACCTCCTCTTCCCCTTCTCTTTAAGAACCCCCCCCCTCTCTTCTCTTCTTTCTCTCAACAGCCAAATCATCGGTGGAAATCACAAAGTCCTCCATCGCAGTCGGTTCAAGAATGGAAAGGGTTTACGACGAGGACTACGCCATGATGAAGGCTATCATCCTCGGGACAGGATGCCTCCTTCTCATCGTCTCCTTCTTTTACTTTGTATGTATAAGTTATCGCAGAGGCGTCTTCGATGGACCTGTGGAAGCATTCGAGAAAATGGCGATCATCATCTGTTTAGTGATCTTGTTCTGGCTTGCCTTCCTTTTAGTTTTCTCGAATGAAAAATTAAGTTTTCTCACGATCGTGAATTGCTCTGGTTGGGCACCATTAAAGTTAATTGTCGTCTGATTTCGAGGACGAAATCTTTTTAAGGAGGGGAGAAATGTTACACCCCGAATCTCTGAACCGGAATTTTTTTTTGAATTTTATTCCATACGTTCGGGAAATGACCGCAACTTGATGATTAAATGATTTCGAGACAAGTTAAGTTCACTCATGAAAGGCGGAGCGAGAGGTTAAGCGACCGACTCGACTCTTGCGGTATAGCGTGGAGTGTTCGATACGGTAGACCTCGTTAATCAAATGGTTTTATAATTTGGTTAAGCTCAGATTCCAAATGAAGGTGGGTAAGGGTTAATGGGACATGGTTGCAAGGAAGTCAAGTATTCCACTTAGTTGAGTTGGTTAAGGAACTAAACCAGCAACATAAAGGTCACAGGTTCGAATCCCTGCTCCAGCAAATCCTTTATTTTTTTAGTCTTGAGAAATGATGACATCATAGTGACGTCAGCGTTATGTCATCATATTCCTCCATGAACCAAAACAAAGCCGCCGGTTGTTTTTCGGCAACTCCTCTATAGTTCCGGTAAGAGCCCAATCCTTCATATTATTGATGTTTGTCGGGTTTTGATGATTGTAAAACATCACCCCGTGAATTCACAGCTCTCCAGCTCCATTATTGGCCTGAGTAACGCCAAAACAGAGTTACCCCATCGACCACACTAACAACCGACCATTCATTCCTTTCTTTCTCGTGACCTTGACTTTTGGGTACTCCAGATGGCATCGAGAGGCTTCAGAGTCGGCTATAAAAAGCCAACAAGCCTTCGACTTTGAGTCACGGAACCTCACCGTCGTAGCTCGGACGAGAGTTGCGGCGGAGCGTCCCAAACATGCCCAACCCTTGGAAAATACAAACCTGACATCGTCTTAAGCATGGAAATATTTTCCAACCTTCAAAAGGAAGTTTCGTGCGAAAAATAGGGAAATCCAAGCTTCACCAAAATGGAGCCTTTGTCTCCTGCAACTTGGGGAAGAAGATGGCAAAATTGCAGTTTGGTCACCTGACTTTCTAAGTTACATCATAATCCTTCAGTTTAATTTTAATTACTGTCGCAGTCTTAAACTATCAACTTGTGACAGATTCGGCCCAACTAACTTTTCAGTTAGTACAATTTGACCCGGAAGTTACGGAAGTCCGTTAAGTTCTTATTTCGAACCGATTCGAGCTACGGAATCAATCTTGAAGTCAACCGGCTCGTGTTATAGGTGGGTTGGTTCAAGGGGGTAAATTCCTAATATTTTTATTAGTTAATTTACATTCCATTAACTAAAATTGTTTAATTAAGTATTCCCATTCCCATTTATTTTGGAAATGAGCTCCGGTAATCACCCTAACACAAAACATTGGATTTATCGGATGAATAGAAGTGTTGGATTATTGGATAAGTGTTATACTCCTTAGTATGACGTAATAATTGGATACGGGTTCCTACCGGGTGATGGGAGTTGGGTATTGTTAGCCCCAATCGATTCACGGTAGATGGGTACGGATAGCCCCAACCGGATGATAAGAGTTGGGAGGAATTAGCCTCGACCGGATGATGGGAGTTGGGTATTGATAGCCCCAATCGATTCATGGTAGTCGGGAAGAATAGCGACTCTTGTGAAGTCCCTATTACAGGCTCAGAAGTAAGCCTTATCGATGATGGCGTAGAGGTTAGCTAGGCAGGAAGAGGGGACGCCCTGTTGATTGGTGAAAGTTGTTCGAGGTTGATCTCGATGTTGTGTGGTACTATTAGAATAGTTCATGGGATGTCATAATGACTTGTGTTTATGTGTGTTAATATCTCACATATAGGTCATGATTGGGATGATGGATTAATATTCCTTGTGACAAGTCATTCGATAGATGGTAACGGTAATCTCCGTTACGCAAGGATGATTGTGGAATTACTTGTTTGCGTTGTTAATTCCATTAAATGTGTTTATTCATGTTTATACGGAATAATCATGATAATGGACTGACCCCGAGCCACCCACCAGTTTTGCAGGAATTTCCTGGACAAGCAATGGGCCACGGGAGTTTCTTAAGGCGTGCCGGAGCAGTGGATCATGAGACGGTGTAATGGCGACTTGGAGAATTGCTCTCAAGTCGTTGGGCCCAATTCCGCTGTAAATGTTTTGACGATTAATACCCTATTTTTATGGTTGGTTTGAAAGTAGTTGGTCAAAGTTGTATTTTTCAACCTTTGAGTCATCGTCTGTCCCGAGACACGTTGTCGTTTTCCATTTCATAAAATTGGGGTGTTACAATTCATCCAAAAAAAAAAGATTTCCAATGGGTCAAATACCTTAATAGCCCCGAAACTTTTGGCTCGGTTACATTTCAGTCTCGAAACTCCAATTTGCACTACAAAAAACACGGCGTTTAGCATCGGCGAGACCCCATCTTAGCGTCGGTCACCGGCTGACGCTAAATTATTTAGTGTCGGTCAAAAAATGACGCTAATTCTTACGACGCTAAATTTTATCATCATTTCAATGGCGACCAACGCTAAGATAACCACAACCAACGCTAAATAACGGGTTGACCGAATGGGTGGCTGACCAACCCAATTTTTCATTTTTTATTTTTATTTTCATTTTTTTGTTTTTCAATTTCCGGTAGATATTGGTTTTTTCATCCTCTACTTCGATTTAGGTTTTTTTCGTCCTCAGCTACTCCGACTACCTTCCTCTACTCCGACAACACCATTTCCACCATAAAACATCGTTAGAGGGATAGATCTATTGATTTGGGTTGTAGTTGTAGATCTGAGTTTTAAGAGGGTTGAGTTGTGGATCTGAGTTTTTAGAGGGTTGAGTTGTAGGAAGGAGGAGGAGGAACTAACGGTGGAGGAAGGACGAGGAGGAGCTAGACGGTGAGAGGCTTGCGGTTCGGAGCGGGGAGCTCGCTAAAGAACATTCCATCGGGGATCTTGATGGGGAGTCTGAGGGTGATGAGGGCTGCTCAGTCTTGGAAAAAGAGATATGAGTTTGAATGAGGGAGAAGAGAGATGGAGAGAGTTTGAATGAGGGAGAAGAGTGATCTGAGTTTGGGTTGAGAAGTGATTTCAGGGATTTAGAAGGGATACGAGTTTTATTGGGAGAGAGATTTTAGGGTTTTAGGGTGGTGGCTAAGAGAGGGAAAGAAACAAAGTAGGTTAGAGAAAGTTGAGAGAGGTGTAAAATGAAGGTTGTCACCGTCCAAGGGGTTTAAATAGGATCGTGTATTAGCATCGGCCGATGACCGACGCTAAATATGGTTCTGGGTAAGGGCTTCATTTTTTACCCAAAACCATATTTAGCGTCAATTTTTTCCAGCATTTAGCGTTGGTCGGCTTTCGACCGACGCTAAACCACGGTCAAACGCGAGTCAATGGTTTAGCGTTGGTCATTTCACCGACCGACGCTAAACTGTTTCGATGTAAGCGAAACTAATCCTTTTTTGTACTGTTGTTTCCGACTCGTCCTGTTAGTATGGATGTCGTTACTCATTGGTACTATTCATGCCTCCGTCGAGATTTTCCAGTGGTTTTGCCACACCAGCGCTCCATGTCACTTAAATTAATAATGAATAATGCCCCACCCAAAACGATTTAACCCATTCGAATTAACCTCACTACCTGACCCAACCTTCTAAACCTAACCCAAAAATAAAACCCTAAGTGTCTTCTCTTCGCACTAGCCAACCCACGAAATCCTACAACTCTTCTCTTTTTCCTCTGTCTTCTCTTTGCACCAGACTTCTGAGTAACTCCACATGCCTACAACTCTTCTCTTCTTTCCGGACAACAATCTCCATTCATCTCTTTTGATTAAGTTTCTAATTGCCTCTAGCCATAGCAGTTCGAAATTAGCTTCTCCCCTGAAGCTCTAGCAGAAACTTTATATGTATTCAAGCTTTACTAGATTTCGAGTAAAAATGAAAATATCCTCGAGCCGACTGAAGAAAGTGGTTGGAAAAGGCGAACAGAGGGACATAATGCTCCAGATTACGGTAAGTGGTCCCAAACTAATTCACTTTTTGGTAGTGGTGGTAGGTCACAAAATTTTGTCTGTATTCTAGGGTTTATCAGTTTTATTAATTGTTTTTGTCCATATTTGCATACCTTCAAACTTCATTCTTATGCATACAGGTGACAAATAGTTTTTTCAGCTTGGAATTCAACTTGAAAGAGACACTAAGAGAATTTGGATACTAATGAAAAAGTTAGGTGGATAGATTATGTAGATGCAGACTTGATTTCAATGGTGGAAATCATGCAGATGGTTGTGGAGTTGGGGGAAGCTAGACCCGTGGACATGCATTGGCTTCGACCAGGTACGAACATTAACTACGGACTTATGCCATTGCGATGTGACAATGATGTGGTGCAAATGGGTTTAATGGTGTCAAACGTGAAGATAATTAGCTTATTCGTGACATCAAAAGATGGTGAGGTATCTGACGACTTAGAAATGAAGATGAAAGTAAGGATGATAATGACTATTGTCCTGGGAGTGACTCCGATGACAATATTGTTTTTGAAGATGACCAGATGGACCCTTTTAATGATGAAGACATTCGGGATAGGTACTTCAAATCATTTGAGGTGTTTAGGGGTGCTTTCCCAAGAATGATAAGGGACGCTGCTATTGCATTTGCAAGGACAACTGTGTAACATCCGTCCCGGATCAACCCGGTGAAACCCATGGTCGAACCGTTCTTGAGTGTTACTATGCGGGAAAATCAACATAAAACATAATTGAAATCAAACTTTGATTAAAACCAACAAAGAGGCCTCCAATAATCCGTAAAAACCACAAAAAAATCGTGTACTGTCTCATTCCAACATAAAACCATAAAAACCAACATGAACTCGAAAGTTACATAAATCCATAGAAAATCCCCGCAATTTTTTCAGTGACCAAATTGAGATTTGGTCCACTAAACCAAATCAACCACAACCAATCATTTATTATTAAATATCCTATCAATCATTTAATATTTTGGACAATTAATATAATTAATAGTGTTATGATTTGCGGCTATTTATTTCAATATGCCGCTGTTTATTTAAATGCGCCGAAAATCTTTGAGAATCCTATTTAGTTAATTTGTTTCTCTTTTTGCCGTTTCTTTATCTCTTCATAATTAAGAATATTGTTATCAGTACAATTCAAACACCACCAATAAGTTTCAGATAACACCATTCCGCCATTCAAACACCATTCTCTTGCTCTTTCTTTCTTTTTCAATCCTAGTAATATAATAAGCAACCATGGATAATCATGGTTGGTTCGATCTGAACAAGTCTCTGGAAATCGACCTTAACATATTGCCAGATTTCACGGACGAACAAGATTATGACGAGTATATCGAAGTTCAAAATAATGATGATTGGAATGACATCGGTACTGAAGAAGGTTTGTTAATTGTTCGATGTATTTTCTACTCCTTCTCTATCATCTTATTTGTCATGCTTTATATTTTCAGTCAACTGAAAGCCTCATGTTTTTTGTTAGTTTCAAATGTTCCGTCGGCGGATGCGTCTACCAATTTGAAGAAGATTATTGATGGGCAAGGTTTGTTTTTAATCACTTAATTCCGATCTTGATGCTGAGGTTTGTTGTCGTTTGAGAAGTTCATGCTTTTTTAATTCGTTACCCTTGTTACTTGCTTGTACTAGTACAGTCCTCTTTTCTTCTAATCATGATAGTACAGTCCTCTTTGCTTGTACTTGCTTGTACTAGTACAGTCCTCTTTCCTTCTAATCATGATTTTGTCTCTGCATTGTATATCTCCAATATCCAGTGCATAAATTCATTTCCTACTGATGTCATTTTGATAGATGTGATCCCACTAAACCCCAGCTCGCTCAATGCTTTCAATTTAGGCTCACTTGGAGAGCCTTTCATCACTTATACAATCCTATTCGGACTGCACTTAGTGTATAGAGTTTTGGCATTGTTCCTGCAAAGTTCAAATAAAAAGGTTAACTTCAGCATAGTCAGGTTCGCAATTCAATTACTACAAGCTGTCCTAGTACAGTTACTAGCAGCTAACTGTCCTAGTACACTAAGTTGAACATTTAGTTACTAGCAGCTGACTGTCCTAGTTACTAGCAGCTAACTGTCCTAGTACACTTAGTTGAACACCAGCAGCTAATTGTCCTAGTACACCTAGTTGAACACTTAGTTGAACACAAAACACCAAACACCATAGTTGAACAGCCAAACACCAAATTCAGAAATAGTAACACTAAAAAACAACAGCTAATCTTTAGTTGAACACTAAATACCACATAAAACACTTAAAACACTGTTTTGAACCATCCTTCAGAACAATAGCAGTCTTAGTTCATTAATTAACCTAGCTATGTAATAGCGAACAAATTACGACTACATAGGTTGTCCAAGTGCAATTGCAAACCAAAATCGTATTTGAGACTATAACTAAGTTGTCCTAATGCACCTAACCAAATATACCTGTCCTAGTACAATGAAATTTATGCGGAATCTTATTGACAAATACCAGCAGCTACGGTTCGATTTACAATCATGGGAAAGCCTCTACTTACCTCAGACAACTTCTTCCCAGGGTCAGAGTGATGATTTTGAGAATACAACGAGGGATTCCAAGTCGGCTAACTTCGTCGGAACTGAAAATCAGAAACAGGGGAAGAATTGGACGAACAAAAATGCGAGTTAGTATTAGGTACGCTATACCGGGCGTTAGGACGTAGAGGAGAAGAGTTGGATCCCAAACGAACTCTTACCTGTAGTGGGGACTAATCGACAGACGAGAATAGACTCGCCGACAGATTTGTTTGGGGTGTGGACTGCGGCCTGGTGGTCTAATCAGCAGAGTGGAAAGAATGTGGGTGTCGGAGTGAATTGATTTGTCGATGGAATGAGGCCTGGTGACCGTCAGTGAAAAGGCGTCGGATAGGGTTTGTAGTCGGCGGCCTGGTTTGGGGGTATTATCGGACCGATTTGCTTGGCAGAATCGGCGGCTCACGCGTGGGAAGTCAATGTGGGTGTGAAAATCGGAGAGAGGTCGCCGTGGGTAGCTATTTCACCGCCGGCGCCGACTTTGTGAAATCGGTGAGGGTTTTTGGGAAAAGGAAGAAGACGACGTGCGGTAAGTGGGATGTGGGGAAAATCCAAAAAGGGGATTTTTACTTATTTGTTATTGGCGTTAAATCAGGGGGTATCTAATTGATTTCGTCCCTTTTTTTCGTTTTCCCTCATTTATTTTGTTTTTTCTGGTTTTTTGTTTTTTTATTGCATTGGATTTGTTCAGCTAAATCTAGGCCCTTGATTCAGTTCTGATGGCTGATATTAATTTGGTCTAGTAGACCAAATTTAAGCCTTGGGCTCCCAATATAATCCGGAAAATCCCCCCAAAATATCTAAAGTCAACCGAAATATGAAACAGGTCAACTCCAAGTAGGCTTTAGTCTTCACCTCATAGCTTCAGTCCAGAACTTCTCGAAATCCACCCTCAACTCTGAACACCGACACCACTCTCACTAGCCACGAGATCCTGAAAATGAGAAAGGGGATCAATTTCCTATTGAAATTGAGTGAACCCACTACAAGGAACAAAGCATATAGTCGCAGGCAGAAAACAAGCCTGCGACTAAGTTTGTCGCGGGCAGCCAGCTTAGTTGTAGGCGCCCGCGACTAAATTAAGGCTTAGTCGCGGGCAGCCTGCGACTAAGCTTGGCCCGCGACAAACTTAGTCGCAGGCGGCCCGCGACTAAGCCCAGGCCCGCGACTATATATCAATTATAATCGTGGGCCGCCTGCGACTAAGCTTGGGCCCGCGACTAAGCTTAGTCGTAGGCGCCTGCGACTAAACAATGTGCCTGCGACAAACCAATAATTTAGTCGCGGGCCGCCTGCGACTAAGCGTTTGGCCTACGACTAAAAATTTGAATGACCTCCCCCTCCGGACCTTCAGAAGCTCATTCTCTCAACTCTCTCTCAATTTTCCTCTCAACTCCGACTGCAAGGCGCGATTTTCCTCTGTTCTCTCCAATTTCTACTTGTTTTTGGTAAGTATTATCCCTAATCTGTTCTTCTTGTCGTTGTTCTATGCGTTCTGGAGTTAATGTCGATCTATCACGATGATTTGCAGGGATTTGCGACGTATTTTCGTTCGATTACTGTTATTTGGACTGATTCAGGTCGTTCTTGGTAAGAATTTCAATGTACGATTTTGTTAGGGGCAGATTGTTGTGTGTATTGTGAAATTTTTCAACATTTTTGCCGTCTTGAATCTAAAATATGTGTTGTTATTGACATTTTGCAGACTTGTTCATCACGTTTTTGGGGCTTTTTAAAGTTTCATCGTATTGAATCACTAATTTCTGCTTGGTAAGGGTTAATAATGTTAGTTAGTGTTACTGATTTGAGCTTATGTGTTGTAATAATTTATTTCATTTTTTATTTTGTAATCAGATTCGAACTTGGTGTCCCGTTGTTATTGGAGGGGAAATACCATAGCAACGGTGTAGTAGCGGTAATTTATAACAGTATTTAGGTGAGAACACTACGATCCAACGATTTATTTATTTAGTAGTAATTTTGTTGAATATTTATTCTGTTGTCTAAGTTGTAGTTTCTGTTATTTTCAGATATTCGGTTACGTCTCTGTTTGATTAGCACTCGTCCTCCAGTATTCAGGTTGGTAATTACTTTATTACATCCAATACTTGTTTAATTAGCTATTAAAAACATGGTTAATCAACTTAAAAATGAATAGATTTATTTATGTTATATTATCACAAATTGTAAATGAGTAAAACATGCTAGTTAATCTTTGTGAACTTACTTTCAAAGTTAAATGGGAGATTTAGAATAAAAATTGAATTTGGTTTATAAGCTTTTAAAATAAAAATATTATGCATGTCATATGCTTTATTACAATTAAAATCAATGAATAGTTATGCATTTCATCATAGTACTTAATTAATTATATGAAGTTGTGAAATTTCAAACAATATATATGCATGTAATCGTATTAGTTACAACTTTATATATAATTTAATTTAATTAGAAACATATATACTTGTACATAAATGATTAGGAGATATAATTAGGCAAACTTAGTCAGTGGTACTAAGTTACGTAGACATCTCTAATATTATACCTTACTTATTCTCTACTCAACTGTTACTAATTAACAGCCTCTAGATAGATGGACAAATCTTGGATACGAAAGGCTCGTCATACTCCCGAGTATTATGTCGGCCTTCAAAAATTCCTGGACTTTGCTGTCTCTAATGCACCTGATGGAGTGAATATCCTCTGTCCTTGTCCCAAGTGCAAGTTCAAGAAGTGGAGGCCAAGGCAGGAAGTTAATGACCACCTGCTCCATTCAGCTTTTCCATCTTCTTACGCTGTTTGGAATTTGCATGGCGAGTTAGCTACTGAGTTTCTGCCCCCGGTTGCTGTGAATATTCCAGTCGCAATGGTCACTGAAGAAGTAAATCTGCCAGCAGTTGAGGTACCACCGATAATTGAGCCAACCATGTTCCAGAACATGGTGAATGACGCATTTGGAGTACAATTTCAAGAAGACCCACCTCCTACTGAATTAAATGTGCCTGTTGAGACTGAAACTCAACAACCACCTTCTACAGACATACCAATGCCGGATGTCAGGACTCAACTCCCAGATGATGATGTCTTTCGAATTTTACAGGACGGTGAAGTGCCCTTACATGATGGTCGCACTAAGTTCACAAAACTGTCCTTCATGATGCGTTTATACCACATCAAGTACTTACACAAGATAAGTGACAAAGCTATGACTATGCTTCTGGACTTGCTCAATCAGGCTTTTATTGGTGCCAAAATTCCTCAAACCAACTATGAAGCAAAGAAGACGATCAGAAAACTGGGTTTGTCTTACCAAAAAATTGATGCATGCAAGAACGATTGTTTACTATACATCGGAGAAGATAGTGCAGCGATGCAGTGTCGAGTGTGCGGAGTTGCTCGATTCAAGGATGTAAAAAACAGGACTGAATACAGTTCTTTACTCACTTTATTGTAATTGACAATTTGTTTTGTTTGTAAGGTCTTTGGTACTGCTGCTGCTGCGGAGTCGTCTACATCTGGGAATGTTTCTTCCACGATGCCACACAAGCCAGCTTATGTTCAACAGCTGGAGAATAGGGTATCCCAGCTGGAGACTATACTGAGGTCAGTTGCACCCTCGCATTTTGTTGGATCATCCAGTTCAACCGCCGTTCCTCAGACACAGGATCAGCAGCCCTATGTGCCACAACCGCCGACCTATCATCAGACCTCTCAGCCGACCGATCAGTCTCAGTTCGCTGATATTGATTTTGACCTAGACAACCTCCCCGCTCATCTTGCCTCCTGGATCAATAATGTGAGTGAATTTATTTATGCTAGCAATTAACTTATAATTTCACACTACTTAATTATTAACTAGTTGTTCATTGTCGATTGTAGCAGCCTTGGGATGCCCCCGTGTACCAGAACCAGAACCCGGGGAATGATCAGTAGCCGTCTCCTCTCCTTTCTTTGGATGTTGTTGTATTTAAGATATTGTGTCATATTTATACATTTGTTAGGATGTGTTGTACTATAGTTTGATAAACTAGTTTGTTGTTCTACTAATAATTAAGTATTTGATTATGCAATACTTGGTTTTCTACTACTAATATGATCATATATTAATTGTTTAATTTGAAAATTGATCATCCTGAAAAATGTGAATTCTAACCGAAATCGTGGGTTTAAAACCACAAATCAGCTGACCAAATCGAACAGGCCACAAACAAAAACTGGTTAAAAACCAAATCAGCTGGCCAAATCGAAATAGGGTCCCACAGGTGATTTGTCGCGGGCAGGCCTGCGACTAAGTTAGTCGGGGGCCAATCTTTAGTCGCAGGCGGCCCGCGAGTAACTTAGTCGCGCGCCTCGACTAAGATTGCCGCGACTAACGTCGCAGGCCTGCCCGCGACAAATGATGAGCTTAGTCGCAGCGAATTTAGTCGCGGGCGTCCTGGTCTTAGTCGCAGGCGACGCCTGCGACTAAATCACTCTTTTGTCGCAGGCCTGCCCGCGACTATATTCGACCGGGCCTGCGACTATATTATATTTTTTTTGTAGTGACCCACCGGGCCTACCTACACGTTGGCCTGTTCTATGGAGCGGTTCCAACTCCGCACAACACATACAACAGTGGAACCAACCCAACTTCTTTCCATATTTTATTTCCCAAAAAACAGTCTAGGTGATCACGTTGGTCAATTCTCGTTCATATGCACAATTCTAGCAATAGCATAATATTGAATAATACACCAATCCACAGCACTCACACACAACGTCAATATATCACATCCATCAACCAAGGCACAACCACAAACACAATCACACGAACAATCACATTCATATTATCTAGGTGAGTTATTAGGCACCAAGGAGTTGTCCACACCACCACCGCCGGCCATCACATCAACCAGACGCATCCACTAGGGATCCTTCCACGAAGGAGAACAACATCCGACGCATCCTCAAGGGATCCTTCCACGAGGAGAACAACAACCATCCTTGGTATCCAACCAAGGGATTCACCCCAGTGAATCAGACTCAATCCATCGGTATTTCGGGTGGAGCAGTGTGGGCTCCTTCAGGTTCTACTTTCACATACAAGTTCCAACGTCTTATCTCCAACTCATCACATCACATTTACAACGAGGGCACATTTCACATCATCCACAACCACATCACAATGCATAGTTTACTGCACATCCCATTGTTCCACGCTCCTGTCATAGCCCCAACTTACACATCACAATAAATCAAAAGGTAACTGGCTAGCTCACCGGCCACCCCCACCTGCAAGTACAGGGGAGGCCATGTCGTGAGTCTAGGGGTCACCCACCTGTTGCTCATGTTCAGAGCGACCCCACATTGGCAGGGCCACTCTCCTGCATACACAACTGACAATTCATAACATCATAGCACTTGCACTCATTTCCCAATCATTCTAACTCTCACTTCTATGTCAATCCATTAATCCATTCATTTTAGTCCACACTCGACCCACATCACAACAATCACAACACAATCAACCACGACAATCATCAATAGCAATTAAGCACATTCACAATTTAGTTTATCCCCTTTTACACTCATCATTTTCATGCATCACCTAGGTTTAATCTAGTCGAAATTGGAACTCCTCACACTGTCCAGACTACCTACACAACGCTAAGCCCTCACCTGGAATAGAAGACGAGGCTCTAATCGTCTTCTAGTTCCCCAGAAACCTGATTTCCCATCCACCAAACTCGTACCTCTACCCTTCCTCACTGCTCACGACCTACACCCAGAAACCCAAAATGGAGGTTATATATCTCTTCTCCTCGTCGCTATGAATCCATAGCAACAAACGGAACTCAATTCCGACGTCTACAGCTCCGGAATCACCCTTTGAAGATTGCTAGAAGTTGGTTCGTCAAAGAATTTCGCGGAGAGAGAAAATGAGTTGAAACTTATGGATTTCCGTGCAAATCCGTCCTTTTGTATGCAGGTTAAGAAACACGGCATGTTTCACAAAGCACGGCGTGTTTCTTTACACTACACGGCGTGTTTCACAAGACACGGCCGTGTACCATGCACTGGAAGTTTCGACGAGAATTGCACGAATTAGTGCACGACCGTGTAACTCACAACACACGGCGTGTTTTATAACACACGGCGTGTGTTATAACACATGGCATGTGTTATAACACACGGCATGTGTTCTTCACAGTCCAACACACTCACTTGTATCTTCAACCCGACTTAGACCCGAACGTCCTGAACCTCAATGGGACCTCTCCAGCACCGATTCCAGCACTCTGGTCAACCGAACTTGAGTCTCAACTCGTTTGGTTGGGCGGGGATGTTACAAGTCTCCACAACTTCAAGGATTTCATCCCCGAAATCATCCCTAACTCATCCTATTG
This sequence comes from Linum lewisii, assembly GCA_034768395.1. Classification (NCBI taxonomy): domain Eukaryota; kingdom Viridiplantae; phylum Streptophyta; class Magnoliopsida; order Malpighiales; family Linaceae; genus Linum; species Linum lewisii. Next base: position 41,627,489 of record CM068304.1, on the reverse strand, counting down.
ACATGATATCAAAAACACAGTAGAAATTGCAGCAATTAAAACATCATATCAACTCCGGAATCCCCTAACGACAATGTCACAATCCCACTTCAAACTACTCAACGATCTCACACCCAAAAACCCATCATCCTCAATCTACCCGGAACATCAGACATCCCATAGCTCCCCTAAGACCAACACCACCGAAACAACGGCAAGGCAAGCTCACTAAAGGGAAACCATACCTGAATTATAAGCTTCCACCAACTCTGGATACCGTCTCTTCATACTCTCCTCGGTCTCCCAAGTAGCCGACTCGCTCTCGTGGTTCCTCCATACCACCTTGAGCTGTGGAATCTGCTTATTCCTTAAGACCCGAACTTGCCTATCCACTATCGCCACCGGCTTCTCCTCATAAGTCAAGTCTTGCTCAATCTCCACTTCCTCCGGCTGAATTACATGCGAAGGGTCCCCATGATACCGCTTATGCATGCTCACATGGAACACGTTGTGTATCCTTTCCAGCTCATTTGGCAATGCCAGCACATAAGCCATCGGATCTGACTTAGCTAGAATCTCATAAGGACCGATATACCGAGGCGCCAACTTCCCATTCCTACCGAAACGCATCAGCCCCTTCCACGGCGACACCCTCAAGAATACCTTCTCTCCGACCTCAAAACTCTGCTCTCTAGCACGACCATCTGCATACGCCTTTTGCCTATCTTGAGCCGCCCTCAACTTATCCTTGATAACCTTAACACGATCAGCTGTCTCTTGCACAACTTGAGGACCCGACAACACCCTCGCACCTTCCTCATCCCAACACAATGGCGCCCTACACTTCCTCCCATACAAAGCCTCAAAAGGGGCGGACTTCAAACTACTATGATACGAGTTATTGTAGGCGAACTCAACCAAAGATAGCAATTCAGTCCAAGGAGTTTGAAACTCCATGGCACAACTCCTCAACAACTCCTCCAAGGTAAGGATCGTCCTCTCCGATTGTCCATCAGTCTGAGGATGATACGCCGTCGAGAATTTGAGCTTAGTTCCCAACGCCGTGTGCAGCCCCTCCCAAAAGTTAGACATGAAACTCGGATCACGATCAGAGACAATGGATTGGGGAACTCCATGCAACCTTACCACTTCCTCTATATACAACTTGGCCAACTCCTCCACACTAGGCTTAAACCGAATGGGTATGAAATGAGCAACTTTCGTCAAGCGGTCGACTATTACCCACACAGCATCCTTCCCCTCTCTTGTCGGCGGAAAACCTAACACAAAATCCATAGTGATGTCCGCAAACTTCCATTCCGGAATCGGTAGAGGCTGCCGGAGCTCTATGCTCTGCCTTCGTCTTTTGACAAACCAGACAAGTTGACACGAAGCGAGCTACATCCTTCTTCATTCTCGGCCACCAAAAATTCAATTTCAGATCATGATACATCTTAGTTATACCGGGATGCATATCATACATCGAAGAGTGAGCTTCTTCCAAAATCTCCTTCCTTAACCCTTCCACCTCCGGCACACACACTCGACCCTTGCACTTCAACGGTCCTTCAACCACCTCAAAACCATTATCCAAACCCCTCTCGACTTCCTCTCGAATAACCACTGGAGTAGCGTCTTTGAGCTGCTCCTCACCAATCCTATCATTCAACATTGGTCGAATACTAAGCTTAGCAAGCAAACTTCCCACATCATCTAACTGCATCTCCACTCTCAAGGCCCTAAGATCAACCAACTCTTTCCGACTTAATGCATCCGCAACCACATTAGCCTTACCGGGATGGTAGTCAATGGTGCAATCATAGTCCTTCAAGAGCTCCACCCAACGTCGTTGCCTACCATTAAGCTCATTTTGATCCATAAGGTGCTTAAGGCTCTTATGATCGGTCATGATCTTAAACGTCTCACCATACAGATAATGCCTCCACAACTTCAAGGCGAACACCACTGCAGCTAACTCCAAGTCATGGGTCGGATAGTTCACCTCATGCACTCTAAGCTGACGTGAAGCATAAGCAACAACCTTTCCATCCTGCATCAGGACGCAACCCAACCCTTGCAAGGAAGCATCACTAAATACCACATACTCGCCACCCTATACCGGCAAGGTCAACACCGGAGCTGAAGGCAACCTCTTCTTCAGCTCCTCAAAGCTCTTCTGACATGCTTCGCTCCACTCATACCTCGACTTCTTCCTCAACAACTTATGCAGATGAGAGGCTATGGTAGAGAATCCCTCAACAAACCTTCGATAATAACCAGCCAAACCCAATAATCTCCTTAGTTGTGACACATCCTTAGGTGGGGACCAATTAACCACCGCTTCAATCTTCTTCGGATCAACCTCCACACCTCTCTTAGAGACCATATACCCAAGGAACAACACCTCTTCCAACCAAAAAGCACACTTCGAGAACTTGGCAAAAAGCTGCTGCTCCCTCAACTTATGAAAAACAATCCTCAAGTGCTCCTCATGCTCCTTCTCATTCCTAGAGTAGATGAGGATATCGTCTATGAACACTATCACGAACTTATCCAAATATTCGTGGAAGACTTTGTTCATGAGAGCCATGAACGCCGCCGAAGCATTGGTGAGACCGAAAGGCATCACAAGAAACTCATAGTGTCCATATCGAGTCCTGAAGGCTGTCATCGGTACCGACCCTTCCTCCACCTTCAACTGATGATAACCCGACCTCAAATCTATCTTTGAGAACACTTCAGCCCCTTGCAATTGATCAAAGAGGCCGTCTATCCTTGGAAGTGGATAAACGATTCTTGATCGTTGCCTTGTTCAACCGCCTATAGTCGATACACATCCGCATCGACCCGTTCTTCTTCTTCACAAACAACACCGGTGCTCCCCACGGGGATACACTTGGGCGGATGAATCCCTTGTCCAAGAGCTCTTGCAATTGTTCCTTCAACTCCTTCAATTCAGTCGGTGCCATTCGATACGGTGGGATGGAGATATGAGCAGTTCCATGAACCAACTCAATATTGAACTCCACCTCACGCTCAATCGGTGCACCAGGTAACTCCTCAAAGACATCCGTAAACTCCCTAGCCACCGGCACCTTCTCCAACTCCTCATTCTGCTCCACCGACACTTGCACCAACAAGGCCTCACACCCTTCTTGAATTAGAGAGAAAGCTTGCATTGCTGAAATTACTCCCATAGGTGCAGAATCCCTCTTCCTAACACCCATGAACACCACCTAGCCAATACCTCTCACCTGAAGCAACACCTCCTTCTTCCGACAATCAAGCAAAGCCCCGTGCCTAGCCAACCAATCCATGCCGAGGATGACGTCGAATTCGTTGAAAGGAAGCACCACCAAATCAGCCAAAAACTCCACACCTCCCACCAACACCTTACAATCTCTACACACACTATCTACCCGAACAGAAGTCCCCAAAGGAGTTCTGACACCCCAACTAACACCCAAACTGCTAGCTACAACACCCAAGCTACTCAAACATTTCTCAGACACAAAGGAATGGGTTGAACCTGAATCAAACAAAGCGTAAACAGGGAGATCCAAGATAGAGATCATACTGGTCACCACGTCGTTCGCATTCTCTGCCGCGCCCTTAGTGAGAGAATACAACCTCCCTTGGTCTCCTCCTGCTCCAACAGGCATAGCATTAGCACCTGTTCCTCGACCAGCACTCGCCACTCCTCGCCCCATACTGCCTCCACCTCTGCCTCCATAGCTCCTAGACGGAGCCCTAGGCCCCTACACTGATCCCACAGACTGAGCTGGTGCATCACTCCTCCTCGGGCAGAAGTTACTCCTATGACCCGGCTGTCCACAAGTGGAGTAGGTCACCGGAGCTGGCCTCAGCAAATGACACTCCCCAAAATGTGGCTTCTTACAGATACCACACATCGGCAACCCTCCCGATGCTCCACTCCTACTCACCGGTCTCGATCTACGGCATGTAGCACTCCTGTGACCGGGGAGACCACATGTATAGCAAACCATCGCACCCCTCTGTGGAGCAGACTGCGCACCTCGGAAGCCGGAATAAGATGTCTGAGCTCCCTTAGCCGGGTGACTATGAGTGACCGAAGGAGAAGGCTGAGTCGACGTCGTCCTCTTTTTCTCTTCCTTTTTCTTGTTCTCCAGCCTTTCCCTCTTCAATGTCGCCGCCTTCACTGACACAAGGCTCCCCATATCAGCGGTGGTGACTCCCTCTTGAATCTCCACTCTTAATCCACTTTAGAACTTACTGATGAGCTTCATTTCCCGATTAGTCCGCTCGTCATACCACTTAGAGAGAGAGGTGAACTCTATGTAGTATGCGAGAACAGACTTCTCACCTTGCTCCAAACTCATGAATTCCTTGGCCTTCTCCTCGCGCCAAAGGTCAGGACAGAACTGGTCACGAAATACCTCAACAAACTCATCCAACTCCATCTCTGGCGGAACTACCCGACTCTGCGGCATCGACTTCCACCAATTCAGAGCATGACCCTTAAACAGGAAGGTCATTGCCGGCACCTTTAGCTCCTCATCAAGTCCCATCTGCAGGAACTTGTACTCACATTCCTGAAGCCACTGCTCAGCCACCTCAGGATCAGCCACTTCCCCACTAAACTCCTCAAAGTTTCAACCCTTCAACAGGCTCAGTTGGAACCTAAGAGCTCCTCCTCCAAATCCTGAGTTCCCGGTGGACCTACTTCCCCTTGCTTGACTGGATTCACTACAGGAGGACATTTAAACAATTCAGTTGACCTTCCAAGAAAATTCAAACAGTTTGACTCATCGATTGCTTTCAAAACTCCCCACCCATTTAAAACAATTTGACAAAAAACCCTTGGAATGTCGGTCCCGTACCGATGTCTCATTCCCTCTCTATACGAAGTTAATTACTCTTCAAGAAGGAAACGATCAACCAGTACAGCAGCGACAAACCAGGCTCTGATACCATTTGTAACATCCACCCCGGATCAACCCGGTGAAACCCATGGTCGAACCGTTCTTGAGTGTTACTATGCAGGAAAATCAACATAAAACATAATTGAAATCAAACTTTGATTAAAACCAACAAAGAGGCCTCCAATAATCCGTAAAAACCACAAAGAAATCGTGTACTGTCTCATTCCAACATAAAACCATAAAAACCAACATGAACTCGAAAGTAACATAAATCCATAGAAAATCCCCCCAAAATATCTAAAGTCAACTGAAATATGAAACAGGTCAACTCCAAGTAGGCTCCAGTCTTCACCTCATAGCTTCAGTCCAGAACTTCTCGAAATCCACCCTCAACTCTGAACACCGACACCACTCTCACTAGCCACGAGATCCTGAAAAGGAGAAAGGGGATCAATTTCCTATTGAAATTGAGTGAACCCACCGGGCCTACCTACACGTTGGCCTGTTCTATGGAGCGGTTCCAACTCTGCACAAGACATACAACAGTGGAACCAACCCAACTCCTTTCCGTATTTTATTTCCCTAAAAACAGTCTAGGTGATCACGTTGGTCAATTCTCGTTCACATGCACAATTCTAGCAATAGCATAATATTGAATAATACACCAATCCACTGCACTCACACACAACGTCAATATATCACATCCATCAACCAAGGCACAACCACAAACACAATCACACGAACAATCACATTCATATTATCTAGGTGAGTTATTAGGCGCCAAGGAGTTGTCCACACCACCACCGCCGGCCATCACATCAACCAGACGCATCCACTAGGGATCCTTCCACGAAGGAGAACAACATCCGACGCATCCTCAAGGGATCCTTCCACGAAGGAGAACAACAACCATCATTGGTATCCAACCAAGGGATTCACCCCAGTGAATCAGACTCAATCCATCGGTATTTCGGGTGGGGCAGTGTGGGCTCCTTCAGGTTCTACTTTCACATACAAGTTCCAACGTCTTATCTCCAACTCAGCACATCACATTTACAATGAGGGCACATTTCACATCATCCACAACCACATCACAATGCATAGTTTACTGCACATCCCATTGTTCCACGCTCCTGTCATAGCCCCAACTTACACATCACAATCAATCAAAAGGTAACCGGCTAGCTCACCGGCCACCCCCACCTGCAAGTACAGGGGAGGCCATGTCGTGAGTCTAGGGGTCACCCATCTGTTCCTCATGTTCAGAGCGACCCCACATTGGCAGGGCCACTCTCCTGCATACACAACTGACAATTCATAACATCATAGCACTTGCACTCATTTCCCAATCATCCTAACTCTCACTTCTATGTCAATCCATTAATCAATTCATTTTATTCCACACTCGACCCACATCACAGCAATCACAACACAATCAACCACGACAATCATCAATAACAATCAAGCACATTCACAATTTAGTTTATCCCCTTTTACACTCATCATTTTCATGCATCACCTAGGTTTAATCTAGTCGAAATTGGAACTTCTCACACTGTCCAGACTACCTACACAACGCTAAGCCCTCACCTGGAATAGAAGACGAGGCTCTAATCGTCTTCTAGTTCCCCAGAAACCTGATTTCCCAACCACCAAACTCGTAGCTCTACCCTTCCTCACTGCTCACTACCTACACCCAGAACCCCAAAATGGAGGTTAGTGATCTCTTCTCCTTGTCGCTACGAATCCATAGCAACAAACGAAACTCAATTCCGACCTCTACAGCTCCCGGAATCACCCTTTGAAGATTGCTAGAAGTTGGTTCGTCAAAGAATTTCGCGGAGAGAGAAAATGAGTTGAAGCTTATGGATTTCCGTGCAAATCCTTCCTTTTATATGCAGGTCAAGAAACACGGCGTGTTTCACAAATCACGGCGTGTTTCTTTACACTACACGGCATGTTTCACAAGACACGGTCGTGTACCATGCACTGGAAGTGTCGACGAGAATTGCACGAATTAGTGCACGACCGTGTAACTCACAACACACGACGTGTTTTATAACACACGTCGTGTGTTATAACACACGGCGTGTGTTCTTCACAGTCCAGCACACTCACTTGTATCTTCAACCCGACTTAGACCCGAACGTCCTGAACCTCAATGGGACCTCTCCAGCACTCTAGTCAACCGAACTTGAGTCTCAACTCGTTTGGTTGGGCGGGGATGTTACAAACTGTGGGTTTCGAATTCATGCCAGAGAGAAAGTGGATCAAGTCCAAATTATTCAATGCAACTCGGAACATACATATTGAGTTGTGCAAGATTTACGGGTTGCAAATCGTACTTTCATCGCTCAAAAATATTTAGAGCATTTTCAGATTGATCCGAGTTGGTCTTCAAGCAATCTTATTCACACCGTGCAAAAAATCTTATTCGGGTCGTTTGTTTGAGGGAATCCGGGAAGGGAATTCGACCCCAATTCCCTATGTGTAGGGAATTTAAAACATTCCTTGTTTGATTAGCCCAAAACAAGGCCCAAGAATTTGATTTTGAAATCTTCGGAGAATCCTAATTCTCTAATTCTGAGATTTCTAATTCCTTATTAGTTATCAGGGAATCCTTAATTCTCCGATTGATTTACACTCACTGCCCTCCCCTAGCTTGGCTACCCTAAAGACTCTCCTGTTCCCGCCGACCAACTGACGACTCACCGCCGTCAACTGACTTGACCGCTTCCCGCCGAGACGCCGAGTAGAGGTAGGTTTCTTCTTTCGTGCTTTTCTCCCATTCGTATAATCTTCTTCCTTCGTATAATCTTCTTTCTTATGTTTACTGATCCCATCGGTATAATCTTCTTTCTTCCTGCTTCTCTCTCCTAGCTTTACTGATCGCATCTTCTTCTGTTACTTCTTTATACAATCACCGTGCAATATTCTGCTTTCTTCTTTGACTTTCATATTTTGCTGAATGATATACTTGTTTCTTCAAAAAAGTATCAGGCTTCAATATACTTGAACCCATGTGCCGATTGCTGATTTACAGAATGCTTTGCTGCTCTATTTAATTAACTGTTGAATTGCTTTTGCTGAATTTGCTTTCATAACTTGTATTTACTTAAATGTTTAATACGTTTAAATGCTGAATTGCTTTGTTAACTTGTTTTTGATGCAACTTGTATTGCCCACTGGCTAGATTGCGTAAGTTATCTATGGTACGTCGGCGGAGAATAGTAGCAATAGTTACTATAGTCCTGCAACTGTTATTTATCCTCATTCTGTACTTAGCACAACTGTGCGAGATACTTATCAAACGTAGGTATCCCAATACTGTTTCCCAAAATGGCGTCGATATTATAGAATGCTACAGTAGGAGGATTAAATTTGTTTAAAAAGCTACCTCAAATACCTACAGTTTGAACCGTAGGTTGTTCAAAAGGTTGTGTGAACTACTTGTAACCGAAGGGAGATTAAAAAGATCCAAACACGTAGACATAAAAGAAATGGTTGTCATGTTCTTGCACACCATAGGGCACAATGAGAAAAATAGGATACTACAAGCACACTTTTATCAGTCTGGTCAAACGATTTCAAGACACATCCACAAGGTTCTCCGTGCAGTTCTCATACTGAATCGCGTCTTGCTTTGTAAAGCCGAGCCTATTCCTGAGAACTCTAATGACCCTAGATGGAAATACTTTAAGGTAACTTTTGAAACATATATGAATAAACTGTATACAATGCATATACTCTTTGTCAATTTGTCACTAATATGTATTGAAAATCTTATAGAATTGTTTAGGAGCTCTAGATGGCAGACATGTCAAAGTTCGTGTAATTCGGGAGGATCAAAATAGATATCGGGATAGAAAAGGAGATGTGCCCATCAACGTGTTGGGTGTTTGTAACCCAAACACTGAATTCATATATTGCTCGGCTGGATGGGAGGGTTCTGCTCATGACGGACGCGTTCTACGTGATGCTTTGAGTAGGCCAAATGGGTTTAGGGTCCCTAGAGGTACACCTTCTCATATCCTACAATTTAGGTTCTGAATATCCCCTCAAAGTCTAATGCAATAAATAAATCTCTTATTATAGGAAACTATTACTTATGTGATGCTGGTTATGCCAATTCTGAAGGATTCCTCACACCATTGAGAGGTCAGAGATATCATTTGACTGAATGGGGTTCAAACCGACCCCGAACCGCGGAAGAATACTACAACATGAAGCACTCTAAGGCTAGGAATTGTATAGAAAGAGCTTTTGGTATTATCAAAATGCGGTGGGCAATCCTACGGGACACTACTTGGTTTCATGTAGATGTGGTAGCTGACATAGTGAATGCTTGTTGTTTGTTGCATAACTTCATCAAACGTGAGCAAGGAGTCGACGCCTTTGAGAGACTGTATGCAGCTACGGAACAAGAAACCGTTACAACCCCTGGTGTAGTAGATGATGTTGAATCCATTTCTACAATTCAACCAACTGCCGAGTGGACACAATTTAGAATTTCAAAGGCATAAGAAATGTGGAACAATAAATCTAGGCATTGATTTTATCCGTATTTAGTTTACATGTTGGGTTCTTTTTTCTATTAGTGACTATGTATTCTATCTTTGTTTTTTGTTGATGCTACATTAATATGAGAATTTCTATGTTTTCACTTGGTGCATATCCCAATTGGTTAGTAATGTGTGCTTCTATGATTTGGGGTGGTTATTAATATGCTGGGCTTGCAGTTTGGGGTGGGCCTGGTGGGAGTGTAGAATCCGGTTAGAGATTGGGTAGTTTAGGAGAGACTTCTTTGTCTATTAATTGGCTCCGTTGAATGTACAGAGCTCCTAAACAATGAGATCCCTTTCATTAATATATATATTATTGATACAATGGGATCCAACTCATAAATATGTACAATGTTAAGTTATTTTTCCGTTTTTAATATGAATGTACAGTAGCAGTGCTCAGTTATTTTTGATGAATGTACAGTGCAGTGTTCAGTGATTTTTCGATGAATGTACAGTGCCCAGTTTTTTTCGTATTTAATATGTACACACTTTCATAAATAAAACCTTGTGCTACTACTCACTTATTCTATTTTTATCTGTACATTGATGTTATATTAGCCATGACGTCAAAGGAAAAAGATGGACGAGGATATAAAGGATGGACCCCACAATTGGATGCGACTTTGTTGAAGTGTTTGACTGAGGTAAAGGTTAATGGACTGATTGAAAATGGGAAGTTCAAACTTGGCGCGTATAAGGCTGTTGAGAAGCTTCTGAAGGTTTTTCATCCTGAGGCTGGAATTAAAGCTAACCCTCATGTTAAGTCACGAGTGAAGACGGTGAAGAAACAATTTGATGCAGTACACCTTTTGAAGTCTCAAAGTGGTTATGGGTGGGATGATGAACTAAAGTGCCCAAATATTGAGGATCAAGTGTACAACGATTTTGTCGAGGTATGTTGCATCCTCCTCTCCCGCTTTCTTTGAAACTGTAAAGTAGGCATTATGTTCACATTTTCGGCTTCGCTTTTTTGTTTTACATAAGCATCCAGAGTGTGCCAACAAAAACCGTGTTCCTTTCCCAAATTATGATGAGTTACTTGCAATATTTGGGAAAGGGAGAGCGACTGGATCCAATGTGAAGCAAATCACAGACCCCGCCCCAGAGCCATCGATAGATAGTGTGCAGGAGAAAAATGAATCCTTTGTGCGGGAGACTTCCCCAGAGGAGATGATAAGGGCAATGGAGGATAATTTTGTCAATGATATGCTTGACACAGAGAATGGTACGCAACCAAAACCAACCCCTAAGAGAGGCGCTGAAGAAAGTCCCGTAGATGCTAGCAATCACACTAAGAAGAAGAAACGTCAAACACAAGATGAAGCTTTTGCGGAGGATATAACAAGTAAGTTAGCTGCAAGGTTTGAGCCAATGATCAACAGGACCATCAAGGCACTTGGTGGGATGTTAGCAGAAGAAACCGTGGTTGAGGTGAGGGAGAGAGATACATTGGTTGAAGAATTGAAGAAGCTTGATGGGATTTCTGAAGAACAAGTTTTTGATGCTACTTTGCTTCTATTGGAGAGTGATAACAAGCTGCGGATGTTTTATCGTCTCGATTCAAACGATTCGAAGAAGAAGTACATTCTACGATTGCTCCGTTGAATGTATCCTATCGCAGTTTGATAGACAATTTTGCTGCATTTGTTTCATTTCGAATGGTTGAGTTATCATGTTGTGGTGCATTATCATTTTGACAGACAGTTTTGTTCCAATTCTTTAGATTTCAAAACATTAATGTTGGATGAAGCATATTAGATGGTGAAGTTTAATATTAGAAATTTGAGAAATTTGATTATGTTGTTTGGTGAGTTGTAACGGAGAGAGAGGTTGACTATCTCTCTCTTGCTTGTTCCTTTATTTTTCCAGGTTTGTATATTTGTAGATTAGTTGCAGCTTTAACAGTCCAATTGATCTTTAATTTGCTTCTTCTATTATTTAATGGGATTCAACCAACCCATAAATTAAAAGGGAAGGAAGTACAAAGCTAGTGTTGTGATGTAGAGATATTGGCCCCCCACAAGTCACAAGACACAGTAGGTAAAAGCTAGGATTGATTCTGTGTTAAACAAATGAAGGCCCCCTTTCACAGTCACTGTAGACCATCCTCTATTCATACGTTTGCGATTATTGAGGGTGGTGATTAAAGGGCATTTTTGTATTTTTGCTTCTAATTAAATTCCACCTAATAAGTAATTTCACTCCAAAATTTGTATCCAAACAAGGATTTGAATTCTTTCTCCAACTAAATTCTAGGGATTTAAATTCCCCTTAAATTCACCCAAATTCTCTGAGAATTGGATTCCCTCAAACAAACGACCCCATTGTGTGGATGTTGGGTTTAATTCCTCTCGTCATTGTTGATAATTCCATAATGGCCAATTTGAAACTTGTTGGGTAAACAAATTAATGGATACTAGATTATCAGCGGCCCATTGGCCGATTTTTTGTGTTAATAGTTTACCGGAAAATAATTTTTATTTAGATTACTTAGAAGTGTGCTTGAATTTTTTCTACTTTTTATTTCTACTTTTTAATATATATTCATTTAATTCATATTTTGGTAAAAAATTATAAATTTGTTATCAATTGTTGAGATATAATAAACAAAAGCATTATAGTTATGCTTTCTTGTTGTTACGTTGAAAACAATGCAACTTTTCTTTGATTAAATAGTAAACTACTTCAATCATTAGGTGTGGCATTGTTGGTTGTTCACTTTGTCTCTTAACCATGAGGTTGAGAGTTTGATCCTTGTTCGTGAGAAAAGAATCAAAAAATTTTGTTTGTCAGAACCGATTTTTATCCAAAATACTCTCATTCCTAGAATGAAGGAGGAGCTCTAAAATCCTCAAAAAACTGACGTGTCAACTGAAAAAATGGTATATGCTTTAATGTATTAGTAGATATAGGATGGATAGTGAATGTAATGGACTGTCAACATTATGAGTTGCAGGTGTTCTACAATAATGGCCAATATGAAACTTGTTTCTGCTAGTTTCATTGAATCAGAGACAATATTAAGATGTATAAAACAATATCATCTCTCATCCTTGGAGTAGTATAAAGCTCATAAATGATCATTTTGTTACAGATTGAGATCTCTCATCTCCACCAATACTCTTCTCTATCAAACAGCTTTCCATAGAGTACCACTAGTTCAAACAGATTCACTACCTATTGATACATCAGTAGGTTTAATTCTTGCACCTAAAACTGATAATTAACAGTTTACAAGATGGCAAATGCTGGAACATCCTAAAGCAAATGTGTTGCATCAGTCAGAATCGCCAAGTAGTTGGCTTTAATGTCTCCAAAGACTTCAACGGCCATGAAAAGTACACAGAACCCGACTGACATCAGTAGCTTCCTCATTGATGCTGATCGTTCTTTGGCCTCTTCGGAGTTGCTATGTGCATCTGAGAAGCCAGAAGGTGCCTCTGCACATATCTTGTTTCCTCTCGCATTGCTGCTATCGGGGAGATCAACGTTTATTTCGATGATTTGGCCTAGTCTCGGAATATGGCTTCCATCTGAAAATTCACAGTACAACAACTATTACATACAAACATGATATATATAGTAACTTCTGCAGATGAGTAACAAGATAGAGCATCAGTATACACCGTAACTTTGACACAAGAATGTAGAAAACAATCAATAGTTTTTTTCTTTTTTAGAAAGACAACAATCAGTAGTTAATCTATGAACGATCCCAATTTCACAAAGCAACATTCAACATGTATGAAAGAACAAACAACTAGAAGCAAACAACTGAGTTGAAGCTCTCATCCCAGCAAAAGCATCTCAGATACACTGTCTCATCGTGAAACGTCCAAGACGAAGAACTATAGTAATAACCTTGAAAATGGAGATGGAAGCTGAAACAGAGGATTCCGAGCAGCAACGAGACGACCAGAGCGACAAGGGAAGCTCTACAAGTACAACCGGGACGATTGGAAACAGAGGCAATTGGGTAGTCAAAAAGCAAAGATTGTGAATGAATAGAAGGAGAGAAAGGGTAGACGGGTTTGCAGAGATTTTGATTTTGATTTAGGTAAGTAAGATTTTCGGGTTAGAGGAAGACAAGGGAAAAATAGAAGAGTTGTAGGGATTTCGTGGGTTGGCTGGTGCGAAGAGAAGACAAAGAAGGTACTCGGAGAGTCACTCAGGGTTTTATTTTCTGGTTAGGTTTAGAAGGTTTGGTCGAACAGTGAGGTTAATTCTAATGGGTTAAATCAGTTTGGGTGGGACATTATTTAATTATTAACTTAAGTGACGTGGAGCGCTGATGTGACAAAACCACCGAAAAATCTTGACGGAGGCATGCATAGTACCAATGCGTAACGGCGTCTATACTAACGGGACGAGTAAAAAACAAATTAAAATTTCGAAATTGAAATGTATCCGACCCAAAATTTCAAGACTACTAAGATATTTAACCTGATTTCCAATGAACCAGGAATTAATATCCAATTTCATCCCCAAAGAAAAATAAATTCTACCTGTAAATATGAGCCAATTCTACGGGGAAAGAACTGACGGATCGGAAATTCAACATTAAAAAGCGACTCTCATTTAGAATATATTCAAAATGCAAAACCAAATTTGAAATTTCAAACTACGAAAGTCCCCCCGTCCGCTCATCATATCTCTGCCGACTCGTACTTCCCACACAGCAGCTCGCAGTCCTTCCCCCCTCTTTCTAGCCAGCTGGCTTGGCGTGCTTCAGAAACAACGACATCGTTTAGGATCTGACGTGTCCATCACACCACATTCTTACTCCTTTGCACATTTCCTTCCTCTCTCTCTCTCTCTCTGCTTTCGCCATTTTTGAGTCTTCACTCACTACCATCTGTTAAGGGCGGGAATCCAAAATCATCTCTCTCTCATCCACAACCAAAACAACGCCAACACCAGCACATACAAACAAACAAACAAACATGGCCGTGACTTGACTCTTCCGTCTTCCTTCTCTTCTCTTGTCCTTTCTCTCATTCTAGGGTTTCCCTCTCCTCTTCATCTCTGATTCTAGGGTTCCTCACCTTCCATTTCCTTTTCCTCCCTCCCTCCCTCCCTCCCTCACTCTCCCTTCCGAAAACGCCATGCTTAATCTGCGTGTTGGCTCCAAGGTTTGGGCTGAGGACAGGAATCTCGCTTGGGTTGCAGCTCAAGTCACTGATGTCGTCGGCAAGCAACTCCACCTCCTCACTTCCACTGGCAAGAAGGTCCTTCAGTTTCCCCTATTCTTCTTCTCCTTCTTCTTTTCTTCTTTCGCTGTTTTCTCATCTCTTGAGCTCGTCTTACTCGCAACTGTTTCCAGGTTGTTGCTTCTTCCGATAAGCTGCTGCCAAGGGATGCCGACGAAGAGGAGGAGCACGGTGGAGTGGACGACATGACCAAGCTCACCTACTTGAATGAACCTGGCGTTCTTTACAATCTCGAAAGGCGATATGCCCTCAACGATATTTATGTATTCTCCCTACACCTTTGACACGTGTTCGGCTTCATTTCCTCTTCGATCGATTCTTCTATTTCGGTCAAGTTATGATTATGTTCCTTTTTTTGAGGAGGTGATTCTGCACTTAATTATGATGCTTTATAGCTAATGTCAGATCAATAATTTAAGCTACTTCTTGCATTATGGATAACGAACTCTTAGAGTGGTGTGCCTATCAATTAGAATTGTCAATCACTGAAATCATGTCCGTAAGTTGTTTACTGTTAGTAATTTGACGTTCAGGCTGGCCTTGCTTCACTTCACATATTTAGAAGTCCATTTAACAATGTTATTTGATAAGCTTGTGTTTATGAACTCGATGCTTAATTATTGTGTGCTCGAGTCTATCTTAAAGAGTACATAAAAAGTGGGATGAAAGAAGCAAATTTGCTGTTCGTTTGTGCAGTGGTTCGTTACTATACCATTGCTTAATCGTTCTGTTTTTTCTGTGCGGAATAGACATATACAGGAAGCATTTTGATAGCTGTCAATCCTTTCACCAAGCTTCCTCACCTGTACAATGTCCATATGATGGAACAGTATAAAGGAGCTCCATTTGGTGAGCTAAGCCCACATGTTTTTGCTGTGGCTGATGCATCGTACAGGTACATCAGCACAATGGAAGATACTTGCAACTAATTGGTGTTTTTGAATATGATGAGCATTTCTTGCAGTTGTCTGATCCATTTAGTCTGATAAATTATTTTCTGCAATTGTGCTTTATATCCAGAGCTATGATAAGTGATCGTCGAAGCCAATCTATACTAGTAAGTGGAGAAAGTGGGGCTGGAAAAACAGAGACGACAAAACTTATTATGCAGTACCTGACTTATGTTGGTGGTCGAGCTGCTGGTGATGACCGTACGGTTGAGCAAAAGTTCTTGAAGTAAGATGTCTATCTCTTCCCTGGAATGTAATATTCATTGGCTAGTGGCTTATAATAGCTTATGTTTAGCAATGCAATTTATGGGGTATTTGTAGGACCATGTACCCATCTCTTCATTCTCTACTACTCAGACTCTTTTTTCTTGGCTGCATTTCTGAAGTATTAATGTAACTTCTTTACTTGTGTAATTGGATAAATGATGGACTATTATACATAAGTTGCTTTTGTCAAATGTTAGTTATTAGCTATTGCACTCTCTTATTATTTTATTTTATCATAATCCAGTCAAATCCACTCCTGGAGGCATTTGGTAATGCAAGAACTGTCAGGAATGATAACTCAAGGTGTGTTGGCTTGCTACATTCCCGATTTATGTTCTAAGTTTACGTTTTGCTTTTTGAGGCTTCCATTAAATACTTCATTTTTTCTTTTCATTTCCATATATGAATATTAAATCACTCTATGAAGCACTGTAAGTACTGAAGGAACAAAATAAATTAATGCACCAGTAATACCCACCTCCACTTTCTTTTTATTCAAATGATTATTTTTTTGGAAAATCCTCCGGAGGAGGATCATAGATCATGCACTACTATCCTAACTAAAAAAGAAAAGAAGGGGAAGAAAGAACTGGGATGGTCTGGGAGGGTAAGGGTTGGGGGTTGGTTTTTTTGTTCAAATGAATTACTTTGGAGAGTTTGGGCTACTTCTGAAACAAGGGTACATAAACCTGACAAACAGGGAGCTTCTAAGATTCTGGAAACACCTGGTGATCACATCTATTAATTCATACAACCCATCGTGGGCATATAATCAGTTGCATTACTTTCAAGCTCAGGTTGTATTATTACCATATTAACAGTTTTTAAATGAAATGAGAGTATCTTACATGCATGTCATGGTCTGAATATGAGTGTATTTAATGCTTGTCATCACTTTTTTTTTTTTTTTTGTGTAATCTAATATGAATTTCCTGTTTACCGGGTGACATTGTCTCTGTCTTAATTTGCTAACGCTATTTTTTTTTAATTTGCTATTGCAGTCGTTTTGGCAAGTTTGTTGAGATCCAGTTTGACACAAATGGTAGAATATCTGGTGCCGCAGTCCGAACATATCTTCTGGAACGGTCCCGTGTAGTCCAAATAATAGATCCTGAGAGGAATTATCACTGTTTCTATCAATTGTGTGCATCCGGCAGGGTAATTTTGTCCCTAACTATGCGTAGGTTGGTCTGCAATTTTTGTATAGGGTGTACTTATGTTTATTTTGCGGTTTGAAGGATGCAGAAAGGTATAATCTAGATCATCCTAGTCATTTCCACTACTTGAATCAAAGTAAGACATACGAATTAGATGGAGTGAGCAATGCAGAAGAATACTTAAGGACAAGAAGGGCAATGGATGTTGTTGGTATAAGCAATGAAGAACAGGTTAATGAAGTGTCATGTTGTTGCTACCTTTTGGAAAATTCTGTATTGCTTGAATTTCTTCATTCTGATGTTCATTTCTCTCTAACAATTTTGCTAGGAAGCAATATTTCGTACATTGGCTGCAATTTTACACCTGGGAAATATTGAATTTTCTCCTGGCCATGAGCACGATTCATCTGTTATAAAGGATCAGAAATCCAATTTCCACATGCAGAAGGCAGCTGAACTTCTTATGTATGTTGCCTACTAAAATAGATTCAAATATTGCTTGTTTGTAGTGTTAATGGAGGAAACGAACAAAATGAACTCAATTTTTCGTGATATGATTCTATATAGTCCTTAATTGAAGTGACAGCTGTATTAGATAAATAAACTTTCTGTTACAATCAAGGGAATTCATTAAGACACGGGAGAGGCATAAATCAAGCTGCTTTGTGGAACGTGGTTTGTTGAACAAATTGTGTTACTTATTTAATCAGGTGCAATGTAAATCTTTTGCTGGCAACATTATGTACCCGCACGATTCAAACCCGTGAAGGAATTATTATAAAAGCTTTGGACAGCAATGCTGCTATTACTAGCCGTGACGCCTTGGCGAAGACTGTATATGCAAAGCTATTTGATTGGTATAATTGTTCGTTCACTTAGTTGATCTCTCTTTCTCTTATCAATGTATTTCTTGACAATAAATTTTTTTCCTTGTGCTTGTTTCTTTTCCGGTAAGGCTTGTTGGTAAGATCAATAGGTCCGTTGGTCAAGATTTGACTTCCCAGATACAAATTGGAGTGCTGGACATATATGGCTTTGAATGTTTCAAAAACAACAGGTACAGTAAATACATGTTATCAATGCTGTTATTTTGTTAAGCTTTCTAAATTCCTCTAAATGTAGCTCTTCTGCCCCATTGTCACTGTAGACGAGTAAATGCTTTAAGAGTCGTCTCTTTGACTATCTCTGTGTCATGGTTTCATTTCTTTCATTTCGGGAGTTTTATCTGAATGATTCATTATTTAAGCAGATGTATAAATATAAGAACTTCTACTAATTTAGATGGCAAAATTTGTTTATTGTTAAGTCACATCTCATAGAATTCGTCTTTCGTTTTAATCTGTAGAATATCTGTGGAGTGATATTGATATCACTCTTTGCAGACCTTTTTGCCCCTATTCTATCCTCTCAGTTACAGTGCCATTATTTACTTTCCCCATTTCTCATCCCCAATTAATTCTCTCTCACTCCTCGCCATTTGTCGATTGACGTCCACCGATTCCATTGTCCAAATAGTTTTGGACAATTGACGGGTGTCCTATTTTCTTAGCAAATCAGCCAAACCTCCAAACCTTCCATTCATCTAACATAAATTCGATTTCTATGTTTCTGTGTAACATAAATTAGATTTGTGATTGAGTTTAATGAAGATAACTAAAAAAATTCAAATCCCGGATGCTAGTGAAGTGAGGAAGAGTAATTTGGTCAGGAGTACATTGGACTCATCATTCTAACGTATTTTTTAATCTAGCGTGTCCTTTAATTCACAAAACAACCTCATTTTAAGAACCACAAATTCCAAGTTCAACAAGTTTCTTTGATCATTAATTAGTATTCAACAAGGCTTCGATAGTATGAGTTTGTTAGTTGCTCGATTCGTAATCGTAGGATTGGTGGTTGGTGAATTAGCTAGGGTAAAGTTCATTCGATTATGTTCAGAGCAAGTGTATTATAACCCATAAAGTTGAGGGCAAATTGGCCAGTTTCCCATTAAAGTAACTTATCACCAATTATTACAATATCACTACACCAAACAATGTTATGTTGCTCATTGGTTTACTAATATCAATGTAATAACATATCGGGGTCGTTTGGTTGGATGATATCTAAATATCATGATATGTGAGATATATTGATATGTCAGTATATTGATATTGGTAAAAGTGATACTTTGATATCACTGTTTGGGGTAGTGATATTTAAATGAGTGGTCAATTGTGAGTGCATGGATGAATGTACCAAAATACCCTCATTTGCTTCAACAAAGTATAAAAGTAGTCCTAACATTTAATTAAAAAGCATGTGTGTTTAGAAATTAAAAATTGTAATCTCTCTTTTTTAATTCGTAAATGTATTTATAAATTAATTACTCAAGATAATTATACTTTTAGAATACTAAATACCCATTCATTAAGAAAATAATTAGTATTATATTTACCGCTAACATATCTCCCTCTTCTAGCCAAAATAAAATAAAAGGTTAAAAAAATTTTCATGGTGAATTCTAACTCTAACTAAAAAAATTCTAATTAAGTAATTAAAAACTAAATCATAATTATTTATATTAATTAATAAATAAATATAAAAATACATAAACACGAGACAATATAAAATGAGAAAAAAATTGGGTAATGGGGTTGATGACATTATAATTGTGAAGGTTGGGTGAGGATAGAAATGTCCAAAAACTGTGATATCAATATCACTCTGAAGATATTCACCTCCTCACATAAATATCTGTTGAGTGATATTGATATCACTTTTGGCCCCAGATATCATGATATTCAGGACAGAAAAAACGATGATATCCTGAATATCATGATATCTGCAGTTATCAATATCAATATCACTGCAACCAAACGACCCCATCAATATATTAAATAGAGAAGAGAGAATTAGGGTAGAAAAGTATTTTTCGTATATCTGCCAAAGATAACAGTACAAGGGTTTTATACCCAGCTAACTAAGGATTCTCCTACCATAAGTAGGAGTCCTAAACAAGTAGACTTTCTCCCTAAGAAAACTTCCTTATTAGAGCTAACAAGAACTACCATAATGGCCTCTAATAATTAAACAATACTCTAATAATTCCTACACTCCCCCTCAAGCTGAGTGATGTAGATATTAAACATCCCCAGCTTGTGAATAAGTTCTTCAAAGTTAGTCCGTGGTAGGGACTTTGTAAAGACATCAGCAATTTGTTGACTCGTAGGAACATACTCCAAATTGACTGTCCCACTTGTCACCTTCTCAGAAATGAAGTGTCTGTCCAGTTCCACATGTTTTGTTCTGTCATGATGTACTGGGTTCTTGACAATGCTAATGGCAGATTTGCTGTCACATAGAACTCGGATAGGATCTTTAGGCATTAGCTGAAGTTCACATAATAGCCTCTTCAGCCAGATTCCTTCCTTTATGCCTGAGGTTACAACCCGGTATTCTGCTTCGGCACTACTCAGGGAAACCACCTCTTGTTTCTTACTCCTCCAAGTCACGAGATTACCCCAAACGTAACTGCAGTAGCCCATAGTGGACCTCCTTTCTGTCAATTCACTAGCCCAGCTTGCATCGGTGAAGACTGTAATATCTTGTTGATGGTTCTTCTGAAACAGTAAGCCTTTTCCAGGTGTGAACTTCAAGTATTTCAGAATTCTATTAACCATCTCCATATGCTCTTCGTTTGGATTATGCATATGTTGACTAACAATTCCTACTGAGTAGGAAATATCCGGTCTCGTATGAGCAAGGTAGATCAGCTTCCCAACTAATCGTTGGTAATTCCCTTTGTCTACTGCAATACTGTCTTCATCTTTACTCAGCTGCTTATTAGGGTCCATGGGGGTGGCTATAGGCTTGCAACCTAGCTTCTCTGTCTCCTTTAGTAAGTCGAGAACATAGTTGCGTTGGGAAAGAAATATTCCCTTTTCTGATCGGGCAACTTCCATTCCCAGGAAATATCGAAGTTCTCCAAGATCCTTCAGCTCAAATTCTCTTGCCAATCTATCCTTTAAGGAACATATTTCTGCAGTGTCATCTCCTGTGATAATAATATCGTCAACATAAACAATTAGGATCGAGATCTTCCCTGAGTTAGAGTGTCTGACAAATAGGGTATGATCAGACTGGCCATATAAGGCTTTCTTGAGTTTGCACACCTTTCCTTGGGAATCTATCCCAGGAGGAGGGTTCATATACACTTCTTCGGATAACTCTCCGTTAAGAAAGGCATTCTTAACGTCTAGTTGATGAAGTTTCCAATCACAGTTAGCAGCTAGGCTTAGTAAGACTCGAATGGTATTCAACTTTGCAACTGGTGCAAAGGTTTCCTCATAGTCTATCCCATATGTCTGAGTGAACCCTTTCGCAACCAGCCGTGCTTTAAACCGTTCTATAGAGCCATCAGAATGATATTTCACGGTGAAGATCCACTTACATGCCACAGTTCGCTTGTTAGGTGGGAGAGACACCATGTCCCATGTTTGATTCTTGCTCAGAGCATGGAGTTCTTCTTCAACCGCCTTTTTCCACTTAGGGTTCAAAACGCCTCGTCGATACCTTTGGGAATTTCAACACTGTCTAAATTAGAGATGAAGGCTCTGTATTGTTTGCTTAGCCCTTCATAGCCAATATGATTACCTATAGGATGTTGAGTACACTTGCGAACTCCTTTCCGAATGGCAATTGGTTTATCCAAATCGGTATCACAAGGAGGTGTTGTCTCCTCTTCGTCAATCTGAAGTTCATTTTCTTCAGTGGCACTAGGGTTGGTAGTATGCTTTGGTCGACGAGTGTACACTAATAGTTCAGGTCTGATAGTCTTTCCCTGAACATTAGGGTTAGGTGTTCCATTCTATCGGCAGTATCGTTATTATCTGGTACTGCAGTGATAGGTGGACTACCTGTTTCAGGTGGGTTTACTTCTTCAGTCTCGTTCTCCAAAGTAATAAGATCCCAGAAACGAGCTTCTGACTGAGAGTGCTCCCCCTGAAGCTTGGTGCTGGTAAAGTACAACTGGGACTCAAAGAACGTGACATCCCGTGAGTGATAAGTCTGCCGATTTTCAGGTGAATAGCATTTGTATCCTTTCTGGCTAGAAGAGTAGCCGATGAAGACACATTTATGTGCCCGAGGTTCCAGTTTTGTTCGATGTTGAGGGTTGATGCGGACAAAAACCGTACACCCAAATATCCGAGGAGGAAGGTCAGATGAGATGCTTGCCAGATGAGGATACAAGTTGAGGAGAATCCGACGAGGTGGTTGGAACTTGAGAATTTTACTTGGCATTCTATTGATTAAATAGGTTGCCGTTAAGACAGCTTCCCCCCATAAATACTTTGGAACTTGACCAGCAAACATACAAGCTCGGGCAACTTCCAACAAGTGTCGATTCTTCCGTTCAGCTATCCCGTTTTGCTGAGGAGTCTCGACACAGGAACTCATATGGATAACTCCTTTTTGAACCAAGAACTCGCTGAGAATACTATTGAAGTAGTCCTTCGCATTGTCAGTCTTTAAGACTTGAATTTTCGTGAGGAACTGAGTTTCAATCATCTTATAAAAGTGCTGGAATATGGTTTTGGTTTCAGACTTATCTTTCATGAGATATGTCCATGTGTGTCGAGAGTGGTCATCAATGAAGGTAACGAACCACCGTGCTCCATTAATATTCTTGATTCTCATGGGACCCCAAATATCACTGTGAATAATTGCAAAAGGATGAGTAGGACGATAGCCAAGAGCAGGATATGACGCTCGAGTGTGTTTAGCTAGCTGACACACTTCACATTGATAAGATTGAGCCCTTTTATTAATGAATAACTTGGGAAACAGATGTTCGAGGTAAACAAAACTTGGATGTCCGAGCCTATAATGCCACAATAATACTTCATCACTACTACTATGTAAACTATAACTATGGTTGGCTGACTTCGGGTGTTCGTCATTGCTGAACTCATTCTGACTGTCACCCTTGAAGATATACAGCCCTTCCCGAACTTCACCAACTCCAATCGTTTTCCCCGATTCCATCTCCTGTAAGTAGCAGCCAGAAGGAAGAAACTTAGCTTCACACTTTAAATCAGAAGTTAACTGTCTAACTGAGAGCAGATTGCAGTTCAATTGCGGCACGTATAGTACTGGAGAGAATGATTTTGTGAGTAAGCCGAACCCATCCTATACCAGTTACCGGAGCCAAACTTCCATCTGCAACACGTACCCCAGCCTTCCTAGGGTATGGCTGAAGGTCATGAATCATCTCACGACATCCAGTCATGGTGTCCGAGGCTCCAGAATCTAATATCCAAGTGTTATTATTGTAAGAATTCACAGAGCAAGCCTGAGGAGTGTTACCTTGACTGAATGAACCAGAGAAAAAATCAGCAGGACTGTTTGAGGTTTGTCCCGATCGGAGCGCCTCAGCCAGCATCTTCTTTAAGGAGTCGACTTGTCCTTTAGAAAAGTGGTTATCTTCTCCAGAAGTAGTACTTGAAGCAGCATTGGCACGGGAATTCTGCGAACGTTTTTCAGCTAAACGTTCAGACCTTGACTTCCAGTTTGCAGGTTTACCCCCATTCAGTTCCCAACACTGGGCCTTTGTGTGCCAAGGCTTCTTACAGTGTTCACAGTAGAACATCTCGTTGTCTCCTGGCTTGTCAATTTGCCTAGGGTTGCTGGATTTGTTACTTAGAGCAGCATTCCTAGGAGTGCTGGTTTTCAACGCAGATCCTTCTGCAGTGGCCTTGACGTCAGTGAGCATCACATGTTGTCGTGATTCCTCTCGTCGTATGTCGGAAACAGCTGTTTCCAAGTCGGGGAAAGGCTTTGTTGCCATGACACGCCCCTTTGCAGCATCCAACTCTTGATTCAGACCTAACAGAAAGTGCAGGGTCTGTTTCTTTTCAACAAATTTCCTGAAAATCTCAGCATCTGCAGTAGATGTCCAGTCTTGAACCTCATAGAGATCGAGCTGCATCCAGTGGCGATTTAAAGTGTTGTAATAGTCATTAACACTCATATTTCCCTGCTTGAGATTGAAAAGTTTTGTTTCAATCTCTAATAGGGCAGAAGAGTTATCAACCGTGGAGTACGTCTTCTTCGCATGATCCCAGATAGACTTGGCCGACGGATGAAGTAAGTAATTTTCTCCAATTTTTTGGTGCATAGTTGAGAGAAGCCATCCACGTACGAGGTTGTCTTCAATATCCCACTACTCAAAAGTCGGGTCGGTTTTGGTCGGCTTCTCCTTTGTACCATGAAGATAGCCAGCCTTACCTCGTCCTTTTATGAAGATCAGGACCGATTGAGACCAGTGCATATAGTTGGATCCATCGAGCTTGTAGATGGCAGCTTGTCCAGGAAAGGAATCTGAACTAGGATTAAGGGTCATAGTTGTTTGAGTGGTGGTGCTACTGTCGCCGGAAGGGACAGTAGTAATGAGAGGTTTGTCGGTCATGATTGATGATTAGGGTTTGCGGAAGCATGTATCAGAATGAAGCTCTGATACCATATTAAATAGAGGAGAGAATTGGGAGAAAAGTATTTTTCGTATATCTGCCAAAGATAACAGTACAAGGGTTTTATACCCAGCTAACTAAGGATTCTCCTACCATAAGTAGGAGTCCTAAACAAGTAGACTTTCTCCCTAAGAAAACTTCCTTATTAGAGCTAACAAGAACTACCATAATAGCCTCTAATAATTAGAGCTGTCAAACGGGCGGGTTGGGCGGGCCACGGGTCGGGTTGGGCGGGCGGGCTCATCGGGTTGGGGGTTTATCGGGGCATTTATTCATTATATTATGGGTAAATTATTTGGCAGTTTGCTTAGTTTGAAGGTTTTTTAGTTATTAAAATTGGGCTAGCTTTGAAATATTGGCTTTAAGCCTATTTAATTTTTTGGTTAAATTGAGTCGGGCTGAGTCGGGTCAGCTTTTTGCCAGCTCTACTAATAATTAAACAATACTCTAATAATTCCTACACATTATATCCCTAATATCAATATATCTACATATCAACCAACCAAACGACCCCTAGGTGATATATGATTAATACATTTCTTAAGCATTTGTAGAATTAAACTTAGTTATACCAATGTGCCTTATATGTCTCTATTCACACAGTTTTGAGCAATTCTGCATTAATTTTGCTAATGAGAAGCTTCAGCAGCATTTCAACGAGGTAAGCAACATATCCTGGTGTCATGAGAAATAAAGATATTCTTTTTTCTGCCGTTTCTGGGCTGACATGCTTGTATATTTGTTCAGCATGTCTTCAAGATGGAGCAGGAGGAATATAGGAAAGAAGAAATTAATTGGAGCTATATTGAGTTTATAGATAACCAGGACGTTTTGGACCTCATTGAAAAGGTTCTCTTCCTTGTCATCATCTCAAAGTAATGATTCTTCACTTGCACTGCTATTATTTTGAGCTGCTAGTGTGATTCTGGACATTGGCAATTGGTTGTCCCATTAAAATAGCATCAAATTTCTGATGAATATTTCGACAATGAAGTGACCACATGAACAAAGACCATTGCAAATAGCTGTACAGTATTGTGGATTGTCCTTTTGCTTTGTGCATTGGTTGTAGTCCTGTGTTTTGAGCCAAAATTGGGTACTATTTTAGTAAGTTATGCTTACTAGAGCAATGTGCCATCCTTTTTCCATTATTCTATCCTTTTATTTCTTTTATGTATGTCTGTATCTTCAAGTGTGAATTTTATACTTTTGATCGATGTAAATGTGATTAATATCTTTCTTAAATCTAATTTTTGGTTTCCGTGGTTTCAGAAACCAATTGGGATAGTTGCACTGCTCGATGAAGCATGGTACAGTATGAGTTCAATATGGTGGGGTCTATATATATTATTGTTACTGTGTCCTTATCCTTATTTTCTTTTCCGCAGTATGTTCCCAAAATCCACACACAAAACATTTTCGATGAAATTATTTCAGCATTTCCGATCTCACCCCAGGTTGGAGAAGGCAAAATTTTCAGAAACGGATTTTGCCTTATCGCATTATGCTGGCAAGGCATGTTGAATTTTCAATTGTTACCCTTAATGAAGTTGGATATGATCAGTTGGAACATTTCTTACAAATTAACATTTCGATGTTTAGGTTACCTATCAAACAGACACATTCTTGGAGAAAAACCGTGATTATGTAGTACTGGAGCATTGCAATCTATTATCATCTTCCAAATGTGCCTTAGTTGCTGGTCTTTTCTCTTCATCTCCGGAGGAATCTTCTAGATCATCATACAAATTCTCTTCTGTTGCCACTAGGTTTAAGGTAACAAGTTCAATGTGCTCCTAATATTTCTTTGGGTCCTGGTTAATAGATTTGTGCATGTCTCCATAAATTGGATTTTACATGCTGGCTCCTACTTGCTGAATTGACACTTTTTCAAACTATTCTAGAGCCTAATTGTTTACTTGAGGATAATTTCATTTCACTTTCTTATTATTACTACTATTTTTGTTGTAATGGGGTGCAGTGCAAATTTAGCTTATTTCTTTCTATGGTTTGCTAATTTACATCGTCTTACTGATTTTCTGTAGCAACAACTTCAAGCACTTATGGAAACCCTTAACACAACTGAACCCCATTACATACGTTGTGTGAAGCCAAATTCTTCAAACCGGCCTCAGAAATTTGAAAGTCAGAGCATATTACATCAATTACGATGTGGGGTTAGTCATGCCAATATTTCCTATGCTTCTTATCGAATAATTTCCTTATTCATTTGAATGCGACATTTGGGACTTTCATTTGTATGTATCTTGAATGATTTTGTTTACTATTTGCCTTTTTCTCTCTCCTGTGGATGTTGCTTGTCACTGGGTCTTATTGAGTAATGTTTGATGCATAAGCAATTATATACAGCCTGATATTCTATTGTAGCAGATTATTTCTCATGTTTGGTGCTTGGTAAGATGTCATTCAAAACTCGTAACAGCAGAAGAAGGATTCAACTATAGACATGAGGCTGGACTGCATGATCTTGTAAAACAAGCCAACTTCATAGTTTAAGCTGTTCAATTGATTCCTATAAGACTGGATGAATTAATATTTAATAGTATTAAAAGTGTTGTTTAGTAAGATGGAAAAAGGGCAAGGAAGTAGGTATGACATTGTTCTATGCTGATTACTAGATGAGGAATAATTTTGTCAGCTTTTGCATACATGAACCAGGATAGAAAAACGAGGAGATATTTGGTTTGGAAGTCTGTTTTTCATGGGAAAGGGTGATATTTGGGTGGATTTTTCACCACCAGTATCTGGCAGGAAGAAGTTTGGCTTAATCTCCATAAATCATATATATGGTTCAGAAACATTTCCGGGATTATTCCAGAAAAGCTTTCAGCTCAGCTGATTCTGGTGATAAAATTGTTTATGTAGATGCAGTTGGTAGTTTCCTTATGCATGTTTAATAACTATACTATAAGTATGCTTATATGATTCCATATGTAATTTTGACATTGTTTTGTGTCTAAACTATCATGTTCTATGGTACGTTTGGTGGGCTAAACCATGATTATTAGTTTAATACAATTACTTTTGATTGAACAAAGGGTGTCCTGGAGGCTGTGAGGATCAGTCTTGCAGGTTATCCTACAAGAAGAACCTACTCAGAGTTTGTCGATCGTTTTGGAATTCTTACTCCTGAATACCTGGATGGAAGGTACTGATTTTCAATGGCAAGGCTAATTGTTTTGAAATAGGATCAGTGATCTTATTTCTTTCTTGTCTTCAAAATTATAGGACAGGAAATTCTAACAATAATGAAGCAAAATGGATTTTTGTTGACAGTGCATGATGCTGTGAACACAGCTTTCAGTGACAAGGCTATACCTTGGAAATAGAACAAGTGATCTTGTTTCTTGGAATTGCGAAATCCTTATTGGTCTTTGTTTGGTCAAGTTTAAATGTTTAATCTGTACTAGATTGGACGTTCATAATCAGGTTCATTTGTGCATGTCTCTAATGTATAAAGCCCTTCGATTCCATATATTTCATATTAAACATCCTTTTATATAATGTCTTCTTCAATGTTGCATCTACTGCTCAGTTTCTCCATCTGTAGATTCTAATTATCTTTTCGTTCTTCTCATTTGGACAGCTGTGATGAAAGAGCCTGGACAGAGAAAATACTGCAGAAGTTGAAGCTTCAAAATTTTCAGGTACTTCTCATTTTACTTGTGCTGAATATTCTTTTGGGATGAAAGAGGAAAAGGCGATGCTGGGATGGAAAAGGTTGGCTGTGCAATGTCTGGGGAAAAATGCACCAAGGCTTATGTGTTAGATATCAATTACTATCTCCAGCATTCCAACTCGTGTATATTTTGTTTCCTGCAGTTAGGCCGAACAAAGGTATTTCTAAGAGCTGGACAGATTGGTATTTTGGATGCACGGAGGGCTGAGGTTTTGGACACTGCAGCAAAGTGCATCCAGCGACGAGTACAGACATTCATTACATACAGACATTTTCTTTCAAAGAGAGCAGCTGCAATTTCATTCCAAGCATACATTAGAGGTTTGTTTTACTTGCTCTCTACAGTAGGGTACATCTAGAAGGCTTTCCTATTAAAAAGAAGGCTTTCTTTCACCATCTTCTCTGAAGCCTATATTTATTGTTATTTGTGCCAAGAAATATTGTAGAAAAAATAAGTCATAATAGGATGTTTTTTATTCGTAATATTATATTGTTTCTTAGTTAGGAAGTTAATATCTTGTAGGTATCCTAATTAAGGTAGGAAACCTATAATTCTGCTATATATACCTTATGTAATCAGCCATGAGGAATAACAATCAATGACAAAAATCATAATTACTTTCAACATGGTATCAGAGCATACAGTTTTTTTCTTCCCCCGCCAGCCCTAACCCTTGTCTGTCATGAACTCTGACGACGAGGCCTCTACTACTACCAACGACGAGGCCTCTACTACTACCGACGACGAGGCCTCTACTACTACTGACGACGAGGCCTCTACTACTACCGACGACCATGCACCTAAAAGCCAACGTGACGACTCTAAAATACCTACTCCTCCAGCCACCTCTGCACCGATTGTGACAGTATGGCCTAAAATCCAGCCTTCCTCTTCTTCTTTTTCAGCCACCTCTGCACCGATTGTGACAGAGAAGTATGGCGTCTAACCCCGACCTTCTCTCCGGAGGTCTTACAATACCAAAACTCAGCGGACGAAACTACCTCCAGTGGTCTAGATCAGTACAGATGTTTATTACTTGTCGAAGCAAAGGAGGATTTCTAACCGGTGCTACTACCAAACCTAATGCTGCCGATGCCAAGTTCGAACAATGGGATAATGATGACAACCTTGTTCGCTTTTGGTTGATCTCAACCATGGATCCGAAGAAGACCTACTCAACCACAGATAACTCTTCTGCCTTATTGGAGATGTGTTAATTAAAGCTCTGTCTAAGGAGATGTTTGACAATTTTGTGTCCAAGCTTGGGTTGGTTAACATCTACACCACCAAGCTTGAGGGGGAGTGTAGAAAAAATAAGTCAGAATAGGGTGTTTTTTTATTCGTAATATTATATTGTTTCTTAGTTAGGAAGTTAATATCTTGTAGGTATCCTAATTAAGGTAGGAAACCTATAATTCTGCTATATATACCTATGTAATCAGCCATGAGGAATAACAATCAATGACAAAAATCATAATTACTTTCAACAAATATTATGAAATTTCTTATTTACTACTACTTCTGAAGCATAATTTCACGGTAATACATGAGGATATGCTTCATTGATCAAAGTATACATACAAGGTGGAGCTCCAGTCTCCTACCATAATAAGCTAACTACCTAAAGTAAATTGGACTATACTTGTAGTTAGATGTTTAATGATCCAAGCTTGGATACAAACTTATCAAACATATCTCTAGGCAACACTTTTGTGAGAACATCTCTTTTCTAATATTTGGATGGGACATACTCCATATGAATCACCACAGTGTTCACTTTCTCTAAAATAAAGTGTCTGTCAACCTCAATGTGCTTAGTTTTGTCATGATGTACGATGTTCTTCACAATGCTGATTGATTGACCGAGCTTCACAAAATCACTGAGCTGATTTTCAATTATGTTAGAAAACTAGTTACTCCTTCGCATATGCTTAGGGTCTATGGGTTTACACCCCAATAGTCCTGTTTCACTCAACATGTCAAGGATATACTTCCTTTGAGATAGAGTAATCCCCTTCCTGGATCTTGCCACTTCGATACCCAAAAGTATTTCAGCTCTCCCAAATCTTTTAGTTCAAACTCAATCGGAAGTTGAGGGGTCTCAACACATGCCCTAGCAATTTCCAATAGGTGGCAATTCTTACGTTCAACAATCCCATTTTGTTGAGGGGTCTTAGCGCAAGAGCAGGTATGAACTATCCCTTGTTGAATAAGAAAGGAATCGAAAACATTGTCAAAGTAGTCCTTTGCGTTGTCTGTCTTCAGAACTTGGATCTGAGTTTGCAACTGCGTATGCACCAATTTGCAGAATGACTGAAAAATACTTGTTGTTTCAGACTTTTTCTTCATCTAGAATGTTCATGTTATTCGCGTGTTTGTCATTGAAGGTGATAAACCACTTGGTACCATTTATATTCTTGATACACATAGGATTCCCAAATGTCACTTGGATCACAGAGAATGGTTTAGTAAAGCGATAGCCAAGACTATGATAAGTAGTACGAGTATATTTTGCAAATTGATAGACTTCACAATTGAAGAACTTTCTCTTTTTATTCCAAAAAATATGTGGTACAAATGTTATGAATACACAAAGTTTGGATGTCCGAGACGAAGTTTCCATAACAACACTTCTCTATCCGCACTACTACTTCTAGATGTTGTATGTGCTAAGCTCAAATTTCCATTGGCCAGAGGTTTCTCTATGCATCTAGTTTTCAACAATTCTCTTGTTGTAGTGGATGGGGCACTCGTGGAACAACTGTGGGAGATTTTGCACATCCCTAAATATCTCGAAGTTTGGATTTAGACTTCCAACCTTTAGGGTTACCACCAAGTAGCTTCCAACATTCAATTTTGGTGTGTCAAAGTTTTCCACAATGCTCACATATGACAACCCAGTTTAGTCTCAAAACTTGGCTAGAACGTTTTCCTGTTTGTTGTTTTTCCAATTTTGGAGTAAAGAGGAGCGGCCATCATTTCAATGTGAAGTGCAGAACCCTCAAGATTAATTTTCTAGTTCGACAACATCACCTGATAGCAGTATTCCTTCTGGCAAATTTAAAAAAACAACCCCTTCTAATACAGGGAAGGGTTTTGTGGCCATGACTCATCCCTTAGCAGCATCAAGCTCTTGGTTAAGGTCAAGAATGAAGTGAAGGGTTCGTTTCTTCTCAACCGCTTTCCTATAAGTTCCTGCATGCTTTGGAGTGTCCCAATCGTGCGTCTTGTAAAGCCCCAACTGCAACCAAGCATGGGAAAAAGAATCTTAATCGTGGTCATCTCACCTTGCTTATGGTTGAAGATGGCGGTTTCTATTGCTCAAACTTTGTATTTTTTTCGTCAGGTTTTTCAGTAATGCCGATAAGGAATTGTCCTTTGGTTCGACTAGTAATGAACATTTGAACAAATTTGGACCATTGGAGGTAGTTCTTGCTGTTGAGTTTTGGTATAACAAGACCACAGAATGGGAGGTCAAGGTTAGAAACCATGCACTTTGTCACAATGGGTGCAAAGATGGTCGGAGGAGGAGAAGAAGAATGTTTAGCGGCAATAGGGTTTACTGTCGGCTCTAATACCATATTAAATCAGAAGTATTGGGAGTAATGCTTTGTTATATTTCACAGTTGGGCAAAACCCAAAGATATATAGAAGGTGGAGCTCCAGTCTCCTACCATGATAAGCTAACTACCTGAAGTAAATTGACCTATACATGGTAGTCATCGACAATAATAATAAACTACTAATTAACTAATCAGGATTATTATTTCTACATTTTTTGTGTTAAATTAGCGTTACAAAACTCTGTTAGTTTGTGATTATAAATTTTGTACTACTGCTTTACTGAAATATGCCAACAAACGGTTGATTCTATCCTTATACCTGCTGTTCATATATACTTGCACTCAGTTACCAACTACAAATGCTAACTGTTACACTCCATTTTCTGTTTATGATTGTTGTCTGTGTTAACTTTTACTGTTATATGTGTAGGAAGTCTTGCTCGAAAGATATATTCTCAGAAGCGGAAGACAGCTGCTGCTATTACAGTACAGAAATGGGTCCGGAGGTGGCAAATGCAGCATGCCTATTTGAAAATGGGTTCAGCTGCAGTAGTTATACAGTCAATTATCTGTGGTTACTTATCTCGTCTAAGATTCAGAAATAGAAGGAGGAATAAGGCTGCTTCCCTAATTCAGGTAATTTTGAGTGCTCGTTATTTGTGTACAATTTATATAAAGTTTATACGCAAATGTTATGTTCAAATGCTCTACTGCACTTGTTTGAAAGAGTCAGACATTGACTGTCGACTTCTGTTTGCAACCTTTTAAATTTTCTAACTTAATGTCTTAATTGTTTGTACGGTTTATGACTCCTGTAAATATGATAATTATAGCAGCTCTTTTGAACTGTAGATATTCTTTCTAGTGTTGTTAGGCTTTTTATGAGTTAGTTATTTAATATCTGTTGGTTTTGGTACAATTATCAAGGCCCGGTGGAGGATGTACAAGTTCCGCTCTGCTTTGAGACACCGTCAGGCTTCCATAATAGCCATACAATGTCGTTGGAGGCAAAAATCTGCCAAAAGAGAGCTTCGGAAGCTTAAACAAGTAGGAGATTCTGCTCCTCTAATTCACATTTTGCTCGCCAAGAGTTTAATACCAACAAAGATTAATTCGCATCTTTGCAGGCGGCTAATGAAACAGGGGCCTTGCGTTTGGCAAAGAGTAAGCTTGAGAAGCAGTTGGAAGATCTAACATGGCGGTTGCATTTGGAGAAAAGACTACGGGTATCTTAGTAATTCAAAAAGATTGAGTCCAGAATTTTTAGTTTCTTGTATTCTGTGTCTTTTCTCTGGTTCTTGTGTTTGTATCCCTAGTCTACAATTTCGTATGGTCTTGGTACCTTGTCTGCAATGAAGGTTTCAGGTGAAGATGCCAAGTCTGTTGAACTTTCTAAGCTAGCTTGGTACCTTGTCTGCAATGCAGGTTTCCGGTGAAGATGCCAAGTCTGTTGAACTTTCTAAGCTAAAGAAGTCATTTGAATCTATGATACTTGAATTAGATGCAGCCAAGTTGGCTACTATTAGTGAATGCAACAGAAATGTGGTGCTGCAAAATCAGTTGGAATTATCACAGGAGGAAAAAGCATCTTTGGAAAGGGAACTTAATTCGATGGCTGAGCTGAGAAAGGAGAACGCATATTTGAAGGTTATTTTTTGTTCACTATGTATTATTATGCATTCTTGAGTGCCTATATAATGGAGGTACATTTTTTTTTCTTGGGTGGGTGGTTGTTGTTGGGGAAGTTGGAAGGTAGCTACTTGCTTTTGAGGTCTTGAACCAAAATAGCTGCACCTCTGCACTTCCATGTTTGAGTTGTTTTATGGTAAATCACAGCTGTTTCCTTAAAGTTTGGTTAGGGAAGGTTATGTTTTTTGGTCTTATTTGTAGAACAAACCCACATCCGTTCAAGTGAACAAGTAAATACTAAGCATTTGTGTATTCTGGAGACTGAATTCTATGTACAATTTGTTGTTTGTCAGGGTTCTGTGGACATCTTAGAAAAGAAGAACTGTGCCTTGGAACTTGAGCTTGTCCAAGCTCAAAAGCATATAGGTGATACTGTTGAAAAATGAAGGATCTTGAGGGCAAATGTTTTCAGCTGCAACAGAACGTTCAGAGGTACTCAACTGTTTGAAGTTTCTCCTGGCTGCGTACTTGTTTGTTTCTGTTAATCACTTTCATCTAGTTTTAACTTCATATGCTGGTTGGTCTGCACTTAACTGTCCTGAAAGCTCTTGTAAGAATTCAAAACATTATTTCCAAGATCGGACTCCGAGACACTGACCTGTTTATCGTTTAGTTTGCAAATTACTATTAGATATCATGTGGTCTCAACAGATTATTGGTGTCTGTGCAGCCCATGTGGTCTCATCTTCTGTGATAATGCTAGATTGTTAGTGGGCAACAGTGTAAACTCACCAACAGAATTACCTGCATTTTGTTCTGTAATACATTGCTTATGTTGGAGATCATATGGACTCCGTGTTCATACCCTGTTTCTTTTCAATAATTGTAGCCTTGAGAAGAAGCTTGCCCTGTTGGAAGATGAGAATCATGTCCTCAGACAAAAAGCCTTGAGTGTGTCTCCAAAGGGAAACAACTCTACTTTAGTGAAATCCTTGTCTGAAGTAAGTAGTAAAGACTTTTTGCATTTTAGCGAGTTTCTTCCTAAACTGCAAAAAATTTGATGGTTGCTTCATTTTATTTTGCATGTTTTTGTATTTGAGAATCATGTGAGCTGGTACTTCCTGTTTTCCTGAACTAAATTATCCCCAACTATTGTTATGAAACAGAAAT
This sequence comes from Linum lewisii, assembly GCA_034768395.1. Classification (NCBI taxonomy): domain Eukaryota; kingdom Viridiplantae; phylum Streptophyta; class Magnoliopsida; order Malpighiales; family Linaceae; genus Linum; species Linum lewisii. The sequence continues at coordinate 41,592,883 of CM068304.1, read as the reverse complement.
ACCCTGGTGCAATTGTTCTTACATCCGACAGGAAGCAAAATTTTGTAAGATATTGCCTCACTAGGTTCTTCTGATGGTTTTCCAATAATTGTAATGTTTTCTTCTTATCTACACAAATCTTGGTGTAGGAGTCGCCGACGCCTTCGAAACTTGTACCACCCTTTTCACGTGGCTTGTCTGAATCACGTCGAACTAAGTTGACTGCAGAAAGGTCCCAGGTTTGTGTTATGTAGACAATGAGCTGAAACCAAAGCATGCGATGTGTTAATTCTGGTGGAATCAATGACCTAGTTCCTTTCTATTTTAATTTAAAAGTGCCTAGATTTTTTGCGTGCTGGTTAATGACTTCAATTACTGTACAGGAGAATTATGAATTCTTATCAAGGTGCATCAAAGAAGATTTAGGCTTTATAGAAGGAAAACCATTGGCAGCTTGTATAATATACAGATGCCTTCTTCAGTGGCGATCTTTTGAGACTGAGCGGACAACTATTTTTGACTATATCATTGAGGGAATTAATGATGTCTTAAAGGTTAGACATGCATATTGATTGTCAGGAATTGCTGTCCCCCATTCTGTTCTGTAACGTCAATTGAATACTTGGGTCTATTTTATTGTTCCTTTGCTCAAATTTCTTATCATTCACCTTTTTGCCTCTGCTATTGAGTTGTTTTTTCCTTTCTAGTTTGTTTTTTATCCCTTTTCATGTTCAATTTCATCCCTTTATCTATTGCCTATCGTATTGAGTTTTATTTCCTTTGCTCATATGTTATGTAACAGGTTTAGATAGGTTTTTTACATGACAAGTTGCTGGTTGAATTTTTAGTATCTCTTAATATGATATATCGTATCTTATTCAGGCTGGGGATGAAAACATATCTTTACCATATTGGCTGGCCAATGCTTCTGCACTTCTGTGCCTCCTGCAGAGGAACCTACAATCAAATGGTTTTTTTACCAAAGGGACTCCACGATCTACATCTGCAGGATTACCTGGAAAGGTTTAGTAAATTCTGTAATTCTTATTGTTTATTGTGGCTATAGCAGCCTTGCTTGACGATCTTGCGCAGTTTAGATGGTCTTTGTTTCAGGGGACTTTTGGAATTGCATTTCAAATGGCAGATTGTATGATTTTGTTGTTAGACTGCTCTGAATTGCATGTTAATATGTTAACAGATGACTATGATGAAGTAGCTGTTTGCTTCTTTTATACTTCGCTTGTTTGTCCACATCTTTTTATGTTCTCCAAGTTTTGCAAGCAATGCAACATGCAGGCCTTTTGTGTTCTCTTGTTGATCAATTCGACTTTTGAGCCATGAATGATTTCTTGTGTATAAAAATACAGGATATTACTTAGTTAGCTACCTTATTTTTCTCCTTAATTGCAGTTAGCTAAATATGAAGTTACCGTGTATAGGTTTCCTAACTAAGGTAGGTCTCTACAGAGACTACTAGTATATATGTAATCATTCCCTAATCAATAAGATTATTTCCTTTATTAATCAATAAGGGCATTGTTGACTAGTATATATGCTTTTATTCCTTTAGTAATGTCTTAAGCTTCTCAGTTGTTGTGCACAAAAAAGTACTGATCTTCTTGCTTCTCTTGTTCTGTTCTCTCGAACAAGAGGTTCAGAACACTATTCTTTCTGCAAGGGATCATATATTTTCCATAGGCTCTGCCTGGACCCATGATTTATTTTATGAACTTCTTACAAGGAAATGATTTTGGTCTCTGCTCTCTTACATTCCCTGTTGTATCTTAATTGTGCATGTGAATTGATTCTGGATGGACCCGTATGACATCAATATGGTATTTTCGTACAGGCTCTGAAGTCTGCTTTCAAGTATATTGGTTTTGATGAGGGTATTTCACATGTGGAAGCTAGATATCCAGCGATTCTGTTCAAACAGCAGTTAACTGCTTGTGTAGAGAAGATATTTGGTTTGATTAGAGATAACTTGAAGAAGGAACTATCACCACTTCTGGCATTTTGTATCCAGGTAACTTTTTCTGTCATCATTAAACAGAAATGCTTAATCCATGCATGGAATGGTTCCTTTTCTGGGAGAATCTTGAAGGGTCGATTTGTAATAGACATCTATGTATCAATATGGGCCACCATTTTTATATGAATTAGACTTGCTGGACAACACAAACGTAGTTATATCTGATTTTTTTTCCGGTTTTTTCCTAATTTTTTTGTATATAAAGAATGAAGTTGCTGACAACTGAATATTTTCATATTTACTAAGGATTGCTGCTTTTTTCAATACATAGTTTAGTTTCACTTCATCTTTTTGTAGTGGCTCGGTTCACTGAAAGTCAAGAGAAGTTATTTGGCTTTGCTTCTGGTTGGATTTGAATAGAAGTCATAAAACACAAGGAGTTTGAATTTTGGTGATGATATTTTCACCTGAATGATATCCCATTGGTCATTATGGTCACACAGATTTGCTTTACAATCTGTATTGCGCTGACGTATGCATATGATGTTTTCCATTTTTAAGGCCCCTAAAAATGTACGCAATGCTGGGAAGAATTCTAGATCACCGGCAGGCATTCCTCAGCAGTCACCTGGTAGCCAGTGGGATGGGATCATCAATTTTTTGGATTCTCTCATGGACCGGTTACGTGGCAATCATGTATGTACAGGAAAGACAATTTTAATAAAGTATCCTTGAATTGGTATGCTAACACTTTAGAAACTAGTTTCTCTAGTTGCTCTTCCATCATTAATGGCACAGAGTAGAACATATTCAACATAAGATAACTGTGACACAAGATGGCCTTTGTTCTACGGTTGAAAATCCATGCTTTCTAATTTATGCTGCTGACTTGAACTTTGCATTCAGGTACCATCGTTTTTTATCCAGAAGCTGATTACTCAGGTGTTCTCTTTCATTAATATACAACTTTTCAACAGGTAGACTGGCCACTTTGATCCTATAGTTTCTTGTAATTCAAGTTATTTATGCTGATAATTGGCTGCCTAACTTTAAATTCTTGTGAAGTCTTCTTCTACGACGTGAATGTTGTACATTTTCAAACGGAGAGTATGTAAAGTCTGGTCTGGCTGAGCTTGAAAAATGGATAACTAAGGTGACACAGGAGGTAACAACTTGGGAGCTTAATTTTATTTTCCAATTCATATGGTAGTGGCTAAATTTTGCTGCATAATGAAATGATTGATCTGAATTTGTGTAAAATGCAGTACGCAGGAAACTCGTGGCATGAACTAAGTTATATTAGACAAGCTGTTGGGTTTCTGGTGATAAACTTAACCCCCTTGTCTAACTAGTTGTGATTTTTTTGTTCCTTTTTTCTTCTAATCGTGTTAATATACTTGTACAGGTGATACATCAGAAGAGGAAAAAGTCACTAAAAGAGATCATGGAAGAAATGTGTCCAGTATGATATGTTTTTTCATTGTGTTATTATTATATTTATGAAGAGACTTGTATGCAGGTGAGGTGAGGTGAAGCATTCTAAGCGAAAGTGATTGCAGGTATTAACTGTGAGGCAAATATACCGAATCAGTACCATGTACTGGGATGATAAATACGGCACTCAGAGCGTATCAAACGAGGTACTTATAATCTAACTGAAGCGAAGTCGTTAATTTAGGGTTTTGCTTGTAAAGACTAATGTTCTGGGTGGTGGTGGTGGTACAGGTGGTAGCTCAAATGAGAGAGATGTTGAACAAAGACAGCCAGAATCTGACGTCAAACTCTTTCTTGTTAGATGATGATCTGAGGTGTGTACTGTACTGAGATTGTAATTCAAATGAATAGCTTGTAGACAGAATATTGAGCGAAGAAGCTGTGGGATTTGTTGTGGTGTTGCAGCATTCCATTCTCGACAGAGGATATAGACAAGGCGATACCAGCAATGGATCCTTCAGATATTCATCTTCCAAACTATTTGCTGGAACATCCATCCGCGCAGTTCCTTCGTCGGTAGCAAAGACAGATACTTGTGCAATTAACCCCAACAACTTTAGTTAGTGTAATAGGGGGGGTTAGAAGATAATGATTTGAGGTTAGTCTATCTCTAGAGAGCAGTTTGGATAATGATTCTGGCATTCTGCAATTTTAGCAGAGAGCCATTATTCATCATTCCTTGAATACACATTTGGGCAAAAAGAGTTTGCTTCTTGTAACTTGTTTTGTATTACACGGCACTGATGCTATTCTGTAATGCGTTGTGTATATAATATATAATAGAAAAACCACTGTCCACACTCCACTGCATTCGGCAATCAATCTGTGTATAATTCTAATTCATGAATTTCATTCGACCGACTTCTGGATCTGGCAGAATATGATTTATAAATCAAAACTCATGAAACTCGATAACATGGTAACACGTCTTTGATTTGTATTTACTATTTAGAAACCCTAACAACACGTGGCAGTAAAGAGGAAGACATCGAGTCAGTTGAAGTTTGTTGAAGCACAAGCACCAGCTGCTGTAGAAAAGTAATGCAGATCAGCCATGGAGATAGATCGCATCGGTGATGGAGGCGGCAACTGCAAGGATGTGAGCTTGTGATGCGCCGCCGATGATCCTGGGTACAACGGTGGTAGATAGCTGTTGTTATGATTAAGATGCGAGAGTCGGGAATTAGAAGCTGAAGCTGAAGCTGAAGCTGAAGTCAAATCCATGGCTGTGGTTGCAAGAGAGAGAGCACTTCTGCAAGAAGTCATGATGCCGCCGCGCTTGCCGCAGCTCCGGTCCCAAACGTGTTTGAGAGCAATCTCATTTCGCCGTCTCTTGTTGAGGGCGTGTTCAGTTTTCTCAATCTCGCTGATATTGGCAATCGATTCTGCTTTCCCCAGATCTGAAAACGATTTCGCTTTCCCAGCGTAGCACTTGGATAATCCTCCCCTCTCCCTGCAAAATATCCCATACTCATTAATCAATGAATCAATCAAAACTATACTACTTACAGAAGAAAAAACAAGCAAACGACAGAGAAATCAAGGGACAAGAGTTTATACAAGTCGGAATGAGGCAGGGTTTGTTTCAAAGCACCCAAATCAAGACCTCCTCTATACGCGCTCTGCACCTCCTCCTCATCCTTCTCAACCGCCGCTCCTTCCTCGCAGTCGCTGTTCTTCCCGATAGAAGAAGACGACGACGTTGAACAGGAAGACCCTGACGGACTACTGCACTCGACCTCCGTCAGCGGAGGAGAAGCAGCACCACCGACTTCGATCTTGGACATCCTCCTCCTGTGTTTCTGTATTGCTATGGACATGATGAGGAAGAATCTGGCAGCCCTACGGCTTTGCTTATCTGTGATCCAATTTTGGATATATGGAAGGATTGTGAATCGCCCAACTTCCTGAATAGATAATTTCCCAAAATGGACAATCTATCTCTCTGGTTTAGAAAGAGGAAAAAGCTTCTTCCTTCTTATAAACCTAAAAAAGCTTTCTTTAATTTTATCGTATAAAAATTGGAACAGTTGTTATCCGGAGACAGACCAACAGACAAAGATAAGGGGGAAGAATTAATAAACAATCAAGGATATTATTTTGGTTTAAAATACTATTATTATCACTAAAAGGGACACAAAATCAATAAAACTCAACCTAGGCCTTATCCTAGAGAGCCATAGATCACGGGATTTGTTAGAGGGAGATTTTAAGCTCAGAAATTCTTGATATTTCTTATTTAAAAACTCGAATCTAAACCATTAGATTTGTAATCGTAATAACCATAATTGAGTAGTACTAAATGTACCAAAGGGTATATCGGTAAATGAATAGTAATTAAAAAAACAATTTATATTTATTATAAATCCACTAACGATGTAGTGGGTAGTGGGCGGTTATTTGTGGTTTTAGATTTTTTTTCTAAAAACAACACTCTTGGTCAAAACTTTACTTTCTCAACTTGTTTCTTTCAATTTTTTCAATCTCTCATGAAATGGATTCAAACAAGAATGGCGTTCTTCATATTTTTGTGATCGATATGATTTCACCGTTTATTGATGTGATACCATCCGCTGTGTAATTGTTCCATTCATATTAATTGTATTATATATTTTTTTAAATGTATCATTCGTGGCTAAATTGTACCATTCATATGTTTCTGTACCATTCGTAATGAAATTGTACCATCCATAATGAAATTGTACTGTTCATATTAATGATATCATTTTTTAATAATGTACCATTCGTGGTTAAATTGTACCATTAATATGTTTCGGTACCATTCGTAGTTTAATTATACCATTCATATGTTGTATTTTTTTTTAAATGTATCATTCATGGCTAAATTGTACCATTTATGTGTTTCTGTACTATTCGTAATGATATTGTACCATTCATATTAATGATATCATTTTTTTTGTAATGTACCATTCGTGGTTAAATCATATTATTCATATGTTTTGGTACCATTCATATTAATGATATCATTTATCTTTAAATTGCACCATTCGTTATGAAATTTAACACTTATTTTTTATTTATGTAGGTGTTGTTGATTATGTTGAGTTGGAGCATATGGTTATGGTACTGCAGATTCGAATCTCGCTAATAACCTTACTGATAAAGATGGGATAGAACAACAAGCATTGGCACGCATCAGAGATGAACATTATTGGAGTAAACTGAGATTTAAGACACGCGAAGAAACCTATAAGTTCTACAATGATTACGCACATTCCACTGGTTTTAGCGTTCGCATAGCTTCTAGTGCAGAAAGAATTCAAGCTCGTCTGGTGTATTTATCTTAGATATGTTTGCAACAAATAGGGGTACAAGGAAGATGGTGAACTCGACCCCATGAACGATGGGAAATTAGCCACAAAGAAGTGTAAACCATTGAGGGCTGAATGCAGGACTGGTTGCACAACAATTATCGTCTTTCACCCAGATCAGGATGTTGGTTGCTACTTCATCAAGGATGCTCTGCATAAAGTTGAGTACAAGCAATTTCACAGGTCCAATGTGAATGGTACAATTTAATAACATACGATATAGTTTTAAACTGAATGAAACACTATGATATAAAAACATAAACTACTGAATGGTACGTCCAAATTACACGAATGGTACAAAATACTAATATCTTTGGCTGCTTTCAATTTCTTTTAATTTATAGTTGCATTGATTTCTTTGGCTGCTTTCAATCCCATTCTCATATCTCAACTTACACTACTGCATCAAATATGTAGTTATCTACGGTCCTTTATTGATTTTTATATCTCAAGATTACATATTATACAAATTACATGAACGGTACAAAATAAAAACGGATGGAACAAAATATTACATGAATGGTACAAAATAAAAATAGATGGAACAAAATATGTGAATCATCCACCCAAATAACATATGGTACAACCCAACACCCAAAAAAAAACGCAAATCATCAACTTACAGCTTATGAATGGTATATGATTTATTGTTGCCACAATCAATGTTTCACACATTAGGAAATTATTACGCAGTAGAAGTTTGTTCCATAGTTAAAGTTCAACTCTTGAATAGTATAACATCAAAAAAACTAAAGTAGAGAGGTACTTACCAGTAGCACGTTTCTCCCACCGCCGAACTGAAGCTACGAAGAAATCCCAAGAACAGCCGGATTGAAGCTACACGACAGTCCTCATGTCGTCCGTAGAAAATAGTTGTCGTGCCTGAGTAGGATAGACCTGCCATCTCGACTGAAGAATAGAGTCGCCGCGCCGGAGTTGACAAAGCCTCCGTGCCGTCCGAAAAAAAGATCATGTCGTGCCGGAGTTGACAAAGCCGTCGTGCCGGAGTTTCAGCAACGCCGGCCACAAAAAAGAAAAAGAAGAAGCCGCCGTGCCGTCCGAAAAAAAGACCTTGCCGTGCCGGAGTTTCAGCAACGCCAGCCACAAAAAAGAAAGAGAAGAAGCAATTACTTTTTGAATATTAATTAGGGATTTCTGAATTTAATATGGTACCATAATTATCTCTTAATTATCCTAATTAGGTAGTTTTCAATAATATATTTGACATATATATCCTTTTAACTACCCAAATTATATCAACCATTAGATTGGTACTATAAGATCCAATGGCCCATAATGAAGTTCTTATATAAGAAATCCATAGGATTTCTCATTATACATAATCTGTTTTTTACATATCTACTAAAGTGGTTTGGTTGGTGGAATTAGTCTTCAATTCTCGGTCCACTAAGAATTGTCGGATTATGTATAATGAGAAATCTATAAGATTTCTTATATAAGAGCTTCATTTTGGACCATTGGATTTCATAGTACCAGTCCAATGGTTGATCTAATTTGGGTAGTTATGAGGTTATATATGTCAAATATATTATTGAATAATTACCTAATTAGGATAATTATGAAATAATTATTGTACCATATTAAATTCTGAAACCCTAATTAATTTTCAGAAATTAACTACTTCTTCTATTTTTTGCCGACGCAGTCAAATACCATTCTACTTTTCATGGCCGGCGGTGATTAAACTCCGGCATTGACCAAAATATGGTTATTTCAACCTCCGGCACGATAGGAACCAGACGTTGGCACTGCGACTCCTCTCCTTCCTCAGCGCTGACGGTCCGTCGACGACGAAGCTTCATTCCGGCGAGTTTCCTTGCCGGCGGTGGGAGAACGAAAAAACTTCTGCCGATACACCGTTAAATTTCAACATAATCAACAACACCTACATTTAAAGATAAATGATATCATGAATATGAATGGTACAATTTAAATACGAATAGTACCAACACATATGAATGGTACGATTTAAACACGAATGGTACATTACAGAAAAATGATATCATTAATATGAATGGTACAATATCATTACGAATGGTACAGAAACACATGAATGGTACAATTTAGCCATGAATGGTACATTTTAAAAAATACAACATATGAATGGTACAATTTAACTACGAATGGTACCGAAACATATGAATGGTACGATTTAACCACGAATAGTACATTACAAAAAAAATGATATCATTAATATGAGTAGTACAATATCATTATGAATGGTACAGAAACACATGAATGGTACAATTTAGCCATGAATGTTACATTTTAAAAAAATACAACATATGAATGGTACAATTTAACTACGAATGGTACCGAAACATATGAATGGTACAATTTAACCACGAATGGTACATTATTAAAAATGATATCATTAATATGAATGGTACAATTTCATTACGAATGGTACATAAACATATGAATGGTACAATTTAGCCACGAACGGTATATTTTTAAAAATACATAATACAATTAATATGAATGGTACAATTACACAGCGGATGGTACCACATCAATAAACGGTGAAATCATATCGATCACAAAAATATGTAAAGACTGCAATTCATAAATCAGTGATATGAACAACAAAAAATATCATGATTTGAATTAAAATTAAACGACAAGCATCGTGTTACTAAGATTCGTCATCAACTTCATGAATACTACTTTGTTCGATCAACAAATCATCGTCCTTATTTGCTACACGTTCATCAACAAATGGTTCATTCAAATCAAAATCATGAAGAACACCATTCTTCCATTTCATGATAGATTGAAAAAAATTGAAAGAAACAAATTGAGAAAGTAAAGTTTTGACCAAGAGTGTTGTCTTTAAAAAAAAAAACCCACAAATAACAGCCACTACCCACTACCACGTTTGTGGATTTATAATAAATTTAAATTGTTTTTTTAATTACTATACATTTACCGATATGCCCTTTGGTACATTTAGTACCACTCGATTATGGTTATTACGGTTACAAATCCAAAGGTCCAGATTCGAGTTCTTAAATAAGAAATATCAAAGATTTCTCACCTTAAAATCTCCCGTACAGTGAGAAATTAATGAAATTTCTTATATAAGAAATGGTTATAGTACCATTCATTTATTTCATGAATGGTACAATTTAATAACGAATGATATCGCACATGATAACATTGTGATCATCAATGGCGTAACCAGGATTGGTATAGGGGGGGATGCCGAATTGTAAATAGAAAATTGGTGCCGCCGGCAAAAAAATTTCTTCAAATTTAGATAATAGTAGAAATTTTTCATTAATCTATTACTAAGTAAAAATACACAATAAATCTTTTGGTTATAGGTTGCTTAATTAGTAAAAAAATAATTATATGTGCCGCCGGCAATTTTTTGTTCAAATTTGGATAATATATGATCAAATATTTAATTATTACATACTATAAGTGGATTATGAGTAACTATTACGTAAAATTTAAGACACCATTTCACCGAAACAGCGTAGTGGGGAGCTGAACTTCAAATACTCTGGCGCCAAATTCCAAAAATACAAAAAAATACATGTAATATTAGACTCAATACCAGGGAACGGGGGCGTCGTGGCTCCCCTGGTACCGCCATTGGTGATCATACCACTTAAAATATGCAAAGACTATAATTTCCAATAATAAAAATAATAAAACAGTTCTTATTAATGTATGACGAACATGAATGGTGGAATCCCACTGTATACTGTAATTGTACCATTCATAAAAATACATGAATGATACAATTTCACAATGAATGGTACCATCACATAATATACAGAAGTACAATATACGAACGAATGGTATAACTACGTGATAAATGGTACCATCACATTGAATAACTTTACTAAAAAAATAGATAAAAAATGAAAAATAAAAAATAAATAAAATAACCGTAAGAACCATGAAACGTGGGAGGTGGGAAGGTGGATGGTTATTTTTCATTATTGTACATTTACTAATATACCCTTTGGTACATTTAGTACCATTTGATTAAAAATACAAATCCAACAATCCAGATTCGATTAAATAAGAAATTTATGGGATTTCTCACCTTAAAATCTCCTCCAATCCCATCAACCAAAATGGCCCCTAAGAATTTTAAAAAGAAAGTACCCAAATAGAGCCGCTCCTTAATCCTAGAGAACTTAACCAATCATTTTTTTTTCATTTTGTCAATTAATTCATTTAAATAATAAAAAATTACCTCATATCTATCTCTATTTCTTTAACCACCTTTTTTTTTTTGCATAATAGTACCTTTTTAACCATTTTGGAAGAATTTTTTATGTTAATGAGTTATTTTATATTGTAAACATGTTCATGTAAAATACAAAAAAATCATGTTTATTAGTTTTATTCTATCATGTTTTTAATTTTATATATCATTGATTTTGTTTATACTTTTAGCACAAAATGCACATCACTTTTATTTTTGATATGTTACATAAAATCTAAATTACTTGTATGAATTAATTCCTATCTTTTGAAGATATGTATATTTTTCAATTACTTATAAATTTTATTTACCAATCTAACATGAGAATAAATAAAATATTAATTGTATATTTTTATCATTAGCAAAAATAATTGGAAAAAGGTTAAATAGATAACGTATTATGTAAAAAAATTTAGCCCACATGTTAGTAATTTGAAAAAGTTTTAACCATTCACGTTTTTATTGAAAAAAAACATGTAATTTTTATAAGTGTTTAAACCAACATGGTATTGTTCTTTGATATTAGTATGCTGGTTTAGTAACCATCCTATTTGTAGTGATAAATTGGGTTGAAAGAAGTAATTTGAAGAAATTCCAATCATTCATATTTTTGTTAAACTGGGTTAAAGGAAGTAATTTGAAGAAATTCCGATCATTCATATATTTGTAAACCAGATTAAAGAAAGTAATTTGAAGAAGTTCCAATCATTCGTATTTTTGTTAAAAGTTATTAAAAAATTATGTAACTTTTAGAACTATGAAGCCCACATTATATGTTCTCCAATGTAATTGATAAAAATATGATGGATAAAATATGATATTTTAGCAATCATAATAGTTATAGTTATAAGACGAATTGGTAGAAGTAATATGAAGAAGTTCCAAACATTCATGTTTTTACTGAAAACACGTAACAGAGGACAAGCAGAAGAAAATAGCCTTTTCTTCTGCATTCTTCACAGCTGGGATTCGAACTAACACGGAGGAGGCAATCACTTATCCAAGCGACATCGTTTAAGGATTATTGTTCTTTCCTTTTTCCTTTATTTTCGTCAGCTGCGTCTGACAGATGCCGTAACGAATTGTTTTCCGATTTTACTGTTTTCTCCTCGTGACTCAGCCCTATGAACTGAGATATATATTTTTGCTGTTGTGGAATGAAATCAAGACATACTTTTCCCAATTACGATTTTGTTATGGTATCAGAGCCTTCCATGGCGGCTGGAAAACCCTTTTCTTCCTCTCTTCTCCTTCTTCTTCTTCACTCTTTTTAGATTCATCCATGGCGGACGACAATGCCAATAACCAGATTCCCAATGACTCTGGAGTTATCGTCTCCACTACTTCCGCTTACCCACTTTCTGACCCATATTACCTTCATGGCAGTGAGCAACCAGCTCAAGTTCTGGTGCCACGAAAGTTAACCTCAACCACGTATGACGACTGGAGTGCTTTCATGGCTGACGCCTTACTGTCCAAGAACAAGTTGGTTTTGTCGATGGGACAATCCCCGAGCCAGAGGTTACAGATCAACTATTCTGGCCCTGGACTCGCTGCAACACAATGGTGAAGAGCTGGATCTTGCAGTCAGTAGAAGATGTCATAGCCAGGAGCGTTCGTAGTCTGAAAACTGCAGCAGAGGTATGGAAAACCTAAAACTGCGATTTGCACAAGGAGATTTGATTAGAATTTCAGAATTACAAGAGGAATTAGCAACTTTGAAGCAAGAATCTCGTTATTTATCCGAGTATTATACACATTTGATTACTCTGTGGGAAGAGCTGAAGAATTACCAGCCAATCCCTGCTTGTGTTTGTTCTGAGCATAGTCGTAAAGATTGTGAAGCAATTGCTGTTGTCAAAGGATATCGTGATACCAATTTTGTGATTCAATTTTTGCGAGGTTTGAATGATAACTATAGTGTTCCTAGATCACAGATTCTACTTACAGATCCTCTACCTACTATGGATCAAGTCTTTTATAAGATGCATCAGCATGAACGCCAGACTTATGGCTCTCGTTCAGATCGTTCTAAGAGTGCATATCCACTAGCTCTTGCTGTGAACAATATTGATGTCACAGGTTCTTTTGGAAGAGATTGGTCAGGATCTTTTGGCAATACCATTCGTGGTCGTGGTCGTGGTAGAGGAGCATATCCATCTAGTCTAAGGCCACTTTGCACTTACTGCAAGTTATTAGGTCATACTGAGGATCGGTGTTACTACAAGAAATGATGGCCTCCTGGTATGACTCCACGACCTTTCCCACCAAGACCTCAGTCAGGATTCAGACCAACTGCTGCTGCAACAACTTCTACACCTGATGAAGTCACAAGCCCCTCTTCCTTCACACTCAACAAGGATCAATATGACAATTATATGAATTACTTGAAGACTACAGGTGGTGGTTCATCAAGCAAGCATTCAGCAGCTGCTTTCCATACTCAAGGTAAGTTTGTTTTCACAAATTGCGACATGGCACATGGTGCTCATAAAACAACATGGATTTTGGACACTGGGGCATTAGATCATATCATATGTATTCCTGATCTGTTCTCCACCTTCCAACCTGTTTCCAATGTGCTACTAACCTTACCTACAGGTGCTAGAGTTGCTGCTACTCACATTGGCACTGTGGTGTTCTCAGAGAGTTTGACACTAAATCAAGTGTTATTGGTTCCTGACTTTTCATTTAATTTACTCTCTGTTAGTAAACTGACCAGCAGTAAACAAGTTGGCCTTACTTTTATCTTTCATGTTTGTTGCATTCAGGACACAGCCTCGGGACGGATGATTGGTTCAGCTAGACTTTAGCATGGATTATATCACATGGATGGTCCTGTTCCCAGCCTTCCTTCTACCCTCATTACTGCCCACACCAGCCAGTGTTTTGATGTTTGGCACTTTCGTTTAGGCCATATCTCCCACCAGAAAATACCTCTTCTTCAAAAAGTTCATTCTAGCATCTCGGCAGATAGTTCTAAGCCTTGTGACGTATGTCATTTTGCCAAACAAAAAAGGTTGTCTTTTCCCATCAGTCAATCTGTTAAATCTCATCCTTTTGAATTACTGCATAGTGACATTTGGGGTCCTGTTTCTCAGCCCACATATGATGGTTATAAGTATTTTCTCACATTGGTAGATGATTTCACAAGAATGACTTGGATTATCTTTCTTGCTGCTAAATCGGAAGCTAGAGTCAAACTGCAAAGTTTCTGTACTTTTGTTCAAACTCAGTATTCTGCTCAAGTAAAGCGTATTAGATCTGATCAAGGGCAAGAATTCAATATGCCACAATATTATGAGAGTCGAGGAATCTTACATGAGCTTTCTTGTGTCGAAACCCCACAACAAAACTCCAAAGTGGAGAGAAAACATCAGCATATACTCTCAGTAGCTCGAGCTTTGAAATTTCAAGCCAATTTGTCATTAGATTTTTGGGGAGATTGTGTCAAACATGCTGTCTATCTAATTAATAGAATGCAAACACCTATTTTAGAAAATCAATCACCTTTTGAAGCTCTCTATTCCAAACCTCCAAATTATGCCGATCTAAAAGTGTTTGGCTGCCTTTGTTTTGCATCTTCCTTACCAAGTCATAGAACAAAGTTCTCTCCTAGAGCTAGGAAATGTATATTCCTAGGTTACTCTACTGGTATTAAGGGCTACAAATTGTATGAGTTGGAAACACACCAAGTGTTTGTTTCCAGGGATGTCATTTTTCATGAATATAGTTTTCCCTTTGTTGAAACTTCATCTCCAGTTCCTTCACCATCCATTGATGTTTCACCTTCTTTGTTTATCGATGAACAAATTGACCCAACACCTTCTTTTCCACCTCCCACAGATGACTATGTTCCTCCATCAAACTCTACACCTCACACTCAACCAAATGACACAAATTCTGATATTGATTCACATTCAACTACAGACACTGATCCTGAACAGCTCACACCACCTTCATCTCCAGAAAATTCAACCATCCCTACCTTACCACAAAGACCAATCAGACCACGACATCCACCCAGTTATCTTCAGGACTATCACTGTGATCTCCTGCTCAAGTCAAACTGTGATAAAGCATCTTTCTCGGCTGCTACTGTTTCAGCTTCATCAGCAGGTAAACATCCTATCACTCAGGTGCTTTCATATGATAACTTACCATTATTGCATAGGAAATTTGTTCTCAGCATCTCATCTAAACAAGAACCAGATACCTATGTGAAGGCTTCTCAGTATCCTGAGTGGGTTTCAGCCATGAACCTAGAGCTGCAAGCCTTGGAAAAGAATCACACATGGTGCGTGGTTGATTTACCACCTGGGAAAAATGTGATAGGATGCAAATGGGTCTATAGAATCAAGTACAAAGCTGATGGTTCTATAGAACGTTACAAGGCCAGACTTGTCGCAAAGGGTTATACACAACATGAAGGGATTGATTTTCAGGAGACTTTTGCTCCTGTCATTAAGATGACAACAGTGAGACTCTTCCTTGCCATTGCAGCTGCAAGAAGTTGGCATTTGTATCAACTTGACATCAACAATGCATTTCTCCATGGAGATTTGCATGAGGAAGTTTACATGGCTTTACCTCCAGGAAGTACTTCAGGTTCTAACTTGTCTAAACCAGTATGCAAGCTGCAAAAATCGTTATATGGGTTGAAGCAGGCTTCTAGGCAATGGTTTGCCAAACTTTCAGACAGTTTGATTGAACAAGGATACACTCAAAGTGTAGTTGATCATTCCTTATTTACAAAATCAGCCGAGAATCATTTTACTGCAGTTTTGGTTTATGTGGATGATCTCATTATTGGTGGTAATGATTTAGATGAGGTGAACAAACTAAAGCAGCACTTGGACTTGACTTTCAGCATTAAAGATCTTGGCACGTTAAAATATTTTTTGGGGCTCGAGGTTGCTCAGGACGCCAAAGGTTTGCACTTATCTCAGAGGAAATATGCACTTGAGTTGCTTGCTGAAGCAGATTTCTTAGATAGCAAACCTGTTCAAACTCCTATGGATTACAAGGCAAAGCTTTCCAGCTCTGGAGATACAATCATGGCTGATGTTACTATCTACAGGAAATTGGTTGGCAAACTAATTTATCTCACCACAACTAGGCCTGATATTGGCTATGCAACTCAACAAGTAAGTCAGTTCATGACTGCTCCAACTCTTACTCATTACAAGGCTGTTACTCAAATTTTACGGTACATCAAGAATGCACCAAGTGCTGGACTTTTTTCCCCATCTAATTCTGATCTTCGCCTCAAGGCTTTTAGTGATGCTGATTGGGGTTCATGTCCTGATACACGACGCTCCATCACTGGCTATTGTATGTTTTTTGGTGGCTCTCTTGTTTCCTGGAAATCTAAAAAGCAGAGTACTATCAGTCGGAGTTCCTGTGAAGCTGAATATTGGGCCTTGGCTCATGCTACTTGTGAAGTTCAATGGCTCTTGCATTTGCTTCAAGATTTTCAGGTCCCTCACTCCACCTCAGTCCCACTCTATTGTGATAACCAATCTGCCATTTACATTGCGGAGAATCCAATTTTTCATGAACGCACCAAGCACATCGAATTGGATTGTCACTTGGTACGTGAAAAGGTTCAAGCCAAGGTCATCAAGGTTCTGCATGTGTCCTCTGCACACCAACTCGCTGATATCTTTACGAAACCCTTATCACCTGGTCCTTTTCATGATCTCATCTCCAAGCTTGGTGTGCTTTCTCTATGCCCACCAGCTTGCGGGGGGGGGGGGGGGGGGGGGTAACAGAGGACAAGCAGAAGAAAATAGCCTTTTCTTCTGCATTCTTCACAACTGGGATTCGAACTAACACGGAGGAGGCAATCACTTATCCAAGCGGCAGCGTTTAAGGATTATTGTTCTTTCCTTTTTCCTTTATTTTCGTCAGCTGCGTCTGACAGATGCCGTAACGGATTGTTTTCCGATTTTACTGTTTTCTCCTCGTGACTCAGCCCTATGAACTGAGATATATATTTTTGCTGCTGTGGAATGAAATCAAGACATACTTTTCCCAATTACGATTTTGTTAACACGTGTAATTTTTATAAGTCTTTAAACCCGCATGATATTGTTCTTTGATATTAGTATGTTAATTTAGTAATAATCTTATTTGTAATGATAAATTGGGTTAAATGAGGTAATTTGAAGAATTTTCAATCATACATATTTTTGTTGAAAATTATGTAACTCTTAGAAGTAGGAAGCTCACATTATATCGTTCTCATATGTGATTGACAAAAAAATGACAGTTTAGATATCATCATATCTATAGTGATAAACCGAGTTGAAAAATGTAATATGAAGAAGTTTAAATCATTCATATTTTTATTAAAAAATGTAATTTTCATAAGTTTTAAACTCACATGATAATATTCTTTGATATTAGTATGTCGATTTAGTAATCATCATATTTTTAGTGATAAATCGGGTTAAAGGAAATAATTTGGAGAAGTTCCAATCATACATATTTTTGTTAAAAATTATTAAAAAATTTAATGTAATTTTTAGAAGTATAATTTTTTTTTTCCATTTTTTTACTATTTACTCCATTGGTGCAATAGAGATTCAATATTATAATCATTGACACACACACATAAATAACCATGTTTCAATTATATTAAAAATATATGATTATGATAAGTTGAACCAACTGGCTAATAGACATGTAATTAACAAATACTATATGATCAATATGCACCTTAATCTAATATTAATCAATATTTTTATATTTATTATATTTTCTTAATTTTTATATACTAATAAGATAAAGCAACACATTTATTCAAACTCATCATTATGTCCTTGCCATTGTTATATTTTCTTATGTTTCTTAACATTTTTTACTAACAAAAACTTAATTTAATACATAATTTGATTATTTTTTGCATGAACATGGCCAACTATATTTTAACTAACTAATTATCAATTTGTACCCATTCTAAAGTTATTTACAAAACTATGGTCAATTTTTCGAACAATAGCCGCAAATGGGAGATTTCACCATAATAAATTTAAAAATAAAACTATTTACACGATTAAATATGTTCTCAAACTATTCCAAAATCTAGTTATTTTCGTCTAGAAGCTAGGTAAATTCGCCTAGAAACCAGGCGAAAATTGCTCGTGACTTATCTAATTGGATTCCTGACCGGCCAGAACCACTAATTGAGCCCAACAAACCCTATTTGGGCGAATTCGCCTACCAATTGTTGAAAATATCTGTTGTTTATACCATGTTTGTTTTTCACGTTTTACAACACACCACATTCCACCGAATCCCCAAAAATTGCTCGTTCTTTTGATTACAGAGAGTTTTGCAGCATCAAAAGATGGTCGATCAGAACATATACTGTCCAGATGTTGTACTAATTACAATTGTTGTCCAACACTATAATTTGTCATTGTACTAATGGTTGCTTCCTTTGAAACGCAGCTTACGAGAATTCTGGATCCAAGTGTACTGGGGGCCGAATCGTCCTGGATATGAGAGGCTTAGCCTACGATGGGGGAGACAACGTCCGTCTCAAGATGACCAAACGATATATACCTACGAGAGTCCGGTCACCGTTTACCGGAGGAAATGGGGCTTGGAACGGATCAGATCACCCATTCATTACGTGCCTAGGATGATATCATATGACAACTGGGTGCAACTCATCTAGGACGTAGTTCGCCAGCACCCTATTTTCGAAGCGGCCCAGTTGTACGCCCTGCTGGAAGAGGAGCCGTCCCACTTCTCCCAGGTGTTGGGGTCATCCCAACTCAGATTGCAGCAGAGAGCCAAACATACGATGGATCATACGTGTCAAGTAGTCATTCATACATACAATTGACAGTATTTTAGTGACATATATTGAACAATGCTTTAGTGACATATGTTGAGCAAGATTTTTATGCTAGTTTAGACAAGGAATGGGGTTGACGATTTTTTTGGAATATGAAATCTCATTGTGATTTGTTGTAAACAATGTGTGATGATTATTAATTGTTTATTATAAGAATCTTAAGTGTTATGTTATTCAATTTTACGGGTCGTTTGTTTTTTTAATTTAGAGTTGACTTTTCAAATATTTAGTTGACTTTTTAAATGCTAGGAACTTTGAACTTCCTTAACCAATTTCCTAACTCCGCCACTGTCTAGAAGACCCTGGTTGAACCACTGGTTCAACCCATGCATATGCTATACCAAGTGGTACTAACTCTCATACAAGTAATCATATCAAACATTAACCATAAACATAACTTGAAAACAATTAAGTCATACATAACAAGTGAGATAGAACCGGTAGCCAATAACCAAAGAGATACAATGCTAGATAGAAGAAGAAGAAGAAGAAGAGCCTTAGACCAATGCCAATGGTAGGAACCCATAACCTATAATTATCAGTCTAGTAGTTTTATCCCATATATAATCCCATTACCAATGACTGAACGACCGAAGGCAAGAACCAGTAATTGATACAACAATAGTATCTCACGCGAAGAGCGAATGAGATACTTAAGAAACACTAATGAAAAGTTAGGTTAGAATTTGGTTTGACTGGTTGTGGTCTGTTTTACATTGATCTCACACTACAAAAAATTAGCATTTAGCTACTGTAAATTACAACAGCACGAAAATGCAGTAGCAAATAGTTTTTTCTTTGTTGAAAATAGCATTTAGGCCACTATTTGCAGTAGCAAATAGTTGATCTTTTGCAATGGCAATCACTATTTTATGTAGTGATTTGCTATAGCAAATACTATTTGCAACACTCAGCATCCATGTTGCAAATAGTAGTCTCGCAAATAGTATTCGCTACAGCAAATCACTACATAAATAGTGACTGCCTTTGCAAAAGATCAAATATTTGGTATTGCATTTTCATGCTGTTGTAGTTTAGAGTAGGTAAAGACAAACTTTTTTGCAGTGTCGAGATCACTCTTTTAATTTAGTTTATCGGAAGTTTTTTTTTGTTTGTTTCACTCTTTACTTTTGATCAATTTTCTACAGTAATTACCCATTTCTGGTTCACTCATGGGTTTAACCAATAGAACTAGAGATTGGGTGTTACATTCTCCTATCTCTTGTTCCTTCAAATCAAGTACGCACCCAACTTCTCATGTCTCCAAGGTAACTTTACCTTACTCATCCAATGACTTTGATTCGTGCAGATCCTTGCACTTATACCTGATGTCCATTACCTTAAGGAGGGAAAACTCAATCCTTATATATATACACCTTAGCTTCTGCCTATGCTTTTCATTCTCTTCTCATATAAAACTTGTTTACCACTCAGGACTAACTACCACTCTTGCTGTTCTCTTGACAGAGATTTCACCTACCATTGCTCTTAACCCCTACTAGAGACTTTCTCATTTCCAACAATATCATGCTTGCCACCGAGAATTTAGAGGAACTCTCAACTACCAAAACCCCATTTCCACATGAAACAGCTAAGCAGATACCATACCCTTGGAGATTCAGTACTAACATGAAAGTGGAATACCGACTTCTCTTTGAGGTTCATGACGCCTCAAGTAAGCAGGCAGCACCCTTGTGTAGTAGAGAACAAACTAGGCTTTGATACCCGTTGTAACACCCTACCCAAACATGTAGTATTCGATTCAAACCTTTTTCTAAATCATCTCGTGATCACCTTTGACTCTTTGATCGATCCAACGATCTAGATTGTCACAGGTATTTAGGACATTACACACATCATTTTATTATTATATTTAAATTAAAAAACTCTATTTTTCCCAGTGACCGGCTGGTGGTTCTCTAGCTACCGACTCCGATGAATTTTCCAACGAGACTCAGGTGAGTTTTTCAACGACCGGCCAAACTCTGACGGCTTTTCCGACTAGGACATGTTAACTAGTTAACACATTTTTTTACTAATAACTTATTAACAGTGTCTTTTTACTAATAACTAGTTAGCATAGTTTTTAAACTAATAACTAGTTAAAATGATTTATACACTGATTATTAGCTGAACTAGTTAACACGTTATTTTGCTGATAACTTGTTAACGAATTTTCATGATCAATTTTAACGATAATTTTTTTTATTTTTGTTTTATAATTGTAACGATAATTTATGTTAACTGGTTATCTAACTAGTTATATGTTCTTACCTAGTTAACTAGTTAACAAATTTAACTAGGTGATAACTTGTTTTCAGCACTAGTTAACTAGTTATCAACATTAGTTAACGATTTTTCATGATAAATTTTAACGAGAAATTTTGTTTACAGGTTATCTAACTAGTTATGTTGTTCTTAGCTAGTTAACTAGTTAACATATTTAGGTGATAAATTATTATCTACATTAGTTAACTAGCTATCAAAATTAGTTGATTAGTTATCAAAATGAGTTAATTAGTTATTTTGTTATTAACTTGTTAACTTATCGAGTTAACTAGTTAACATCATTATTGGATAACTAGTTAAAGAGGTTATTTAGTTGATAACTAGTTAACTAATTATACGAACTAGTTAATACGTTATTCGACAACCATTTTATATAGTTTAAAGGTTATTCTAACAATATCAACAACATAAAAACTAATGATTGAAATTGTAAATTTTACTACTAAATAATCAAACTATCTATAACATAAAAATCAGTGACGGAAAGAGTTTATATAGTTATTCCAACAATTTTATAGAAAAACTAATAAATTGATGGGTGAACCAATAAATTGTCAAGGATACTCATGTAACCAAACATGATTGAACAAAACACAACAACCAAACTAGCCCGCATAAATGTATTACTCCGCAACTAAATAAGCTACAATAGCCAAACTCACATTGCTACATTGTTATGGGCGTGAACGAAGTCAGGGATGAGGGAACCACAACTCTCGAGTCACTGGAAGTAGCTCTCTCCATCCAATTGTATGTATGGACTATGGGATATGGGAAATGTTGGGCCAATCTTGACCCTGTCCCTTTCTGCATCGCTCTATCGAACAAGGAACCTTCCTCATCTTCTCTTCCTGCCAAACCTGATGATGTTCTCTGCGCTTGTTCTCCAACAACTCAGCCCTCAAAGCAGCAACTTTGACATCTGCAATCTTACCCATGTCATTAGAAATGACACCGACTTGAATTGATGTCTTCAACCCCTCAAGGAACTGTTGCTTCAATTTATCCTCCTTAAGTTCTAGAGCTCCCTAATACCATGTGCTAAGGCGCAGAAACTCCCTATAGTACCCTGCTACAGACCTGTCTCCCTGCTTGAAGGTCTGAAACTCCAGCCTTTTAGCCCTTTGCCAGGCTGCAGGCATGTATTCATTTATGAACTCTTGCTTGAAGCCCTCAAAACCTATGGAAAAAGGATACTCCTCCACAACCGCCAAGTTGCTCCACCACTCCTTGGCATCTCCTCTTAGCAAGAAGATTGAGTATCACAACTTATGCTCATCAGTAGGTCCTAGAAAACTGAACGGATGCTCATTCTCCCTCAACCACTCCAGGGCCGGTTGAGAATCCGAGGTGTTCCCCTAAAATGTAACGCCTCCATCTTCAGGAGTCACCAAAATCAAATGCTAGAGTAGGCAGATCAGCAGCAATAGCGTTCTGGCTACCAATGGCACTATCTCGATCGCTACAGAAGAGTAGAACATTCAGTTACCCAGTTAAAATTGACTCACTTTAAAACCTTTAGACTTTAAATCCATGGAAAACACCTTTTCCCCCAAAACCATTTTCGTGTAAGCAGCAAAGAGGAAACCAGTACCTTGGAATGTCTAGTGCTAACACGGAAGTGGAATACTAACTCTTTCTATATGGTTCATGACTCCTCGAGAAACTAAGTATCCCTACTATGCATCAGAAGACAAATCAGACTCTGATACCCATTGAAAGACCCCACCCTAGACGTCCTGGTTAAATCACAAGTTTAACCCATCCATTACTAACGAGGCGCCACAGACCCGAACCAAGCAGACAATCATACACATTATCACATGAACAAAAGACTGAATCAATGCAATAAGAAAAGGAAATGGCCAAACCGGCACAACCAGAATCAATAATCAAATATAACCAATGAGCAAAAGGGAAAGGAAGAACCTATAACAAATCCAATGCATCCATAATCCATCACTACAAAAAAATGCTATTTGGCGTCGGTCATACACGCGTTTTAGCGTCGGTCATGACCGACGCCAAAATTAATAGCGTCGGTCGGCAAGACCGACGCCAGATACGGTGACGCTATAATTTAGCGTCGGTCGTTTGGTCAACCGACGCTAAAATAAAACACGACCGACGCTAAAATATGGTTTGACCGAGTGGGTGGCTGACCAACCCAATTTTTTTGTTTTTTGTTTTCATTTTAATTTTTCATTTATTATTTTCGTTTTTATTTTTATTTTTTTTCTAATCTGGGTTTTTTCCAGATCTGGGTTTTTTCCCAGATCTCGTTTCATGGCTGCGTCGTCTGGTGCACGGCGGATGTGGTCGGTGGACGGCGGACGGCGGATGTGAGAGGCGGACGGCGGCTGGGATGTGGCCGGTGGTCGGCGGGTGTGGGAGGAGAGTTGAAGGTAGCGGCTGAGAGGGGGGAAGAGAGTTTGAAGAGGAGGAGGATGAGAGTTTGGAGGAAGAGGAGGAGGAGGAGAAGAGTTTGGAGGAGGAGGAGGAGAGTTTGGAGAGTTTGAAGCAGGAGGAGAGTTTGAAGGAGGAGAAGGAGGAGGCTGGTGGGTTTGGAGGAGGAGGATTTGGAGGAGGAGGAGGAGAGAGTTTGGAGGAGGAGGAGGAGAGTTTGGAGAGTTTGAAGCAGGAGGAGGCTGGTGGGTTTGGAGGAGGAGGATTTGGAGGAGGAGGAGGAGGAGGCTGGTGGCTGGAGGAGGAGGAGGAGTTTTAAGAGAGAGAGGAGAGGATTGAGAGAGGTGAGAATTTGAGATTTGGGTTAAGATGAGGATTTAAATACTTACTTGTTTTAGCGTCGGTCACTGACCGACGCTAAAATGCGTGTCGACCGACGCTAAATACACGCGTTTTAGCGTCGGTCAGTGACCGACGCTATTCTCTTTCTGATGACCGACGCTAATTTACCAATCCGGTCAACCAAAAATCGAACCAAAACTGGATAATAGCGTCGCCTCTTAGTCCATTTTAGCGTCGGTCGGTCATCAACCGACGCTAAAATGCGAAGTCAACTTCTTAGCGTCGGTTGTTGACCGACAGACGCTAAATTCCTACGTTTCAACCGACGCCAAATAGCATTTTTTTTGTAGTGCATAAACCAAAAAGAAATCTCTTAAAGCCCGATCAAAATCGTTAAGTTAAAAGTGGGTCTGAACATCCTAGTAGTACCTAGCATTAATCGACTCGTCGGCATGCAGGGCAACATCTCTCCTCAAAGCTTTCCTAGGTGACATGGTGACCTGCTCACCATACCCCCAAAGCGAACTGACAAAGAAACCAAAGAAAGAGGGGTCAGTGACAAGTACTGAGTGAATCAGTAAGAAATCATATTCCCACATGCTATGAAAGTAGTAAAACCAGTAAGCCAAACAGATCAAAGAAATATCACAACAGTTAGAGGTTGGTAGCCCGAGCAATCCCTATCCTGATCCTTTAAAAGGATCCCCTAGGCCTGTAAGGTGTATTGACCATCCCGCTGCCATATAGGCCCTATACCTGGTCATTAAGACCCCCTTTTAGGCCTTTCATTACCTAGGGGATTGCGTAATCCATGAATGGACTACCCGCGCTCACACCGAATTCCAACCTGTGAGATCAGTCTAATTATGCACGTAATCCCTACCGATATCAATCAAGGTAGTCTAACAACCTAAGCCTGAATTACATAATAAGATGTAATTTAATAACAACATAACAATGAGCAGTAAAAGCTGGGTATGGATCATAGCAGTTAAATGACATTTCAGTGAAAATCCCCTCACAGTTTCCTTGGCTGATTCTTGAATCCAGACTGACCGAGATAGCTTCCAACCGTGAGCACTGAACCACAACCTTCCTACATAGGTTTCCAAACAACCACAACCATCATAACTGATCTGATTAGAGAAGAACACCAAAACCCCCAAACCGCAGAACCCTAACTGGTAGAGCTGTATCTACTTGAACGAGAAGGATTTACTTGTATCAAAGCTTGGGTGATCGACCTAGATCAATCCCTTCACTTTCCATCATGATCCCTCGCTGATCCAACGATCCGAGCTCAAAATCCCCGTCTTGAACTCATGCTATTTGTCATAGAGGTTTGAAAGAGAAAGAATTAGATTTGAGTACACTATCTACCGATTTCACTGTTTTATACTGAACTAACATAACAGCCGTTATAATTCCTGTAATGCCCGTTACCTGTGGCAAAATGGTCGTTACATGTTTTGCAATGCCAGTTGCACCTTGAATGACAACGATCGTTACACTCATCAGTTCTGCAGAACACAACAGCTGCAATTTGACAGCAATTTCAACAACATTCCAATTCAACTCATTCTAACCTGAGACAGAAAGCTGGAACTTGATCGATAACGAGACATTACAGTTGTACTACCCATTCCAACAACGAATTAATTTAACTTGCAACATTAATTCTTTACGGACTATAATTAGAGTAATATATTATGACGAAAAAAATATACTATAATTTCCTAATACTCAGAAAATTTTGATAAGGGTATTTCAAGGAATTTAACACTAAAAATTGACCTTCAGGTTCGGGGTGTAACAGTCCATGAATCCAAGAAAGAATGATATTGGGTGATAGCCATGGAGGAAGAATTAACATCTATACAGAACAATGACACTTGGGACTTGGTTGATCTTTCAAGAGGACATAAACCCATCAGCTTAAAATGAGTATTCAAATTAAAAAAATATTCCAACGGGGTGGTGATAAAGCACAAAGCAAGGCTCATTGCGAAAGGATACATGCGGAGGCAGGGAATTGATTTTCTTGATGTATTTGGACCGGTAGCCCGCATTGCAACCATACTAGTATTCTGGAACTTGGCAATCCAAGAAAACTGGGTAGTTCACCACATGGATGTGAAGTCTGCGTTCTCGAACAACGAGTTTAAGAATGAGGTTTATGTAAGTCAACCCCCAAGTTTCGAGGCTAGCAAAAAATTAGATAAGGTGCTAAATTTGAAAATGCCTTTATATGGATTGTGGTAGGCATCTCGAGTTTGGAATGCAAAGTGGGACAAATCCTTGAAAGAGATGTGTTTTGAGAAACTAGCAATGTAGCATGTTGTGTATAGACAAAGAAGAGATGGACTAGGTTTTATCGTAGGTGTTTATGTCGATAATTTGATTATTACGGGTGCAAGTAAATAAGGCATCAACGAGTTTAAGACCCAAATGAGAGGTATTTTTAACATGATCGATCTTGGGCTATTATCTTTTTTATGGGAATTGAAGTGAAGTAGGATATTAAAGGGTTTACATTGAGTCAAGAGACATATGCAAATAGGGTGTTGGAGAAGTGAGGGATGGGTAATTGAAATCCTACCCAAACACCTATATGGAGCATCACTTGAAACTAAGGCAAGCAAATGCGAGCTAGCTAGTCGACGCAACCAATTATCGAAGTACATTTGGGAGTTTGAGATACCTGACTCACTGATGACACTCGATTTGACGTGATTATCAGCCTCATTTAAGCGACATTTCTTTGCTCAAGACATTATTTTTAGGGTAGAATAACGAATATTCAATCAATTGCCCTATCTCGTGCCATTTGTGTTACCTTGGCCCGTTTCGGGTCTATTTGATGGTTTTCTAGTGTTTTTGCATAAGCACAGGTTTTTGCCGTCAAATAAAGTAGCCATGGATGTGTCTAAGGCATTGGAACATTGAGGAACTGAACCGGCATCGATCAAAGGAGCCAATCAAAGTCCAACCAAAAGTCTGCCCGAATACAAAGATACTTTCGCCGAAAATACCCTAGGGTTTTCGGCGAAAACAATATCACATTCAGACTGGTGCCAAGACAAAGAAATATTCGGCGAAAAGAACCTGGGATTTTCGGCGAAGATGCAAGAGAAATCCACTGATGTTCAACTAAGGAAGTATTCGGCGAAATTGATAGGCTCTCGGACCGAAAACCAAGACCAGAGAAATCAACCCTTGAACTTAAAGGAATTTTTGCCGAAATTCTTAAGGAATTTTCGGCGAAAATAATACACTGTTCCGGCTAATTTAGGGTTAAGTATAAATACTTGACCCGGCGGCCCAGAACGGACACACCTCATAATTACAAATCAGAATTAGGTTTCCAAGGATTCTCTCTGAATTCTGGATCGAAGAGTTAGGGTTCGAAGAGCCAGGAAGAGATCGTGACGCCATCCTTCCATCTCGGAGACTCGGAGCTAGGATTGAAGATTACCGGAGATCGAAGCTTCACGGATTCGTCAAATTAGGTTTTACAGTTCTTCTCTGTTCTTCCTACCTGAGATGTATTCCTTGTTTGTTTTCGATTCTCTTATTTCTGATATGAGTAGCTAAACTCGTAGAGCTTAGATTAGATGAACCCTAAGTGACCCAGGGCTTTAAAGCGGTCACGGATCGGCGGTAATTAGATTCAAAGTTCAATCAGTTTCTCTTTGCATGGTTGTTTTGTTCTTCATTGTTTAAGTTTCTTTCCTGGTTGATCGCCTAGATTAGGTTTTTGCAGGTAGGGTTGTCGCCAGACAGCTTCCCTGCTTTAAACATAAAAACTTGTCTTTCTTGATCATCTAGATTAAATTCTTGTTAAGCTGAGGATAGAAGCGAACGCTCGCCTCACTTTAGAACATCAATTCAACCAGTTAACCTTATAATTGGAGTGTGCCTTTCGTAGGAACCGGTTAGGGTTAATCCACTGCAAGAGTAACTCATAAATCACTAGTAATTGCACCAATTAGTTAAGTCGGTGCGAGAGGCGACCGTACCCGGGCGGCTAATTAATCTTGGTAGTTAGATCGGATAGAGCGAACGTTCGCCAGTCTTAAACCTAAGGGTCAGGAGTTATGGTGGTGTATAGAAATCGATTGAATTAGAATTGAAAACCGCTGATCTGTTGATTGCCAATGCTCTGGTGAATGAAGGGGGATTCGAAATCTAAGCTTGTCTGTCGTCTGTTTAAACCTACAATTCATTCTGTCTTTTAATTTCATTTTAAGTTTCCTGCATCTTAGTCTAGAAGTCGTGGAACTCACACCACGCACAACGTGTTTCAACCTGAATAAATTGCCAGCTTCTTCAAAGTAGTCGATTAGAAGAAACCTCAAGTCGAATACGATCTGCTATACACTTTTTCTTAGCATTAGTAGTTATTTGGTTGAACGCATCACAACGACACGTTCACCAAATTGGCGCCGTTGCCGGGGACTCTTCTATATTGTTTGAAAGAAGAGTTGGCATTTTATTCTTCTACTTCCATCTTTCATTTTCCATCACACTTCGATTTTACACCGGTTGTGTTTGTTTTTGTCTCTTGCAGGTTAAGAAAATTCAGAAGCAAACCACTTCCGATCCACCTTCCCCTACCGCAATGGCTGCTCAAAAGAGTCTTGCGGATTACAATAAGCCAAGTGCTACTAGTGTTCGTTCTTCCATCTTTGTGTCGCGCGATGAAGACGGTCCTGACTATGAGATCAAGATCCCTTCCTGGAAATGATCTCTAGGGATTTACAATTTGAAGGCAGGCCATTAGACAATCCGTGCACGCATCTGGCGGATTTCCTTGATCTCTGCAGCACTTTCAAGAATGGGAGTCTCGACAAGAACACTCTTTGCTTGAGAGCTTTTCCGTTCTCTCTGAAAGGTGCAGCTAAGAGGTGGCTCACTGGCAAACCACCTGGCTACTACATTGACTGGGAGACTCTTGCTCAGAAATTCGTAGAGGAATACTTCCCTCCTTCCAAGACAACTGCTTATAAGAAAAACATCTCAAGGTTCAGACAGAGAGAAGGGGTAAGTTTACATGAAACTTGGGACAAATTCCAGGGACTCCTCTACGATTGCCCTCATCATGGCTTCACTAAGATACAACTAGTCGAGATTTTTGCTTGGGGTCTAAACGAAGAGTCATCTGAATGGGTTAACTCCTTAGCTGATGGAGACTACACCGCACTCACACCAGAAGCTGCTCTCCTTCACTTTGCAAACTGCGCATCCAAGTCCAGGAATTGGGAGAGACAGTTTGGAGCAGCTAAGAGCCGACCAAACCATGAAGATCAGATCAAGATCGAAGTGCAGAAAGAAATGAAGAAGATTTTCGGTAACTGGTCTTCAGAGGAAGTGAACTTTATTGATCAAGGCTTCACCAACAGTCAACAGGGCTACCCCGATTATCGTCAGTTCAGACAACCTCCTCAGCAACAAGGAAGCTTCCAAGAGCGTCCTCCTTACAACCTCGGATTCAACCAGAGTCAGAATCAGTACTTGAGCGATAGTTATCAAGATCAACCTCAGAGATCTACATCAAGGAACACAAGGGATATCGAGGTAGCCAAGATGTTCGAGCTGATCATGGAAAGGCTCGATAAATATGAAGAGAAATTCAAGCTTCAAGCCGCCATAAATCAAGAACATGAAGCTCGAGGTCAACGAGTGGAGGGTATGATAAATAACACGTGTAGCTTGATAACTAGTAGCCCCCTCCTGAATCAATCATCGGTTCAGGTCGACTCTACCATTAGGAGGGAGCACGTCAAGGCCGTCTCCACAAGAAGCGACAAGCAATCAGCTGATACTGTAGCTCCTGAACCAGCCATAATCCCCAAAGCTATAACCATTGACAAGCCAAAGATCGAGGAGGATAATAGAGAAGAAGAAGAGGAGGTGACTGCCCCGCCTTCCCTGACAAAGACAGCACCTGCGCCACCTCTCCCTCCATATCAGCCTCGGATTCCGTTTCCTAAGGCCGCGCAATCAAAGGAGAGAGATCATGATCCCCGGTACAAAAAGTGGCATGGATACTTGAAGAACACGAATATGAATCCACCAGTTACTGATGCTATCCAAGTGATACCGGAGGCTGACAAAATCGCAAGGGATCCTGCGAAGAACAAGAAGAAGAAAGAGTTGTCTCCCGCCCCCCTCGAGGAAGAATGCTCTGTTATCCAGGGCCAAGCGACACCCATACCACCCCCAGCTAAGTGTCGAGATCCCGGTGCTTTTACTTTGCCTTGCACTATTAATAATGTGAAAATTGATCGTAGTTTAATTGATCTAGGTTCTTCTATCAATGTTATGCCTACATGCCTGTTTAAGAAATTGAACCTAGGAGAATTGAAACCAATTAGCATGCATTTAGTGTTTGCCGACAGATCTGTTAAACTGCCTAGGGGATTGTTAGAAGACGTGGTTGTCCGTTGTGGTCCTTTTACTATTCTGACTGACTTTGTTGTCATGGATACTCGAGAGGAAGATGTCACCCTTCTCCTAGGCCGACCATTCATGGCAACAGCCGGCATTAACATTAATGTCCCGAATGGCTCGTTGACATTAAGGGTCGGCAAGGACACCATGACATTTCGCATCAAGGACGGTATGCAAGTCCCAGTCAGAGAGGAGATGCACTGTTTATCTGTTGAAGCTATGGAGTTGGCCTCGGTCAACTCCGTTACTAATGAAAATCTAGAGTTTCTGCAGAAATCTTCTTGCCAGGTGTCGGACAGGTCCCTAATCTGAAGAATGAAATGCCGGCACAGAGGCCGAGAAAGAAGGAGGATCCGACGGCATCCCCTCCTGAATCACCAAACGTCAAAGATCCTGGCAAAGTAAAGAAGGAGAATAAAGAGAAGACGAAGGAGGTTTGGAAGCCGATTGCTCAGCCCCCGTTTTCCAAGCCACCAGAACGAACCAGGATAATTCACGCAAACGGGAAGAAGTTCACACTTGCCGGAGGATCCCCAAGGCCATATTTCATGAACTCCGGCTCGGGCCTAGGAGAAATCCTGAGTTGGGATGTCTCCTAACACCGTCCAGGTATCGTTCAGCTCAAGGACGTTATGCAAGAGCGCTTCGTGGGAGGCAACCTACGGCTGGAGTCAGTTTTGTTTTGTTTCAACCTTTGTGTTTTAGAGTCGGTTCGGGAGAACCAAAAGTGTCAGTTTGTTTGATTTCTTATTTTTCGTGTGTAGTATGTGTGTCATAGAGTCAGTTGCAAGTCGATTGAGGTCTTTCTGATTTTTGTGGATTTAACTGTGATTTTCTGAAGATGGCCGGATTTGTGAAAATAATTTTCACTGAACAGTTTAAAATTTTCGCCGAAAATCGCCTTTGAAATTTCACTCAATTCCCCTGTTTCAAGTTTTCGGACCGAAAATTCACCTTGTTTTCGGCGAAACCGGCTCTGCATTTTAACTGAAATTTTCGGCGAAAATTCCCTAAGAATTTCGCCGAAAATCCCTTCGAAAATCAGCCAAATAATTCATCTAAAATCCGGATTTCAGATCCCCTCTCTCTCACTTGCCATTTTCGAAAATTTTGAACAAAACAAACCCCCCCTCTCGTTTTCGAAACCGCCGACCATACCATACCAGCCACCACCGCCGAGACCGCCGCCGCTCCCTTCCCTTCCCTTTCCCGATCATTTTCAGCCCTAGAACAGTCGAATCGGAGCTCTAGAGCTCTAGTTCACCCAAACCCTAAAATTTTCGATTTTTCACCGATTTCTCCCAATCCGTTCATTTTAGCATCCATGGCTTCAAGGTAAGTTGTAGAACGTTTCATTACGAATCTTTTGACATATGGATTGCTGAATTTCGTTGGGGTTGACTTTCAGTTGACTTTTTGGTTTGCCTCGTTTTGCGTGCCGACTGATTTCGTGTGAACTAGGTTAGCTGAAATTGTTGATCTGTTCTAGCATGCTTAGGGAGTTTTATGCTTAAATTTCATATCATTGGTCATGTGTTGCTTTGCCTAAGATTGATTCTCTGTAATGTTGACTCTTGAGGATTGTCGGTTTGACCATGAATTTTCTTTGCTTGTTTGGCTGCCATAAATGTTCATCCCCGTTCATATTATTGTGTTGCCATCTGAGATCATATTATGCCGTCATTTCCCGCTTTGAGATAGTCTTGCCATGATTAGGGTTCAATGTGCTATTATGTTGACTTTTTGAACGTCAGTTTGACTTCTGATCCCTAATTATCTTATGAACGTTCCGGCTGGACATATGCATGCTTTGTGATTTATTATGATTACCGGTTACTTACTTTGCTTACCCCCACTCGGTTTTCCTCATTTCTTTGTGAAATTGAGTTTTTCGACTAAGTGTGGGGTAGGTTATTAGTTAACTAATCTGGTTTCGTTTCTGGCCTCAAGGATCGTAACCCATGAGCGCAGGACCAAGGCGCGACTTGATACCGCCACTCAGGATGTCAGATGACCTATTATGCAGCAGCACATGCTAAACTCTGACGGGAGGTGTGAAGCTTTGCTGACGTGGCAACAACGGGAATTCGAGTAGCTACTCCGCTACGCTCCGGACTCTCCGTGCTCATCCGCTACACCGACCATCACCTTTCAGGTTCTTCGTATCTCTCTACTCTAGATTAATTCTGTGAGGACACAGAACCGTTTAAGTGTGGGGTAGGATTCTAGGATTATGCATGATCTTGCTTGCTATCTATGATTCTGTGCTATCTATGATTTCGTGGTTCAAAATTGAAATTTCTCTTGCATAGAATTGCTCAATTCTTGACTTGTGATGTTAAATTGACTTTAATTTTGAACAATGACGTCTAGACTGTTCCACTTAGAACCTGTAACCAACGTGTTAGAACTGATATTAAATGAGTCTAGGTCAGAACAGATCACAAACCACTTCGGTAGTTGAAACTTGAATTAATTGAATTAATTGGTTTGTTAATAACAAAGCTCGATAACACCGTTCTAAGATGATAAATGCTAGCTTCTTCCATGTTTTTCACTCCATATTTGATCACCAGTGATTGTGGCTTGAGATTAGGCGGAAATCCAATTCGAAATCTTGTGTAAAAAGTTATAACTAGCTAGGACCAAGTGGGTAAACTGTTAAATCAAGTAATACAGTTGTGCAAATCAATGTAAAGTTCTTTAAAGTGCTGAAAATAAAGCTAGGCAAGCCCGACACCTAAGTGAAGTGTTCGGGTTGAGCACTAGCAAAGGCACAAATACTGTGAGCTAGGCAGGCCCAACACCTAAGTGAAGTGTTTGGTATCGAGCACTAGTATGCAGTAAAGAAATTAAAGGAAGAAGTTGAAACTTGAAATAAGTTGTGGTTTAAATCAGTCCTAGCTAGAACATGTAACGCACAGATCGAGAAACAGATGAAGTCGAGTCAATAGCCACGTCACTTTTCCTACCTCCACGTCCACATCATGGCTAGAGCTTAAAGTCTTTTTGATTAGAATTGGTGTTATCGTAGTCGGTTAATCATAATTAATTGTTTTTCCAAGAAACGATCTTTGTTAAAACCACTACTTGAAGTGTGCAGAAATTAGTGAGATCGAAAACTTGTTTGGTTGATGTTCTTGCATGTGTAGGTCACTTTTTCTACGTGAAACAGTCTAAACCAAATTGTTAAAATTGAATCTCGGTTTAATCTCGTGTCATTTGTGAACTTGAGTGTGTTCTGGTTCAGTTTGCTTGAGGACAAGCAAAAGCTTAAGTGTGGGGTATTTGATGACACTCGATTTGACGTGATTATCAGCCTCATTTAAGCGACATTTCTTTGCTTAAGACATGATTTTTAGGGTAGAATAACGAATATTCAATCAATTGCCCTATCTCGTGCCATTTGTGTTACCTTGGCCCGTTTCGGGTCTATTTGATGGTTTTCTAGTGTTTTTGCATAAGCACAGGTTTTTGCCGTCAAATAAAGTAGCCATGGATGTGTCTAAGGCATTGGAACATCGAGGAACTGAACCGGAATCATTCAAAGGAGCCAATCAAAGTCCAACCAAAAGTCTGCCCGAATACAAAGATACTTTCGCCGAAAATACCCTAGGGTTTTCGGCGAAAACAATATCACATTCAGACTGGTGCCAAGACAAAGAAATATTCGGCGAAAAGAACCTGGGATTTTTGGCGAAGATGCAAGGGAAATCCACTGATGTTCAACTAAGGAAGTATTCGGCGAAATTGATAGGCTCTCGGACCGAAAACCAAGACCAGAGAAATCAACCCTTGAACTTAAAGGAATTTTCGCCGAAATTCTTAAGGAATTTTCGGCGAAAATAATACACTGTTCCGGCTAATTTAGGGTTAAGTATAAATACTTGACCCGGCGGCCCAGAACGGACACACCTCATAATTACAAATCAGAATTAGGTTTCCAAGGATTCTCTCTGAATTCTGGATCGAAGAGTTAGGGTTCGAAGAGCCAGTAAGAGATCGTGACGCCATCCTTCCATCTCGGAGACTCGGAGCTAGGATTGAAGATTACCGGAGATCGAAGCTTCACGGATTCGTCAAATTAGGTTTTACAGTTCTTCTCTGTTCTTCCTACCTGAGATGTATTCCTTGTTTGTTTTCGATTCTCTTATTTCTGATATGAGTAGCTGAACTCGTAGAGCTTAGATTAGATGAACCCTAAGTGACCCAGGGCTTTAAAGCGGTCACGGATCGGCGGTAATTAGATTCAAAGTTCAATCAGTTTCTCTTTGCATGGTTGTTTTGTTCTTCATTGTTTAAGTTTCTTTCCTGGTTGATCGCCTAGATTAGGTTTTTGCAGGTAGGGTTGTCGCCAGACAGCTTCCCTGCTTTAAACATAAAAACTTGTCTTTCTTGATCATCTAGATTAAATTCTTGTTAAGCTGAGGATAGAAGCGAACGCTCGCCTCACTTTAGAACATCAATTCAACCAGTTAACCTTATAATTGGAGTGTGCCTTTCGTAGGAACCGGTTAGGGTTAATCCACTGCAAGAGTAACTCATAAATCACTAGTAATTGCACCAATTAGTTAAGTCGTTGCGAGAGGCGACCGTACCCGGGCGGCTAATTAATCTTGGTAGTTAGATCGGATAGAGCGAACGTTCGCCAGTCTTAAACCTAAGGGTCAGGAGTTATGGTGGTGTATAGAAATCGATTGAATTAGAATTGAAAACCGCTGATCTGTTGATTGCCAATGCTCTGGTGAATGAAGGGGGATTCGAAATCTAAGCTTGTCTGTCGTCTGTTTAAACCTACAATTCATTCTGTCTTTTAATTTCATTTTAAGTTTCCTGCATCTTAGTCTAGAAGTCGTGGAACTCACACCACGCACAACGTGTTTCAACCTGAATAAATTGCCAGCTTCTTCAAAGTAGTCGATTAGAAGAAACCTCGAGTCGAATACGATCTGCTATACGCTTTTTCTTAGCATTAGTAGTTATTTGGTTGAACGCATCACAACGACACGTTCACCACTCACACAAGACCTAATATTAGTTTTGTAGTGGGAATTGTAAGTCGGTTTATGGAGAAACCTACCATAGAGCATATAGCGGCAGTTAAGCACCTTTTAAGGTAAATCCAAGGTATGTTTGACCTTGGATGTTAGTACGGGAAAGGTGAGGGAAAATGAGAACGTCTGTTTGGGTATAGTGATGATGTTGCTAGTGATGAGGATGACATAAAAAGCACTACAAGAGTATTGTTCTATCTAGGAAACAATCATACTAGTTGGCAATCTCAAATGCAGAGAACAACGACATTGTCATCTTGCAAAGAGGAGTTCATGGCAACGACAACATCAACATGGCAAGGGATATGGTTGTCGAGTTTTTTTCAATTTTGATGAGAGTGGAGAAGATCAAAGTGACACTCAAGATCGATAACCTGTCGGTCATTGCGTTGTGTAAGAATCCAGCGTTCCATGACAGAAGCAAGCACATCAAGATGCGCTACCACTTCATGTGCGTTGAATTGGGAGAAGTAATTGTGGAGCATCTTCGTATAAAGACCAGTTGGCTGACATCCTGACAAAGTCATTTGGGAGAGTGAAGTTCCTGGAAATGAAGGAGTTGAAGTCGAAGCTGGAAAGTAACGTGATTAAGGGAGAGATTGTTAGTTTAATCACGTTAGTGATTAATAATTTATTAGTTTATGTTATCTTTGTTTAGGTAATATTCCAATTTAGTTGGGTTTTGTGTGTTCCGTTTAGGTTTTGTACAAATATGATTTGAATTTGCTTTATAAATAGAGTAGAAAATCGCGCTAGTTTGGCAAAGCATACCAAAATCCTATTTGAAAGTCGTGAGATTAATACCTATTTCTAACCAAAATTACGATTATTGGTCTAGTGTGTTGTGAAATTTTTTGCAGAGAATGTTATACACACCAAATGTAAGCTTAAACGAAAAGTAAATAGAATGAATAAATCAAAGTAAATAAGGAAGCGAAAGGATTAGATGAGAGTCATTATGTTAATGTTAGCTAGCTTCCCATCACAAACACACGATGAGGGAGCTAATTAATTAATTATTAGTCAATTAAAATAACCAGAGTGAGAAATTTAACGAATAAATAATATGAAATTGAAAAATGAAATAATCAGTGAGACGCAGCAGGAGGACAAGTAGCGAGCTTGGCGAGGACACCAACGGCTAGTGAATTGACGTAGGTGCAAGGCTCAGTGTAGACAGACTCCCAACGCTTATCAACAAATTTATCATTCTTGTCAGGCCCACCAAGAAAGGCTCCAGTGAGGACGTTTGGGTTGGGGCAATCCTTGTTGAAAAAATCCACGAAACTCATCGGGCAGCTGATGTCAGTTGGTGCGGTACAAGGGATGGACGCTCCTCGGTGGTGGGCCTGGACTGGAGGGTTGTGTCCGAATCCGACCATGTAGGAACGCTTCTCAGGGTTATTACCTAGGAGGTAGTCCATTTGCTGCCTTGCAAAGTCCATGAGATCCGCCGGGCCAAACTGCTTGGGCCCACAACACACCTTCTGGTTGAACTCCTTCAGGATGTCGCTGTATATTGCGAAGAGGTCTGCCGTGCCCGTCACGTACTGGCTGTTTGCACCGTCGCGTAGGTGAACCATGCCCCCTGGGGTTATAAACACTTGATGGTATGGACTCTGTGGGAGGTTGGAACATATGAAACTATCGGCTTGTGCCTTGTACTGCTCCATGCACTTTTCCCCTTCGAAGAATAGCTGCACTACCCACGCCACATTATTCACTCATCCATTCTAGCGTATTATTCTTATCTTCGTTATCGTACGTACCTTCGTGAGAAGAATGTGAGAGCCTGCGTATTTGAGATCCCAGCTGAACTCGGCCACACACCCACTAATGGCTTCATCCCTGAGGAAGTTCATGTACGTTGCATTCTTCGTCGCCATATACAACCATGTCGCCGCCCACATTAGCTCATCCTGTTTTCAATTAATTTTTAAATTTAACCTCAAAACAAGAACTAATCAATTAAACTAGCAAATGAAAATCAATATATACGCTCACATTGTAGCCAGAGAAAGAGCAGTAGAAGGGGCATTCCCCGTCGAAAGTTGCTTTGTGTGATTTTGCGAATATGAACATCTAAATATTTATTAAAAGAGATGATGAATGTCAACGAAAAAAAAGTAACCATCTGGTTAATTAATAAATAATTGTTAAGATCAACATATATAATATAAGGTAATGTTGATGTACATTCTTAGCTCTCTTGAGGAGAACACGAGAATAGGTCTTGTTGACGCTCCTGAAGACCATGGAGGAGGAAGCAAAGGCAGCCGCAACCTCCGCAGCAATCTCAGTACCCGGTTGACCATCGTGGATCTTCAACACAGGTCGGGCCATCCGCATGTTTTCGGGTCGGACCCAACACTCGTGGTCCTTAACAGGATCCCCAACCTGGACATACAAATTGTTACGCTTAATGCTGGACTTGAGGAAGAAATCTGTCCCCCATTTAATAGCATCTAAAGTATGTTGCCATTCCCCAGTCTTTTGAAGCTGCTTATGGTAGAACACCGCATTCATCGCTAGCGTCGTCACCGTAAACGCCATTGGGAGTCCATACTTTACGTTGTCCCCTGCGTCGTAGTACCCTCCTACTAGGTCTACCTGCAGGTTTTTTTTTTTTATATTTTATTTTGCATTCATTTCTTACAAATACAATCAATCAATCAATCAATCAATTAATTAATTAACGTAACGTACATTATCTGGTTTACCGTCGTCGAGAGCAGAGTCGCCTCTCCAAGGAATACGGTTATTTGGTGGAAGTTTCCCTGATCTCTGGGCTTCCAAGAAGAGTAAGGATTTGGTCAATGCATCTTTGTAATCAAAATGTGCATTTACACAAACAAACGAGGTCGTCACCGCTATTGCAATGACAGCAACCATGTATGGCCTCATTGCAGAGGTACCCGCCATGGTTTATGAGAAATTAAGCAAAGATGTTAATCAATATTTTTTCTGTAATCTCTTTATCAAGAAAGAAGTTCAATGAACATTAGAGGAGAGGAGAGGAGGGCAGGGCACAGATGAAGAAGAAAGGAGAGAGTTTTTGGGATAGAGAGAATACAGAGGAATGAATAATGGATGATGGCCCTGCCCTTTCTGAATTTCTTTCCCATTCATGGCTGGTCTTAATAAAAACAAAGTAAACAAGGGAAGAAACAAGTCCTCTCTAATTCTGGCACTTTCTCGTTATTCTTCGATGGATCACATTTGCCATTTTCTTCTCCATGTTTGTTGCTTGATGTTTTTAGGGATTCTAATTTCTATCTAATTGGATTCTACCTATAAAACAATAATAAAGACAGTTACTGTTTCATTAATGGGGTTTTGGTTCCCTATAAATAATAGTCCAACCCTAAGTTTCATTTTAGCGAGGCATGAGGGGATGATTATCCATTTTGGTCATTAACATATGAGGTTTGTAACAGACTGGTCATTAACCTTTAATTTGTAACATATTTGTCATTAACCTATAGCGCTTGTAACATTTTGAACTTTCCGTCAACTCTCCATCCAAATTCTTCGTTAAGTGCTGATATCGGCATGACCCAACTTAGGCTTTTTTCCACCTCACCCCTTGCCACGTCACCTAATCCACCCATGAATCAACCCGTCCAACCCAACCTAAACCAATCTAAACCAACATTGGGTTGGTGGGTTTGTTAGTTTTGGGTTAGATTGATTTAGGTTTGGTTGGATGGGTTCAGTGAGGGGTGAATTAGGTGACGTGACAACGAGTGAGGTAAAAACAGGCTGAGTTGGCATGCTAATATTAGCACTTAATGAAAATTTTGGATGGAGAGTTGAAAGAA
Organism: Linum lewisii; assembly: GCA_034768395.1. Classification (NCBI taxonomy): domain Eukaryota; kingdom Viridiplantae; phylum Streptophyta; class Magnoliopsida; order Malpighiales; family Linaceae; genus Linum; species Linum lewisii. The sequence goes on along the minus strand of CM068304.1, from coordinate 41,553,625 downwards.
TGACCAAAATGTTACAAACATTATAGGGTAATGACAACTAGGTTAGAAATTAATGGTTAATGACTAGTCTTTTACAAACCCTATACGTTAATTACCAAAATGGATATTAAGCCAGACATGAGGCAACAATATGTGGGCTGAGATAAAAAGGCAAAAGTTGATGGGCCTTAGATTGACGTCTTCAATTCTTTGGTCTTCAACCATTCATGCATCACTCATCATCATAGCCTTGCAATGGAGGGGGAAAAAACTTGTAGCGAAGCAAAAATACAATAAACATCTAATCTAATAACCTAGATGAACTCAATTGCATGTAATTAAATAACAAAAGATATCACGATTTACTTCTCATTGCATGATTATTAATTCGTCAACTAATATTTCTCGAAGTCTTTAGATTGATCTAGAGGGCTACAAGTGTAGCTCTTCTACTTAGTCCACACAAGTTAGGATCCAGATATCCTTCGTCAAAGCTTGCTAGAGCTCTTGATCGAAAAGCAGCGATTTTATGTATATGGCATGACACTACTCTGTCTTTATAGTTCATGACTCATGACTATGATGCAAACTAGTCCTTCAAGAGAGTTCGTTTATGTTCAGTTTAACAACTTCATACCAAGAACAACATATAGCTTTACGGATTCAGTTCACTTATTGGGATTTCATGCATCAACGACTTGCGGTGATGATCTCATTAAACACTATGCAACTATTGACCATTTTATTCGATTCAAAACCATATTAAAATTAGGAGAAAATATAGTTCCTTTAGTTGAAACAATAAATCTAATTTCATACATCTCAAGTAATAAATTAACTCTATTACATAGTGTATACACAAAATCTAAACAAGGTCTTGAAAACAATCTCCAACAAATTCTCTGAGTAACTTTTCCCAAGGTACTATTCTTCTTATCACCTTTTAGAGGCTTAGTTAAAATATTGGCAAAGTTGTCATCCATTGAAGCTTTGCACAAATTTTGCATGAATGAGTCTCAACCTTGCTTGGGGTTCGATTTCTTCAACTAAGAAATAGCTCCAGTTTTCTCACAATAGAGCTCAATTTCCTTGTGCCATGAAGGAACCACCTCAAGATCTTCAAGAAATTTCTTGATCGAGATAGTTTACAATGTTGCTTCTACTACGACAATGTCCTCTGAAAATCCGTAGAAAATTAAGCCATCATATTATGTTTTATGCTCTTTCAGCATAATGCTTCTTCATTCTTCATGGAGATGCATCTATATCAAGGTTCAACAATGTGCTAGGTGCTAGGCGAGTGGTGAGCCTCTACCTAATGCCTAGCTCGCCACACCAAAAACTAAGCGTTAATATCAAACTTGTAATAAGCAGTTTAGAATACTTTAATAATTAATACTTAATAACAAACACAATAGTTCACAAGTTCATAGTAATACACTTTTGTATCTAATAAAGTTTGAACTCAATAAGGCTCAAGTTCCAACAAAGAAGGAAATGTGCATAATAAAATAGAAAGATAAGCCATAAAGGCAAAGACAAGCTCATAACCATATTAATCACTCATCATCATCATTTAAATAAGTATGCTCATCCACCACATCATCCTCAAAAGAAATATCCTCTCTTCCCTCCTCATCCTCATCTTTGGACTACTCAAATTCATCATCATGAAGCTCTCTCACTCTTGCAATCAACGGAGCTCAAGTTGTTCAGTAGTTCCTGTAAGGCTGTAACATCTCAACCTTTTCCGACAAGATATTGTCTACTTGCCTAAGCCCTCACAAATTTTCTTTAGGTGTGCATCATGGTGACTTCTCAGGAGGTCATGTCACCCATCTCTACATTACTCCACCCTGATCACGTTTAACTTTGGAGTTTTTACAAGAACTCATCTGTACCCCAAAATGCGTCTTGTTAGTTAAGGTTGAAATATTTCTCATAGCCCATGGATTTGTCTCTTGATTTGTCGATGTGGGAGATTTTCCTACGATGCAACAGTATACCCACTCAAATACTCAACGTCCTAGTTGAGGTTTTCCCACGATCACTCAAGAGAGGAATCGAAGAGGCTCTAGTTCGTCAATTTCGAGCTAAGGAAGTCTATCAATGATTTGGGGAAGAAATGCCAATTTAAGGATGCTAAAATCTGAATTTTGCCAAAAGTGCTCCGAGGGAGTGAAAAGGTGTGCTAGCGCAGTCTATCAATGGTCATGAAGATAAATTTGGCCAGGTATTATGATAGGGTACACTAGTCCTTTCTTGAGGATACTCTCATTGCATCAGGTTTCGAGCCTACCATGGTAGCACTTATCACAAAGTGTGTCTGCTCCGCCCGGTTCTATGTTATTTGGAATGGTGGCCTCACAGATGAGTTCATATCGCAATGAGGTATCAAACAAGGCTTCCTATTCTCACCATTATTGTGCGCCCTCTGTATGGAGACTCTAGTAACATTATTGATGTTGTGGTGTTAGCACGAGTTTGGAAGTTGATCTCTCTCTCTCTCTCTCTCATGGATGTCCGCTTCTTTCTCATCTCTTTTATGTTGATGATCTTATTTTTCCGTGGAAGCTTTGCAAGAACAGGTTGATACGATCATGTGTTCCCTAGATAAGTTTTTTGCGGCCTCTGGCTAGTCAATCAACAAGAACAAGTTAGTAGTCTTATTTTCTAAGAATGTCGATACAAGGTTGAGCCAAAGCTTGTCACATACCATTGACATAGCAATAATGCAGAACTTGGGCCGCTACTTGGTGTTTCCAATTTTACATGGCATAACCACTAAGGAGATTTACCACGATATTGTTAACGAGTTCAGTAAAAGCTTTCATGGTGGGAAAGTTTAATCCTTGGCTTTGGCGGGTCGCATTACCCTTGCTTAGTCGGTGATGTTACCCATCCCCACATATGCAATGCATACTAGCGTTCTCTCGATTACTATGTGCGAGGAAACAGATCACCACATTAGAGATTTTGTTTGGGATACTACTGCTGAAGTGCAAAAGGGATCATTTATTATCTTGGGATATGAATTTGTGCTCTGAAATAAATAGGATGCCTTGGACTTAACATATCCAGATATCTAACTGTCGCTACATATCCAGATATCTTGGGGTATCGAGTTAGATGATTACTTGCTCTTTGACATCAGATGATGGTCCTTGTGGAAGTCTCTGAATGAATTCATTTTTCTAACAAGGTGGTTCCTCCATAGTGTGTTGTGGCTCGCATCCGAGCTTAGGTGGAAGTTGTTGTGAGGGCTCGAGGCAAGGGAGGATGATTTAGGGCTGCACAATGTGCGAGAGGTGGATGGCATTGTTTGAGGCCCATGACATATAGGATGGGTGACCCTAAACTCGGATGGATCAGTTTGGAAGAGCTCAAGGCAGTTGCAGACAAGCTTATTCGAGATGACTCGGGGGCATTGTCTTCTTGCGTTCACGACGAACCTTGGAGTTTGCTCAATAACTAGAGTTGAGATCTGGGCGACAATAGGGGATCTCAGACTTGTGTGGGAGGTTGGCTATAAACAGGTTGTTCTAAGAGCTTGTCGACCGAGTTAGGAAGGTCATGGTTCATAATGTCTACCGTGAGGGTAATCGTGTTGTAAATTTTCTGGCCGACTAGGGACACTCTCGTAGCTTGGGAGTTCACGTTATCCTTTATTCAAAACTGATCTTAGATACTTTCTTTTATATGACTCTTTGGAAATTTTAGAGCTCAGTTCTATTATGGGTAATTATAAGGCCTTTGGACGCTATATTCCAAAAAAAAAAAAACAATTCGATAGAATTCAGCTGTATTATATATGAAACAAGCAAGGGGCTGAGAACTGAGGTGCTTTCAGCCTAAACCTTGAAATTTCCAGCACACGACTCCCTGAGATCTTGAGGCATGCAATGACGCAATTTGCAGCTTCCGCTCAAGTTTCATTCTATCAGAGTGGTAAACAAGGCCAACAACAGTAGAACATTATGTGCCCAATTTTGCTAATCATTAACTAATTCTTCCGTACATCTCTCTAAGGCGAATGAATCGCCAACTCATTCTTCAAATCAACTATAACGCAAGATGGACATGTCTGCATCGTGTCCAGTTCGATAAACAAAACAAAACAAAACAAAAATTGTTATGTACCCAGATGAGGTGAACTTCCTAGCCGGCCATCTTAGGAAAGGACGCTTAGCAACTCCCTTAATCCATTCAGATTGTATTCTTGCAGTACCATTTATTCCAATGGCCACCAATTGCCTACCTTCAAAATTTGAGACAATGGAGATAACAAATCCCGACTGCTTGCTTGCTACTTAGCATTTCCTAATGATACTCGCTACATTTTTCCCAATATCTTCCTTGGTTTCCTTGGAAACTGGAACATCCCCCAAGTACATGTCAAAGAAAGCCCCTGTTCAATCATATCATAACTTCAGTTTCTCCATAACAGCTCACACTGCCTCACCACATTTTTAGCATATCAGAAAGGATGACTTACTACACAGTTCCTTGCTCTGAACTGATCCAATATGATTTCCTTCAACTGCATCAACAAAATTTCTTTCCTTAGAAAACCATGTAAGATTGCATATCATAAACATAGGGTAACGTAGTGACCAGTAATTTGACAGAGACAAGTCAACAATCAGCACCAGGATAAAGGAGAGAGCAGTGACATATCTATGTAAGGTTTAGTTTCCACTTTCCACAAGTAAACCAATGCCAAATTGACTACCTCATACGTAAACGCATGTAAGTTGAAAAAACACTTCCTTACTTTCAGTTATTAAACAGCCATCAGCTGTGCGCCTAATATCAACGGTGGTTCCCTGCATAAACAGTTAAGTTGAGGTTATCCTCTCAACAAACTCAGCATACTCAAATATACTATAACTTCAACACAGAAATTAACTAAACTGATAAATTACCGCAGGTAATGGAATGTCTTTTACGAACAATGAGCCAAATGCTTTCAGGCAACTGTAGTCAGTATTGGGGTTTGTCTGTTAAGAAGCCGGAAAAATTCAGTTAGAAATCGTGAATTGTCAGCCACCCATTTTAATAGATAAGACACAAACAAAGAGCTTTTGCAACTTGATGAATAAGTGTTTTGAGACTGATACCTTCTGTAGTCGAGCTCGAAGTGATTTCTCAAAAACACTGCAATCGTATAAAAACACAAGCAAATGCATTTAAGGAGTGAACAGTTCTAGTGCATTGATTTCAAAATATTTGTTACAATTAAGAATCCCCAGACCCCAGATGGAAATGGCTATTACTGTAGATAATCTTGCTCAAACTACTAAAGAACTTAGAACTTATCGCACAAACAAACATATAATTTAAATTTTCCTAATAGAAAAGAGATACCAGACAGATGGCCAGTTAAAATGTGTATCAGGATTAACGAAGGGGAAAGAGTTAGCTTGCAGAAGCTAATATTGCTTGTGCATGCATGAAATGAAATTCATATAGTTTTCGTTCCAGGCAGAATTTCTTTTGCAATTCCATTCTTATGCCGTTTCCCAGCAAAGTGTCTCGTACTTTTCTCATTCCAAAATACAGCTAAGACCTACGACAGAACCGTACTATATTTGCATTGCACAAATAAAATTAGGAATCACGTACTCTCTCACTGTGTTGGTTCTCATTCCATTGTAGTTTATCACAAGACGAACAGTCATGCCAATATCCTCCCTGTACAACACAAAAGGTTAGAAAATAATCAGATTGCAAAGATATCTCAGTTGTTCAGCATGACATAAAACCCAACAATGTGCATGAAAAAGTCAAATAGGTAATCCACTTCAGCACTACCCCCAAACTTTTTAAAAGCCCTATATCCTAATTTTTGTCTCCCTATAATTGATAATGTTAGCCTTGAATTCAAACCCTTGATACAGGATGGGGAATTTTGTCACTACAGTTGTTACGCTTCATCAATCCATTAAAACTTACAAGAACCCAGTATCCCATCCAAACCAACACACCAAAATGTTAAACCCTCACGCGGAAATCTCCCATCCAACCAACACACCAAAATGTCATATCTGCAGGGAAAGATAGCTGAACTATGATATTTGAGTTTCTAGATACCTGAGAAGATCCTGGTAGAAGTTACCCCATTTGTCCGATTCACAGACTTGATTGGAAGCATATTTCAAGCCCAACTTCTTACAGAGAGAGTTACGATGGACATCTGTGATACGAAGTAAGGCATCATACTAACCCAAAATGGATCAAATGATAAAGTGCTATACATTTGTGAAATACTTACAGAAACCAAATGTGTACACTTTAAAAGACTTTAGTCTGAATATTTCCATGGTTTTCGACCCAGTTCCAACAAGGATCTGAAAGCACGAACAAGTAATTCATGATTCAGTGGACCAAAGTTCTCGTAAGAAGACAGAACAAATGCTACGTGAAATCATTGAAATTAAGAACACACAAAGTAGATTAAGATGCCAAATTAAAACCATACAAAACATAAATGTATAGGAAAATCATATTCGCTGCATGTATGAGTGTAAGTGTCAGCTAAATGCAAAAACCAATTCTGCTGGAGACTTTATTTTGATTATTTTGATAGTTCTCAACCCAGTTCCAACAAGAATCTGAATGCGCTAAAAAATAGTTCATAGTTGAGTGAACCCAATTTTTCTTAAACTAAATAGAAGACGGAAGGAATGCCATGTGAAATATCTCAATTAAAAAGGCACAAAGTGCTTTAGAAAATTGCACAACAACCATATAAAATAATGAATGTACAAGAGATTCAATTCTTCTCAGCAACTAATGGATGAAAGGTTATGCTAAAAACAATTCCTATCAAGTGAATGAAAAAAAACCCCCATTTATTTATTTTACTAAACAAACAAGTCAAATAAGAAACGAAGGGTCAATAAAACAGTAACAGGAAACAAACTAAAAAAGCCAACAGCTAACAAATCTAAGTTATTCAACCCAAGGGTTGTCACTCTAGTGTTAGAGAAATGATACAAGCATTCAACCAACTCAAGGTTTGAATCTCGGAAGCCAAGGTTCAACCATCAAAAATACTAAATTAACAGCTTTTGTATTTTATAAACTAACCACTCAAGCCAATCTGCACGCAGGACTACAGTTGTACCAACATCTAAACTAATAGACGTAGAAGTCTCAAGTGATAAAACCCTGGTGAAGTTGAAAGGGTCTCTAACATTTCCAAGGGTATGTTTATCTCAATCTGTAGGAACGACTAGTCATCATGTTCTGACTGCAATTCAATGTTCATATAAAGTATTTATCTTTATCATCATGTTTGACATTTTTATATCTCATTATTTTTTTTTTTTTATGAATTTATATCTCATTATTCAATATAAGGATGACTATTTAAATAGAATCTTGATTATGACATCCTCAAAAATTGTCTTCTACGATAACAATCTGAGAAATTGTCATGGTTGAGAATTTTGCCAGCATAAAAAATAGGCAGTTAGAACATGAAATATGAAAATATGTGGAAATTACCTCTGGAGCAAGATTAGACTTTTTCCCCCCAATTGAAGCATCATCCAGAACCATAGGGAACTCGATGCCAGTTCTCAATTCAACTGCATTTTTTTTCCCATTCAAGTCAGGATGTGAACAAATTGAACATCCATCATATGCAATCTCATTATGCCCTCGATCCAGGAAAGAGTGCAGTTTGGTGCCTTCATTCTTGGGGCCACCATCTAATACTTCAGGAGATCTGACGATAACAAGGAAGTCATGATATTTCAGCATTCTAAGGGTATGGAAATGGATAATCTAACCAGAAATGCTATGAGTAGTAGAGGGAAACCAAGACAAGACAGATTAAAGGAGGTATATTGCTTATTTATAAGACGCAGAATGTAAAACTCAACAGGTGACAATAGACTTAGAGCTGACTCACAAATTTTTAAATGGTGGAATAAGGATACTAGCTAATGATAGCAGAGGTAATGACTGAATTGTGTCAGCTTCTCTAGACAATAGCCTCGTAAGAAAACTAGAGACCTTTCCAATCATCCCTGATGCAAAATTGTCTCCTTTTAACAAAGAACCAGTGGAAAATCGAGAATTATGTAATCCCGTGATATCAGTATCCTCAACTTGCTGCGGAAACTGAAAGTTTTTTGGTCTTGGACCATGTTGAACACTCCATACGTGCCTTTCCAAATATGAACTGGATGTACCGGTAAACCAAATATGTACAGCACCAGATAGCTTCGATGCCTGATGCAAAGCTTCTTGGGTAACACGACCAGGACCATCTAAGAACCCAAATTGGTATATGGAGTTGTCAAGAAACAAATTGAGTTGAGAAATTAAGTGGTTGCTACAACTATGTGAGAGAAGCGGAACCATAGGTAAGATAAATGGAGACTCTCCATTAATGTCGAGGAGACACCACCAATTATCGCGCATGACTTTTCAGAATTCAAACAGATGCTCAATCTAATCGGTACTTTAAGATTCTGCAACAGCAAGATATGAGAAACAGAACATGAAGTCCTGCACAAAATTATGGTCAATAGAAAACAGTTAAAGACTCTGCTAAGGTTGAACTTAGAGAAATATATAGCACAGAATAGCAAAATAAAAATAAAAAAGCGCAAAATACCAAATTTTAATATAGGAAATGAGTTGGGCAGCACACACAATGAAGTTTCATTCACTAAAACAATTGAGTTAAAAAATTCATATCAAAGAGCAACTATGAAAGAAAAAACGCAAACCAATGCCCTCGGGCCTTCTACAAAGCATTTGACCAAAGAACAAAGAGTCCTGCTTTCAACGTGTAGGAGATGGATTTCAATATGTTAATTGGCCTAAAACCATACCTCCTGAACATGAATTGACAACTCGAATCAACACATACTATAAGCTCGATTAGAAATAAACAATAGCTCACTGGCAATCAATCAAATCATAATAGTAACATCATGAGCACAACCTTTTACCAACCATTTTAAAATGACCAACGCTTTGAGAATCAAACATAAACAGTTCTAAAGAAGCATTACTTCCCTCCTATAGACTAAAGAGATTAATTACAAGTCAGAAATTTCAGTGCCCTGTAACAAGCATAAGAAGCATTACTTCCCTCCTAAAGAAACCATGAATAACAATTATGAATCAGGAACGAATTTGTCGCTCCTACTATTTCATCTTACTATTCAACAGTCTAGCTAGCTCTGATCGCCGAACAACAATGACAGCACTCAACAGCAAATCAAAAGATAAGTTGTGTCTGCGTCAAAAGAGTAACCCAAGAGGCAAACTTGAAACATTACCAAGATTACTTCATGGTATCACGATTATGACAAATGGAACCAGGCCCGCCTAACTTAAACCAAAGGACCAACAATGAACATAAAAAAAACAGTACATTCTATAAACTCTGACTCCATAATTTGGAATAACAAATTACTACTGAAACTCTTTCCATTGACAACGATAGCAATTAAGCTAGCAAACGGTTGAGAGTCTTAGGTCGTCCAGCAATACAAGAACAACAATAAACATTCTGGTAGACATGATAAGCATGCACAAGGAAATGAATATTCAGCGAACTTGTATGAATCAAACAGAAACAGTCGTACCAATATTATCCTAGATTTTGGATTCATCATCATGTAGAATAAATCAAACAAGAAGCAGCCAGTTTGAATCAACAATCTCAACAGCATTTTCGTTCGAAAGAAAATAAAAAGGAAGAAGCAGTACCTGGAGACGATCAAACCAAAGGGATGGGCGGGTAAATACTGCTCTTCGCCGCCGCCGTCGTCTCTATATTTCTATATATCTCTCTAGACGACGTGCGTTGGCGTTAAAGATGGAAATGGAAAGCCGGGTTTTGCAGGGAGAGGGTTTGTGTTTCTTCTTCAGAGAATCAAGGGTAACAAATGGTGGGATCAGGAGAGCGAATGCCTGACGGAGAAGGCGGCCGCAATGAAATGATAAATACCTTTTCCTTCTCCGTTTCCTTTTTTTAATTTTTGTTTGCTTATTCTATTTCTATGTCGACGCCTTTTTATTTGTTAATAATAACATTGTTTTTTTTTCTCCGTGTTCTTGTTTATGATTTATAATGAACCGCAGAAGTAGCGTCGGGCGTTAGCGGCCTGAGGACGGAGAAGAAGAATTCATAAGAGGTGGCGGCCCTAGTGGATGCCTCACTCCCCTGTAATGACCATTGTCCAAGGATCGAAGTGTCGTTTTTTACCAAGTTTTATGATTGTTTTGCTATTTTCATAGTGGTACTATTTTGTAATTTGTCTGGCCGTTTTTTGTCGTTATTAATGTAGCAAGTACGAGGGTGCGATCATACCAGCACTAATACACCGGATCCCATTAGAACTCCGAAGTTAAACGTGCTTAGACTAGAGTAGTACTAAGATGGGTGACCTCTTGGAAAGTCCTTGTGTTGCACTCCCTTTTTGACTTTTTCTTCAAAAAAAATGTAGCAAGTACGACGTCTATTTGCCCTTGTTTGCTCAGCAATTGGTTATGTGTTTGTAAAAGCAGTTTAGCTGCAACAAGTAAAATCATAAAATAATTTTATAAATTTCACAATCGTTTTCTCTCTCCAAAATCTCTCAAGTCTTCTTCATTCTCTTCTCAACTCTAACCCTAATCACTTCTCTTTTAAACTATCGACAAGCACACTGGGACATTACAAAGTGGTATTTCTTCAATAATTCAAGCATTCAAACTCCGATTCAATCATCGTTCAAACTTGTGACTTCGTATTCTCATCCTCTATTATGACATGACTTGAAAACAAATAAAAAAACAGCTCAAAATTAGTGAAAATGGACCACAAGCGGATTAGAAATGGTGACATAAGTGGGCTTATGTCTTTTAGACATAAGGTTTTAGAGCCATTGGATCTTATTTTAACACATCCAAGGGTAGAGGGTTTTAATAATATAATATTAGATTTCCCCAATTTACTACCCTATGATAAATATTATTATTACCTATTTTGGAGCCCTAAATTCTTCCATTTACATTTAATTGTCTTTCCAGCCGTTCAAAAAGGAAAAAAAAAACGGATTTCATCTCTCTCCCAAAGCTCATGGACTTCATCTCTCTCCCAAAGCTCTATTGGCGACGAAGACTTCCTACGCCGGTCTCCGTTTCTGAGTTTTGAAGATCGTGTGTCGAATTTTGTTTGTCGAGTCCGAATCCGTTCCACGACATTTTGATTCGGAAGTCCTGTGCAACCGCCGTCGTTGGAGACTTGATTTTCGTCGTACCTCTCTTCAGGTTAGTTTCCGAACTTCATTTACATTTCAATTTTTGGGTTTGCATGTGGCAAAAAACTTAATTTTGGGGGTCGATTTTGTTGTTAATGATTGTTTTGCAACTGTCGTTCTTCTCTGTTTTGGGCGTTTCTGGTATAGTTTGGGTTATTGGTCGTTGAATTGGGGTTTGTACAGAATATTGTTATTCTCATAATACTATTATTCTTCTTTGATTTTGGTTCTTTTGGTATCTGATTTGGGTTATTCAACTTGTATTCCTAGTCTCTGAATACTGTGAATCTGTTGATAATAGTGTTTTAGGATAGTACTACTAATTTGTGTCTTATTTTCTCCGATTTGTGTTTTCTAGTCTCTGCTTTGTGTCTTATAGTCTCTGATTTGGTTTCTTTTGGTCTCTGAATACTGTGAGTCGTGTTGATAATAGTATTTTACGAATAATATTACTGATTCGTGTATATAATCTCTGATTTGGGTTCTTCTAGTTTCTGAATTCTGTGATTCAACTGGTACTAGTAGTTTAGGAATACTATTACTTTCGTTTCTAATACTTACTAGTTTTGGACGCGACCTGTTGGTCGGGAATTTTATGTAACAATGATAGTCATATAATATTTTTATTTCTTGGAAGCTATTAGATTTAGGTGTGAGGAATGATACGAATATTTATTTAAATTTAATCGGAAAGAAATCTATACCTATTTAAATGAAAATTCATATCTATGTCGTGAATCCAAAAATCAGTGTCGGATGAGAATCATATATCCTTATTCAAAATCCTATATACCTATCTTAAACCACATAGCTTCTCGTCGCCATGCCATGAAAATCTCCTACATTTTTCCAGTCACATTATTTTTCCTTTGCCAGACACCATCAATAACTTTAGGCAATCAATACACATGTTATCAAAATCATAGGTTGGAACATCAAGTACGACCAAATTGATACTATGCATGTTTTCCCAAGTATTATAGGTTACTCGAGGCCTTCAACCCAATTAAGTGTCTTGGCCCTTACTAACTCTAATTTTCTACAATTTTAATATTATTTTCTTAAATATATCCATTATTTTTACTCAAATCTTACTCGAGGTGATTAAAATTTATTGTCAAGCGACCCTTATAAGCTTGCAATAGGATGAATTCATAATTTAAATTACATGTGACATGACTAACATGTCCCCTATTAAACTCAAACTCAACCCGAGACTAATTAGCTTGTATAACTCCTCAATATCCAACCAAAACCATGGCAAAAGTAAACAATATATTTAAGTACATGATAATCACCATCCAACCTATTGATATTCAATTGAACCCAAAACATGTATAACTTGTATAATCTTATTCACTCGTTATCTAGCGAACCCTATTTCTCATAAATCAAAATACTCCAATGCTATAAATATACTTCTTTCATAAATTTCAAAAATAATTCTTACTAATATGCAACATGATTGAACTTGATTCATGACCAAAATCCCTAAACCCATAATATAAACAAATGAAATTTTTGTATGATGATTTATCGATTGAATAATTAGGGATCCATATATTTATTTAAATAATTTAAAATTGGAAAAATATGCACCATTGATACCTCCAAAAGTGACTATGATGATTTATTATCAATTATTTAATACTTATTTATTCATATTATCGTCATTTAACCATAGTTGATTTACGTTTTATTGAATAATTATTTATATATAAATTTTCATGATTTATAAAATATTATGTTTATTATTTTTCATGTCTATAATTTATAAAATATACGAATATAACTATAATAAATGAATAAATGTCTATAATTTATAAAATATTATGTTTATTATTTTTCATGTCTATAATTTATAAATATAAGTATATAACTATAATAAATGAATTATTATTGTCGAAGTGATTAAGAAAGTGTTTTAATAAAATTTATGTATTTAGAAAAAAATGTAATAATTTTTTATAGATTATATTTAAAATTATTTTTTCATATATTAGTTATGTTAAGATAATATAGTTGAACATCAAAGTACTTATAATTTCATTCATAAGGTGTTTGATTAGATTTAACATTTAATGAAAAGAAAGAGAAATAATAGAATTATGATGTGAAAATTTGTGAGAAGGGTTCTATCCTATGTGTCAAAACTAATTATACCATACTACCATCAAGATTATTAAGAGATGTTGGGGTTGGTTACACAAATGGTCACCGAACTTGGCCAAATAACCCGGCACTCACCGTCCTTTAAAAAATTTCCCTTCCATTACTGAGCTTTGGCCGAATATCCTAGAGGTCACAACCGTCTACTGACATCCAATTTTCCATCCATCCGCATACGTGGCAATGCCATCTAGGCAGCCACATCATCTAAATTACCACATCAACTAAACCAAACCCAAACCCGAACCTGAACCCATACACCCACTCCAATTACCCAAATCTAACTTTTTCCTCCTTCTTCCTCCACCACAACCACCAGAATCCACCGCCTCCCCACCACCGTCGGGATGCTGCCGTCGGCGGCGGCAACTGGGAAGCTCCGACAGATCCAATCATATCCTCACAGAGGTTTCTCTTGCTCTCGTTCCTCTCGGGCTGTTACTAGATAATTAGACAATTACATCCTTTTCTAAGCTGCTTCGACGAAGGAGAAGAGCACGAGCAGCGGCGGCTTGCATCCTCTTCCTGCTCCTCGACAATTACCAAACCCATAGGCCACTAAATTACCTTCGGCAACCATGTTCCTTCACGTGGCCTTGCAGGACATATGGACTGGAAACAAGTTTCAAAGAGCAGATATTGGGAGGGAGAAGGAGAGCTGGTTCCGACCTACTGGATTCGACTCGACTTTGTTAACTATGATTGGGATGGTTGGGTATGGGTGGGTTCCTTCCTCCAGAAATCTAGATCTAAACTTCCCCATCTCTAATTCGGCCCGATCTAGATTTTTGGGGAACGAATCGTCGGAGAGGAATGGATTAAACCCCCTGCCACGATTGCTTTCCTCCTCTCCACTTCTTCTTCGGCACTTAGACTCCCCAAATCCAAATCTCATAAACCCATACCCGATTTCCGGCCGGCGGAGTCGTGGGACTTGATTAGACTACAGAAAGCTGGGTTGAGAGGGGTAGGAGGCAGGTTCACTGTTCATCGGAGGGCTTAGGTGCCTAGATGGCTGACAGAGGCGTCAGATGGCGAATGTATGCAGCGATGGCGGCAGCGGGGTGTTGCCGGTGTCGATGATCTAATCGGAGGAGGAAATAGATGGTTAGTTTGGGTAATTAGGTTGATAAATTGGTTTGGTAATCAAGGCAGTGGTTGAGTTGGTTTTGGGTAGATAAGATTTTAAATGATGTGGATTTTAAATGACATGGCAGCCTAGTTGGCAAGTCCATGTAGGCAGTTGCACGGAAAAAATGGATGTTCGTAGACGCCAGTGATCTTTAGGATAATAGGCCAAAACTCAGTAATGGAAGGAAATTTTTTTAAAGGACGGTGAGTGTCGGGTTATTTGGCCAAAGATCGGTGACCATTTGTGTAACCAACCCACTTATGTTGTAAGCTGAATTTGTGAAATTGTTGCAGGCTAAGAATCCTATTGTTTTAAACGGTGAATCATAGAGCTAAATTTTAACTGTTTGTTTGTGCTTTGTGTTTTTTTTTGAATCTATGAATGTGAGAAGCTGGTCATCCCAATTTCTGGTTATATTCGTGTTTGCTATTTGTCATGTTTTTGTTCAAACTGTTATATTCGTGTGTAAACTGTTAGTCATTGTTCAATTCTAGGTATATGGTCAATTTTACATTGATTTTTTTGTCCTATGGTACTAGTATGTTCACAATACAACTATATTCTTAGTACTTGTATTTGGTTCTTTGCTAAATCGAATACGTTTAACTGTGTGACTAAACTGGGTTTTTGCTAATATTATTGTTGCCCGGTATGGTGGGGCAGTGCCAAATACCAGATGTAGTCCAAACATAATTCTAGACCTCAGAAAGAAGCTTATATGGTTGGGTTTTGAGTGATAGGATTGATATGTTGGAGAATACTAACCAAATATTCTAGTATGTTCACAATATTAACCAAATATCATCTAAAAATGATTACGAAATGAGTTTAGTCAATGTTAAGAATTCTATTGTTTCTGGTACAAATTTATGGTATTTCCATGATTAATTCAAATATAAAAGAGTTTGGACAATATGTGCAATACATGCAATAAAAGAGTTTAGTAACCAAATATAAAAGAGTTTGGACAATACGTGCAATACTATAATTTCTGGTATTTCCATGATGAATTCTTCATAATATATAAAAGTGTTAATGGAAAATACCTTGGCCTTGCACAATTCCGAGCTTGGCAGAAGATGGTGCGGTATTCTCTTTGATTGCGGAATTATTTTCTTCAATTATTTTCTGGAATGAGATTAAGATCAAAATCACCGCTCAATGGAGGATTGTTGGCTTTCTCGATAACTTCTGGAGGCTCCATGAATAAAGAAAATTGACTGGGAAAATGATGATGATTGACTGAAAAAAAAATTCGTTGCCGGCAGAAGAGGGTTTTATTTCGGATTTGGCTCAGCTCATATTTGCCAAAATTTGGTAAGGGTGATCAAGATTGATTGCATACAATAAATATAATATATTATTATAATTATTATACTAACAAAATCAAATCATATCACAACCAATTAATTACATTAATTAGAAGGCTGTCATCCGGATAAATGTGAATCATGGAATCCAAGGGCTGAGATTCATTATGTAGTGATGACATAATAAATATTATGCCAACTACCAAAGTCCGGACCACAAGGCTCCCAAGAGGGTATTTAAGACAAGTTATCATGAGTTCAACCAAAACCACTTAGAAATGTCATGTACATGCACAAACTACACGAAAATGTGTCAAATATGGGGGATTAAACAGGTCACCTTTACCAAAGTCAAACCCCACTTCGATCATATGTGCAAACATGAGATGGACATAGCTCAAAGAGCTACGTCTAACAACATTGTGGATGATCCATGCATCCATTATCATGGCAATATCCTGATTGATAGAGCGAGGAAGCAACACAAGGGTTATGGCAAAATGAAGATCAATTGTGGAGGTTATAACTGCCAAAATATGAACATCAATTGTTGACGTTCATAATCACAAAAATGGACGAAATTGATCGTCGATGATCACGTTTCCATTAGATTGTCGATTCCCCGACTTCAAATCCCGGTGGAAAACGTCGCACGACGCCCACTTTGAGCCGACACGACCTTATCAATGGTCTTCTCCTCGATCCAAACATTAATCGGATCCTATCTAGATCGAATGACTATCGAAGTCACTGAAATCGAATCACTAAACCAACTTCGAGATTCGAATTCAAAGTTAAATTAACCTGCAAAATTCAAAATTAAAGTTACACGGAGATTCAAAACCAAGTAAAATACCGAGATTCAAAATTATTATTGTAGTAACCAAATTTTGTCTGCCTTCTCGAATTATTTCCATGTTTTAGGCCTATTTCTATTTATTAAAATTTGACCATATTTACTCCTATTTAAGAAAAATGACAAAAAATACCTCTTTTATGCTCCTTGAGTTTTCTCGAATTTTGAACTTTCTAGTCGTAATAGTGAAAATATTTCTATAGCTATAACGAATTATATTATAGAGTTTTCTCGTTTAATATAATTATCGAGGAGGATTTGAAGCTAGTCGAATCTCTAAATTTGGGCTCGAGACCAAGTTTAAGTCGTTGGGCTTTAGGTCCGTTTTCAATCGATTTCGAATTGGGCATAAAGCCCATTTCCTAATGATCATGAGTTGGGCTCTCAACTCATTGTGAGCCTTAAACAAAAATTAAGTACTTAAAATTACAGAAAATTAAAATTATTATTACAATATGAATTAAAAAAATCAAAATAACAAAAATCTCTCATCTTCCTATAAAAAGAAGGTTACTCCAAACAAATTGGGACAGAGAAAAAAGTGGTCAGTACACAAAAGAAAACTCCACACTTCTTCTGATTGGCAGAAGAAGCCTTTCACTACAAGAAAATACCAATTTAGTCACGGTTATTTAGTCACAGTTTTTGAAACCGTGACTAATTAGTCACGATTTTCTGAAACCGTGATAAATTAGTCACGGTTTTATGAAATCGTGACTAATTTGTCACGGTTTAAAAAGAACCGTGACCAATTTGTCACGTTTCAAAAGAACCGTGACCAATTTGTCACGGTTTCAAAATAACCGTGACCAATTTGTCACGGTTCTAAAGAACAGTGACCAATTTGTCACGGTTCTTTATGGAACCGTGACAAATATTTGTACAGGCTGGCAATCCGGGTACGTCTTCAACTTCATCTTCTTCTCTTCTTCAATCGTCTTCCTCATTCTTCTTCCTCTTCTCTTCTTCAATCTTCTTCCCCTTCTCTCAATCTTCTTCCTCAATCTTTCTTCCTCTTCTCTTACCCTCCACCAAATTAAATAAACCATCAGCCTCCCCCCTCTCCGTCGATTACCAAAAGCCAAACACGGCCGCTGTTCCGAAGCCGAAGTCGCTGTTCTGAAGCCGAAGCCGCTGTTCTCCGATTCCAAAGCCGCTGTTCTCCGATTCCAAAGCCGCTGTTCTCTGATCTCCGATTCATCTTCTCTCTCGGTCGCCGAAGCCAAACATCGCCGTCGACGACGACCTGGAGTCATGGCCCTCTAAATGTAGATGCAGACCCGAAGCCCTCCTCCAACTTCTTCACAAATCTGATGGAGTCATGGTCAGAACATCCAGATCTGAAACGCCATCCGACGGCGGTGGAGTTTTGACGGCGGCGGTGGTCGAAGCTCGCCCGATGGGGTTCTGGCGGGGGGTACGGGGTCGGCCGAAGAAGACGAAGGGGATTTGTGCAATTTTTGTAAATTTTGGGGGATTTGTGCAATTTTTGTATAGTTTGGGGGTCTTTGGGCAATTTTTGGAAAGTTTGGGGTCTGTTTACAAAATTCTAATTATTTTATTTATTAATTAAATAAAATTGTAATTTTTGTTATATGAGTGACCTATTAGAAATTCAGTACAATGGAGTGACTAGTTTTCATATTGAGTCACTCAAAATTGCATATTGGGTCACTAAATGTAGTCACGGTTTTGTTTAGAAATCGTGACAGAAATTGCTCATTTTAGTCACGGTTTACATAAGAAACCGTGACTAATATTAGTCACGGTTCCTATAGAAACCGTGACTCATATTAGTCACGGTTCCTAGAGAAACCGTGACTAAATTTAGTCACGATTTCCTATGTAAACCGTGACTAATATTGGTCACGATTTCTATGTAAACCGTGACAAAAAAATTTAGTCACGGTCCTACAGAACCGTGACAAAAAATGATCAATTTAGTCACGGTTTACAAAACCGTGACTAATTTTTCTGTCACGGTAAAAACAGTGACTAAAGGCAAAAAAAATCGTGACTAATGTGTTGTTTTCTTGTAGTGTTTATTCCCCTGCTTCACCTTCTAGCTTCGAAGCTCTGCTTCTTCTTTCTTCTTCTTCATCCCTTCCACTCTTTCTTCACCTACAACAAACAAAGCAAAGAGACAGAAGTAGAGAGAAAACAAAGAAGTAACAAGAAGCTGTGTGGTCGGAAATTGATAGGAATAGTTGAGTTTTGAACTTTGGTTTCGAAACTCAACGATTTCTATTGATATTCCTTTCATACAAAGAGCCATTTTCTCAATCCTTGTTTACTTATTTGCCTATCAATGCTTTGCTCATCCATCTATTTAACAGTACACTAACATACGATCACTGTTTTAAGCTTTTACTTATGATAATGAATTGTATCCTTGGTTGAGTTTTGTATGATTGTTGTTTCATCTATAAGGCTTTTATTCATATTGATATGTCAATAGCATAAATCAATTCTGCTAGTAATTAAAATCAACCAAGGCATATGAACTAAAATCAAGTGTTTTCGCCTTCTTGTTTATCTCTGACCAAAAGCACCATCCATTTTCGTATCGCTGCCTTCCCGTAATCACCATCAGTCAATCATCATCCAAGCCTTAAATCACCAAAAATACAAAATATCAGACCTAGATCCACCCAAAATTCAAAACGAAAGAAACCCAAATCGTTTTACCTTTCTATTTTCCAGGAAGAGTGATGATGGAGCGGCGGCGGCGGCTAAGGGCTTCATCGGCGGCGGTGGATAAGGGCTTCATCGGCGGCGGCTACGGCGAACGCACGGCAGTGGCGGCTCGGCGGCGGTAACACGACGACGAGCAACTGGCGGCGGCGGTCAGAGGCCGACGATGGCCCCTTTCTACTCCACCGACGGCATGACGGCGCGGCATGCGTCAGGACTGACGGAGGCAGATCCGGATTCTGATGACGGCGGCGGCTGGAGGCAAGGAGCATCGGCGGACGAGATGGAGCGGCGGCGGCCGGATAAGGTAAGAGATGAAGAAGAAGAGAGAAAAGTGGGCTCTATTTTGTGTTCTTGATTTGGTGTTTGAGAGAAGATGAAGAGAAGAGAGAAAAGTGGAGAGAAAAGTGGAGAGAAAATGAAAGAGAGAGGGTTTCAGCCGCTGAAGAGAGAGAAGGGAGGCTGATTTCTGAACTTTTTTTAGTTTATATATGGCTTATATTAGGGTTTTCATATTTACAAATTTGCCACCGCGTCCATAATTACAAGTCTGCCATCGAGTGGGTTGGGCCGAATTTGTGGCCTTATGGCTGCGAATTCATAGCCCAATTATCTTGTTATTTCCCTTAAAAGTTGAAGTAAGACCCATCCTCCTAATTCAAGGAACTAGTAACGATGGTTTTATGGCAGTAAAAACTCGTGAAAACTCTCGACTCAAAATAAACCTTGCTAAAATATTTTAAGAGAATTAGTAACGCAAGTTTTACACTAAAAAAAACTCGTGAAAATTCTCGATTAAACAAGAATCCTATTTATCGCTCTCATCTCGAAAAATAGTAACGTTAGCCTCGACACTAGAAGTGGCGCGTGAAAACCCCTCACTCCAAAAATTATTGAACCGAAAATTAACTAAATCACAAAGAATCTCTACCAAAATTAATTCGCATTTTCTAAAGCCCGAACTACGCGGACTTTGATCCCAATATTATTGGGTACGTAGGCAGTCGAAAGACACAAGTCCACCTTTTTAAAATTAATAAATGAAAACTCTTTTTTATAAAAACTAAAATAATTATGATTAGTAGTGTTAGTCTTTACAACTGTAAAGACGCACGAACCTATTTCTTCCTAAAGATCACATTTATATGAAATGTGAACTAAAATATAAAGTGAGATTAGTAACGTCACGTGAAACGCTCACAACCTAAAAATCACAAAACAACCAAAACAAAATGCGACCACTCGGTTGCAAGCCAACTCAATTCAACTTTTCAAATCGAACTACGTGGACTTTGATTCCGGTTTCCGGATACGTAGGCAGTCACTAGACTCGAGTCTAACTTTAAAACAATTTTATCATTTTTCCTTTAAAACTATTTTTATTAAAAAATCATCAGGATTAGTAGTGTGTCCTGACACTAGGCCAGACACATGAAACTCCCATTTTACGAAATTAAACACATTTTAATTAAAGCACATCAACTGACTTATCAATTTTGGTAGTACCGGTTTACCGGGCGTTGTGGGGGTGCTAATCCTTCCCCACACGTAACCGTCCCCCTTATCCAGATCTCTGAACGCAGACCAAGCCCGGTTTAGGTTAAAATAATCTAAATCGGGCTCCAAGTGTCCAATCCACTTTAAGTGATTGGTGGCAACTCCAACCTTTTACCAAACCCAACGAAGAGACTAACACGAAGCCCGGGGATCGTGCGCCGCGGACGGAAACGTTCACGCCAATTATCAAACCAACCTTGGGACATTGGTAGAGACATGGTTCGGTGGTCGAGACGTGGTATGGCGGTGATGGGCTGTAATAGTGGCAGAGAGCTTTGAAGAACGAGAGAGAGGAGCCTTAGACGGAGGCAGAGAGCTCGAACGTTGGCTGAGGGCTCAAACAGCGGCGACAGAGTGCTGGAACGATGGATGAGGACTCGAACGGTGGCGGCAGGCCTTGAACTCGACGGTGGAAGTGGAAATCGTGGCGACTGAAAGGGGAGGAGTTGGGAGACAATTCGATTTAAAGAGTCGAACAAATGAGATCCGGAGGTGGGGGATTTTATATAATTACCACAATTGTGGAGGTTATAACCGCCATAATCAAAGAAAAAAACCAGCCACAGTGTGAGTTGTAGACAGTGGCTATTAAAACTGCCACAGTTAAAACCACCACTGTTGTTAATTATTAAAATGGCGGTTACAACCACTGATGACACTCGAATTGACGTGATTATCAACCTCATTTAAGCGACATTTCCTTGCTTGAGACATGGTTTTTAGGGTAGAATAGCGAATATTCACTCAACAACCCAATCTCGTGCCACTTGTGTTACTTTGGCCTGTTTCGGGTCTATTTGATGGTTTTCTAGTGTTTTCATGTTAGCACAAGTTTTTGCCATCAAATACAGTAGCCAAGGACGTGCTAAGGCATTGGAACCCGAAGAATCGCACCAAAATCAACCAGAGAAGTCCATCAAGTCAATGAAAATCCTGCCCCGATTTACACTTAAGTTTTCGGCGAAAAACCCTTGGAGTTTTCGCCGAAAACTCCACAAGAAATCGGCTGATCTTCACAAGAGGAAGTTTTCGGCGAAAACTCCTAGTCCAAAAATCACAGGAGACTACCGCCGAAAGCCAACCATTTTACAAGTAGGTTTTCGCCGAAAACTTCACAAGTTTTTCGGCGAAAACTCCAGGCAAATCCGGCAGAAGTCAGTTAGGTCTAAATACAAAAACCGGCGGCTGATTAAAGATATCTCATAACTTACACTTTGGAAAAAAAATTCGAAGACGGAGACTAGAGAGAGGAAGAGTGAAAGGAGTTCGAGGAGCCAGGAAAGGATCGTGACGCCATCCTTCCATCTCGGAGAACCAGTGCTAGGAGTTGAAGATCCAGCAGATTGAAGCTTCAGGGATTCGTCGAAATTAGGTTTTGCAGTTCTTCTCTGTCTTTCCTACCTGAGATGTATTCTTTGTTCGTCTTCGATTCTTCTGTATTGAATATGAGTAGCTAAACTTGTAGAGCTTAGATTAGATGAACCCTAAGTGATCCAGGGCTTTAAAGCGGTCACGGATCGGCGGTGATTAGATTCGAAATTCATTCAGTTTCTCCTTCATGTTTGATTTGTTCTTTGTTCTCTGTGTTTTTTGTCTGGTTTGGCCACCTAGATTAGATTCTTGTTAAGCTAAGGATAGAAGCGAACGCTCGCCTTACTTTAAAACATCAAATCGAACAATTAACCTAATCATTGGAGTGTGCCTTTCGTAGGAACCAGTTAGGGTTAGTCCACTGCAAGAGTAACTCATAAATCGTTAGTAATTGCACCAGTTAATTAAGTCGTTGCGAGAGGCGACCATACCCGGGCGACTAATTAATCTTGGTAGCTAGATCGGATAGAGCGAACGTTCGCCAGTCTTAAACCTAAGGGTCAGGAGTTATGGTGTTGTCTGTGAACTGAATGAACTAGAATCGAAAATTGCTGGTCTGTTGACTGCCAATGCTCTGGTGATCTAAGGGGGATTCAAAGTCTAAGCTTGCATGTCGTCTGTCAAAATCAATCAACCAATCTTTCTGTATTTAAATTTCATTTCACCTTGCATTCTAGTATAGAAGTCGTGGAACTCAAACCACGCACTACGTGTTTAGCCTTGAATAAAATTGCCAACATATTTGAGTAAGCAAGTAGAAGAGGCCCGTGGAATACGATCTACCCTAGCTTATAGCTTGGTAGTTATTTGATTGACCGCTCTACAACGGTTCATCAAATTGGCGCCGTTGCGGGGACTTCTTCTATTTCGTTGAAAGAAGAGTTGGCGTTTTTATTCCTCTACCTTTCCATCTTTCATTTCCCGTCACACTTCGATTTTACACCGGTTGTATTTTTTTTTGTCCCTTGCAGATCATAGCAGGTACATAATCGAATTACTCCCGTTCCATCTTTCCCATCCGCAATGGCTGCTCCAAAGAGCGTTGCGGACTACAGTAAGCCAAGCGCATCTAACGTTCGGTCCCCCATCACCGTGCCTTCTAATGATGACGATCCTGACTATGAGATCAAGATTCCCTTCCTGGGACTAATCTCTAGGGACGTACAATTTGAAGGAAAGCCGGATGATAATCCTTGCACACATCTGTCTGACTTTCTGGCTGTCTGTGAAACCTTCAAGTCTGGGAACCTCAACAAGAACGCTCTATGCCTTCGAGCCTTTCCATTCTCTCTCAGAGGCGCAGCTAAGAGATGGCTTGGAAGCAAACAACCCGGTCATTACACCGATTGGGAAACCTTAGCTCAAGATTTCGTTGAGGAATACTTCCCTCCGTCAAGAACAACTGCCTACAAGGACAACATCTCCAGGTTTACTCAGAGAGAAGATGCAAGCTTGTACGACACTTGGAATGAATTCCAATCCCTTCTTTTCAACTGCCCTCATCATGGGTATGAAGAAAGGCGGTTGGCTGAATTCTTTGCTCGTGGTATGCGTGAAGAGTCTGCAAAGTGGGTCAACTCCCTAGCTGGCGGAGATTGCACTGCTCTCACCCCTCAGGATGCTCTCCTTCATTTTGCTAGCTGTGCTTTAAAGTCAAGAAGCTGGGAGAGACAAAGAGAAAGTACCAAGAGTCAGATGAGCGTTGCAGATCAGGTCAAGGCAGAAGTTCAGAAACATCTACAGGCAGTTGGCATCTCCCTCGATCCCCCGTCAGCTACCATCTTTTCGGCTGACTGTGGATGGTGCGGAACCTGTGCTCATAACGGCGGAAGCTGCCTCAACTTCGGTAAAACAGACGAATGGTCTTCAGAAGAGGTGAACTTCATTGGTCAAGGCTTCGCCAACAATCAGAAAGGCTACGCCGGTTACAGAAACTACCTACCACAAAACCAGAACAACCGGTTTGCAGATCCATATCAGAGACCTCCTAGCAACAACCTCGAGCAAAGCCGCATTACAATAAAGACAAGGAATACAAGAAAATGTTCGGTCAAATCATGAGCAGACTCGACGACCATGACAATCAACTCAAAGCTCAAGCCGCCCTCAATCAAGGACAGATGGCTCAAAGCCAAAGGATAGAAGATGCGATAAGCAATATGACTAAACTTTTCACTAGCAATCCTTTCCTTAATCAAGCGGCATTTCAAGCAGACTTCGGTGCAAAGAGCGAACACGCTCAAGCTATCACCACCAGGAGAGGCAAGCAAACAACTGACCCATGATAACAGATACCAGTGCTGCCATGGATATGCCCGAAATTGAAGATATCACAGAAGAGGAGGAAGAAGCACCGGCTCCTCCTCCCAAGCAGCTCTTGAGCCCGTATTGGCGCCATATATACCTCGGATTCCCTTCCCAAAAGCTGCAATGAGCAAAGCCAAGGATCACGACACCCAGTATAATAAGTGGTACAATATTCTTAAGACTACAGAGATCAAGATACCAGTAACAGAAGCTGTAGAGATCATACCACCACTTGGGAAGTTCTTTAAGGATCTCGTGAAGAAGGTGAAGAACGGAGAGGCGTACTCTGTCACGCTTACTAACGAATTCATTTCTCTCCTTGGTACACCATCTCCCATAAGACAGCCGCCACCACCGCCAGTTAAGTGCTCTGATCCCGGTCCTTTTACATTACCGTGCATCATTAATGGTATTAAAATTGATCGTAGTCTAGCTGATTCTGGTGCTTCTATTAATGTTATGCCTGTTCATCTATATGAAAAGCTGAACCTAGGGAAATTAAAACCGCTTACTTTACATCTCGTGCTAGCCGATAGGTCTGTCAAACTGCCTAGGGGTATAATAGAAGACGTAGCTGTTTGCTGTGGCCCTTTTACCATAATTGCATATTTCATTATTCTAGATGCCCGTGAGTTAGACGGAACGCTTATCTTAGGTCGACCCTTCTTAACAACTGCTGGTGCAAATATTAACTACAAACAAGGCCTGTTGACTTTAAGTGTAGAACAGGAAAGTGTTACATTCCGCATTAAGGATAGCATGAGATACTCTGTTGCTCAAGATGATAACTGTTAAACTGTTGATTCTATGGAGTTGGCCTCGGCCAACTTCATCACTAATGCCTTATCTAGTGATCCGCTAGAGTTGTGTTTGATTTCAGGAATTGACAGTGCACTAGAAGATCCAGAGCAGCGCCTATGGCAAGATGAGTTAGACGATCAGAAGGCGACATTCACACCCATTACTGCGCCTACACACATCGAGCCAGCATCGAGTCGGATCACCACTTCATATGAGAATCCGCCAGAACTCACCTTAAAGGAGCTGCCTGACCATCTAGAGTATGCATTCCCGGGGAAGGAATGCCAGCTGCCAGTCATCATCAATTCGAATCTATCCCCCGAGCAGAAAGAGCAACTGATCAGGCTACTCAAGAAGCATGTCCGAGCCATTTCCTGGCAGTTGGCCGACATCAGAGGCATCTCTGAAACCTTCTGCAAGCATCAGATAGTTGTAGATGAAGAGTTCAAACCAGTCAGACAGCCTCAACGCCGATTAAACCCTCTAATGCAGGAAGTTGTGAAGAAAGAAGTCCTTAAGCTCTTGGATGCCGGTATCATCTACCCTATTGCCGATAGTCCTTGGGTCAGTCCGACTCAAGTCATCCCGAAAAAGGGCGGAATCACAGTCATCCCTAATCTGAAGGGTGAGCTCATTCCAACTCGCACGGTTACCGGATGAAGAGTCTGTATCGATTATGGACGACTCAATGATGCTACCAAGAAGGATCACTTCCCACTACCTTTCATTGACCAGATGCTAGAACGGTTGGCTGGCCATGACTATTACTGCTTCCTAGATGGGATGTCCGGTTACTTTCAGATCCCCATCGAGCTCGACGATCAAGAGAAGACGACCTTCACCTGCCCGTTTGGTATGTTTGCTTATCGTCGCATTCCCTTTGGTTTATGTAATGCCCCTGCCACTTTTCAGAGATGCATGCTTGCTATATTTGGAGATCTGGTAGAGAATGTGGTGGAGGTATTCATGGACGACTTCTCCGTCTATGGAGACTCATTTTCCAAGTGCCTAGCCAACCTGGACAAGGTGCTAGCTCGTTGTGAGGAAACCAACCTGGCTCTTAGTTGGGAGAAATGCCACTTTATGGTTACCGAAGGCATTGTTCTTGGCCATAGGATCTCTAAGCTCGGTATAGAAGTTGATCGTGCCAAGCTTAAAACCATCGCCAGCCTGCCGCCACCGACCTCGGTCAAGACAGTTCGAAGCTTCCTCGGTCATGCTGGATTCTACCGGAGGTTCATCAAAGACTTCTCCAAGATCACTCTTGCAATGACAAAGCTTCTTGAGAAATATGTTCCTTTCGTTTTTGATAAAGCTTGTCTTGCAGCCTTTGAGACTTTGAAGACTAGACTCACCACCACACCGATCCTTACAGCACCAGATTGGAATCTCCCCTTCGAGATCATGTGCAATGCTAGCGACTTCGCCGTTGGCGCAGTTCTTGGTCAGAGAAAAGAGAAGAGATTTCATCCTATCTATTTTGCTAGCAAGACGCTTAACGATGCTCAAAGGGACTACACTACTACAAGGAAAGAGCTTCTAGCTATCGTTTTCTCCTTTGACAAGTTCAGACAATACCTGGTTCTTTCACACACCATCATCTATACGGATCATGCTGCTCTGCGCCACCTTTTGGCCAAATAGGATTCGAAGCCACGTCTCATTCGGTGGATCCTTCTTCTCCAAGAGTTCGACATAGAGATTAAAGACAAGAAGGGAGCTGAGAACATGGCAGCCGATCACCTCTCACGACTCGAGGAATCACAGACAGGTAAGTCTACTACTACCCCTATCAACGATTCTTTCCTTGATGAGTTGTTGCGTGTCAAAATTTATGAACAGGTCAACAACATAGCTATTGAACCCTGGGCAATCCCTCACGCTCAAGAGTTGAGTAACGCAACCGATTCAGAAGAGCCATGGTATGCCACCCTGGCTAATTATCTCTCTCACGGTGTCGTACCTCCTGAGCTGGATTATAATGCACGCAAGAAGCTCTTTAAAGAGGCCAAGTCATATTTCTGGGATGAGCCTTTCTTATACCGTATTAGTACTGACGGAATGATCCGAAGATGTGTCTCCTACATCGAAGCGGCTGACATCATGCGTAAGTGCCATGAAGGCCAGTTTGGAGGGCACTTCGGTGAGAACCGCACTGCAAGAAAGGTACTTGAAACTGGTTTTTACTGGCCCTCAATCTTTAGTGATTGCGATGCTTTTGCTCGTCATTGTGATGCATGCCAACGATCAGGTAACATCTCTAACCGTAATGAGATGCCCCAAATTGTTTATTTAACTGTTGAAATCTTTGATGTTTGGGGAATTGATTTTATGGGTCCGTTCACACCCTCCAACGGAAACAAGTACATTTTTGTAGCCGTTGATTATGTTTCTAAGTGGGCTGAAGCTGAAGCTCTACCCACTAACGATTCAAGAGTGGTGGGTCGGTTCCTTACCCGTCTTTTCACGCGTTTTGGTTCACCACGCTTTATCATAAGCGATAGGGGTACCCACTTCCATGGACATTTCGACCGGGTGTGCAAACGCTTTGGCGTCACCCACCGAATGTCCACAGCTTACCATCCTCAAGCTAATGGTCAAGCAGAAGTGACGAACCGTGAGCTCAAGCGGATTCTTGATAGGACAGTTGGCCGGTCTCACAAGGACTGGTCATCTAAGCTCAATGATGCCTTATGGGCTTATCGAACTGCCTACAAGACTCCCATCGGTACCTCACCGTATCAGCTGGTCTATGGCAAAGCATGCCATTTGCCAGTTGAGCTTGAGCACAAGGCGTTTTGGGCTAATAAAGAGTTGAATATGAGTTATGCAGTAGCAGGTGATAACCGCCATGACCAGATTGCAGAGCTTGAGGAACACCGTCTCCACGCATATGAGAGCACGAAGCTTTATAAGGAACGCACCAAGAGAATCCATGACTCCCAATTGAAGACGATCAAGCAGTTCTACCCCGGAGATGAAGTCCTCCTATATAACTTTCGATTGAAGCTCTTCCCGGGTAAACTAAAATCCCGATGGTCCGACCCTTACACCATGGTGCGGCAGACGTCGTTGGGCAGCGTCCTAATTAAATTGCACAATCAAGAACCATTTATGGTCACCTGTCACAGGCTGAAGAGGTATCTGCAAGGATTAGTTGTTTCTTTCATCGACGTGCACTACTTTACGTCAGAACCATGACATGAATCCAGGTATCGTCCAGCTCAGAAACGTTAAACAAGAGCGCTTCGTGGGAGGCAACCCACGGCTGGAGCCAGTTTGTTCTCGTTTCGAGTCATTTCTCTTTTAAAACCCTTAAAAAAAACAGCCGACCTGATTTTCAAACGAGTTTTCGCCAAAAACTTCACCAATTTTCACCAAAAACTCGGGTTTAAAACCAACCTGATCCTCCTGTTTCTCTCCACCGAAGAGTTCTCGCCGAAAACCCACCGCCTTCTCGCCGAAAAGTTTTTGATTTTAAAAGGATTTTTCGCCGAAAACTATCCCGATTTTTTGCCGAAAATTTGATGTTTTTCCGCCGACTATTTAAACCTGTTTGAACTTATGTTTTCGCGAAACCCCCTCCCACCCGAAAAGCCGATTTTCGCCGAACACCTCTCTCTTTTGAAAACCCGAGTTTGCCGCCACCAGCCCCCTTGCCCGCCGCCGACCAGGAACCCGCCGCCGCCGCCGTCCAGCAAGACGCCACCGCCGCCGCCACCCCTTCTCCTTGTTTTTTTTTCCGGCTCCAGCCCTTGAATCGGAGATCCACAGCTCCGGTTCCTCCCGAACGAATTTTTAAGCTTTTCATCGATTTCCCGGATTTCCAATCGTTTTCTCGAGTCATGTCTTCACGGTTAGTTGTTCAGCCCTTGATTTTGAATCTTTTGGCTTTTTGACTTTCGGTTTTTGGCATGGTTGACTTTGGTTGACTTTTTGGATTTTCCTCGATTTGCGTGTTTGCTGTTTCGGTGTCATTTGGCTACACTTTGGCAATACCTCTCGATCTATTTGCCTCATGAATGGATTTCAGTGCTATCGTGTTAATGAATTCTCTTGTGCTCTATGTGTTGCCGATGTTTTGCCTTGTGCTCTGCCCTATGACGAAATGCAGCTTGTTTCATGCTTGCTTGATTAAATGCCGTTTTCTTCTCTACGTGCTGGCCGTTCCTTGCTGCTATGTTTCGATTCGGTGATCTCTCGGTTAATTTGCTTGCCCCCACTTGTCAACCTAAGTGTGGGGTAGGATTCTTGTCTTCTGATTCTGGTCTCCCCTAAGTTGTGTTTTATAGGGCTCCAAAGCGCTTGAAGACCACCAATGCAGATAGAGCGCAGCGATCCTCGGCTCGTCAGAGCAGGGCTCCACCCTCAAAATCGCCCACACCATCTACACCGATACTGGCGGTTGTGAAGATCGCCCCGCAGGTTGTACCGGCCCTAGTGATTCCTATCTTCTGTGCTCCTGCACCGGCCAATGGAGCCTTACATCCTTTCATCGCTGCCCTAGAGCCACACTAGCTGGAGGTCTATCAGAAGATAAAGGACACTCCTCCGGCCAAGATGGCAGTGCTCTCCCTCGACAGTATCAAGAACCACAATCCGGCTTGGCACTCCACCGTCGACCTCGCCCTCATCAAGGCCGGCCTGCGTTCCCTGACCACTCTCGGTTCGCCCTACCCTCTTGTCGCTCTCCACGAGTTCTGGAGCTCTTTTGAGCGCCACATGCCAATACCCAACAGTCACCAGAAGTTTGTTTCCTTCCGCCTCGGCGGAGTTCGATATGAGAAGACCGTCAATGAGTTTGCCCTCTTGATCGACCCCCTTGCCGCGACCCAAGACGCCGCCCTTGGGTTCGCGGACGTCTACTCCATCACGCGCGACCCTTACCCTGAAGTATGGAAGTGGGTCTCCAGCCAATCGGAAGTCAAGCCTATCGTCAACCCCACGGTAGGTGACATTATTCACCCAATTCTTAAACTCTTACATTATGTTTGGATGCAGTCTTTGTGTTATTGCAACAAGACGAGTGATGCTGCAGTTTTAGCGGTATCAAATAACTAACCTACCGAAGTAGACTAGATCGTATTCCACAGGGTTTCTACTAATCGACTACTCAAAGAAGCTGGCAAATTACTCAGGTTTAAACACTTAGTGCGTGGTGTGAGTTCCACGACTTCTAATCTAATAAACAAAGGAAAATAAAAGACAGAAAAGTAAAAGGTTGACTAACGAGAAGATAGACGAACTTAGATTTCGAATCCTCCTTAGATCACCAAGGCAACAACAACCAACAGATCAGCGATTTTCAATTCTAATTCAATCGGTTTCTATACACCACCATAACTCCTTACCCTTAGGTTTAAGACTGGCGAATGTTCGCTCTATCCGATCTAACTACCAAGATTAACTAGCCGCCCGGGTATGGTCGCCTCTCGCAACGACTTAATTAACTGGTGCAATTACTAATTATTTATGAGTTACTCTTGTAGTGGATTAATCGGTTCCTACGAAAGGCACACTCCAATTATAAGGTTAACTGGTTGAATTGATGTTTTAAAGAGAGGCGAGCGTTCGCTTCTATCCTCAGCTTAACAAGAATCTAAACTAGGTGATCAAGGAAAACAGGTTTATGCGCCAAAGCAGGGAAGCTGTCTGGCGACTAACCCTAGCTTGCATAAACCTAATCTAGGCGACCAACCAGAAGAGAAACATAAACAATGAAGAACAAAACAACCATGCAAAGAGAAACTGATTGAACTTCGAATCTAATTACCGCCGATCCGTGACCGCTTTAAAGCCCTAGGTCACTTAGGGTTCATCTAATCTAAGCTCTACGAGTTCAGCTACTCATAACGATAACAGAAGAATCAAATGCAACAAAGGAAATCATCATACAGAGGAAGAATAGATAAGAACTGAAAAACCTAATTCTGACGACTCCGGCGAAGCTTCGATCTCCTGCATCTTCAACTTTAAGCTCCGAGCTCTCCGAGGTGGAAGGATGGCGTCAAGATCTCTCCACGAATCTTCGAACTCTCTAAACTCTATCTATCGACCCTAGAGTCGGCTGACTCTCAAAAGTCTGATTTGTGAAAATATGAATAATGATTTTTCCTCTCTTTGGCCGCCGGTTTAAGTATTTATACTTAACCCTAATTCAGCCGGATTTTGCCTGATATTTTCGCCGAAAATATTGAAGAATTTTCGGCGAAAATTCCTTTGTAAATGGATGGTCCACCGGCTGCTTTCTCCTGTAATTTTCGGTCCAACAGTTTTCGGTCGAAAACTTAGGATTTTCGCCGAAAACTTCCTTCAGTCGACATCAGTGATTTTGTGCATATATTTTCGCCGAAAATGCTAGGGTATTTTCAGCGAAAATTCCTTTGTAAAACGGGGCAGACTTTGGTTCGACTCGATTGACTCCTCGGATCGATTCTGGTGCAATTCCTTGAGGTTCCAACGCCTTAGACACGTCCCTGGCTACTTTATTTGACGGCAAAAACCTGTGCTAACATAAAAATACTAGAAAACCATCAAATAGACCCGAAACGGGCCAAGGTAACACAAATGGCACGAGATAGGGCAATCGATTGAATATTCGCTATTCTACCCTAAAAACCATGTCTTAAGCAATGAAATGTCGCTTAAATGAGGCTGATAATCACGTCAAATCGAGTGTCATCAAAATACCCCACACTTAAGCTTTTTCTTGTCCTCAAGCAAACTGAACTAGAACACACTCAAATTCACAAATGACACGAGATTAAACCGAGATTCAATTCTAATAATTTGGTTTAGACTGTTCCACGTAGAAAAGGTGACCTACACATGTAAGAACATCAACCAAACAAGTTTCGATCTCACTGTTTTCTGCACACTTCAAGTAGTAGTTTTAACAAAGCACGTTTCTTGGGAAAACAATTAATCATGATTAACTAACTACGATAACACCAATTCTAATCAAAAAGACTTTAAGCTCTAGCCATGATGTGGATGCGGAGGTAGGAAAAATGCGTGGCTATCGACTCGACTTCATCCGTTTCTAGATCTGTACGTTACATGTTCTAGCTAGGACCGATTTAATAACAACAATTTTTTTCAAGTTTCAAACTTTCTCCATTGATTTACTACATACTAGTGCTCGATACCAAACACTTCACTTAGGTGTTGGACCTGCGTAGCTCACAGTATTTGTGCTTATGCTAGTGCTCAACCCGAACACTTCACTTAGGTGTCGGGCTTCTGCCTAGCTTTATTTTCAGCACTTAAAGAACTTAACAATTACTTTGAACAACTCAATTACTTGATTTTACAATTTAGCCTCTTGATCCTAGCTAGTTATAACTTTTTACACAAGATTTCGAATTGGATTTCCGTCTAATCTCTAGCCACAATCACATGTGAACAAATATGGAGTGAAAAACATGGGAGAAGCTAGCATTTATCATCTTAGAACGGTGTTATCGAGCTTTGTTATTAACAAGCAAAACAATTTAATTAATTCATATTCAACTACAATAGTGATTTATGATCTGTTCTGACCTAGACTCATTTAATATCAGTTCTGAAACGTTGGTTACAGGTTCTAAGTGGAACAGTCTAGACGTCATTGTTCAAAATTGAAGTCAATTTAACATCAAAAGTCAAGAATTGAGCAATTCTATGCTAGAGGAATTTCAAATTTGAACCATA
Organism: Linum lewisii; assembly: GCA_034768395.1. Classification (NCBI taxonomy): domain Eukaryota; kingdom Viridiplantae; phylum Streptophyta; class Magnoliopsida; order Malpighiales; family Linaceae; genus Linum; species Linum lewisii. The sequence continues at coordinate 41,520,484 of CM068304.1, read as the reverse complement.
GAATCACAGAAAATCAAGAAAGATCATGCATAATCATAGCATCCTACCCCACACTTAAATCGTTCTGTGTCCTCACAGGACTAATCTAGAGTAGAGAGATACGAAGAACCTGGAAGGTGATGGTCGGTGTAGTGGATGAGCACGGAGAGTCCGGAGTGGAGCGGAGTAGCTACTCAAGTTCCTACAAAAACAAAAATAACAAAAAGATCAAAAGGATACCGGGACAAGTGTCCCGAATCCACACATAATAAAAGTCGACGTGAAAAAGGTTTAGGGGAATTTTTGAAAATATTTTGACTCTTTTTTTTTTCAAATTCACGGCTCCGCATTCCTAGAGAAGTCTAGAATATCTAAGTTCAATCAGATCAGCAAAAATCACACCGAAACAGCAAGCACGCAAAACGAGGTAGACAGAATTTAAACTCGTCGAAATTCAAAAATCAACATGTCAAAAGATTCGAAATTGAAAACCCAACAACTAACCTTTTAGACACGACTCAAGGAAATGGACGGAAAGCGACGAAGTTGGCCAAAAACGTGAAAAGCTTGTTTCGGGGATAACCGGAGCTACAGAGCTCCAATTTGGACGATCAAGTATGCGTTAGAATCGGACCGAAAAAAGGAAACTGATTTTCAAAATAGACACAAGTTTTCGGCGAAAACTATGGAAGTTTTCGCCAAAAACTTCTTCAAAAATAGGCAAAAATAAAGAAGATGCGTACTGTTTGTTTTTTGGAATAGTTTTCGGCGAGAAATTGTAATTTTTTGCCGAAAACCTATTTTAAAACCTTTTTTTTCAAAACTCAACCGAAAACAAATCAAAACGAAAGGAAATTAAACTGACACTTTGGCTCCCCCAAACCTGATTCGAACGACGAAAAAGACTGACTCAAAAATTCAAAACGGACTCCAGCCGTGGGTTGCCTCCCACGAAGCGCTCTCTTTTAATGTCCTTGAGCCGGACGGTACCTGTTAGGGACCCCAACTTAGGAGTTCCTTGAAGTCAATCGTCTTCTTCAAGGCCAGCGGTTGAGAGCCATGTAGCACTCTAGAAGGGTGATGCAGCCGGTAGTGCTCCAATAGATCGCGGTTCTGGTTGGATGACCAGTTCTTCTCGAATTCTCCTACTCGATGAGGAAAGAGGTGGTACGGCGCGGCATGGTCAATGAGCTCCATCTTCTGTACAAGTTGACTCGGCGGAAGTGTAGGTGAGGGTATATCCTCAATCTCTATGTGCTCCTCTTCGGCTTCAACTTCAGGATGGATTGGCTTTATGTCTTCATCAACCACCACCGCCAAGGATTCTTCTAGCTCATAGTAGTCATGGATAGGATCATCATCTTCTTCTTCGAACAGCTCTTGAGCGTCTTCTGTCATTAACTGCTTTGGTTGCTCGAGCTTGATGTCCGTCGCGAGATGAGCTTGTAGCATTGAAGAGATATTATCCAAGGCAGATTGGGTTCTTGACGAGCATTGTTGATGTTCATGAAGCATCTCTTGGTTATCTCTAGCGCCACTTTGATGCTCTTGTTGGTGTATCTCTTGGTAGCCTTGTAGCATTGAAGAGATCTTATCAAAGAGGGAGTCAAATCTCACTGTCTGTTGTTGTTGTTGATGTAGCATTTCTCGATAATCATCGGGATATGGTGCTTCATGGATGTACCGCTCTCGGTACCGGTCATCCCACCTGTTACCCTGCATAATCAAGACTAAGAAGCACTGCCCAGGTAAATCATGAAAATATGGAGGAAAATAAATGGTAAGGCGGAAAGGAGAAGAATAATTTGCCAACTCTTCTTTCAAACAATTAGAAGAGTCCCTGGCAACGGTGCCAATTTGATGCTGCAGTTTTAGCGGTATCAAATAACTAACCTACCGAAGTAGACTAGATCGTATTCCACAGGGTTTCTACTAATCGACTACTCAAAGAAGCTGGCAAATTACTCAGGTTTAAACACTTAGTGCGTGGTGTGAGTTCCACGACTTCTAATCTAATAAATAAAGGAAAATAAAAGACAGAAAAGTAAAAGGTTGACTAACGAGAAGATAGACGAACTTAGATTTCGAATCCCCTTTAGATCACCAAGGCAACAACAACCAACAGATCAGCGGTTTTCAATTCTAATTCAATCGGTTTCTATATACCACCATAACTCCTTACCCTTAGGTTTAAGACTGGCGAACGTTCGCTCTATCCGATCTAACTACCAAGATTAACTAGCCGTCCGGGTACGGTCGCCTCTCGCAACGACTTAATTAACTGGTGCAATTACTAATTATTTATGAGTTACTCTTGCAGTGGATTAACCCTAATCGGTTCCTATGAAAGGCACACTCCAATTATAAGGTTAACTGGTTGAATTGATGTTTTAAAGAGAGGTGAGCGTTCGCTTCTATCCTCAGATTAACAAGAATCTAAACTAGGTGATCAAGGAAGACATGTTTATGCGCCAAAGCAGGGAAGCTGTCTGGCGACTAACCCTAGCTTGCATAAACCTAATCTAGGCGACCAACCAGAAGAGAAACATAAACAATGAAGAACAAAACAACCATGCAAAGAGAAACTGATTGAACTTCGAATCTAATTACCGCCGATCCGTGACCGCTTTAAAGCCCTGGGTCACTTAGGGATCATCTAATCTAAGCTCTACGAGTTCAGCTACTCATAACGATAACAAAAGAATCAAAGGCAACAAAGGAAATCATCATACAGAGGAAGAACAGATAAGAACTGAAAAACCTAATTCTGACGACTCCGGCGAAGCTTCGATCTCCTGCATCTTCAACTTTAAGCTCCGAGCTCTCCGAGGTGGAATGATGGCGTCAAGATCTCTCCACGAATCTTCGAACTCTCTAAACTCTATCTATCGACCCTTGAGTCGGCTGACTCTCAAAAGTCTGATTTGTGAAAATATGAATAATGATTTTTCCTCTCTTTGGCCGCCAGTTTAAGTATTTATACTTAACCCTAATTCAGCCGGATTTTGCCTGATATTTTCGCCGAAAATATTGAAGAATTTTCGGCGAAAATTCCTTTGTAAATGGATGGTCCGCCGGCTGCTTTCTCCTGTAATTTTCGGTCCAACAGTTTTCGGTCGAAAACTTAGGGTTTTCGCCGAAAACTTCCTTCAGTCGACATCAGTGATTTTGTGCATATATTTTTGCCAAAAATGCTAGGGTATTTTCGGCGAAAATTCCTTTGTAAAACGGGGCAGACTTTGGTTCGACTCGATTGACTCCTCGGATCGATTCTGGTGCAATTCCTTGAGGTTCCAACGCCTTAGACACGTCCTTGGCTACTTTAGTTGATGACAAAAACCTGTGCTAACATAAAAACACTAGAAAACCATCAAATAGACCCGAAACGGGCCAAGGTAACACAAATGGCACGAGATAGGGCAATCGATTGAATATTCGCTATTCTACCCTAAAAACCATGTCTTAAGCAATGAAATGTCGCTTAAATGAGGCTGATAATCACGTCAAATCGAGTGTCATCAACGAGCCATCACCATGTTTCCTTAGAGGAACTCGTGCTGTTCCGTGCTGTTGAGGAGAAGGAAAATCTCCACATAGGATGGTGGCTCGCGAGATTCTTCCGCAAATGCACTACCACTAAGAAACTTCCTTCTAAGCTTCCTGGTGGAACCTTCATATCCTGTCTGATCGACAACCTACCAATCAGCGACAAATGGGGCCCTGATATATATACCTCGCGTCCAGATTGAGCACCTCGGTACTGAGTTCGCCATCGCACGAGGCATCGATTTCGGGTGCAGTCACGATGAATACATTATGCCTAGCCCGCCACGACGGGAGCCTCCACAGCCAGTTGCAAGCCCGGTGCCTCACGTGCCTCTCCTAGAGCTGCCGACTCCACCTCCACCACGGATGCCCGATGAGATTAACGAGAGGCTATCACTCATTGAGCGATGGCAGCTTGACTACTCTGCTGGTTCGCTTCAATGTCGGGTGGAGCATGAGGAGACGCAGAATGCGCGATGGGCCATCCTGCAACAGTTCATGACCGACCAGGAGGCTCGATAGAAAGATGAGCTCGCATGGCGACAGCAGATTGAGCAGCGACTTGGCGTTGCACCTATCCAAACCCCACCTCCACCCCCACATGCGGAACAGTAATCAAGTTGTTTCTATCCTTTCCATTTCTTTTGTTTCTTCTTTTCGGGTTTCGATCCAACTTTTTCTTTGTGGATCTGGGGCACTTGTCCCGGTATCCTTTTGATCTTTTTGTTGTTTGTGTTTTGTTGGATCTTGAGTAGCTACTCCGCTCCGCTCTGAACTCTCCGCGTTCATCCACTAGACCGCCCACCACCTTCCAGGTTCTTCGTATCTCTCAACCTCTTTTTAGTCCTGTGAGGACACTGAACAGTTTAAGTGTGGGATAGGATTCTAGGATCATGCATGATCTTGTTTGCTTTTCTGTGATTTTGTGGTTCAAATTTGAAATTCTCTAGCATAGAATTGCTCAATTTATGACTTTTGATGTTAAATTGACTTCAATTTTGAACAATGACGTCCAGACTGTTCCACTTAGAACCTGTAACCAACGTGTCGGAGCTGATATCAAATGAGTCTAGGTCAGAACAGAGCATAAATAACTTCTTTAGTTGGAACCTGAATCAATTGACTTGTTAATGACAAAGCTCGATAACACCATTCTAAGATGATAAATGCTAGCTTCTTCCATGTTTTTCACTCCATATTTGTTCACCTGTGATTGTGGCTTGAGATTAGACGGAAATCCAATTCGAAATCTTGTGTAAAAAGTTATAACTAGCTAGGATCAAGCGGTTAAATTGTTAAATCAAGCAAATGGGTTGTTCAAAGTAATTGTCGAGTTCTTCAAGTGCTGAAAAATAAAGCTAGGCAAGCCCGACACCTAAGTGAAGTGTTCGGGTTGAGCACTAGCATAGGCACAAATACTGTGAGCTAGGCAGGTCCAACATCTAAGTGAAGTGTTTGCTATCGAGCAGTAGTATGTAGTAAATCAATTGAAGGAAGAAGTTGTGCTTGAAATAAATTATTGTTTAAAGCGATCCTAGCTAGAACATGTAACGTACAGATCTAGAAACGGATGAAGTCGAGTCGATAGCCACGTCACTTTTCCTACCTCCGCATCCACATCATGGATAGAGCTTAAAGTCTTTTTGATTAGAATTGGCGTCATCGAAGTCGGTTAACTATGATCAATTGTTGAGTTTTGCTGAAACTACTACTTGAAGTGTGCAGAAATTAGTAAGATCGAAAACTTGTTTGGTTGATGTTCTTGCATGTGTTGGTCACTTTTTCTACGTGGAACAGTCTAAACGAAATCGTTAGAAATTGAATCTCAATTTGATCTCGTGTCATTTGTGAATTTGAGTGTGTTCTAGTTCAATTTGCTTGAGGACAAGCAAAAGCTTAAGTGTGGGGTATTTTGATGACACTCGAATTGACGTGATTATGAACCTCATTTAAGCGACATTTCCTTGCTTGAGACATGGTTTTTAGGGTAGAATAGCGAATATTCACTCAACTGCCCTATCTCGTGCCACTTGTGTTACTTTGGCCCGTTTCGGGTCTATTTGATGGTTTTCTAGTGTTTTCATGTTAGCACAGGTTTTTGCCATCAAATACAGTAGCTAAGGACGTGTCTAAGGCATTGGAACCCCAAAGAATCACACCAAAATCAACTAGAGAAGTCAATCAAGTCAATGAAAACCCTGCCCCGATTTACGCTTAAGTTTTCGACGAAAAACCCTTGGAGTTTTCGCCAAAAACTCCAGAAGAAATCGGCTGATCTTCACAAGAGGAAGTTTTCGGTGAAAACCCCTAGTTCTCGGTGAAAACTCCTAGTCTGAAAATCACAAGATACTACCGCCGAAAGCCAACCATTTTACAAGTAAGTTTTCACCGAAAACTTCACAAGTTTTTCGGTGAAAACTCCAGGCAAATCCGGCAGAAGTCAGTTAGGTCTAAATACTAAAACCGGCGGCTGATTAAAGATATCTCATAACTTACACTTTGAAAAAAAATTCAAAGACGGAGACTAGAGAGAAGAAGAGTGAAAGGAGTTCGAGGAGCCAGGAAAGGATCGTGACGCCATCCTTCCATCTCGGAGAACCAGTGCTAGGAGTTGAAGATCCAGCAGATTGAAGCTTCAGGGATTCGTCGAAATTAGGTTTTGCAGTTCTTCTCTGTCTTTCCTACCTGAGATGTATTCTTTGTTCGTCTTCAATTCTTCTGTATTGAATATGAGTAGCTAAACTTGTAGAGCTTAGATTAGATGAACCCTAAGTGATCCAGGGCTTTAAAGCGGTCACGGATCGGCAGTGATTAGATTCGAAATTCATTCAGTTTCTCCTTCATGTTTGATTTGTTCTTTGTTCTCTGTGTTTCTTGTCTGGTTTGGCCACCTAGATTAGATTCTTGTTAAGCTAAGGATAGAAGCAAACGCTCGCCTTACTTTAAAACATCAAATCGAACAATTAACCTAATCATTGGAGTGTGCCTTTCGTAGGAACCAGTTAGGGTTAATCCACTGCAAGAGTAACTCATAAATCGTTAGTAATTGCACCAGTTAATTAAGTCGTTGCGAGAGGCGACCGTACCCGGGCGACTAATTAATCTTGGTAGCTAGATCGGATAGAGCTAACGTTCGCCAGTCTTAAACCTAAGGGTCAGGAGTTATGGTGGTGTCTGTGAACTGAATGAACTATAATCGAAAATCGCTGGTCTGTTGACTGCCAATGCTCTGGTGATCTAAGGGGGATTCAGAGTCTAACCTTGCCTGTCGTCTTTCAAAGTCAATGAACCAATCTTTCTGTATTTAAATTTCATTTCATTTCACCTTGCATTCTAGTATAGAAGTCGTGGAACTCAAACCACGCACTACGTGTTTAGCCTTGAATAAAATTGCCAACATATTTGAGTAAGCAAGTAGAAGAGGCCCATGGAATACGATCTATCCTAGCTTCTAGCTTGGTAGTTATTTGATTGACCACTCTACAACGGTTTATCAACCACCACAATATAACCCCACTATTATAAATAATATTGGCGGTTCCCCAACCGCCACAAGTATAACCGCAGATTTTCATTTTTTGTTGAAGTAGTGTATAGGTATGCTACCTACCCCTAAGGAATCGTGAGCCTCCAAAGGGAAAAGGTATTTGATACTTGTATTGGTAATGGACTTATAGAATATAGTGTCACTAAGTCTATATGATTTCATGGTCTTGCAAGTCACCTGGTTTTGAAAAGAATTTTCAAGGTATTGAAAAAGTATAAAGAGAAAAGATTTTTTAAAACTCAATGATTGAAAAGGAAATGATCACAAGGTTCGTTCTCCGCACCAACTCGCAAAGTAAACACAGAAAAAGAAAGGAGTGAAAATCGGGTAGAACCGCCTGAAGGTTCTTTTGTTCAAAGTTGATAATTGTAAAATCATGTCCTGGACAACCTTCCAGAATCATAGATCAAGATTTGTCTCTTCAAGATTCGGTGTAGAGTCCAACCATTGAGCTTGGGATGGAGCTAAGTTGTATTTGAGCTCTTTGAAAATTTGAGTGTAACTGGGAGTAACTACTGTACACTACATGCAATAAGTGTTATTTCCATCACGACAACATGTGTTGCAAAAAAGACAAAGAGCGTAACATGTGGCACTGCACGTGGACCCACAATGGGCGGTGTGTCTTTGTAACTGCCGTTGCATGATTGTCGCATGATTTTGGGAAAGTTATAAATATTTTCTTTGCCAACTTCATTCTTTCCTTCTTCTCTATAAAGGTTGGTGATTCTTTAATCTTCTAATCCAGGTGGACGTTATGAGAATCCTCCAAGGTGGGAGTCAAGCTATATGTGAAACCATGTTAGGATTGGTAGTTGGACTACTAGACATGAAAAGGACTTGAAGTTCCTTCATGCTGGGGTTGAGAGAGATCACTTTCACGAGTAATATGAGGCAACAATGGTCTAATCCATTCTAATGTCATAGTGTGGGGAAATGAACAATGGTTAATCACAAGAAAAGGGTATGTAATGGCCATTTTCTGTTATTCTCCTCGCCTGGAGGAAAGAGTTTTGTGTACTCTTGGGATTAGGGACTTCGTCTTCAACATTTCATCATATGGCCGTTTCACGGATGCTCTGTTTAGACTTTCGGTGACTAAAATGGGTGTTGAGAACTTTGTGTTTGCAGATATGGTACTGATGTGTGGCTTCTTCCCTGCAATATGTGTTAAACAGAGGGTGAAAGCTGTGAAAGGGAAGGGTTTGTAGGAGCGGATCAAGATCTCTGTCTTTGGGCTGCTTCCAACGCAAGGAGATTTATTTTCTCCGGATTCTGGAACTTTGTGGAAATGGGAAGTCTTTCTTTATTATGATTCCCATGGACGATAATCAGATAGGTTGGAGCTCCTGCTTGAAATTGATTTAGAGCTTTGTATTAGAGTGGGAGAATCAGATCTCTGACAGGTCTGATGGCGTCTCTTTCGCTGAGATTGTGAAAAGGGGTAAATTGGCGTTACCGTCTCATGTCGGAGAATAAGTCATTGACGCTATCAACATTTTAGTCTCGAACACAGAAGTGGATCTCAGAAGGCACCGACTCTCCAATTGGGTGGTTTTCTCTTTTCTTCAAAGAGTTGTTGAACCTATTGACTGGAACGCCTTCAAGCTCTGGAGATTTTAAACCTTGGTAATGATACTTGGTTGTTTCAGTGCGATTCTTTAGAGGAAGTGAGACAAATCACCTCTAGACATCCAGCCTGGTATTTCAATGGACGCGAGCTCTCTGTTCGCCGCTGGAATCACTTGGCCGGTCGCTCGAGTGTGGCTGCTAGATACGGGTATCAATGGATCCAAATCTTCAGAATCCCAGTGCACTCACGATATCTTAAGCTCTTTAAAGTGTTAGGGGATAACTTTGTTGACAATCAGGAGACTAGTTTTTCAGCAGTGTGAATCAAGATATGGGCAAGCGATTCGATTCAATCTTCGTTCCATCTACGTTTTCAGGGCACATTGTTGGAGGTGTCAATTTTATAGGAATTATCCGATTTTTCTCTAGTGAAGGTTGGAAATGGAGCTTTGTCAAACTCCGGTTTGGGGGCTTCATCCTTTGTCTTCATCAATGCCAACAATCCTCAAGTGGAAGGGGACAACGCTAGAAGGCTGGCAAGGGTTGATGCTATCACTCCCTCTGCAACTGTCACTTGGATCCTAGGGCCCAAAAGCCCAAGACTACTTCTGGACCATCTATTGCTTGCTAGGAGGCCTCATTTATTGAGGTTGTTGCTCAAAGAGCTTTGAAGCTTTTGGAATGGGCCCAAGAAGACTCTTTTGTAGTCCTATTTTCGAACAACCAAAATGAAAGAGAGAATTTGGGAGAGGAAGGCTCTCTCACTGCTCCAACTCCTAAGGTGAACAATGCCATCCCTTCCTCTCCAATTTCTTCCCATACTTCTTCGAAATCAGATCAAGAGAGTATAGGGAAAGAAACTCCAGGTGCCAAAGTTTCATTTGAAAAGCAGTGCGAGTTAGTCATTGAAAACGGAAGGAACCTAGTTCAGATTATGGACCAAAGATTATATGGTTCCACCAACAAAGTGATGGATAGAGTCACAGAAGTAGCAAAGGAGGTGTTGCTAAGGAGAGCAGCAACAGTCCCAAAGTAAAAAAAAAATGACATGGAGCTGAAAAGAATAAATTGGAGCTTCGATTACGTCTCTTCAACCCTGTCGGAGGGACAGACATGGTATGCCTCTTCTTAATTTGTTTCTCATGCATCCTAAAATTATTTCATGGAACGTGAGAGGGATATGTGATAGGGACAAATAGTTTAGAATTAAGCAAAGAATTAGGGATTTGGGAGTTAACATATAGTGTTTTCAAGAATCAAAGTTGGGGAGGTTGACGGGAGTTTAATCAGACTTTTGATTGGGAGGAGGGATGTGTTGTGGGATTGTGTCCAAGAGGTTGGTTCACGTGGTGGTATTATCACTATCTGGGACACGGAAGTAGTACTGTTAGAAAATCATTGGGAGGTTAAGTATTGCCAAGCAGGGCCGTCCCGTGAATTTCGGAGGCCCTGTCCTAAATTTATTATGAGGCCCTATAAAATGATAATTTAAACCCAAATTATTTGGGTACCCTAACTTGACTTGTTTGGATGAGTATACTTATTGGGTTGAGACATTAATAATACCCCTTTATGATGGTATACACGTCCGATCTTGTACCCACCTTAACTTAGACCCATTGTCATTCCTAGACTATATAAAATTTATTAACAACTAAAAAAAATGAAAAGTAAAATAATATATGAAGTATAACTTAATATCATATCATACTTATATATTTAATAATAAATTTAGGGAAAACGATGATAATAAAAATAGAAAGACCACTTCAAAAATACAAACAATGTGAATAGAACAAAAAAACTTAATTTGGTTTTGTCAAAGATGATGATTGAACCCATGACCACCTAGAATAAAACAAAGAGCTAAGCCACTAGACCACATCAACATTTATGTTTACTTTTTGCACACTTTATTTATAATATATATTTTAGGAATTTTTACTTAACCCGAAAATTTTGAGGCCCCGATATTTTGAGGTCCTGTGCCGGTGGGCCGGCCAGCACACCCTCAGGGCCGGCCCTGTTGCCTAGTAACTTTTTTTAAGAATTTGAGCGACGACTTTGATTGGATGTTGTGTAATATCTATGGACTGGTGTATCCAGATGAGAAAGTGACATTTCTGGAGGAATTAAGAGGGATTTTAAATTGGTGGGATCGTCCAGTTTGTTTGATTGGTGACTTCAATATGGTGATGTCTTTGGTTGAGATTTCAGGCATTCATAGATCTCCCACGGAAATGAATGTCTTTAATGGCTTTATTGAGTATCATGCTCTTAGATCTTCCTTTGGGAGGAGCTTCTTTTACCTTGTCCAATCTCCAATCGAAGGCTTCTCTTTCTAGGATTGATCAGGCTTTGGTGAGTAGTGATTGGGAAAATAACTTTAGCTTTTGTTATTTTGTGGCTCAAACTCGGACATGTTCGGATCACTGCCCGCTTATCTTGGATTGCCACAATTTTAGGGGTTTTTTCTCAGGCCTTGGAGATTCAAATCAATGTGGTTGGAACACATGGAGTTTCGGGAGTTAATCACGTCTCTTTGGAACGTCCCTGATAGAGGTTCAGATGGTATGTTTCGGCTCGCCTCTAAACTGAAGAGAGTCAAAGGGAAGCTGGCAGAATGAAATAAGCTAGTGTTTAGGAAGACAAAAGTGGTTCTAAGAGAAACTCTTGTCAAGATCAATGATTTTGATGATAAGGAAGAATAAAATAGTTTGAGTTCTAAGGATAGATTGGAACGTTGTTTTCTTTAAATGTGATTTGGACTGGCTGTGGAAAAGGGAGGTGCCAAAAGGCAGGTCAAAGGTGCCTTCAGTTGGGGGACAAGAACACCCACTTTTTTCATCGGGTGGAAAATCAGAATCGTCGCAGGAATCTTATCTCCAAAATCATGGTTGGGGACATTGAGTACAACGAGCTCGAGTATGATGAGCTGGCTAACACCGTGGTTGGTTTCTACTCATGGTTTTTTTTCGAATAGTTATAGAAGTAGACCTTTCCCCTTCGACCTGAGTTTCAAGAGGATTGATCCTGACATTGCTTAAGATCTTACTCGTGAGTTCTCTAAGAGTGAGGTTTGTGAAGTAGTAAGAAAGTGTGAAGGTGAAAAGCTCCAAGGCCCGACGGTTTCAACATGGGTTTCTTCAAGGCTCATTGGGATATTCTTAAGAAGGTAATCATGGAACCTCTATGTGATTTCAGCAGATCAGTTACTCTTCCTAGAGGTTTAAATAGCGCCTTTCTTTGCTTGGTCCCGAAGAAAGATGTGATTGAGGTCACAAAACACATTCGCCCAATTAGTTTGGTCGGGAGCTTCTATAAGATTATTTCTAAGACTCTTTCTTCTAGTTTGAAGGAAATGATTATGGGCACTTGCATTTCCAAGCAAAAATGTGCTTTCATCGAAGGCCGCCAGATTCTGGGCGCCTCTCTGATTGCAAATGAGCTCATTGACTCGAGGAGAAGGAGTGGAAGACCGGAGTGATACTCAAACTTGACATTGAGAAAGATTTTGACCATACGAACTGGGAATGTCTGTTTCATACTCTGAGACCATTGGGTTTTACCGAGAGATGGTTCAGTTGGATCGCTAGCTGCATTTCTTCCGTCTACTTTTTTTGTGCTGGTGAATGGCGAATCAAAAGGTTTCTTCCCTAGTCAAAGAGGAATGAGACAGGGGGATTCTCTTCCCCCCTTCCTATTTATCATCGTTATGGAAATCATGTCCCAAATGATGAACAAGGCTAAGGCATCCGGTCTGGTGGAAGGATTCTTTATGACGAGCTAAGGGGAGGTGCATCACATTCTTTACGCGGACGATGCCCTTATTCTTTGTGATGCTTTTCAACAGATTTTAGCCATCCTTATTTGCTTCGAAACGGTCTCGGGTCTTAGGATCAACATTCACAAATCAGTCTTGTATATTGTGGGAGAAGTACAGAACGACGAAAGTCTCGCGTCGAATCTTGGATACTCTATGGGATGCCTGCCAGCTTCTTATCTTGGACTTCCCATCGGTTCCAAGGCGACAAACAAAGAGATTTGGGAACTTGTGTTGGCTTATACCAGGAACAGACTCCAAAACTGGAAAGGGCGTCTGCTTTCCTTCGGAGGTTGAATCACTCTTCTCAAAAGTGTTCTCTCAAGACTTCCAGTCTACTACCTTTCTTTGTTCAAAGCTCTTATTTCTGTGATCAAGGACTTGGATGGGATTCAAAACAGATTCCTTTGGGAAGGAAGCTCAGAGGAAAGGAAACCTCACTTGGTTGGTTGGGAGAAAGTGACGATTCCCATGCGGAATGGAGGTCTAGGAATCATGGACTTGTGGATCATGAATGAAGTGCCCTTGGGTAAATGGTTTTGACGCTTTGCGGTTTAAAGAAACTTGTGGTGGCATTAGCTTATTGTCTGCAAAATGGGCGTTGGACATTCGGACTGGAAACCAAGTTGGGAGTTGTAGAATGCGGGATGGTCTGTATGGCGAGGTAATTTGATGTCTAGTTCTAGATTCTGGGAGTTCTCTCTTCTCGATCCGGGGGTGGGGGGTTTCCTATTGGAACGATGCTTGGGTTTTGGGGAGACCTTAGCGGTGAGATTTCCTAGGGTATGAGCTACTGTTCAGGCTTCAGAATCAGCCAGCTTGTCTTTTTGACTATGTTTCTTTGACTAACAGGTATGAGTGATAGATTCCTCTAATCACCATGCTCAGAGTAGGAGTGAAAAGAAGAACAGGTGAACATGATGACTTGTCTTCAAAGCTTGCCAGATGGGTAGATCTCTCAGGGACCAGCTTTACTCTCTTGGACCTTGGCTTCTTCGGGGATGTTCTCAGTTAACTCGTGGTTCAAACATCTCATTGGACTACAGTTTTCAGGTCTCCATTCCTTTCCTTTCCCAAAATTTTGGAAGAAAGTTGCGCCCTCTAATATTTGTATCTTCCTTTGGCTTTTGTTTCATGGTAATATCTCGACCTTTGATAACCTCTCCAAAAGGGGTTTTATTTGTTATTTTCTTATAAGTTTGCTCGGCTTGTTTGGAGTTTGTTCAGTTCCAGGATTTCCATCCATGGCCCTTCTAGAGTTGAGGACCACACGTTCATTGAAGGTTGGCAAACTAGGAACTATATAAGTAGGTTCGAGAAATTTGGGACCTACTTACTCCATGCAGTTGTTTGATTTTTGCAGGGCGAGCGTAACAGTAGGATTTTTAGAGATAGATATTCGGACGTACATATTCTCGTGTGGAGGACTGCACTTGCGGCGGGTCGTTGGGTGAGGGACGTCAGGGAGGTTACATCGACAGATTTTGGGGAGTGGATGAGAGTTTGAAATCTGCCAGTGGTTATGGGTTGACGATTCCAGCTCTCTCCTCTTCGGTTTTGTTGGCTCATTTGCATCTTTTGCTTTGGGTATAGGAGTGCGAGCATCATCATTTTTTGAAGCCGCTACTGCTTTTTGCTTATCGGTAGCAGGCTGTATAGGGGGTTGTCTTTAGGATTTGTACGGGAGGTATAGTATCCCCCGGTTTTGTTTGTATGAACTCTGCTTATTAGCTATTTTAATACTATCATCGTCCATAAAAAAATGACCATTTCAAAATAAGCTACGACTGGAGTAGAAATGCTGTTACCAACGATTTTAAATTTGTCGATAGAAAATCGTTGGTAAAGCTTCTGTATAGTGAAATGTAGAGTTTCCCTTTGTTAAATTTATAACTGATATCGAATATCTAAACCATAAAGGAAGATACACAATTAAGCAGAGACATCCATCCTTTCGTTCAAATTATTAGCACAAAGTTTGAAAACACCAACATCGTTGCAGAAGCTGAAGACTGTTTTGGGAAAGAAAGAAGAATAACAAATTATTATTTCTTAATCTTGTAAATTATTAGGATGACAAGAATGTTTTAACAATAGCATTGAATTTGGCTGGGTATTCAATTTGTGGAACATGCGATGCCTTCTTCATGATCTCCAACTTCACATTCTTCTTTCCTATTAACCTGCAAAAACTAGCCTAGCCTATCATGCAATGCATCATTCATAAACAGAAAATTGGCAGCTAGCCTAGCTAGTAGTAATTGGTTACGTACCCGTTGAGTTCATGAGCCATCTTCAGAGGGAAAATCTTGTCTTTTTCTCCCCAAATTATCAGAACTTCCTATAGGATTGGAAATATGGAACTCTTTTATTAATTAATTAATATGGTATTAATTAATGTCGATATATAAAGGAGAAATTCAGTATGGGTGAAAACCTGTTGTAGCGGTGAAAGATTTACAGTGTCATCTTGACCTATTGTCAACCCTTTGAGTAGCTCAAGTTTTTCATTCCTCTTGTCCGCGTACAGTTTCTGAAACAAATGTAATATTCATTCATTCATGGTAATTCAGAAATTACTCAAGTCACTAACATTAGCATTGCCCTCATATTCACCGACAAATTTTGTGTACATAATAACAATATGCAACCATACATATACATCGCCCACCATGGTCAGATCAATCAGTCTGTACGTGGGGTATGTAAATGTAAATATGTAATTGATGATCGAATACTCTGTACCACGGTAAGTAATTAAATGTTGTTGCCCCCATGTAATTGAATGGTTGTTACGACATTATAATATTAATCTAGTGTTACAATACAATCCAGGATCCGATCCAATCCAATCCAACACAAAGTTCAAGTCCAATTCTTTAAATAATTGACCTAACTATAATCCATTCATTTAACTTACAGATATACGACTTTTAATGGAAATTAAATAATGGAAGACTAGAAACAGTTATTATTTCAAATTTTAAATTAATTGGCTGACAATGACATTGTTATTTTTTACAAAGTTGCCGACTTGTTTTGGCTGTATTCCTAACTAATTGCTTTTTATAACTTAAATTTTGTTAACAAAAACTGAATTACAACTCATGAAAAGAATATTGGGAAATGGTATTTTGTCATTTACTTTAACGAGCTAAAGACAACTCACTATGCTACTACGAATTGTTCCATTTATCCCTACTTCTATAGCTAACCTAAAAATTAGGTTCTTTCATCAAAATTTTGTTAATTAAGTAATTACTCACCAATGTAACTGATTCAACTAAGCTAAACTAAAAACAAAATAAAAACTTGAAATTAAATTTATAATTTATAAATGACCAATTGAAAAATTATTTTTAATATTTATTTTTGTTTTTTTATTAAAAAAATAAAATAATCAATTTTTTTTTCAAAATAAAAAACAAATTTTCGTAAAAAGTACTTTTATATTTTTTATATTTATTCATAATTTATTTTATATTTGGAAATAAAATATTTATTAAATTTAATATTTTAATGAAATTTTTTAAAACATTAAAATTTAAAAAATGATCATATATTATATAGGAATCTGAAAACGTTATATAAGTAAAACAGCGGCCTGACCTGAACAAACCCGCGGAGTAGAAAACCAGGGACGAGCCGGAGGTTTCTATTAGCAGCGACGTCGAGCAACGCCCTCAACTGCGACGGCGTCTGAGGAAGCATAAGATCACTTATCGTCTCCACTTTACCCCTCTTCACCAAATCCTCATTATCACTCTTCCTCATATTCACACCGGAGCTAGCAACCACCACTTTCTCCACCCTCTCCGGCCACATTCTCGCCACATGGTACGCCACAAACCCTCCATAACTAGTCCCCACAACGGAGTACCTCTTCACCCCAACCTTCTCAAGTAGAGCCACCACCGTCTCCGCCTGAAACACCTCCGACCTCCGTGACGATGTCGTATAAGACTCCCCGAAGAAGACAAGGTCAGGTACGTAGACGTTGTAGTGAGGGGAGAATGATTGGACCTGTCCGCCCCACTGCCACATGGCCACCGGGCCGAAGCCGTGGATGAAGACGAGGGTTGGTTTGTCAATGTTGTGGGAAGTGGGACCCCAGAAGTTGACGGTGGTGGTGGAGTCGGTGTGGATGGTTTGTTGGGTGAGTCCGGCGGCGGCGAAGCAGCGGCGGAGGTACAAGGTGTAGAGGGAGGCCATTGGGAAGAAAAAAGTCTAGAGCTTGGTGGCGGCCGGTAGATTTCAATTTTAGACGGAAGGAAATGGGGACTACATGAAAAGATTGTGGGTGGAGAGTAATAATTATGTTGCGGTTATTAATTTTGTTATAATGTGTGGGGTACGTAACGTAACAAATTTATGGTATGTATTATATGAGTAATGAGGAATCATTACTCATTCGGGATTCATGTGCATATACATAACCAGCAGTGTATCGTTTTTGACGTCTATATATATTGCAGAAAAGGGACAAATTTTCTTACTAAATAGTATGCATATGGTCTGGATGTCAAAATCTGGCTATGCTTGGTAAGTAAAGATTTGACCTTTTCTAGATGAAACTAAAACGTTCCAATTTCAGATTTTCATGTTCTGGAGATGTCCGGAATATAATGAAAAATAAATCCGATACCATTATTGGTTATTAGGAAAAAAAATGTAAAAGTCCACAATCATATATTTTTATTTCTTTATTGATGCAGAATGAGTTGGTGGTGGATGTGTGTTTGGGGAAGATTTAATTAGTTTTTATCACTAAAAAACGTGTAGTGGGAAGTTGGCAGGAATTATGAATTGAGATTCTGATTTGGGAAAGGTATGTATGTATATGGTGTTAAATGTATTATCATGCTTAAAGAGATCAGATATTTATTTAGACGGGATCTACTATTATGAGGACCCCCTTTAGTGTCCTTATATAAGGACACCCCTTTTCTACCGTTGGATGATGATTCAGATCTGACGGTGAGGAATAAAGTAAGAATAAAATTGGAAAAAATAACTAGTATATATAGTAAATAAATTAGGGTTTCACCAAAAACCCTAAAATTAAAAACTGACGTTTCTTCTCCAATTCTCCTCCACATCGGCCGCTCTTGACGTTTCTAGATTACACCGAACCAACATCGTCGTCGCCGCTCAATGGGACTAGACTTGCGCCCGTCTCCATGCGCGCCTTCCTCAAGGCCAGCCGTTGTCTCCGGCCCGCTCTCCTCAAACTGCCGCTGCCGCACAAACCAAACCGTCGCCGCCACAGATGACCATCCAGATTGAGTAAGGTACAGAAGAAAAGAGGGATGCCGGTACGTTTGTGGTTTTGTTCCAAATGATCTTACTATGGGAGAAAAAGAGGGATGCATAATAGTTGATGAGAAAGATCCGTAAATCGGAAACGACAAATAATGGAAGTTCAATGAAAAAACGACAGATCTGCAAATGGACATCGGCTCAACATTCTCGCCAATTTTTTTTCATAACAAAACTTCATGGGCAATTTTGT
Organism: Linum lewisii; assembly: GCA_034768395.1. Classification (NCBI taxonomy): domain Eukaryota; kingdom Viridiplantae; phylum Streptophyta; class Magnoliopsida; order Malpighiales; family Linaceae; genus Linum; species Linum lewisii. The sequence continues at coordinate 41,502,505 of CM068304.1, read as the reverse complement.
TTCTTTCTTTTTCTTCTTGTCTTTTTTTTATTGTTCTATCTTTTTTCCATTCTGTATTTTTTTTCTATTCTTGTAACCAATTTCTTGATTTGGATCCAGATATGTAGGTATGTTAATCACACACATATGTGTGTGAGTGTGTGATTTGGCTAAATAGGATCTTAATCTTCATCTTTCAGAAATCGTATTCTTTTATTTGTGTTCCGAATTTATGATTTGGTACCAAGTTGTGTGTTCTGATTTCTTCGAATTTTAGAACTGATGAACTAGATTATGGTTTCTTTTTACTGATTAGTACAAAATTGTTGATTTTGTTCCGTTTCTCCATGTTGTTCCAGTTGTCGATTTAGGAACATGTTGTTCCAATTTATGATTTGGAACAAGGTGAGGGTAATTAAACCCATATGTGTTTCAGTTTTCTGATTTTGGTACCATGTAACATGTTCATCCTTAGAAACAAGTTGTTGTGAGTGACGATTTAGGAACGATAAATATACTATGATTCATTTTCAAAATTTAATTAATTTTCATACGAATCAAAAACCGCAAAAAAAAAAAAAAACTGCCAAATGACTGAACAGAGATGATTTCCACTTGCAAAATAAGTAATCTGTTAATTTTTAATAATAAAATTAGACAAAATAATATTTTGTAAATACTTAATATTAATTATATAAAAACATAATTTAAATAAACCCATTTATCAATTAAGGAAATTACCGAAAAACCCATTTCATATTTAACCATTAGATCTCAACTTAAGAAATGGACGGCCTAGATTAGTGTCCTTATATAAGGACACTTAAGGGGTCCTCATATTAGGAATTCCACGTATAAAGTAAAAAAGGAAGGTTAGAAAAATAATGTGTATGTATTGACTAGAAAGGCAACATCACAACAACTACCCCTTCCTGAATCCCGGTCTACTACTTAGTGGTTGGTTGGGTAAGGTCACTCTGGAAAGTCCATATGAAAATTTAATATGAAATCTTTTTTTTTCAATCAAGGTAATATGAAAATTTAATTCACAAAATATGGTAATCTAATCAGTTCGGCTATGGGTTTGAGATCCATATCTCTCAGATCTATCTGAGAGATTAGCGGGCAGGAGAGAGAAAACTACATTGGGAAGAGGAGAGAGACTGATAGGTGTTATGTGGGATCCAATGCGCTGGCTGGCTGGCTACGCGCTGGCTGCCAGTCAGATTGTGCTAGTTTTGGAAATAGTTACGCAATTGGCTACTGACGGTACATAAAATTTTAAATTAGGCTACAAAATTCCAATTCCCCTAAATCATATTAGGGTTTCACAAACCCTAAATCTATTTTCATCTCTCCCTTCAAAGTTACAGCCGCCGTGCTCTAGCCTAGCCGCCGCTCGCCTTGCCGCCCGCCTAACCGCCGCTCGCCTCGCCGCCCGCCTAGCCGCCGCTCGCCTCGTCGCCCGCCTAACCGTCGCTCGCCTCGCCGCCCGCCTAGCCGCCGCTCGCCTCGCCACCCGCCTAGCCGCCGCTCGCCTCGCCGCCCGCCTAGCCGCCGCTCGCCTCCGCCGCCCGCCTAGCCGCCGCTCGCCTCGCCCCCCGCCTAGCCGCCGCTCGCCTCGCCGCCCGCCTCGCAGCAGGCAGCCTCGCTGCCGCCCGCCTAACAACCGCCATCCTCGCCGCCACCCACCTAACAACCGCAATCCTCGCCGCCGCCCACCAGAAAACCGCCCCATCAGATCTGCCGCCATCATCAGATATACCGCCACATCAGATCTGCCCCACGCCGCTACATCAGATCCACCGCCACGCCACTACATAAGATCCGCCGCCACCATCATCAGATCTGCCACTGCGCTCTAGCCCCGCTGCCGTCATAAGATCCGCCGCCGCCATCATCAGATTTGCCCCCCACGCTGCCCACTTCTTCATTCTTCCTCCCTCATTTCTGTGCAACTTCCCCCTCTTACCACGTTGTTCCATTTTGATGATTTTGGAACATGTTTGTATTGTTCCATATAGCTACTTATGGAACAGAAAGCTTATATTATTGTTCCATTTTCAATTTGATTCAAGATTTTATGATTTTCTGTGTTCCAATTTGGTATAATCGATTTTCAACACGTTCCATTACATTTGAGATTGTTCCTAAATATGAAAATGGAACAAAATCCTAACCTAATTCTAAGTATGAATGTTCCTAAAAACAAAAAGGAACAATAAACAGTAAATTATACAATGACTGTCTATAAGATTGTCCTAAATATAAACGAAACAATGCATTAAAACTAATTTTTCGTATGAAATGTTCCTAAAAATGAAAAGGGAACAGTGAAAACAAGTTCCGCCGCCGAGAAGAAACCAAAATTAGGAAGAAAACAAGAATATTTATATAATTAAAAATAAAATGAAATCAATTTTAATTAGGTAACTGCCCAAAAATCCGGGAAATAACTGCTATAAAATCATTTATGCTATTAAAAAAGGAAATAAATATATTTAATATGAATATGCAAATTAATAGATGCAATTACCCTTTTATCCATTTGATAAGGACCATTAGATCAAAACTAAAAAATGGAGGGTGGATATTGGTGTCATCATATGAAGGACGCTTCATGTGTCATGATAGTAGGAATTCCCGTGTTATGTCATCCATACTTTGATGTTATAACGTCGTTATGACATCGATTATGTCATAACAGCGTCATAACACATTGTTATATGAGTGTTCTTTTACTGTTATGAGATTTGACATGTTATAACACTGACATAACATCATCATAACACGTTGTTATTATCGTTATATGATTGTTCTTTTACTGTTATGAGATTTTGACATGTCATAACATCAACGTAACAAGTTCCGCCGCCGAGAAGAAACCAAAATTAGGAAGAAAACGAGAATATTTATATAATTAAAATAAAAAGAAATCAATTTTAATTAGGTAACTGCCCAAAAATCCGGGAAATAACTGCTATAAAATCATTTATGCTATTAAAAAAGGAAATAAATATATTTAATATGAATATGCAAATTAATAGATGCAATTACCCTTTTATCCATTTGATAAGGACCATTAGATCAAAACTAAAAAATGGAGGGTGGATATTGGTGTCATCATATGAAGGACACTTCATGTGTCATGATAGTAGGAATTCCCGTGTTATGTCATCCATACTTTGATGTTATAACGTCGTTATGACATCGATTATGTCATAACAGCGTCATAACACATTGTTATATGAGTGTTCTTTTACTGTTATGAGATTTGACATGTTATAACACTGACATAACATCATCATAACACGTTGTTATTATTGTTATATGATTGTTCTTTTACTGTTATGAGATTTTGACATGTCATAACATCAACGTAACAAGTTCCGCCGCCGAGAAGAAACCAAAATTAGGAAGAAAACGAGAATATTTATATAATTAAGAATAAAAAGAAATCAATTTTAATTAGGTAACTGCCCAAAAATCCGGGAAATAACTGCTATAAAATCATTTATGCTATTAAAAAAGGAAATAAATATATTTAATATGAATATGCAAATTAATAGATGCAATTACCCTTTTATCCATTTGATAAGGACCATTAGATCAAAACTAAAAAATGGAGGGTGGATATTGGTGTCATCATATGAAGGACACTTCATGTGTCATGATAGTAGGAATTCCCGTGTTATGTCATCCATACTTTGATGTTATAACGTCGTTATGACATCGATTATGTCATAACAGCGTCATAACACATTGTTATATGAGTGTTCTTTTACTGTTATGAGATTTGACATGTTATAACACTGACATAACATCATCATAACACGTTGTTATTATCGTTATATGATTGTTCTTTTACTGTTATGAGATTTTGACATGTCATAACATCAACGTAACAAGTTCCGCCGCCGAGAAGAAACCAAAATTAGGAAGAAAACGAGAATATTTATATAATTAAAAATAAAAAGAAATCAATTTTAATTAGGTAACTGCCCAAAAATCCGGGAAATGACTGCTATAAGATCATTTATGCTATTAAAAAAGGAAATAAATATATTTAAATGATATGAAATTAATAGATGCAATACCTTTATCCATGATTGACAAGACCCTTTATAGACAGGCATAAAAACTAAAAAATGGAGGGTGGATATTGGTGTCATCATATGAAGGACACTTCATGTGTCATGATAGTAGGAATTCCCGTGTTATGTCATCCATACTTTGATGTTATAACGTCGTTATGACATCGATTATGTCATAACACATTGTTATATGAGTGTTCTTTTACTGTAATGAGATTTGACATGTTATAACACTGACATAACATCATCATAACACGTTGTTATTATCGTTATATGATTGTTCTTTTACTGTTATGAGATTTTGACATGTCATAACATCAACGTAACACTTACTTATGAATTCAAAATATTTCACTAAAACTTCAATAAACTATATCAAGATTGATATAATTGAACTCGAAAAATTATAATAAACAACATTTGTGAATGTTAAAATATGAGTTGAGCATTATACTAAGAGTTATACTAATAAAACTATGAGGACGTTTTCCATCAAGGAATTGGGTAGAGCAATTGCTCGATTCCAGTGGCATTGGCAAATTCCTTGTTTTCTAGCTACTGCCTATTAGCCTGTCCAATTATGTCGGCATTGAAATCCTCAATGGTCCCAATTCTTCTCAAACCCCTGATTTCAAATCCCTTTCAACACCATGGGATTCTCCCTTACCGTTATAATTTTAGGGCCTTTCTCAACCCTACCCCTGCACTTGACAGTCCATCTCCTGCTGCAGTGATACTAAAAGTCGCTTCCTTCTCCGTCGATGAGAACTCCAACTAGGTACCCTCTTTTCCTCTGTCCTTCTTCTTCTCTTATTCGCTCATCTTCTCCCCCGTTATTCATTAACTTCCTTCTTTGTCTTCTCTCCGTCGTTCCTCGTTTTCCCTTTAGTCGTTCGTCTACCCCCAGTCGTCCTTCTCATTTCATCATAATCGCCTATCCGACCAATGGTTCATTTTCTCACAGTAGTCTGTCTACCCCAAGTCGTCCTTCTCCTTCCGTCTAATACTCAGACCAAGCTAGGGTTCTGTTCGGTGAACCAAGTGAAGGAAAGTGGAATATACTTGTCTAACGTGGAATCAATTTCTCAATTTCTGTTTTTTGTTGTCTTAATAGCTTCAGTGTGTTGCATAGTTCCAAACAGTGTCTTCAACATATCTTCCTTACACTGACTGATTCACATTTGAGTATTCGTTCTTGCTTGCAGCAAGACCAACTTGCTTACAGTGCTTTTTAGCAGTAGCTATTATGATATATATGTTGTTGTACTGTGTTCAGTGGCGGAGCCAAAAAATTAGTCAAGGGGGTTCTGACTTCATACAATAAAAAAATTAACTATGTGATAAAAAAAATTAACCCTAAACATAACAAAAAATAATATAATATTTAATATTCGTACAACAAACAAATACTAATTTACCGCACACTATTTACAATGAACCACAATAATATTCATATTCTACTATTGTGAGACTGAAAGCTCGGTTTGAAAAATGTAGGGTCAAAAACATTGACGGTCATGTAAGTTTGGGGGTTTGTAACACCGTGGTCACCTAACTCTGTTTTGTAACAGAGCACTCATATATGTTTAAACAAGGTAACCGAGCAATTATTTCAGTCACTTTTGATGACAATTCCGACCAAACTAAGAACTAAGCATGCAACATCATCAAACATAATATCGTTTTATCTTGCTGATCAATTCGGTTGAACCCTTAAAATAAATTGAGCCAACTCAAAAATCAAACCAATACCTGCAAAAATGGTTAAGCCAAACACGAAATGAGATTAGGGATGAAACAATGTCTATCCAATTCCAATTCTTTTCTCTTTAATTAATTTTATTTGTATTGTTTTATCATTGTTGTTTTCTCTTCCATCATCTACCATCATGACCCATCATCATCTACCATATGACCCATCATCATCTACCATCATGACCCATCATCATCAGTGGCGGACCCATCAATATAATCATCGTATATGAAGACCGGTCGACAACGACAACAATGAAATTAGAAAATAGATAGATGTGCTTGTTATGGAATTAGATAAGATATAAATTAGAATCTGTAAGTTAAATAGTTTAGGATTTGTTTGAAAATTAAAAATATTTTGAGCATTAAAACGTAACTAAAAACAATATTTTATTGTTAATGTCACATGTTAGCGTAACCACTATTGCGACAATACTAGAGAATTTTCCATATAGTTGTGTGTATGTTAATAACAACCACCAATATAGTGAAGATGGTAAGTGTTTTAATTATATATGGAAAGGTTGGTGATTGATTACATATAATTCATAACTTGGGTGATCATTTTGCTTAAAAAACCAAGGGGGCTGCACAGCACTCCTGGTTTACATGTGGCTCCGCCACTGATCATCATCTTAATCTACCCATAATCACGTTACAGTATGTATGTATGTGTATGTGAAACTTTCCAATTATTCAAGGGGGTGCAGTGCACCCCTTCTCTTTCACTTGGCTCCGCCAATGACTGTGTTGATTATTTGTTGTGTTGTGATTATGTTGTTGTATTGTGCTAATTATTCATCAGGTTGTTCATGTGATGCATAATAAACCTACACGGATGTTTATGCTTGTAGCTTATACACTAGTATCTACTTAATGAATCATGTTGTTTATTTTGTGCAACGAATCAGTTGGTCGTTCTACGAATCGTTACTTATGGCAAGGTTGATGGTTCTAACCGCACCGTGTAGGAGAATGGTTCTCACCACATCTCTGCTGTGGTTGTACCTTTTACTACTCTTACTCGAACTAATTAGACGACGTCTACGTCGGCCTTTACTCCGGCGTGGACCTGGAGAAAGCTACCTAGATAGATTGTTGCGTGGTGACCGGAAAAGAGCAAATTTCATGTACGATGCAACAAAGGACAATGATAGATCGAGACTTGACACCATTAGGGTGAACATTCATGTATTTGATAGGTTATGTGAAGTGTTGGTAACATAGGGTGGGTTGGAAGCAGTAAAAAATGTCCCAATAGATGAGATGATTATAATGTTCTTGTGAACACTAGGACACAAGATAAAGAATAGAATTTTGTAAAAAAGGTTCGGTCGTTCAAGGAAGATTGTTTGTGCAGTAATTCATGCGGTCCTCACGGCTATACTTAAACTGCACCGGACCTTATACCGCAAAGCCATTCCTATTCTTGGACACTGCAAACATCCTAACTGTAAGCATTTCAAGGTTGGTTCCACACGCCAATAATTTTTATCACCATGTTAAATAGTTCATCAATTTGTCCAATAATAGATACCTTGTAGAACTGTCTAGGGGCACTAGATGGGACGCACGTCAAGGTCCGTGCTAAAATAGCAAATCAGCCTAGGTATCTCAACAGGAAACACTACAAGAAAACATATATTTAACAGCGGCAGAAATCATGTTTAACAGCGGCGCCTGCCGCTGTTAAATTTGCCAATGCTAAAATAATTTAACAGCGGCCCAACGTGGCCCGGTTAAATATCGAAACTGCCACTGTTAAAATTTCATTTAACAGCGGACAAGAAGCCGCTGTTAAATTGGTGTGTATGCCGCTGTTAAATTCTAATTTAACAGCGGTATTAAAGCCGTTGTTAATTATAAGGTCCGACAGCTGTTAATTTAAGACCATGTGGGTAGATTCAATTTTCTGCCCAATTTAGGTACCCTATATTCGCATTTCGAGTTTTCGTTACCCTAAGATTCAATTGTAATTGAAATAAAACTTGTTCTTGACATAAATAAGCACCAACATCATTCATCATTGTTCACAAGTAACATATCATCAAACGTTTGGAAACCTACAAACCAAGTACTAATAGTTGAATAACACCTACTAACGTAATGTACAATAAATTCTTAAGAGTCATCATCACTTGCTTCATCATCTTCATTATCGTTCCTTGCTTCATCTTCATTTCTCGGGATGTTCTCATCATTTGTAGGCGAGATAGAGGCGCTTCCACCACATCCTTGTTGGCTCGCTAACATTCTTCGCATTACCTCCAATTCTGGGGACTAGCCCATAGCCTTATCCATATGCTCCAAAACTTTTGACCCACGATACACCTGTAACAAACATAATTTCAATAAGAATTCAGAAAAAAAATCATCATGACATATTCGTATTTACTACTAATCACATACTCTTGAACCTACAAAATGAACAATCAATACCATCCAAATCCACATCTTCACAATCTCAACACCTACAAACTAACTAATTTCCATCACACCATAAATAAATAATTATCTAGACAATTCATATCAATGTTTTAGTTCAATACAAACCTTTTTGGATTTTGCCCCAAAGCCGAGATGACGCACTCTGCCTGGTTTCTCCTTCTTCTTCCGTGCAAGGTAGGCCCTCGACACAGCATCATTCTGGCTAGTCGCCACGTCAGTCGCGGGATCCTGTTGATATTCTTTCACAGAAGCCTGCATTAAGTTACAAACATATATTAGAATTACCAAACCAGGGATAAGATCAGAATATACCAAGTTCTAATTATGATACTTACAACAAAATCTCGTGTGGCATCATTCGCAAAACCACTGCCTTCTTTTTCATAACACTTCAGGAAAAGTTCAGTTCTTCCCACTTCCCTCCCCTTCTCCTTTTCCTACATGACATGCGATTAAGATGATATATGCTCAATTTATAAACCATATGCTACTAACATTAGTTCAAATGAGAAAAAAAGAATGAAGATTTTACTTACCAACTTCTCAAGCTCCCGGTTGAAAGGCCTCGATCCCTTGGTATGATATATGTCTTGCTTTGCACGGTTCATTGCGTTCCTTGCAGATGCTTCCTACACATCAAAATTTTGTCAGAGAGCATAATGTAATAAAATGTTACTAATTGTTAAAGTCACTACAACTTACCTTAAACCAAACAAAAAAGATAAACACATAAGTGAACATAAAATTCGTGTTACTTCTCAAACTTCAAATTCTAATTCATATAATGTAACGAACATTTTTAACATAATTATATAACAAAACAACAATAATTGCAACATAATCGATAAAATTTCGAAAACCCCCAAATTCTAAATTAGGGTTCAACTAGAAATATGAAAACCTATAATTGTTATCAATATTGCAACAAGAAACAAAGGAATTGTACACTAATTAGTATGTGCAACTCAAATATGATCATAAAACACCATCAATTAAACATATTCTTTCGAATTGAAATAAAATCATATCAATTTCTGAAAACCCTAATTTCAAAATCGTTACCTAGATCTGTCTCGAGGTTAGGGCGTGGCCTGGTCGACGTTAGGGGAGGCTTCTGAACACCACCGGCGGCAGCAGAACGGGCAGGCGGCAGTGAGAACACGGCAGGCGACAGTGGCAGAAGATTGCAGAGACGGAACGGGCAGGCGGCTGTCGGACAGAGAGAGGACAGCGGCAACGATGGGAAGAGGCCACGGTAGGAGGCAGGTACTGAATCGGGCAGGCGGCAGGTACTGAATCGGGCAGCAGGCGACAGGTACTGAAAGAAGAGAAAGAAGGAAGAGAAGGAAAAGACTGAATCGCGATCTATTCTGGGGGATTTTATAATAACAATTTAACAGCGGCCTGTACGCCGCTGTTAAATTATTAATTTAACATCGACGTACAGGCCGCTGTTAAATTAATAGCGGCGTAAAGGCCGCTGCTAAAGTTCCGCTGTTAAATTATTTTAACAGCGGCTTTGATGTGGCCCCTGTTAAACGTCCGCCGCTAAATTGCCAATTTCTTGTAGCGAAAGGTGAAGTTTTCATCAATATGCTTGGAGTGTGCAGCCCAAATGCCTAGTTTATGTATTGTTTAGCTGGTTTGGAGCGGTCTGCCCATGACGGGAGGGTCCTACGGGATGCCATATCCAGGCCAAACGGTCTAAGGGTAACTAAAGGTATATGTACCAAGCATCATACAATTCCATTACTACTATAATTATTGGGTGGTTGAATCTAACAATCTAAAACCTATTCGGCATAGGTCCTAATATTTGTGTGATGCTAGTTATGCGAACTGTTAAGGGTTTTTTACACCCTTTTGTGGTCAAAGATACCATCTCAAAGAATGGAGAGCAGGCCGGCCAACCACACCCGAGGAATACTATAATATGAAACACTTAGGTGACACAACGTCATAGAACGTGCTTTCGGTCTTCTGGAAATGAGATGGTCCATCCTCCATGACACTACTTGGTTCTCCCCTGAAGTTGTGGGACACCTTGTGCATGCTTGTTGTCTTCTTCATAACTTCATCAAACAAGAAGTAGGCAGGGATGATTTAGAAAGAGCATACCTCCAAAGAGCATCAATGGATTCGGTGAGCGGAGCTGAGGAAGTAGAAGAAGTTGTCACAGCTATGCAACCCACCCCAGAATGGACTCATTTTCGAAATAAAAAAGCTCAAGACATATGTGGCGATCTAGGACTAGGCAGTAGTTGTAATTTGAATGATAACATCTGTGTTTTCATTGTACTATTGTCTTTGTGTACTCGCATTGTAATGTTGTTAAGTTGAATGGTTTATGTACTACATTGTCACTATTTTGAACTAGATTTTGTACCTACCGCCCCATGGGCGGTGCTATTTCACCAGTTTGTTTGATCATAATAAGAACAAAAAAAATTCAAATATAATTAATTATTATTTTTTATTCTTAAATTTCTAGTCATTGTATTATTACTCACAGTTTCAACACAAAATATTGTATTATTACTCATAGTTTCAACACAAAATTTCAATGAGTGTTTTTACCTTATTTAAAAAAAACTTTATATGTTAAATCATGTATTGATTTAGAGATTAGTTTGACTATGATTATTATATCATGTATTTTTACATTAAAATAATATTTTTATATTCTCAAATTTGTAATCAATGGTCAAATGTATTTAACAATATTTTGGCTTAGACTTTGAAAATATATATTTTAACGCTTACTTTTTTTAAATAATCTTAGAGTTTATTAAACGAATATTTTATTTAATTGAATAAAATAAAGTAATTTCATAAAACCAATTTAACCTTACCCAGACTTAATTTATTCAGCTAGTTTGTTATCAAACTCAATATTCATAAACTTCATTCATACATTAAAGGTTGCTTAGAGGTAAGTTGGTGATGAAAATCCTAAGACGCTAAATTCGAAACAATAACTTATTATTTTTTTTTTTATGAATGAAACAATAACTTATTTAGAAATACGTCATTCAAATATAGGAAATGTAATCTTTGTGGATGGAAAGTTTCATTATAAATAGAAAGCTCATATGTAGTCTGCAAAATACCCTGACGACAAATAATTATGATCGTACTTTCGTCGCTTACTGGTATAGTGAGTCACCGAAATAATATTGCTACGAAAGACCTAGTTGATACTCATTAATATATATTGACAAATTTATGTATAAAAATATTTCATTGTTTAAATTTTAGTTCATGGGATTTTGAAAAGAATAAATGTGTGATATATAAAATATAACATAACATTTTTATATAGACAATATATATGAACTATTAGTTAAATAAATGAGATATTAAAGTTAACAATACTTACAATCATATCAGACAATATACCTAATAGAGTTCACAAATAACCATATATGCACGATACCATCAATGCATCCATAAAAACATTTTCATCTTCGCCCTCTAGTCATTTCAAATATAAACAACTCACTTATCTCTATCATCACAAAAACTCTTCCTTGTGAAATTCCAAACTTAGACTGTGAGGTGTTCACATACACTTCCAATTGTCATAACAACGACGAAGGAGGTGAAATCATTGGTCATGAAGTTGCTAAACTTGATAGTGGCTCTTGGAATTGTTGGTACTCTTGATTTAAATGGTTATCCATGGAATTTTTTTGACAATTCCATTGAGATTGATCAATGAACCCATCCACCAATTACTCCAACCCCAATGGAGTCATTGTTGCTGGCTTGGACGCGATGGCCGAAACAATCTCAAATATTATTATTGTGTGATGGACATAATGATTTGATCTCTCTCATTGCAGAGATTTGAGTCGTCAAATTTTAACTCGTCATAGATTGTGATGGTTGGAGATGAGAGAATGATAAACGTATTGCTTTACGTATTAAACTCGAGAAGGAATGTAAAATCTTCAATCATGCTAAAATGAGTTTGGTTGGATCTAATGATTGAGTGTTTGATCAAAATGAGTTCAAAATGGGTTTTAGTTGACGTGGTTGGCCGAAAGATTTTGGATGGAAAATTGAACAAAAGTGGACGAAATATCGATCTCTTCCTAAATCAAACTTGAGTCATTGATGTGTTAAAGATGAAAGTTTAAGTGACCAATATGATAGACTGCCTTAACTTGAATGGCCAGAAATGTATTAACCAAATTATAAATTAGCTTTTAATGTGAGAGCATTTATTAAGAGTTTATATAAATTTTAACTTTGATTTAAAATTTGTAGATGAGGTGGAAAATTGAGAGAATAGCTTTGTCCTATGTGGAAAAAATAATGTGATGATCTCCCATATATTATTTTAAGATTTTGTATTTCACGTTTATGAATGGTGTTAATCAATTTGGCATATGTTTGTGAATTTTATATTTGGTATATATGCTTTGTGTATTACCTATTGTGTGATCAATATGAATTGTCTAATATGATAATGATGTACATATGCAATAGATGGGAGGAAAGAGGGTTGTGGATGAGACAGGTGACGGTGAGGGAGGGCGATCATACTTCCCATGGAACGATGAACTCGATCAACTCCTTGTTAAATGCATTCTTAACATTGCTTATAACAAAAAGGTTGATGAAAAAGGAAAATTTGCCAATGGGGCGTACATTCTCTTGGAACATTTAATGCTAGAAGAAAAAACATAATTGTGGAGTTAAAGCCAATCCAAACATAGTCTCTCGCTGCAAAATGTTGAAGGCAAAATTTCTGTCGTTACAGGAGTTACGTGGATTGAGAGGCGCAGGGTGGGATCATGTGAAGAAAATGGTTGACATCAACAAAATTTCGTACGCTGATTACATTAAGGTACGTCCATGAAGTGGAAGTTTTTGTATAGATTGCAACAACTTTACTTCATCCATTTACCATATTGTCTTTGTTTTTTTGTGTGCAGAAACATAGTCATTGTGCTAAGCTGAATCAGGTCCCTTTTCCTTATTATGATGGGCTAGAAAAGGTGTATGGAAAGGTTCGTGCGACTGGAAAAAGTGTCGTAGGAACCGAAGAGTTAGAGTAAGTTTGTCCTAAGATTGTGGTTCCTAATAGACTGATGTCAGAGTGGAATAACCCGGGGTCTAGGGACAATTAATCAACTCCAACCGAGTAACCACAACATAGTGAGGAAGAGAACCCTGCACCTGAAGAAATACCAAACTCCCATACTCCTTCTGAAAGGGCCACACAGCCTGCGGTAATAGTTCTCGAAAGAGGGTTCATCGGTGTAGGAATGATGACGAAGATGAAATAACAGAATTAAAACCAACGATTGAGGAGACAATGACGTCCTTGAAGGCAATGTTAGGAGAAGCTGGTACCGCGAACCGACAAAGGACCATGTTATACACGGAGCTGGTGAAAATTGATGGTCTTTCTGAGGACCAAGTGGTGGACGCGACATTGCAACTCAAGAAGGACAACAGAATACTACAGATATTCTTTAGCTTGGCCGAACCCGTGAGGAAGCGCTTCATTGAACGCATGCTTCGTTGAAAGTTTGGGTTGTTGTTATTTTGTGCAGGTTTTTGTTTGGGATTATATGAAGATGACATCCACAATTCGGTTTTTTGAAGGCAATGGTTATTTTGGAATGTTAGATTGTTCTGCTGTTGCAGTAGTGGTTATTTTGTGCATGTTTTATTGAAGGCAACGTGAAAATGACATGTTTTGCTGATAGAAAAGAGTTGTTTTGTGCAAGTTCGTGTTGGGGTTATGTCAGAAGGGTTATTTTCTTCAATGCTCTTATGGAATTGTATGGGGGCAACTAAATACTTATGTATGGTGTTTTTTAAGTAATGTTATGATCTGAATATTGCTTCATTATGCTTTCTGCTAATTATTTTCTACATTTTTTTTTTCTGCGTGTCGAGCGATAAACTTCTGCATTATTTATGTACTTTGTTGCTGTACTTTTCTGCAATGTTTGAAGCAATAAACTGCTGAATTTTTCTGATATAAAATAAAAGCAAATTGCTCAAAGCTATTCTTTACACCAATTGCATTCATCTTAAGAACCATATGCAAGGTAATCAACTACGAGGAATTACATAGCAACTAGAATCGATAGAAGGTACTCACACAAGTAAACTGAAGACATTGATGAACAATCGAATTTCCACTTTTCATTCAGCTAAATGACTCATTATGAATCAAAACTTGTTGCAACAAAGCTAATTACAATTAGTAGACATCTTTCCTTTTTCTCCAAAAGCTAACGACACATGAGTCATTGAGTATTACATATATAATCCATTAACCTATGACAAACATATTGCAACTTGCACTAATTATGGATGAAAAAAGACCGCAACCTCGAGTCGAGCTAGTCTATCCTTAATCACTTTTAACTCGTGTACAATGTACGTCTCAGTTGAAGGAACAATGTAGCTGCAACATGCTTCAGCAGAAGAGTCTCTAATAACACATTTGAGGGTTGACTCCCTTAGCAAAAAAAAAAAAAAAAGGGTTGACTCCAATTCTTTCTTCTCGTCCTATAGACGTTGTAGTTGTAAGGTGAGGTTACCAACCATCGTTGTTAGATTTTTCATGTCTTGGTGTATTTTTGTGTCAAACCACAGGAAAAAACTACAACCATTGTCATCCTATGTTAAAGAAAGACAGAAGTTGCTAATCGTAAGCAATCAAAACGAAGTGATATAATCGATCATGAATGAACTTTACGTACACCTTACAAGTGACTTGTATAATGGACATCCAAAGAACTTCCTATGTGGATTAGCCTCTGTGTGTGAAATACGACGCGAGGTTCGTAACTTGCAGTGGCAGAACACCTCGTCCTCCTCATAGCTAAATTCAATGAGTGATTGAGTGTCTTTTTGTAACTTCCACAAAATTCGAGCGCTGTTCGAACCCTGCAATGCAAAAAAAATTATTATGTTCAGCCATCAGATGAAATATCGACAATGGGGAGAAGCATAACGTCACAAACTAATGTCCCATCCCCACCAGTCGAATTAGTTGCTGCTATTTGAGACAAGAAACCACCACTCACATAGCAGCATAGGGAAGATAGATTGGTCTGAAAGACGACGTACCTTCTTATCCATTAATAGAGGTAGTTGTGTAGGATCTGAACAATGGCATATATAGGCTATTGAGTAGGAGCTAGGGTTTCGACTATTAGAGCAGAGGGGGGCGGATGAATTTTCTAGGAGCTAGGATGTTGACTATTAGAGCAGAGGGGGGTGGATGAATTTTCTAGGAGCAGAGGGTTTCGACTAATGGAGCATAGGGATGTCGACAGATAGAGAAAAAAGGATAGCAATGGTGTTTTCTGAGATAAGTGAGGGGTACAATGGGGGGTTTTGTATGTATGCGCAATCCCCATACAGCCTGCCAAAAGTCATGGAAAACAAGGAATTCGATTCTAGTTGTTCTCGTAATTCCTCGGTAATGTAATTGCGGTGGAATTGGAAATTTTGGGAGGATTCCAAATCCTTGACGGAAAACATCCTCTAAAATTAGGGGAAATTGGAAGAGAGAGACAGTGTGTCATGAATTTTTTTGGGGTGCTGCTATTTGCAGTCCGCGTTTTACTAATGCAGTCCGTATTTTTAACATAAATGGAAAATTATACCCTTGCATTCCGTATTTACTAACTCAGTTCAGTTTTTTACTAACGTAATCCGTTTTTTTTACTAACGCAGTCCGTTTTACTAAACGCAGTCCGTTTTTACTAACGCAGTCCATTTTTTACTAACGCAATTCGTTTTTACTAACACAGTCCATTTTTACTAACGCAGTCCATTTTTTACTAACGCATTCCATCTTTTACTAACACAATTTTTTTAATTAAATAATTTCTTAGCAATAATTTCTCTCGAAATTATTAGTTTTAAGAAGTATATGATTTCTAATCATTATTATTAATTTATTTGATTTTTTAATTTTTCATAAAAAATTAGACGTATATAATTTTTCATTATTATTAATTTATTTAAATATTTATAATTTTCCATCAACAATAAATTTTATTAGCCACTAATTTAATTTCAACATTTATAAATTTCCACCAGTATTTTTATCAATATTATTAATTTATTTTAAATATTTAAAGTGCTATTTTTATTTTTATGCCCATTTTTTCTAATATATTATGAATAAGGATATTTGATAAAAATGGATTGCGTTAGTAAAAATGGACGGCGTTAGTAAAAACGGACTGCATTAGTAAAAAATGGACTGCGTTAGTAAAAAATGGACTGCGTTAATAAAAAATGGACTGCGTTAGTAAAAAATGGACCACAAGGATATAATTGTCCATTTATGTGAAAATACGGACTGCGTACAGTAAAACACGGACTACAAATAGCAGCCGCTTTTTTTTGTTTAGGAAAAGAGGATTCGGGCAGCTACCCAGACGCGTGGGAACACGAGCGGGGAGCCCCCTTCCCTTTTCCAAGTCATTTTTTTGGGTGGGGTCATATGCCACATGGCACCCCACCATTTGTTATTAAGTTCTCAGATTGATTTGAGAGATTAACATTTCAGACCAATAGTCAAATTGTGATTTAATGGTCAATTCCCAAACTTGCATGACTTTTACTAACATAGGAAAAAAGATCGTCTATTGAAATGGCGATTTAGCTTTTGACATCATCATCGTCATTCAAATTTAGCTTTTAAAATAATTTTATTTCACTAATCATCTATATAAGATTAGTCATTTTATGTTATATTTTCAAAATTGCACTAATATGATCGGTTAGACTGGTTGAATTTTGAACCACTCGTCAAAACAGTATAATACAATTTCTATATAATGATTGTTCAATAACAGTTCTATTATAATTTATAACGAATTGAGTGGTTGAATGACATACCATTTAGACTCATGGATTTAACATGTCTGTACGATTTTGAAAATAGTAATTTTATATTACAATATAGATATTATAATTTTTAATAGAATATATTAAATAATAATACTTTAACTGGCATTAAATAATGAAATAAATTATTAAATAATTTTGATCATAACCATGTGTTTTTTTACTTTTGCTTTTTTTTTTTTTTATGAATAAAGAGTATCATTTCATCAAAAGGCATGAAGTACAAACAGTCTAAAAACTTCAAGAACATTACAATGTAGTTTCGGGTCACCATTTACCTTAAAAGAGGGGTCCGGATTACCTTACACTCCTAATAAGCCAAAACTAACTCTATCTTTACAAAATTTCTAACATCACTCTATTGTCTACCCTCCCGTAAGCTATACATTGAGTTTCACTCTTAATTTTTGTAACTAAATTCGAAGCCTTGTTCTCTTTTGCTCCAAAGTATCTTGAACATCTTTCTCCCCATATCGAGCTTACAACATTGCACCATAGAGCCCTTTTCACCAATTTTCTGTCCCTATCCTCAAAGTTGCTGCTAATAAAACTGAGCATATCCTCCCAGGAACTGCTGCTGATTCCATGGAGAGAACACCTGCCAACAGAGACGGAGCTGTGTTATGTTATAGGAGGGCCATGGCACCTATGAAAATAGGAAATTACATCTAGTATAGTGGTTAAAATATTAGATTTGCAAGCAAAGGTTGTGTGTTCAAACCTCAACTCTACAATTGTTTTTTATTTGTTTATTTTTCATATTGTTTATGTAAACTTAGAGAAATGTGAATTATTTATTTAATTCTAGAGAAATGTGAATCTCTTTACTTATCTCACTTTAATTTAATCCTTTTTTTTAACGGTTAATTATTCCTCTTCCCAAACAGTTAATTGTTCATTTTCCCAAAACAGTTAATTAAACATGAACATTAATTTATTCCTTTTTCCAAATAGTTTTTTAATCTTTTTCATTTTCAATTATTGTAATTAAAACCCTAGCCTCCTTTTAGTATTTAACCACCATCAGTTAACTTCATTCGTTCATGCTGTTTTTAGTCGCTTGCTCTATTTTCCATCAACGTTCTTATACTAAGCTACTATTGCAAAATTTTGATTTCTACAATGTCTTCTAGTGAATGTGATAGGTTGGGTGAAACCTCTGACTCTATCAATACTTTGTTAACTCCCGCTTCTGTGCCTACTAGACAAGGTAATAATACTATTTTTTGCTTTTTTAAAAGTGATTATATGATTATATACACTACTTCTTAATAATGTGATAGCCAATTGAATATGAATTGTTTTACATCATTGTTCATATTATTGTTGACGTTTTGTATGTGGTTAATGAATAAATATTAATGCATATGTTAAACTAGCTTTTTGCCCGCCCGTTGGCGGGCTTGAGTAAAACAACATTTTATTAAAAAAATAGGCTCTTCTATTCATAATCTATACCACTTTGATTTCAATATCACTTACTTCGTTAAATTCACATAATTATTATGTTAACTCCGAGTAATACTTAATGTATACCTAGTCATTCAAATTAAACCTATTGCAAAGGTCACCAACTATTCATAAAATTAATTGTAAGAATTTTTTTTATGAGATTAGTTTTAGATGATTTTTTTTTGAAGAATCAATAGAATATTATCAAAATAAAGGAAAAACTATTTATAATAAAAAATAATGTTATTAAGAAATATATTTTGCAAATATGAGATAATATATTTACTATTTTGACAATATCTGCAAATGTGTTATGTTAGATTATTATTCTCGATCATGTTCTATTATGTAATGTAACATTACAATAAAAGTTTATGTCATAGCATTAATGAATATGAATGTATAATTATGTAACAAAGATGATGACATTAATACATAATATAATTATCATACATGGAGTTTCACGTGTGGTATGGAAACATTCACTACAACAAAATTAGTCTATAGTCGGGGGCTGACCAATAATGGTGGGGGGTCAATAGCCTCTGACAAATATAGTCTGAGGCTATTTTGTCTGGAGCTAGACACCAGACAATAACACAAAATAATCGGGGGCCATTTAGACAGGGGCAACGCCCCCTACAATATTTAGTCAGGTGTGCCGCCCCTGATTAAATGGCCCCCAACTAAATTAGTCGGGGGTGATGCCCCAGACTATTCTTCGGTTTGGTTAACTCCTAAACCAAACCAGTTGGAAGTTTGTTAGGAGCGTGGCCCCCGACAAATTTTGTCAGATGCCTCTTCCCTCGACAAATGTAGGTTTGTTAGGGATACTTTAGTGGGTTGCTAGACTTAAAATATGGGGGCAAGGCCCCTGGCTAAATTAAATAGGGGGCATTGCTCCCATCTATTTTCAGTTTTGCCCCCATATGATGTTATTGGTGTATTGATTGAATCTATTCGAGTATGTTGAAAATAGATTAATGCACGTGTTGCTAGTGAACATTTTTTTATCTCAATATTTTTTTATTTTTTATCTCAATTCTTTGATCTCAATTTGATCAGACGCCACATTATTTTTTCATTTCTTACACATATGTGTACATAATAATAAAAATTCTAATAAATATACATCGTAGTTGATGTGCTAGTTTGTGAAATTAACAATAACATTGATAACCAATCAAAAAAACTATAACATTGATAACAATTATAAAAAATCCATAAGAATGAAAAAGAATAGTCATAAAAAATCAGATAAATGAATAGATTTGACAATGGTTTGATTTGGATCCAAATAGTTGATATCCCTTTCCCACTTATTGTATTTTTTGGTTCGGATAATAGCCATCCTAAATTTCCTTTTTTATTAAATTTCAAGAGTTGGAAGGTTGTTCTAGGTGGGACTATTAAAAGCCATCATGAACCACTTTTAGAGTAGAGTAGTTAGCTAACCAATTTATAGTTCTTAATTCTCAATCTGGATCAGTAAATCGATTGTTAATTTGCTAAGCCAACTAGACCGATCGTAGCGGAATTTACTACTATGAGAAAATAATACTAATTTAAATTTTATAATTTTTTACATATCAAATATAAAATAAATTTATATATTATATGATACTTAATTATAATTAATAAATGTGTATTCTTGTTATAATTGATAAATTATGATAATTTTTCTCTTAAGCCCAATATTCTAAATAAAAATCAAGAACTAAGACTGAAATTTATATATATATTAATAGAAATTTATTTATTAATAATATTTAATTGATGTTTTAATACTACTTAAATTAATATTTCAAAATCATATTATGGAAATAATATATTTTAATCTATTTAGGATTATATTATATAATTTTAATTTTTATCCTTAAGATAATGTGATATTAATAATAAAAAAATTAATTATGATAATATTTAATAATATAAGCATTAAAATTTTCTGTAAGAGAGTCAAACAAACAAAATGTATTTGGGATAATTTCAACAGAAATTAAATGAAATAAAACACTAACGACCAAATTTTGTAGTAAGAATATACCTAGTGTACTCATATAGAGTATGCATAAACCCAAAATAATAAATTTCAATGACTAAGATTGTATTTTTTTTAATAGGTCTAACAAAGTTCATAATAACATGTATTATAAAAGTACACTAACAAAATTTACAATGAATATGATTAAATTTCTTATAATATTGGGTCCAAAATTTATGATGGATGAAGTATAATTGAGAAATTATAAGTAGTTTCTATGTACATGGAGTGAAAACGGGAGAAAAATGATTGACGTAGAGATTATTCAATTAATTACATAAATGTTTCCCAGACTTTCTTGAAACAATTTTGCCTGATTTATTTTAGGTGCTTATGGCTAACAGTTTGTAATGGACATAGAGCGGGTAATGATATTTATTGTTCAATATATCCTAACACACCTTCTTTTGGACTCTCATTCAACTACAAATTAAAATTTAGGATTAAGTTAGGTGAATAATAATTAACTTTTAGAGAATCATTATCAAACTAACTAAAGATGATATTATTCAATAAAAAAATAATCGGTTTTAAACCATGATATTGATGAAGATAATTGTAAAATTTAATCCTCTTATTTTTATATATTATTCTATTGATTGAATAATTCACATTTAAGCTCGTTAAAATGTTCCTTAAATGAATCAATTTTGGTTGATGAAACTAATTCAATATTTATAAATAAAAAATATTAGGAACAATATGATAAAAAAATTGTGGTAAAAGAAAATTTTAAAGTATTTCACGTGGTTTATGATAAATAAATAAACTTAATATACTCTTGTTAATTATAAATAGTTACAGGAATGCATTTCAATATTTCATGAAACCCACAACTTTTTTTAATTTTGATATTATTCTTTACAGGCGTTGTAAATAATTAAATGAAAACTAAGTTTTCTTTAAAACTTGTTTAAGAACATGGGTTTCCCACTTTCTAAGGTAATTTAATACCTTAATTATTATTTTAAGTCAAATAATACCTTAATTGTTAAGTGAGGGAAAAAAAAGGAAGAAAATTTGTAATTGGTTGGGTAGCTACATTTAAGAAGAGAAGGAATAAAAGGGGTCTCTTTTATATTCCTATATATATTATTTTTTTTTAAAGAATATATATATTATAATAGATCATAGAAATTGGAATTGTTATCATGTTGTAGGATTGTTATTTTTTATTATGATTTTGTGTTTTTATTAGAAATCAAGGAGATCAAACAAATAAAACTTGATTCATATTTTTCAAAATCAGTTAAGCCATGAATTGACTGTCATTCAATAGAAGAAGAGGAAAAGGACGAGCAAGTTAGTGGGTTATTCACTTCAATAGACGAGGAACCTCCATTCAGATCGGTAAATCCAACAACAAATGTCTCTACTTTTGAAAATCTAGATATGAATTCTAGAGTTGAAACCCATCATTTGCTTTGGTAGAAAGAGATCATGGGCTACATGAACCGATATGGACATACCCACATAACAAACGAGATGAAATAAAACGTGCCTACTTGAGAGTCGGCCCTCAACAAGTTCGACTTCCAGATTTTCCTAAATCTGGACCAACTAATCATCTTCAAAGCTATCAAACTTCATGGTACTATGAGTTTGATTGGCTTGAATATTCAGAATCGAAGGACGTTGCATATTGTCTTTATTGCTATTTGTTTTTTGAGAATCCAAGAGCTAAATTTTGCCAGGTTGCATTTACAAGTGAAGGATTTCGAAGTTAGAAGAAGGTTAAAAGCGAAGTCAATTGTTCTTTCCTTGGACATATGGGAAAAACTCTTTTCACTATAATGCATCAATCAAAGCATATTGACAAGATTATACAGAAACAAACTTCAGAAGAAATAAAGAAGAATATAGTCAGCGTGAATGCTTCACTTGGTGCTGCTCGTTGGCTAACACTTCAAGGGCTTTCTTTTAGAGGTAACGACGAGGGTACTAGTTCAAAGAATCATGGAAATTTCATTGAGTTGCTCCAATATACAACTTTTTTATAATGAAGAGGTGGCAAGTGTTATTTTAGAGAATGCGCCAAAGAATGCAAAGTACACCTCACCTGACATTCAAAAGGAAATTGTACATGTTTTAGCTGAGATGGTAAGAAGGAAAATATTTGAAGAAGTTGGAGATTACAAATTTTCAATCATCGTAGATGAGGTTAGTGATGAAAGTAAGAAAGAACAAATGGCTATTTTTCTTTGCTTTGTTGATATTAATAAATTAATACAATATCGCTTATTTGATGTTGTTCATGTGAGAGATACAACATCAATGACTTTATATTCATCAATTTGTTCAACTCTTTCTTCCTATAAGTTTGCCATTCAAAATATTCGGGGACAAGGATATGATGGAGCAAGTAACATGCGCGGTGAATGGAATGGATTAAAAGCATTATTTTTGAAGGATCATCCTCAAGCATATTACATACATTGTATGGCTCATCGTCTTCAACTAGCATTGATGGCATCAGCTAAAGAGGTACATTTTGTGCACGAGTTTTTCCTGAACTTATCATTGATAGTTAATGCTGTTACGGGTTCTTGTAAGCGTAATGATGAGTTTAAAGCTGCTCAGGCAAATGAGATTGCAGGTAAAATAGCATTGGATGAACTCGAATCAGGAACAGGTTCAAATCAGATTGGTACTTTGCAACGAGCTTGTGATACTCGTTGGAGTTCACATTTGAATTATATATCTAGTCTTATCCGTCTATAAGATTCAACTTACACTGTGCTTGAGTACATAAAAAAGGTTGGTTCTGGATACAAAACCAAAGGAGATGCCAGTGTAGCTTTAAATGGCGCTTTTGATGAAGGAAATTCTGGGCATAACAGATACACTTTGTCAAGCTTTACAGTTGAAGACTCAAGACATTGTAAAGGCAATGAGTTTGGTGGCATCTACAAAATATCTCTTGAATAAACTTATAGATCAAGATTGAGATTCTTTCTTCGCAAATGTCTTTGGAGTTTTGCAAAACTTATGAAATTGAGGTTCCAAATCTTAATGCTCCACATGTTGAAGGTAGATCTACCCGCCAACAAAATTGTGTGACAAATGAGCATTACTATCATTTTGATGTCTTTAACACCATTATAGATTACCAGACCGAAGAAATACGCTCAAGGTTTGATGAAAAAGTGACTGAACTTTTGAAGCTTAGCTCATGTTTGGATCCTTCAGATGGATATAAAGCCTTTGACGTCGAAGCTATTCACAGCCTAGCAAAAAAGTATTATCCTCTTGATTTTTCTTAACGAGAAATAGAGATATTGGACTTTCAGTTGAGACTTTTCAAGGTTGATGTTTCCACTAACCCTTCTTTGAAGAAGTTATCATCTCTTGCTGGGATTTGTCGTGGGTTGATGGAGACAGGAAAATCAAGCTAATTTTATCTTGTGGACAGACTTATTCGTCTTGTTTTGACTCTTCCAGACTCTACTGCCATAGTGAACGCGTATTTTCGGCGATGAAGATAATGAAGACTAGACTACGCAACAAAATGTGCGATGACTTTCTAGCTGATAGTTTAATCATATATGTTGAGCATGATATATCAGAAAGTTTTAGTTTAGATTCGATTTTGAATGATTTTAATGTTAAAGAACGCGGTGTACGATTAAAATAATAATATCATTTTGATTTTTTATTAAAAAAATTGGTTGGCCCCTACAACGAAATATTCTTGGCTTCGTCACTACCTACCAAAATTTCCACGGAAAAGGGGTATGACCAATACACATGAGTTCTGGCATCAACCCCTTCTGAACATAATAGGCAGCCTAAGTCCACCGAGAGACCCCACTTCACCATATCAACCTTCCAAATCTCCCTTCCATTGATTAGCAGCCAAGACATAAAACTGTTCTTTGGGATAATTAACCCATTCCAGATTGCATCATGCCAGAAAACAAAATTTGCCTTGGGCCTTAGAGTATCCTAAACTACTGAAAGGTCAAACTTCTCCATGTGAATTCCTTTCCAAGTCACCCCTGCACTGTCAATGCAAAGATAATCTTTAACCAAGGCTCTCATTTTTCAGAACTCTCCTCCATGTCCATGAGCCTAAAGAGCACTTTAAATCCCATGACTAGTTCTTGATTCTATACTTACAAATCCAAGCAAGCCACAAAGAACCGTTTCTTGAAAAAAGATTCCAAAGATACCTCACCGTACTTGCAGAATTCCAAGAGTAGAAGTCTCTCAATCCTGCACCACCCTCGGGTTGGCGCTAAATGTTTCCAAGCAACCTTACTTCTCCCTCCTTCAGTTTTCCCCCAAAGGATCCGATTGCAGAGCAACTCTATTTCTTTCAGAATAAACTTGGGGAGGAGAAACACACTCATCCAAAATTGGAGCACACCACATATCACAGATTGAATAAGCTGCAACTTACCTGCATAGGAAAGGCAACAAGCTTTCCAATTTGTAATCCGCCCTGCAATTCTGTCAACAAGGCTTTTGCAGTCTTCTCTCTTAAGTTTACCTGCACACATAGGCACCACTAGGTACTTGAATGGCAAGGAGCCCTTAACAAAACCGGAGACCCGAATCACGACTTCAGCTTTCTGATCCTCCACCTCAGCCATATAGATTTTATGACTTTTGCTTTGATAATAACAAAAGTCATAAAATAGAAAAGTGCATGTGTCGCTAATGTGAATGGCGATGATGATGTGAGTAGCTAAATCGCCATTTCAATAAGCGATGTTTTTTTCAGCAAAAATCACCCTAGTTGGGAATTGACCATTAGATTACCCTATTTTGAGAATTGAATTTTCATATTACGTACATAGATTGGAAAAACTCTAAAAGTCCAATTTCCTCGTACTAACTAAGTTTGTGTGCATGCTTGGCTACTCTACTTACGAGGGTTTTATAGTTTTGTATATAATATTGCGTAACAATGTATCATTGGTGGCACATTTGTTATAATATGTCAAAATTTAGTCAATGGTGACACATGGTCAACGTCGGCGCTGGTCGTGTTCCGTCGTTAGTGGTCGGATGACCTAACTATGCTCGTTTTAGCTTCCCCGTGTCATTGGCTTGGTGAAGTTCGCCAAAGTTCTCCTCTCGTTATCCATTTTAAATATTGCTACCGAACTTAGGCTTACAGAGCATGGAAAAAGGTGAATTCAACTCTAAATAATGCAAAAGAAACAATCAAGATTAACAAATGTGATATGAATGAGAATGTAAAGGCTTGGACAAGTTCCCCCCATCAACCAAGTTAATGAGAATATAATGGACGAAACTCGAGATCATGCACTGCGACCGATGAGACACGCTAAACAAAGGTCCTAGGACTCTCTCGGGACCCTAAAACAACGGCTAAGCAGAAACCAATAGACTCTTTTCACTAATTAGCCAAATACAAGTCGCATGTCAAGTGTTCAATGAAACCCTCAAAGAATTTTCACCCAAAACGAACCTAACGTCACCCC
Source organism: Linum lewisii (assembly GCA_034768395.1). Taxonomy (NCBI): domain Eukaryota; kingdom Viridiplantae; phylum Streptophyta; class Magnoliopsida; order Malpighiales; family Linaceae; genus Linum; species Linum lewisii. The sequence continues at coordinate 41,476,382 of CM068304.1, read as the reverse complement.
TCTCTCATGTGTAATGATCAATGAGACATCTAATGCCTAGCTGGCTAGCATTATGGAATAACCACCCTTTCGGGACAATTAAAACCAAGCAACAAAACCAAAATCAAGCAAACATTCAACCATGACAAAGTTTCAATGAAGAACAAGAGTAAAACTAGCATAACATAAATCAACAAGCATTCATCTCATCCAACACACCAAACCTTAGTCAATTTGTCAGTCCTCCTAGGATTCCACAAGTCTACCCATGGGAGGGCTTAGTTAAACATCACAAGAAAAGGGAAGAAACAACCTAGAATGAAGATTGGTGGCACTGCTCTTTACTCCAAGGTGCGTGGTAAGATTGATGGATGATGATAGGAGGTGATAGGAGAGTGCTAAAGGATGGTGGAGAACCCTCTTGTTCATTAAAAATTGCGTCTTAGAAGACCCAAAGTCTAACTCCCCTTTAAAATGGTTGAAAACTGTAATTTACAGGTGCATGCATGTGGCGGCTCGCCCAAACATTGAAATTAGGTGCTTATGGGTTTTTGGGGTGGTGGCGTGCCCAAACTCAATTTCAATGATGCTACGGGTTTCTGAACGGCCGGCGCGCTAGGCTACACTTCCGGTTGCTGAAAACCCACTCCTTTGTGTTTCGATCATAACTCTGTTAACGTGTATACGGCTAGGGTTAGTTTTGGTATTTCACCAACCTCAAGCCAACCCTATTTATACTACTGTAACCTAGCCGCCATGAGAAATTCTGGAATCCTCTCTTCCGCCTCCCTTTGATAATAATAAACTCTCTCTTCTTCCCGTGGACTACTCGATCATTCTGATCGGAAACCACGTTAAAACTCGTTTCTCGTTATCTTCTTCGTGTGCTTTTATCGTATTCAACATGGTATCAGAGCCTTCCAATCAAGCTTACTCCGACTCGGTGGGCGTTCGCTTCAATGGCAAAAACTATGCCTTGTGGGAATTTTCGTTCCAAACTTTCATTCAAGGAAAACGTCTCCTTGCTTACCTTGACGGTTCCTGTGTCAAACCATCTGTACCGACTCCTGTTGCTGCCGAACCTTCCAAAGACAAAGAAACGACGACGGATGTCTCCGCTGATCCTCTCTTGACGTGGCAAGTAAATAATGCCCGGGTGATGTCGTATCTCATCGGGTCCGTTGAATCGGGGATTGCCCTAACTCTCCGATCTTTTCCTTCTGCCGCAGCCGCTTGGAGTCATCTGAAAAAGACGTATTCACACGTCAATACGTCTCGATATTTTGACCTAGAGTTTGCTCTCGCAAATCTCTCTCAAGGCGAACTCTCCATCAATGATTATCATCTTGCTGCAACCCAACTGTGGACTGAAATTGATTTATTGTCCAGCTCTTTACTAATTGGTGGTGCAAATTCTGAGTTTCTAAAGGATCGTCAACGTAGCCGCAGCCTTCAGTTCTTGATGCGGCTTCGTCCCGAGTTCGAGTTGGTTCGATCTCGTCTTATTGCTGAAGACAAGACTGATATGGATACTATCTTGGCTGAATTAGTTCGTGCTGAAACGAGATTTATCACTCAAACTCGTCTAGATGGTCAACAACCCTCTCCGGGATCTGTCTTTGCCGTAGGAAAGCCTTGACCTCGGTTCGTGCCTTGCAATCACTCCTCTCCCCCTGTAAGTCAAGCAACAACTCAGCCTTCATCTAATAGTTCAATCACGTGCACTTTTTGTAATGAGATTGGTCACCCTCAAGCTTTATGCCGGAAAAGGAATATGTGCAATTACTGTAAGCGCATCGGACATATTATTTCTGAGTGTCGGGCAAAGGGTAAACGTCCGTTTAATCCTTCCGGTAATCGTGGCTTCACTAGTTATGCTACGCAACCTTCTGATACAACTTCACAGCTGGATACGAGTTCTATTGCCTCTACTCATGATTCTGGTGCCAATCTTACTCAACTAATTCAATCGGAGCTAGCACGAGCTCTTCCACAGGCCCTCTCTACAGCTTTTACAATGCTTGGTCTTTCAGGTACTTCTTTTACTCGTCCGTGGTTTCTAGATTCGGCTGCCTTCAATCATATGTCTGGGGATGCTTCCTTGTTCAGTTCATATACCCCTGTGTCACGTCGTTCTCTTGAGGTTGGTGAAATACCAAAACTAACCCTAGTCGTATACACGTTAACATTATGGCTACTCCTCGACAACCACACTATTCTGCTGTACTCCGTATTCTCCGTTATTTACAGGTACACGCGATACTGGCTTGTTTTTTCCTTGTTCTGGTGACTACAAAGTTTCGGCCTATGCAGATGCTGATTATGCTGGTTGCATTGACACTCGTCGGTCCACTTCTGGATGGTGTGTCCAATTTGGTGATGCGTTTATCTCATGGCGTTGTAAGAAGCAGGATAAAGTTTCCAAGTCTTCTACAGAAGCAGAATATTGATCGATGTCAGAAGTCTGTTCTGAAGTTGTCTGGTTGGTTCGACTCCTTGGTGAGCTTGGGGTTTCGGTTCCCCGTCCACTTCATCTTTTTGGGGACAACACTAGTGCTATTCAGATTGCGACTAATCCAGTGCTTCATGATCGCACCAAACACATTGAAACTCATGTTCATTACATACGTGACTTGGTGAATGAAGGCGAAATCAAGCTCTTCTATGTCACTTCGGAAGAACAAACTGCAGATCTCTTAACGAAGGCGGTCTCGACTAGTAGACATTGGTTTCTGTCGGGCAAATTGATGCTTCGAAGTCGCCATCAATTTGAGGGGGGATGTTAACGTGTATACGGCTAGGGTTAGTTTTGGTATTTCACCAACCTCAAGCCAACCCTATTTATACTACTGTAACCTAGCCGCCATGAGAAATTCTGGAATCCTCTCTTCCGCCTCCCTTTGATAATAATAAACTCTCTCTTCTTCCGTGGACTACTCGATCATTCTGATCGAAAACCACGTTAAAACTCGTTTCTCGTTATCTTCTTCGTGTGCTTTTATCGTATTCAACAAACTCGAGAATCCAAACTCCGATTCAATCACTGTTAGAACAAGTGCTTTCGTAATTACACCCTCTTTCATCGTGTGACCCGATAGTACATTGTAAATACATAAAAAAATCATGAAAAATGGAGGTCCAAGGAGGACATTAAAGAGAAGTAACCACTATTTAGCACAAAACCAACGAAAGAGGACACAAATAATCAAAAACCGCATAACAAAACATGTCCAATATGGGAAAATAAAAGGTAGTTTTCTCGTATCATCATGGATACTACGATGATAATGACAACGGGGATCGCTTCAATTACCAAGATGACATTCGTGGCCTAAACCACATGAAAGAGAAATTGATGATGCTAATTTGGAGGAACGGATTGACAACAAAAATCGGTAACAAAGATTGGCAATAGAGAAGCAACGAGGATTGGCAACAGAGTGGCAATGGAGATGATAACAGACGAAACAATACGCCTCATATTCACAGAAAGAGACGAAAGGTAACTCGTCCACACTCATCATCCATTTGGCTGGCATATCACTGACAGAGATAAACAAAAACATAAAAGCACAAACAGACAGGGGAAATGAAGTAAGCAAGCGGCATGGATCATCAGATCCCCAATTCACTATTTTACACATATTGATAGTTGATACACAAACATTAACACATACAAGGTAAAGTTAGCGTTGACCATGGCTTGGTCAGGCACAAGCACAAGATTCATCCTGGATAACCATATTTTCATCATCACTCCTGAACAACAAATACCCCAACCCAAGTCCAACCACAATTGCCACAAACACGCCGCCGTTGAACGACATCACCACCAACATCAGCATGTACCCGATCGCAGAATTCAACCCGAATAGCGCAGATCCGCCCACAGTCGCAGCCGACAATTTACAGGACCAGAGGCCACCGCCGCCACCTAACTTCCTCTGGATCAAGGGAACTTGTGCGTCAGGACTAGGATCGGCGGCACCTTTGGAGGCGGAGATCTTGAGGCGCATACGGTGATTCTCAAGGTACTGGTAGAAAGCGGAAGCGAGGAGGCAAACGAGGAGGGAGAGGGAGTAGCCGAGCCATGACTTGGTGTGCCATGAATCGAACAGAATAGTTACCTCACGGCCCCAGTAGAAGGTCATGTGCATCATTTTTGGGAAGGAGGAGTTAGGAATTAGGAAAGAGATGATGATGATGGCTGTGCTTTTGGGAAATTTATGAAAAAAGGGGATTATTAGTTGGAAGAAGCGTAGTACAAAAAATTGGTAAGGATGGAAGTACAGTGTACTCCGTTTGGATTGGCTGACCAAAGTACGTTATTTTGGGTTTTTGGCTACAAATGTGAGGAAGTTTTCAAGCATTTGCTCTATGGAGGAACTAATAAATTTTGCTCCTCGAAAACATCGTCTTTCATTTTTTTTTATTTCTTTTTGGATATTTTTATATTAACAACGCTTAATTTCTGTAGATGTCACCAACTATCGTTTATTAAGAAATATACATTTTTTGTTCCGGAATTTTAGTTTTGATTTTTGTTAATTTTATTTGTTCCTTGCTTTTGGCAGAGAAATCAGCGGAAGGAAGGAGGAGGAGGATATCGGACCTAATATCAGACAAGCATTAGCTGTTAGGAATCCTAACAACGACATATTCGCTGTTAAAATTAATAAAAATCCGCTGTTAGACTAGCGTTTTCTTGTAGTGAAGCATATTCTTTGATTTTGTCTTTGCATTTGCACATACCCAAACCAAGATATTGGTGCCATGAACTTCTCTTATTCTTAGGCCAAATGCTTGGTATTAAGTCCTAGATCGATATATGACTTAATAAATTTTTCTCATGCATACCATCGTGCATTATACGGGCACAAGTGTGCGGCATCCCCACATACTTAATGAGAAAGCCCTCATTCTTATTCAACCAACTACTAAAACCCCCACTTATACAACCCATAACGTCACGACCAGCTTCATTGTTATTTTTGTTTAGTCCTCCCACCTAATGGCAGTTTTTTTTAACGAAGATAGCTCCTGGGGGAGAATCAAGGCAGGGTGTGAGGACTACCGGCAACACCCCTGGGAGATATCTAAGAGCCAGACGTGCCACAGAATGGGCGGCTCTGTTTGCTAACCGGTGTACTGAAAGAAGCTTGAAGCTTGGACTAGAAGCCAATAGACGGTTGATCTCCTAAATGATGATCCCACCATGTGATTTTGTCCCTTCATGATTGCGTATCGCCTTGGAAACCAGCTCTGCATCTCCCTCAAAATCCACCGGGAAAAGGTCTGAAGAAACACACCAAGCAACTGCATCCCTACAAGCCAAGAGTTCAAGGATGAATGGATTCGAAATACTTGGATAAGGTGTCCCTATAACGTGGAGAATGACGGATGTGGCAGAGCGAAGCACCCACCCCGTGGCTCCCCCACGGGGGTCTTGGACCGCTCCATCTACATTTATTTTTAGACGATGATGAAAAGGGGGTGCCATGGATGATCGAGGTGGGCAGGGAGCAAGCGGGGTAGGGAGGATCACGGTGGAAGGTGGCAGAACAGGGGAAGTTCGGAGAGGTGCGAGGCAAACTGCCGGAAAAGGGCTTCAATTAAAAATTGGGCACGATTGAAGACCACATGATTCCTCCCCTTCTAGATCCTCCACCATGCAAGAATCCAAACTGATGCAAGGTGTGGTTGGTGCTGCTGGATGGATCTCCAACAGATTACGAAATGTGTGTTGACGAAAGTTGGCGGCGTCATTCGGGGCATCCTGTAAAATGCAAGAGAAACCAGACATTCAAATAACAAATGCTCCAACGATTCCTCTGCTGCATGGAAGACTGGACAAGTTGGTGATACATCCATGCCTCGGAGGTTTAAACATTCCATAGTCGGGATAATCCTGTGAAGCATTTTCAAAATGAAGAATCTAAACTTCGGTTGGATCTGGATCTCCCAGGATGACAGCCATAGGGGAGCATCTTGGACATTGACAGTATCTTTCCGCGGTTTGTTAGGGTTTTTTAATCGGTACGCCAAGGTAGCCCGAGGACGTGGCATAAACCCTTGAACCACAAAAATTCCACAATAGGGAGTCAGGGTATGGAGTCAAGGGTAGGGGTATTTGGAGTATATCGGAGACTGATTACTCAGTAAAATGTGCCCGGAGCAGACCTCTATCCCATCGCCCATCCACAATGAAGCCGACAATGGATATTCAACCGATGTAAGGGCCACAGTACAGTAAAGTTGGAATGGTTGGAAGATCTGATGGGATCCAGTTTACCTTTAATGGGTGAAGAAGGAAACCATACCCGATTTTCCAACGAAGCCCCTTTCTCAGTAAGTCAAGGCCATGCAGAATACTCTGAAATCCATGCGAGGGGCGAGCGCCCACACGTGCTTGTAGGAGTGTTTTTCCGTCATAATATTTAGCTCGGAGCACCCTAGAAAGAAGTAACTCTAGATTATGAAGGATTCACCAACATTGCTTCGCCAGTAGTGCTTGGTTGAAAAGGATGAAATCTTTGAAATCCAATCCCACTAAATGCTTGGGTAATGATAGGCGAGACCAAGAAATCCAATGTTACTTTTTTAGTTGTTCCAATTTGTCCCCACCAAAAGTTGGCCATGAGGCTATTTAAGCGAATACATAATTGGTCTGGTAAGCGGTAACAGGAAATGGCGTAAACTGGTAGTCCAATAATCACAGATTTTAAGAGTGTGTGGATCCTGCCAGAGAAAGACAATGTCGCTTCCAACTACTCATCCGTAATGAAACCTGATCTTCCAGAAATTGGAAAGTTTCTTGATTTGACCGAAGGACAATACATGGTAATCCGAGATAATGCTGTTTCGGATCAAAAGGCGAGACTCCAAGAGATGACAAATATTCGGTTTGTTTTGTTTGAGGAGTATTTAGACTGAACAGAGCGGCTGATTTGGAAAGATTAACCTTTTGTCCACTCATCGATTGGTAAGTGTGGAGTAGGGCCTTCAGATTTTTAATCGATGTTCTTGTTATTTTTATGAACAAAATTGTATCATAGGCAAACATTAAATGTGAAATCTTTGGACAGCGGCTGTTTAGTCCAATACCGTTGAGAGAGTTCGTACGGATTGCTTGTTGGATAAGCAGGGAGAGACCTTTTGAGCATAAGGCGAAGAGTAGAGGGGAGAGCGGATCTCCTTGTTGAACCCCCCTGGTAGGGGAAAAGAAGTCGTAAGGTGTACCGTTCACCAGGACTTCCATTGTTGCTGATTCTAGGCAAGCATGAAGTAGCGAAATGAATAGGGGTGCAAAACCTAGTGGGTGTAGTAGTGGTAGTAGAAAGGTCCACTCTACCTGGTCATAAGCTTTTTCCATGTCAATTTTCAAAGCCATGTAATGTTGATTTCCAGAGTGACACTTGAAATGGTGAATCAATTCATGTGCCAACAGAATATAATCTGTTATAGATATATTCTTTATGAAACCATTCTGACATGGGTTAACAACATGAGGTAAAATCCTGGAGAGGTGACCAGTTATGATTTTCTAAATTATTTTATAAATGACTGGCACAATCCAATTGGTCGGAGATCCTTCATAGACCCAGGGTCATGAGTTTTGGGGATTAGTGTTATCCAAGTGTGATTTAGAGCGGGCAACATATGATTGGAATGGAAGAAGTCTTCAATGGACCGAGAGACGTCAAGATTTATAATGTGCCAATATTTTTGAAAGAATAAACCAGTGAAGCCGTCCGGCCCGGGGGATTTCGTCGGGCTTATTGCAAAAACCGCCGCACGAATTTCTGATTCAAAAACCTCAGCGAGGAGGGTTGAATTCATCGCATCTGAAATTGTGGGGGTAACATGTAAGGGCCCTAAGTCAACAGTATCGTACGGTATTTCAGCCGTGAACATGTCTGTGTAAAAATCCACTGCCACTTTACCCTTGTCTGATTCTATAAGGACCACTCTACCATCTAGATGTTTGAGGCTGTCAAATGCGTTTTCACTTCTGCCCTGCTTTAACTGAGCGATGAAAAAACTTAGTGTTCCTATCACCCAATAGGAGCCAGTTCGTGCGTTGTTTCTGTTTCCAATATTTTTCTTCTTGGGCCTTGGCTCTTGCCCTGTCGCCTTCTAGATGGCGCACTTCGGTCCAGTCCACTTGTGGTTGAGTAAGGGCGGCTCCTAAGGCGTGGTTCAAATCCTGGAGCCAACGAGCAGAGTTTGAGGTACCTGCCCGAGACCACTCAAAGAGAGCATGACGCATTTGTTTTAATTTATGCATAAGCCTGAATTGCGTCGTGCCTTGGACATTGAAGGAAGGCCAGAAATGATGTACTAACAAGTCCACTTCCGAATTCTCAGCCCATCGACAGTCAAAGTGAAAGAGGTTCTTGAATATGATCGGTGGCACGACCATGGTTAGAAGAATGGGAGCACGGTCAGATTCTATAGGGAGAAGGTGTGTAACCTTGAATTCCGGCCATTGAGCAAGCCATTCATTATTAAACAAGAATCGATCCAAGCGTTCATCAATAACTTCATCCAATTGGCGCCTATTGGATCAGGTGAATGGGTCACCATGGAAACCAATGTCAAGGAGAGTATGATCCGCCATAAAATTCCGCAAAATTTCTAGACGAGCAAAGGAGGGTAGGCGTCCACCTCATTTTTCATTTGCGTGAGTGATACAATTGAAATCACCAAAAACCAAGAGAGGCCCGTCAGGGCCACGTAAGAGATCAGACCTGTTCATTATAGCCTCATTAACTATAAGAGTCGCTGCACTTTAAGCCCCCCTCCCCTCAACAATAATGTTTTATGATCACAGTTGGGGCTATAAAATGGTTGTAAAGCCACAGATGTAACTTCTCATCATCCACCTTGTCATCGTACACGTGTTCTAACTGAGAGGACCCTCTATCATTAGATATTAGAGATATATTGGATTGATTGGCAACAAAATCAGAATCATCACTATCAATGTCACTAAAGTCCCTCTCATCATCACCATCAGCTACTACATGATCCTCGTTCATATATATATATATATGGTGGCGACAACAGCGCTCCCCTCTGTTTGAACCAATCAAGGAGAACCTCATTCGTTTATTTTGGAAGATCTAATCTGAGCCACCCATACATAAATAAATTTTATAATTTTAATAAATAGTAATTGAAATAACTAAAAGGCCACTCAACATTTTTCATATAAATAAATAATTATAAATCTTTATTTTTATGTTCAAATTAATTTTTATCCACGCAAAATTAAATTATGATCATCATAATAACATTAAATACATATTAAATACAATTATTTTGTAACTTGTTAAATCACTTCACCCTTTTCAAATATCCATCCATCTATACTTGAATTGAGTCCAACTCACCAACCCATCTTAATCACCCATACCACCTAAGTGAATGATTTTACTCCAACCAACTCACCCAACTAGTATTCACCTTCTTCTGCAGAGAAAGTAGCAAAATTAATATAATAATTTTGCACACGTAGAAACAACATGGGATGAGGTTGAGAGGTGAAGAAATGATTGGAGAAAAGATAGAGATTGCAGAGAATGGAATTCTAGGGTTTCTTAGTGTTTTGGAAACTCTCATTCTATTGGGTTGCATGAGTGATAAGAGTTGGGTGAGTTGGTTAGAGTAAAAAAATTCACTTAGGTGGTATGGGTTATTAAGATGGGTTGGTGAGCTGGAGTCAATTCAAGTATGGATGAATGGATGTTTGAAAAAGGGTGAAGTAATTTAACAAGTTACAAAATAATTGTACTTAATATGTATTTGATGTTCTTATGATGATCATAATTTAATTTGGAGTGGATAAAACTTAATTTGAACATAAACAGAAAGAGTTATGAGTATTTATTTAATTGAAAAAAGTGTAGTGACCTTTTATTTATTTTAATTATTATTTATTTAAATACTAAAATTAAATTAGTTATGGATGACTCAGATTAGATCTTCCAAAATGAACGAATGAGATTCACCTTGATTGGCTCAAATAGAGGGAGCATCTGGTGCTCCGGGAGCGCTGTAGTCGTTTCCATATCTACAAACATATATAAGCATTTTAGCTTTTTTCCTATTGCCACCTAGGATTCTCCATGCTTCTCCTTAATTGTAGGAAAGTAGCCAATCAATGAAATTTATATAATTTATTATGAATAAAAATATTCTTTTAATAAATGTGATAATTTCTTAGCCATTATGAGACTCGAACCCACAACCTCAAAGATAAAAGCATTGCACTTTGCCAGCTAAGCTAGACAAACTTACTTATAATTACATTAAAACGTTAAACCACATTGCTCCTTGATATTTTATCGTACAAATTGAAACACATTTCACCCTTAACGGTTTGCACATTCATTAATTATATGATAACCAATAGTTTATTGTAGAAATACACTAATAAGTTGAATATATAGTAGAGTGAATGAAATTATAATAATAATTTATTCATATAGTTTATTCTCATATGATGATACTTTTTTTTTTAATTGGCTCCGTGTTTTTTAATAATCGGGCTTTGACACTCTGTGTAGAATAATTAAATCATTATATTGAATAATGTATTTGCTCATGCTAATTTTTAATAAACATTCAAGCTAACTAAGTCGTTGATTAATTTGGTCAATATCAAGTTGCATATAGTTTAAAATTTTACGAATATTTAAGAGAAGTATTTTTCAATTAATATATCTATTGAACTATAAGAAACTCAAGAAATAAAGTTGTACCTCTCACTCAAAAAAAAAAAAAAAAGTTGTACCTCAGTAACATCAATAGTGAGTGCGGTCATGAATGTATAAGACTATGAGTAATGAGATCGTAAGTAAAACGGGTTACATGTCATCACGACTAACAAATTCAGAGTACTGATTGAGTTGACTTAGTTTGAATTGGACATATTCATTAAACTTAAATGCATTCATATAACACGATCCTTATTTTAAAATTCTTTAAAGTTATAACAAGTCAATTGATGTTTCATTTTTATTATGTTTAACTATTCCACAAAATAATATTTTTACAGTGATTGTTTCTTCAGTCTTGACTTTATTTGTTTGCAAATGTTTCGAGAAAGTTGCAATTTTGTTTTCCATTTCTCTTGAACTTACTTTTGTTGATAAATTATGTGAAGACCTCTAAGTTTGGTAAGACATAGCTTAATTTGATCAAGGATTAAACTGCATAATTTTAAAAAATATTAATATTAAAGAGAATTAGTTTCAATTAATATATTTATTGGGCTAGAGAAAACTTTAGAAATAAGGTTGTACATTAGTAAGATCAATGGCGACTGAGGTAATGAGTGTATTGTAAGTAAAACGGGTTACATGTCATTAACTATTAACAAATCGAGAGTATTTATCAAGTTGAGTTAGTTTGAATTGGGCATATTCATTAAACCTAAATACATTCATATAACATTATATTTATTTTCAAATTTTTAAATTTTTAACGGGCCAATATAATCGAGGTTTCATTTTCCTTATGTTTAACTATTCATCAAAATATATTTTTTATAATGATGATTTCTTTAGTCTCGACTTTATTTGTTTGAAATGCTTCAAGAAAGTTATAATTTTATTTTTCATTTGTCTTGAACTAACTTTGCATGATAAATTATTTGAATGACTCCAAGTTTGGTAAGTCATTAATTAAATTGATCAAGGTTCAAGCTGCATAAATTTTAAAAATTTATGAATATTTAAGAGAATTATTATTTTAATTAATATATTTATTAATATAGAAAGTAATAAAATAAGATTCGACCTTAATGATGAGTGAGGTCATGAGTGTATAAGAGTATGAGTAATGAGATCGTAAGTAAAACGGGTTACATGTCATCAACTACTAACAAATTTAGAGTATTGACTAAGTCTACTTAGTTTGAATTGGACATATCCATTAAACCTAAATGCATTCATATAACATGATCCTTATTTTCAAATTCTTTTAAGTTATAACGGGTTGATGTTTCATATTTATTATGTTTAACTATTCCTCAAAATAATATTTTTGCAGTGATTGTTTCTTTAGTCTCGACTTTATTTGTTAGCAAATGCTTCGAGAAAGTTGCAATTTTGTTTTCCATTTCTCTTGAAGTAACTTTAGTTGATAAATTATGTGAATAACTCCAAGTTTGGTAAGTCATTAATTAATTTGATCAAGGATTAAACTGCATAAATTTTAAAATTATATGAATATAAAAGAGAATTATTTTTCAAGTAATATATTTATTGGGCTAGAGAAAAATGTAAAAAAATAAGGTTATATCGTAAGTAAAACAGGTTACATGTCATTAACTATTAACAAATCGAGAGTATATATCGAGTTGAATTAGTTTGAATTGGGCATAACCTAAATACATTCATAGAAACATTATATTTACTTTTAGTTTTTTTTAAAGTTTTAACGGGCCAATATAATCAAGGTTTCATTTTCATTATGTGTAACTATTCATCAAATTTTTTTTTTTACAATGATGATTTCTTTAGTCTCAAATTTATTTGTTTGAAATGCTCTGAGAAAGTTATAATTGTATTTTTCATTTGTCTTGAACTAACTTTTGTTGATAAATTATTTGAAGTACTCCAAGTTTGGTAAGAAATTAATTAATTGAATCAAGATTCAAGCTGCATAAATTTTAAAAATATATGAATATTGAAGAGAATTATTTTTTAATTAATATATTTATTAATATAGAGAAAACAGAAGAAATAATGTTTGACCTTAATGGTGAGAGAGGGCATGAGTGTATAAGAGTTTGAGTCATAGGATCGCAAGTAAAATGAGTTACATGTCATTAACTATTACAAAATTGAGAGTATTGATCGAGTTGAGTTAGTTTAAATTGGGCATATTCATGAAGCCTAAATACATTCATATAACATGATTCTTATTTTTCAAATTCATTTAAGTTTTAAAAGGCCAATTGAGGTTTCAATTTTCATTATGTTCAATTATTCCTAAAAATTTTTACAATGGTAGATTATTTAGTCTCGACATTATTCGTTTTGCAAATGCTTCGAGAGAGTTGCAATTTTTTTTTTCATTTTTCTTGAATTGGATTTGTTGGTAAATTATTTGAAGGACTCAAAATGTTCATTAATTAATTTGATAAAGGATCAAGCTACAAAAATTTTAAAAAATCATGCGCATTTAAGAGAATTATTTTTAATTAATATTTATTAATCTAGAGAAAACTGAAAAAATAAGGTTGTATCTTAGTAAGATCAAGGCTTAATGTTCTCATACAGCATGACCTTTTGGCTTATTACACGAATGTCGTCCACCTATTAAGTATTACAATATTAGCACGAGCTACGTATTCCATTTACCTAAATAACATTCCGTCCATTTTTTGCCGAAATAGTGACAGCTGGCTTAACGCCGTTTGATGACTACGACTGTCGATGAGGTGGCATTACACGTGGCGCCACGTCACCGCCCACCAATTTTTTTTGTTTGACTTTTCTTCAAAACTTTCCAGGACTAATCCTCCATTTTTTTTTTTTTGCCTTTTTCTCAATCTCCCCCCGCTTTTCCTTCCATTGTTATCTCCTTCTCTCTCCAAGCTCCATCTTCATCTTCTTCATCTTCTTCAGCTATCATGAATCCTAAAATTTTGTAATAACCAAATTCCTCCTTTCTTCTCTCCCTCGGATCTATTGCCTCCTTCAACTTCTTCTCGCTCTTACAATCAATCGTCCGCAATGGTGTCGTCAGGCGGGAGCTCTGGATCGAAAGAAGGATTCAAACGTACCTGGGGATTGAAAGGACAGATGGTGGAGTGCAAACACCAACGTCAAGCAGTCGTCAAAGTGGCTGGTACCCCCAAGAATATGGGTCGGTCGTTCTATCGGTGCCCCCTTTGGAAAGATCGAAACGCCGATTGTGGGTTTTTCATGTGGATTGATGAAAGCTCGCAGGGGTACGAAGGGGCTTCCATGGCTGAGAGTTGTACAGCATACCACGGACTGTCTGCAAAACATAGAAGCTCTGAGATTGCTCTGGCTGAGTCCGTCCAGATTATAGAGTCTTTCCAACGACAGTTTGACGAAAAAGCTTCAACTGTCGATAAACTTAGTGAAGAAATTAGGGTTTTGAGGCTAAGTGTGGTCGGATTAGAAACCAAAATAGGCTATGTGATAGTCTGTATGTGTTTGCAATTGCTGTTCGTAGCTGTTATATTCAGGTACATGTAATCGAGATGAAATCAAGATGTAGTTTTCTAACATTCAATACCAATGGCATCCATTGTATTATAGATGAAGCAGATAGTTGCAGTACAAACCCCCAAAAACTCCATATTGGTATCCAATGTAGCATATGTGAAGCACAGTTTGCTTAACCAAAATAAACAACAATCAGTTCCAAAAGGACTATAAGCCAGCAATGTTACAATAAACAACATAGACCCCAAAATAGACTAGATGCTTTCTGGACTTAGACCCCAAAATATCATTCCCAAGTTCGTAGATGATCCACACACAGCACTGTCTGTCGCTTGGTGCATATAACCCAGCTATGTATCATTGTGTTGGCTGTGTAGCCGGTGGTGGGTCTGGTTGGGAGCCCCCAATGTAGTCATCCACAACTGGTGACCTTGATGCATTCAACCCCGTAGGTGGCCCCTGCCACAGTGAACAGATCGACGTTAGAAGCGTCTAACACAACACAAAATTGTAAGTATCGCTTAGCTCACTCACCCTGTAGTACATATTTCCAGTTGAGGGATTTGTGTACACCCCCACACCATGCATAGCTGTCCTCATTTCATTGTTTTGCTGCATTCGGTTGGTCCTTTGATCGATCACAGCCTACCCATATCAGAAACCAAGCATATATCACAAACCAAACAGGTGTTAAGCTAGACATAATCAGTTTTTGGATAGAGAGGGTTATGGTACTTACTTCAACTCCACAGTTTCGGAAGCAACTACGTGCATTATGTCCATTCGAACCACAGTTTCCACAAGTTACTACCTTTCTCCTCCGAGGGGCAAGTACAGAAGGACCATCAGCCTCGGCTCGTCTAGTCCGACGTGGTCTAGCCCTTGGTTGCTCCACATTTACGTTCTGCTGATCAGCTGTTGGTGCCGTATTGTTCTTGTCAGGGCATTTTTTGGAGTTGTGCCCCCTTTTGTTACAGCCCCCTGCAATGCATAATGATACCCTTCCTACTCACAACAGTACCTATCCCATTTTTACCCTTCTTCACTTCCAGTTCCTGCTGCTCTTTCCTTCTGTTCTTCTTAGGCCTTCCTGGCATTATCCGAGCTGCAGGTGGCCTTACAACAAGACCTTCAGCTTCCTCCCAAGCTTGCTGCCCAGGCATGGCAGGGATTCCACCGTAACCATAAGCCATTTTGGCGAAACTGTTGTGGTAGAACTTGTTTGTCCAGTTGTATATGTCTTTCCTCAAGAATGATGCAAATGCAATTGCATGAACACAGGGTATTCCAGACAGGTCCCAGTACCCACATGTACAAGTGAACTTCTCTAAGTCTACAACGTAACCGAATTCTCCTACGACGCACTCACACACAAGCTGTAATGTCTGTCTAATAACACAATTCCTTCCTATCATTTTCCCTTTCTCGATCTTGGCTTTTATCCTAGGACATAACAGATTTTCCTTATTCTTTTCAAACATGTAAACCTTATCCAGAATCCTTTGCATAAGATACCCTCTGATCCCTTCTAACATGTTAATAATCCTAAGACTCCTACACCTCACAATGCAACCATTGAATGTCTCACATATGTTTGATTCAATAGAGTCTACCTTAGGCAACCTAGACACATATGATCTACAGAATGTTGTAGGGTCTGCCCGTAGGAAGTCAAGGTAACAACCTGGATCCACACCTGATTCATCGAGGATTCAGAGCTCATTCAAATGGATATGATATTCGTTGAGATTGGATGCATAAACAGCTTGCCAAAAAGCTTTCCTTGCTGAACTTGACTTGTGCTTTAACTTCCAATTGGCTGATACATGTCTTGCACACTTGCGATGTTCAGCAAACGGCAAAATACTCCATAACGAGTCAACAAGACCCTGCAAAATACTCTTGCTATAAGTTTTGATATGAAATTAAGTATGCACATGACAGACCATTTAGTATAATAGAATGGGATATGAAAGCATACCTTCTGCTGGTCTGAAATGATAGACCAACCAGAACCATCTGAAAGGTTAAGTTCCTCTTGCAAGATTGATAGGAACCATCCCCATGAGTCTCGATTTTCACCTTCAAAAACAGCCCAGGATATTAAGAACATCTGGTTGTTCCCGTCTTTGCCAACTGCAGTGAGTATCATCCCTTTGACTTCTCCTTTCAGGAAACAGCCGTCCAACGCAATTAATTTCCTACACCCATTGAGATACCCCTTCTTCAAGCAGCTAAACCCGATGTAAATCCTTCTGAATAGTACATACTCTTGACCAGGAACCAGATCAACCTCCATTACAAACCTTCCTTCAGGATCTGACTTCTTCAATTGTAACAAATATGGCCTCAATTTAGCATAAGCTTCATTCAAAGAACCTTCCAACATCCTTTTAGCCTCTTTCTTGGCCATAACACATACTCTGTTTGATACGTGAATGGCGTAAGTTGCATACATTTCTCTGGCCAGGTGCTTCGTGTTGAGTTCTGGATCAATTTTGAAATGACACAAGTACCTCTTTGCGATCCATTTGTATGTTGCACTCCTATTCCTCTCTGGGCGTGGACATGTGTGTGGCTCACCAACAGCCTTAATGATAAAGGCCTCGTTCCTTCCAAACCAACTTGCATATACTCTCCACTTGCACCCAACATTAACACATACAGCTTCTTTGATTTGGTTGCTGCTTCTGGGCCATTTGATAGCAGCTCCTACTGAGATTGCGTACGTCTGCACAACCTCTTTGAATTGTGCTGGACCAGTAAACGGAGCATTTCTTTCAGCTCCAGTTTACTGTGATCACACGCTGGGTCGTACCAAGGCTGCCCGGCAAAGACACTTGTGCACTCTTCCTCATCATATTTGGCGTCGACGTCGTGCTCTGATTGTGAGGAATTTCTGTAGCTGGATAACGGAGAGTTTGGTACGGCTCTAGGAAATACTTGCTCGGTGTTCACTTGCTCTGTGTTCACTTCGTCGAGACTGACTTCTTCACTGGGGACATCACTGGGTGGCTCGAAGTCAGAGTCTTCTTCTGAGTCTTCGTCATCGGCGTCAGAAGCAGAGTGTATATTTCCCCGATGGCTAGCCATATTCGTCATATCTACTATGCCGTCGTTGTCCATCGGGATTTCTTCTGGAGTCCGTTCTGTCTGATTCGCACGGCCAACAGTAGGTTCTCTGATTTGCTCTATTTCTTCTCCGTCCTCGGTTACAGTTAGACGAACTCTTCTCCTGAACCTAGACACACCAAGGTTGTCCATCGCTTCCAAAAACTCAGGGTCCGAAGTACGATCAGAGTCATCTAACAAGTGGACGACCCCGACGTTGGCAGCCACGGCAGAGACGTCGGCTTCAGGATCACTACCACTAAGTCCATTGTGCCATTCCGATTCCAGTTCCTCATTGTCTCCGTAGTAGCTCTCTATCTTTGTCGTATCCAGATAGACTTCGACAACCCCTGTCTTCCCAGCCTCGACTATTTTAGCCGCATCTGCATCGTTGTTCACCTCGGAGAGCCCATTCGCCAATGTCTTCCCTGGGGGCACAAACCAAATCTTCTCCACCGAATCATACTTCAAGTCTTCTGTTCCTAGTTTCCTCAACTGGAAGTAGCATAGGAAATCGGGGTCGAATGAGCATTCCACCACCTCTCCGTTGACATATCTGGGAGATCGGCCTGAAAAGCTCATCAGTCCACCGTGATGGACCAACAACTCCACCGGCACTGACATCTACAATGGAAAAAGAAAAAAACTCTTCCCAGCGTCAATCGAAAGTTGGAATACGAAAGGGCATCGGCTTGGTAATGGCGGTAAGGGATGAAGCTTGGTAATGTCTCGGGTACAGTTTGAAATCGGCGGACAGAGGAAACGATGGAGTGTGGAAGACGAAAGAGAGGGAATTTTGGGGAAGTGCACTGCTTTTTTTGGGGAACAGTTCAGCATGGGGAACTGGTGGATTTTTTGGGAGAGTGGGCCAGCGAAATCCGATTGATATCAATAACCGGCTGACTCAGCCGCCAGCCTCGACTCCACGTCAGTCATTTATCTACCACGTCGGCTGCTTTGCCACGTCCGCGTAACGGAAGCTACCGGAACCAGACATAATGTTATTTAGGTAAATGGAATACGTAGCTCGTGCTAATATTGTAATACTTAATAGGTGGACGACATTCGCGTAATAAGCCAAAAGGTCATGCTGTATGAGAACATTAAGCCTAAGATCAATGGGGTGTGAGATCATGAGTGTTTAAGATTATTGAGTTATTAGATTGTAAGTAAAATGGGTAACATGTCATTAACTATTAACTAATTTAGAGTATTGATCGAGTTTATTAGTTTCAATTAGGCATATTCATAAAACCTAAATATATTCATATAACATGATCATTATATCCAAATTCCTTTAAGTTTTAATAGGACAATTGAGGTTCTAATTTTTTTTATGTTTAACTATTCCTTATTTTTTTAGGTGATGGTTTCTTTAGCGACTTTAATTTTTTTTTCTAATGTTTCGAGTGAGTTACAATTTTTTTTTATTTTTTTGGAAATTATTTTGTTGGTAAAGTATTGGTTGGATTCATCCAAAAAAATATTCATATTGGTTTAGAGGACATTACAAATTTGAAATTTTTTTTGAATAAAAATTATAATTGTAATGTATTTTCTCCTTTTCAATAATCATAGATGGAACTATTTTATTTGAGTATGCAATTAAAATTGACTAATTTCCAAAATATCTTATAATTAATCACAATATCTAATTTAAATATAATATATTTTTTGGTATCATGAGAATATAAAATTAGAGAGATATAATTTATAACTATGTCCTTAATAATAGGATACTAACGTATCATATTACTTTGTTTCTTCTGATTTTAAATTAGTCAAGTAATTAATAAATAAAATTCCAAATATTTTGTATACATGATGAAATTTAGGAAAAAGTACAATTCCCCATTTAACTTAGATTAATTAAAATTATTAAAGTATATTTTAAATAATAATGTGCAACTCACTCTTTAATTTTAGTTTATTTCTGTATTTTCTACTTTAAATTGTTTAATTTCTTAACTATGTAATATGTTAACCAATTTGACCCATTGAGTGTTCATTTAATTTTTTTAATTTGAAATTACTAAAAATAAAATTAAATGTATCATTATAAAAATATTTTCTACTAATTATATTAATTAAATAATTGAAATATAACATATCGGCCAACGGACCGAAAAAATGCTAATATATATATATATATATTATATATATATATATATATATATATATATATTAAATCATTAGTGCCACCTCGAGGATTGTCATATTCATCCTCTTTCAACTAGTGGCCACTTTCTCGATTAATTAAGTTATGCGTAACTTGATTGATGAAACCTTGTTCATATGTTCAACATCTACACAATTGTGTCCTCACTCTCATCCTCTTATGATGCAATTAAACAAAAAAAAAAAAAAAAAACATACAAGCATAACAACCATTCAATTCAAAACTTTGAATTATACCTAACCAAACTTTACTTTACGATATGTCATCATCTAAAACATACATTTGAACAAGAATTCAAATACAAAAGGAATAAAGCATTTGTTCTTTTATAAAAGAAACAACTATGAATCAAAATGAAAACTTTAAACGTATATTAGGCAAGTTCTCCTCTAGCTCCTGTTACTCTAGTTCTTGTTGTATAGTTCGACAAAAAAGCACCAAAAATCCGTAAGGGGTTAGTGATGATCATTGAGTGTCTAATCTGTGAGATATTTACATCAATATCATCTCATGTAGTTCTGTATCAAAAATCCCATTCTAGCTCCTCTATCATCTAGTACCGCCCGCGACAGTTGACTGTAACTGTAAGTAGTGGTTGCCTAGTAAAAACTATATCTATGTTATGGTTAGAACTAGAAGTACCAACAAACCCTATTATAGTTGGTCATATAGAACCTATATGGTCATTATGGACCCTGTCCTCTGTGATGTAAATTCTAGGGAATTCCACAATTCGAGGGTGGGCTACCAGTATAACGAATAACTATCATGTACTTGCTAGTAATCACTAATGTTAATTAAACTAGTCGTCTTGTACTCAACCTGTGACTACATAGGCTAACAGATAACACTACTAGATCATTCTCTACTCTAACCATATTGTAAAGTCTAAGAATAGGAATTTCTATAGTCAATTTTAATATTCCTCACTTCTATATCATGCCATATTGCTACTACTAAGCATAATGTAAATACTCGTAATCCATATTTTAATTGCATATTGCATTAAAGAACTACAATTACTTACTAATATTATGGATATCATCTGTCATTTTCTACTTGGTGTCCTGCTCGATGCAACAGAGCAATTTACTTCTGCTATAATAACTATCTGCTGAGTCCCACCTACTTGGTAAATAAGCACACCCCATTTGTATGTTGTTGTACTCACTTGTTGTTTCTTTTGTCATGTAGAGACAATGCCAAGAAGGAGAGATGGTGGTGCAGCTGAACCTAGGGAGTACAAGGCTTGGACCAAGGAGGACGACAAACAGTTGATCATGGGAATGGTGAAAATGGTTGATGATTGTCAAGTGGAGAATAGAAACTTTAAGGCAGGTGGTCACAAGGATCTAGAACGATGGATGCACAATCAAATCTCTGGATGCAAGCTGAAAGAAGATCCCCATAAAAAGTCGAGGCATCATTACTTCAAATAGAAATTTGTTGCTCAACTAGAGTTGAAGAACTATGCAAGTGGTTTAGGATGGGAAACTCGTCAATGTATGACTATGGATGATAGTACATGGCTTGGCTATGTTAAGGTACTAGTCATTGTTTTGATGTACATTAGTGTTGCATTTAGTATTAGTTCTGATGATATTTGTTCTTGTTCGTAGACACACCCAAATGCGAAGCTATTCAAGGTGACATGGCTAACATTGGAGGTAATATTGCACAAACCACTAGTCATATAGCAAGGATTGCCACAAGTTTCTGCATGGATGACAGTTTGGCTGAGAGACGTCAATACCTATATGATGAGTTATCAAGTTTATCTTAGTTGTCTCGTCATCAGACGTACACAACCATTTGATCTCTGAACTATCTCGTCATCAGAGGTACGAAAACTGATGCAAAATGATGGTGATGATGATGATGCCATATTTGAGTTCATATTAAACATGTTAGATTAAGATGTATGGCAGTAGTAGTGGCAAATAACTCTACAACAAACATTGTGGATAGTCATGGGCCAAATGCCCCCGACGAATGTAGTCAGGGGCTGTTTAAAAATAGGGGGCATATAGCCCCCGACACGTATAGTCGGGGGCTAGGCCCCTGACAATGAACCAAATAGTCAGGGGAATTGCCCCCAACAAAAATGGCCCTCGACAATATTCAACCAGCTGGCTAACAACTAATTTTGTCGGGGGCTTGCCCCCCCCACACCCCCCCCTAAAATTTGATTTCCCTTAAATTCGCTCAATCTCCCCATTTTATTCATGTCCCCTCTCCCTCAACTCTCTTAATCTCCCAACTCACCTCAGCCGATGAGCGCCACCGTCCACCACTACCACCGCCACCACCAACCACCATCACCGCCGACTAAATGCCGATTCGACTTAGTGCAGACCCAATCCCAACAATTATTTGAATTGACCAAAAATCCCAAGAGTCTACAAAATCTACATACTAAGTAAACTATCATTATATTAACCCACATTATCATTAATTTGTACTGAGATTAATCTTAAACATGATAAGGCTTTAACCTATAACTCGATTGACCAAACTTGCCATTTGATAGCTCTAGAATATGGACCAATGAACATTCACACAAATGATTAAAAAAAATCCCTTTTTTTGGGGGCGTGGCTCCTGACTAAATGCCCCCTATTTTATTCGGGGGCTTCCTAACTACATTTCGGACCGATTGGTTTCTAAACCAAACTGGATGGAAGTTAGTCGGGGGTCACACCACCGACCATTTCGCCCCAAACGAAATCTGTCGGGGGCCACTTGACATGATTCTAGGTGCGACATCATCAGACATCAAGTGCATGATTAAAAGGTGGATCTAAGCCTCCTTAAGTTACTTGGGTCCAAAGAAACTAGCTCTCCTTGTTGATGAAGGACAAGTCAATCTTCCCCGTTTTACTAAAACAGACATAACGAAAGATATAGAAGCCGAAACGGTGCAAGGACAAAGTGCATGAGAAAGCTAACGAGACGTTCTTTCCAGGAGTACCTTATTCGCTTCTAGATTCATCCGGAAGAGGGAGTTTTTTTTTTTTGCTCGCAATCCGGAAGAGGGAGTTATGACGTTTTGAAGTGACAACAAGATTTCTACACAGATTTCGATTTCTCTTTAGTTTAGAACTCTTAGTTTGTCTATTCCTTTTTAGTTTAGCTACGGATTTTTAATTGTATTAGTAGTAGTTTCATAGAAGGACATGGAGAAGCCCTAGGATGAACCTAATCTTATATATATGATCCATTGTACTCATTGTTTCACAACCCCCCTTGATTAAAGATTATTATTTTAGAACTTTCGTTCTTTGTTCATTCTAGCTTTAGCATGTAGTTGCTTAGCTCTTAGGCCTAGGTTTATCGTCGTTCAAGGTCATCACCCTTGTCTTCGTGACACCATTTGACTATGGACACTTAGGGTTCCTAGTTATATACAACTAGTGGGTCCAAATACTTTCCGCCGGCTCTAAGGTCGACTCGTTGTTCCTGATCACTCAATTTACCGTATTAGGGTCATCTGCCCATGACTGTAGTGGTTCATATCACCTCTGCCCCTGAAAATTTAATGCTAGTCGGGATGGTTTGGTGGGGGGGGGGGGGGGGGGGGGGGGGACTGAATATAGGGGGGATATGGCCCCCGACCAAATAAATAGGTGGTAATTCCCCCTATTTTCAATTTTGCCCCCCATTTGATCTTCTTGTTGTAGTGTAGGTTTTGAAAGAAGTTGGATGATGTTATTTTGGGGTCTGCAATATGGAACTGTAGTAGTGTCAACTTGACATGTGAAAGAGGTGGGGGTTCTTTTGGGGCTGGATGGAATGACAATAGTTCGACTTGGTATGTAATCTGAACTATGTAAGGGTTTGTATTTTCACAAGTTTGTGTTAGTTCAAGTATTGGTAGTTTGTAAAAGATTGGAATCTGGTGATTTAATCTAAATGTTGTAATTTTGGTTTCTTGTTTCCAACATGTATCTGTGTTGTTTCCCAACATGGATTATGCAGGTTAGAAGGTTATATGACGGTTGCAGTCTACAAAGAGAAAATAAAACATATATTTATATATTAGGGTTATTTTGGGGGTAAAATAGTAAACAAACAAAATAAATGCACATAATCCAAAGAGCACTCTATTATTGAATTCATGCATACCAAATGGTGTATTTGAACAAATAATCCTTCTAGGGAACAATTTGTGGAAACAAAATCCATGGATTTATAAACTCCCATGTATTTATCAATCCACGTACCAAATGCCCTGTCAAAGTTCCCTAGCTCTCTCGTCTATCTAGAGTCTAACCATTTAGAGTACTCATAAGCATGACAGAAACCACATCTCATCAATCAATTACCACAATTCAACAACAATCCCGTCAAGCCAAACAACGACAACCAATTAATTATTCCAATTCTAACTCTCTCCATTTCATGCAATCTTATATTCCCATTCTAAGTCAAGGGACCTCACATTAGCCTAGTATGTTGACTATGTATTGTACTTGAGAATGCCCCCTTGTTGTCATGGTTCGATAGGTTCAAATGGTTTGTCGTTTGAAGATCATACAAAGAAGTTATTATGGGTTGGTTACTTAAATGATCACTAAACTTTGACCAAATAACCCGGTGGTCATTGTTCTTCAAAAAATTTCCTAGCACTCACACAACTTTGGCTGATTATCCTAGTAGTCACTACCGTCTACGGACATCCAATTTTTCATCCATCTGCATACGTGACGATGCCATCAAGGCAGCCACATCATCTAAACCAAATCCCAAACCCAAACCTGAACACCCATCCTAATTACCAAACCAAATCAACCCAAATCAACTTTTCTCTCTCCTTCTTCCTCCTCCTTCTTCTTCCTCTCCTCCATCACAACCTCCAGATTCCTACCGCCGCCCTCACTCCTACCGTCGCCACCGCCGCCGTCGCCGACGAGAGCGAGCTCCAGAGGGAAACAAACCCAGATCTGGTCTGTGCTGTTGTGTTACAGGTGTCCCATGTGAATGGTGAAAAGAACAGCCTTTTAAAGGCTTTTCAAGTTTTTACCCCTCACGAGCTTCACTCTTATCTTTTATATCGTCACCATTCAATCAGAACGGAAGTTTTGATTCTGTAAGCTGATTGAATGTGATCAAAACCCAGAACCCATAAATTCAGAAATCCAGGTGGGTTTTTCGTATTCGAGGGTTTGAGATTGCAGAAGACTCCATTCAATCAGGAAGTTTTTATTCTTTAAGCTGATTGAATGTGAATAGAACCCATAACCCAGAAATCCATAATCCAGGTTTGGAGTTTGATTCTCTCCAGATTTGCAGAAAGCTTGGACGATGAAACATGGTGGAAGAGAAGCTTCTCCTCTGCTGCTGCTATGTTCATTTGTTGTCCTCTTCTTCTTCTCGAGCAGCCGCAGCTGTAGAGCATCCTTGTCGGTATGTTCAGTTAGTTGAGATTCTTGCTAATTTTGTGCTTTTGAGTATTGTAAGTTGTTTACTCCAAGTGGTAATTAAAGAGGGAGTTGGTAAAGGGGTTTTCAGTTTTCTTTTGTTTAATCTAATTGATTTGGGGCAGAATCTCAGCTTAAAGGAAGAGGAATCTGGAGGTTGTGATGGAGGAGAGGAAGAGGAAGAGGAAGAGGAAGGAGGAGAAAAGAGGAGGGAAGAGGAAAAAGTTGATTTGGGTTGATTTGGTTTGCTAATTAGGAATTCCTGAAAAGTTTTAGTGACCAATCTATCGTATTTATGCCCTTGAACTAGATTTCAAAAACAGTCCCCCGAGATCCTCTATTTTGAAATTTAGACCCAAGTTTTTTATGGTTAACAAAAACATCCCAAGTCCTCAATTGTCAAGTTAGCAATAGTTAGGGAACAAAATTCTGTTTCACAACGACGTCCAAACTAACCTCAGAGTTATTAAAATCACAATATAGTAACTTAGCTTTCAGTTATGGCATTTTTGTCAATAGTCTTTCTATGGCCTTTGGTCACCCTTCTTCTTCGGCGAGGTTGCCGCCACCAGCAACTCCAAAATTCTTGGAATACGAGGTTCTTGACTGGAAACCATTCTGACACTCCTTTTCGCAGTACGCCTTAATATAAATACATACTAATAAAAAAATTAAAGTGCAATCTTATATATATGATTGTCATTATTGGAGCAGAACACCTTTCCGCAGTCTTATAACTTGCACTTTGGCAATTTGACACTCCTTATTGGAGATGGTTGATGAGCTGCAGAACAGTGATCAAATACTACCAAGCTGGAAAGCTAAGCAGATCGTATTCCACAGGGTTTCTCCTAATTGACTACTCAAAGAAGCTGGCAATTTATTCAGGTTTAAACACTTCGTGCGTGGTGTGAGTTCCACGGCTTCTAGACTAAAATGCAAGAAAATTAAAATGAAATTGAAAGACAGAATAATTGGATGGTTCAGACAGACGACAAACAAGCTTAGATTTCGAATCCCCCTTAGATCACGGGCAACAGCAATCAACAGATCAGCAGATTTCAATTCTCGTTCAATTAATTTCTATACACCACCATAACTCCTGACCCTTAGGTTTAAGACTGGCGAACGTTCGCTCTATCCGATCTAACTACCAAGATTAATTAGTCGCCCGGGTACGGTCGCCTCTCGCAACGACTTAACTTAACTGGTGCAATTACTAATGATTTATGAGTTACTCTTGCAGTGGATTAACCCTAATCGGTTCCTACGAAAGGCACACTCCAATTATAAGGTTAACTGGTTGAATTGATGTTCTAAAGTGAGGCGAGCGTTCGCTTCTATCCTCAGCTTAACAAGAATCTAAGTTAGGTGATCAGGAAAGACAAGTATTAATGTTTAAAGCAGAGAAGCTGTCTGGCGACAAACCCTAATTCAACACAAACCTAATCTAGGCGATCAATCAGAAAAGAAACATAAACAATCAACAACAAAACAACCATGCAAAGAGAAACTGATTGAACTTCGAATCTAATTACCGCCGATCCGTGACGGCTTTAAAACCCTGGGTCACTTAGGGTTCATCTAATCTAAGCTCTACGAGTTCAGCTATTCATGTTCATAACAAAAGAATCAAAGACAGAAACAGAGTTCATCGTACAGAGGAAGAACAGATAAGAACTGAAAAACCTAATTCTGATGACTCTGGCAAAGCTTCGCTCTCCGGTAATCTTCAATCCAAGCTCCGAGTCTCCGAGGTGAAGGGATAGCGTCACGATCTCTCCACGATTCTTTTAACTCTCTAAACTCTCTCTCAAACTTCTAGGTCTGGAAATTATGATTGATATTATGAGGTCTATCTGATTTTGGGCCGCCGGTTAAGTATTTATACTTAACCCTAAACCACCGGATTTTTGCTTGATATTTTCGCCGAAAATACTAGTGTATTTTCGCCGAAAAATCTTGGTGTAAATGGGGAGCCCGCCGGTTGAATTCTTCTGTAAATTTTGGTCCAATAGTTTTCGATCGAAAACTTAGGGTTTTCGCCGAAAACTTCTGTTCATGAGCATCAGTCGATTTGTACTGATATTTTTGGCGAAAACTCCTTTGTAAACTGGGGCAGGAGTTTGTTTGATTCGGTTGGCTCCTTGGATCGATTCCGGTGTGATTTCTCGAGGTTCCAACGCCTTAGACACGTCCTTGGCTACTTTAATTGACGACAAAAAACCTGTGCTAACAAAAACACTAGAAAACCATCAAATAGACCCGAAACGGGCCAAGGTAACACAAATGGCACGAGATAGGGCAATTGATTGAATATTCGCTATTCTACCCTAAAAACCATGTCTTAAGCAAGGAAATGTCGCTTAAATGAGGCTGATAATCACGTCAATTCGAGTGTCATCAATGGTCTTAAAGACTCGATATTTGAGTTTACATTCAGTAGTATTCCAATGAAGTGGTCTCTCCCATTCGGTAGTACTCATCTACGGAGTCAACCGAGCAACCATATGCAAGCATGTGAAAGACAATAGTTAGTTTTTTGTTGTGGAGATAATTAGGAACGATTAGAAACATCTGCACCCGCTTGAAATAGGGGTCGTATTGTACAAAATCATCAAAGATGGTATTGAATAAGGATAGAGGCATACAATATCGCCTAGTGAAGAATCGTGTGTCGTATGTTGGATTTGGGTAGAAATAATCTTATATCAATCGTTTGTGTCCTTCTTTGTTACAGTGGACGGGTTCCCGAGGAAATTAATGACAGCGAGATGACGATGCTTGTTGTTGGTGTCGACGGGCTGCCAACATAATGGACATTTCTTCACGTTCACGTTCTGTTGACACTCGTACTCCCATTGACGCTCATCAGCTTGTCTCCCTGGGATCCCATGTCGCAAGAAGGTTTTTGTGTAGGATTTTTGTGAAAAATGGATGGGAAAAAACTTGAATGGTGTTATATGAGTACAATCAAAGACAATAATGTGTTCATTTATACAAAAAATGTGAAGATTCAAGTTGAATGAAAAGTTGTTGGCACAATTCAATATGATTAAAGTTAGAATGAAAAGTTTATACTACAACTTATTCTCTCAAATATGTGAAAACACTACAAGAAAATTGCATTTTAACATCAATTTTTTAACGGCGGATATAATTCCGCTGTTAAATTTTAATTCTAACGGCGGATTTTTAAAAATCCGCTGTTAAATAACAACGGTGATACAACCGCTGTTAAATATCGCTGTTAGCCATGTCCGCAGAATTTCATTCCTCCCGCCAAAGCCCGCCATACGAAAACGACCTGCCGTTTAGTAAGTTTAACAGCGGATAGGGAACCGCTGTTAAAATAACAGCGGTTTTATCCGCTGTTAAATTAAATTTTGAATAAATAATTCCCTCCAAAGCGCGCCAGGCAAAAACGACGCGTCGTTTTAATAGTTAGCAGCGGATATTTTAACAGCGGTTTTAACCGCTGTTAGATTAGATCTACAATCCAGAACCAGGCTCCACGATTTCATTCTGAAACTTTGGAAAATTTTCTCTCCCTCTCTGCATTCTCCCTGCAATCTGTCCGTCTGTCACTCCCTGCCGTCCGGCCGACCGTCGCCGTCCGTCCTCCCGCCCGCCGCCGGTGCGCCGTCCACCGCCAGAAACACAGAACCACACACCCACCGAGTCCCCAACTCTCTATTTCGGGTTTATAACTCGATTTTAAGGTAAATATCTCCTATTCTTTAACATCGAAAGTGTTGAACCTTTCATCGAGTAAGTGTTGATCCTTTTGTAGCTGAACAAGAAAAATAAAGATTACGTGAAAATTAACAAACATTTTGTACTTGGTTTGCTTAGTGAATACAGATCCATCATTAAGCGCAAGTATCGAGGTGTAGCTGCACAAAGAAGAGCAGCTTCTGAAATAGAGAAAACAATTCATCGTGAGTTTCCAAAATGGTTCAAGTGGCGGGTAAGTAGTATTTATGATCAAGTTGTGTCATCAAATCCATATAGACTGTCTAAAGTTGTCTATCTTTTTCAATGAAGATTATTAACGATAAGGTGGTGACTCATTCTTTTGTTATGAAAATGCTGGCAAGAGGACCACTTGTTGAAACTAAGAAGTTCAAAACATTTGATGTCAACGGCTATAGATCTCGTACTTTAGAACGAGAGCAGATGATGATGACACAAAATAGTAGAGTTTTTGTTAGTTTGGGTACTCAAAGCTATTCTAGTTCAGTGGACAATAACCCTATTGAGGGTTCGGTGCCATATTATGGAAAATTGGAAGACATCATTCAGTTGAACTACTGTGGAAGATGGGTGACTGTATTCAAATGCAAATGGGCTAACACCCTTACAAGTAGGGGTTACAAGAAGGATGATTTGGGATTCGAATGTTTGAACTTCTCTCATCTCATACATACTGGCACTCAAGCTGGAGATGAACCATATGTAGCAGCAAGTCTTGTGAAGATGGTGTATTATGTAACTGATATGAAAGACAAGGAATGGTGTATTCCTATACATATTAAGCCAAGAGATTTGTATGAAATGGGTGATGCTTCAAATTCTGAGACATTCCAACTGCTAGTGTTACCCAATATTGTTGATGATGGCGCAAACACACTTCTTTCACGAAGTGGTGTTCAAGCAGACTTTGATTGATCATACCATGTAATTAGATTCATGATAATTTTTTGCTTTGAATAGTATATTCAACAAATAGCTAATAAAAGTTTTGTTATTTAAATCATGCAGAGATGGCAGATGTGATGGGAGGTGCTAGCGCTGGTGGAGATGGAGGTGATGACGGACGGTGGCCAAACAAGGACAACGGAAATAGCTGGTACAAGTGTCACATGGTTGGTATGTATACCTCTTTGAGGAAGATTTTTGTGTTGTTTTCATTCAGTATTATTATATCTCATACTGATGTGTTTATCTTTCAATTTATAGATGCTTTTGGTAATGTAACAACAGAGAAATGTCAAGTTCGTGATTGCATGGAGGTCGGATTCGATGGTCGGAGGATTTTGGTGCCGCTTGATGCAGGGCGAGTACCGTGTGGGAGAGAAGGTAAGTACCTACGACAGGTGCTTGGTAAGATTATCGCTATGGACAACTTACCAATTGGTCCAGATGATTGGAGGTATGTTAGTGACCTGGACAAGGCTACTATGTGGGACTCATACATAGTGGTACGTATAATGTTTTCATTACTAATCGTTGTGAATGATTTTATGTTTATGTAACATTGTAGTAATTAACAGTTTCTTGTCAAAATTTGTGTAGCCAAGGTTCACCTAGGTACCTGAGGATGAGCACGATATGAAGAAGTACGTACTCCAGGACGCGGGGAAGAAGTGGAGGGAACATCGAGGCAGGGTATGGAGTGGAGTGTTCGGGGAAGGACAATATGACCAAGACTACCTCATACAACACAAACCGAATGAGAACTATGATGACAGAGATTGGGAGAGGTTTGTGAAGTACAGGATGGGAACCAAAGGCCAAAAGCGATCTGCAACCAACAAGGCTAACATGGCGACAAGGCTAACATGGTGGTTCAGAAGATTTACCATACGCACGGGTCAAAGCCTTTCAACATAACACAAGAGGAAAAGGTACACATTACATTATCATTAGTAATAGTTAAAATCTTCTAAAATTAGTAGCATTATTAATATGCATGTATTACTCGTTTAGGAGAAAGAGAAGGGTGGACCGATATCTAGGGGGGGACCTCTTTCTAGCTACTCACAAACCGGGTAAGAAAGGATGGCCAAACGAAGAGACGAAGAATATGTATGTAAGTATCCACAATATTATGTTTTGGATTGTAGAACGTGCATAACGTTATTCTAATTATGTTATATTTTGTAGCATGAAGTCGAGGAGAATTTTGCGAATCCGGATATTGACCCTGCAATTGGTCTGGACGATGCTGTGGGGAGAGTGTACAAAGGAAAAGAGAAGCCAGGACGTGTGCGTCATATGGGAGCAGGAAAGAAGCCTTCCGTGGTGAGTTTGTAATCTCTTAGATTGTGAATTAAATTGATTCATATGAATCTTATTTGTATTTAGGTGTTTAGTAGAAATGTGTGTTGGAGGTTTGTTAGTGTTGGGTCATATATGCTGCATGTAGGTCATGCAGAATCTATATTGTTTAGGTGTTTTGTAGAAATGTGTTGGAGGTTTGTTAGTTTTGTAGATTGAAGAGTATGAGTATATGTTCAATTTGTAGATAGGTCATGCCGAAATTTTTTATTTTTTACATTTTCTATTCTTCTTTCAGGTATTCCAAAACAAACGAGGCTCTACCTCTACTGCTACTCCAACGTTGCAAGTCCAAGACCCACTGATGAGACAATTTGGTCTCGCAATGATTGAAGAGTTGAAGTGGCTCTCTGGTGGAAACCAACTCTCACCAGAGATGCAAAACTTTGCAACTCTTTTTGCAAGTAGCACCGCACCAGGACATACGTCTGGTAGCTCCGATGCTGGTGGGAGTGGTAGGGTTCCAGCAGAAGAAACTACACCAGATGAGGATGATGATGAAGATGATGATGAGGAAGGCGGAGACGATTAGGCTAGGATTGCATGATTTTAATTAAGTGTTAGTTCTGTGACTGAACCTTGAATAGCCACTATTATTATGTATTGGACCTAGAACATATTAATTAAGTGTTAGTTGTGTGTTTATGAAATCGTTCATTAACCGTTAGTTTTGTCCTCCAGAATTTCTAACAATTCAGAATTGGGGATCCAGAAATTCAGAAATTTGGATTCAAAATCTAGAATTCTGGATTCCTGGATCCCTAAATCTGAATAATTCTGTCCTTTTTAACAGCGGAAAATATGTGCTATTAAAATAGAATAAACCGCTGTTATATTTAACAGCGGTTTAGAACCGCTGTTAATGTAACAACGGAAAAGTTCCGCTGTTAAATATAACAGCGACTAAAACCGCTGTTAAAAGGGACCGCTTTTAGAGTTAACAGCGGTTATGTTCTCCGCTGTTAGGTGAGCTTACGTTACTCAACCTAACAGCGGAAATGGAACCGCTGTTAGAATATTCAGCAGCGGCTTATTCGCTGTTAAAATGAATAAAAAACCGCCGTTAGCCTAACATTTTCTTGTAGTGAAATCGGTTTCCCATGAAAGGTAGGACTATGCTCCGCTCTTTGGGCATCTCGACCGAAAGTGGCAGTAAACAGAGCATAACATGTACTAGAGGAGCACTGCCATACTCCTCCTTCTGCCCATAAAACAGGTTTCAATTTCAATCCGAATGACCCAAACTCTGATGATACCCCCTTGACATCATTTCGGATGTATTGAATTGACGAAAATTGAGTTTTAACATGTTCGATTGGACAATGATGTTACTTAATTATCTACCAAATCCTACCCAAAATACATATATTACAAGTAGACACCATAACCATCTACTGCTTCATCAAACTATGCCCTACCCAAAATACAACCATTCCCACAACATCCCCCAATATACCCTCACACAAAATACAAGTAATGAGAATGTTACTAGTTAAAGAACATGCAACCTTTTACCTTTACTGTGGGTGGCCTCCTCGTGTCACCCTCATCTTGCTTCTAGTAATGCTATAAGTGAGTGTAGGCATGAAAGTCTTACTTTGGATGAGTTGACGAGGGGGGGGGGGGGGGGGGGTAATCCATGTGGAGTGGATGTCGAACCAACTAGTGTTGATGTCGACACACCATCTGTTCCAATCTACATCTGGTTTGAGATTAATAACCGTAATGAAGTTGAACTACAACCTTTGTTAGTGACTTAACAAGCTACCGAAAACATGTTCCTCAAACCCTAGACCTTTGTGTACATCCTGCTGAAATTCACATACAAATAACGATGCTCCACATATTGGAATCAATGTTCCAACACATTAATTAGGCCATGCAAGTATACATCAAATAAACAATTTCATTCAACATTACTACGTTCTTCACATAATCAAAGCAATTGTTGTTTGACACAACATCAATGGGGTTAGGGTTCTCTTAATTGTACTTTAAGGACCTCGGTGTTAGAACCTTACCTTCTATCTGTTTGTCATTAGCGTCCATCCAGGTTCATTTGGGATGTCCAAATCTGCTGCCAATGGGTCCATGAACCATCCCTAAATCTTCTCACTTTCACTTTGAACTACAACGTACACATGCTATGGGGTACATTCCATCATTCCCACCAACCCCAACCGTGTATAACAACTGTTAAACCATCACACATTTTGAAAAGAACCCTTCAACACCAATGAATCAATGAAAACCAACATTAAACCATTTCTTTAGAGCATCCATACACATATAAATGTCAGATAACCCTCACTCCCTAAGCTCAAGGTGCTCTGTATGAGTATGAATATGCCACATGTTGTCCTCAACCTTGCATATAATCAGAATCCACATTGTAGACATACACACCTGCAACGCATTTTGTCATTCACATAAAAATTTCACCCCATCGATGCTTAATAACATGTCATCAACAGAATTATTTGAACTATCTAATGATTTATACTCTTGGCCAACGATGATTTCAACATCGTCCAAGTCCATGTTATATTTAAACCTTGGGTATCAATAGGGACCAACCTCCATCTCTTCTTCTAAACCCCAAACTCTCTAATCCAACAAATAGTCTTCATTCACTAGTCTATCCACGTCACTATTTTCTCTGACAAGCATATTAGGTTGGGCATTTGTATGCTCATGTGAATAGGTTGTTGTCGGTGCCCTATGAACTAACTCAACTATATAGGTAGACTCATCACTCAAGGCATCATACATCGAATAACTAGAATCATCATAACCCAAAAAGGTGAATCATCTGAGTTGTTAGAGTACTACTCACAATGTGAGAAGTCACAAGCTTCATCCTCCGACTCTCGTATCTTTAGAATGGATCACAAGAATGCAATTCGTCGTTAGTGTTAACTACCTCAATGCCATGTTCCACAAGTTCTTCCTCAACCGCAACCCATATTTTAGTCATGACGTCGTTAACATAAAGCCAATGGATGTTCTCATCTACCTCGTATTAAACATAGGGTTGACCTCAATGTCAAGATTTGTGTCATTGGTAAATGGAGGAATTCCCTCTAATTCAGAATCGAGATCGTTGATCACTGGAGTGTTTCCTTCCAACTCAACATCTAGATCATTGTTATATGGAGTAGCCCTCTAACACACTATCTAATTTAACGTTGACTGCATGGTGCACCTCAACATCTAGGTCCACTTGTGGTAGGTCGACCTCAACATCTAGCTCCACTTGATGCAGGTCCACCTTAGCATCTAAGTCCACCTCCAACCTAGCATTTGCGTCCATCTCAACCAAGCTTTTGCCCTCATCACCGATTTCCACCTTAGTGTTATCGTCCAATATTGTCGTATCTGATATCTTGGTGCACCATACTAGGACTTTGTTGGTAAGTAGAAAAATATTATCAATTAAATTACTAAAAAAATAGGAATACAATTACTCATACATTAACTATATACATGATGAGAAATTTGTCTCTCCATCCTAGTTACGTGATGAGTTTCAATATTTGAGTGATGTAGCAGCAATAGGTAACATGCACAAAAAAGTTGCGTTGGATTGCTGATATCAGCATTTAACGGAAAACTCTGTTGGAGACTCGACGAAATGACCAATTCGTTACAAATAGAATAGATTAATGACCACATGAAACGTTGATGACCACTATGTTACAAGTCCAATACATTAGTGACCAAAATAGATAATAAGCCGAGATAGGGCAGCGAGCGACCACAGAGAAATATAGGAAAGTAGAGAGAGAAAGAGAAATAGAAGGAGATAGAGATATAGGACCAAAAAAAGTTGAAAGATAGAGAAATCGTCTCTCTTCCTCCACACACACATATGCACACCCACAACTCAGGACAGCCATAGTTGAACACAGAAGAAAATTACGGTGAAATTCCCGGAGCTCGATTCCCTATACACTATAATTCCTTTTCTATTTCAGCTACTGTTAGCTGCTGACTTCATTTCTCTCTCTCTCTCTCTCTCACTTATCCCTTCTCCTCTTATTATCTTTTTCCCCATGGATCCATTCGATCTTTTTCGGAAAGGTACAGTTACTTCATCACCCACTGTTTCCGAGATCTTCTCTATTTATGGGGTTTACTAGTCAATTTCTCTTCGTTCCTATTTTGCTACGAAATACTTGCCTTTGAGATCTGTCACAATCGGGTCCTCAAATGTAGCGTGCTTCTCCTTCTTGTTTTTTTTAGGCTGTGGATGATAGTTTTTGAAATTCCGTGTTCGGAATTATTCGATTTTGTACTTTCTAACTTAGGGTTATTGTCTCTCTGTTTGGGAAAATTGCTTTGCTTCTTTAGGTTGTTGCGGGGATTCTGGAGATGATAATTGTGTATATTTCATTCGTTTAGTTTCGTAATTAACTCTTATTTAATGTAATTGGTCTTCCGTCAGACAATTTATCTGCATCACTTGTGCTTATTTTATCGTGATGCACACAAATCACTCTAGAAAAACTACTGCATATTTTCCGGTTCATTTTGTTTTCAGAAACATATTTGAATTGGTATTGCAATCCTTTACCTTTTGTGGTAAAACTGGACTGTGATATGAATGGACAAATGAGTCGTGTTGCTGTTCATTTTTGTGTCTAGAAGAACGATTTATTTAAGCCATTTTCAATGGTTTTGCAGGTTTCGGGTAAGTCTACGGAAGTTGTCCAGATTGCTCCTCTCTGCCGTCCTTTCGTATATGTAGAGTCCTCTTCTTCCCATTCTAAGTAAAGAAATGAGCTTATCCAAAAAGGTATCCCAAAGTAACGACAAAAGTATTGATTTTTCAAGCAAGGCTACAGCTTTGAATCCAAATGCTGCCGAGTTCGTTCCCTTCTCCCTCAGATCACCTGGAAGTAGTTCAAACCCCACAGATGCAGCTCCAACTTCAAGGTTTACTACTTCTGGAGTAGCTCTCCATCGATCAGAGTCATCAGTTTCTAATGCATCTGATGACGAGGCTCATCGCTTCTGGCGTCACCAGCTCCCTGATGATATCACCCCTGACTTTAAGGTCACTAGTGAAGATGATTCTCATGGATATGAGGACCTTTCTTTCGCAGGCTTGTCCTTGAATGATGGTAGTAAAGCCTCAAGTTTCTCCACTTTTGCTGGCAGTGGTTATGGTTTCAGTGCACAGCAAGAACCTTCGCCTCATCATGGAAACGGTGGCGGGTATAGCGACAAGATGAGGTTTGCAGCTTCTTCTTATGTCGAAGATCCAAATGCTGCAAATCTTTTGCATTTCTCGACTAAGCCATGGGACAACACTGATCAACTTCTTGGCAATGGGAGGGAGATGAATACTTACAGTGAGAACTCCCGACAAGGGTTCGTGAATGACATTTTAAGTGAACAGGCTATGATGGACGGAACAGAAATGAATCCCCTAGAGTTTCTTGCTTCTCAATTCCCTGGCTTTGCCTCAGAAAGCCTTGCAGAAGTTTATTTTGCCAATGGATGCGACCTAAATCTCACTATTGAGATGCTCACTCAGCTAGAGGTTTACTCTTTTCTGATTCAATTTGAGTTGATGATTTCATATTTAGTTGTATCTCCTTTTCTACTCTGAAATCTTATTGTGTGTGGTCTGGAATTTGAACAGTTTTTTTTACTACCATGGTCATGTATAAGGTTCAATTATTTTTTAACTATTAAAAGGAGGGAATGTTAGCCCAAAGGTAATATTATAGAATGGCAAGCATAATCTGGAAACAACTGCTAAAAGATATTGATCGTGTATGTGTGAAACTAGGAAAGTTATAAAAATCCAGTGTAATCTTTGATGTCTGCGGAAATATTATCGCTTATTAGTTCACAATGTATGTTTGAATCTGTCTGTAAAGGTCCCGAACAGTTGGTTCCTATTTATCAGAACCTATTTTAATACTTGATATCAATCAATTGATTTTTCTAAACAAAATGGGAGTTTTATCTCTGTTTCCCCCCTCTGTCTGTTTTGGTGTTTCTCTGTGGCTCTTTGGCCCAGTATTGTCCTGCAAATAGCTCTGTAGATGACATATGTAATGTAACATAGTAACAGGGATTGATGAATGAATTGTACTATAGATGGGTTTGAAGGCATTCTGGGATCGGAGTAGCAGTGGCTGATTGTACTTGAGTCCTTAGCCGTCCATTTGCTTTTAGTCATGATCCCCTATGAACCACTGATAAATGTTAGAGGTATACATTATCTGTTTCTGAATGCAGCTTCAGGTAGAAGGTGGTTTTAGCCAGAGTATGAACTCAAAGACCTTGTCAGCTCCAAATCTGAATGCAATGGACTTCCCAGCTCTTTCTATGCAAGAGAGTCAGACTGGTACATCTAAGTATGCTAGAGACGATATCCAACAAAGTTTAAATTCATATCAATCTCCTGAGAAGGAGAACCTGCTCTTGTTTAAGTCTGGTGCATCCTTTCCATCAAGAGGTGCAACTGATTTTGCTTCAGCTGTGAGGAAAATGGCCTCCAAGATTCCAATGTGTGGAAATATGAAAGAAATGGTCCTGCTGATTCTACAGTTGGCTCAAGCAGAAGTTCAAATGTTTTGGCTAGTGCATACAGTAGTGGGCAAGGAAGAGGAGTGTATGCTGATAGGGCCCAAAACCGCAGTTCTTCACGTGCTGCTCCTTCCTGGCTTGAAACTGGTGAAGCAGTGGGTAATTTTCTTGAATCCACAAAGTTACGTTTCTGTAGTTGTGAATTTTGGGGTAAATGAATCCCTTGTATATGTATGTTTTTGCTTTAATGCTGTGAGTTGGCAGGAAATTTATATACTGAGATGCGGGAAGAAGCACGTGACCATGCACGTATGAGGAATGCTTACTTTGAACAGGTTTGTATATCCTTTGAGTTTTGCAGCTTAACTTTTGTCCTCTTTCAGGGCAACGGCATCCTCAAAGGTATTTACACAGATTTGTGAGCTCAGTATAATAAAACACAAGGACAAATAAAAAATCAGTTCTCTGTAATAGTATATACTTTGATGAGGATAATGTGTAAATGCTGTTTTATTATATTTATATTTATATATACCCCAAAACAGGCACGCCAAGCATATCTCATTGGAAATAAAGCTTTGGCAAAGGAATTGAGTGGTAAAGGGCAGCTGCACAATGTGCAGATGAAGGCAGCCCATGGAAAAGCACAGGATTCAATTTACCGACAAAGGTTGGAAACTTGTTTCTGGGACTGTTAGGAGGAGTAAAAATGTTTGGCTACAACTTGTTTCATTTTGAGTTTGCAGGAACCAAGGTGGGGTGGATGGGAGAGGAAATGAACGGATGATAGACCTTCATGGTCTGCATGTAAGTGAAGCCCTTCATGTGTTGAGGCAGGAGTTGGGTGTTCTCAGGAGCACAGCCAGAGCAGCAGATCAGCGGTTGCAGGTTTACATATGTGTTGGAACTGGGCATCATACTAGAGGGACTCGTACCCCTGCACGACTTCCAATAGCTGTGCAGCGCTATCTGCTTGAAGAAGAGGGTCTTGACTACTCAGAACCACAGCCAGGGCTTCTAAGGGTAGTGATATACTGAGCTGAAAAGAAGCTACATGTTCAGAGAGACAGAGAGAGAGAGAGAGGTATAGGAGTTTTTTTTTTTTTTTTAACAAATGCAAAATCAATCCTAGTTATAGTTGTCAATCAAATGTCATTCTTGTATCTGTACATGAGAAGAAATGGAGGAGAATGTAGATGCTGAAATCCAGAAAGAAAGAAAAAAAAAAAAGAAGAGAAGCTAAGTGAAGGTTGTTAGGAAGGTGAAAACTGGTGTAGAAGAAGAAGAAGAAGAAGAAGTGTACGATTAACAGTTGGAGGGGAGGAGTACGTTTTGGTAGAGATATTCAGGAAGCCAGCCACATAGACAGAAAAGGACCATTTTGTATGCAGACATAGCCTTCTGCAGTTTGTTAATTTTGTATCCTAAAATCTTTATTGTTTTGTTCCAACTCTTTTTTGGGGCTTTTGTCTTTGTTATAATTTTTTCAATGTATCTTATTAGAGTTGAATGATTACGGGGTTATGAGAAATTATAGTCTTAGTTAAACTAGTTGGTTTAATAAGAGGTTTGACTTGGAGGATTGGACGGTTTGAGTTCACACGTTCACTTCTTCTGGTAAGTCTTGGAGTCTCTTTAAATGTTTCTTGTTAGAATGAGAGTAGTAAGTGTTTATGTAAAGAGGGGATAAAACTATCTACGAGAAGTTGAGATAGAGAAGGGTTATCCAAAGTAAGTGAGTCCTTGAGCGTATATCATACAAGCATACAAACTAAAGGTGTATGTAGTAGGTGGATTAGATCAATGTTAGGGTTACTTTACCCTTTATAGTGCATTGGGATTCGAGTCAGGTTATAACGTATCATCTATTGATTGATGACCTACTTGTGAATTGAACTAACGCACATTGATGAACGACTTAGACTGCCTTGAAGAAACCCAATGTGTGCTCCAACTTCCTTAATTGGACCTTCTAGGCATGGTCAATGATTTGGGCCATTGGTTCGATTGCTCTTACCCTATGACCCATCAATTGTCTTGGAGTTCGGCTTAGAAGTGAGCACAAACGATTATTCTAAACCGAACACCTAGTACCAAGTCATGTTGGATGGGCATTCCGAAAAATCCTTTCCATATCAATATTTGAAATGGTCGTCCCCCCATGTTTCGCACTTCCTCATTAAGATTACTCTCTTGCTTCCCAAGTCCATCCTCACACGTGTAATACTTACATGTCTCATTTGCACGAGTGGATATTCAAAAAATACAATTGTTTGGACACACAAGCCCTTCATATGGCCACATGTCATTCATATAGTGGGTGTGACTTTTTGACTGCCCACATTACCACAATAAATACTTATTCTCGTCCTCCATTTTCTCACAACGCTCTTATGTAGTAGGTGAGTTAGATCATGACCCATCAATGTTGGTGTCCCTTTTCCATTTATAGTGCCTTGAGAGATGGGCCAGGTCACCATGTGTCATAGGCTAATTGGTGACCCAATAGTGGATCAAACTCAACCGTTCATCGGCTAATGGTTTAGATAACCATGAGAAAATCCACTAGTTTGACCGTTCATGAATTACGACCCATCAAATTCCCCCGAGTTTGGCTAGAACTAAGACAAATTCATTCTTCTAAGTCGAACTCCTAGTGCCAAGTTCTGTTGAATGGATGTTTCAAAAACTCCTTTAAATATAAATATATGAATTGGTCGTCATGCCCTTGGGTTTTGCAAACTCACAAACAAATGTTTATCATTAAAGAAGAACTGGCATTTTATCCTTCTACTTTCCATCTTTCACCTTTTCATTACACTTCGATTTTACGCCGGTTATGTTTGCTTTTGTTGCTTGTAGGTTGTTCTACAGGTTTATGAACCGCTCAGTCACTCATTCTCAGTTTAAGCCGGGTAATTCTGCTCTGTTGAAGCAACCACGAGCTCAGAAGCAAGTCAGAATCATTCCGCCATCACCTCCTACTCCTATTAAGATCGAGGAGTTGAAGGAGAACTCCTCATCTTCATCCGCTTCATCCACTACTTCAGATTCACCACCACCTTCTCCTTCCGTAATGGCTGCTCAACGCACCATGCCGGATTACTACAGACCAATTGCGGTTAGTTTTCAATCTAGCGTCGCTGTGCCGCACAACGATGACGATCCTGACTATGAGATCACAGTTCCCTT
Organism: Linum lewisii; assembly: GCA_034768395.1. Lineage (NCBI taxonomy): Eukaryota > Viridiplantae > Streptophyta > Magnoliopsida > Malpighiales > Linaceae > Linum > Linum lewisii. The sequence continues at coordinate 41,435,682 of CM068304.1, read as the reverse complement.
CCTGGAAATGATCTCTAGGGATCTACAATTCGAAGGGGAGCCGCAAGATAACCCATGCACACATTTGGCGAACTTCCTAGCCATGTGCGAGACGTTTAAGAGCGGGAACCTCGGTAAGAACAATCTTTGCTTACGAGTCTTCCCATTCTCCCTTAAAGGCACCGCCAAGATATGGCTCAGTAGGAAACCACGTGGCTACTACACCGACTGGGATAATCTAGCTCAAGACTTCATAGAGGAATACTTTCCTCCTTCAAGAACGACATTTTACAAGGACAGCATCGCCAGATTCTCCCAGAAGGAAGGAGCGAGCTTATATGATACTTGGAATGAATTCCAAGAGCTTCTCTTTGAGTGCCCTCATCATGGATTCAAGCAGGGGCAGCTAGCCGAGATCTTTGCTAGAGGAATAAATGAAGAAACGGCTGAATGGGTCAACACCTTAGCTAATGGCGACTACATAGCACTCGAACCAGAAGATGCTCTTCTTCACTTTGCGAACTGCGCATCTAAGTCCAGGAATTTGGAGCGATAGTTTGGAGCAGCCAAAAGCCGACCAAGCCGTGAAGATCAAATTAAGATTGAAGTACAGAAACATATGAAGGAGATCTTCAGAACAGTTAATAACTGGTCTAAAGAGGAAGTGAATTTCATCGATCAAGGCTTCTCCAAGGATCAAAGAGGCTACCCCGACTACCGTCAGTTCAGAACACCTCCTCAACAACAGGGAAGCTTCCTTGAGCGTCCTTCTCACAACTTCGGATTCAACCAGAGTCAGAATCAATGCTGGGACAATAGTTATCAAGATCCTCCCAGATTCACCGGTGCACAGCAACCTCAGAATTTTACGTCTGAGAACATTTGGGAGAGGAAAATAGCCAAGAAGTTTGACCTGATTGTAGCAAAGCTCGATGATCACGAAGAAAGGCTTAAAGCCCAAGATGCTTTTAACCAAGGACAGATCGCACAAGGACAGAGAATAGAGAGCATGGTAAATAAAGTTGCTAGCCTGTTGGCTAACCTTCCTCTCTTCAATCAGGCGCCGTCTCAAAACAACTCCACCATGAAGAACGAGCATGCTAAAGTCATCACAACCAGGAGCATTGAGCAGGACAGCCTGGAGAAGAAGAAGGAAGCACTTTCTACTCCCTCTACGGGAGAATGCTCAGCTATCGTCTCTCAATCACCACCCATACCTATCCCAGCTAAGTGCTCTGATCCTGGCCCTTTTACGTTACCTTTAATCATTAATGGCATCAAAATTGAGCGTAGTTTGGTTGATCTAGGTGCATCTATAAATGTCATGCCTATGTGTTTATATAAGAAACTGAACCTAGGTGAACTACAACCTGCTAGCATGCATTTAGTGTTCGCCGACAAAACTCTAAAAGAACCTAGAGGAATAATCGAGGATGTAATCACTTGTTGTGGCCCTTTCCGGTTTTTCGCTGATTATGTAGTAATGGATACTCAAGAGACATATTCTACCCTTCTCCTAGGCCGGCCGTTTATGGCGACAGCCGGCATTAACATTAATGTCCCAAATGGCTCGTTAACATTAAGGGTTGGGAAGGATACTACGACATTCCGTCTCAAGGATGGTATGAAATACATTCCTAAGGAGAATCACATTGTTTATCCGTAGAAACTGTGGAGTTGGCCTCAGTCAACTTCGTTACTGATGTCTCTTCTAGTGTTCCTAGATCAAATATTGTTACAGGTGCTGGACAGATTACGAAGCAGAAGCCAAAATCTGCTGCTCAGAAGCCGCCAAAGAAGAAGGAACTGAAAGCCTCTTCTTCACCGCCAAGCAAGAAACCTAGCAGGCCCCGGGGGAAGAACAAGAAGGCGAAGACTCAAATGGTCTGGAGACCAGTTGTGCCGCCACCTTCATCCGAGCCAGCTGCACCGCCAATTCGTTCCGAGATACCGGCGCCGGAACAAGTATTGAAGGAGAAGCCGAAAGCATCTCCTAAGGAAATACCGACGATCACCGATCCTGGTGATACAAAGCCGGAGGATAAAGAGAAGACGAAGCCGATCATTCTCATCCACTCCACCGTCTTACTTATAGAGGATGACCCCTCAACAGAACTCTTTGGTCCGTTCAAGATCACTGATCACCTTCCCAACGGACGTACCAAGCTCTTACATGCGAACGAGAAGAAATTTATGCTTCATGGAGATACCCCGTAACTCTACTTCATGAACTCCGATGCTATCATTAAGGAGAACCTGAGTTGGGATGTCTCCTAATACCGTCCAGGTATTGTCCAGCTCAAGGAAGTTAATAAAAGAGCGCTTCGTGGGAGGCAACCCACGGCTGGAGTCAGTTTTTCATTTGTGTCAACCTTAGTGTTTTAGAGTCGGTTCGGGGGAGCCAAAAGTGTCAGTTTGTTTGATTTCTTATTTTTCGTGTGTAGTCTGTGTGTCATAGTGTCTTTTTCAAGTTGTTTGAGGTTGTTCCGATTTTTGTGGATTTAATTGTGATTTTCTAAAGTTTGCCGAGATTACGAAAATATTTTCAATCGTACAGGTCAAAATTTTCGGCGAAAATGCCCCATATTTTTGGCGAAAACATCCTTTGAAATCCCACTGTGTTTTCCAGACAATTTTAACTAGAGTTTTCGGCGAAAACTCATTAAAGTTTTCGGTGAAAATGCTTTTGAAAACCGGCAGACCATTTTGCCTTGAGTTTTCGGCGAAAAATTGCACATATTTTCGCCGAAAACTTGAGTGAAAATCAACAACTTTTCCCTTTTAAATTTGGTCACTCACCCTCTCTCTCTTCTTCTTTCATTTTCGAAAATAGCTGAAAAACCTCCCCTGTTTCGAAAACCCATCGCCGACCGCCCCATCCTTTCACCGCCGCCAACCAAACCCGTCGCCGCCGCCATCGCGGACCGCCGCCACCCTATTCCCCTTCCCTTTCCGATCATTTTGAGACGTAGATCGTCCGAATCGGAGCTCTAGAGCTCCCGTTCAGCCAAACCCTAGATTTTCAAGTTTTTCTCTGATTTCTCTCTCTCCGTTCATTTTCAGCACCCATGGCTTCAAGGTAAGTTGTAGAACTTTTCATTCCGAATCTTTTGACATGTTGAATGCTGAATTTCGTCGGGGTTGACTTTTCGGTTTGCCTCGATTTGAGTGCCGACTGACTTCGTGTGAACTAGGTTAGCTGAACTCTTTGGACTGATGTAGCATGCTTATGGAGAATTGTGCTTAATTTTCATATCATTTGATAATGTGTTGCTATGCTTAAGATCAATTATTTGCAGTGTTGACTTTATGAGAAATGTCGGTTTGACCTTGACTTGTCTATGTTCATTTGGCTGCCATATGTGTTCATTCACGTTCGTATTATTGTGCTTGCCATCTGAGTTATTCACTATGTCGTCATTTCCCGCTTTGTGCTAGTATTGCCATGATTAGGGTTCAATGTTTGTTGACTTTTTGAATGTCGGTTTGACTTTCGAACTCTGATTATGATGATTCCATCATGGCTGTTCCTACGCATGTGTTTTAATTGTTTGTGATTACCGGTTAATCTGCTTTGCTTACCCCCACTCGGTTTTCCTCGTTTCTTTGTGAAATTGAGTTTTTTTCTACTAACTGTGGGGTAGGGTTTTAGTTTGACTAATCGGGTTTGTTTTCTTGCTTAGGAATGTAACTCATGAGCGCAGGACCAAGTAGAGACTTTACACCGCCTCCAGCTCCCGAGTTCCCGCTCCCGTCACACCCGCCCTCCAGGGCCCTCCACCAGCTTTCCCTGGCTGTGTGGGGTACCATCGCACTGTTGCTCGCCTACCCCAGTACTACTTCGAGCGCTACCAGCGGCTCGAGCATGTTCCTGGAGCTGGTGTTCGCCCACTATCTATGGAGTCACTCTTCGATCACGATGAGGACTGGCACCGGAACGTGCTCGATGCACAAACGCATGCTGGACTGCTGGAGCTGACCACGTTAGCCGCTGACTTCCCAGACGTCGCTCTCCAGGAGTTTTGGGCGACGTTCGATCTGGATGAGCACAAGAGGAGGCAGCACAAGAAGGTCGTCACCTTCTATCTGGGCGGGGTGCTCAGGACACTCACCTATGATGAGTTTGCAGCTCGTCTCGGGATTCCCCACGAGCACTACGAGGGTCATCACCTCGGTTGGGAGAACAACGATCGCGACGGAGAGGAGTACGACGCGCTCTGGAGCCACATAACTGGAGTGCCCGGCAATCAAACCACGAAGCATAATTCAGTTAAGTCTCTCTCTCACCCTCTCTATAAATTCATTCACATGGTTTGGCGTCGTTCTCTTTTGTATGCTCCAGAAAAGGACCGCCACCATATCAGCCGAGAGGAGCTTCTTCTTCACCGCGCCATCTGGGAGAGTTATCCTCTTCATCCCGGATGGGTGCTTGCACGCTTATTCCACCAGAAGATACTCAGAGGTCGAGGCCACCTCGCTCACTCCTGGGAGGCAACTTTGTCGGCCGACTCATCATCTCCTTCGGTCTCAGCCAAGAATATGGCCCGAACATCCCACGACGCAAAGTACGGACCGTCAGAGGTGATTTGGCAGTCGAGTACCCTCAGTCCCCAGGTAGCAGCAGATCCTCCCCTCCAGCATATGGAAGAGTCGGAGGAAGAAGATGATGCTGAGGAGCAGCATCCCCAGCCAGAGGCGAGATACCATGATCATATACCCTCGCCACATCATCAGGTAGGGTATGCACGCCAGTCGCCGCCACCCATTCCAGAGCCATACCAGGCGCCTCACCAGCAGCACCGACCGCACCCCGCGGATGTTGGAGAGCTGTATGAGCGTCTCCAGGAGTGGCGCATCACTGACAACGCCGCTCAAGAGGCGAGATGGACTATTATGCAGCAACACATGCACCGCGCTGACGAGCGGTATGAGGCAAGCTGGCGTGGCAACGTCAGCTCGGCGATTTCCTTCACTTTCCACCCCCCGACACCACTGACCAACCATGATCGGGTGGTGTCCTTTTCCTTGTCCTTTCTTTTTATTTCTTCTTTTCGGATTTCGATCCAACTTTTTTCTATGTGGATCAGGGACACTTGTCCCGGTTTCCTTTTTATCTTTCATTTGTTTTTGTTTTGCAGTTAATTGGGAGATTCCTTTTGCTTCGCTTAGGTAGATTCCCTCTGCTCCGAGGATCCGTGCTCATCCCCTACGCCAACCATCTCGGTCCAGGTTCTTCTACTTCACTCTGAACTCTAGATTTAGGCCTCTGAGGACACAGTCCGATTTAAGTGTGGGGTAGGATGCTAGAGAACCTTGCATGAACTTGATTGCGTTTTTGTGTGCCTCGTGATTCCCTTCCAGTCTCTCTAGCATTAGAATGGCCCAGTTCTTGATTTTTGATGTTAAGTTGTTGTTCAATCCTTCATAATGATGCTTAGACTGCTTAACCTAGAACTTGAGAACCGACGTGTTTACTTTGATGGTAAATTGCTTGGTCAGAACATAATTTTTAAAATCACACTTGTAGTTTGTAGCCTTGATTGCATGAAAATGACCGAAACCGACTAGCAAACCAATTGTGAGCTTTTGATCCATTGCACGTAACTTGCAATTTCAATTCTTTTTGAGTGATTTTCTGTTTGCTTGAATGAGTTAGAATTTGCATGAGACCTACTTGAGACCACACGATGACACGAGTTCTAGAATGATAGGGGCACCTAGATTCAGCTACTAAGCCAGATAGCCTACCAAACGATAAATCCTTTAGGTTTAAACCCTTGAGCTTGGCCTGTTCTTTCGGTTCGATAATACATTACAGCCATTTCCCATTCTTTCATTGCTCATTGATCCACTACAGTTGTAGTTCTAGATTGACCTACCGGAAGTCGGTTTGTGGTAACCTGCCTATAGCCATTAAACAGGTGGTCTTAGCTATTATGTCCGAATGTGTAAATCCCTCTGGCAACTAAAAGAAAGAATCGGCACAAAGAAAAAAAATATAATTAGAAGAAAAGAAGCAACTTTCAAAGTAAAAGAGAAAGAAGAAAAAGAAGAAAAATCAGAAAAGTTTCAAGTTTAGTTCAATAAAACGTTCTTCTCCCTACAAATGGAAGAACGAAGTCAAAGGAAAAGTCAAAAAGAAAAAAATGTAAAGAAATAAAGTGCTAGGTTGCTTGAGGGTATCATAGGATGAGCGTTCACTATTCCACCCGTGTCTGGTTAGACGGTAGGAAGCCATAGGCTAAATTCGAGGGAAGTTAGTCGAAAGCTACACTGCACCAAAGCCATCATCATACATTCCCATCATCCATCGCATCATAAACCCTTGTAGTGTAGAATTCATTACAGTCCTAGCAGGGAAGTCCTTCTTGACTAGTTACTCGTGTTGTCACAGTGGTGGAGATGTGGTCGAATTGCAAACTTATGACAGAATTTAGTAACAGAAAATGATTGAGAGAAGAAACACGTCCTTAAACACAGAGAGTGAGAGTTCCCATTGTACTATATATTTCCTGTGTGAGGAGTCTGGTCGGTCAGGTCAAATTCGTGCATAATTGGTTGCTACTAATTGTCGTGTGCAGTTATTAGTGAGACCAGGTTGTTTGGCTGATCAGTATGCATGTTAGGTTTCTTGTTCTAGGAATTATCTGTCTAATAATTCATTGTGTTTGATTGAGCTCCAATTTAATCGATCTTATCAGTTGTGAACATGAGCGTTTCTATTCAGTTTGCTTGAGGACAAGCAAAAGCTTAAGTGTGGGGTATTTTGATGACACTCGAATTGACGTGATTATCAGCCTCATTTAAGCGACATTTCCTTGCTTAAGACATGGTTTTTAGGGTAGAATAGCGAATATTCAATCAATTGCTCTGTCTCGTGCCATTTGTGTTACTTTGGCCCGTTTCGGGTTTATTTGATGGTTTTCTAGTGTTTTTATGTTAGCACAGGTTTTTGCCGTCAAATAAGTAGCCAAGGACGTGTCTAAGGCGTTGGAACCTCGAGGAATCGCACAGGAATCGATCCAAGGAGTCAACCGAGTCGAACAAAACCCTGCCCCATTTTTCACTGAAGTTTTCGCCGAAAACCCTTGGAGTTTTCGACGAAAACACAAGCACAAATCGGCAGAGCTCACCAAGGCAATTTTTTGGCGAAAACACTAAGTTTTCACCGAGAACCCGGCATCCGAAATTCACAGGAGAATTCAGCCGGCGATCAGTCAATTTACAAAGACATTTTAGCCGAAAATCTCTTCACATTTTCGGCAAAAATCCTAGAGAAAATCCGGCGGTATTAGGGTTAAGTATAAATACTTAACCGGCGGCCCAAATAAAAGATATAGTTTTCCAGAATCATAATTACCAACTAATACCGAAATTCTCAGAATTCTCAAGAGTTCGAGAGCAGATTTTAGAGTTCGAAGAGCCAGGAAGAGATCGTGACGCCATCCCTTTCATATCGAAGACTCGGAGCTAGGATTGCAGTTTACCGGAAGATCGAAGTTCTGCCGGAGTCGTCTTAATTAGGTTTTTCAGATCCTTTTCTGTTCTTCCTCTGTATGATGAACTCTATCTTTGTCCTTGATTCTTTTGTGAAGAACATGAGTAGCTAAACTCTTAGAGCTTAGACTAGATGAACCCTAAGTGACCCAGGGCTTTAAAGCGGTCACGGATCGGCGGTGATTAGATTCAAAGTTCAATCAGTTTCTCTTTCATGTTTGATTTGTTCTTCATTGTTCATGTTTCTTGTCTGGATTGATCACCTAGATTAGATTCTGGTTAAGCTAAGGATAGAAGCGAACGCTCGCCTTACTTTAAAACATCAAATCGAACAATTAACCTAATCATTGGAGTGTGCCTTTTGTAGGAACCAATTAGGGTTAATCCACTGCAAGAGTAACTCATAAATCGTTCGTAATTCCACCAGTTAAGTTAAGTCATTGCGAAAGGCGACCGTACCCGGGCGGCTAATTAATCTTAGTAGCTAGATCGGATAGAGCGAACGTTCGCCAGTCTTAAACCTAAGGGTAAGGAGTTATGGCGGTGTCTTAGAATTGATTGAATGTGAATCAAAATCCGTTGATCTGTTGATTGCCAATGCTCTGGTGAACGAAGGGGGATTCAAAGTCTAAGCTTGTTTGTCATCTTTGTCTTAATTAACCAATCTTTCAATCTGTTTTCAGTTTTAATTTTTAATTTCTGTGCATTTCTTAGAATTAAAAGTCGTGGAACTCACACCAAGTGTTTAAACCTGAGTGAATTGTCAGCTTCTTTGAGTAAACGATCATTAGAAGACCCGTGGAATACGATCTACCCTAGCTTTCTAGCTTAGTAGTATTTGATTGAACCCGCACAACGACGGTTCATTGGTGCTAAATCGCTAAAAAAATTCGCACCATAACTAAAGGTCCTCGGCAACGGCACCAAAATTTGATTGGGGCCAAGGGCCTCTCTCAAAGATACCTAGACTAGATAGGGTCGTATTTGTCGTGGTTCCTTTGCACGGCTTACACTACAAGAAAATTACAGTCTAACATCGGATTTCTAACAACAGACAAAAATATGCTATTAGATAATACTTTCTAACAGCAGACAGTTATCTGCTGTTAGCAATTGGATTCATGGGCGCCAAAATATCCCGCCTTCACGGGAATTCAAATTTTTTTGGGGAAACCTAACTGTTAGCAAATTTGCTGGTAGAGTTTGCTGATGTGGCATTCCGTGTGCACAGCCCCAGCCAATGACTTATTTGTTTCCTTTCCTCTTTTCTTTTAATTTGTGGCAATCCTTTAATAAGTTTCCTTATTTTTTGATTTTTTATTTGTGGAAATCCATGGAAGAAGAAAGATAAAGAAGCGAAAGAAAGAAGAAAAGGAAGAAGAAGGAATGAAGGAGGAGAAGAAGAAGAACAAAAAGAAAGCAAAAGAAGAAGAAGAAGGAGGGAGGAAGGAAAAGGAGAAAGAAGAAGAAGGAAGGAAAATGAGAAAGAAGAAAGAATAAGAAGAAGAAGAAAGAAGAAAGAAGAAAGAAGAAGGAATAAGAAAAAGAAGAAGAAGGAGAACAAGAAGAAGAAGAAAGAAGAAGAAGAAAAAGTAGAGGAAGAAGAGAACCTGGTCTGTAGGTTTATGTTTTTTATTTTTGAATCTGAAAGGGAAGCCTAACAGCGAATAAAATTCGTTGTTAGGATATCCTATGTTAGGTTTTACGGCGGATGCTTATCCGATGTTAGCTTGGCTTATATCATTGAACCTAACAGCGGACAAGAAACCATCGTTAGGAATCCTAACAAGCAACCACTGTTAGGAATCCTAATAGCGGCCTATCCTCTGTTAGAATTAATAAAAACCATTTCTTACAATAGCGTTTTCTTGTAGTGTTACTCGTTAAGAGGGAAATGCTCAGTGGGGGTTCAGGTCTAGGTTCCTCGAAGGTCAACAATCAACAAAATGAAAGTCAAACAAAGGGGTTTGGGTCAACCTCGATCAACTAACAAACAATGGCTCAAAGAGTATGGAAATGATGATCAAGAAATTCAATCAAAGCAAGAGCAATGACAAACATAAAGTGGGTGAAAATGTATGAGAATAAACGGTCAAACGAGTTTCCCCTTAAGGATCATGAATCATGAACTATACGAACCTATGATGAACGAATTGTGCAAATACAAGACATGATCTTTCGCCATTTAACTAACACGTATCCTAAGACTCTCTCGAGACCATTAGGACTCTCGCCTGAAAATTGACTAAATGCAATGCACACCAAGTGTTCAATGAAATGACCTAAGGTTTTTCAACCTAGAAAGACCTAACACACATCCCTCTTTCGAGCGTAATGCACTACTAAGCACAATTCCATGATAATCAATGATATGAAATCTCTCTCGGGCCAATCCAAACCAAAGAGCAACCTAATCAAGCATCTAGGTCAAGAACACCTTGAGTGGGAAATGAGGATAAGAATTCACATGGCATTGAATCATTATATTGTCTAGCAATACATGAAATCGAAACATCCATTGGTCTAAGAGTGTAAATCAATCATCAATCTCTCTAAGGTCCACTCACTGAACCCTAAGGGGTTTAGTTACAACAATACATAATAAAGAAATGAGAATACGACCCCGAAAGAGGGAAGGGGAATGACCCTCCGATTCTTCGAGCTACATGATATCTTCGGTCTTCGTCTTGCGTTTCTATGATGATAGATGTGAAGGATGATGATTGGAGGATGATTTTGAGGCTCAAGAAAGGTTTTCCAGGTGTTGGAGAGTTGAAGTGTTCGAGACAAATGAGTTGGGGCTGAAAGAGATGATTCCAAAAGTTGCCACAATTTGACTTTAAATAGAGATGGGCACGGCGCGCCGTGGGGCAAGCACTAGCAACACGCCGACTATATATTTGACTCTTTGGAGGTGGTTGGTGTGTTACGCCACCAAACCTTGATGCATGCGCCGCTGGCGCACCGGCTGTTCAAACTTTAATATCTGGTACATTCGAACTCCAAAATGACCACCGTTCAAACATGTGGCTTCGTAATTCCTTGCACTATCGTGTCATGACCTGAAAAACCATAAACGTCCCTAAACGGCCCCTATTGGTCAGATGAATCCATTGAAAAGGTTAACTGTTTAATTCAACGTTCTAGAACAAGGCCCTTATTGGTCAGATGTTTCCTTTATTCTAACAAGAATCTAATCTAGGTGATCAGGCTAGAGAAGAAACAAGATTTTAAGAACGAATTAAACATGAATAAGAAAAGTCTGAATTAAAGTCTTATTTCCCGCCGATCTGTGGCCGCTTTAAAGCCCCATGTCACTTAGGGTTCATCTAATTTAAGCTAGAAGAGTTTAGATAATCATATCCGACAAACAAGAATCAAAAGCCATAAGAGAATTTATCGTAAGAAGAAAGAATAGAGAGAAATTGAAAAACCTAATTATGATAATTCCGAGCAACTTCGATCTTGAAAATATTCAACTCCTAGGCTCCGAGCGTCTTTCAGGACTCCAAAATATGCTCCAAACTCTCTCCAAGCTGTGGCTCTCCTCAGAAAATCGAATGTGTCTTGAAAAGGGGCTGAACGGGTGCTTCAATAGGGCTGAAATCGTCCATTCCAGTTTTGGATATGGAAAAGGCCAAGTTCTCACCGAGAAATTCTTCACAAACTGTCTAAAATTGTGTCCGATCTGAATTTGGCTTAAGTTCTCGCCGAGAACTTGAAGTTCTCGCCGAGAACTTCTCCACTGGGCATAATTCCTTCTCCTTGTTGTTTCGATGATTCCCGCTCCATTTGAACTCTGATTTGGTCCCCGTTCGAAGCGCTGGACTCGTGAGGGAGTCCTCTACAATGCAGTAACCTGGAGGTTCAACAAAAAAACTCACAACCAAGGTAAAAATAGCCAAGATATGGACAATATACGCACTTATGGGCCTAGAATCGCATAGTTAGCACATTTACACCAAATACTCATCATAATTGCATCAACGAGTGTGAAATGTAGTTTAATATGGGAGAATAAACACTATAAATCTAGTTTCATCACCCAAATTCAATCAATCTTTGAAAACATTGTAACACCTAGCAATGGATCAAAAAGATTGCCAATTCCTTGGGAGTGGATAACGATTCTTGATCGTTGCCTTGTTCAACGTTCGATAATCTATGCACATCCAACCTATCCTTCTTCCTTGCCAATAAGGACTACTCAGATTCTCTTGATAAAAGCTTCATAGAAGAATATGTTCCTCCCATGAGGACTGCTAAGATTAGAGATCAGGTCAGCATGATATATACGAGAGTAGGAGAGTTCTCTATGACACTTGGAACAGATTCCAAGAGATCTTAGCCTCTTGTCTGTACCATGGGATTTCTGATCCTGAGGTAGCATTTATATTCAACCATGGTCTAGATCGTGAAACTACCATGCTAGTAAACCAAATAGTAGCAGGCAACATCAGTGCTCTTATATCTGAAGCAGCTCTTTCTCACTATGCAGATCTAGCAGCCAAGTCCAGGAACTGGGCCCAGTATTCATCTATGCAACTAGCCAACCGTGTTGCAGGTACCCCCGCTTCTCACGCCGCTCTTCTAGCCAAAATTGAGAGCTTGTAGAAGAAGTATGATGAGAAGGCAATATCTTTCATCAATGCACTTGTTGCTTCCGTATTTATTTGTTCCTGGTGTGGGAGTTGTGATAACCAAGGTGGCCATTGCCTCGAGTTCTTGAGTACTTATGTTCCCACCGCTGAGGAAGTTAACTTTATATCGCAAGGATATCCTCAAAATCAGCAAGGATATGCTAGATTTAGCCAGAACAACTCATATGGAAACTACAACAATGGGGGCTATACATGGAGCACACAATTATGAAGGACCACCTAGGTTCCCTCGCAAGCCATTCTAGCAATAGTTATGCCACTCACTAAGTTAATTAGATCACAACCTAAACTAGTTCCAAACCTTTGGAACCCCGAATAGCTTAATTCACATAGTTGAGTAATAGAATGGAAAGACCCTTTTGGAAAACGATCTCTTTGTAGGAATCCATTGAATAAGATTTGGTGTGCGTTAATTCTCGCATCATGTTTTTTGCGTCGTTGCCAGGGACTTTTCTTGTTATAGGAAAGGAATTGTGTGCTTAACCTTTTTCTTCATTCTCTTATCATATCTTTACCTCCCACATTGTTATATTACTTGGTTTCTTCTTGTTTTTTGGTGTTTCAGGCAAGATTGCAGGTACGCAGAACATACGGTCTAGTAAGCGCACAGCTGAGCAGGCCAAGGTCTTCTACACTCACTATGGCCCTACACTAATTCCACTAAAGAGCACCACCAAGGCTGCCAAGGCAAAGAAAAATTTGTTTACTTCTCCACCTTCATCCTCCACAATTGCTACCTAACGTAACCAGGCCCGGCCCAGCCTCAGGCCCCAGGCACCAGGCACCAGGCACCAGGCCCGGTACAGCCCCAGGCCCCAGCCTAGGCACCAAGCCCGACATAGGCCTAGGTATCAGGCCCGACACAGCACCAGGCCTCAGCCCAGGCACCAGCCACGGCCCAGCCGCAAGCGCTAGCCCAAGCACCAACCGAGCATCAGCCCAGCACCGGCCCCCAGATGCGATTTGGGCGGAGCCACCAGAATCAGGCCGCTAATGAGGAAATCTGACCCACACAATGACTCTTAATCCTAGTAAGACGCGGATTAGGGTTTGCTAGTTTAGGACTTATCTATTTTAGGAGTTTTATTCCTTTAATTTATGGCTTATCCATTTTAGGTGTTTTATTCCTTTATTTTCGGATTTTTAGTAGTTTGTTTAGGACTCTTTTATGTTTCTTTATTATTTTAAAGTTAGAGTTCAAATAGGAATATGAGAAGTCTTGGTCGAATCCTTGTACTATAAATAGAGGTTTTGGCCACCCATTGTAAGCAGACTTGGATGAAATAAAAACAAACTTTGGTTTCTTATTTGCATAGATTTGCAATCTTCTTTTCGATTTTAATGGAATTGATTGTCGTCTAAAATTGGTTTATCATCTTGGGTATTCACCCCTAGTGTGGCACCTTCGACTGGACACTTCAGGTTCCTAGCTCATTATAGCTAGTGGGTCCAAGTACTCTCCACCCTATAGTCTAAAGGTTTGGCTCGTGAGTTGTGATTTCCCAAGCTTGCGGTGTTTAAGGGTCGTATGCCCGTGGTTGCAGCGGTTCACATCACTACCACTACAAAAAAATGGCTTATATCATCGGTTGAAACGTAGTATTTTAGCGTCGGTCGGTCAACAACCAACGCAAAGCAGTTGACTTCGCGTCTTAGCGTCGGTTGATTGTTGACCGACTCTAAAATTAGCTTATCAACCGATGCTATAAGCCTTTCCTGGTTTGATTTTTGGTTAACCGGACGGTTAGATCAGCGTCGGTCAACAGAAACAATTTAGCGTCGGTTATGACCGACGCTAAAATGCGTGTAAATAACGTCGGCTTACACGCGTTTTAGCGTCAGTCATCGACCGACGCTAAAACGCGAACATATTAAAACCCCACTGGTGAACGGCCTGTCGTTAGGGGTTCAACCAAATAAAAACTACTAATGCTAAAAAGCGTATAGCAGATCGTATTCCGAGGGCTTTCTATGATTGGTTACTTCAGAACTAGCAAAATACTCAAAGGTAAACACGTTGTGCGTGGTGTGAGTTCCATGACTTCTACTTCTAAGAATGCAGAAAAATTAAAAAGATTAAACTAAAGCAGATTGGGAATTAGGGTTTGAAAACAAGGATGACAGACGAACTTAGACTTTGAATCCCCTTCGTTCCCTAGAGCATTGGCAATCAACAGATCAGCGGATTTCGATTCTCACTCAATCAATTACTAAGACACCACCATAACTCCTTACCCTTAGGTTTAAGACCGGCGAACGTTCGCTCTATCCGTTCTAACTACCAAGATTAACTAGCCGCCCGGGTACGGTCGCCTCTTGCAACGACTTAATTAATTGGTGTGATTACTAGTGATTAATGAGTTACTCTTGCAGTGAATTAACCCTAACCGGTTCCTATGAAAGGCACGCTCCAATTATAAGGTTAATTGTTTAATTCGATGTTCTAGAGTAAGGCGAGCGTTCGCTTCTATCCTTAGCTTAACCAGAATCTAATCTAGGTGATCAATCCAGAAAAGAAACATGAACAATGAAGAACAAATCAAACATGAAAAAGAACTGATTGAATTTCGAATCTAATCACCGCCGATCCGTGACCGCTTTAAAGCCCTGGGTCACTTAGGGTTCATCTAGTCTAAGCTCTAAAGGGTTTAGCTACTCGTGATTATTACAAAAGAAACAAAGACAAAGAAAGAGTTCATCATTCAGAGGAAGAACAGAAAAGAATCTGAAAAACCTAATTTAGACGACTCTGGCAGACTTCGATCTTCGGTAATCTACACTCCTAGCTCCGGTTCGTCGAGGTGGAAGGGATGGCGTCACGATCTCTATCCGGCTCTTCGAACTCCAACTCTTCGCTCCTGAACTTGAGAGGGTTCTGATTCGAAAAGTTATGTTTTGTGAATTATGATTGTATCGAATGCCTTCTCTTTGTTTTGGGCCGCCGGGTTAAGTATTTATACTTAACCCTAACTGATCCGGAATTGTGTATTATTTTCGCCGAATATTCCTTAAGAATTTCGGCGAAAATTCCTTTGTGTTCGGGAGTGCTTTCTCTGCCTTGTATTTTCGGTCTGAAGAGTACAATGTTTTCGCCGAAGATGTCCTTTGACTCAGCATCAGTTGAATGCACTAATATTTTCGCCGAATATGCAAGCTCAGTTTCGGCGAAAATCTCTTTGTACTCGGGCAGGATTTTGTTTGACTTTGACTGGCTCCTTGGATTGATTCCGGTTTGATTCCTCGAGGTTCCTACGCCTTAGACACTTCCATGGCTACTCTATTTGACGGCAAAAACCTGTGCTAACATAAAAACACTAGAAAACCATCAAATAGACTTGAAACGGGCCAAGGTAACACAAATGGCACGAGATAGGGCAATCGATTGAATATTCGTTATTCTACCCTAAAAACCATGTCTTAAGCAGAGAAATGTCGCTTAAATGAGGCTGATAATCACGTCAAATCGAGTGTCATCAAATACCCCACACTTAAGCTTTTGCTTGTCCTCAAGCAAACTGAATAGAAATGCTCATGTTCATAAATGATATGATCGATTAAATTGGAGCTCAATCAAACACAATGAATTATTAGACAGATCGATCCTAGAACAAGAAACCTAACATGCATACAGATCAGCCAAACTACCTGGTCTCACTAATAAACTGCACACGACAAGTAATTAGCAACCAATTATGCACGAATTTGACCTGACCGACCAGACTCCTCACACAGGATGTATATAGTACAATGGGAACTCTCACACGATGGTGGCGGCGGCGTGGCGACGATGGTGACGATGGCGGCGACGGCAGTGGCGATGGCAGCGACGACGGAGAAGAGGAGAAGAAGAGGAAGAGGAAGAAGAGGAAGAAGGTGGATCTGGAGATCTAGAAAAGGAAGTAGAGGAAGATGAAGAAGAAAGAGGAAGAAGAGGAAGGCTGGTCAGAAAAAGGGAAGAGGAAGAAGAAGGCTGAAGGAGGAAGAAGAAGAATGAAGGTCAGAAAAATGGAAGAGGAAGAAGAAGGCTGGAGGAGGAAGAAGGAAGAAAATGGAGGAGGAAGAAGGAAGAAAATGGAAGAGGAAGAAGAAGGTTGGAGGAGGAAGAAGGAAGAAAATGGAAGAGGAAGAAGAAGGTTGGAGGAGGAAGAAAAAGGCTGAGAGAGATGAGATTAGGGTTAGGGTGGCGGTTCTTTTAGCGTCGGTCGGTAACCGACGCTAAAACATGTCGGTAACCGACGCTAAAGCTGGTTGGCTTCGTTTCCGACCGAAAACCAAATTTAGCGTCGGTTATCGACATGTTTTAGCGTCGGTCGATAAGCGACCGACGCTAAACCCTTGGTCAAACGCGAGTCAAGGGTTTAGCGTCGGTTCCTCACTGACCGACGCTAAATACTTCCCCTCCGAGCGACGCTAAAAGACTTTTTTTTTGTAGTGAATGGGAACTCTCACTCTCTGTGTTTAGGAACGTGTTTCTGCTCTCGATCATTTTCTGTTACCGAATTCTGTCATAGGTTTGCATTTCGACCACATCTCCACCACTGTGACAACACGAGTATCTAGTCAAAAAGGACTTCCCTGCTAGGACCGTAATGAAATCTACACTACTCGGGTATATAATGAGATGGATGATGGGATGAATGATGATGGCTTTGGTGCGGTGTAGCTTTCGACTAACTTCCCTCGAATCTAATCTATGGCTTCCTACCGTCTAACCAAACACGGGTGGAATAATGAACGCTCGTCCTATGATACCCTCAAGCAACCTAGCACTTATTCTTTTTCTTTTTGCACAAATTTTTTTTTCTTTACTTTCTTTTTTGACTTCGTTCTTCCAATTGTAGGGAGAAGAACGTTTTATTGAACTACACTTTGAACTTTTTCTGATTTTCTTTTCTTAATCATTTTCTTTTTCGAAAATTTTTCTCTTTTTCTTTCTTTACTTGAATTTTTCTTTTGTGCCGATTTTTCTTTTAGTTGCTAGAGGGGTTTACACGTCTGGACATATTAGCTAAGACCACCTGTTTAATGGCTATAGGCAGGTTACCACAAACCGACTTCCGGTAGGTCAATCTAGAACTACAACCACAGGGGATCAACGGGGAATGAAAGAAATGGGAAATGGCTGTAATGTACTATCAAACCGAAAGAACAGGCCAAGCTCAAGGGTCTAAACCTAGTGGATTTTATCGTTTGGTAGGCTATCTGGCTTAGTAGCTGAATCTAGGTGCCCCTATCCTTCTAGAACTCGTGTCATCGTGTGGTCTCGAGTAGGTCTCATGCAAATTCTAACTCATTCAAGTAAACAGAAAACCACTCAGAAAGAATTAAAATTGCAAGTTACGTGCAATGGATCAAAAGCTCACTATTGGTTTGCTAGTCAGATTCGGTCATTTTCATGCAATCAAGGCTACAAACTACAAGTGTGATTTTAAAATTCTGTTCTGACCAGGCAGTTTAGCATCAAAGCATACAAGTTGGTTCTCAAGTTCTAGGTTAAGCAGTCTAAGCATCATTATGAAAGTTTGAACAACAACTTAACATCAAAAATCAAGAACTGAGCCATTCTAATGCTAGAGAGACTGGAATGGAATCACGAGGCACACATAAAACACAATCAAGGGCAATCAAGTTCATGCAAAGTTCTCTAGCATCCTACCCCACACTTAAATCGGGCTGTGTCCTCACAGGACTAACTTAGAGTTCAGAGTGGAATGTAAGAACCTGAATGAGGACGGTTGATTTTAGAGGGTAAGCACGGATCCTGAGAGCGGAGGGAAGTGTAACAAAACCTAAAGCAAAGGGAGTCTACCGATTGCCTACAAAACAAAAACAAATGAAACATAAAAAGGAAACCGGGACAAGTGTCCCGGATCCACACAGAAAAAAGTTGGACTGAAATCCGAAAAGAATAAATAAAAAGAAGACACCAGAAAAGGAATACAACCCGATCACTGCTGATCCGGTGAGCCGGGAGGTGGAAAGTGGAGAAATTCGCCGAGCTGGCGTTACCACGCCATCTGTGCCTCATATCGCCGGTCGGCGCGGCGCACATGTTACTGCATAATAGTCCATCGCGCCTCTTGAGTGGCGTTGTCGGTGATGTGCCACTCCTGCAGTCGCTCGTATAACTCTCTGACATCCGCGGGGTGGTGTTGCGGCTGTTGAGGATGTGCCGGATATGGCTCGGGGATGTGCGGCGGCGACTGGTGGATGTACCCTGCCTGATGGTGTGGCGAGGGTATATAATCATGAAACTCAGGCGGCGGCTGCGGCTGCTGCTCCTCAGCATCATCTTCTTCCTCTGACTCGACCACAGGCTGGAGTGGAGGATCAGCTGCTACATGGGGACTGAGGTCGAGTTCTAAGTCGTACTCAACTGCCAAGTTTCCTCCAACGGTCCGAACTGGATGTCGTGGAATGTGCGGGCCATACTCATGGCTGATGCCGAAGGAGAGGATGAGCTGTCCTATGAAGTTACCTCCCAAGAGTTTGCGGGGGTGGCATCTTCCTCCTGGTCTTCTGGCGGAAGATGCGAGCCAGTACCCAACCGGGGTGGAGAGGATAGCTCTCTCGGATGGCTCGGAGAAGCATGAGCTCCTCCTTGAGGATATGGTGGCGATCCTTGTCTCGAACATATAAAAGTGACCTCCGCCAAACCATATGAATAAATTTATAGAGCGGGTGAGAGAGAGACTTAACTGGGTTGCTCTCCCCGAGGCGATCGCCAGGTACGCCTGTCATGTGGCTCCAAAGCGCGTTGTACTCCTCGCCGTCATCATCTTCTCCCCAACCGAGGTGATGATCGTGATAGTGCTCATAGGGAATGCCGAGATGAGCGGCAAACTCATCGTAGGTGAGCTGCCTGTACACCCCACCAAGATAGAAGGTGATCACCTTCTGGCGTTGCTTCCTCTTGTGCTCATCCAGATCAAAGGTTGCCTAGAACTCCTGGAGGGCAATGTCTGGGAACTCGGCGGCGATGGTGGTCAGCTCGAGGAGACCAGCCGGTGCTAAGGCGTCATGCACGTTCCGGTGGTAGTCCTTATCATGATCGTGCAGGGACTCCATGGAGAGAGGGCGCACGTCAGCTCCCTGAACGTGTCGAATCTTCTGGAAGCACTCAAAATAGAAATCCGGTAGACGGGCAATGGTGGGATGATATCCAACATGGCGGGGTAGAGCAGGTGGTGGACCCAGAACAGCAGGTGTGACGGGAGCGGCAGCTCATGAGCTCGAGGCGCCATCAAGTCGCGCCTTAGTCCTGCGCTCATAAGTGGTGTTCCTAGAACCAGAATGAAACCAGATTAGTCAACCAAAACCTTACCCCACACTTAGTAGAAAAACTCGATTTCACAAAGAAATGAGGGAAACTAAGTGGGGTAAGCAAAGCGGAGTAACCGGTAATCATAGACAGTAAAATACATACTTAGGAACAGCCAGAGTCGGATAAGCACAATCAGAGTTCAAAAAGTCAAACCGACAGTTTGGAAGTCAACATTTAAGCATATCGAACCCTAATCATGGCAAGACTATCATAACGTGGAGAATGACGGTAAAATATGATTTCAAATGGCAGCTCGATAATATGAACGAGAATGAACACATCAGACAGCCAAATGATCACAACAGTTCAAAGTCAAACCGACATTTCTCACAAAAGTCAACTTAACAAGGAATTAATCGTATGCATAGCAACACATGATCAAATGATATGGAAATTAAGCACGGAACTCCCTAAGCATTCTAGAACAGTTCTATAAGTTCTGTTAATCCTAGTTCACACGAAACAGTCGGCACGCAAAATGAGGCAAACCAAAAAGTCAACCGAAAGTCAACCCTGACGAAATTCATAAATCTATATGTCAAAAGATTCATATCGAAAAGCTCTACAACTTACCTTGAAGTCATGACTGCTAAAAATGAACGAGTTGAGAGAAATCGGTGAAAAACGTTAAAAACGAGGGTTTCGGAGAACTGGAGCTACAAAGCTCCGATTCGAACGTTCCAGGGCTCGTTGGGGTCGGAAAAGGGAGGGGAAGGGAGCGGCGGTGGTCGGCGGTGACGGCGGATTGAAATGGTGAAAGGCGGTCGGCGATTTTAAAGAGATAAGGGGGGGTTTCGGTGAGTTGAACGAAAATGGGTGAAGGATGAGAGAGGGGGTGGACCGAATTTTTTAAAGGAAGATTTAGGTGATTTTCAAAATTATTTTTGGCGAAAATAGGAGGGTGGTTTCGTCGAAAATATCAGTTAAAATGGACTGCCGGATTTCCGAAGGCGGTTTCGCCGAAAATGATAGTACGGTTTCGCTGAAAATATCAGTTAAAATGGTTTCACTGAAAAAAAAACTTTTTGAACCGAAAACAATGAACAGGGAGATTGAGTTCGAAAATTGAAAATCGATTTCGCCGAAAACAAGGGTGGTTTCGCCAAAAATTTGAACTGTTCGGGTGTTTAAATATTTTCGTAAATTCGGCCAACTTCAGAAAATCACAGTTAAATCCACAAAAATCAGAACGACCTCAATCAATTTGCAACTGACTCTATGACATGCAGACTCTACACGAAAAATAATAAATCAAACAAACTGACACTTTTGGCTCTCCCGAACCGACTCTAAAATACCAAGTTCAACAAAAATTAAAACAGACTCCAGCCGTGGGTTGCCTCCCACGAAGCGCTCTTTTATTAACGTCCTTGAGCTGGACGATACCTGGACGGTATTAAGAGACATCCCAACTTAGATTCTCCTTCACGCTCGCGTCAGAGTTAATGAAGTACAACTTCGGGACTTCTCCGGTAAACATGAATTTCTTCCCGTTCGCATGCAAAAGCTTGGTACGTCCGTCGGGAAGATGATCAACGAACTTGAATGGTCCGAACAGCTCTCTAGAGAGATCATCCTTCTTAAGTGTGACGATGGAAGGAATGAGGAAT
Source organism: Linum lewisii (assembly GCA_034768395.1). Taxonomy (NCBI): domain Eukaryota; kingdom Viridiplantae; phylum Streptophyta; class Magnoliopsida; order Malpighiales; family Linaceae; genus Linum; species Linum lewisii. The sequence continues at coordinate 41,414,611 of CM068304.1, read as the reverse complement.
GTCGGTTTCTCTTTTTCTTTCTTCTTCGGCTTGTTATCACCAGGATCGGTGATCGTTAGTACTTCCTTAGGAGACGCTTTCGGCTTCTCCTTCCATACTTGTTCCGGCGCCGGTCTCTCAGAACGAAATGGTGGTGCAGCTGGCTCGGTGGAAGACGGTGAAATTTTTGGTCTCCAGACCATTTGGTTCTTCGTCTTCTTGTTCTTTCCTCGAGGTCTGCTCGGTGGTTTAGAAGAGGCTTGCAGTTCCTTCTTCTTCTTCTTAAGCAGCTTCTGAACCGAAATTTCTAGCTTCTTCGTAATGACCTGTTTAATATCTGCAGCAACAGCTGATCTAGAGACATTGGGAGAAGCATTAGTAACGAAGTTGACCGGAGTCAACCCCACCGTTTCAACAGCTAGGTAGTGAGATTCATTCCTAGAGTCATATTTCATGCCATCTTTAAGACGGAACGTTTTTGTTTCTTTACTGACTCTTAAAGTTAAAGAACCATTTGGAACGTTAATATTCATTCCAGTAGTAGCCATGAAAGGTCGACCTATGAGAATGGTAGCATCATTTGTACTAGTATCCATAATCACATAAACAGCTAAGAACTTGAACGGACCACATTTAGTGACAACGTCTTTAATCTCTCCCTTAGGGGTTTTAAGCGATCTATCAGCAAAGACGAGTTGCATACTAGGCGGTTCAAGTTCTCGTAGGTTTAACTTTTCATATAGACTCACAGGCATAACATTAACAGAAGCTCCTAGATCAACTAAGCAACGTTCAATCTCAACATCATTAATGACCAAAGGCAAAGTAAAAGAACCAGGATCAGATAACTTAGCTGGATATGGAGAAACAGGTTTCTTAGCACGAATGTCAGGATATCCTTCCTTGTTCCCCTTCATGCCAGTCTCGATCCTTGCGTTTGGCAGCAATGCTCTAGGAAAAGGAGGCTTTACGACGTATGGTGCAAGAGGAGGGTCCTCCTTAGGCGCCGGTTTCTGTTCCTCTTCTTCCTTTTCTTCCGGAGTTTCAGCGATCCTGCGTAAAACAGAATAAGCATCAGTAATTAAGTTCGGGAGTTTTCGAGCAGTTAACATTTTAGCCTGTTCTTTTCTTGGGTTTGGCTCTGTCTGGCTTGGAAGCTGGCCAAATGGTCGACCAGATGCTAGCATGCTCGAGATGTTGTTCACGACTTGCTCAATTCTTTGTCCAGATGCTATCTGTTCTTGATTGAGAAGAGCTTGAGCCTTGAACTGACTGTCATGATCATCGAGTCTTGTGATGATCTGGCTGAGCTTCTTATCCATGTCACTGACATTATTATCTCTTTGATGTTGCTGACCTGGATAGGTATTGTTAAGATATTGATTCTGGCGATTGCCAGGAGCAGTTCCATAATTACCCGGATTGCGATGCGGCGGCTGGTAGACACCTGCCGGTGGATGGTTAGGCTTCTGATCCTGAGCTGGACCAGCCGGGCGGTTATTCTGGTTCTGGTTATGATTGGCGCCAGCATTGTAGGGGGGTCTGTCTTGATAGTTCCATTGCTGTCTGAAGTTACGGTAACCAGCATAACCATTCTGATTATTGACGAAGCCTTGTTGTATGAAATTTACCTCTTCGGAAGACCAGACTTCTGCCTTACCAAAGTTCTGACAACGACCTCCGTTATGTGCGCAAGCTCCACACCACTCGCAATCAACAACATAGACAGAAGCTGCCGGTGGCTTGATCGGTGTGGTATACTTCTTCAAATGCTTCTCTATCTCTGCTTTGATAGTAGCTTCGAGATCTAGCTTGCTCCTTGATCCTTCAGATTGTCGCTCCCAGTTCCTTGACTTGGAGGCACAGTTTGCGAAGTGAAGAAGAGCAACTTCAGGAGTGAGTGTAGTGCAATCCCCTTCAGCTAGAGAATTGACCCACTTGGCACATTCTTCTCGAAGTCCACGAGAGAAGATTTCAGCTAACTGCCTCTGCTCAAATCCATGATGAGGGCAGGTGTAGAGAAGTTCTTGGAATCGATTCCAAGTATCATACAAGCTTTCTCCTTCTTTCTGGGAGAATCTGGCAATGTTGTCCTTGATGGCGGTTGTTCTGGCCGGAGGGAAGTATTCTTCAACAAAGTCCTGAGCCAGAGTATCCCAGTTAGTGTAGTAGCCAGGTGGTTTGCCAGTAAGCCACCTCTTAGCAGCGCCTTTTAGAGAGAACGGGAAGGCTCTCAGACAAAGGGTGTTTTGGTCGAGGTTTCCGTTCTTAAAAGTACTGCAGAGATGCAAGATGAGTGCACGGGTTGTCTAGGGGTCTGCCTTCAAACTGTAAATCCCTAGAGATCATGGTCAAGAATGGGATCTTGATCTCATAGTCAGGATCTCCTTCAATGCGCGGGACGGCAATGGCAGATCGAATGCTAGTCGCGCTCGGCTTGTTATAGTCTGGTAGACTCTTCTGTGCATGTGGTGGTGGCGGTGGTTGATCGCCATTTGGTGGTGGTAATCTATCGTCCATGGTGGGAGATGGAGGTGGTGAAAGTGACTCGGTGTATGAAGCGGATGAAGATGACGGTATAGGTGAAGATGGAGATGAGGAACTCTCCTTCGGTTCCTCGATCTTGATCGGAGTGATGAATGGATTGGATCTGCCTTCCTTCAGAATCTGTGATCGTAGAGGTGTAGCAGAACTGCCTGGATTCCCTGCAATCTTAGCCTGTTCGGTTTGAGAGCGAGTCCAAGGACGGTGAGGCATACACCTGTAAACCTACAGATAACAAAGACAAACAAAACCAGTGTAAAATCGAAGTGGGTGAAAAAATGAAAGATGGAAAGTAGAAGAATAAATTGCCAGTTCTCCTTTCGAACAATCAAAAGAAGTCCCCGGCAACGGCGCCAATTTGGTGAACGGCCTGTCGTTAGGGGTTCAGCCAAATAAAAACTACTAATGCTAAAAAGCGTTATAGCAGATCGTATTCCGAAGGCTTTCTATGATTGGTTACTTCAGAACTAGCAAAATACTCAAAGGTAAACACGTTGTGCGTGGTGTGAGTTCCACGACTTCTACTTCTAAGAAATGCAGAAAAATTAAAAAGATTAAACTAAAGCAGATTGGGAATTAGGGTTTGAAAACAAAGATGACAGACGAACTTAGACTTTGAATCCCCCTTCGTTCCCCAGAGCATTGGCAATCAACAGATCAGCGGATTTCGATTCTCATTCAATCAATTACTAAGACACCACCATAACTCCTTACCCTTAGGTTTAAGACCGGCGAACGTTCGCTCTATCCGTTCTAACTACCAAGATTAACTAGCCGCCCGGGTACGGTCGCCTCTCGCAACGACTTAATTAATTGGTGTGATTACTAGTGATTAATGAGTTACTCTTGCAGTGAATTAATCCTAACCGGTTCCTACGAAAGGCACGCTCCAATTATAAGGTTAATTGTTTAATTCGATGTTCTAGAGTAAGGCGAGCGTTCGCTTCTATCCTTAGCTTAACCAGAATCTAATCTAGGTGATCAATCCAGACAAGAAACATGAACAATGAAGAACGAATCAAACATGAAAAAGAACTGATTGAATTTTGAATCTAATCACCGCCGATCTGTGACCGCTTTAAAGCCTTGGGTCACTTAGGGTTCATCTAGTCTAAGCTCTAAAGGGTTTAGCTACTCATGATTATTACAAAAGAAACAAAGACAAAGAAAGAGTTCATCATTCAGAGGAAGAACAGAAAAGAATCTGAAAAACCTAATTTAGACGACTCTGGCAGACTTCGATCTTCGGTAATCTACACTCCTAGCTCCGGTTCGTCGAGGTGGAAGGGATGGCGTCACGATCTCTATCCGGCTCTTCGAACTCCAACTCTTCGCTCCAGAACTTGAGAGGGTTCTGATTCGAAAAGTTGTGTTTTGTGAATTATGATTGTATCGAATGCCTTCTCTTTGTTTTGGGCCGCCGGGTTAATTATTTATACTTAACCCTAACTGATCCGGAATAGTGTATTATTTTCGCCGAATATTCCTTAAGAATTTCGGCGAAAATTCCTTTGTATTTTCAGTCCGAAGAGTACAATGTTTTCGCGAAGATGTCCTTTGACTCGGCACCAGTTGAATGCACTAATATTTTTGCCGAATATGCAAGCTCAGTTTCGGCGAAAATCTCTTTGTACTCGGGCAGGATTTTGTTTGACTTTGACTGGCTCCTTGGATCGATTCCGGTTTGATTCCTCGAGGTTCCTACGCCTTAGACACTTCCATGGCTACTCTATTTGACGGCAAAAACCTGTGCTAACATAAAAACACTAGAAAACCATCAAATAGACCCGAAACGGGCCAAGGTAACACAAATGGCACGAGATAGGGCAATCGATTGAATATTCGTTATTCTACCCTAAAAACCATGTCTTAAGCAAAGAAATGTCGCTTAAATGAGGCTGATAATCACGTCAATTCGAGTGTCATCACCCACACAGACGACAGAAATCAGTATGCAACTCCTCCCCAAAGCTTGAAGTTCTCTCAACTCCCCAAATCCTCTGAAATCCTCTGAAATTGCCGGCATTCGAGCTAGGAGCTGCTGTGACGCTGTTCTCATCTCCCGTGCTTCCTTGACATCTCCTCCTGTGTATCGGTGTAAGTTATTTAATTTCTAGATTGTAATTTAAATTTCGTTTATTTTGTAGAGAATTAGAATTGTATATGTTCTGATTATTTAGGATTGTAGAGAATTAGAATTGTATACGTTGTGATTATTAGAATTGTAGTGAATTGAAATTGCTGTGACTCCTAGAATAGTATTGAATTGTAGATTGTAATTTAAATTTCGTTTAGTTTCTAGATTGTATGTGTCAATAGCATTGTTGTGGATTGAAATAGTTATTCTGATTAGTTCTAATTGTACATGTTGTGGTTATTTTCTCAGTGCCCGTATCGAGTAGTTATTTTCTCGTGGTTCTGTCTTCTGCCTTTTTGTCACTCACTCCGGTGTAAGGTATGCATTTGTTGTCTTTTTTTTTACACGTAAATTAATTGATTGTAATATGCATGTCACATAAAAATGATTAAACTTGTATAGTAATATGTATGTTGTCAAGAGTAATCTAATTCCTAGTAATATGTATGTTTTCACTATGATCAGTTATAATTTTTTTTTAAATGAGATTAATTAGTAGAATTGTTTGTTATTTTTAATTAATTGTTAGAATATGATTAATATTAGAATTCATTGGTTGAGTTAGGGTTTGTTTTTTAAGTTAACTAAACTCAGTAGCATATTGCTAGCTACTTCATGGTAATTTCGTACAAACACTAGTTACTAGTATATTATTTGGTACTACATGATTCTAAATTAATGTTATAACATCTTAGCATTTTACCTAAGTTAACTTATATATAGATTATGATCTCCAGTACTGAGAATCTATTCCCTACACTAAATCAGGTATCTCCTAATGGATAAATCTTGGATTAACACCCCAAGATTATCACCGGAGTACATGACTGGCTTAGAAAGGTTTTTGAATTTTGCTTTCTCCAACAACAATGACGGAGAGTAAATAGTCTGTCCATGTCCAAAATGTGGATTCAATAAGTGGTTGTGTAGAGATGATGTGTACGAGCATTTACTCCGCAAGCCATTTCCGCCAGGATATACTGTTTGGGATCGACACGGAGAGCGACATGGCGAGCGTTTGTACGGATCTTCTTCTAGGACTGCAGTGCATGGAAGTGGTCATATTAGATCACTTCGTTCAATGGTTAATGATGCTTTTGGTGTCGTTACTGAGGAGGTCCGCGAGACTACTACTGAAGTACTTGCTAATGAAGATGTTAATGAGGCAGGTCAAATGAATAAAGAAATTGCTATGAGCGAAGATAATGACACCAGCATCCCTGAGCCAATACAAGAGCCGGTTGATGATGACAATGTAAATTTGAGGGATTTACTAAAAGATGGAGAAACGGTACTATACGAAGGATGTAAGAAGTTCTCCAAATTATCTTTCATTCTGAGACTTTATCATATCAAGGGGATGCATAACATCAGCGATAAAGCAATATCAATGATCATTGAGATGCTGCAGGAAGCTTTTGAGTTTGCCAACATACCGCCAACAGGATATAGTGCAAAGAAAATGATAAAACGGCTTGGGCTGGGATACACGAAAATTCATGCATGTGTGAACGATTGTATGTTGTACTGGGGTAATGACATAGATGAGACGAGTTGCAGGATTTGCAAGCAGTCTAGATACAAGGATGGTGGTGTTGATGATGACGTAGTTGATGGAAGCAAAGAGAAGAAACTTAAGGCATTGAAAATATATCGATACTTTCCAATAACTCCAAGGCTGCAAAGATTGTTCATGTGCTTTAGAACAACTGAGAGTATGGTGTGGCATTCTACAGAAAGAACTACTGATGGAATGTCGCGGCATCCACGAGATGGTCAAGCGTGGGTTGACTTTGACACTAGGTATCCTGAGTTTGCTTCAGATCCGAGAAATGTTAGGCTCGACCTTGCTACTGACGGCTTTAATCCTTTTGGGAATATGAGCCTTAGTCATAGCACATGGCCAATTGTACTAATGCCATACAACACGCCTCCGTGGGAATGCATGAAGTCAACAGGTATGATATTGTCTGGTATCATTCCAGGAAAGAAAGCTCCTGGAAATGATATCGATGTCTACCTACAACCTTTACTTCATGAGCTGAAAATGTTATTGGAAGGTGTAGAAGCATATGATTCAGTGAAGAAAGAATCATTCACGTTGAGGGCAACGCTAATGTGGACAATTAGTGATTTCCCTGGACTGAGAAGAAAGATAGGTTGGGGTTCACACAACTTAATTTCTCACACTTGCTATACACGGGAAGTCGCTTAGATGACGAGCCATTTATTGAAGCAAAGGTGGCCTGAATGGTCTACTATGTGGAAGATAAGGTGGATAAGGGTTGGTGTATTCCTGTACATGTCAACTTAGTGCATGAGAGTGAGATGATTATGAATCCAGAGTTGTCTGATTTTGATAATTCCACTGATCTACCCTAGCCAGGCCTGGAATTGCAGAGTTCGATGATTAACTAGTGTTTGGTAAATTATTTTGATCTAAGTGTTATTGTTCTATATTCAATACTCGAATGTTTGACATAAATATTTGGATTTGGATTTGCAGATATGGCTCCTCGTTCAGGTCCTTGGATGGTAAAGCTCATCGATCCAGCAGGAGTTAGGACTCAGGAGCCTGTGGCTAGTAGCAAGATTTTGAGCCTTCGTGATGGCAATAAGGTCATCATGCCTTGGGGGCCTCTAGGGCCTACGGCTGCGGGCCCCACCGCTCTGTTGGGCCAATTCACGGGTTTGCTGGGTAATGACCAGAACCTCATCCCACTACAGTATGAGGAGTGGCCCAACGTGATGGAGGGAGAGAAGAATGATTTGAAGGCTACTGTGTTTGTAAGTATTCAAATATGAAATTCATTCATGTGTTATGTAAATTTAATAATAAGTACTAATTTATAATCATTGAATTTGATGCAGCGTTGTATCGTGATTGATCCACCAGAGCTGACAGACGCTGCGACTAAGTACATCATGGAGGATATTAGTAGGAAGTGGAAGGACTGCAAAACCCGCCTTTGGAGAAGTTATGTGGTTAACACATACAAGAATAAATTGAAGAAGGAAGCTGAAGAAGCGGGCCAGGACTTCGACTGGGATGAGTTTGTGGAGATCCCTAGGGCGTGGGCAATAGAACACAAGCCGGGCAGGATCTCTGCGCCTATGTGGGCACAGTTTGTGGATATCAAACTGAGACCCGATATGGTGGTAAGTCGATTACAAATTAAGCATTATGTGAATATATTATATCAACGTACATCATTTAAATGAATAACATTTTGTAGGCGAGATCTCGCAAGAATTTAGTCGCCCGGAGGACTTACACCTCACCCCACACTGGAGGGTCAAAGAAGTTGCGAGTTAGAGGACTGGAGTTGGTAATAATTCAGTTCAAATTGCTAATAATTTTTTGTGTATTAGTACCTTTTAGAAAGTGTATTCATATTGTTTAGTTCGTACACTTGTAGGCAGCTGAAAAAGGAGGAAATGCGCCCAGTAGAGGTGAGTTGTATGCTATCACTCACACAAAGAAGGATCAGACTTACACTGATCCTAATGTGGTAAGTACTTGATCACCTATTCCAATCTAACAAAATAATCTCCAATAGTGTCTATTTAACTAACTTTGGTTTGTGAAACCCATTTGTGTCATCAATGTGCAGCCTCGGATTCTGGAGCTGACCCGTGATCCCACAGTCCCGACATTTCCTTCTGCAAACGATGCACTCGGACTTGTCTATCCGAAGGAGCACAGTGGTAGAGTTCGCGGTATGGGAACTGGCGTGACTCCCTCCCAGGTAATGTAATGTAGTATATGATATATGTAAATTTAAAATAGTCAAATTCTAATTATTTGTTGTCTTTGTCTATTCAGGTTAATATGAGTAGGAGACGTGGTGGAGCAGTCGGTGGATCGAGTCAGGGTAGTAGTTCAGCTACTACCACTCACGTCTTCGGGCATTGTCCCGCCGAGGATTGAGTGAGGGTGTTGGAGGCAGAGGTCCAGCGCTTGAGCCATCTGGAGGAAGAGGTTCAGCGGCTCAGCCAGTTGGTGGGTTCATCTTCTAAGGGAAAAGGGAGTATGCCCCCAGATATGGATGCCCAGGACATGGACTCGTACGATGACGAGGAGGATGAGTAGGTAGCATGTGTTTTAGGTGTTTTAGGGGGGATGTTTAAGGTGCATGTGTTAGAACAATGTTTTAGTAGAATGTTTTAGGAGGATGTTTTCGACATTTATAGAACAATGTTTATTCAGTATGTTTATTGATTGGAAAAGTGAATTGTGAAAATGAAATTGATGTATGCAGGGAAATTTATGCAGGTATTGGCACTAGAAGAGTATGAGAAAACGAAAAAATTAAGCAGAATTCTGCCCACTGGAACCTCTAATAGCGTCGGTCGGACCTATAATAGCGTCGGTCACAACCGGCGCTAAATGCTACTGCTGGTCAACGCGTGGTTGACCAGACACCCGCGTTTTAGCGTCGGTCTAGCAATTTAGCGTCGGTCAGACGTATCGAACGACGCTATTTGCTAACCACTGAGTCGGTTGGTGGTTCGACTGAAATACTATAGCGTCAGTTGGCACGCGTTTTAGCGTCGGTTGACCAAACGACCGACGCTAAAGTTTAGCGTCACCAAATCTGGCGTCAGTTTAGTCGACCGACACTATTTAATTTGGCGTCGGTCATGACCGACACTAAAACGCGTGTATGACCGACGCCAAACAGCTGTTTTTTTGTAGTGTACCCTATTTCCTCCCGTCATCGAAACTGTAGTTCCCCTATTGTGATAGAAGAAGAAGAAGTCAATATGGAAGAGAGGCCACTTAAGGAGTATGGTCGCCCGACCATTGATGGAACTGCTTCTTGTATTCAGACTTTTACACTATATTTACTGATATGGACACTACAACATAACATAGCTACGGAGGCAGATTCATGGAGGCACATAGAATATTTGCCTCTAAATATACTTTTAAAGAACAAATACTATATGTGCCTCTATAGATGAATATATCTGCCTCTAATTGTATTTTATTTATTTTAATATTAATAAATAATTTTTATAGTTTTAGAGGCAGATAATTTATAATTGCCTCTATAAGTCATATGATACATCTTTTAGAGACAGATAATTTATAATTACCTCTATAAATTATATGAAAGCTCTTTTAGAGGCAGATAATTTGTAACTGCCTCTATAAGTTTTTTGTCTTACACAAAAAACACTTTTTTGAGGCAGATAATTTATAACTGCCACTATAGGCTGTATGATTAAAATTTTTAGAGGCAGATAATTTATAATTGCCTCTATAGGTTGTATGATTAGCTTAGAGACAAATAATTGATCTATCTCTATATGATGAATGATTAAAATTTGTAAAGGTCACCTACCAATCTTGCATGAACGTGTTACTAACGACACCTACCAGGGCGTTTTGGACAAAATGGATCAGAAGTTGACTGGTTGGAAGGCGTCATCTCTCTCACTCGCTTGTAGAGTCACTCTTGCTCAATCTGTCCTTTCCGCAATTCCTTCTTTTATCATGCAAACCTTTGTGCTGCCTAGCCATATCTACAGTGAAATTGACAAGAAGATCAGGAACTTCGTTTGGGGAACCACTGATGAGACGCGGAAAGCCCACTTGATCTCTTGGGAGGCGATCTGCACACCAAAGTCGAAAGGCGGGATCGGACTTCGTTCTGCTAGAAAACTTAACCAAGCTTATATGATGAAATTGGGTTTTCTTTTTCTTGCGAAACCGGAGGAATTGTGGGTGCAAGTCCTACAAACGAAGTATTTCAAAGACGAGGAGGCGGGGTTCAGAGTTAAATACACCAACTCGAAATCAGCGATCTGGCGGGGAATTTTGGCGGTTTGGCCGAAGATGACGGAGGGCGTAAGGTCGGGGCTTAAAACGGGCGAGGAACTCTTTTCTGGATGAACAGGTGGATTGACTCAGGAGAACGGCTCATCGATTCCATCTTGCCGGGAGCGCCAGATCCGGATTTTGAGGCTACGGCAGCTGACTTCTGCACCCCTTCAGGTGAGTGGGATCTTCCCTATCTTCGTACTTTGCTACCGGAGGATTTGGTGCTTCAGATTGCAGGTTTGTCACCGCCGGCGACGCATAGAGGGATGACGCCACAGCTTTTGGTCTCGAAAAGGATGGACGCTTCAGGATCCGTTCAGCCTATGACCTCCTTGGTGAGCATGAAGGACGAAGACGAGATGTCGACTGGGAGCTCGTCTGGAGATGGAAGGGGCCCAATAGGATCAAACATTTCTTATGGTTGGTGGAACATGATAGATTGCTTACGAACGAGGAGCGGCGGAAGCGGACGTGGACGGCGGATGGATCGTGTTCGAGATGTGGACATCCTCAGGAGACAGTCTTGCATGTGTTGCAAGACTGTTCCGCTGCGGTGAACACTTGAACGCATTTCGCCTTTCTCTCTGACGACCGAACGAGTTGGGATCTGCCACTCCTGCCTTGGATCACTCACCATCTGAAGGCGCCGAGCACCTGCCTTCTCTTTGGGGTTGCCTGCTGGTCTCCTTGGAAGACCAGAAATGAAGCTATCTTCACCGATATTTGCACTACTCCGGAAGCCCTGTCATACCATATCAGACACTAGACGGCGACGGTGGGAGAGACTCTGATACTGGACCAGTTCATTACACCTGGTCCGCCTGCAAAGACGGTGGTGGATGTCTCATGGATGCCGCCACCACCAGAGTGGGTTACTCTCAACTCGATGGCTCCGTTATTCCTGAGACCGGACGGGCAGCTGCAAGAGCCCTGTTCCGTGATGCTGATGGTCGCTGCCTCGCAGCATTTAGCATGAACCTGGGGATTTGCTCAATCACCAGGGCTGAGTTGAGAGGTGCTATGACAGGGTTACAGATTGCTTGGGATAGAGGTTTCCGGAGGATTATTGTGCAGTTGGACTCGCGTGTTGCAGTCCAACTTTTACTGGGGGATGGGGAGGACTCCCACCAGCACTCTTCTGAGATCGCCAGCTTCCGTGAGATGTTGGATCGGGACTGGATGATCAAAGTCGAGCATATTTATCGGGAAGGCAACCGGGCAGCAGACTACTTAGCTGGCATTGGACATGCATTGACCATTGGTGTTCATGATGTTTCTAGTTTTGATCCTTGTTTTTCACATCATCTTTTGTATGACTTGCTTGGCATTTCCCAAACCCGTTTGGTTATGAATGAGAGATAAGGCGCGTTTGCACCTGAGCTTACCAAAAAAAAAGTAAAGGTAGATAACTTGTAAACTTTGTACTATTTTGTATCGATAAATGTTAGATAATATATAATTAATTATATATATAATAAACGCTAAAAATTTTCTTTTCTAATAATGAGTAAGAAAAAAATTTCATTTTTTCAATTTTGATTTCTCTTTTTTGGCATAGTTTCTCCATATCATTGAGTTTTATAATTTATATTTAAAAATTGCGCAAGAAGTATCAGTAAGTACTCCTGAGCCTAGTGGTAAGAATTAAGAACTTAGGGGTTGTTTGGTATGGGTGTTATTGATATTAATAGCACCCAATACCATGTTAAGTGTGAATATCATTGTTTTTCATAATGGGTTTAGATAGCTGGTGTTCATGTGGGGGTGTTTAGAAATCACCCTAAAGAGGAGGAATTCTAAAGTGGGAAGGGGATATTCAAAATTTCGGACAATACTGCCCTTCTACTTCCTCTCTTATTACATGCCCTTCATTATTACTTATCCCTCTCTCCAACACCCAACCACCACCCAACCATCTCTCTCCCCTGCAAACCAGCGGATATAAAAGCCCCGACCAACCTTGTCCGGCTGAAATTGGCCGACCGTTCAACATCGTCGACGGAGCAGCTCCGAAGGTAGGTTCTTTTCCGCTCAGTCAAGCTATTACCGTCTGTGCTATTTTGATTTAGGGTTTAGGGAAGCCGTTTATTGCAATGGCACTTCCATGAATCCACAAGCTCACACCTGCAACTTACTCACCTTCCGAATCGCATCTCCATTCATCTTCTATTTCCAAAACATTAATAAATCCAATTTCTTGTACCAAGCCTTCACCCTATTCCCAAAACATTGCAGATCGAACCCTGTTCAGGACCAAACAAATTCCCTGTCTGCTATGCAGTTGTCGGACCATTTCTCCTGCATCTTCTCCCATTTCTCCCCATCTCTGATTTTACCAGCCTCGTATTCCCGTAATATGTGTTATTGGCTTCTTGCCATTGTTGGTGTCCAGGTTTAAGCATTAGGGTCTACTTCACTCCTTCGATAGGATATGGTAATGTGGCTGCCTATGAGATTTGAAATAGGATATGGTAATCATGGCTTTTCCTTGTATTGATTTGTGGTTTGATTAGTTTATTATAACAGTAACGCATGTAATTCACTCCTTTGCTTGTTGGATTACCAAACCTAGAACTCTGTCACAGCTGTACATTCAACCTGTATGGGTTGTTTTGTTAATTCCTTGGATTTATGAACACATACAATTGTTGTCAGTGAGAATTAAACAACATCTTTGTTTGAGTTATAACTCACTCCTAGGAATTGACATAGCTGCAATAGTATTTGTCATCTCATGTCTAATGCAGGGGGGTATGTGTCTAGCTAGAATCTGTTTGTATTTGATCCAGGTTGAGGTCTTGTTCTTGTTTTGGTTTGGGGTTACTCAGTTTGGGGTCATTAAGTTAGGGGTTTAGGCGGGTTTGGGGGGTTTGTTCCTTATTCTTTCCAGGTTTTTGCGTTGGCAGGAGCTGCCTTACTGTTGTGTTCTGTGTTCTTCTGTGGCGTTTTACTGCAGTTGGCAGGAGGCTCACCGTGTAGCTATAATCTCTAATAAGTGTGTCAATGCTTCAGAATTGGAGGGTGTTCAGTTTTGTCTTCTCTTATATCTTCTTGTCGTTTCACCATTACAGGTTAAGCTAGAGGGCAACTATTGGGTGTGGGGGGTGTGGTCGTTGATGGTAGCTCATAGCACTCTCTCGCAATCGAAGGTATGGTCCTTCCACTCATCACCTACTCATACATTAGCTATACGTGAATTCAATTATGATGTCCTCATCATTGTCCGATCGATACTCATGCTTGTTGCCCATTCGGGTCTGTTATTATGTGTTACATGTTCCAATAACTTGTTCATTTGTTGCTTAGTCATGTTTTAGGGTTTATGTTAGCGTCTCAATTGCTTGTGCATTGCGAACTTCAGACCATTAGTTCTTCTTTCACACATTCAGTTAGTGACTGTTTAATTAGTCGGGCAATAGGGATGGCTAGGCGACCAACATTACGAGAACGACAACAGGTCATTGCAAGCGTTATCGCTATGTGGTTCGAAATGATGCAACAATACATGATTTTACTTTCCAAGCTAGTCGTTGCACAAACACTGCTTGCTTCGAACCATAGGGCCGATCCAACTTTCCTCGTCCTGCCACTACCTCGTATAGTATATAGGGTTGGGTTTATGCATTACGCCACGAAGACCACAGATCAGATGTGCGTAAATATGTTGAGGATGAGACGTATTATTTTTGAGAAACTATGCACGCTGCTGACAGAAGAGGGTGGGTTGCGTCGTAGTAAGAACATGGATGTCGAGGAAATGGTGGCAATTTTCCTCGTCACAGTCGGACACAACATTAAGAACCGAAAGGCTCAGTTCTTATTCCAAAGGTCGGCAGAAACTATAAGTAGAGTTATCAAGTTGGTGCTCCTTTCCATTCTCAAACTCGAGTCGCATCTGTTAGCGAAGCCCACCCCATTCCACAAGAATCTACCGCAGCAAAATGGAAATACTTTTCGGTATGTTTGAACTTTCAACTTACCATCTGTACACTTTTCCATGTCAGGACACATGGTCGTTAACCAATTGAATGTTTGCAGAGGTGTCTAGGGGCGTTGGATGGCATGCATGTCAGTGTCAGAACCAGTACTGCTTCGACTCCTAAGTACCAGAATCGTAAAGGCCAAACAACAATCAATGTGCTTGGCGTATGTAACCAAAATCTGCAGTTCATCTATTGTCTGTCGGGATGGCCTGGTTCAGCACATGATAGTCGTGTTCTAAAGGACGCGTTAGCTAGGGAGGACTGCTTCAGTGTACCATCAGGTCAGTTTTTCATCTCCTATTAATTTGCATAACATTCATTTCTACATCCTCTTATTTAATATTCATTTGTAAAACCCTTACTCATAAACTGCACGTTCATATATGCTGGAAGTTGCAAGATGAACATTTATATGGTCATATATGTAAGGTTTGTATCGTTAATAAAGTTGCATGTTATGATTAATTGGTCTTACACTTTTCCATGGTTCACTGAAGCACTGAAATGGTATTTTGTAGGATCGTACTACCTTTGCGATGTCGGGTACACACAAATGCCAGAGGTTTTTTGGCCCCATATCGAAGTCAACGGTACCACCTAACGGACTGGGGACGAAATCGACCACGAACTAAGGAAGAATACTACAACATGAGACATTCGCGTGCCAGAAATGTGATCGAGTGCTCATTCGGTATTATGAAGATGCGTTGCGCGCTGCTTCGAGATAGTTCGTGGTTCTCTCCAGATATGGTGTCCATGATTGTAAACGCTTGCTTCCTACTCCATAACTTCATTCGGGGTGTCGGAGGTCCGGACATATTTGAACAGGCCTACGCTCCCCCACTACACTCCGCCCGAGAACCTCTATACCCGGACGATCCATCCCCGGTTACCGCGGTGGAGTCGTCTGATGAGTGGACAGCGTACTGTAATGAGTTGGCTGAGTACATGTGGACGACTAGGGGACGAAACCATGGATGACGTTGGACCTATGCCAACTTCTTTGTAGTTGAGCCTATTAGAACATTTCAGTGTCGGCTTTTATGCATTTCTAGAAAAAACAATTTCCCATGACTGTTTGAGCTTCCATTTGTTAGTTAGCGTGTGTCTGCTGTGTCTGAACTGTTTATGTCGTTGATGGTACAACTGTTATGTGAACCTACCTTGCATTTATGCAATTTTTACCCCATATTTGCCTCCTGACATTATGATTTGGCATGTGTGTATCACCATGTTTTTTTTGCACAGTTATTTGGTGATGTCGCGGTCATACAAAACATGGTCTCAGCTCGAGGAACAACGCCTCTTCGACATTTTGCTTGCTCTGCACGAAGCTGGCAAAATCCAGGGTGGCGCACTCCGTGACTGTGGCTATATTGACATCGAGAAGCAGTTGAAGGTGTTGGTCCCGAACACGAAGCATAATGCGGACAGTATCAAGGGGAAGTTCAGAGTTTTCAAGGGTAAGTTCCACGCCCAGCTTGACCTGATGAATGCCTCAGGTATGGGATGGAATGCGGACAAGAGCTGCTGTGAATGCGATCCGGAGGTATTCGCTGGATGGGTTAAGGTGAGGGCCATTTCAATAGAAGTTTAATAATTACTAACTATAGTCACTAATGTTTGCATTGTTATGGAAATGAGTGCATAGTCACAAACTTGCTGCTGGTTTGAACAACACGAAGCTGCACAGGTGGGACAAGCTCTGCAAAATATTTGAGGTCCACCGTGCTGACGGTAGTTCGAGCATGACGGCGAAGGATGCGGCGTCTAGACTGGAGGGTCAGCTCCGAAGTCCCCCGCCTGCTAGCGACACATATGCTGCTGAGACGACCCCCATGATGGAGGACTTGATCAATCAGGGTTACGATATGAATGCTGAAGGGCTACAAGACATCGAGGAAGATACTGCCACAAACCAATCGACGGACAAGGGCAAGGGCTCATCATCCGCTGGCAGCAAGCGATCGCGCGCTCAGGTGACGGAGGACTACCTAACGTCCATCAATGAGAACATGGTGTCATTGCAGGAGAGCATTGGGAGGACGACCACGAACATCGAGCGTCTCACCAACAACTGGTGCATGCCAGAGGACGTGGCCAATAGGCGTGCATATATGATGGATGAGCTCAAGCGACTTCCAGGTATAAGTTATCGGCAGGGCTTGCTAGCTATGAGGATACTCATGAAGGATCCGGCTGATTGGGAGACATTCTGCATGCTTCCAACAGATGAGACGAAGGCGGATTTCATCCTCACCATATTGGAGTAGGTACCCAACATGGGAGTTGGGATTGGAACCGATGTTGGCTATTCTTTTGGGTGGTGGAGATGTAGTTCACGTGAAGTGAATTGCAGGGATTGTATTTATGTGAATGTAGGAGTTGTGAACAATGACACATCTATGGCTATGTACGTTCGTAGTAGACGTGAACTCGAACTGACAATGTAGACCCTGAAATATATGTGGCTCGTAGGTTGTTGGTCACGACAGCTAGTTCTTGGTACATAATGTAGTGGGTCTTGTTCCTCTGTCTAGGTCTGTGGTAATGGACATCGCTACCATTAAATGTTGCTGATCCGCCACCACCAACCTTGTTCTTTGCCTCAGAATTATAAAACCCAAACCCACTGCACTATCTATCAAAGTAATTGCAGCGCCAATTGTGGCTATGATGATTACCAAAAATGAGTGCTTATGTAATAATAAAACCCAAAACCACTGCACCTGCTTACCAAAAATGAGCGCCAATTTTTCCTCATAAATAGAATTGTATATTAATTATTTGGGGAAGATGAGTGCTTATGTAGTAAGGTGAAGACAAAAATGGGGACAAAGTGGTAATTGTCTAGTAAAATACCCCTTACCAAATACCACCCTAAACAAACAAGAATATTATGCATTTTCATTTTGAATCTCATTATCCCCATAATAACTAGCTATCTTGAATATCATGGTATTCGAGATAGCACATACCAAACAACCCCTTAGTGTATTTTCTTGAACCACCCGGGTTCAAATCCCATAGATAGCAAAATAATAGAGAGTAATATATGTAAATAGTGGAAGAGTCCAATAAAGGAAAATGCCCTGGTAGGAGTAAATTCTTTTTAAAAGCATATATATATGCCTCTAAAAAAATATACCAGCAACAAAAATAAGTGTCCCTAAAAGGTGGCTAATATGGCAGATAATAATTCTTCGATTTAGTGGTAGATAATATGTGTCACCGTATTTGCATCTAAAGACTTTTAGCCGCAGCAGCGTTAGTGGCACTTACTATCTGCCTCTAAAACTCTATAGAGGCAGAAAAATGCTTTTTAGAGGCAAATAGTGTGTGCCTCCGTAGCCAGGTTTTTTTGTAGTGGGATCCTCCTTACTCGTCTTCATTTTTGCAGGATTAGGTTGTTGCAGTAATATCTACCTACGAGGTGGATAATACCTCCAAGAAAAAGAAGCATTTGAAGAAAGTTAAGTCACCACTGTCAAGAACGGTTGTATCCCAAAAACTCGAGTTATTGGGAGAGGATTTTGAATGGATCTTTACTGTTTACTAACACGCCCCCTCATGAGAACCGTCGTTGTGATGAGCTGGTTCTATCAAATAACTATCAAGCTCAAGAGCTAGGATAGATCGTATTCCACGGGCCTTCAATTGATTGGCTACTTCAGAACTAACAAATTACTCAAGGAAAACACGTTGTGTGTGGTGTGAGTTCCACGACTTCTAATTCTAAGGAATGCAGGAAAATTAAAACAAATTAAGCTAAAGCAGATTGAGAATTAAGGTTTGGAAACAAGAATGGCAGACGAACTTAGACTTTGAATCCCCCTTCGTTCCTAGAGCATTGGCAATCAACAGATCAGCGGATTTCGATTCTTATTCAATCAATTACTAAAACACCACCATAACCCCTTACCCTTAGGTTTAAGACCGGCGAACGTTCGCTCTATCCGTTCTAACTACCAAGATTAACTAGCCGCCCGGGTATGGTCGCCTCTCGCAACGACTTAGCTAACTGGCGTAATTACTAGTGATTAATGAGTTACTCTTGCAGTGGATTAACCCTAACCGGTTCCTACGAAAGGCACACTCCAATTATAAGGTTAATTGTTCAATTCGATGTTCTAAAGTAAGGCGAGCGTTCGCTTCTATCCTTAGCTTAACAAGAATCTAATCTAGGTGATCAATCCAGACAAGAAACATGAACAATGAAGAACGAATCAAACATGAAAAAGAACTGATTGAATTTCGAATCTAATCACCGCCGATTCGTGACCGCTTTAAAGCCCTGGGTCACTTAGGGTTCATCTAGTCTAAGCTCTGACGAGTTTAGCTACTCATGATCATTACAAAAGAAACAAAGACAAAGAAAGAGTTTATCATTCAAAGGAAGAACAGAAAAGGATCTGAAAAACCTAATTCGGACGACTCTGACAGACTCCGATCTTCGGTAAGTTACACTCCTAGCTCCGGTTTCTCGAGATGGAAGGGATGGCGTCACGATCTCTATCCGGCTCTTCGAACTCCAACTCTTCGCTCCAGAACTTCAGAGAAATCTGATCTCGAAAAGTTGTGTTTTTCGAATTATGAATTGTATATTCTATATTGGCCGCCGGGTTAAGTATAAATACTTAACCCAGTTGGGCCGGGCTGAGATAGTATTTTTGCCGAAACCATAGGGGTAGTTTCGGCGAAAACTCTTGTGTGAATGGACGTTCGCCGACTGATCCTTCTGTTCATCCTTTTCGGTCCGAAAACTCAAAGTTTTCGGCGAAAACTTTCTTCACTTGACATCAGCCGGTTTGCACTGATGTTTTCGCCGAAAACATATACTTAGTTTCGGCGAAATCTCCTTTGTCTTGGCACCAGTCTGAATGCACTAATATTTTCGCCGAAATCCATAGGACATTTTCGGCGAAAGTGTCTTTGTAATCGGGCAGGATTTTGGTTGGACTTTGATTGGTTCCTTTGATCGATTCCGGTTCAGTTCCTCGATGTTCCTATGCCTTAGACACGTCCATGGCTACTTTAGTTGACGGCAAAAACCTGTGCTTACGCAAAAACACTAGAAAACCATCAAATAGACCCGAAAAGGGCCAAGGTAACACAAATGGCACGAGATAGGGCAATTGATTGAATATTCATCATTCTACCCTAAAAACCATGTCTTAAGCAAAGAAATGTCGCTTAAATGAGGCTGATAATCACGTCAAATCGAGTGTCATCAAATACCCCACACTTAAGCTTTTGCTTGTCCTCAAGCAAACTGAATAGAAACGCTCATGTTCATAAATGATAAGATAGATTAAATTAGAGCTCAATCAAACACAATGAATTATTAGACAGATCGATCCTAGAACAAGAAACCTAACATGCATACAGATCAGCCAAATTACCTGGTCTCACTAATAAACTGCACACGACAAGTAATTAGCAACCAATTATGCACGAATTTGATCTGACCGACCAGACTCCTCACACAGGATATATATAGTACAATGGGAACTCTCACTCTCTGTGTTTAAGGACGTGTTTCTGCTCTCGATCATTTTCTGTTACCGAATTCTGTCATAGGTTTGTATTTCGACCACATCTCCACAACTGTGACAACACGAGTATCTAGTCAAGAAGGACTTCCCTGCTAGGACCGTAATGAAATCTACACTACTCGGGTTTATAATGAGATGGATATGGGAATGAATGATGAGCTTGGTGCGGTGTACTTTCGACTAATTCCCGAATCTAATCTAGCTTCCACCGTCTAAAACCAAACACTGGTGGAATGATGAACGCGTCCTATGATACCTCAGCAACCTAGCACTTATCTTTTCTTTTGATACATTTTCTTTCAACTTCTTACACTTCGTTTACCTTTGTAGAGAAAGAACGATTTTATTGAACTAATTTGCAACTTTTTCTGATTCTCTTACCTATTTTTTCTGAAAATGTTTCCTTACTTCTTCTTTCGTTTCCTTTGTACATTTTCTTGTGCCGTTTCTTTAGCTTCCCTGAGGGTTCATCCGCTGGACATAATAGCTCAGACCCCTGTTTCATGGCTAAGGCCAGGTTACCCAAACCGACTTCCGGTAGGAGTCATCTTGAATTACAACACGGGGATCACGGGGACATGAAAGAAATGGGAAATGGATCTAATGATTCATCGAACCGAAAGACAGCCAAGCTCAAGGTTCTAAACCTAGTGGACTTTATCGTTAAGGTAGGCTATCTGGCTTAGTAGCTGAATCTAGGTGCCCCTATCCTTCTAGAACTCGTGTCATCGTGTGGTCTCGAGTAGGTCTCATGCAAATTCTAACTCATTCAAGTAAACAGAAAACCACTCAGAAAGAATTTAAATTGCAAGTTACGTGCAATGGATCAAAAGCTCACAGTTGGTTTGCTAGTCGGATTCGGTCATTTTCATGCAATCAAGGGTACAAACTACAAGTGTGATTTTAAAATTCTGTTCTGACCAGGCAATTTAGCATCAAAGCATACAGGTTGGTTCTCAAGGTCTAGGTTAAGCAGTCTAAGCATCATTATGAAAGGTTGAACAACAACTTAACATCAAAAATCAAGAACTGAGCCATTCTAATGCTAGAGAGACTGGAATGGAATCACGAGGCACATAAAACACAATCAAGGGCAATCAAGTTCATGCAAGGTTCTCTAGCATCCTACCCCACACTTAAATCGGACTGTGTCCTCACATGACTAATTCTAGAGTTCAGAGTGGAATGGAAGAACCTGGACCGAGATGATTGGCGTAGTGGATGAGCACGGATCCTCGGAGCGGAGGTAATCTACCCAAGTGAAGCAAAGGGAACCTCCCAACTGCCTACAAAACAAAAACAAATAAAACATAAAAAGGAAATCGGGACAAGTGCCCCGGATCCACACAGAAAAAAGTTGGACCGAAGTTCGAAAAGAATAAATAAAAAGAAAGGATAAGGAAAAGGACACCACCTGATCATCACTGGTCAGAGGTGTTAGGGTGGGGGAAGTGGAAGTAATCGCCGAGCTGTCGCTGCCACTCCAGCTGTCGCTCATATCGCCGGTCGGCTCGGCGCATGTGTTGTTGCATAATAGTCCACCTAGCCTCTTGAGTGGCGTTGTCGGTGATGCGCCACTCCTGCAGTCGCTCGTACAACTCACCAATGTCCGCGGGATGCGGTCGAGGCTGAGGCTGCTGTGCCTGGTATGGATCTGGAATGTATGGCGGCGACTGGTGGATGTACCCTGCCTCATGGTGTGGCGAGGGTATGTAATCTTGAAACTCGGGCGGCGGCTGCGGCTGCTGCTCCTCAGCATCATCGTCGTCCTCCGACTCGACCGCAGGTTGGAGTGGAGGATCTGCTGCTACATGGGGACTGAGGTCGAGTTCTAAGTCGTACTCGACCGCCAAGTCTCCTCCAACGGTCCGAACTGGATGTCGTGGAATGTGAGGACCATATTCATGGCCGATGCCGAAGGAGAGGATGAGCTGTCCTATGAAGTTGCCTCCCAAGAGTTTGCGTGGTTGCTTCTTTCTCTTGGTCCTCTGACTGAAGATGTGAGCTAGCACCCAGCCGGGGTGGAGAGGGTAGCTCTCTCGGATGGCTCGGTGAAGCACGAGCTCCTCTTTAAGGATATGGTGGCGATCCTTGTCTCTGACATATAAAAGTGACCTCCGCCAAACCATATGAATAAACTTAAAGAGCGGGTGAGAGAGGGACTTAACTGAGTTGTTCTTCCTGAGGCGATCGCCAGGCACGCCTGTCATGTGGCTCCAGAGGGCGTGCAATGCCTCGTCGTCATCATCCTCGCCCCAACCGAGGTGGTGATCGTGATTGTGCTCGTAGGGGATGCCCAGATGAGCGGCAAACTCATCGTAAGTGAGCTGCATGTACACCCCACCAAGAAAGAAAGTGATCACCTTCTGGCCCCGTCTCTTCTTATGCTCGTCCAAGTCAAATGTCGCCCAGAACTTCTGGAGAGCAATGTCTGGGAACTCGGCGGCTATGGTGGTCAGCTCTAGGAGACCGGCCGGTGCTAAGGCGTCATGCACGTTCCGGTAGGAATCCTCGTCATGCTCCTGGAGCGACTCCATGGATAAAGGACGCACGTCAGCTCCCCAGATGTGCGCGATCTTCTGGAAGTTCTCAAAGTAGAAGTCCGGAAGACGGGCGATGGTGGGATGGTATCCAGCATGGCGAGGGAGTGCAGGTGGGGGACCCAGAATGGCGGGTGTGACGGGAGCGGCAGCTCCTGAGCTCGAGGCGCCATCAAGGCGTGCCTTAGTCCTGCGCTCAAAAGTGTTCCTAAAACCAGAATGAAACCAGATTAGTCAACTAAGATCCTACCCCACACTTAGTAGAAAAACTCAATTTCACAAGGAAACAAGGGAAACTAAGTGGGGTAAGTAAAGCGGAGTAACCGGTAATCATAGACAATAGAGCACATGTCTTAAGAACAGCTATAATCAGGGAAGCGCAATCAGAGTTCAAAAATTCAAACCGACATTTTTAGAAAGTCAACATTAAGTCATATTGAACCCTAATCATGGCAAGACTATCACAACTTGGAAATTGACGGCATCATACGATTTCAAATGGCGGCACGATAATATGAACAAGAATAAACACTGATGACAGCCAAACGATCAATAACAAGTCAACGGCAAACCGGTATATCTCACAAGTCAACAAAACAACGAATCAATCGTATGCATAGCAACACATGACCAAATGATGTGGAAATTAAGCACGGAACTCCCTAAGCATCCTGGAACAGTTCTATAAGTTCAGTCAGTCCTAGTTCACACGAAACAGTCGGCACGCAAAACGAGGTAAACCAAAAAGTCAACCGAAAGTCAACCCCAACGAAATTCAGCAATCCATATGTCAAAATATTCGTATTGAAAAGTTATGCACGTTACCTTGAAGCCATGGAAGCAAAAACTGAACGGGTTGGGAGGAATTGGGGAAAATGTTGAAAACTAGGTTTTCGGTGAACTGGAGCTGCAAAGCTCCGATTTGGTTGTTCTAGGGCTTGGTTGGATCGGAATGAGGAGGGGGAGTGAGCGGCGGCGGTCGGCGATGGCGGCGGCGGGTGAAACGGCAGCGACGGCGGGTTTTAGTGGAGGGTCGGCGACGATTTTAAACAGATAAGGGGGGTTTCGGTGATATGAGCGAAAGTGAGATACGGTGAGAGAGGAGTTGGTCCGAATTTTAAAGGATAATTAGGTAAATTTCAAATCAGTTTCGGCGAAAATAGGGCAGTGGTTTCGCCGAAACTACAGGTTAACAAGAATTGGCTGATTTGAACTGGCGGTTTCGCCAAAAATTTAAGCTTGGTTTCGCCGAAAATCTTGGTTGAAGTGGTTTCGCCGAAATCATAAAGTTTTCGAACCGAAAAAGAGAAACAGGAGAAACAGGTTCGAAGTTTGAAAATCGGTTTCGCCGAAAACACTGGTAGTTTTGCCGAAAATTTTGAACTGTTCGGGTTTAAAATATTTTCGCAAATCAGGCCAACTTCAGAAAATCACCGTTAAATCCAGAAAAATCGGAACGACCTCAATCAACTTGCTACTGACTCTATGACACACAGACTACACACGAAAAATAATAACTCAAACAAACTGACACTTTTGGCTCTCCCGAACCGACTCTAAAATACCAAGGTTGAAACAAAACAAAACTGACTCCAGCCGTGGGTTGCCTCCCACGAAGCGCTCTTTTATTAACGTCCTTGAGCTGGACGATACCTGGACGGTATTAGGAGACATCCCAACTAAGATTCTCCTTCACGCTCGCGTCGGAGTTCATGAAGTACAGCTTCGGGACTTCTCCGGTAAACGTGAATTTCTTCCCGTTTGCATGCAAAAGCTTGGTACGTCCGTCGGGAAGATGATCAACGAACTTGAATGGTCCGAACAGCTCTCTAGAGAGATCATCCTTTTTTAGTATGACGATGGAAGGAATGAGGACTGTCGGCTTCTTCTTAACTTCAGTCTTCGGCTTGGTATCACCAGGATCGGTGATCGTTAGTACTTCCTTAGGAGACGCTTTCGGCTTCTCCCTCCATACTTGTTCCGGCGCCGGTTTCTCGGAACGAATTGGTGGTGCAGCTGGCTTGGTGGAAGACGGCGGAATTTTTGGTCTCCAGACCATTTGAGCTTGCTTCTCCTTGTGATTCTTCCTCCTCGATCTACCAGATTCCTTGCGTGGCGGTTTCGAAGAGGCTTGCAGTTCCTTCTTCTTTTGTGGCTTCTGAACCGAGGCTTCTGGCTTCTTCCTTATAACCTGCTTAATACCTGCAGCAACAACTGATCTAGAGACACTGGAAGAAGCATTAGTAACGAAGTTGACCGGAGTCAACTCCACAGTTTCAACAGCAAGGCAGTGAGATTCTTCATTCCTAAAGTCATGTTTCATGTCATCTTTAAGACGGAACGTTTTTGTTTCTTTACCAATTCTTAAAGTCAAAGAACCATTAGGAACATTAATATTCATTCCAGTAGTAGCCATGAACGGTCGACCTATAAGAATGGTTGAATCTTCTGTACCGGTATCCATAATCACATAGTCAGCTAGAAATGTGAACGGACCACATTTTGTAACAACATCTTTGATTTCTCCCTTAGGGGTTTTAAGCGATCTATCAGCAAAGACAAGTTGCATACTAGGTGGTTCAAGTTCTCCTAGGTTTAACTTTTTAAACAAGCTCACAGGCATGACATTAACAGATGCTCCTAGGTCAACTAAGCAACGTTCAATTTCAACATCATTGATGACCAAGGGTAAAGTAAAAGAACCAGGATCAGATAACTTAGCTGGATATGGAGAAACAGGTTTCTTAGCACGAATGTCAGGGTATCCTTCCTTGTTCCCCTTCATGCCAGTCTCGATCCTTGCGTTTGGCAGCAATGCTCTAGGAAAAGGAGGCTTCACGACGTATGGTGCAAGAGGAGGATCATCCTTAGGCGCTGGTTCCCGCTCCTCTTCTTCTTCTTCTTCCGGCGTTTCAGCGATCCTGCGTAAAACAGAAAAAGCATCAGCAATTAAGTTCAGAAGTTTTCGAGCAGTTACCATTTTAGCCTGTTCTTTTCTCGGGTTTGGCTCTGTCTGGCTTGGAAGCTGGCCAAATGGTCGACCAGATGCTAGCATGCTCGAGATGTTGTTCACGACTTGCTCAATCCGTTGTCCAGATGCTATTTGTTCTTGATTGAGAAGAGCTTGAGCCTTGAACTGACTATCGTGATCATCGAGTCTGGTGATAATCTGGTTGAGCTTCTTATCCAGGTCACTGACATTGTTCTCTCTTTGCTGCTGCTGTCCTGGATAGGTATTATTGAAGTATTGGTTCTGGCGATTGCCAGGAGCAGTTCCATAGTTACCCGGATTGCGATGCGGCGGCTGGTAGACACCTGCCGGCGGATGATTAGGCTTCTGATCCTGAGCTGGAACAGCCGGGCGGTTGTTCTGGTTCTGGTTATGATTGGCGCCAGCATTGTAGGGAGGTCTGTCTTGATAGGTCCCTTGCTGTCTGAAGTTATGGTAACCAGCATAACCGTTCTGATTATTGACGAAGCCTTGTTGAATGAAATTTACCTCTTCGGCAGACCAGATTTCTGCTTTACCAAAATTCTGACAACGGCCTCCGTTATGTGCGCAAGCTCCACACCACTCGCAATCGGCAACATAGACAGAAGCTGCCGGTGGCTTGATTGGTGTGGTAGACTTCTTCAAATGCTTCTCTACCTCTGCCTTGATAGCTGCTTCGAAATCTAGCTTGCTCCTCGACCCTTCATATTGTCGCTCCCAGTTCCTTGACTTGGAGGCACAGTTTGCGAAATGCCGAAGAGCAGCTTCAGGGGTGAGTGTAGTGCAATCCCCTTCAGCTAGAGAATTGACCCATTTGGCATATTCTTCTCTAAGTCCTCGAGAGAAGATTTCAGCTAACTGCCTCTGCTCGAATCCATGATGAGGGCAGGTGTAGAGGAGTTCTTGGAAACGATTCCAAGTATCATATAAACTTTCTCCTTCTTTCTGGGAGAATCTGGCGATGCTGTCCTTGATGGCGGTCGTTCTGGCCGGAGGGAAGTATTCTTCAACAAAGTCCTGAGCCAGAGTATCCCAGTTAGTGTAGTAGCCAGGTGGTTTGCCAGTAAGCCACCTCTTAGCAGCGCCTTTCAAAGAGAACGGGAAAGCTCTCAGACAAAGAGTGTTTTTGTCGAGGTTTCCGTTTTTAAAAGTACTGCAGAGATCAAGGAAGTCTGCAAGATGAATGCACGGATTGTCTAGGGGCCTGCCTTCAAACTGTAAATCCCTAGAGATCATGGTCAAGAATGGAATTTTGATCTCATAGTCAGGATCTCCTTCAATGCGCGGAACGGCAATGGCAGATCGAACGCTAGTCGCGCTCGGCTTGTTATAGTCTGCTAGACTCTTCTGTGCAGGTGGGGGTGGCGCGGTTGATCGCCATTTGGTGGTAATCTATCGGTCATGGTGGGAGATGGAGGCGGTGAAAGTGACTCGGTGTATGAAGCGGATGAAGAGTGTGGTGAAGACGGAGATGAGGAACTCTCCTTCGGTTCCTCGATCTTGATCGGAGTGATGAATGGATTGGATCTGCCTTCCTTCAGAATCTGTGATCGTAGAGGTGTAGCAGAACTGCCTGGATTCCCTGCAATCTTAGCCTGTTCGATCTGAGAGCGAGTCCAAGGACGGTGAGGCATACACCTGTAAACCTACAGATAACAAAGACAAACAAAACCAGTGTAAAATCGAAGTGGATGGAAAAATGAAAGATGGAAAATAGAAGAATAAATTGCCAGATCGTCTTTCAACAATCAAAAGAAGTCCCCGGCAACGGTGCCAATTTGATGAGAACCGTCGTTGTGATGAGCTGGTTCTATCAAATAACTATCAAGCTCAAGAGCTAGGATAGATCGTATTCCACGGGCCTTCAATTGATTGGCTACTTCAGAACTAACAAATTACTCAAGGAAAACACGTTGTGCGTGGTGTGAGTTCCACGACTTCTAATTCTAAGGAATGCAGGAAAATTAAAACAAATTAAGCTAAAGCATATTGAGAATTAGGGTTTGGAAACAAGAATGGCAGACGAACTTAGACTTTGAATCCCCCTTCGTTCCCCAGAGCATTGGCAATCAACAGATCAGCGGATTTCGATTCTTATTCAATCAATTACTAAAACACCACCATAACCCCTTACCCTTAGGTTTAAGACCGGCGAACGTTCGCTCTATCCGTTCTAACTACCAAGATTAACTAGCCGCCCGGGTACGGTCGCCTCTCGCAACGACTTAGCTAACTGCGTAATTACTAGTGATTAATGAGTTACTCTTGCAGTGGATTAACCCTAACCGGTTCCTACGAAAGGCACACTCCAATTATAAGGTTAATTGTTCAATTCGATGTTCTAAAGTAAGGCGAGCGTTCGCTTCTATCCTTAGCTTAACAAGAATCTAATCTAGGTGATCAATCCAGACAAGAAACATGAACAATGAAGAACGAATCAAACATGAAAAAGAACTGATTGAATTTCGAATCTAATCACCGCCGATCCGTGACCGCTTTAAAGCCCTGGGTCACTTAGGGTACATCTAGTCTAAGCTCTGACGAGTTTAGCTACTCATGATCATTACAAAAGAAACAAAGACAAAGAAAGAGTTTATCATTCAAAGAAAGAACAGAAAAGGATCTGAAAAACCTAATTCGGACGACTCTGACAGACTCCGATCTTCGGTAAGTTACACTCCTAGCTCCGGTTCTCCGAGATGGAAGGGATGGCGTCACGATCTCTATTCGGCTCTTCGAACTCCAACTCTTCGCTCCAGAACTTCAGAGAAATCTGATCTCGAAAAGTTGTGTTTTTCGAATTATGAATTGTATATTCTATATTGGCCGTCGGGTTAAGTATAAATACTTAACCCTAGTTGGGCCGGGCTGAGATGGTATTTTCGCCGAATCCATAGGGGTAGTTTCGGCGAAAACTCTTGTGTGAATGGACGTCCGCCGACTGATCCTTCTGTTCATCCTTTTCGGTCCGAAAACTCAAAGTTTTCGGCGAAAACTTTCTTCACTTGACATCAGGCGGTTTGCACTGATGTTTTCGCCGAAAACATATACTTAGTTTCGGCGAAATCTCCTTTGTCTTGGCACCAGTCTGAATGCACTAATATTTTCGCCGAAATCCATAGGACATTTTCGGCGAAAGTGTCTTTGTAATCGGGCAGGATTTTGGTTGGACTTTGATTGGTTCCTTTGATCGATTCTGGTTCAGTTCCTCGATGTTCCTATGCCTTAGACACGTCCATGGCTACTTTTGTTGACGGCAAAAACCTGTGCTTACGCAAAAACACTAGAAAACCATCAAATAGACCCGAAAAGGGCCAAGGTAACACAAATGGCACGTGATAGGGCAATTGATTGAATATTCGTCATTCTACCCTAAAAACCATGTCTTAAGCAAAGAAATGTCGCTTAAATGAGGTTGATAATCACGTCAAATCGAGTGTCATCACCCCCTCAAACGAAAGCCTGTGAAAGGGGATTGAAGTTTGCAAAGGTCCACCAAGCCTTATGCAAGATAAATTTGTTATATTGGGAGCTATCGAGATTCGATACCTTGACCTCTCGGTCATCAAAGGCTCTGATACCATGTCAAGAACCGTTGCATCCCAATAACTTGAGTTGTTGGGAGAGGATTTTGAATGGATCTTATACTGTTTACTAACAACCACCTCGCAACATTACCCCTGCCAAACCTCCAAATGTCGTTCTAGGCAGAGAAGATCTGTTCGGGCCATTCGAGGTGACCGGTTTGCATAGCGATGGGACATTAGAGCTTATTCATGCAAGCAGAAAGAAATTAGTGTTGCAGAATGGAGTTTCAAAGCTCTTCTTCAACAACACCGATGCAGGTTTAAAAGAAGTTCGGAGTTGGGGAGTCACACCGTATACCAGGTATCGTCTAGCATAGGACGTTAAACAAGCCCTTATTGGGAGGCAACACGAGGTTTTGAGTCTTTTATTTTTATTAAGTTGAGTCTGTGGTAGAATCGTGGAGTCGGCTTTTATTTATTTTGAGTCATTTAGTGAGTTTTGTGTCGAGTCAGTTGAGTCTCGATGGAAGAAAATAATTGAAAAAATATGTGTTGGGTGTTATTTGGGTTAAAAACATTGTTTGCAAGAAAAAGAGTGACCAAATTGTCAAAAAGGACACAGATCCAAATTTTGGCCCCCAAATAGAGCCAAAAACACTCTCGTGTAAGAGCTTACACTGGTAATAGCTTACACACTGTATAAGATCATCGAAAAGGGGGTAAGTCTCAATTTTTCCTTTCATTTTCCGAAATCACTCTTTCTCTTCTTTCCCTCAGCCCCAAAATCCTCTCAACTCCACAACACTCAACTACCATCTCCCACAGCAAAACTGACCACCAACTCTTCGACCAGCTATCGACGACAACGCTGACCACCGCATATGATAACGTCGTCCACCACCGGCGCCCTCACTTCCCTCGCCCGTTGCCATTTGGAACCCGCCACCTCTTAGCTCTCCAAACGACCCCAAACCTGCAAATCACCACACCCCACCACACCATGTCCTATTAGAGCTCCAGCGGACGCTGCCACGCCTCCAGGATCCCTCCGCGACATCGACGCCGTCTGAAGCACCCCCGATGCCATCCTTAGTCGTCAGCCACCCAGAAACTCGAGTTTCGACCCTCCAACCGATTTTCACCCAAACCTTTCATATTCCTTTGATTTCTTGGGTAGTAGTCAAATTCCAGGTATGTGTTTCTCTTCCACTATCATCTTTGATGCCTATCTTGGTAATTATTAGCTCCAATCTTGAGTTGCAGGTGCTGATTTTGATTTGGGTGAGTTAAATCAAAATCGTAATTTGTGAACTTATTGATTTTGTGAATTTAGTTGACATTCATGAAATTGGTGGTATATTGAGCTTACATTTTAATCGGGGATCGTTTCAATGTCATTTGCCCTTCCAATTGTGCATTTACATTGATTTGGAGAACCGATATTGCCTAAAATTTGGGATTTTTGCGGTTATCTTTGGCTTTCATGCTCGCATGATGAATTGAGTGTACTTTATGTTATCTTAGTTTCATGACTTTGTGCCTTAGCATGTGTAAATTGTTGGGCTGACTTGGATGTGTTTGTTACTTGATTTATGGCAAGTTATTGATTGAGTAATGATGTTTCCTTGTTCCATTAGTTAAATGCTCGATAATGTTCATTTTGCTAAGTATGTTTGAACCTTGATATGTGTTTAGGGGACTTTGGCTTTGATTGTTGGCATTCAACATACTATGGTTTCACTTTGTTTCAATGGTGTTTGTTGTTGTTGCCATTACTCATTATTCCCATATTGCTTCTTTGATTCGCAGGGCGGTGTGCATTTGTTCGGATGGGAAGAACAAACGATCAAGCGTGAAATGATAAACTCAGCACCTCCTGCAAGGGCAAAGGAGCTGCCTAGATTTCAAGTGGAGTATCGAGCGTAGTAGCTTGTTATCCAGAAGAAGGACATCGCAACAATGAGTCGCATTGATTGGTAAGAAATTGAGGATTTCAGTGATCCTAGTGCTTTCGGGATTTTTCTTTATTTTTCTTATCATCCAGAACTCTGTACTTTTTTATTCCTTTATTTGTGTCTGTTTGTTATGTTTTGAGTATGTGTCAAACTTTTGTGGTTGTTGAGTTGGTCGAGTCTTTTGTATTTCTAATGTTCTACTCGTGATGAGTCATATTCCACAGTGTTTCCAATATTATAAATGTACAACTCTCGATGAATCAGATCATGGTTGTAACTCCAATGTCTCGCTCAAGCCTTCTCCATCGTTCTGCAAAGTCTGTAAATTGGTAACCCTTATACACTACTCTTTTTATGTAGTCCATTGAGGACAATGTCTGATTTAAGTGTTGGATGGGATGTTGTTTCTGTGGTTATTTGTGTTATTTCTCTGATTGGATTTTACTCGATTCTTGACTTGCAATGCTAAATTGGACTTCAATCTCTCACAATGATGTTTAGACTATTTAATCTAGAAACTGTAACCAACATGTTTGCACTGATACTAAATAAATCCTGTCAGAACATATTATATAATCACTCTTGTAGCTTCACCTCGAAATGCACATCATGATTTGAGTTAGACAAGCTTCTTTTATAAGACTTGTACCACACCAGTCATTACATCCGGTCTTTTATTTCTTTTGAGTGGTTTTCTTTGACTTGTAATTCTTGAACTTGCATGATACATGGTTGAGATTGCACGGTAACACTGCTCTAAGATGAAAAAGGCACATAGAATTAAACCACTTGTAGCCAAACAACCTACCCGAGGACATTGTTTTCCCTTAGGATAACCCCGTTGAGCCTTGGCCTATTTCTTGGTTACGCACATCATAAGCGCCTTATTCCATGTTCTTCTTTCCCTCGTTGATCCCGTGTGATTTTGCTATGAAGCTTGATTGAGTCTAAGTCAAAAACTTGTGCAAAAATTGTTAGTTAGGATGATAAGACTTAGAAGACCGTCTTACTAGTTCTAGTCCCAAAAAAAGAGAAAAAATCAAATCAACTCAATTCAAAACAATAAAAAAATAAAAATAATAAGTGTTGTAAAAAGATCTAGGTCGATCGGGAAACCCCAAAAATGTCTGTGAGAGCACTAGTAGAGGCACAGTAGTATAGTCAGATGTCATTCTTTCTAGGAGCCGTGTCTAGCCTTGGTCTTAGCTAGCAATACGTCAAGTCATGAGTCTAGAGGCGGACAAGGTCGAGTCGATTGCCACTTCATACTTTACTCACTACTTCCAGATTATTCCCTACCTTCACCTAAGCCCCATTATAACCCGTTCGAAAAGACCTTTTGATTAGAGTTGGTGGTATCACAACGGTGGAGACTGACGTTGACGTGCAAGCTTATGGTAATTAGTTGTCTCTAAAAATCAGTGAGCGCATAAACACATCCCTAAACATTGAGAGTGAGAGTTCCCCCTCGTACTAAATAAGTTTGTGTGAGGAAGTATAGTCAGCTTAGTTGGCATTGTGCATGATGGGTGCTTACTACTTGTTACGTGTAGAAAGCAGTGAGATATGGAATTGTTTGGTTGATGTTCTTACATGTGTGGGTTACGTTTTCTAGGTGGAACGGTGTAAACTGAATTGATAGGGATTGAACTTCGATTTGCCTAGTCTTGTCATTTGTGAATTTGACTATATTTCTAAGTTTGTTTTGCTTGAGGACAAGCAAAAGTCTAAGTGTGGGGTGATTTGATGTACCCAAATATTGGTGTGTTCGATCCCTTATGAAAGGGGTGATAAAACACATATGATACTTATTTAGCCTCAGGTTATATGGGATGGAGATAACTTATAAGATTTCTAATCGTACCAAGGAGGAAAGACATATCGTGGTGAAAGAAAAGATTTTCAATGTCCTCTAGATGATAGGGACATGCATGTGAAAGAAATGTGATGACTCAATTTATACATCATTGACACATTTCTTATGTGCTTTGTGCTCTTAAATGACAACTCTAAGTGATTTTTTTTACAATTTGCGTTTATTTATCTAAAATACACTCTTGGGACCCTCGTGGTCCATTTTCACTACTTTTGATGTATTTTTTGTGGGTTTTCAAGTCACGGCACGATAGAGCACAGAATTACAAAGCCACGTGTTTGAACAATGATCATTTTGGAGTTCGAATGCACGAGATATTAAAGTTTGAACAGCCGGCGCGCCAGCGGCGTGTGCATCGAGGTTTGGTGGCGCACCACCTCTAAACAGTCAAAGGTATAGCTGGCGCGTTTTCAGTGCGCGCGCCACGACGGAGAGAGCGGCCCCGAGTCGTGGTTTAAGTCAAGGAGTCATGAACTGAATCTCGTCAAAGATTTATTCTCCTTTAATGATAGTCTTTCTTTTTTAGAAGAAGAAGAAGTCGGTTGTTTGTTTAGAGAGATCATCAAGCCCAGAACACCTTTCTATCTAAAAGAAATGGTGGTCCATGAAACGATCCCGATTCCACACTATGTTGTGGGGGTGGGCTGGGGGGGGAGAGAAGCTCCACGAGGCACGCCGTGCCTAACTCTATTTAAAGTCAAACTGTGGCACCTTTTGGAATCATCTCTTTCAGCCCCAACTCATTTGTTACGAACACTTTAGCTCTCCAACACCTGGAAAACCTTTCCTGAGCCTCAAAATCATCCTCCAATCATCATCCTTCACATCTATCATCATAGAAACGCAAGACGAAGACCGAAGATATCATGTAGCTCGAAGAATCGGAGGATCATTCCCCTTCTCTCTTTCTAGGTCGTATTCTCATTTCTTTATTATGTATTGTTGTAACTAAACCTCTTAGGGTTCAGTGAGTGGAACCTTAGAGAGATTGATGATTGATTTACACTCTTAGACCAATGGATGTTTCGATTTCATGTATTGCAAGACAATGATTCAATGCTATGTCAATTCTTATTCTCATTTCGCATTCAAGGTGTTCTTGACCTAGATGCTTGATTAGGTTGCTCTTTGGTTTGGATTGGTCCGAGAGATTTCATATCATTGATTATCATGGAATTGTGCTTGGTAGTGCATTACGCTCGAGAGAGGGATGTGTGTTAGGTCTTTCTAGGTTGAAAAACCTTAAGTCATTTCATCGAACACTTGGTGTGCATTGCATTTAGTGTAAGCCGTGCAAAGGAACCACGACAAATACGACCCTATCTAGTCTAGGTATCTTTGAGAGAGGCCCTTGGCCCCAATCAAATTTTGGCGCCGATGCCGAGGACCTTTAGTTATGGTGCGAATTTTTTTAGCGATTTAGCACCTTAATGATAAACATTTGTTTGTGAGTTTGCAAAACCCAAGGGCATGACGACCAATTCATATATTTATATTTGAAGGAGTTTTTGAAACATCCATTCAACAGAACTTGGCACTAGGAGTTCGACTTAGAAGAATGAATTTGTCTTAGTTCTAGCCAAACTCGGGGGAATTTGATGGGTCGTAATTCATGAACGGTCAAACTAGTGGATTTTCTCATGGTTATCTAAACCATTAGCCGATGAACGGTTGAGTTTGATCCACTATTGGGTCACCAATTAGCCTATGACACATGGTGACCTGGCCCATCTCTCAAGGCACTATAAATGGAAAAGGGACACCAACATTGATGGGAGATGATCTAACTCACCTACTACATAAGAGCGTTGTGAGAAAATGGAGGACGAGAATAAGAATTTATTGTGGTAATGTGGGCAGTCAAAAAGTCACACCCACTATATGAATGACATGTGGCCATATGAAGGGCTTGTGTGTCCAAACAATTGTATTTTTTAAATATCCACTCGTGCAAATGAGACATGTAAGTATTACACGTGTGAGGATGGACTTGGGAAGCAAGAGAGTAATCTTAATGAGGAAGTGCGAAACATGGGGGGGACGACCATTTCAAATATTGATATGTAAAGGATTTTTCGGAATGCCCATCCAACATGACTTGGTACTAGGTGTTCGGTTTAGAATAATCGTTTGTGCTCACTTCTAAGCCGAACTCCAAGACAATTGATGGGTCATAGGGTAAGAGCAATCGAACCAATGGCCCAAATCATTGACCATGCCTAGAAGGTCCAATTAAGGAAGTTGGAAGCACACATTGGGTTTCTTCAAGGCAGTCTAAGTCGTTCATCAATGTGCGTTAGTTCAATTCACAAGTAGGTCATCAATCAATAGATGATACGTTATAACCTGACTCGAATCCCAATGCACTATAAAGGGTAAAGTAACCCTAACATTGATCTAATCCACCTACTACATACACCTTTAGTTTGTATGCTTGTATGATATACGCTCAAGGACTCACTTACTTTGGATAACCCTTCTCTATCTCAACTTCTCGTAGATAGTTTTATCCCCTCTTTACATAAACACTTACTACTCTCATTCTAACAAGAAACATTTAAAGAGACTCCAAGACTTACCAGAAGAAGTGAACGTGTGAACTCAAACCGTCCAATCCTCCAAGTCAAACCTCTTATTAAACCAACTAGTTTAACTAAGACTATAATTTCTCATAACCCCGTAATCATTCAACTCTAATAAGATACATTGAAAAAATTATAACAAAGACAAAAGCCCCAAAAAAGAGTTGGAACAAAACAATAAAGATTTTAGGATACAAAATTAACAAACTGCAGAAGGCTATGTCTGCATACAAAATGGTCCTTTTCTGTCTATGTGGCTGGCTTCCTGAATATCTCTACCAAAACGTACTCCTCCCCTCCAACTGTTAATCGTACACTTCTTCTTCTTCTTCTTCTTCTACACCAGTTTTCACCTTCCTAACAACCTTCACTTAGCTTCTCTTCTTTTTTTTTTTTCTTTCTTTCTGGATTTCAGCATCTACATTCTCCTCCATTTCTTCTCATGTACAGATACAAGAATGACATTTGATTGACAACTATAACTAGGATTGATTTTGCATTTGTTAAAAAAAAAAAAAAAAACTCCTATACCTCTCTCTCTCTCTCTGTCTCTCTGAACATGTAGCTTCTTTTCAGCTCAGTATATCACTACCCTTAGAAGCCCTGGCTGTGGTTCTGAGTAGTCAAGACCCTCTTCTTCAAGCAGATAGCGCTGCACAGCTATTGGAAGTCGTGCAGGGGTACGAGTCCCTCTAGTATGATGCCCAGTTCCAACACATATGTAAACCTGCAACCGCTGATCTGCTGCTCTGGCTGTGCTCCTGAGAACACCCAACTCCTGCCTCAACACATGAAGGGCTTCACTTACATGCAGACCATGAAGGTCTATCATCCGTTCATTTCCTCTCCCATCCACCCCACCTTGGTTCCTGCAAACTCAAAATGAAACAAGTTGTAGCCAAACATTTTTACTCCTCCTAACAGTCCCAGAAACAAGTTTCCAACCTTTGTCGGTAAATTGAATCCTGTGCTTTTCCATGGGCTGCCTTCATCTGCACATTGTGCAGCTGCCCTTTACCACTCAATTCCTTTGCCAAAGCTTTATTTCCAATGAGATATGCTTGGCGTGCCTGTTTTGGGGTATATATAAATATAAATATAATAAAACAGCATTTACACATTATCCTCATCAAAGTATATACTATTACAGAGAACTGATTTTTTATTTGTCCTTGTGTTTTATTATACTGAGCTCACAAATCTGTGTAAATACCTTTGAGGATGCCGTTGCCCTGAAAGAGGACAAAAGTTAAGCTGCAAAACTCAAAGGATATACAAACCTGTTCA
Organism: Linum lewisii; assembly: GCA_034768395.1. Taxonomy (NCBI): domain Eukaryota; kingdom Viridiplantae; phylum Streptophyta; class Magnoliopsida; order Malpighiales; family Linaceae; genus Linum; species Linum lewisii. The sequence continues at coordinate 41,377,824 of CM068304.1, read as the reverse complement.
AAGTAAGCATTCCTCATACGTGCATGGTCACGTGCTTCTTCCCGCATCTCAGTATATAAATTTCCTGCCAACTCACAGCATTAAAGCAAAAACATACATATACAAGGGATTCATTTACCCCAAAATTCACAACTACAGAAACGTAACTTTGTGGATTCAAGAAAATTACCCACTGCTTCACCAGTTTCAAGCCAGGAAGGAGCAGCACGTGAAGAACTGCGGTTTTGGGCCCTATCAGCATACACTCCTCTTCCTTGCCCACTACTGTATGCACTAGCCAAAACATTTGAACTTCTGCTTGAGCCAACTGTAGAATCAGCAGGACCATTTCTTTCATATTTCCACACATTGGAATCTTGGAGGGCCATTTTCCTCACAGCTGAAGCAAAATCAGTTGCACCTCTTGATGGAAAGGATGCACCAGACTTAAACAAGAGCAGGTTCTCCTTCTCAGGAGATTGATATGAATTTAAACTTTGTTGGATATCGTCTCTAGCATACTTAGATGTACCAGTCTGACTCTCTTGCATAGAAAGAGCTGGGAAGTCCATTGCATTCAGATTTGGAGCTGACAAGGTCTTTGAGTTCATACTCTGGCTAAAACCACCTTCTACCTGAAGCTGCATTCAGAAACAGATAATGTATACCTCTAACATTTATCAGTGGTTCATAGGGGATCATGACTAAAAGCAAATGGACGGCTAAGGACTCAAGTACAATCAGCCACTGCTACTCCGATCCCAGAATGCCTTCAAACCCATCTATAGTACAATTCATTCATCAATCCCTGTTACTATGTTACATTACATATGTCATCTACAGAGCTATTTGCAGGACAATACTGGGCCAAAGAGCCACAGAGAAACACCAAAACAGACAGAGGGGGAAACAGAGATAAAACTCCCATTTTGTTTAGAAAAATCAATTGATTGATATCAAGTATTAAAATAGGTTCTGATAAATAGGAACCAACTGTTCGGGACCTTTACAGACAGATTCAAACATACATTGTGAACTAATAAGCGATAATATTTCCGCAGACATCAAAGATTACACTGGATTTTTATAACTTTCCTAGTTTCACACATACACGATCAATATCTTTTAGCAGTTGTTTCCAGATTATGCTTGCCATTCTATAATATTACCTTTGGGCTAACATTCCCTCCTTTTAATAGTTAAAAAATAATTGAACCTTATACATGACCATGGTAGTAAAAAAAACTGTTCAAATTCCAGACCACACACAATAAGATTTCAGAGTAGAAAAGGAGATACAACTAAATATGAAATCATCAACTCAAATTGAATCAGAAAAAGAGTAAACCTCTAGCTGAGTGAGCATCTCAATAGTGAGATTTAGGTCGCATCCATTGGCAAAATAAACTTCTGCAAGGCTTTCTGAGGCAAAGCCAGGGAATTGAGAAGCAAGAAACTCTAGGGGATTCATTTCTGTTCCGTCCATCATAGCCTGTTCACTTAAAATGTCATTCACGAACCCTTGTCGGGAGTTCTCACTGTAAGTATTCATCTCCCTCCCATTGCCAAGAAGTTGATCAGTGTTGTCCCATGGCTTAGTCGAGAAATGCAAAAGATTTGCAGCATTTGGATCTTCGACATAAGAAGAAGCTGCAAACCTCATCTTGTCGCTATACCCGCCACCGTTTCCATGATGAGGCGAAGGTTCTTGCTGTGCACTGAAACCATAACCACTGCCAGCAAAAGTGGAGAAACTTGAGGCTTTACTACCATCATTCAAGGACAAGCCTGCGAAAGAAAGGTCCTCATATCCATGAGAATCATCTTCACTAGTGACCTTAAAGTCAGGGGTGATATCATCAGGGAGCTGGTGACGCCAGAAGCGATGAGCCTCGTCATCAGATGCATTAGAAACTGATGACTCTGATCGATGGAGAGCTACTCCAGAAGTAGTAAACCTTGAAGTTGGAGCTGCATCTGTGGGGTTTGAACTACTTCCAGGTGATCTGAGGGAGAAGGGAACGAACTCGGCAGCATTTGGATTCAAAGCTGTAGCCTTGCTTGAAAAATCAATACTTTTGTCGTTACTTTGGGATACCTTTTTGGATAAGCTCATTTCTTTACTTAGAATGGGAAGAAGAGGACTCTACATATACGAAAGGACGGCAGAGAGGAGCAATCTGGACAACTTCCGTAGACTTACCCGAAACCTGCAAAACCATTGAAAATGGCTTAAATAAATCGTTCTTCTAGACACAAAAATGAACAGAAACACGACTCATTTTGCCATTCATATCACAGTCCAGTTTTTACGGTAAATTAACATTAAACCATGATTTCATTTGTATTTCAGCCACCACCATATTCATTATTCAGATCTAAGGAAGAAGATTGAAATAAAGAAATAACAAACAAAGATGACAGACATGAACATGTAAGAAATAATCAGAGAGGAATCGAAGAGACTCGGACCTGCAAGGACGATGAATCGAAGAGGACGAAGTAGCGAGCAAGTAGCGACGCGGACGTTGAACGATTCGAAACTACGAATCGACCTAAATCCCTGACGAGGAATAATCAGAGAGGAAGAAGTAGGCAGGGCCGCAGGGATCAACTTATCCCAGACGATTGAACGACCTCTAGGCTCTGGCAGTCAGGCTCCGCGACGGCGTCGTCGTTGACCAAAAGAGGCCGGCGTCGGCCGTCGAGCTGTCGACTGAATGAACAAGTAAGAGGCGACGAAGTTGAAGTTGAATCGATTGAGGAATGAGGAGACGACGGCCGGTTGAATAGATTGAAGAGGCGGCGACGGCGGCGAACCAATTGACGGCGGTCGGTCGATCGATTGAAGGAGGGAGGAGGAAGTTAAAAACCTAGTCGTATTTTGCGAAGGAAAGTGAGGAGAAGATTGAATCTGCGATGGATTGGATTTGGGTTCGGATAATTAGTTTTTTTTTTTTTTTTAATAACATTAAATGGTCAGGCGTCCGGTTTGAATCCTTGTCAGCAGACCGCTGGGCCGTTTTCGGTTGGAGTGCCGGCTCGCGGTCGGACCGATCTTTTCTAACAATCCTAACAGCTACCTACCATGCTGCTTTTCCTCATAAATATACATAATCTTCCGTTGCTTTATATATATAAATAAACATCACCACACCTCCATCTTACGATCTTCTTCGTTTGTCCTCGGTGAAAGTTAATTACTACTCCAGTTTATCTCTCTAATGCAGCTATGGTCTAATCATATTTAGAAAACATGGATCACTTACTTTAGATGTTCCATATCGAAATATAGGTTGACCTTTGAATCTGACACATCTACTTGAAACATTGATGGGGATTAGCTAAATCAAATTTAACCACCTCGGGCATTCATAATCAAATCATCAAATCAAGCAGCACAAAGAATCATCAATCATGTGTGGATGTGCCGGTTTGTGGTACCCGCACTATACAAACTTTCGACTGATGTTTTCTTGGCTGAGTATATATATATATATATAATATCAATGTCATCAATCATTCATCAAAAAGCAATCAGTAATCAAGTAGCTTAGCGAACCGAATTTTGCGTAGACATTGATAAAGAAAACCATAATTCATAATAGAATTCACCAGATCAACACTAGGCTGCAAGTAACAAAACATTCTAATCTAGCAAATGGGGGAACTCTAATAAGAAGAGAGGACTCACGTTTTTTTCCAGCTTCGGAGGCAGGACTCCAAACCCATCATCCTCGTCGGCCCTCTCCGGCTTAAACCCCCACTATCGAATCCCAATGAAGTTCCGACAGCTCCACAGCTCCCTCTGGTCCAATGAAAATCGTACAACATACGATGAAGGGAACAAGAACCCTACAGTCTGCGGCAATTACTAATGTGAGGACCCTCTAAGTGTCCTTATATAAGGACACTAAGCTATACTCTTAATTTATATAATAGAAGTCGAATGATTGATATGAAATGGGTATTAGTGTAAATTGTTTAATTGGTACGGCTTTTTTTAATTCCCGTTTTGGTTCCACTTTAAAATAATTACTTAATTTTCTCATTTTGTTCATACCTGGTTTCTTGCAGTTAGATTAGGATCATCATCTAACGGCTATAAAGAGTATCTTCGTATAAAGACTCTTAATGGGGTCCTCACAACAGTAGATCCACAGCCTGCACGCTTAAAGAGTTTTCAACAGGAGTCTCCATTCCCTCTTTCTAATTCTGCACCTAGATCTCTCCCTCTCTGTCTCCTCATTCCCTCTTCCCAATTCCCCATTTAGAATGACACATGTTAGTATAGTATGAACACGTGTTAGTGTGCAGGCTGTGAGTGCTAATTAATTCCCCAAACACACAACACAATTTGCGTTTATTTTTATACTTGTGTGTTAATGGTTATCACATTGTGTTAAATGGTTACGAAGAAGAGGTTATTGCAAATTAGTTGTGGAGGGCTTGTAATGTTAGTAATTAATTGAGTTTAGACGAGTGTTATATGTGATTAACTAGAATTCTACAAGTATGAATAATTATTCATCAACTTGACTAATGAACACAATTATAAATTTTGAATTTAATAATTTGAAATGTTACATAATAACCGGTAAACAAAATTTCAATTTCGAATTCCAATTATCTAAAATTTTAGATAATTGTTAGTGAACATAGCCTTAAAAAAAATTCAGTAGCATTTTTATCATTTTTCGTGGATGAAAAATTGTTGGGTTCAACATTTTAACCTTCAGCGTGGAGATGATTTCATTAGCCATTAATAAGTATTACATTCAAAATATTATTTAATCTGGTTCCAAAAATTATTATTTTTAATAAAATAACACTGTAAATAAAAAAAAAACAAATTATTAATAGAGATCGTGTGATGCTAGGCTAGCCATATAATTAAGAGCATGTACTTTTAATTTTAGTAGGGTTGAACACGTTTAAGGTGATAGATTTTAATAACATTTTTTTCCTAGAAACTCTAGATTATTGTAATTAAATTACAGTGATATCGGTACCTGCAAATTCAACATCAGTAACTAAGATCAGTATATCAGGAACATATTATAAAAATTTGGTAAAACTGTTGTCTGCAAATTAAAATCATATATCTACTATGAAAAATTTGATAACTAAAATTAAAAAAAATTGATATCATATTTGAATAAATCAGTACGCTCAATAAAAAATGGTGCATAATAATATTGTCATATGACGACACGTCGACACTAATTAACGAGTGTTGTCAGTTGTCAACATAGTTGAGCCGGGTTAAGGTCAGGTCTAAAAATTTAATATTCATTCCAAACATCTTTCAGTTTCGTGTACATGAAATAAAATAATAATAACACTAAATAGTGTTGGGGGTAGGAAATTTCATATTTAATCGATACTCCATAAGTTTTGAAGTAGTTATTTCTATTTGTCATAGTCACAACCATAAAAACTTCAAATTTCCAAGATAAAACATTTATAAACTCGATTATTATTTAAACATTTACTTAATAAATTCTAAAATTCATAATAATTGATCGTTAAATTACCTTACTCTACTATTACCATTTCATGTATTTTTTTATAATGGTGAAAGCCCAAACCTAGATAGGTACAATGCAGCAGGTAACATAACCCCTAAATCTATCATAGTTAGCCCCCACTTAAGTAGTGTTCTATCTGATCAGCTCACTGAATGAACTCTCAAGTTCTCTGATCATGCCCCATGTTGGCCAAATAATCAGCAAGAAAATTACCCTCCCTGAAGGTGTGTATCAGTTTGACCCTCCAATCTCGATTCATAAGAATTCTGAATTTTTCAACAATGCTAGAGTGTTGATGGTAAACATCGCCTACTTTTGAGAGTAGTCTAGCCACACAAATCGAGTCCAACTAGATTGTAAGATCACGCACACCCATGCAAGCTCTCAGGGTTCCTCCATAGCTATCTTGCTCGACGGGATGATGATTGAGCCATTTGTATTCAACGTAAAGCTCGGCTCTGAACCAGCTTCCAAACAAATAAGAGTTTCGCGTCTCTTTGGCCATTTCATATTTATAACTACAAAGTAAAAATAACTATTTTTACATAAAAATAGTTGAGGATTTTTTTTTTGAATTAAAAAATAGTTGAGGATACACCACCAATATACTATATATAAAATGAAAGTGTTACATATTTTGTATAAAATTAAAGATTAAACCGGCCAACGGGCCGAGAAGTTAATCTAGTTAATAACAGTGGTTTTACACAAAAGGTAAAGGATTGGCTAATAAGCCATGATAGTACCTTACGTTTGGGGTATTAACAAATCAGTACCCATCGTTTAAAAAATAACGTACGTGTATCTTTTCTATGACCTTATAACACGTTCATCCAAAACTCATATTCCATCCAAATTTTCGTCCACAATATGACATGACAGTTGAGTCATATAGATTACTCAGCAAAAAAATATTAAAATATTTGTATTAATTAATTTTTATAAAAACTGTTCTTTTTTAATTTCTCCTATCTCTCTCATCAATTCCTCTCCCCCTCTTCTTCTTTCACCAACACCAAATTTTCCTCATCCCCCTCTTCTTCTTTCACCAACACCAAGTTGGAGTGATGAGACGGCGAGATCATCGGAGGGAGAAATTGGCGGTATGGGAAGTGAATGCGAGATTGTGGGAATTGGAAGTGAAGGAGGGTGTCACGGCGGTAAGGGAACGGCCGGTGGCGAGTTGGGATCGACGGAGATGATTGATTCACCAAAATTTGGTGTTGGTGAAAAAAGTAGAGGGGGAAAGGAACTGATGAGAGAGATAGGAGAAATTAAAAAAGAATATTTTTATAAAAATTAATTAATATAATTATTTTAATATTTTTTTTGTTGAGTAAGCTATATGACTCAACTGCCATGTCATACTTTGAATGGAATATGAGTTTTGGATGGATGTGTTTTAAGGTCATAGAAAAGATACACGCAAGTTATTTTTTAAACGATGGGTACTGATTTGTTAATACCCAAGGATTGCAATACCAATTCAAATATGTTTCTGAAAACAACATGAACTGGAAAAGATGCAGCAGTTTTTCTAGAGTGATTTGTGTGCATAACAATAAAATAAGCACAAGTGATGCAGATAAATTGTCTGACGGAAGACCAATTACATTAAATAAGAGTCAATTGCGAAACTAAACGAATGAAATATACACAATTATCATCTCTAGAATCCCCGCAACAACCTAAAGAAGCAAAGCGAATTTTCCCAAACAGAGAGACAATAACCCTAAGTTAGAAAGTACAACGAACATGGAATTTCAAAAACTATCATCCACAGCAAAAAAAAACAAGAAGGATAAGCACGCTACATTTGAGGAATGACAGATCTCAAAGGCAAGAATTTCGTAGCGAAATAGGAACGAAGAGAAATTGACTAGTAAACCCCATAAATAGAGAAGATCTCGGAAACAGTGGTGATAAAGTAAGTAACTGTACCTTTCCGAAAAAGATCGAATGGATCCATGGGGAAGAAGATAATAAGAGGAGAAGGGATAAGTGAGAGAGAGAGAGAGAGAGAGATTGAGGGAAATGAAGTCAGCAGCAAACAGTAGCTGAAATAGAAAAGGAATTATAGTGTATAGGGAATCGAGCTCCAGGAATTTCACCGTGATTTTCTTATGTGTTCAACTATGGGTGCCCAGAGTTGTGGGTGTGCGTGTATGCGTGTGGAGGAAGAGAGACGATTTCTCTATCTTTCAACTTTTTGTTCCTTCATAATCGTAAAGGGTAAAGAGAGAGGTCTCTATCTCTATCTATTTCTCTCTCTACTTTCCTGTATTTCTCTGTGGTTTCTGGCTCCCCCTATCTCCTATTTTTTTTGGAGAAACTAATATTTATTTATCAGAATATACAAACAAATCTGGCCAAATTTTTTACGATTATATCAATTTTGTCCACTTCTATTTTACTGACACGAATTAGGCCAAATCTTTAGTTTTTGTGTCAATTTCATCAAGTTGACCGTTAACATTAGAAGCAGTAACACCGTTAAATGATTTACCACATCACCCTGCTGACGAGAAAAATGATGATTAGTTGGATTTGTAATAAAAAATGAAGAAGTGAAGGGAAAGAAGAGGGATGAACCTTATCCTTCATCTTATGGCAGTTCCGACACTTAAAGGCAATATGATTCAATCGCGCGGGGGGGTTCGTCAATCGGAGCTCTAACGAAGGAGTTATACTCGAATTATTGAATCTCAACTGAAGCCTCCAACCCAAACGAGCAAACAATACCCTTAGGGACGAATTTTCAAACTGAACCACAGACTAACAGTAATAGCAAGAAGGTCACTAATCTTTCCAAAACGACAAGGAGGTCATTGGACTTTAGTCCATGACTCGAATGGTCATTGAACTTCTTCAAAGGAACAGAAAGTCCCTTCTTCTTCTTCGAACAGCCCCTGGCCGCCGGCCAGCCACTCCTATTTGCCCTATTTGAGACGAGGCTTCGAGAGCGTCGACGGCGAATCTAGTGGAAGAGAATGCAAACTCATATATATTTATTTAAATCTCATATATATTTAAATCTCATATATATTTAAACCTCTCAGCCGTCACCCTAACCCTAATCTCATCTCTCTCAGCCTTCTTCTTCTTCCTCTTTCTTGTTCCTCCTCCAGCCTTCTTCTTCCTCTTCCATTTTCTGACCAGCCTTCTTCTTCTTCCTCTTTCTTCTTCCTCTTCCAGCTTTCTTCTTCCTCTTCCCTTTTTCTGACCAGCTTCTTCTTCTTCATCCTTCTTCTTCCTCCTCCAGCCTTCTGCCTCTTCCTCTGCTTCCTTTTCCAGCCTTCTTCCTCTTCCTCTGCTTCCTTTTCCAGATCTCCAGATCCACCTTCTTTTTCTTCCTCTTCTTCTCATCTTCTCTATTTCTCCCCAGCCATCCGTCGCCGCCGCCAGCACCAAATCTGAAAAACTGTTGGCAAATATAAAATGAATAATTGGAAAATTTAAGTGACCAAAAGGATGACCTAATAAATCTAAGTGACCAAGTTGCATAACTGGAAAATGGAGTGACCAAATATGAAAAGGAAAATATAAAATGAATATTAAAAACAAAAAAACGAAAAAAAAAATTTGGGTTGGTCAGCGACCCCTTTCGGTCAACTCAATATTAGTGTCGGTCGTGGTCTATTTTAGCGTCGGTCGCGAAAGAACCGACGCTAAGATTTAGCGTCACTACATTTCGCATCATTTTTTTAACCGACGCTAAATAGTTTAGCGTTGGTCGATGACCGACGCTAAAGCGCGGTTTCGCCCGACACTAAACGCTCGGTTTTTTGTAGTGAGAGAGACAATAACCCTAAGTTAGAAAGTACAAAATCGAATAATTCCGAACACGGAATTTCAAAAACTATCATCGACAGCAAAAAAAAAACAAGAAGGAGAAGCACGCTACATTTGAGGAATGACAGATCTCAAAGGCAAGAATTTCGTAGCGAAATAGGAACGAAGAGAAATTGACTAGTAAACCCCATAAATAGAGAAGATCTCTGAAACAGTGGTGATGAAGTAAGTAACTGTACCTTTCCGAAAAAGGTCGAATGGATCCATGGGAAAGAAGATAATACGAGGAGAAGGGATAAGTGAGAGAGAGAGAGAGATTGAGGGAAATAGAAAAGGAATTATAGTGTATAGGGAATCGAGCTCCAGAATTTCACCGTAATTTTCTTCTGTGTTCAACTATGGGTGCCTGAGTTGTGGGTGAGCGTGTATGTGTGTGGAGGAAGAGAGACGATTTCTCTATCTTTCAACTTTTTGTTCCTTCGTAATCGTAAAGGGTAAAGAGAGAGTTCTCTATCTCTATCTATTTCTCTCTCTACTTTCTTGTATTTCTCTGTGGTTTCTGGCTCCCCTATCTCCTTTTTTTTTTTTTGGAGAAACTAATATTTATTTATCAGAATATACAAACAAATCTAGCCAAAAATTTTATGATTATATCAATTTTGTCCACTTCTATTTTAGTGACACGAATTAGGCCAAATTTTTAGTTTTTGTGTCAATTTCATCAAGTTGACCGCTAACATTAAGAAGCAGTAACACCGTTAAATGATTTACCACATCACCCTGCTGACGAGAAAAATGATGATTAGTTGGATTTGTAAGAAAAATGAAGAAGTGAATGGAAAGAAGAGGGATGAACCTTGTCCTTCATCTTATGGCAGTTCCGACACTTAAAGGCAATATGATTCAATCGCGCGGGGGGTTCGTCAATCGGAGCTCTAACGAAGGTGTTATACTCAAATTATTGAATCTCAACTGAAGCCTCCAACCCAAACTGCCAAACATTACCCTTAGGGACGAATTTCCAAACTGAACCACAGACTAACAGTAATAGCAAGAAGGTCACTTATCTTTCCAAAATGACAAGGAGGTCATTGGACTTTAGACCATGACTCGAATGGTCATTGAACTTCTCAAAGGAACAGAAAGTCCCTTCTTCTTCTTCGAACAGCCCCTGGCCGCCGGCCAGCCACTCCTATTTGCCCTATTTAGGACGAGGCTTCGAGAGCGTCGACGACGGATCTAGTGGAAGAGAATGCAAACTCAAAATATTGAGTCCCTGACTCATCATCATGTTACTAGGATGAAGAGACAAATTTTTCATCATGTATCTAGTTAATGTATGAGTAATTGTATTCCTACTTTTTATAGTAATTTAATTGATAATATATGTTGACTTACCAACGAAGTCATAGTATGGTGCAACAAGATATCAAATACGATTTCATCTTCATCTTTCACACTTTGGATTCCTTTCACTGCATATGTTGTGTCGCTTTTAAAACTACCCTTCTGCGTCCCAAGTTCAACGTCCATTGAATGGCAATGTTAAGGGCTATCGTTTTTCCTTCTTTCACTTGGGGTTACATGACATCGCCTTATACTATATCAATCCACTCTCTCCGTTTTGTAGCACCATACTCATTCCTCCCACCCTAGCTAGGGATACTTGTATGACGGTTGGTGTTGGTTTAAAGACTAGGGTGTTGTTCCTTCAGTGGGGAGAACCCTCAAACAGTAACATTGAGGTGGAAATTGTTGATGAGGGCGAAATCTTGGTTCAATTGAGATGGACGTAAATGCTAGGTTGGACACAGATGACGAGGTGGACTGAAATCAGGTGGACTTGCATCAAGTGGAGCTAGATGATGAGGTCGATCTACAATGGGTGGACCTAGATGATGAGGTGTACCATGTAGTCAGCATTAAATTAGATGGTGTTTTGGAGGGTAGTCCTCCATATAACAATGATCTAGGGGGTCGTTCACTTGGGTGATTTGGGAGGGAGATTGTGAGTGATTTAGGGCTCAAATCTTTGCCCTGTAGATTTGGACGAAATCACTCGTTTACTTTGCAGTTGTAGTGAGAAATGTGGGGATTAACTGATTGATTTCATTAATTACGAAATGAGATCAATACAATACTTATATACTAACAACTAACTGCTGCTAAAGAAGAAAGCAAACAATAACAGATAGTTCCGTTACAAAACAGTAAAAACCACTACAAAAAACTGTTTAATTAACAGCGGCAGAAAACGCGTTTAACAGCGGTTGTGCCCGCTGTTAAATTGCCCAATGGCAAACTCATTTAACAGCGGCAAAATGTGGTCGCGGTTAAACTAAATAATTTAACAGCGGCCACAGGCCGCTGTTAAATTAGTCCGTCGATTAAAGTAATAGCTGGAGCTCCGGCGATTGAGCCGGAACTCCGGCGATAGTCGCTTCCGTCGCAAACCTCCTTCCGCCAACGCCAGATTCGTTGCTCTCCTCTCTCCGTCGACTCCACGATCCCGTCCGGCTTCCATCGCTCCTCCGGCCAAAACTAGCGACGACGACGGCAGCGGCGAAGAAAAAGATAAAGAAGGAGAAGAAGAAGAAGAAGAAGAAAAGAAGAAGAAGAGGAGGAGGAGGATCAGCCAAGAAGAAGAAGAAGAAGAGGAGGAGGAGGCGGATCAACCAAGAAGAAGAAGAAAAAGAAGAAGAAGAAGAAGAAAAGAAAAATAAGAAAAGAAAAAGAAGAGGAGGAGGCTGATCAGCCAAGAAGAAGAAGAAGAAGAGTGGCGAAGGTTTCCGTCCGGCTTCGAAATCGGAGAAGAAAAGGAGAAAGAGTTTTCCGGCGAAGGTTTCCGTCCAGCTTCGAAATCGGAGAAGAGTGAAAATTGGACGGTTCAGATTTCTGAATTTGTGTTTCTTTAGTTAAATCCAACGGACGAGAATAGCGATCCGCGTGAAATAATTTAACAGCGGCCGCTACCCGCTGTTAAATGTAATAATTTAACAGCGGCCACTTGGCCGCTGTTAAATATCCCGGTTTTTATAATTTAACAGCGGCCATTTCAGGGCCGCTGTTAAACGTCTGCTGTTAAATAAGCCTTTTCTTGTAGTGAACCCTGAGGAACTCACACCACGCACAATCTGTTTAACCCTGAGTAATTTGCCAGCTTCTTTTAGTAGTCGATTAGAAGAGACCCGTGGAATACGATCTAGTCTACTTCTGTAGATTAGTTATTTGATAAACCTGTTTACAACGTTCATCAATAACAACATTCGAAGTCTGGGAGCAGCCAATCCTTTCGTAAACAAGTCTGCAAGCGGAACTTCAGTTGGTACATAACTCAAGCTCACACGACCTGATTGCAATCGTTCTCTTACCACGTGACAATCAATTTCTATGTGTTTGGTGCGTTCATGAAATACTAGGTTTTTGGCAATATGTATTGCAGATTGAGGATCAGAGTGATCAATTCCCAAATCCAGCAGTAGAGTCTTCAACCACTGAACTTCACAACACAATTGTGCTAATGACCTGTACTCTGCTTCTGATGAAGAACGGGAAACAGTGCTTTGCTTTTTGGTTTTCCATGATATCAGGGATGTGCTAAGGAATATGCAATAACCAGAGGCTGACCTTCTTGTTTCAGGACAGCTTGCCCAATCGTAATCGTTGTAGCCAACCATTTTCAACGAACTATTAGCTGCAAAATACAAATCTTGTCCTGGAGATTGTTTGAGATACCTAATAACCTTATAAGCTGCTTCCAGATGTACATCAGTTGGCTTAGCTTGGAACTGTGCCAATTGTTGTACAACATAACTTATATCAGGCCTGGTAATGGTCAAATAGTGCAGTCTCCCTACCAGCTGTCTGTACACAGAAATTTCTTCCAGGACTTCTCCTCCCTCTGCCTGTAACCGATCCTTGTAATCAAATGGTGTCTTGGATGGTTTCTTATGCAGCATACCTGATTCCTCAATGAGCTCTAAGCAATATTTTCTTTGGCAGACATTTATTCCCTCTTTGCTTCTGGCCACTTCCAATCCAAGAAAATATCTTAGCTTTCCCAAATCCTTAATTTTGAAGTGCCTGTGCAGCTTTGACTTGACATCCATAATGAGTTCTTCATCATTCCCTGCCAATATAATATCATCCACATATACCAATAGAACAACTATAGCATGATTAGTGGTATATATGAACAAAGAATGGTTTGAAGCTGATTGATGAAACCCCTCACTCTTCAAAGCATCGGTGAGTTTGATAAACCATCTCCTACTTGCTTGCTTCAATCCATACAATGATTTCATCAATCTGTAGACTTTGTTTCTGTTATTATCAACTTCATTTCCAGGAGGTAACTGCATGTATACCTCTTCTTCCAATTCTCCATGCAAAAATGCATTGCTCACATCCATCTGATGTAAGTGCCATTGCTTTACTACAGCAACTGCAAGTAAAGTCTTTACTGAGTTTATCTTGGCCACAGGTGAGAAAGTGTCTGTGAAGTCAACTCCATAAACTCGTGTGTACCCTTTTGCCACTAATCTGGCTTTATATCTATCAACTGATCCATCTGGTTTAAACTTGACTCGGTACAGCCACTTGCATCCAATAGCTCTTTTTCCCGCAGGTAATTCAGTTATGACCCATGTCCCATTTGATTCTAAAGCTACTAACTCTTCTGTCATTGCTTTCCTCCAGTTTTCTGATTTGACTGCTTCCCAATAGGTTTGTGGCTCATGTTCTACAGTTATGGATAAGGCAAAGTGTTTGTATGAAGGTGATAAGCTGTGATAAGAAAGGTAGTTATTGAGGGGAAACCATGATGTATCATCAGGGTGTTTATCTGTGATTAAAGTGCACAATGATAGTCTGTGAGGTATCTTGGTGGTCTTGAGACCCCTGAAAATCTCCTAATAATTGGAGGATTGCTAACATTGTTTTGAACATCATGTTCACTAGAGAAAGGTTCATCTTGAGGTGTGGTTTCAAGAGGAAATTCCTCGTCTATGTCATCAGGTACTAGGTTCTCTAAGGTAGGTTTAGGCATTGGATTACCTTCTGTTGGGGTCTCATTTACATTTATGGTTTCAGCGGGTCTATAAGGAAGTATGGTTTCATAAAATATCACATTTCGAGAAACAACATTTTGTGATTTGTCAAATTAAACAATTTGAGTTGATATGACTCGTTAACCTTTCTCTCTCAATTTTCTGAGGTATCGATTTCGTTGGCGATTTAGGTTTCCGGCGAAGGGGGAGTTCCCTCTGTGGGTGCGCTCCGTTGGGGCTTCTCCGACGACTGGGGATCTGTCGACAGTCTCCTAGAGACGATCGGCCTGTTTTCTTCTTTGTTCTCGATTTGATCTTCCTTCTTGGTTTGCAGATCTTAGATTCGTGATAGTGAGAGGGAGTCCCTTTGTGGGTGAGCTCCTCTGGGCTCTCTGATCTATTTGCGAATCTCCGGGTGGCACCTAGTGTCTTCGGGGCAGATCTTGCGTCTTCTCTTCTCTTCTTTCTTTGTTTGCTTTTCTTATGTCCGATTCAGCTGAGAAATCTACAAAATCATGGGCTTCAGTAGTTGGATCGGATACTGTCCCCAATCTAGTCTATACTCCTCCGGTTCTGATTGATGGTGTGGTGCAGATTCCTAAGGAGGTCCTTGAGTTAGGCTATCGTGAACTGAAAAAAGCTCTGGTTGGACAACTTATTGGCTCTTCGCCGCCTCTGAGAGTAATTCAGGCTCTGGTAAACAAGTTGTGGGGTTACGAAGGTAGGATTGCTGTCTCTATTTTGCCTAATGGTCTTTTGCAGTTTGAATTCCCGTCGGAGGCTCTCTGTGATTGGGTGTTAAAGAGACTGTGGCATATCTATTCTCAACCTTTGTTTCTGCGTCGGTGGAGTAAGAATCTGGAACCTATCATTGTTGAGCCTGCTGATACTCCAGTCTGGATTACTTTCCTAAATGTTCCTCCTCTTGTGTGTAATCATTTGGGGGTGGGAGTGCTTTCAAGTGCAGTCGGTAGGCCTCTTAACAAATTTATTAGACTGGGTACAACTGTCAAGGTATGTGTGCTTCTTCGTGAAGAGGATGAACGTCCTAAAATAGTTAGGGTGGCAGTTGAGGGTGAAGATTATGAAGTTGAGGTGGAGTTTCCTACATCTAAATATTTTGAAAAGCCTCCACATACAAATGTGCAGAAAGAATGGAGGAAAAAAGTGCCTGAAGCTGCTGCAGATGTGGTCTCTGAACCTTCTCAGGGAGGGGAGAAATCATCTCATGGTGAGGGTTATTCAAATGCTACTGCTGGAGGGAAGGGGGGAAACATGGAAGGTATCCCTACAAATTCAGTTGTTAAAAATGGAAAAGTGGTTAATCAAGAGTCACCAAAAACTGTTAAGAGTGCTGGTAAGTCTGGTGAAAAGTCTAGTGATGAGCAGCCTTCTGGTGGAAAGTCTAGTGATGAGCAGCCTTCTGGTGAAAAGTCTAGTGATGAGCAGCCTGCTAAGGATTCCTCTAAAGCTGCAAGTGAGGGAAATTTTGAAGAGGGTGGAAGTGATGATAATACTAGCAACGCAAAGGGAGATAGTAGTGGTACAGAGGCAGAGACTATCAAAGCTTTTTCTCTAGAAAACTTTCCTCCTCTTAAAAGGGGAGGACGAAGAGGTAAGCGTCGATGAAATGAAAGTGTTAGTTTGGAATCGGAGGGGTTTTATTCCTCTAAAAAACATAAAAATATAGATAGTATGCTTAGAAAGTTGGATATTGATGTGGTTGGGTTGTTGGAGACTAGAGTCAGTTATAAGAATTCTATACTGATTAGAAATGAAAAGTTTTCAAACTGGAGTAGTTTTGCAAACTATGATAAGAGTCCTTTGGGCAAAATCTGGGTGTTATGGAAGGCAAGTATTGATCTATCTGTGATATTCTATTCTGATCAGATCGTGTTGTGTTTGATAAAGGGTGCTGTCTCATTTTATTTGGGGATTGTGTATGGAGCTAACTCAGTGGCTGGTAGGAAAAAGCTCTTTGATAGGACAAGAAATATGATTGCAGGATTAAAGTTACCTGTAAGTGTCTTAGGAGATTTCAATGTGATTACTTCCCCAAAGGAGGCTTCGAATAGGGTTGGTATTACTAGCAGTATGATTGAATTTAAAGATTGGTTGGATGATGTTTGTTTAGTTGATCATTTAATGGCGGGACCACAGTTCACCTGGTATAACAACAGAGATAATGATCAAATCTATAGAAAGTTGGATAGATGTTTTGTTAATGAGGAATGGTTAAAGCAAAATCAGAAAAGTAGAGTTGAGCTTTTAGCTCCTCAGCATTCTGATCATTGGGGGATTCTGATGGATACAAATCTGAGATTACAGAGCCTACCAAAACCGTTTAAATTTTTTAGCATGTGGACTGCTTGCAAGGACTATGATGAGATTGTGAGGCGGGCCTGGTATTCTAATAAGGGTTGGACAAGAATAAAGGATTTTATAAGATTTATGCTCGCTTGAAGAATGTTAAAGATGCTCTTAGAGTTCTGAATGAGAAAAGTTAATCGGATATTAATTTGAGAGTTAAGCAGGCTGAGCAGATTATGAAGAAATCTCAATTGGAGGCTTTTAATCAGGTTACAGACGCTAATACTATGAAAGCCAAAGCTGATAGGCAACAATGGGAGGAATTGACAGCAACTGAGGAGTCTTTTTTGAGGCGGAAATCTAGAGAGCAGTGGTTAAATTTGGGGATTCAAATTCAAAGTTTTTTCATAGGGCAGTTAAACTCAGACAAGCCAGGAATCAAATAGTGCACCTTGAAAGGGGGGATGGTTCACTTGCTACAGAGACTAATGAAATTGTGAGTATAGCAATTGATTTTTATAAACAACTCCTTGGTAAAGAGGATGTTAATGTGGAAAAGCCTGATGCTAGAATGTTGGAAGATTTATTGATTATCGTCTCTCAAAGGAAACTGCAGAGGACATTATTAAACCTATTACTGATTTGGAAGTCAGGACAACTATATTTGATATCCCAGTTGAAAAAAGTGCAGGCCCTGACGGTTTCACATCATTATTTTTTCAGAGATCATGGGGGATAGTTGGTCAGGAATTTACAAGTGTTGTGCAAATGTTCTTTCAAACAGGTATTATGCCTAGACCAGTAAACTCTACTCTCCTTGCCTTAATCCCTAAGAAGAAAAATGCTGCAAATATAAAGGATTTTCGACCAATTGCTTGCTGTAATGTGCTTTACAAGTGTGTGGCAAAAATTATTTCTGCTCGTTTGAAAAAATGTCTGCCTGAGGTTATAAGTGTGAACCAATCTGCTTTTGTATCTGGAAGACAAATAGGAGACAACATACTAATGGCTCATGAGCTTGTTAATGCTTATCACTTGAAGCATACTTCTCCTCGATGTGCTGTTAAGATTGATCTTAGGAAAGCTTTTGATTCTGTTAATATAAAGGCTTTAGTTGCTGTTATGGAAGTTATGGGATTTCCTACTGTGTTTATAAGCTGGATAAATGGTTGTCGGTGAACGTGTCGTTGTGATGCGTTCAACCAAATAACTACTAATGCTAATAAAAGGCTATAGCAGATCGTATTCCAGGGGTTTCCTCTACTTCCTTACTCCAGGGAGTTGACAGTTTTAATTCAAGTTCAAACACAAGTTGTGCGTGGTGTGAGTTCCACGACTTATATACTAAGAATGAAAAAATAAGAAGAAATGAAAATTAAACCGAAGAAAGATTGAAGATTGATTAATTGACTAGAAAGATGACAGACAAGCTTAGATTTCGAATTCCCCTTAGATCACCAAGGCAACAACAGTCACAGACCAGCAATTTTCGATTCTAGTTCATTCAGTTCACAGACACCATCATAACTCCTGACCCTTAGGTTTAAGACTGGCGAACGTTCGCTCTATCCGATCTAGCTACCACGATTAATTAGCCGCCCGGGTACGGTCGCCTCTCGCAACGACTTAACTTAACTGGTGCAAATTCTAGTGATTAATGAGTTACTCTAGCAATGGATCAACCCTAATCGGTTCCTATGAAAGGCACACTCCAATTATAAGGTTGACTGTTCGATTTGGTGTTTTAAAGTAAGGCGAGCGTTCGCTTCTATCCTTAGCTTAACAAGAATCTAATCTAGGTGGCCAAACCAGACAAGAAACACAGAAAACGAAGAACAAATCAAACATGCAAGATGAAACTGAATGAACTTCGAATCTAATCACCGCCGATCCGTGACCGCTTTAAGCCCTGGGTCACTTAGGGTTCATCTAATCTAAGCTACACGAGTTTATCTACTCATACTCAATACAGAAGAATCGAAGACAGACAAGAAATACATCTCAGGTAGGAGGACAGAGAAGAACTGCAAAACCTAATTTCGATGTTTCCTGGCAGCTCAAATCTGCTGGATTTTCAACTCCTCGCACTGGCTCTCCGAGATGGATGGATGGCGTCACGATCCGTTCCTGCTCCTCGAACTCTATCTACTCGCCCTGCCTCTCTCTCTGTCGTCGTTTATGAGTGTGTGTTGTAAAAAGCGATGTGTGTTAAGTGATGGTTCGTCCCCTCGATAATAGCCCCGAGTTCTCTATTTATACCAACCCGATATTCTCCTGAATTCAACTGGGATTTTCGCCGAAAATAGTGAAGGGATTTCGGCGAAAATTTCTTCATACTCGAAGCGGTTGATTCCTTCCTACAGTTTCGGCGAAATCTCCATGGTATCTTCGCCGAAATCTTCCTCTCAATCGGCCAGTGGTTTCTTCTTCCATTTTCGGCGAAAACCAAAGGGTAGTTTCGCCGAAAATATGTGTATAAACTGGGCAGAATTTGTTCGAACTTGAATGGCTTCTTTGACTGATTCTGGTTCAATTCCTCGAGGTTCCAATGCTTCAGAAATATCCATGGTTACTTTATTTGATGGCAAAAACCTGTGCTTACGTAAAACACTAGAAAACCATCAAATAGACCCGAAACGGGCCAAGGTAACACAAGTGGCATGAGATAGGGCAATCGATTGAATATTAGTCATTCTACCCTAAAAACAATGTCTTAAGCAAAGAAATGTCAATTAAATGAGGCTGATAATCACGTCAATTCGAGTGTCATCAAATACCCCACACTTAAGCTTTTGCTTGTCCTCAAGCAAACTGAATAGAAACACGCTCAAATTCACAAATGACACGAGATTAAACTGAGATTCAATTCTAACGATTTGGTTTAGACTGTTCCACGTAGAAAGAGTGACCTACACATGCAAGAATATCAACCAAACAAGTTTCTGATCATACTGATTTCTGCACACTTCCAGTAGTGGTTTCAACACAGATTGTTTCTCAGCAAAACAATTAATCATGATTAACCGACTACGATAACACCAACTCTAATCAAAACGACTTTAAGCTCTGGCCATGATATGGACGCGGAGGCAGGAAAAGTGACGTGGCTATCAACTCGACTTCATCCGCTTCTAGATCTGTACGTTACACGTTCTAGCTAGGACCGATTTAAACAACAATTTCTTTAAAGATTCAAACTTTCTTTAATTTATTTACTGCATACTAGTGCTCGATACCAAACACTTCACTTAGGTGTTGGACCTGCCTAGCTCACAGTATTTGTGCCTTTGCTAGTGCTCAACCCGAACACTTCACTTAGGTGTTGGGCTTGCCTAGCTTTATTTTCAGCACTTTAAAGAACTTAGCATTGATTAGCACAACTTGATTACTTGATTTAACCGTTTAGCCACTTAATCTTAGCTAGTTATAACTTTTTACACAAGATTTCGGATTGGATTTCCGTCTAATCTCAAGCCACAATCACAGGTGATCAAATATGGACTGAAAAACATGGAAGAAGCTAGCATTTATCATCTTAGAACGGTGTTATCGAGCTTTGTTGTTACAAGTTGGTTGATTCAATTAATTCCAGTTCCAACTACAGAGGTGATTTATGATCTGTTCTGACCTAGACTCATTTAATATCAGTTCTGACACATTGGTTACAGGTTCTAAGTGGAACAGTCTAGACGTCATTGTTCAAAATTGAAGTCAATTTAACATCCAAAGTCAAGAATTGAGCAATTCGATGCTAGAGAACTGGACAGGAATCACGAGGCACACACAAAGATATAGGCAATCAAGATCATGCATGGTTATCTAACACCCTACCCCACACTTAAACTGTTCTGTGTCCTCACAGGACTAATTTAGAGTAGAGAGTTACGAAGAACCTGGAAGGTGATGGTCGGTGTAGTGGATGAGCACGGAGAGTCCGGAGCGGAGCAGAGCTACTCAAACTCCTACAAAACACAAACAACAAAAAGATCAAAAGGACACCGGGACAAGTGTCCCGGATCCACACAGAATAAAATTGGGTCGAGACCCGAAAAGAAGAAAGAAAAGAAAGGAAAAAGATTGAAGCAACCTGATCACTGTTCCGCAGGAGCAGGTGGAGGTGCAGTGGGAATGGAGGATATGGCGAACCGCTGCTCCATCTGTTGTCGCCATGCGAGCTCGTCCATGTGTCTGGCTGATTGGTCAGCCATGAATTGCTGTAGAGTGGACCAACGCTCATTCCGAGTCTCCTCATGTGCCACTCGGTCCTTCTGCCATTGCAACGAACCAGCTGAGTAGTCTAGCTGCCACTTCTCAATGCGCGCCAGCCGTTCATTCATCTCTGCTGTGATCTGCGCTCGCGACGGTGGGCGGTCAACTGGCTGGGCCGTGCGATGAGGGAGCGAAGTGCAATGCTCAATAGTCTCTGAAAGGTCGATGCGCCGTGCTAAGGCGAGTTCAGCGCCTATATGTTCAATCGGGATGCGAGGGATATCAGGGCCCCATTTATCACCGAGCTGGAGGTTGTTGATCAGAATTGAAATGAAGGGGCCTCCTGGAAGCTCAGTAGGAAGCTTCTTGGCGGTAGTGCGCTTGTGAAAGAATCGTGCAAGCCACCAGCCGGGGTGCAGGTTGGCATCTTCCTCTAAAGCACGGAATAATACGAGCTCCTCCAGAGAAACGTGGTGGCGGCTCGTCTTGCTGCAAAAACACAGAGATTGCACCCAAACATAATGCAAGAATTTAAGAACAGGGTGAAATATGTCACCGACCGTGGGGTGGACGATAGGTGAGCTCTCATCCTCGCAGCATGCCCATTTCCACACATCCGGGTAAGGAGCACTGGTGATGGAGTATGTGTCCTCAAAGCCAGCTAATGCAGTATCGAAATTGACGTGCGGATCCAGCAAGCGGCCGAACTCGCGAAGGGACTTCTCATGAAGAACACCACCGAGGCGAAAGGAAACGAATTTCTGCTCACGAAAGGGCTTCGGGGTGAGGCGCCGAAATGAACTCCAGAACTCCTGGAGGGCGACAAGCGGGTACGGGGATCCATGAGTGGTCAGCACTCGCAATCTGGCTTTATGAAGAGCGGCGTCAATTGTCGAGTGCCAAGTCGGGTTGTGCGCTTTGAGACTGTCAAGAGACAGAACTGCCACCTTAGCCGGAGGGATGTCTTTGATCTTCAGAAAGACCTCGAGCTGGTGCGGCTCCAGGGCGGCGATGAAAGGATGTATGACCCCATTGGCAGGCATAGGAATAGAAGAAATAGGGGACGCAGGAGTCGGTGCATCCTCTGGAATGGTGGCCACAGCCGTCGATGTCTGTGCAGCTGGCGCGGGACGTCGACAAGGTGGTGTTTTGCTCTGGCGAGTTGATGATCGTTGCGCTCTATCTGCACTGGTAGTCTTAAAACGCTTTGGAGCCCTGTAAAACACAACTCAGAGATGACCAGCATTAGATTACAAGACTCTTACCCCACACTTATTGGGACAAGTTGGGGTAGACTAATTAACCGGGAGATCACAGAATCAAGATATATAATCGAAGAACTGTCAATTCATTCGGCAAGCATAAATAATGGAATGAGTCAAGAACACGATCGCACAGACAACAAGTCACGCTTCCTAAAAGGCCACAAAAACAACACCAGAACCTAGCCAATTGACACCTGACAAAGCATTCAAGAAGAATGAGGGAGAACCGAAAAGTCAACCATGGTCAACCATGCCAAAAACCGGAAGTTAACAAGCCAAAAGATGCACAATCAATGGTTGAACAACTAACCGTGAAGACATGATTCGAGAAAACGATTGGAACTCCACGAAAACAGGGAAAAAAACTTGAAAACTAGGTCGGCCGGAACCGGAGCTGGAAAACGCTGGTTCTAGGGTTTGGAACAGGGGCTAGGGATGGAGGTTGGTGACTGTCGGCGGTGGTGGTACTGTTCAGTGGGGCGGTGGCGGCGAGGCAGTCGGCGGTTAAGGAGACGGCGGGCCGAAGGTTTCGATGGAGGCGGCGAGCAGACAAGGAGAGTTTGGGTGGTGAAGTTTTCGGAATGGGGGGGGTGAAAATAGGAGGCCGAGACCCGGTTAAATAGGCGTTTGGGAACTCAGGATTTTCGGCGAAGACGAAGGGAGATTTTCGGTGAAACTGAAAGGTTAGTTTCGGCGAAAATAATAGTCAGGTGGAACAGGGGTAGTTGAACCAGAGTTCTCGGCGAAACGAAAGGAGCAGTTTCGGCGAAAAAAATAGTTTCAATGAAGGAATGGTTTCGGCGAGAATGGTAGGGTTTTCGGTTCGAAAAGTATGGACAGGAGGATAAGGTCGAATTAGAACAATGGTTTCGGCGAAAATGATGGTTCAGTTTCGGCGAAAATGGTTTGAAAAACGGCGCTATTTGTTTTTTTTTAAAGGGGTTTTTTAAAACAAAATGACTCAAAAATGAAAATAAACTGACTCCAGCCGTGGGTTGCCTCCCACGAAGCGCTCTTGTTTAACGTCCGTAAGCCAGACGATACCTGGATTCGTGTCAGGATTCCAAAACAAGGTAGTGTACGTCTATGGAGGATACGGCTAACCCTTGCAGATACTTCTTAAGCCTATGCCCGTTGACTACAAATGGCTCTTGATCGTGCAATTTAATGTAGATGCTGCCTAAGGGTGTCTGTCGGACCACGGTATAAGGGCCAGACCATCGAGATTTCAACTTACCCGGAAAGAGCTTTAATCGAGAATTATATAAGAGCACTTCCTCTCCCGGGTAGAACTGCTTGATCGTCTTCAACTGAGAGTCATGAATTCTCTTCGTGCGTTCTTTGTATAGCTTTGTGCTCTCATAAGCATGGAGACGGTGCTCTTCAAGCTCAGCGATCTGGTCATGGCGGTTATTACCTGCTACTGCATAGCTCATATTCAACTCTTTGTTAGCCCATAATGCCTTGTGCTCAAGCTCAACTGGTAAATGACATGACTTGCCATAGACCAGCTGATACGGTGAGGTACCGATGGGAGTCTTGTAGGCAGTTCGATATGCCCATAAGGCATCATTGAGCTTAGATGACCAGTCCTTGCGAGACCGGCCAACTGTTCTATCAAGAATCCGCTTGAGCTCACGATTCGTCACTTCCGCTTGACCATTCGCTTGAGGATGATAAGCCGTGGACATTCGGTGGGTGACACCAAAGCGTTTGCACACCCGGTCGAATTGTCCGTGGAAGTGGGTACCCCTATCGCTTATGATGAAGCGCGGCGAACCAAAACGCGTGAAAAGACGAGTAAGGAACCGACCCACCACTCTAGAATCATTAGTGGGTAAAGCTTCAGCCTCAGCCCACTTAGAAACGTAATCAACGGCTACGAGAATGTACTTGTTTCCGTTGGAGGGTGTGAACGGACCCATAAAATCAATCCCCCAAACATCAAAAATTTCAACGGTTAAAGAAACAATTTGGGGCATTTCATTACGGTTGGAAATGTTACCTGATCGCTGGCATGCATCACAACGTCGAGCATAAACATCGCAATCACTAAAAATGGAGGGCCAGTAGAAACCTGTTTCGAGTACCTTTCTCGCCGTGCGGTTGCCTCCGAAGTGTCCTCCGAACTGCCCTTCATGGCATTTACGCATGATGTCAGCTGCCTCAGTGTAAGAGACACATCTCCGGATCATCCCGTCAAGACTGATGCGGTATAAGAAAGGCTCGTCCCAGAAATATGACTTGGCCTCTTTAAAAAGCTTTTTGCGTGCATTGAAATCCAGTTCAGGAGGTACAATGCCGTGTGAGAGATAGTTAGCCAGAGTTGCATACCAAGGCTCATCTGACTCGGCGGTATTACTCAGATCTTGAGCGTGAGGAATTGCCCAGGGCTCAATAGCTATGCTATTAACCTGTTCATACGTTTCAACACGCAACAGCTCGTCAGGGAAAGAATCATTGATAGGGGTAGTAGACTTACCTATTTGTGATTCCTCGAGGCGAGAAAGATGATCTGCTGCTAAGTTCTCTGCTCCTTTCTTGTCTTTAATTTCTATGTCAAATTCTTGGAGGAGGAGGATCCACCGGATGAGACGTGGCTTCGAATCTTGCTTAGCTAAAAGATGGCACAGAGCAGCATGATCTGTGTAGACAATGGTATGTGAAAGAACCAGATACTGTCTAAATTTATCAAAGGAGAAAACGATAGCTAGGAGTTCCTTCTCCGTGGTAGTGTAGTTTCTCTGAGCATCATTGAGTGTCTTGCTCGCAAAGTAGATAGGATGAAATTTCTTCTCCTTTCTCTGACCAAGAACCGCGCCAACGGCGAAATCACTAGCATCGCACATGATCTCGAATGGGAGATTCCAATCTGGTGCTGTAAGAATCGGTGCGGTGGTCAGTTGAGTCTTCAGAGTATCAAAGGCTTCGAGACAAGCTTTATCAAAAACAAAAGGAACATCTTTCTCGAGTAGCTTGGTCATGGGGAGAGCGATCTTGGAGAAGTCTTGGATGAATCTCCGATAGAATCCAGCATGACCGAGGAAGCTTTGAACTGTCTTGACTGAGGTCGGCGGTGGTAAGCTGGCAATGGTCTCAAGCTTGGCACGATCGACTTCTATACCTATCTTAGATATTCTATGGCCAAGAACAATACCTTCTGTAACCATGAAGTGACATTTCTCCCAGCTAAGAGCTAGGTTAGTCTCCTCACAACGAGCTAACACCTTATCCAGATTAGCCAAACACTTTGAAAATGAATCTCCATAGACAGAGAAGTCATCCATGAACACCTCTACCACATTCTCTACCAGATCGCCAAATATTGCAAGCATGCATCTCTGAAAAGTAGCAGGAGCATTACATAGACCAAAAGGAATACGACGATAAGCAAACGTACCGAACGGGCATGTGAAGGTCGTCTTCTCTTGATCAGCAAGCTCAATGGGGATCTGAAAGTAACCGGACATCCCGTCTAAGAAGCAGTAGTATTCATGACCAGCCAATCGTTCAAGCATCTGATCAATGAATGGCAGTGGAAAGTGATCCTTTTTGGTGGCATCATTTAGTCGTCGATAATCGATACAGACTCTCCATCCTGAAACTATTCGGGTGGGAATGAGTTCACCCTTTGGATTAGGGATGACTGTGATTCCTCCTTTCTTTGGGACAACTTGAGTCGGGCTGACCCAAGGACTGTCGGCGATAGGATAGATAATACCGGCATCTAGAAGCTTGAGTACTTCTTTTTTACGACTTCCTGCATCTGAGGGTTAAGTCGGCGTTGCGGTTGTCTGACTGGTTTGAATTCTTCATCAACAACTATCCGATGTTTGCAGAAGGTTTCAGAGATGCCTCTGATGTCTGCCAACTGCCAGGCAATAGCTCGGACATGCTTCTTGAGTAGCCCAATCAGTTGCTCTTTCTGCTCAGGAGTCAGATTGGAGCTGATAATGACTGGTAGCTGGCGGTCCTTCCCCAGAAATGCATATTCCAGGTGGTCAGGAAGCTCCTTCAGAGTAAGTTCTGGTGGATTCTCATATGAAGTAGCAATCCGACTCGAAGCTGGTTCGATGTGTGGAGGCGCGTGTAAGGGTGTGAATGTTGCCTTTTGTTCATCTAGCTCATCTTGCCATAAGCGCTGCTCTGGGTCGTCTAACGCATTATCAATCCCTTAAATCAAACACAACTCTAGCGGATCACTAGATAAAGCATTAGTAAAGGAGTCGGCCGAGGCCGACTCTAAGGGATCAACAGCATAGCATTTATCATCTTGAGCAATAGAATATCTCATGCTATCTTTAATGCGGAATGCAACACTCTCTTGACCTACACTTAAAGTTAATAAACCTTGTTTGCAATTTATATTCACACCAGCAGTTGCTAAGAAAGGTCGACCTAGGATAAGTGTTCCATCTAGCTCACGAGTATCTAAAACAACAAAATCTGCCAGTATAGTAAACGGACCACAGCAAACAGTTACATCTTCTACTATACCTCTAGGCCGTTTGACAGACCTATCGGCTAAAACAAGATGCAGAGTAATCAGTTTTAATTGCCCTAGATTCAGCTTTTCATATAGATAGACAGGCATAACATTAATAGAAGCACCAGAATCAACCAGGCTGCGATCAATTTGAATGCCATTAATAATGCACGGTAATGTAAAAGAACCGGGATCAGGACACTTAGCTGGGGGTGGTGGCGGCTGTCGAATGGGAGATGGCGCACCTAGAATAGATGCGCATTCATTAGTGAGCGTGATAGAGTACACCTCGCCACTCTTCACTTTCTTCACGAGGTCTTTAAAGAACTTCCCAAGTGGTGGTATAATCTCTACAGCGTCCGTCACTGGTATCTTGATTTCTGCAGTCTTAAGAACATTGTACCATTTCTTATACTGAGTGTCGTGATCCTTGGCTGTGCTCCTTGGAGCTTTTGGAAAAGGAATCCTAGGTACATATGGCGCCAAGACAGGTTCAGGGGCTGTCTTGGGCGGCGGAGGAGGAGCAGGTGCTTCTTCTTCCTCTTCTGTGATATCTTCTATTTCTGGCATATCCATGGCAGCACTAATATCTGGTATCATGTCAGGTTTCAGAGCTTTTGGATCAGTTGTTTGCTTGCCGCTCCTAGTGGTAATAGCTTGAGCGTGTTCACTCCTTATATCGGAGTCTGCTTGAAATGCTTCTGGATTAAGGAGAGGATTGCTAGTAAAAAGTTTCGCCATATTGAGTACCGCGTCTTCTATCCTCTGGGTTTGAGCCTTTGTTCCTTGATTAAGTGCGGCTTGGGCTTTTAACTGAATGTCATGGTCGTCAAGTCGGCTCATGATCTGATCAAACTTCCTCTCATAGCCCATATCTCTATTGTAGCACGGCTTCGCCTGAAACTGGTGT
Organism: Linum lewisii; assembly: GCA_034768395.1. Classification (NCBI taxonomy): domain Eukaryota; kingdom Viridiplantae; phylum Streptophyta; class Magnoliopsida; order Malpighiales; family Linaceae; genus Linum; species Linum lewisii. The sequence goes on along the minus strand of CM068304.1, from coordinate 41,350,294 downwards.
TGCCCTCCAATGAATCCCGGAGGTCTATAATAAGGATCTACCAACCGGTTGCTTTGCTTCCTTGGCACGTAGTTTCTGTAACCGGCATAGCCTTTCTGATTGTTGGCAAAACCTTGATCAATGAAGTTTACCTCCTCAGTAGACAAGACTTCTGCTGCACCGAAATTGAGGCAACTTCCGCCGCTATGAGCACATGATCCACACCATCCACAGTCAACCGAGAAGACGGTAGCTGACGGAGAGTCGAGAGGGATACCAGCTGCTTGCAGATGCTTCTGAACTTCTGCCTTGATCTGCTCTGCAACATTTATCTGACTCTGGCTCTGACTCTTGGTTCCTTCTATGTGCCTCTCCCAATTTCTAGATTTCGAAGCACATTCAGCAAAATGCAAAAGAGCATCCTGAGGAGTGAGAGCAGTGCAATCTCCGCCAGCTAGGGTGTTGACCCAGTTTGCAGATTCTTTGCGCATTCCTCGAGTAAAGAATTCAGCCAGCTGTCTCTGTTCATACCCATGGTGAGGGCAGTTAAAGAGAAGAGACTGAAATTCGCTCCAAGTGTCATATAGGCTTGCATCCTCTCTCTGAGTGAACCTGGAGATGCGGTCTTTATAAGCAGTTGTTCTTGCAGGAGGAAAGTATTCCTCAACAAAATCTTGAGCTAATGTCTCCCATTCAGTGTAATGACCTGGCGGTTTGCTGCTAAGCCATTGTTTAGCTGCACCTCTGATAGAAAACGGGAAAGCTCGGAGATATAATGCATTCTTATTGAGATTCCCAGACTTGAAGGTGTCGCAGACAACCAAAAAGTTGGTTATGTGTGTGCAGGGATTATCATCTGGTCTTCCCTCGAATTGTATGTCCCTAGAGATTAGCTCCAAGAGAGGAATCTGAATCTCATAGTCGGGATCATCGTCATTAGTAAGCACGGTGATGGGTGAACGGAGGTTAGATGCGCGCGGCTTACTGTAGTCCGCAACACTCTTAAGAGTAACCATTGCGGTAAAGGAAGATGGAACGGAAGTGATCTTCTTCTGTACCTGCTATGATCTGCACGAGACAAAAACAAACACAACCGGTGTAAAATCGAAGTGTGATGGAAAATGAAAGATGGAAAGGTAGAAGAATAAAAATGCCAACTCTTCTTTCAACGAAGTAGAAGAGTCCCCGGCAACGGCGCCAATTTGGTGAACGTGTCGTTGTGATGCGTTCAACCAAATAACTACTAATGCTAATAAAAGGCTATAGCAGATCGTATTCCAGGGGTTTCCTCTACTTCCTTACTCCAGGGAGTTGACAGTTTTAATTCAAGTTCAAACACAAGTTGTGCGTGGTGTGAGTTCCACGACTTCTATACTAAGAATGCAAAAATAAGAAGAAATGAAAATTAAACCGAAGAAAGATTGAAGATTGATTAATTGACTAGAAAGATGACAGACAAGCTTAGATTTCGAATTCCCCTTAGATCACCAAGGCAACAACAGTCATAGACCAGCAATTTTTTATTCTAGTTCATTCAGTTCACAGACACCATCATAACTCCTGACCCTTAGGTTTAAGACTGGCGAACGTTCGCTCTATCCGATCTAGCTACCACGATTAATTAGCCGCCCGGGTACGGTCGCCTCTCGCAACGACTTAACTTAACTGGTGCAAATTCTAGTGATTAATGAGTTACTCTAGCAATGGATCAACCCTAATCGGTTCCTACGAAAGGCACACTCCAATTATAAGGTTGACTGTTCGATTTGGTGTTTTAAAGTAAGGCGAGCGTTCGCTTCTATCCTTAGCTTAACAAGAATCTAATCTAGGTGGCCAAACCAGACAAGAAACACAGAAAACGAAGAACAAATCAAACATGCAAGATGAAACTGAATGAACTTCGAATCTAATCACCGCCGATCCGTGACCGCTTTAAGCCCTGGGTCACTTAGGGTTCATCTAATCTAAGCTACACGAGTTTATCTACTCATACTCAATACAGAAGAATCGAAGACAGACAAGAAATACATCTCAGGTAGGAGGACAGAGAAGAACTGCAAAACCTAATTTCGATGTTTCCTGGCAGCTCAAATCTGCTGGATTTTCAACTCCTCGCACTGGCTCTCCGAGATGGATGGATGGCGTCACGATCCGTTCCTGCTCCTCGAACTCTATCTACTCGCCCTGCCTCTCTCTCTGTCGTCGTTTATGTGTGTGTGTTGTAAAAAGCGATGTGTGTTAAGTGATGGTTCGTCCCCTCGATAATAGCCCCGAGTTCTCTATTTATACCAACCCGATATTCTCCTGAATTCAACTGGGATTTTCGCCGAAAATAGTGAAGGGATTTCGGCAAAAATTTCTTCATACTCGAAGCGGTTGATTCCTTCCTACGGTTTCGGCGAAATCTCCATGGTATCTTCGCCGAAATCTTCCTCTCAATCGGCCAGTGGTTTCTTCTTCCATTTTCGGCGAAAACCAAAGGGTAGTTTCGCCGAAAATATGTGTATAAACTGGGCAGAATTTGTTCGAACTTGAATGGCTTCTTTGACTGATTCCGGTTCAATTCCTCGAGGTTCCAATGCTTCAGACATATCCATGGTTACTTTATTTGACGGCAAAAACCTGTGCTTACGTAAAAAACACTAGAAAACCATCAAATAGACCCGAAACGGGCCAAGGTAACACAAGTGGCATGAGATAGGGCAATCGATTGAATATTAGTCATTCTACCCTAAAAACAATGTCTTAAGCAAAGAAATGTCGCTTAAATGAGGCTGATAATCACGTCAATTCGAGTGTCATCAGCTGTTTAGCGATTGTGATGCTCAGTATTAGTTTGAATGGAGGTTTGGTTGGCTATTTTGAGAGTAAGAAAGGACTAAGGCAAGGAGATCCCTTGTCTCCTGGTTTGTTTGTGATTATGATGGAAATTCTGCACTGTTTACTGATTAGAAATGCTGCTGAAGGCTTAATCCCATATCAGCCAAAGTGTAAAAAATTGGGAATTATTGAATTATGTTTTGCGAATGATCTCTTGGTGTTCACAAATGGGACTCTGAAAGGGATTGAAGGAGTTGTTAATGCTTTGGGGAGTTTCTATACTATCTCAGGTCTGCAGCTGAACCCAGAAAAGACAGAAATATTTTTTTCACAGTCTGCAGAATATCTTCTTGCTACCAAAGGCTGTTATAAAAAGTGTAGAAAAGAAATGCAGTGACTTTTTGTGGGAGTGGGACACTGGAGTAAGGAAAAGAGCTAAAGTTTCTTGGAGGAAAATCGCAAAACCAAAGGCGGAGGGTGGACTGGACATAAAGGATATGGTTACTTGGAACATAGCTTGTGTAGCTAGGCACATTTGGAGTATTCTGTGTCAAGCTGGATCTATATGGGTTGCTTGGATAAGATGTTATAGACTGAAAGGAGCTGATATTTGGCAGCACAAAAGCGCCCCTTATCATTCCTGGGTGTGGCGTATGATTATGAAGGTTCGTAAAGAGATTCAAGCTCATATTACTTGGAGGAATAGCGAGCTGAACTGGGATGGAAAAGCACTTGATAAGTACTCTGTTTCTGTCGTTTGGCAAACCTTGAGAGAAAAACTTGAGGTTGTTCCCTGGCTCAATCTGGTATGGAGAAACCCTACTATACCCAAATACTCTATGATAGCTTGGATGGTGGTTTCAGGACATATTACTTGCAGGGCTGATATTGCTAAATGGGGTATGACTGTTGATATCACTTGTCTGTTATGTAGCCTGGGAATTGATGAGCCAGAGAATTTATTTCATGGGTGTGTATGTGAAAAAACTGAAAATAGCTTGCTTCAAGATGGGGAGATTAAGTCACTACTCAACTTGGAAGGACGGGATAAAGGGTTTTGCTAAGGCGGTAAACTTGAATACAGTGCAGCTGAGTATAGTATGGCGTGCTGTTATAAGTAATACATGGTATGAGCGATGTCGTAGAAATGATGGGGAAGGGGGAATGACCTCGGAAGTGCTGGCTCAGAGAATACAAGCTGAGATGACTTGCCTTCACAATGTTCCGAAGATGTCCTTTCCTTTGTAATTAAAATATTTTTTCTCTGTTTGTATTGTTTCTGCCCTGTTGTTAAGTTCCTATTACTTTCTTAACTGAGCCTGACACCTCTTAGTGAGGGAGAAGAGGATGCGATAGAAAGGGATTGGAACGAGTACGGGGTAGGGACTTATGGTTTTCTTCTATTTTCTCTTTATTTGAACCGGACACCTCTATGAGAGGGAGATGGGAATACGATAGGGGGAATAGTTTCAGTTTGTGCTTTGTGTAGAGTTGTAAAGCCTAACTGTCCGGGGGATTTTCCCTTGGTTTCATTTGATGAATGAAAACCTAATTATTCATAAAAAAAAATTAAACAGTTTGTAACCCTTGATTCCAGACTGGTATCCTAAGAACACACAGGGAAAAGCTCTAGGACTGAACTTAGTTTGATTATGAGGCAATGTACTTGCATAAGCTAAGCAACCAAAGACTCGAAGATGGGAATAAAGGGGTGGTTTGTTATATAGGACCTCAAATGGTGATTTTTTATGAAGAATGGGAGTGGGAATTCGGTTTGTGAGATAGCAAGCATGAAGTATACAAGCCCCCCAGAACCCGAGAGGCAAACAAGATTGGAACCTAAACAGCTAACAAATGCTGGTGCTTACGTTCAACTATGCCATTTTGTTGTGCAATGTATACACAGCTGGTTTGGTGTTGGATTCCATGAGTGGCAAAGAAGGAATCCATACGAAACTCTTGACCTTGGTCAGAACGAATGACTTTGACATGGGTTGAGAATTGAGTATGAACCATAGAACAGAAGGACTGAACTAAAGACCGAGTTTCACTTTTATTGTCATAAGAAAAACCCAAACACAATGACTCAAATCATCAAGAACAGTCAAAACGTAGCTATAGCCATCATAAGAAGCAGTGTGAAATGGACCCCAAATGTCCATGTGAAAAAGTTCAAAGGGTGCAGAAGCTCTAGATGTGATTCTTTGGAAAGTCAAAGTTCTTTGTTTAGCAACATGACAGGTATTACAAAGACTAGAAGTAGGTAACACAAGGTTTGAATTGATACGGTGAATCATCTGCATTCTAGGGAGTGAAGGGTGACCCAAACGACAATGCCAGACATCCAAGTTGCGTGGCTCCAGATTAAGGGTGACTGCAACAACACAACGAGATAAAGCAATAGAAGAACATGATGACATGGAAGAGGAACATGGGGAGGAATGAAGAAGATATAGACCTCTATTTAGGAACACAGAACCAATCATCTTCAGAGACTGACGGTCCTGAATAAGGCACTGAGAAGTAGAGAACGGGACAGAAATACTAGAGTTGTGAGTAAGCTGACTAACTGACGTCAAATTGAACGAGAAATCTGGAACAAGTATGACATCCTTCAATATCAAACCACAAGGTAGAGATACTATACCACGATGAGTGGCAATGACACAGATACCAGTAGGAAGAGTTATAAAAATGTCATGAAGAGAATGAGAAGAGGTGAAAAACTATGAATGGCAGGTAATATGAGAACTAGCACCTGTATCAACTATCCAACATTCTTTCAAATTGAATTCAGAAGGAAAGGCAGAGAGAGCGTATATACCAGTAGAGTTGGAGGTGGAGGTAGAGGGTAGGTTATTAGTGGTGAGATTGGCATAGGTTTCAGTTACGGGAGAAGTAGTCGGCATAGAATGCTGAAGGAGCAACTTGAGTCGAGCAATGTCCTCATTTGTCAAGGACGTATTAGCCATAACAGAATGCTCTGCAGGAGCATAACTAGATTAAACAAAGGTATCGCCATCCTGTGTATTTCCATTACCAGAATTAAATCCCCCAGCCATATCACTGTAAGTAGCAGCAGCAAAACCAGATCTCAAACCTCCACCAGAAGCTTCTCTAGCTTTCTTATTCTTCAATCTATAACAATCTTCAATGGAATGATTATCCTTCATGCAATATTGGCAAAACAATCCCCTATTATATGAATCTTTCCCTTTGTTCTGGAAATTTGTAGCTAGTGCAATAGAATCAACAGATCGAACTACAGAACCTCACATCTGTCTCTCAACTTGCACAGCACACTTAAAAACAGTATTGATATCAGGCAAATGATCCATCAAAAGCAATTGAGATCTGACCACATCGAAAGCATCATTTAATCCTCGAATAAATCAGATCACATAATCTTGCTCCTGATATAACATAACTCTAGCAATAACAGAGCATTTCTCAAAACGAGTAGGATCGCAATCACAAACTGGAACTGGATGATATTGCAAGTATTGTTCCCAAAGGACATTTAGATTTGTGAAATATTGTACTAAGTCACAATAGCCTCACCTTGATCACAAGAAGCAATCCGCGGTTGCAGATCTGCGATGCGAATAGCATCACACTGGCTGAATCTCTGTTTCAAGTCATTCCACGTCAGAGAAGCTTTGTCATGGGAGATGAGGCTCTGTGCAATGTCTTCCGAAACCGAATTGAGTATCCAACTAAGAACAACAAAGTTACACCGATTCCAGGTGGAATAGCTCGCATCATTAAGATCTGGAACAAATGAGGTGCTGTCGATGAACTGCAGCTTATTTTTTATGCTTAAGGTCACAAAGAAAGATCTGCTCCAAACGTGATAGTTCTCGTTTGTCAATTTGACACCGACGATCGGAGTAGAGAGATTATCTCATGGAGAAAGGTAAAGAGGATTGGAATAATGATCAGTGAAGTTGGATACCGATGAAACGGTGGACGAGCTCAAGCCTGGAGTCGTCATTGAGAAGGAAATGAAGGTTTGAGAACGAAAAAGAAGAAAGAGATTTCAGAGAGTTTGTTGCTCTAATACCATGAGAAATGTGGGGATTAACTGATTGATTTCATTAATTACGAAATGAGATCAATACAATACTTATATACTAACAGCTAACTACTGCTAAAGAAGAAAGCAAACAATAACAGATAGTTCCGTTACAAAACAGTAAAAACGGAAACTTCTGCTAGCTAGCCGTTAACTTTAACGGTCCGTCTTCTCTGGCGTTGCTTTGTCCCTGGTTCGAGTCCCAGCATCCGCATCTGCTCCTTCTTTGTATTCTAACATTAGTTAGAGATTTGGGGGAGATTTGAGATTTCGAGGTGGGCTCCTACAAATTTGGAGAAGATTCTAAAATCTCTCCTAAGAGTAGAGATTTGAGAGAGATTTTGGGGAGGGGGGTAAATGTCCCAAAATAAATTGCAGAAGATGAATAATGAGGGTATATTGGTATTTGACAATATGCGTATTTTAATTCATTTTTTTAGGTTGAAGAAATCTCTACCACGAAATCTCTCCAAATCTCCCAAGTGAACATGGCTCATTCCCTCACTGAGGAAAAATCTGAGCGTGTGAGGCGCGTGTAGCTGGGTTTTTCTCTCAACTCGACTGCAGCGTTTTTACCGATCCTTCTCGCCGGCGAAGGTTTTCCCCTCGGTGGGTGCGCTCCTGGGGGGCTCCTCCGGCTTGAGGAAGATTGCTGGCAGGCCTCTGAGGTCTCTGGGACTCATTGCTCAGGCTTGTTTCCTTTGTTTGCTACTTTGCTTTCTTTGGACGATTCTCGCTGCTGGTCATGGCGGAGGTTGCTGAATCCTCGAAGTCTGGAGGTCAGGTAAGTTTTGTCCTCTTAGTAAGTCTTGGGCTGATATCATTGCTGATCCGGAGTCTGATCTTCAATTTGTGGATATTCCTCCTTCTTCGATCGTTAATGATGTTCTTCGAATCCCTAAGTCGGTAATTGATTTGGGATGTGAGAAGCTGAAGAGTGCAGTGGTGGCTCAGTTTGTGGGGCCAGTGCCGCCGTTGAGAGTTTTTTGGAATGTTGCAAGGAGATTATGGGGGGATGAGGGCCCTATTCTGATTTCTAGCTTAGCTGAGAACTTCTTTCTTGTGGAGTTTGGGTCCATAAGTTTGTGTGATTGGGTACTAGCAAGGTCGTGGCACATCCACAATTCGGGGGTGATCCTTTGAAGATGGGAACAGGGTATCAAACCGATTGATTTCTCCCCTAGAGCCATGCCTGAATGGATAGTGTTCAAAAAGTTTCCTCCGGTTCTTCTTACAGTTAAGGGGATCAGTTGGATCTCCAGTAAGATCGGGAAGCGTTTGAACAAATTTTTTAGGGAGGGAACTGATGTGAAGGTATGCTTGTTGCGTGATAGAGCAATCCCATGCCCAGATAGGGTTCAGGTGGAGCTTGAAACAGAGGAGGTAATTGATATCATGATTGTGCAGTTCCAGGCTAGAGACTATAAAAAGGAATCTGGGAAGAGAGTCTGGATGGTTAAGGAGGCTGCAGTTAAGGAGCCTATTGAGGGGGCTGAAAAGCCTTCATTTGCTGGTAACGAGCCTGTGATGTTAGATAAGGTTGTACAAGTTTGTAACACCCCCCCCAGTACAGGTATCTGAACCTTTGAAAACAGTGACTCAGGAAGCAGGATGTACTGCTTCTAGTAAAACCAAGAAGAGAAGGAGAAATCACAAGAAGAATCTGGCAAGCTCTCTTCAAGCGGTGTGAGGTGGAAATGGTGAGGAGGATAACTCAGGTATGACCCAACCCACTCCTTTACCTGATGGAATTGTAACCTCTGGCAATGCACTTGCATCTTCTGTGGGAAGGACAAGTGCACCAGCTGGTTGCAGTACTAATCAGGGGGGTTGGAGGGGGTCAGGCAATGATCACGAGGCTTCTTTGCAAGCTAAGGGATCACCTGATCAGCTTAGGAAACTAAGTAGCCCTGTATCTGCCTCAGATGGTTTAGTTCTTAATGATGGTGAGTTTACTGATTGTACGGATGAGGAGGTTAAAACGCTAAATCAACCTGAGCCAAGTGGTCGTGGGAAGGTAACTTTGGAAGAGTATATGCCGAAGAGTAAGCCTGCTAAGCAGACTGGTAAGTTTGTATCAGGTATGAAGACTAGATTCAAAAATAAACGCAGATGAAGTTTTTAATTTGGAATACAAGAGGATTCAATAAGAAACGTAAATATACAGTTATACTTACTTATATTCAGTTTTATAAGATAGATGTCTTTGCAATTTTGGAACCGCGAGTTAGGCGTGTGAATACCATTGATCTGTTCAAAGAAAGATTTTATGGTTGGCATGCAGAGTTTGCTTTTGATGGTGATTTAGGGAAGATCTGGTTGGTTTGGAGGAAAGATGTCCCCCTAAAGATAATAGATGTAGATGCTCAGTTCATTCATGTGAAGATTGATATGCCTAGCCCTTTCTATTGCACCTTTGTCTATGCTGCGAATGATGTTGCAGAACGAAAGAGGTATTATGGGAAGCTATGTAGGTTGATGCAAGTTGCTGGCCCTTGGTTTATTGCGGGGGATTTTAACGCCATTCGGGACCCTTCTGAAGCCTCTAATCGACCGTCCTCTAGGGAAAGCATGGAGGATTTCCGTAAGTTTATTCATGATAGTGAAGTTTTTGATCATATCTCAACTGGTCCGTTTTTCACTTGGGTTAATAATCGGTCGGAGGATCTCATTGCTCGTAAGCTAGACAGATTGCTTGTTAATGTGCATTGGCAGAGTATGGCCCCAAGGAGTAAAGTCAATATTTTACCTTCTAGTGAGTCGGATCACTATGCTATCTATTTTGATACGGATTTTGATGATGTCTCCCAGCGTAAGCCGTTCAAGTTCTTTCAGTATTGGACAAAGAATGCTAATTTTAAGAGCATTGTTGATGCTGTGTGGAGTACGAGAGTTGCAGGAAGTTGTTCCTTCAGGATTTTCAAAAAGCTTAAACTTCTTAAAGGGGAACTCAGGAAAATGAATAATGAGTGCTATTCTGATTTGCATCGAAGGGTGAAGGATAAACAAGAGGAATTGATTGCAGCCAAAGCGGAGTTATATAATAGACCTGATGCTGGTATTCTTGAGACAGTTCATACTCTGCAGAATGAGCTATCAGGGTTGCAGAAAGATGAGGAAAGCATGCTTAGGCAAAAAGCAAGAATTAGTTGGATCAAGTTGGGAGATGGTAATACAAGTTTTTTCCATTCTTATGTGAAGAGTAGACAGGCTTATAATACTGTGAGGCAGCTGAGAAATGAGAATGATATACTGGTAGAAGGTCTAGATGAATTGGCTAAGGTTGCTGTTACTTTTTATAAAAAGCTTCTAGGAAGTAATACGCAGTGCAGAATGTGGATCTGGAGCAGGTTATTCAGCGTAAGCTTAGTGATGAGCAAAGAGATTTGTTAGATTCTCGTGTTTCTCAAATTGAAGTTCGAAAAGCTCTATTTAGCATGCCAAATGAGAAGGCTCATGGGCCCGATGGGTATACTGCAGGGTTTTTCAAAGAGTGTTGGGCGATTGTTGGCGGGGATTTAGTGGATATGGTTTATGAGTTCTTTGAGAAAGGTGTTATGGCCCCTTATGTCAATTCAATTATCCTCACTCTGATCCCTAAGAGGACAAATGCAGCTAATATGAAGGATTACCGCCCAATAGCGTGCTGCAATGTTTTATACAAGGTTCTTTCGAAGGTTTTAGCGAATAGAATGGTTGTTGTTTTGCCAGATCTTATTAGCAATGCTCAAACAGCTTTTGTGAAAGGGCGTAAGATTGGAGATGGTGTCCTTATGGCTCATGAACTTATTAGGAATTATAATAGGTCTGGAATTTCCCCGAGATGTGCAATGAAGGTTGATCTTATGAAGGAGTTTGATTCCGTAGAGTGGGGTTTTGTTCTTAATTCTTTGAAGGCCATGAACTTTCCCGAACTCTATATAAGCTGGATAGAAGCTTGCTTCAAGTCGACTATGTTATCGGTAAACATTAATGGGACTCCGAAAGGTTATTTCCCAGCTCAACGAGGTTTGAGACAGGGGGATCCTATCTCCCCTATCTCTTTGTGATTGCAATGGAGGTCCTGAGTTGTATATTTGAGAAAGCTGTAAAGGAAAAAAGGTTTCAGCTCCACCCCCAATGTAAAGGAGTAACTCTAACTCATTTGAGCTTTGCGGATGATCTACTTATTTTCACTAAGGCTAATGAGGAGGATAATGAGGAGGCCATTAAGGAGGTAACTAGTATTCTTCATGAGTTCCATTCTTATTCTGGGTTGCAATTTAATCCGGATAAGAGTTCGATCTATGTAGCTGGTGTTGGGGATGCTGAGGAGAGGATGATTGTGGAAGCCTCTGGTTTCAGCAAAGGTGACATACCCTTCAAATACCTAGGCGTTCCTCTCACTACTGGTAAGATTAGGAGATGTGATTGTAAGGATCTAGTTGACAGGATAACTCGTAGAATCACGGACTGGAGGTCGAAGAAGCTATCTTATGCAGGTAGATTGCAGCTCATTGAGACAGTGGTGGGAGGTGTAACATCCCCGCCCAACCAAACGGGTTGAGACTCAAGTTCGGTTGACTGGAGTGCTAGAATCAGCGCTTACGAGGTCCCATTGAGGTTCAGGACGTTCTAGTTTGGGTCAGGTTGAGGATACAAGAGAGTGTGCTGGACTGTGAAGAACACACGCCGTGTGTTATAAAACACGCCGTGTGTTGTGGGATACACGGCTGTGCACTAATTCGGGCAATTCTCGTCGAAACTTCTAGTGCATGGTACACGGCCGTGTCTTATAAAACACGTTGTGTAGTGTAAAGAAACACGCCGTGTTTTATGAAACATGCCGGTTTTCTTGACCTGCATATAAAAGGATGGATTTGCACGGAAATCCATAAGTCTTAACTCATTTTCTCTCTCCGTGAAATTCCTTGACGAACCAACTTCTAGCAATCTTCAAAGGGTGATTCCGGGAGCTGTAGAGGTCGGAATTGAGTTCTGTTTGTTGCTATGGATTCGTAGCGATGAGGAGAAGAGATCGCTAATCTCTATTTTGGGTTTCTGGGTGTAGGTCGTGAGCAGTGAGGAAGGGTAGAGCTACGAGTTTGGTGGTTGGGAAATCGAGCTTCTGAGGAACTAGAAGACGATTAGAGCCTCGTCTTCTATTCCAGGTGAGGGCTTAGCATTGTATAGGTAGTGTGGACAGTGTGAGGTGTTTCAATTTCAACTTAGATTAAACCTAGATGATGCATGAAAATGATGAGTGTAAAAGGGGATAAATTGTACTCTGAATGTGCTTGATTGTTGTTGACGAATGTTGTGGTTGATTGTTGTTGTTGATTGCTATGACGTGGGTTGGGTGTGGATTGAAATGAACTGTTTAATGGATTGACTAAGAAATGAGAGTTAGGGTGTTTGGGGAATGGGTGCAAGTGCCTTGATGTTTTGAATTGCCAATTGTGGATGCAGGAGAGTGGCCCTGTGAACTGTGATTGTAATGCGGATGGTGAGATGTGCGTTGTGGATGTGAATATGACGAGATGAGTTGGAAACCTTATGTTGGAACTTGCATGTGAAAGTAGAACCTGAAGGAGCTCACACTACCCCACCCGAAATACCGTTGAGATCGAGTCCGATTCACTGGGGTGAATCCCGTGACGAGTGGTCATGGATGTTGATATCTCCGTTGAGGAAGGATCCCAATGGGATGCGTCATGATAGCTCCGTGTAGGAAGGATCCCTAAGGGGATGCGTCATGTTATCTCCCCGCGAGGGAAAGATCCTACGGGATGTGTGTTGATGTGATGGCCGACGGTGGTAGTGTGGACAACTCTTTGGCACCTAATAACTCACCTAGAAAACATGAATGTGATTGATTGTGCGATTGTGTTTAAAGTTGTGCTTGGGTTGATGGATGTGACTTGTTGATGTTGTGCGTGTGTGTGCTGTGGATTAGTGTGTTGGTTATTATTATGCTACTGTTGGTATTGTGCTTGTGAACGAGAACTGACCAACGTGATCACCTAGACTGTTGTAGGGAAATAAAATATGGAAATGAGATAGGTTGGTTCCACTGTTGTATGTCTTGTGCGGAGTGGGAACCGCTCCATAGAATAGGTCAACGTGTAGGTAGGCCGGTGGGTTCACTAAATTTCAATAGGAAATTGATCCCTTTCTCCCTTTCAGGATCTCGTGGCTAGTGAGAGTGGTGTCGGTGCTCAGACTTGAGGGTAGATTTCGGGAAGTTCTGGATTGAAGCTATGAGGTGAAGACTGGAACCTACTTGGAGTTGACCCATTTCATATTTCAGTTGACTTTGGATGTTTTGGGGGATTTTCTATGGATTTATGTAACTTTCGAGTTTATGTTGGTTTTTATGGTTTAATGTTGGGAGTAGACTGTACACGTTTTCTTTGTGGTTTTCACGGACTACTGGAGGCCCCTTTGTTAGTTTTAATCAAAGCTTGATTTTCATTTACGAATTATGTTGTTTTAACGCTTAGTAATACTCAAGAACGGTTCAACCATGGGTTTCACCGGGTTGATTCGGGACGGGTGTTACAAATGGTATCAGAGCCTGGTTTGTCGCTGCTGTATTGGTTGATCGTTTCCTCCCATGAAGAGTAATTAACTTCGTATGGAGAGGGAACAAGACATCGGTACGGGACCGACATTCCAAGGGGTTTTTGTCAAGTTGTTTTATTTTTTGGGGTGGGGAGTTTTGAAAGCAAACGATGAGTCAAACTGTTTGAATTTCCTTGGAAGGTCAACTGAATTGTTTAAATGTCCTCCTGTAGTGAATCCAGTCAAGCAAGGGGAAGTAGATCCACCGGGAACTCGGGGTTTGGAGGAGGAGCTCTTAGGTTCCAACCGAGTCTGTTGAAGAGTTGGAACTTTGGGGAGTTTGATGGAGTAGCGGCTGATCCTGAGGTAGCTGAGCAGTGGCTTCAGGAATGTGAGTACAAGTTCCTACAGATGGGACTTGATGAGGAGCTAAGGGTGCAGGCAATGACCTTCCTGCTTAAGGGTCATGTTCTGAATTGGTGGAAGTCGATGTCGCAGAGTTGGGCAGTTCCGCCAGAGATGGAGTTGGATGAGTTTGTTGAGGTATTTCGTGACCAGTTCTGCCCTGACCTTTAGCGCGAGGAGAAGGCCAAGGAATTCATGAGTTTGGAGCAAGGTGAGAAGTCCGTTCTCGCATACTACATAGAGTTCACCTCTCTCTCTAAGTGGTATGACGAGCGGGCTAATCGGGAAATGAAGCTCATCAGTAAGTTCAAGAGTGGTTTGAGAGTGGAGATTCAGGAGGGAGTCACCACCGCTGATATGGGGAGCCTTGTGTCAGTTAAGGCGGCGGCATTGGAGAGGGAAAGGCTGGAGAACAGGAAGAAGGAAGAGAGGAAGAGGAAGGCGTCTGTCCCGTCTACTCATTTAGGTGCGTTCAGTCATCCGGCAAAGAGGGCTCAGTCTGCTTTCTCGGTCCAGCGGAGTGTGCAGTCTGCCCCGTCCCGCCAAGCTATGGTGTGTCACACTTGTGGCCGTCAGGGCCATAAGAGTGCGGAGTGTAGAGGAGCAGGATCGGTCCAGAGGGGAGGAACACCATCGGGACTACCTATGTGTGGCACTTGTGGGAAGCCTCACTATGGGGTATGTCACATGCTTAGGACGGCACCTGTGACCTTTTACACCTGTGGTCTGCTGGGTCATAGGAGTAACTTCTACCCGAGGAGGAGTGCTGCACCAGCTCAGTCGGTGGGATCGGCGCAGGGGCCTAGGGCTCTATCTAGGAGCCATGGAGGCAGAGGTGGAGGCGGTATGGGGAGAGGAGTTGCGAGTACTGGTCGAGGAATAGGTGCTAACGCTATGCCTGTTGGAGCAGGAGGAGACCAAGGGAGGTTGTATGCTCTCACCAAGGGCGCGGCAGAGAATGCGAATGACGTTTGACCAGTATGATCTCTATCTTGGACCTCCCCGTTTACGCTTTGTTTGATTTGGGTTCAACCCATTCCTTTGTGTCCGAGAAATGCTTGAGAAGCTTGGGTGCTGTAACTAGTAGTTTGGGAGTTAGTTGTGGTGTTAGAACTCCTTTGGGAACTTCTGTTCGGGTAGATAGAGTGTGTAGAGATTGTAGGGTGAGAGTGGGAGGTGTGGAGTTCTCCGCTGATTTGGTGGTGCTTCCTTTCAACGAATTCGACGTCATCCTCGGCATGGATTGGTTGGCTAGGCACGGGGCTTTGCTTGATTGTTGGAAGAATGAGGTGTTGCTTCAGGTGAGAGGCATTGGCCAGGTGGTGTTCAAGGGAGTTAGGAAGAGGGATTCTGCCCCTATGGGGGTAATTTCAGCAATGCAAGCTTTCTCTCTGATTCAAGAAGGGCGTAAGGCCTTGTTGGTACAAGTGTCGGTGGAGCAGAATGGGGAGTTGGAGAAGGTGCCAGTGGCAAGGGAGTTTGCGGATGTCTTTGAGGAGTTACCTGGTGCGCCGATTGAGCGTGAGGTGGAGTTCAATCTTGAGTTGGTTCCTGGAACTGCTCCTATATCCATCCCACCCTATCGAATGGCACCGGCTGAACTGAAGGAGTTGAAGGAACAATTGCAAGAGCTCTTAGACAAGGGATTCATCTGCCCAAGCGTATCCCCGTGGGGAGCACCGATGTTGTTTGTGAAGAAGAAGGACGGGTCGATGCGGATGTGTATCGATTATAGGCGGTTGAACAAGGCAACGATCAAGAATCGCTATCCACTTCCAAGGATAGACGACCTGTTTGATCAATTGCAAGGGGCTGAAGTGTTCTCAAAGATAGATTTGAGGTCGGGTTAGCACCAGTTGAAGGTGAAAGACGGGTCGGTGCCGATGACAGCCTTTAGGACTCGTTATGGGCACTATGAGTTTCTTGTGATGCCTTTCGGTCTCACTAATGCCCCGGCCGCGTTCATGGCTCTCATGAACAAGGTTTTTCACGAGTATTTGGATAAGTTCGTGATAGTGTTCATCGATGACATTCTCATCTATTCCAAGAATGAGAAGGAGCATGAGGAGCACTTGAGGATTGTTTTTCATAAATTGAGGGACCAGCAGCTTTTTGCCAAGTTCTCGAAGTGTGCTTTTTGGTTGGAAGAGGTGTTGTTCCTTGGGCATGTGGTCTCTAAGAGAGGCGTAGAGGTTGATCCGAAGAAGATTGAAGCGGTGGTTAATTGGTCCCCACCTAAGGATGTGTCGCAACTAAGGAGCTTCTTGGGTTTGGCCGGTTACTATCGAAGATTTGTCGAGGGATTCTCTACCATAGCCTTTCCTCTACATAAGTTGTTGAGGAAGGAGACGAAGTATGAATGAAGTGAAGTGTGTCAGAAGAGCTTTGAGGAGTTGAAGAAGAGGTTGACTTCAGCTCGAGTGTTGACCTTGCCGGTAGAGGGTGGCGAGTATGTAGTGTTTAGTGATGTGTCCTTGCAAGGGTTAGGTTGCGTGCTGATGCAGGATAGGAAGGTTGTTGCCTATGCCTCACGTCAGCTTAGGGTGCATAAGGTGAACTACCCGACCCATGACTTGGAGTTGGCTGCGGTGGTGTTTGCCTTGAAGTTGTGGAGGCATTATCTGTATGGTGAGACGTTTAAGATTATGACCGATCATAAGAGCCTTAAGCACCTTATGGATCAAAAGGAGTTGAATAGTAGGCAACGGCGTTGGGTGGAGCTCTTGAAGGATTATGATTGCACCATTGACTATCATCCCGGTAAGGCTAATGTGGTTGCGGATGCATTAAGTCGAAAAGAGTTGGTTGACCTTAGGGCTCTGAGAGTGGAGATGCAATTAGATGATGTGGGAAGTTTGCTTGCCAAGCTTAGTATTCGACCCATGTTGAATGATAGGATTGGTGAGGAGCAGCTCAAGGATGCTACTTTAGTGGCTATTCGAGGGGA
The DNA here is from genome assembly GCA_034768395.1 of Linum lewisii. Lineage (NCBI taxonomy): Eukaryota > Viridiplantae > Streptophyta > Magnoliopsida > Malpighiales > Linaceae > Linum > Linum lewisii. The sequence goes on along the minus strand of CM068304.1, from coordinate 41,333,525 downwards.
AGTTGAGAAGGGCTTGGATAATGGGTTTGAGATTGTTGGCGGGTTGTTGAAGTGCAAGGGTCGAGTGTGTGTGCCGGAGGTAGAGGAGTTGAGAAAGGGGATACTAGAGGAGGCTCACTCCTCGATGTATGATATGCATCCCGGAACGACTAAGATGTACAATGACCTGAAGTTGAGTTTTTGGTGGCCGGGTATGAAGAAGGACGTGGCTCGGTATGTGGCGACTTGCTTGGTTTGTCAGAAGGCGAAGGCGGAGCATAGGGCTCCGGGTGGATTACTGCAGTCTCTACCAATTCCGGAGTGGAAGTTTGCGGACGTCACCATGGACTTCGTGTCGGGTTTTCCGCCGACTAGAGAGGGGAAGGATGTCGTATGGGTTATAGTCGACCGTTTGACGAAAGTTGCTCATTTCATACCCATTCGGTTTAAGCCAAGCATGGAGGAGTTGGCTAAGTTGTATATAGAGGAGGTGGTAAGGTTGCATGGGGTTCCCCAATCCATTGTCTCTGATCATGATCCGAGTTTCACGTCTCACTTTTGGGAAGGGTTGCATACGGCGTTGGGAACTAAGCTCAAATTCTCGACGGCATATCATCCCCAGACTGATGGATAACCAGAGAGGACGATCCTTACCTTGGAGGAGTTGTGCCATGGAGTTTCAAACTCCTTGGACTGAACTGCTACCTTTGGTTGAGTTCACCTACAATAATTCGTATCATAGTAGTTTGAAGTCCGCTCCTTTTGAGGCTTTGTATGGGAGGAAGTGTAGGACGCCATTGTGTTGGGATGAGGAAGGTGCAAGAGTGTTGTCGGGTCCTCAAATTGTGCAAGAGATGGCTGATCGTGTTAAGGTTATCAGGGATAGGTTGAGAGCGGCCCAAGATAGGCAGAAGGCGTATGCGGATGGCCGTGCTAGAGAGCTGAGTTTTGATGTTGGATAGAAGGTATTTTTGAAGGTGTCGCCGTGGAAGGGGCTGATGCATTTCGGTAGGAAGGGGAAGTTGGCGCCCCGGTACATTGGTCCTTATGAGATTCTAGCTAAGTCGGGTCCGGTGGCTTATGTGCTGGCATTGCCAAATGAGTTGGAGAGGATACACAACGTGTTCCATGTGAGCATGCTTAAGCGGTATCATGGAGACCCTTCACACGTAATTCAGCCGGAGGAAGTAGAGATTGAGCAAGACTTGACTTATGAGGAGAATCCAGTAGCGATAGTGGATAGGAAAGTGCGGGTTTTGAGGAATAAGCAGATTCCGCAGCTCAAAGTGGTATGGAGGAACCACGAGAGCGAGTCGGCTACGTGGGAGACCTAGGAGGGTATGAAGAGACGGTATCCGGAGTTGGTAGAAGCTTATAATTCAGGTATGGTTTCCCTTTAGTGAGTTTGTCTTGCCGTTGTCTTGGTGGTGTTGGCAATTTGATGTTCTGGGTGAATTGAGGATGATAGGTTTTGGTGCGGGATTGTTGAGTAGTTGAGATAGGATTGTGATGTTGTCGTTAGGAGATTCGGGAGTTGATATGATGCCTAAATTGCTGCAATTTCTGCTGTGTTTTTGATATCATGTCGATAGGATGAGTTAAGGATGATTTCGGAGACGAAATCCTTGAAGTTGTGGAGACTTGTAACATCCCCGCCCAACCAAACGGGTTGAGACTCAAGTTCGGTTGACTGGAGTGCTAGAATCAGCGCTTACGAGGTCCCATTGAGGTTCAGGACGTTCGAGTTTGGGTCGGGTTGAGGATACAAGAGAGTGTGCTGGACTGTGAAGAACACACGCCGTGTGTTGTGGGATACACGGCCGTGAACTAATTCGGGCAATTCTCGTCGAAACTTCCAGTGCATGGTACACGGCCGTGTCTTATAAAACACGCCGTGTAGTGTAAAGAAACACGCCGTGTTTCTTGACCTGCATATAAAAGGACAGATTTGCACGGAAATCCATAAGTCTTAACTCATTTTCTCTCTCCGCGAAATTCCTTGACGAACCAACTTCTAGCAATCTTCAAAGGGTGATTCCGGGAGCTGTAGAGGTCGGAATTGAGTTCCGTTTGTTGCAATGGATTTGTAGCGATGAGTAGAAGAGATCGCTAATCTCTATTTTGGGTTTCTGGGTGTAGGTCGTGAGCAGTGAGGAAGGGTAGAGCTACGAGTTTGGTGGTTGGGAAATCAAGTTTCTGAGGAACTAGAAGACGATTAGAGCCTCGTCTTCTATTCCAGGTGAGGGCTTAGCGTTGTATAGGTAGTGTGGACAGTGTGAGGAGTTTCAATTCGACTTAGATTAAACCTAGATGATGCATGAAAATGATGAGTGTAAAAGGGGATAAACTGTACTCTGAATGTGCTTGATTGCTGTTGACGAATGTTGTGGTTGATTGTTGTTGTTGATTGCTATGACGTGGGTTGGGTGTGGATTTAAATGAACTGTTTAATGGATTGACTTAGAAATGAGAGTTAGGGTGTTTGGGGAATGGGTGCAAGTGCCTTGATGTTTTGAATTGCCAATTGTGGATGCAGGAGAGTGGCCTGCCAATGTGGGGTTGCTCTGAGTATGAGGAACAGGTGGGTGGCCCCTAGACTCATGACATGGCCTCCCCTGTACTTGCAGGTGGGGGTGGCCGGTGAGCTAGCCGGTTACCTTTATTGATTGTGATTGTGACATGACAAAAGTGTGGATTAGATGGAGCATGTTGTGCATTGTGAACTGTGATTGTAATGCGGATGGTGAGATGTGCGTTCTGGATGTGAACATGACGAGATGAGTTGGAAACCTTATGTTGGAACTTGCATGTGAAAGTAGAACCTGAAGGAGCCCACACTACCCCACCCGAAATACCGTTGAGATCGAGTCCGATTCACTGGGGTGAATCCCATGACGAGTGGTCATGGATGTTGATATCTCCGTTGAGGAAGGATCCCGATGGGATGCGTCGTGATAGCTCCGTGGAGGAAGGATCCCTAAGGGGATGCGTCGTGTTATCTCCCTGCGAGGGAAAGATCCTACGGGATGTGTGTTGATGTGATGGACGGCGGTGGTGGTGTGGACAACTCCTTGGCGCCTAATAACTCACCTACAAAACATGAATGTGATTGATTGTGCGATTGTGTTTAAAGTTGTGCTTGGGTTGATGGATGTGACTTGTTGATGTTGTGCGTGTGTGTGATGTGGATTGGTGTGTTGGTTATTATTATGCTACTGTTGGTATTGTGCTTGTGAACGAGAACTGACCAACGTGATCACCTAGACTGCTGTAGGGAAATAAAATATGAAAAAGGGGATAGGTTGGTTCCCCTGTTGTATGTCTTGTGCGGAGTTGGAACCGCTCCATAGAATAGGTCAACGTGTAGGTAGGCCCGGTGGGTTCACTAAATTTCAATAGGAAATTGATCCCTTTCTCCCTTTCAGGATCTCGTGGCTAGTGAGAGTGGTGTTGGTGCTCAGACTTGAGGGTGGATTTCGGGAAGTTCTGTATTGAAGCTATGAGGTGAAGACTGGAACCTACTTGGAGTTGACCCATTTCATATTTCAGTTGACTTTGGATGTTTTGGGGGATTTTCTATGGATTTATGTAACTTTCGAGTTTATGTTGGTTTTTATGGTTTAATGTTGGGAGTAGACTGTACACGTTTTCTTTGTGGTTTTCACGGACTACTGGAGGCCCCTTTGTTGGTTTTAATCAAAGCTTGATTTTCATTTATGAATTATGTTGTTTTAACGCATAGTAATACTCAAGAACGGTTCAACCATGGGTTTCACCGGGTTGATTCGGACGGGTGTTACAGGAGGTACCCTTCAATATTGGATGGCGAATTTTATTCTCCCCACCTCATTGCTCAAGGAAGTCGAAAAGGTTTGTAATGCTTTCCTTTGGGGTAACTCGGCCAAGGCTAAAGTTGCTTGGAAATATTTATCACTTCCCAAACAGGAAGGAGGGCTGGGTTTACGTGATTTTAATCAGGCTAATGTGATAAGGAATGTTTGGAGTATATTGCTTAATGCAGGGTCCCTGTGGGTTGCGTGGTTGTCTGTTTATAGACTGAAGGGCAAAGTGTTTTGGGACGTCCAGTCCACTTATGGCTCCTGGAATTGGCTCAAACTCCTGAAGCTCCGAAGCATGATGAGACCCCATGTAAGTCAAGATGTGGATGGTGATGTTCTATGGGATGGACAGTGTATGGACAGGTACAAGCTATCTATGGTTTGGGAGTCTATTCGACCGAAAGGGACTCTGGTGAGATGGTATGGATTAGTCTGGGCTGGTTATAGGATTCCAATGAGGTCAGTCGTTGCTTGGTTGATTATTAACAATCGAATAGCTACTCGAATAAGATCAAAAGGTTGTGAATATTGATGATAGCTGTCCACTGTGTGGTACTGGAGCTGAGTCAAGGGACCATTTATTCTCCACTTGCAGTTACTTCCAAGAGGTAGCTGCCCAAACTTTGCCAGCAATTTGTGGGTTATCTTGGGATGATATGATATCGGAGGCTTGCTCTTGGGTAGGCGGTTCCAATACAATGAAAACAAAATGTCTCTTGTGGAGAATCCTAGTGTGGAGGATTTGGACTGAGAGATGCAATAGAGTGTTCCAAGGAGGTGGTATTCAAGTGACTGAGCTTAGTGGGCTGATTAATGAAGATCTGCATATCTTTTTGCATCAGGGGCGGTAGTTTGAGTTAGTAGATTAGTTAGTAGATTTGATAGTGTTCAGTTTCAGTTTCTTAATCTTGTACTGGGATTTTATGGTTTTTGATGAATAAAATCAGCTCAATTCATAAAAAAAAACATGGCTCATTCCCAAATAGCTAGGGAACCCAAATCTCTAGTTATTTGAAATCTCTAGAGATTTGAAATCACCTTAACTCAAATCACCCAAGTGAACGACCCGTAGATGTTCAGTTGGAGGGAAACCTTCCAGTGATCTACGACCCTGATGCTTAATTAGAGGGAACTCCTCTATTTATCAATGACACAGATCTTGACATTGAGGTCAACCCTTTGGTCAACATGGGTCGGGTCGGGTAGATGAGAAAATCTATTGGTTTGATGTTAACAACGTCATGGCTAAAATACGGGTTGAGGCTGAGGAAGGACTTGTAGAACAAGGTGATGAGGTAGTTAACACTGACGATGAAATATAATTTTGACTCTTATGGTCCAGTTTAGAAGATGAAGCTTTTGACTTCTCACATGGTGGGTATTACTCTTGACAACTCAGATGATTCAAATTTTTGGGTTTTGATGATTCTAGCTATTCGATGTATGATGACTTGAGTGGTGAGTCTAGCTATACAGTTGATTCAGTTAATAGGGCACCGACAACAACCCATACACTTGAGCATACAAATGCCTAATTAACCTAATATGTCTACTGGAGAGAATAGTGACATGGACAGACTAGTGAATGAAGACAATTTGTTGGATAAGAGAGGTTGGGATTTAGAAGAAGACATGGAGGTTGGTCCTGATTGATACACAATGTTTAACTTTGACATGGACCTGGACGATGTTGAAATCATTGTTGGCCGAGAGTATGAATCATTAAACAATTGAAAGAATTTTTTTGATGACATGTTATGTTATTAAGCATCACTGGGGTGAAGTTTTTATGTTTTTGATGACATGTTATGTTATTAAGCATCACTGGGGTGAAGTTGTTATGTGAATGACAAAATTTGTTGCACGTGTTTATGTCCCCATAGAAATGTGGGTTCTAATTATAAGCAAGGTTGAGGAGAAGTGTGAGTTATGTGATATTTATTTGTGTCTGGATAAAGAAATGGTTCAAGGTTGGTTGTCATTGATTCATTGGTGTTGATGGGTACTATCTGAAGTGTGTGACAGATTATCAATTGTTATACACAGTTGGGGTTGACGGGAATGATGGAATGTATCCCATAACATGGGTTGTAGTTCAAAGTGAGAGTCAAGAGACTTGGGGATGGTTCATGGACTTGTTGGTAGCCGATTTGGACATCCCAAATGCATCTGGATGGATGTTCATGCCAGACAGATAAAAGGTAACGTTCTAACACTAAGATCCTTAAAGTACAATTAAGAGAACCCTAACCCCATTTTATGTTGTGCCAAACAATAATTGCTTTGATTATTTGAAGAACGTAGGAATGTTGCATGGAATTGTTCATTTATTTTGATGTATACTTGCAGGGCCTAATTAATGTGTTCGAACATCACTTCCCATACGCGAGGCATCGTTGTTCAGTTTGTCATTTGTATGTGAATTTGAATGGGAAGTACATAAGGTCTAGGGATTTGAGGAACATATTTTGGATGCTTGTTGGGTCACTAACACTACAAAAAAATTGAAGACTAATCATGATTTCTTAGTCACGATTTTGGCAACTATGTCAAGGTTTAAATAAAACTGTGACAAATTTGTCACATTTTAAACAAAAGTGTGATGAATTTGTCAAGCTTCACCCAATTTCGTGACCAATTGGTCACATATTTTACCAAACTGTGACTTAGTGGTCATGGTTTTTAAGTAAACTGTGCCAATCTATCACGGTTTTGTTTAAACCGTGACAAATCAGTCACAATTATTACTGAATCGTGACTGGTTTTTTCATGACACGAACCTCAAGTACTTAACCCCATACTCTTTCAGCTTCCCTTTCTGGAAATCACCACTCTTAATCCCCAACTCTTCATCCCTTTCTGGAATTCTTTCCCACCATATCCAGCGCCACCAAAGCAAGAAACTCCAAGAACTCCATGTGGATCGAAATCCCAACATGAAACATGATCGCGATGATCACAGACTTGCCACTGATTAAACCGTAGATTCTAGGGCTCGGTCGTTGTCATATTCTGAGATTTTCATCATCGAATTTTCTTCATCAGGTAGTTGTAGTAGAAAGTACTGATCATATAGCAGGAAATCTTTGAGTTAAATCTCCGGATGTACGATCTTCTTCACCTCTTTCATAGTCGTCGAAACTCTGTATTCACGACCTAACTCGCGTGTGTAGAGCCTCACTAATCTGGATCCTAGCTTTATTGTTGATTCAAACTAATTGAAGCAGTTGGAAATTTGGGAGAGATTGATTGATTGATCAAGGCGTCAAGATGGTCCAGGCTGGGGTTGAGACCTAGGGATCGGTCGAGGGCGTCAAGCCTAACTCAAGCTAAGTTAAGCTCTTGTCGTTGTCTCGGTCGAAGGATCGAAAGATCTCACAGAGGTTAGCAATTTGAGTTTCTTCCATTGTGGTGGGTGATAGATCAAAAAAGAGGAGTGAAATCAAGTATAGAGAGAAGACTAGTCTAAGTCGGTACACCATGCGACAACGACGTCGTTGTTACATGGTTTGGCCAGAAAATTCGTCACAGTTGCTGGCCCAAACCGTAACAGAAATCGGTTACGGGTTTTAGAAAACTGTGACCTAATTTTGTCATAATTCATACAAATAACTGTGACAAAGATTAGTCACATGTTTACCAATCTGTGACTGTTTGGGTCAAAATGGTCACGAAAAAACATATATGTTGTAACCCATCATTATCGGTTTGAAAGGTTTTGGCATGGGAAAATGATGAATATTGGGGATTTCTGCTATGCAGAAATTATTCCTGACCGAGCTAGACCACAACACAACTACAATGTCTTTATTGACGAAAATTAGAAAATAAAGATAACTTCTTCATACTGTAAAATAACAACCTCACTTTCTCTTCCACTAAGCTTCGAAGCCCAAGCTCGGATAGCATAATCAAAGTTGTATTCCCAGAAACTAGCCTACTAAGAAAATTTTCCACAAATAATACCCTTGCTCTCAATGTCTTCTAAAATATGCAATAGCCCATCAAACAACACCAGCTTAACATATTACAATCAATTTTTAGAAGCCATTCTAAATAGATCCGCTCAAGGGGTTCACAGTGGGTCAAGAATATGAAAAAGTAGCAAAAAAAAAAAAACATGTTTGAAACAACAACAAAAAGCAAGGAAAGGAAAGAAAGAAATAAAAGAGGTAACGACAATTCTCAGTGCACTGAAGTCACAAATGATCGTCGTCAGATACACTCAAAATCAAGAAAGAATCAAAGAAAGATGAAATCAAGATAGCGCCAAAAAAATTATTAGAACCAAAAGAAAAGAGAAGAAATAAAAGTACAACTAATAATTATTGTTTCACATGGTTTTATATTAAAAAAATTCTTCTCAAAATAAAACTTCAAAAACCTATCTTGATCATGAATATTAATAAAAAAAATTCATAATCCTCTAATTGCACAAAGTGGGTTTGATTCATTTCCGTTAGATCAAACTAAGAGGTCATTTGTTAAGTAAAATTGGGGGAGGGAGAACTGAATTAGCTAGAGAATTGTCTATTTGGAAACTAGACCATTTGTATGAGAGAATGTGAGAGATTTTTTGTTAGAGAATTGATATTAATAACAAAAAATAATTGAATTTCAAAAGAGTAAACGGTAAATAGCCCAATTCTCTCTACTCCATTGGCGATTTTAACCGACCCCAATTCACTGTGGGTCCCACGGTGAAGAATTTGAATTCTCCATAATTCTCTCTTCAAATCAACATGTCAAATGGTCTATTTCGATGAATTCTCTAATAGACCCCAATGCTCCTCAATTCTCCCACCCCAATTTCACTTAACAAACGAACCTGACAGGGGCTTTCATGTCATTGATAGAAAATGATGTGCAAAAGCATAAATGTATAAAACATATTTCACAAACACCTAAACTTGGCCATACAAAGTTAAAAACTTTCCCTAAAATTTGTAGCCATAACTTTCCCGAAAATGTCAAATATAGCCAAAATTATTTGTAATCCCATAACAATGTTTTTATTTCCGTTAACTTTTCTGTCCAAGTTAACGGAAATTTAACCCTAAAGTGATGTGTCAACTGATGTGTCCAATTTTTTGCCACATATTTATTTTAAATTAAAAATTATTCACAAAAAAAACATTAAAATTAAAAATTAATTTTTAATTCTATTTCCCTAACTTCTCCTTCATCACGAGCCAGAGCTCCACCGCACTATCTCTGGCCACCCCTACCCCCACACTATCTCCTTATACAACACTCTACCCCCGACCTCCTCCGCCTGAGGCCTAACTCCAACCACCCATGTTTCCCCTCCTTCGTCCATTCCTTCCGCCGACCAACACCTCCACCAGCCCTTTCCTCTTACCACCTTCAAGCCTCCCCTGTTTTAACTCCTTGCACGACAGCCCCGCCTCAACTCATTGCCTGAACCATCGACCCAAATTTTGTCACGTTTTCCCAGTTTAGGGTTTCCTTTATGAATCCTCTTTCCATGTCGAAGATCTGTAATCAGGAGAAATCGATCTCTCATGCAGCTGCTAAGGAAGGGTAAATCCTCAATCGCTGTGAATCAATCGCAAGACGGAATGTGCCGATTCAAGATCTGATCCCGATCTTCGATTTCAGGATGGGGGACAAACCAAATCTAATGGATGCTCATTCAATTCTTCTCGCTCGGATCAGCAGTGCGCCGTCCAGAGCTTGCGGATCCCAGCGGCGACGGAGAGGTGATTTCGTTGAGCAATGGTGGAAAGTTAGGGTTTGCGGAGAAGATGAGGCGGTGGCGGAGAAAGGGACTTTGCGATGAACCCCAGGTGGTGGTGGCTGACTTTGGAAGAGAACTGAGGGTGGGAAAGTAAGGTTGTCTTCAGCCCTATTGCCAAAAAGACAAAATGGCAATTTAGTACCAAAAACTATCCTCCAACCCAATAGGCAAAATAGCAACTTGCTAAAAATTGGATGGCTAAATGGCTAAATAGCAAAGAATATGCCCATTGGTCATATGCATATGCAAAAGTGAACCCTACCACTAGATGAATAAAAAAAGAAGGGACCCCACAACTAAATGAATAAATCAAATGGAAAAGGCATATGATCATAATTATTTGTCCATCTTTAATTGTTCTTCTATAAGATTTTAAGTGAGTTTCGATCCACATAACGATTATTTGGCGATTACTTGATGAAGATCGATCCTTGTGTCGTGTTTATTGCAAAAATTTCTTGCGATGGAGACATAGGAGTTGAGCAAGACGGTCATACTTTTTGGGGTAGGATCAAGACGACGTACAAGGAATTCGGTCATCCTACCGAACGCACTCAAGGTTCAATGGTGTCCCGATTCCAGGCTATAGGGAAAGCTTGTAGCCATGGAAAGGGGCATTGAGAAAGGCGGACGATCAAGTGGCCAACCGACGATGATGTCGTAAGTCCCCTTACAAATTTTGGGTTATGTGTTTCTCTTTCAAATGTGAAGTTATCTTTATGGCTCATTTTATTCGTTTCCTTTCTTCGTAGACTAAAATGGACACCCCAAGTCCTACCCCCAATGGTACTCCAACTGGGGGTGTCTAGACCCCAAGGTCGTGACAAGCAAAGAGCATGAAACAAGGGTAAAATGAGGATTGAGTTACCGGGTGAGCAAACTGAAGTATTGTTGGCTCAAGCATCTTTTCTTCAAAGCAGAAGGATTGAAGGAAGATGCAAATAAATGCAGAACAATGGGAGATCACAAAGCAGAAGGAAAAGTTATCTATTCAAGAAAGGGAAGTCGTTGTGCTAGAAAAGGAGCACATGATGAGGGAGAAGGAACTTGAGATCTTGCAAATTGACTTGAGCAAGCTGACACCAAGGAAGAGGAAGATGATTAAATGTCGACAAGATGACATTGTTAACAAGGATGCAAGTGACGATGGAGGTGGGAGTCAGACACAAATCAATGACATAATTGAAATGAAACAAACAAAAAATGAGCTACAAAAATTTAACTCGGAAATGACTCAAATTTTATCGGTTTGTTCGTATTGAATAATCATGAACAACCATAAAAATTTAAACAAAAAAAATTAAATTTGGTATTCATAAGTTAGATTTATCAAAATCAACATAGAAAATTATATTAGTTGCTATATTTAGGGTTGGAGCAATTGCTGTTTTTGAGATGGCTAAATGTGCAAATAAGGGTTTAGCCATTGCTGTTTTGCCCAAAGGGCTGAAGTTAGCCTAAGAGGAACGAAAGAGAAAGAGGAGAAGAGTGTTTGGAGATGAAGAAAGTGGAGAAGGTGAGGGAATCAAAGTGTTTGGAGGTGGTGGGTTTGGTTGGTAAGGCGGCAAATGGTGAACGAAGAGATGAGAAGGCAGGGAATTTTTTATTATTATTGTATATCAATTAATTTATTTGTTAATTTAAATATTGATATGGTATGTGACGTGGCATCTACTTGATCGGTCAATTAGATGTCACGTCAGTTCCGTCTGCATCATCACTAACGGTGTTAAAAAATTAATGGACACTTGATTGATTTGACATAAAAAAGTGAATATTTGGTTTAAAAAATGTGATCAAAATAAATTTGGCTATGTTTGACAATCTCAGAAAAAGTTTGGCTACAAATTTGTTTTAGTCTTAAAATAATAATTCTAAAAAAAATTGACGTATTTACCTCTCATGAACATTTAAACTTCTTGCGAACACGAAAATGAGAACCTCATGTGAAGTCACTCTACTTGATTCACAAAAGAGAATACTAAATGTCCTTATCGTTGTTTGGGGATCTACTACCATGAAAACACCCCTTAGTGTTTTGATATCAAAACACCCCCTAGAGCCGTAGGATTAGAGAGTAGATCTAATGGACTAAATTAAAATGGATAAAGTAGTCATTTGGAACTAATATATATAGTAAATCATATTAGGGTTTTACCACAAACCCTAAAAAAATACAATCTGCCAAAAAAAATTGTGCTCTCAACCCCCGCCGCAGCCACACGCAAATCGTCCAATAGTCCAATCGTCCGACCGTCGTCGCTGTCACAACGAAGGCAATCACCTAGCCATTGTCGTCACTACCGCCGTCGCATCGCACCCCCTTGTTGTCACTACCGCCACCGCGTCGCACCCCCTTGGCGACACTACCGCCGTCGTGTCACACTGGGGTCACTACCGCCGTCGCATCGCACCCCCTTGGTGTCACTACCGCCGCCGCATCGCACCCCCCTTGGCGTCACTGCCAAAGTTATCCCCAAACATCATCGACATCTGATCCCCAAACATGGTTAGTGAACTTTCACAAAGATCTGATGGCCGGAGCGATGATGGCTAAGGTGGTCCACACGATCGTAGCTCCAATAGAAAGAACCAAGCTATTGTTGCAAACCCAAGAGAGTAACATGGCCATTCTCGTGGGAGGACACAAGAAATTCAAGGGTATGGTTGATTGTATTGTCCGTCCGATGAAGGAAGAAGGGGTCCTTTCACTTTGGAGAGGAAATGGCAACATCGTCCTTCGCTATTTTTTCCTTTTTTTCCTTTTTTCCATTTTCCTTTTTTTCTTTTTCATTATTTCATTATTTCCTTTTTTTTCTGATGAAGATGATCTGATGGTTCATTATTTCCTTTTTCATATTTTTTCTGGTTGTGTTCCAATTTACTAATTAGGAACAAAGTATTATCTTCATCATCTTCTTCTTTTTTGGTTTGTGTTCTGAATTCTTAATTAGAAACAAAGTTGTTCCGGTTGACGATTTAGGAACATATATTTTATGAAAATTGTTACTAAATATGAAAACGGAACAATGAATAAAAATATCTTTTAAGAAGATTGTACTTAAATATGAAAACGGAACAATGAACAAATATATATATTTAAGAAGATTGTGCATAAATATGAAAACGGAACAATGAACAAATATATGTTCCTAAATATGAAAATGGAACAACGAACGACTATAAAGTAAGGTCGGAGAAGATGACCGGAAAAAAATATGGTCGGAGAAGCAAAAATAAAGTGCAGACGGCGGAAAAAAAAGAACCATGGAAAGAGATGGAAAATTAATTAAGGACCTTGAAAAATAAAAATCTAAAAAATTAAAGTTATACAATTACACTTCTATCCTTTAAACATGGACCATTAGATCTCCCTTTGAAAAATGAATGATTTTTTTTTTGATGAATGATAAGACTTCCATTAAGAAAGGGAGTAACCCAACAGATATACAGGAAGAAACAAAGAAAACATCTCAACCTGCCAAGGCAAAAGCCTTAGCTCACAAAAACAGAGGAAAAAAGGGGAGGCAAGGTCCCCACGCCAAACATGCCCTTGTGGCATTCCTCACGGCAAAAACAGAGGATGGCTGCAAAAGAACAAAAACCTGCACAGCAAAAAAATAAACCGAAGCTGTACACCCAAAAAACCGCCTCAACCTGGATCCAAGTCCTGATGCCAAAGTGTCATCCAGCTTCGCAAGTCTTCCTGAGAGGCGAGACCTGCAACCCTAACCCATCTACCTACCAAACTCGAGATCCTCCAGATCACTTGCTCGCTAGAATTGTATCTATCTCTAAAAATTCTATCATTTCTTTCCCCCCATATACACCACCACACCGCATGAACCAGAACTTCTCTAAACTTGTAGAACTCACCCGCACAGTTCCTGGCTTGCCAATCTCGAAGGAAACATGAGACATCAAAATGATGAGGTCCCCAAATGGCAAGCTTGGAACTAAGGGTAATCCAAACCTGAGAAGAAAAAGAACAAGACACTAACAAATGCGACACCGACTCAAGGTCAGCTCTGCATAGAACACAGACATTAGGTCCCACAAAACCCCTTTTTTGGAGATTATCAAAAGTGGAAATGCTCTTGTGAAAAACCTACCAAATAAAGCCCACGATCTTTGTGGGAACACAGTCAAGCCAAACCATCTTCGTCGGGAAGTGATCCACTCCACTAGAAACCTCTTGAGAAAGGACTTTGAAGAAAGAGCTGACAGAGAAAATCCCCGAGGGTGTGAACCGCCAGACCAAGGCCGGAGGTCCGCTGGAGATCCACCCTGGTGTCACCTCCTCCAACACCGCCATCAATCTCAATCTTTCCTGTTCGGCACCGCCTCTAAGCTCCAAGGTCAAGGGGAGGTGCCACTCATACCTGTCAGACATCCAAACAATATCGAAAATCGAGGCGTTCGCATCAAGAGCGGCTGCCACAATCCTAGGAAATCTACCAGCCAGACACTCACCAGGAACCCAAACGTCAAACCAAAAAGACACTCCCCCACCCCCCGGATCGATCAACGCGTAATTCCAAAACCTAGAGGTATTTTTGACAATATCTCTCCAAACAGACCAACCTGAGTTATGCAGCTCCCAACACGGCTTCCAAGCAGAATGCCCAGCACCACATTTTTCAATGATCAGCTTCCACCACCAAGCATTACGCTCAGAAGCATATCTCCACCCCCACTTTCCAAGAAGCACTGCATTTAGCCTCCTAAGGGGTGTTTTCATGGTAGAATACACAATAGACAAAAGTCTCTCTTTCTTGTTTGGAATAGACAACATAAGCTCTTTGGAGAAGATGACGATGGTGGATTCATTGTGTTAGTTATAGATTACTCCCAACACGTGAATGAATGAATGCATATAACTCTTAGGTTAAGCAACCACAGAAGCACTCAGGAAGCTAGCTGATATAAAGCAGAAAAGAAGACTTTCACATCACTTGTGAAGTTCTGATCATCTTCGAGCAATGAAACAACTGATCCCTTCATTGCTAGTACTCAGTAAGAAGGAGCTGTGACACTATAACCTCAATAGTAGCTTCTTGCTTTAACAACTAGGAGAAATGAAGTCCCTAAAAGTCAGATTCAAGCATATAATACGCATTTGGTGATTCAGAATCAAAGTATCAACATCACTAGTCTTTCTTCTTTTTGAACATAAAACAACACTCCAAAACTCCACTAATGTTAGCGGAGCGTTCTCTCAGTTTGTTCAACACAATTGTTGAAAATTGGAGATACATATATATATCTTAGTTGTTACTACCAAGGAAGATAATAGTAGGACTATCCACCAGCTCTGTCTCAACTGTCAGAAAGTCTTATTGCTACCCAGAAGAACGAAACATCAAGTTTATGCCCTAATCATCAGTTCATATACATTACTACTGTTATCCCCGCCAACCCGTTTCAACATCTCGAAACTCCTCCGACTCCCCAACAAATCTATTCGATTAAACTTCACATAACCAAGCTCCTTAGTTTCATTACTGCAGTACACAGATCGAAGCCGGTCGGCATATCGTGAATCTGTGTGAATTGCCACTTCTATTTCTGCTGCTGATAAGTTCCCCTGCAACCACAATTATGAACATCAACACAACAACAAAAAAAATCCTCATATATTAGCATTCAAATTCAGGGACACTCAACTTTAGAGAAGCAAATGGCATTGCAGGCCATACCTGGTAAAATGCATAGATGTGATCCAAAACCTGTAAACAAGTAAAACCACCATTGCTGAAAAAGGTTCTTGAAGTAGGTCCAATCTCCGAAAACCGGTCTATAGGAAAAAGGATAGTGAGGAAGTGGCTGCGGAAGACAAGTTCCGTTTTTTCTCTGGAAAATGGAAACAAGACAATTAGGTCAGTGGAATGAATGTAGATGATGAACATTTCAATGGGTCACTATTGCAACCATTAGGCAGGAACCATTTTCCCATTAGTTATAATAAAGTGAGAAACCTTTCAGTGAGCCGTCTGGTTAGATTTGCAAATGAAGCCTCCGAATCTTTGGCGTCGCTTTTTGCATCATAGAACTCAGACGTATGGTATTCGCTTCTATCTTCGCTACTAACAGTGTCTGTGTAAATGGAAGCAGCTGATGCAGGCTCGGATATTGACCAGCAAATTGATTCAAGAAGGCTGCTTGGAGTTAATGGACGAAGTGGAGTTTGACATGTCTGTAGAAACCCCAATTGATAATAAGATGCATCATTCAGCTAAAAACAATTTGATTAGTATCGGGGAAAATCAATAGACTGGCATCTCTATTTGGACAGAGAAGATTAACACCATTCAGCTTAAGAGAGCTTAGAATTAGGTTCCTCAAGCATTAGAAACTAGAGCTATTGAGGCCAATGAGTGTTACAGAAATATATAACAGAAGCAAGCATAACAACAGGAGAACATGACACAGGAAGATCTGGACAAATAGAATCAGGCACTGACCTGCATGCGACGACCACGCCGATCTCTAACCTGTTGCTTAGCTAAATCAACCATCTTTTGCCTGTTTTCATGTGCTACACTACTCACTGAACTCTCTGCATGGTGAGTAACTTCCCTGCAAGCATCCTAAAGATCAGTGGAGACGACAATAACCTTTGTTAGAATGGAAGAAGTGAGAGAACGACAATTTCTGAAGGATAAGGATTATCCACCTTGCCTACAATGCCATGCGGAGAATTTTCCAGCACTGACGCAACCTGCCTGGCCAAATCAGCAGAGATGTGGACAAGCCGCTGTACATGTTTCTCCTTGATAGTTTTTAGAACCCACAGCGGCTGAGGTGCACCATAGAACCAGAGAAAAATAATGAGACAAATATCAAGTGAAACACAGCAACCGTACAGATACAATCAAGTAGTTACATTACTTCCAGGTACTTAACCATGTCAGCAATTTCCTGCAACAAAAGTTTTCGTTGCCAGAGTATGATTGTGTATGGCACCCTGAGCAAATGATGGTGACAAGAGGCTAGGATGGGAAGCAATTTCAAAAGCACTAACCGTAACAATGTTGTTCGTGTGGCCTAGGTATCTCGGCACAGAAGCCTCTTCGCATACTATATGACTCGCACCGCAGCCAGCAAACCATTGATTTAAGAATGTAGCACCTTCTTGGCTAGCAGCCTCTCTGACCTACCAACCACATCAAATGTTTGACAATGTTATGGGGTTAAGTTAAAGCAACATATAAGCTAGGTGAAATAGGGACATCGAATTCACCTTAACATGAAAACAATAGATAAAATCACAAAAATTACTTATCATATTACCTTAATATTCAGATCATCTGAAATATCTGGATCAACATACATGGCAGCACTATAAAAGATGAGGTCAGAACTTCTATTATTAAAACTTCTCCAAGAAGCATGTTTATGTGGTCTCTCAGATGAGTCAAATTGTTTGATGTTGCTAACACCGGCGGGAATACAAGAGGTATCAGCATCACCAAAGCCAACAAGCCGGTTTAAATCATCCAAGCGCACTCCATTGTCTTCCAAATTCTTCACAGTATAGAGTGACTCACTCAACCTTACTGCAAAAAGATAAGGAAGATGGGAATTAGATATTTAAAATAAAATAAAATCTACTTCACCTCATTGCTACAATTGGATCTGTTCTGAAAACTACAGACCTTCATATGAGGATATCAAGGACAGAC
Source organism: Linum lewisii (assembly GCA_034768395.1). Lineage (NCBI taxonomy): Eukaryota > Viridiplantae > Streptophyta > Magnoliopsida > Malpighiales > Linaceae > Linum > Linum lewisii. Next base: position 41,316,261 of record CM068304.1, on the reverse strand, counting down.
AAAACTCAAAAGTTAATGCTTCTTGAATTTTAAAAAATCGAAGTATTCGAATAAATTGTCTGGATGCTTATTCAGCCATATGGATGCTGACTAACCGAAACCCCACAGTCTGGTATGCACTGATTCTCAAGAAGTGAAGAGGACGACCAAATGTTGATATAGTTCCAAGAGGTAAGAGACAAAAGTTTCCAATATATAGAATTCAGAATCAGGCAGCCAAGGCAGAGAAAAGTTGCACAAAAAGGATGATGATTGATATCCACGGCTAAAATGGAAAACATATAATCAAACATAATCATAAATACACGAGACATCAGAAGAAGAAGAAGAAGAAGGTCTCTTACCATTTCGTCTAACACTATCCACAAACCAGCCTAATGCAACAACGAAGAGACCGTTTTTGGATCCATGTTTCAAAGCATGCTCAAACTTGCGGCCGCCAAAACTGTGCTTAGAATTAAGGGTTCACCAGAGCAAGATATTCATGATTGATAATAGCAATGAAGGACAGTCGGATATTGTAGTCACAAACAAGATCCACGCTACATTGAAGAAGAAAGACATCCACAGTACAGTTGTTAATGCAATGACAATTAAAGGAAGGATATCTGGACGATCAAATGGGTACATTGAGGGTGCAAATTAGGGCTGTATTGGCCGCCTAATCTTTCTGTGGCATCCTTAACTTGTTTCCTTGCTTCTGTAGAACAGGATTCGAAGATAAAAAAAAAATCAATTGAGAGATGATTGATCATACCCGATAATAAGTGATGAACTTTTTTTTTACCTTTGGAGAGACCAGTGACACAAATGGTGAGAGCGGCAAATGGCGGAGTAGCGGATTGAGACCCAACTGGTAAGCTTGAATCAAATGAGGACTGCAGACCTCTGAAAGAAGGCATGGAAATGGAACTGGGATTGGAAGAAGAGAAAGCCAGGAAAAGCCTTGAACAGCCTTTAGTATCGATCACTTGCTGTTGGACTCTACCAGCCATACTTGCGAATGAAGAATTGGAGGTAAAGGCTTGCAATGGACCATAATAACAGAACAATAGTAAGAAATTGGAGAAGCACAGCTTTTTAGAAATGAAACCTCATGAAACTCATGACTGACAGGAGAGAAGCAAATTGAAAAACAAAGGGTAGGTGAAGGGGCGGGAAAATGAAATGATGATGACGATTGATTGAATGATAGATTGATGTGGAGACTGGATGGTGGGGGAAAAAGGGGAAATTTATCACGCTTATCCAGCTAATTGAATTGCAGACGGAACAATGGAAAAGGCGGAAAGGAAAGCAGTCGATAAGAGAGAAATTCAACCTCTTTTTTTGTGGGTTTACAACAAAGGGGGGCTGGGAAAGCAACAAGTTGAGAATTTATGGAATGAATGAATCAAAAGTTAGAGATTTTGTAGAAGGGAGCGCCATGGTAGCTCTTTTCTTTCCTTTTCCTTTCTGCTGCCATAATTGCTTCTTTTTTTTTTTTTTTTTCTATCGGGGAGGACGAGAATCTCACCAGCATCAAGACCTTGTTCTTCTTCTTCTTGTTGTTGTTGAAGCTGGAAAGCAATGTGGAAGTCAATGAATGGAGCACGGGACTGGTATTGCTGCTCTCCTTTAAATTTATTTTCCAGAACTTTGCCTTCTTGCTTCCGTCAGAGTTGCTCTCTCTTCCAATCTTTCTCGGATTCAAAATTGAATTACACTTACCCAGATGGTTTCTTTTCTAACTTTAAAAAGCTAACATACCAAAATTCGAAACCTACTCGGTAAAACATGGCCATTTAAAAAAAAAAATGTAAACCTTAAATTTATCAGGCCTAATACACAACCCAAATATTTCGTTTTTTGTGTCAATTCTAGCCACTTCTATTTTAAAACTCAAAATGGCCGATTGAGTAACTTTCGTTAACTTTTCGGTTCAAGTTAACGAAAATCCAAACCCCAAAGTGATATGGCAGTTGAAGTGGCAAGTTTTTGCCACATCAAATTCGAAAAATTAATAAAATATACAAATATATAAATTAAAAAAAAATGACAAGAAAATTATCTCCCCTAAGTGTTCCGCCGTCCTCTTCCACCATCATATTCTCCCCGTCGTCCTTCTCAATATTCATTGAAAACTTCAAACGCCTTTCGCTAACTTCACAATCGACCAAATCTTTATATGGATTTGGGTTTTTTCATACTAACAATATGAAGGGGTAGAGTGGGATATTTGGATTTCAACCCCTTCTTCTCTGTCGTCCCGTCCGACAAGTTCATCGCTTGATGTCAAAATTCAAGAATCAGTAGAGTGGACCAACTTTCTGCCTTTCTTCGTTAGTTGTTGCCCGTTGCTACTCCCACTCTCACACACAATACTAGCTTTTGTACCTACCGCCCTATGGACGGTGCTGTTTCACTCGTTTATTCTAGTTATTGTATAATTACTCACAATTTCAACACAAAATATTGAATCATTACTCACAATTTCAACACAAAATTTCAATGCGTGTTTTTTTTACCTTATGTTTAAAAAAATTTATATTTTAAATCATGTATTGATTTAGAGATTAGTTTGACTATAATTATTTTATTATGTATTTTTACATTGAAATAATATGTTTATATTCCCAAATTTGTAATCAAAGGTCAAAGGTATTTATCAATAATTTTCTCTTAGACTTTGGAAATACATATTTTAAACCGTTTATTTTTTAAATAATCTTAGATTTTATTAACCGAATATTCTATTAATTGAATAAAATAAAGAAATTTCAAAAACCAATTTAACCTTATCTAGACTTCATTTATTCAGCTAGTTTGTTATCAAACTCAATATTTTCATAAACTTCATACATATCCTAAAGGTTGTTGAGAGGTAAGTTGGTGATGAAAATCCTAAGACGCTAAGTTCGAAACAATAACTTATTTAGAAATACGTCATTCAAATATAGGAAATGTAATTTTTTAGGATGAAAAAATTCATTATAAATAGAAAGCTCATATGTAGTCCGCAAAGCGTCTTGAGAACAAATAATTATGATCGCACTTTCGTCACTTACTGGTATAGTGCGTCATCGAAATAATATTGCTATGAAAGACCTAGTTGATACTCATTAATATATATTGACAAAATTTATGTATAAAAATATTTCATTGTTAAGTTTTGTTCATGGGATTTTGAAAAGAATAAATGGGTGATATATAAAATATTACATAACATTTTTATATAGTATATATATGAACTATAAATGAGATATTTAAAGTTCAGGCCTAATACCTCAGATAGCACCAACTATTGCTAATCCCAAAACATACACAACGTCTTACGAAATACTCAATTAGATCAACCTATCATGCACAAAGTTTTCACCTAGCACGCCGTCAAGTTCCATCCAAAAACTTGCCACGTAGGATGATGGTTTTAAACTGACCGTGTTTTTGTTCTAAGGGAAGAGAAGGTGGCGTCCACATCATTTCGGGCTCTTAGACCATTTATGAGGTGGATAATGATTTTCTCCCACTCTTCCTTATTCTCTTTTCGGATCCATGGAGCCTCTTCGCATCTGTGTCGTCGGAATCATCAGACTCCAAACTCGTCAGATTCTTCTACATCCCGCCACCATCACCGGGGCGAAACCACCACCACTACGGCCTAGGCTCGGGGTTTCTTCCTATTACTAAAATCACTCTCATACATTTTTGGCAAGCTCGCCAGAGGAGCAGACCCACCCTCAATTCCATTATCACTACCGCTCTCTTCCCTAGTTCTTGAGTATTCTCCATACTTTTGTTACCAAAACTCACATCTTCCTCCAAACTAAAATGAACCCCTCCCCCCAAATAAAATTCACATTCACAAGAAACCCTAATTCTCCTGTAATTCCATTATGCCCTTCCGAGTCGAGTAATCACAAAGCACACAGCTACAATTGAGAACACATACAGTCTTCTTCAAACGACACACTTTTCCCTTCGTTTGCAAATCTGGTGGTTCTCTTCTCCTTCACTCGAGAGAATCATCCTAGCCCACACTCTCACATGGAGATTCACAAGACGCCATTGTAGACCTACAAGAACCCAAATCGACAATGGTCTCTAAATCTGGATAAAACCTGCGTCAAACTTTCACCCGCTTCTTATCTTTGATTACAGAAAATTGAATGGAAATCTTGGAAAAAATCATATATGCTTCTTCTGTAGTAGCTGTAGTAGCGACCACTCCCTCTTCTCTAGTCAAATCATTCATAAACATATCCAAGTTTAGGTTTTCTTGGAATTGGAGTAGGTAATGTTTGGGACATGGGTTCCGCTGTCGCCGTTCACTCAACACCACCACTTCCTCCTCTCGTAGGTTAGATTCACCTTATGTTGTAACCGCTCAAGGGTTTTCCTCCGATCGAAAATGGAGGACGATGCTTTTGATTTACGAGCTTGGGAGAAATTAGAATCAAAATAATAAGAACAACGAATCGCAGATGTGCAGCAGAACAACAAATCATCAGAGGCGAAGAAGGCCAAATTAGTAGTGGAAGATTACGAATCTGTGATGGAAACAGAGTGTGTTATCACCGCCGCGCGTTTCGAGGAGCTGGATCAATCTCCATAGAGCTTCTTACCTACTTCAGCGATTGGAATGAGATTGGATCTAGAGCTGAGATTAAAAGGGAGTGGCCAAACATCGATGGAAGGAGGAGAAGATGCGGTGGAGAAGATGATGTTTTTCAACTAATTTATTTCTAATTATTGTTTTTTATTATTTTAATAAAATGCCACTTAAGTTGTTTATATGTCATGTCAGCGAGATTGTCAACTCAGACTAACGAAATCCGTAAAAAATTGATGACATGCTATTTGAAACTTTGAACCCAATAGCTTGTGTTAAATGAGTATTTCGTAAAATGTCGTGTATAAACTTGGGATTACGCGATAGTTGGTGTCATACTATGGTATTAGGCCTAAAGTTCACAAATAATCATATATCACGATACAATCAATGCATCCATAAAAACATTGTCATCTTCGCCCTCTAGTCATCTCAAATATTACAACTCACTTATCTCTGTCATCACAAATTTTTTTTCTTATGATGTTCATATACACTTCCAATTCATAACAACGACGAAGGAGGTGAAATCATTGGTCATGAAGCTGATAAAGTTGGCAGTGGATCTTTAAATTGTTGGTACTCTTGATTTAAATGGTTATCCATGGAGATTTTTTTTTTGACAATTCTATGGAGATTGATCAATGAACCCATCCACCAATTACAGCAAACCTAATGGAGTCATTGTTGCTATCTTGGACGCCATGGCCGAAACAATCTCGAATATTAGTATTGAGTGATGGACATAAGATTGATCAATGAACTCATCCACTAATTACTGCAAACCTAATGAAGTCATTGTTGCTTTCTTGGATGCCATGGCCGAAACAATCTCGAATATTAGTATTGAGTGATGGACATAATGGCTCGATCTCTCTCGTTGCACCAAATGTTGACTCGTCATAGATTGTGATGGTTGGATATGGAAGAATGATAAATGTATTGCTTTACATATTAAACTCGAGAAGGAATGGAGCCTACTAAAGATGAAGATTATAGATGGAGATAAATGAAAAAGAAAAATGAGTTGGATCTAATGACTGAGTGTTTGATGGCATGAAATTTTAAAATTATTATTCTAGTTGACGTGGTCGCCCGTAAGATTTTGGAACAAAAGTGGACGAAATATCGATCTCTTCCTAAATCAAACTTGAGTCATTGATGTGTCAAAGATGAAAGTTTAAGTGACCAATATGATAAGATTGCTTTAACTTGAATGACAAAAATGTTATTAACCAAATTATTTATTAGCTCTTAATGTGAGAGCATTTATTAATAGTTGATATAAATTTTATTTTTTATTTAAAATTTGTAGATGAGGTGGAAAATTGAGAGAATAATATTGTCCTATGTGGCAAAAAGAATGTGATGATCTCTCATAGTCCCATTATTTTAAGATTAAGATTAAGATAATCTCTTTACATAAATAATGCTACTTAATTGAGAAACATGAACCTTGTTAACCTTTCTTCCTATTCATTAATCTCTTCAGTCCTTTCATCTACCACTTCACTTGATTCCTCTCAACTGCACCAACCTGCAGGCCTCCTCAATCCTAGTTTCATCTACTCTCATCATAATAGCACCACCACTTCTTCTTCCTCCTCCTCAAATAGGGATATTTTTTAAGGCAAAATACGGCTAATTTTTGGATTCTGAGTTTTCTCCTCTGAGTATAAACAGCACTACTCATAACCTCTTCTTGGACCCCGTCTCTTCCTCTTATGCTCTTCCGCTTCCTCCTTGTTTCCTTCCTCCTTCCCACTGCCAGAGCTTGTTTCAGAGTTCCCCTGCAGGTAATTTGGGTTCCCCAAAAATAATGATGACGTTGAGGATTTGGTGGTGGGGTTATGAATAGCTCCATTGTTGCTCCTTTGTTTTCGCCTGCAATTGTTATGATCTTCATTCCCTTGGCTTCTGATTTGATGAATTTTTAAGGTTTCTAGGTCCCTGTGGACCAGAGCTTATGTGTTGTGGAGTGATTCTTCTCTAGCTTGTTTTTTTACCACCACCGTCTTCTACTTTGCTTTCGGTGGGAAGTTGAATTCTGGTTTGAATTGGGTCGGTGGCATGGATAGAGGAGACGGCGGCCGAACAATGGGTTTTTTCTTCAGCGATTGTGGCGGGGTTTCAGCTGCCGGCTTGATGTCTCTCGAGTATAGAGGCGGAGCAGCGGTGGGGGAGTCATCGGGGATGATGGGGAGTTGTTAGGGAGAGTGGGATATTGACATAGAGGTGGTTGGGTTGGGGACGACATAATATTTTCTTCTTCTATGAAATCCATTTTTTTATTTTATAAATAATATTCTGAGGTGACATATGCCAAGTCAGTTTTATCTGCCATGTTAAAACATTAACGGTTAATTTGGTCAACATGACATATTTGTCACACAAATTAAAGGTTTGATCTAAATAGTGTCATCAAAATAGAAGTGGTTAGAATTGACACAAACGCGAAAGATTTGGCTAAATTTGTGTATTAGTCCAATTTATTAATGCTCAAATTCTGATAAATTTTATTCAACAACGTTACAAGTAGAGCTATTGACGAACCAAACCGCTCGTGATCAACTCGGCGTTTGGCTCGAAAAAAGTTCGCTTGTGACTCGGATATTTTAAATGAGCCAAACTTGAGCCAGAGTATGTTCGACTCGCTCGCAAGCTGGCTCGAGCTCTAGCACGAGAGCCAACTCTAACACCAGCTCCACTATATGATTAATTATAGACTAAATAATTAAACATGTGATTTGTCATGTACAATAAATCATATATTACTCGTGATTTTACTAATGATAAGACAAATGAAATATTGTTTAGGTTTAACCATTTGAGAAAAGTAAAAACTTGTAAAATTTAGGATAACTTGTTTTTTTTTTAGCTGGACTTGTTAATGTTTTGATCGTACAAACTTCAAATTGGGCTCAAATTGGACACATGAAGTGGTTTTAATGACCAAAATGGGAGTTGAACTTGAGTTTGGCTCGTTAACTGTAGTTAACGTGCCAGGCTCGAGCTCCTCACAAGCTTAAAAATTCTAGCTCGAGCTCGTCTAAAAAGTAACGAGCCAAGCTTGAGCACAATGAAGTTTGGCTCGGCTTAGTTTGTGAACAACCCTAGTTACAATTCAGTCTGGAGAGGTCGCCCTATTAATGGGGTCGGTCAAGTGAATAGATCACTTTGCAAGAGCATCTGTGTCCTTATTATATTCTCTCCTAACAAAGGTAACCTTACAGAATGGTTGATAGTTCAAAATCCTTTTGCACACCAGAAGGATCCTTCCAAACTCAATGTCGTCTCGGTCATTTCTTTCCAACACTTGTTGAACCGCCAGAAAATCAATTTACATAACCACTAGCCCTAGCTGCATGGCTGACGTCCACCGTAGGGCTTCAGCAAGACCACAATATTTTGTTTCCCTTGGAGACAACACACTTGGATGAAGAGCGTGGGTGTAGTCAACCATCTGCCATGCACTATCCCCAATGCCAAAGCTCCACTGCCCCAAGGGAGGAGAGTCCCCATTGGTAGTCAGTTCCTTTGTGTGGTGCCACGTGGCATTTGAGTTGTGGGCGTGACCCTTTGAATTTCCATGTCATCGGTATAAATAAGGTAGTGCTCTTCACTTGTTCTCTTCGCACCTTTCTTTCTGATTTTTTAGAGCAACTGCCCTCCCCTTCATACTGAAGTTTGAGAGCGTCCGCCCTTCAATTTCTCTCTTAGCCTCCATTGTCCACAATCCTCCATGCCTAGTTTAGACGAATCTTCTTCTAACTCTCCCCCAAAGCTGAGTACTTCTTCCTAAACCTTTCTCTCTCTCTATTTTTTTTTGTAGTATCATTCGCATTATCGACGTTTACGTCTCCTTGTATTTTCATTGTTATTACTCTGTCATGTCTTTGAGTTCGTCTTCATTCATAGACTTTGACGCAATGGAGGAACTGTTGCACCACTTCTAGTCGGGCACCAAGGCGGAGGGTGGAACCCCTTCCCCGAGGTGCCTTGTCCTGAATATGTTCCATTTGACCCTTATAAGCCTTTGGCTATTATTCCTCCGCAACTCCTGATTTCCGCTTTTCCTTACCATTCAGATGTCGAGGACCAGCAGTATAAAAGGATATTCACTAGCCCGAGAGATTCTAGCAGTGAGTCCAGCTCGCGGACTTCATCATACGCCTCTTCATTTTCTTCTTCTGATGGGGGCGGCTGACGTACGCCCACTATCCAACGGGAGTCGTCTTCCATCCCCGACGAGGATAAAAATGAGGAGCAACCGGATGACGATCACAACCCCAGCTAGATAGATGTGGCGAATGATAGCGAGGCTCCGAGCGACGATGAAGCCATTTCACAGCCTGAATCCAAACGTCGAAAGGGAAAAAAGATTGCCAAGGCCATCCTATTCCGAAGACCAGGACTTATCCTTTGACCCTTACGCCGAAGCCATCTTTAGTGACGGGGCTTTATCTAATGAAAAGGTGATCTGTCCTACGACAGAATAGTTACACCGTCAAGAGGTGAGGCGCTTTACACAAGCCTCAACCAAGAAAGATCAGCATCCCAACAACTATCGCCACTTCGCTTCCCACCAACAAGGCTTTGTCAAGTCAACTTGGGGCTTTGACATCAATGTATTCTCCCTGACCAAGAATGCCTATCAGATGCTAGTGTGGGAAGGCCAACCTGCGCCTAACAGCAGAGAAGTATTTGGCCCTGGCCACTTTCTGTATTTCCGGACTCGCCCTGTTACGGATGTGAAGGCCTGCGCCCTTTGATGTGAACCACAGCCGGCTATGTTCTGTGACCTTAACCACCACAAGCTGATCTTCAAGGCAACAAGTTGAATCTATGGAACCGGGATGGAAGAGTACTTGGACCCACTAGCACACGAAGTCTAGGAACCCTAAGTGCCAGGTCGAAGGAGCCACTCCAAGAGATGAATGCTCTTGACGATAAGCCGAACCTTAAGCAGAGCAACTAGCAATGGCTTGAAGGGAAAATAACATAAGTTCTAAAAAAGAGGGTTTATTGATAAAAGTCTAAATCACAAAAAAGGGAAAACCCTAACCCTAGTGTAAAGTCCTAAACCCTATTAACAAAGCTACTCATTTATAGCTCGTTTAGTACCTTTGGTAATAGGATTTAGGACTTTACACTAGGGTTAGGGTTTTGTTAATGGAATTTAAGGTAACTTGATAGAATGTAAATATCATTTAGGCCTTAAGTATGTTGATATAGTTTATAGCTTAGGTCATTTATAACACGTTGGCAGAATTACATTATAGGGATAACTCGTAATACATTATAGAGTTTAGGATTTTTTTTATAGAATTGGCGTTATGACTTATGGTTCATTGTTAGAAACTTTGAAATGTAAATCTGATACATGGTATGTTAATGGAGTTTATATATCAACCATCACACGTTGGTATGTATAACATATTGACATGTTATAGCGTTTAGTGAATTACGACTTAGCAATAGTCAAATAACACATTATAGACTTGATCGTTTTAGAGTTTATCTCATTTGAAATTTTTAACTACATGCAAATGACCCTTCAAGTGATATGTAAACCAGTGAACCTACAACATATATAATTAATAATCGAGTGAATCTTGCTACATCTAAACAAGAATAATCTAATGTTATAAAAAATTAAATACAATTCTTCTAAATAATTCAAATAAATTCACAATTTTATTCAACATGACCTACCTTGATCAATAATTCAGATTGAAGCAAACTCAACAACACATGAATCTATGAATATAAAACCTAATAACTTGAAATATACTCATATGTTTACTACTTATGCCACATTGCTTACAAGACGAAAGGAAGAATATTCATTCACTTATCAATAGTACTAGATTATCATTGGCCGATTTTTTGCGTTAATTTTTTAGTGGAAATTGTTTTTATTTAGATTACTTAGAAGTCTCATTGAATTTTTTCTACCTTTTTTATTTCTACTTTTTAATATATAATAATATATTATAGAAATTAGTATCTATCCTAATTATAATTTATTAAGATAAAAAAGAAATATAAATAATATGAAGAGTGCAGGGTAGTAAAAAAGAGTATATACAAGGGTTAGGTATTCAAGAAAGAGTAAGGGAATAGGTTCATACATTAGGTTCCTACTAGGGATATTCTTACATAGTAGCAGTGTACATGTGTGTCTTCGGTTGAGTTGTACAACCAGGGCCGGCCCTGAGGGTGTGCTGGCCGGCCCACTGGCACAGGGCCTCAAAATTTTCGGGTTAAATAAAAATACCTAAAATATATATTATAAATAAAGTGTGCAAAAAGTAAACATAAATGTTGATGTGGTCTAGTGGCTTAGCTCTTTGTTTTATTCTAGGTGGTCATGGGTTCAATCCTCATCTTTAACAAAACCAAATTAAGTTTTTTTGTTCTATTCACATTGTTTGTATTTTTGAAGCGGTCTTTCTATTTTTATTATCATCGTTTTCCCTAAATTTATTATTAAATATATAAGTATGATATGATATTAAGTTATACTTTATATATTATTTTACTTTTCATTTTTTTTAGTTGTTAATAAATTTTATATAGTCTAGGAATGACAATGGGTCTAAGTTAAGGTGGGTACAAGATCGGACGTGTATACCATCATAAAGGGGTATTATTAATGTCTCAAACCAATAAGTATACTCATCCAAACAAGTCAAGTTAGGGTACCCAAAAAATTTGGGTTTAAATTATCATTTTATAGGGCCTCATAATAAATTTAGGACAGGGCCTCCGAAATTCACGGGACGGCCCTGTGTACAACTCTCCTTTATGTAGTGGTTCGAGATTAAGGTTTTGGTATTGCACCCTTGACTCTAATTGGTTGAAATAGTTAAAGGTGATCATGTATGTTTTGTGTCCCTTGGCCGTGATCCTAACCAACCCAAAAGATAGTCATTTACCTAGAAATTCAATGTCTTATATGCTTAACCCGTAGGTCCAACGAGACCCAACTATGGTTGCAGGGCCAGTGGACTCGACTTGGGTGCTAGAGATTCCCTATCAATACAAGTTGCTTCTTTGATGAATTGAGTAGATCTTAATAGGCTGACCGCACCTTATTGGGTATACCATGCATGCTTAGTTCGAATAATTAGTTGCACTCTTAAACTGGTCTGATCAAGGCTATGGCTGACCAGGTAGAATATATAAATGAAAGTGGTAAGAGATAAGATCAATATTATATTCATATCATTTGCTTTTATTTATTAATAAATCTCTTTTTTCTGAAAATATTATATATTACTACCATTTCATATTCTATAGCTACAAAAACATATATGATTTTGTAGAAAAGTAAATTAATCCTAATTAATTAAAATATAATTAGAAAAATCACACTATTATTTTTTCTACAATATAAAAATTTAGTTATTATTATAGTGATATTATTGTCTTTTGTTTGTTGAAAACAATATTTCATTTTTAAAAAATTATTAATTAATTTTTATGTGTGAATATTTCATTTATTTTCTTTATTTATCACAAAAAAATCTTATGTATTGAATTTATTGCCTAACCTAGATAATTTGTATATGGGAAAACTTCAAATTTTATATCAAAATGGATTTAGCCAAGTATGTTATACGCTTAATAAGTTTGACTTACCTTGTTAAGTAATTGTATATATTCATACACTAAACTTATTTATTGGATTTATTTCCTAACCTAGATAATTTGTATATGGGAAAACCTCAAATTTTATACAAAATTCGATTTGGCCAAATATACTATACCCTTAATTAGTTTTATGTTCATTGCTTATGGAATTTTATATTATATTCATGCACTAAATTGCATGTAAATTTTTATAATTCTATGTGGGTTATAGGTAGGATTTTTTTTTGTTATTTTAACGAATAATTATATAGACAAATAATTGAAACTTAATGAAAAAAGTATCTTATCGACAATTTGTTAAATGGAACTAAAAGTTACTTCCTCCGGGGAAGTTTCTTTCAATTTGGCAGTAACCGACCCATTTCTTCTCCGATCACGTTTGGCATCGTCGTCCACGATCTTTCTCACTGACAGTTGCATCAGTTTCTATGGTCGGCGTTGGATGTTAGTGTGGGTTGGTTTTGCCGGTGGTGAACTTTTGGGCTGCTTCAGTGCGTTAGTTCTTTGTCTTGTCTTCGACTTGGAAAGTTACAGGCGATCAAAAGAGACGATGAACAGTGATGGTACCTGTTGGGGAGGCAGGGTTGTGAAGAAGATGCTCTGTTCAAGGAAGTGGCATCTACGAGGAAGCCGTGGGTGTTCTCTGGTCTGGCCGAGATGATGTTAGCGAGGGGATTCCGGGTTATCAGAGGATCCCTACTTCTACTCCAATTGAAACGCGCGATTAAGCGAGCCGATAAGTCGGCCGAGCCTTTCTCGCTTCCGCTTCTTTTCCCTGGGATGTTGTCGTTGCATCGTTGGTTTTTATTAAGTTTATCTTACGTGGTTCACTTTATGCTGTAACAGAGTCACATTCAGTTTGCTTCAACTGTTGCCCCATAGTACCCATCACCATCGCCATCATATTAGTGTGCTGATCGGAGAAGAAGGCTAAAGTGAGTGAGCCAATGAATTGTTTTGTTTGGCGGCCAAAGATACAACGGTTTGGTTCTTCTTCTTTTCCTTTTTCTTCATATATTCTTCCTATATATTTATTATTATTACTTTTATTTCTTTATTCTCTTCATCTTATCTTATTATGTTATGTTGTTTTGTATCCTAACTTTTCATTTGAGTGGTTTGTTAGAGTTTGACAGGTAAGTCTTTCTTAACTATTCTTAACTATTATCTATTTTATTCTCTCTTTCTTTATTATTTTAATCTTGTTCTTCTATGGTTTGGTTGTTTGCCCGAGCTTTTTTCGTAACTACATGCTTATTAGCATGTTATTGAGCATTTGGCTCCGTTGTCTACTGTTGATTTTTATCTTCGGTTAGATGGTTAGTGGCTACATTTGTTAGCTTTTTTTCTGATGATTTCATACAGGCTTGTTGGCAACTATACACTTCCTTCTTATCTAGGTACTTTCGATCATTGTATTTTGTTTTTTTTTTTTTGCTTTCACGTCGTGTGCTCTTGCTGTTGGTGGGTTGGTTTCTTGCAAGTGGTTATAGAACGAGGATCGAAACTAAAGATGCGGAGCTAGTCTCTACGAAGCTGTTGGCCGGTCAGGTTCCCTCGAATCCTAGAGGGGCTATTGTAGAAGAGATTCTTCAGCGCAAAGAGGAGCTTCTGTTTGGCGCTTCATGACGGTTCGCCGTTCAGGTAACAGGGTCGCCCATTACGTGGCTCGTATGGCCCTGTCTAACCTCCTAGGGGTCATGGAGGTAGACATGGCTTCCTAGGTTGGGACTTGATGTTCCTTTTTTGATTGTGTTTGCTGTCTCCGTATCTCCGCAAGGAGCTGCCTTTGTCAAAAAAAATGTTAAATGTAACTATCTTATTACTGGACAAATGTTGGTAAATAATTTGCTTAAGTAATATTAAAGACCACAATTGGTTCACACATTTATTTACGATAGGCATAAATAAAATATAAAAAACGTGATTACTTGTAAAGAAACTGCAGTTCGATGCACATGTGAATATTTAGACCATCCAAATTGCGAATCACGAATTTGAACGATGCCATGTGTTATTATATGTGTAATTATACTGGAGATTGTGAGGTCATGACTTTGAAGGAGGCATTAACGTGGCTGAGAGATATGTGAATCATGAATTTCACTCGAGTCTGATGCACATGTGAATGTGCAGGTCACCCAAATGGAGGAAGATGATACATCTAAATTTGGAATCATTATCTAATGTTGTTGAGGCCTAATGCTTGTCGAATCCACGATGATATTTGTAATGAGAGATCGAAATGAGGTAGTTCATGTCTTAGCTAGGCAAACGTGCTTTGTTGACTCCCCTGTTGCGGGTATGTCCTCTCCGGATGACTTGAAAATGCTTTTGCCCTCTTGTATTCAGTAAGAATATGATCTGAATCTATTCGAGAAAGAAGCTCAACACCAGACAACGATATTGGTTTCAACCTACGTTAAATAGTCCCATAAAATGCCGCTGAATTTGATCTATATGTATGATCAAGGTCTAACCAATGCCTATGGCACATGTACGAACCCTTTCTACCATAATGAAGTCATCGGTAGCAAGTATCAGAATTGCAGGAAGGACATGCATACTCACCTTTTGTACTCGGTCCTGACAAGTTTGCATATGCTCAAAAGTCATTTATAGACCATAACAACGCAACACACATTTGGAACATTTCATTACGAAATGAATCAAATGTTGGTATGCCGTCCACAAACAATTCTTTTAGATCTTCAATCAATGGTTGTAGGTAAACATTAGTTTTATCCCTCGGTGCCTTTGGATCATCGATAAGTATCGATAAGAATTTTAGTAGTTGCTTCATGCACATCAATGGTGGTAAATTACAGGGAACTAGGATGATAGGCCAAGTACTATGAACTATATTCATAGACCTAAACGGGTTAAAATCCATCAGACGCCAAACCTAACCTTACATTTAGAATCTCCTCAGCCAAAGTGCTATGTTTTCTATCAAAATCTTTCTAGGCTAGAGAATACGTAGGATGTTTAAACACCCCATCATCAATTCTTTTCTCAGCATGCCACCTCATTAATTTGGCAGTGTTAGAACAAATAAACATTTGTTGTAATCTTGGTTCTAGGAAAATATCTTGCTTGTTTGGCTGGTTTTCGTTTGACATTTTCTACCTCATGAGTACTAGATACTGCACCATTTCCCTCTTTCCATCATGATGCATTGCACACACTACACTCATCCAAGTTTATATCATCGCCCGTAAAAAGCATACAGCTGTTAGGATACACATCTATATTTGTATATGTAAACCCAAGATATTTCACTATCTTTTGCGCTTCATAATATGATTTAGGCAAAAGTGCACCTTCAGGCATTGCTTCATCCAAAATTTTAAACAATGTTTTTAAGGAGTTATCTGACCACCCATGTAGAACCTTTGCTTGTAGAATACGAACGGTAAACGATAATAGTGTGTGCTTCTTAGAGCCGAGATACAAAGGAAGGTTTGCACGTTCTAATAGCTTGAAAAATTCATTAGTTGGTTCATTTGGCCCCGCGGATGGCTCAAATGGCCCTGAGGTGGCTCTGCTATGTTTTCACTATTATGTTGATCATGTGCATTTATAATAGGCTGCCCGAAAGCCTCATGGACAAGCCTAACCATATCTTCCTCCATATAGTGGGTCTCATTGTGATCTTGTTCATCTACTATGTTCACATTACCTACAACCTCACCATGCTTCTCCTATGTCTTATACTTCTTCCAGAAACCATTATCTCAAATATGTTGTTGCACAACTGATCTTGCGTACATATACCTAATTTCACATTTCTTGCATGGACAATATATCCTTGACCCTGCGTCTCTATTGTTGTAAGCAAAAGTCAAGACTATATCTATGCCATCGTAATATATTCTAGAATGCCTATTCGGCAAGTCTATCCAAGATTTGTCAATGTTCATTTTAAATGGCTGAAATATCTATAATAAATAACTTAAATTAGCACATTATACCTATCATCATTTCAAACAACAATAAACGTAAGATTAACTCACTTTACAAGGAAAACATTCTTATTCCTGAAATCTGAATCACCAACTCTGAAAATCCTTGCACCAGTAACAACCTAGCTAATCTATAAGAATACAAGAGAGATAAAATTAGACTTAAATGTTATTATATAAGAATATAAGGAAAAATACATATATAGAGACTCGTAGTATATAAAACAAATAGCTAGAAGTCGTATAGCCTAACGTGCAGTAACCTTAATAGTGGCCTAACACATATCCCAAATTATATACTAGTTTTCTAACTACAACCAAGCTAGAGACTAGCATGGTTTCCAAATCTCCACATCAATAAGTCATTAATATCAATTCATTACACGTACATTACATAATGATATTTATTCATATTTTGGGATTTTGGCGGGCACATGAGGGTTGTATGAGGTCAAAGAAAAGAAGAAACGGGTACTGAACCACATTCTTCTTGTGTTATTCACTCTGGTGGGAAAGAAGAGATCATGAGGGGTGTTTGAAGTAGCAAGGACAGTAGCAAAGTAGGTTGCTATTATCACATAGTAGTAATTGTTAGAAATCGACAAGCAATAAACGGAAATAGAAATAAGATCGAGAGAGATGACACAACGATTTAACGTGGAAAATCCTTGCAGGAAAAAAACTACAGACGCACGATGGCGACGAAACCTCCTTATGATGAGAGAATACAAGATGTAGGGATTTTACAAAGTGCGGCTTGAGTTTCCCTACAGCTAACAAGGGGTATAGATAGGATGGAGATACAAAACCCTAATAGGGTTAATAACCTAATGGGCCTAAAAGAACTAGGCCCATAAGTTAGGGAATTTGGATCACCTAACTTCAACACTCCACCTTGAGACGAATTCCCTTTTGTAGCAAACTTCAAATCTCCTCAAAAAATAAGCAATCACCGTCGTGCGCCAAAGTCCCTCCTGGAATAGAGAGTTATACCTACTAAGCTCGAGCATAGCTCAAACTTAGCAGCAGGAACTGCCTTCGTCATCATATCAGCTGGATTGTCTTGAGTGCTGATCTTGATCACCTTAACCTTTCCTTCAGCAATGACCCATCGAATTAGTGATACCTGACGTCAATATGCTTCGATCTCTCATGATACATCTGATCCTTTGTAAGACAAATCACACTCTGACTATCGCAGAATATAGTGATGCACGAACTATCTCCAAGAAACTCAGCATACAGTCCCTTCAACCAAACAGCTTCCTTACACGCTTCACAAACAACCATGTAGTAGACAAGGCAGGAGAGCTCTGCAAACTAGCTTTCCAACTTACAACACAACCACCAATGGTGAATACAAAACATGTGAGTGATCTTCTACTATCCAAGTCTCCACCATAATCTGCATCAACATAGCTGACAAGTCCACTTTTGGACTTCCCAAACTGCAAGCAAGCATTAGAAGTACCACGCAAATATCTGAAAATCCACTACACAACTTGCCAATGCTCTCTACCAAGATTAGCCATATATCTACTAACCATTCTCAAAGCATGTGATAAATTAGGACGAGAGAAAACCATAGCATACATGAGGGAACCAACAACACTAGAATATGGAACTCTAGACATGTATGCATAATCATCATCAGATTGTAGACAACCAAGTGATGACAATCTGAAATGTGCAGCTAAAGGAGTACTCACTGGTTTCGCTTCACGGATGTTGAAGCGACGAAGAACTTTCTCAATATACCTTTGTGGACTAAGGTATAAATAACCAGCTTTTCTGTCTCTAATGATCTCAACTCCAAGAATCTTCTTTGCTTCACCCAAATCCTTCATCTCAAATTCACTTCTCAACTGCTTCTTCAGCTTAGAAATTTTTGCTTTGTCTTTTGCAGCAATCAACATATCATCAATATAAAGCAGCAAATATATGGGTGAACCATTAACAAACTTCAAGTAAACACAACTATCATAATCAGATCTCTTGAAGTTTTGGGAGATCATAAAGGAATCAAACCTTTTGTACCACTGCCTAGAAGATTGCTTTAAACCATAAAGAGACTTCTTCAATCTGCAAACAAGGTTTTCTTTTCCAGGAGCAATGAACCCTTCAGGTTGGTCCATATAAATATATTCTTCCAAGTCACCATGTAAAAATGCAGTTTTCACATCTAATGCTCAAGCTCATAATCATGCATCGCCACAATGCTAAAAAGAGTATGAATAGAGCTATGCTTCACGACTGGAGAGAAAACATCAGTAAGGTCGATACCTGGAATTTGACTGTAACCTTTAGCGACTAACCTCGCCTTGTACCTCGCCTCCTCGGTAGGTGAGATGCCTTATTTTCTCTTGAATATCCACTTACAACGGATAAGCTTCTTCTCCTTAGGCAACTTGACAAGTTCCCAAGTACCATTCTTGTCAAGTGACTCCATTTCTTCATGCATTGCAGTCAGGAGATTTAACAGCTTCAGAATATGAAGCAGGTTCTGCTCCACCTTCAATCTCCTGAGCTATACTCAATGCATAAGCAGCGACATTCACTTCTTATGTTAATCAGTTAGGAGGACGAATTTCCTTCCTAGGCCTATCAGCTGCAATAGACTGTGGTGGTGGAGGGTCAACAATATTAGGAAAATGTTCAATAGTAGATATATCAACAGTATCCATAACATCAACAACAATATTTTCTGATTCTTCATCAAAATCCATAGATTTCTCCACCTGCACAATTGATTCCTGCTCAATCTCAACAGGATCATTAGTAGACTTTTTGTCAAGTAACATCAAAGATTCATTGAAGACAACGTTCCTACTAATCACCATCTTTCTTGTTTCTGGATTCCACAACTTGTAACCGTTGACACCAGATTTAAAACCAAGAAAGATGCACTTAACTGCTCAAGGCTCTAACTTTCCATTATCAACGTGAGCATAAGCAGTGCAACCAAATACTCTTAAAATAAAATAATCAGCCGGAGAACCAGACCATAGCTCAATAGGAGTCTTTTTGTCAATCACAATAGAGGGAGAGCGATTAATTAGATAACAAGTTGTGGAAGCAGCTTCTGCCCAGAAACGCCTAGGCAACCCAACATTGGATAACATGCAGTGAGCTTTGAAAATAATGGTCCTGTTCATTCGCTCCGCTACACCATTCTGTTGAGGGGTATGAGGAACAGTGTAGTGTCGTACAATACTTTCAGATTTGCAATAAGATTGGAATTGGTCAGAACAGAACTCCATCCCATTATCAGTGCGAAGCTTCTTCACCTTCTTCTCAGTTTGCCTCTCAACCATAGTCTTCCACTCCTTGAAAGCTGAGAATGCATCTGATTTGTGCTTCAAGAAATAAGACCACACTTGTCGAAAGTAGTCATCAATAATAGCATATATCGAGCAGAACCTAAAGATGGTTCTCGAGACGGACCCCACAAATCAGAATGAACATAATCAAGAATACCTTCAGTAGTATGAACTGAAGTATTAAATTTCACCCTCCTATGCTTACCAAACACGCAATGCTCACAAAACTCCAGATTACTAGCATTGAATCCAGCAAGAAGTCCTCTTCTGCTCAACTCTGTCATACCATCTTCACTCATATGCCCAAGACGCATATGCCAAAGATTAGTAGCATCAGAATCAAATAAGGAATTTGAAACTGTAGCAGCTTTACCTGCAACTGTTTTACCTCTTAGATGATACAGATTTGCAACTTTCATGTCACCTTTCATGACCACAAGAGACCCCTTGGAAACCTTCAGAACTCCACCTTCACCAGTGTACTTATACCCTTTTGAATCAAAAGTACTCAATGAAATTAGGTTCCTCTTCAAATCTGGTATGTGTCTGACATCTGTCAAAGTTCTAACTGCACCATCAAACATCTTAATCTGAATAGATCGAATCCATGCAACCTTACAGGATGAGTTATAACCCATCAAAACAATTCCACCAACATTAACATATTCATAACTGGAAAACCAATCCCTGTTAGGGCACATATGAAAGGTGCAGGTAGAATCAAGAATCCATTCATCATCAGTTCTAGTACAGCCAGCAAACACCACCAGCATTTCACCATCAGAACTGTCATTAGCAACAACATAGGCCTTACCTCCATCTTCTGATTTACCTTGGTCTCTCCTTTCTTTATATTGAAGGCGATGACATTCAGATATGTCGTAACCGTCTCTCTTACAATATCCGCACGACTTAGACTTTGGTCTGGATTTCGAGTGACCTTTGTAATTGCTCGAACTTTGGCCTCTAGATCCATGACTTGAACTTTTCTCCTTTTGTCTTCCGCGAGTATATAAGCCCTCTCCATGAGAGCTAGAACTCTCACCAACCATCTGTCTCATTGTTTCCTTAGACTTTAAAGCATCATAAATTTCATCAAGGGTGAGAGTATCTCTACTATACAAAATTGTATCTCGAAAATTTGTATAAGAACTCGGCAGAGAACACAAAAGAATTAGAGCCAAATCTTCTATGTCATATTTTACCTCCATGGATTCTAGGTCAGGCACAATTTCTTTAAATTCAGAAATATGCTCCCAAGGGCGGAACTGAGGGGGAGTCGGGCCGAGCCCCGGCTCACTCCACTTTCGGCCCTGAGCGTTAAATTCGAGTTTAAATTTGTGCTTATTTCGATTCTGGCTCAGTGCAAAATTTAATTCCGGCTTAGTGTTATTTTAATTCGGCTCAGTTCATTGTTATAATTTCAAACTTAAGAACTAAATATATTCTAATACCTTTGTCTTTAAAAAAAACCCTAATATTGTTACTATACTCAATCATATTAACCATACGCTTCCCTAATGCTAATGTTTCATCAAATAGAGGGTTGAGTAAACCCAATACCATTTTATCTCGACTTATGAATGAGTAAAAATACAATATTTGATGATAAATCGTTCAAAATAATAAAAAATCACCGGTGGCACATTCTAATTTCATTTTTTCAAGAGTAATACTAATAATCTTAAGAACAAACATAACGGGCGCAAATGATCTAATGGCAAATAGAATTATATATTGAAAGTAAAATAATATACATAACGTAATATATATTCTAGCAATAAATTTCGGCTCAAAGTATTTTCTAATCCTGGTTCCGCCCTTGTATGCTCCTGCACTCTTCCTCCATCCTACAGTTTGTGTGAAAATAACTGTTGCTTGAGATTCATCTTACTGGTAAGAGTCTTCGTCATACACAACTTTTCACGTTGCTGCCACAAACCAGCATCAGTCTTTTCCTTTATAACCTCCTGCAAAATATCTTTATATAAGTAAAGTTGAATTTGAGAGAGGGCTTTCCGGTTCTTCTTCTTCTCTTCCGCTGTCCACTCTGCGGAAGCTTTTCCAAATCCATCCAGCGCCTCCTCCAGATTTGTATTTGATAGAACGGCTCACATCTTCACTTGCCATAGAGAAAATCGTGTGTTTGTCTCCAAACGGGGAAGATCATATTTTAGAGAAGCCATGTTGATGAAACCCTGATTTCAAGAAACCAAGAGCTCTGATACCACTTGTTAGAAATTGACAAGCAATAAGCGAAAATATAAACAAGATCGAGAGAGATGACACAACGATTTAACGTGGAAAATCCTTGCGGGAAAAAAATCACGAAAGCACGGCGACAACGAAAGCTCCACTATGATGAGAGAATACAAGATGTAGGGATTTTACAAAGTGCGGCTTAAGTTTTCCTACAGCTAACAAGATGTATAAATAGGATGGAGATACAAAACCCTAATAGGGTTAATAACCTAATGGGCCTAAAAGAACTAGACCCATAAGTTAGGGAATTCGGATCACCTAACTTCAACAGTAATAGTGGATTCCCACAAAACGCTCAGTAGGTTCCCAACATCCCTACTTTGTTTGAAGCTATTATCACATATGTGTATGATGTTCTTGTTGACTTATTGTGGTATGAGAAATGGAAAAGGAAGTTAGTAATTCCAAGCTTGTATAAACTAAGCTGTATTATTGTGAGAATATGATTTTTTTAGGGTTTGTGAGAATATGATTAAGCTTGTATTATTGTATAAACTAAGTTGTGTTATAAACTAAGTTCTATTATTGTGAGAATATGATTAAGCTTGTATTATTGTATAAACTAAGTTGTATTATAAACTAAATTGTACTATAAACTAAACTTGTATGTGCAGAGATAAATAGGGGGGACACTGCTCTCTATGGGATAATGACTTATTGCCGCCAGCAGTTATGGAGACACTGAACGAGAGGCAGAAAAAAGTCTCCACCAGCTTTAAGGAATCGTGGTTTAAAAGAGATGAAGGTACTTATAGAAGTAAGCCGTGGAAGGAAGTAGTGTAGTGTTCTACGATTCAACCATTTTAGGGGGAGAAGATGAAGTAGCTAGAAACAAACTGTGGCATAGTAAGAGCGATGAACAAGAACAGTGGCAGAGTATACCAGGGCTGATGGTTCAGTTGGTTTAGGGGGGAGTGCAACAACTTAACATTCTAAGAATGGTAGAAAACCTAATTAATCCCTAGACCTAATTAGCAATAGAAACGATTCAGCCATTTTAGAGGGGGGGGGGGGGGGGGGGGGGGGGGGGAAGATGAAGATAGCACCGAGAACTACACATGAGAAGCAAGCGGGAGATGAAATTACCTCTCTCCACCGAGCAATCCACAGAGAAGGAGAGCGGAGATGGTGAGAGAGATCGAGCGACAGAGATGCGAAATATCTTGTATATATATTATACATGAATAACTTGATATTTATTGTGCAAAATTGTATGACAATAAACTTGTTCTATATTTATCTATTTTGGTAGAGTATAAAAACCTTCGTCAAAATGTTACAATTACATAATTATATTTTTACAAATATAATGTTTCCATATTTAATAAATATTTAGCTAATAGGATTTCTTTCCATAATTCATATATAATCATGGTAACTAATAATATTGTATTTCACAATTAGTTACATTCCATAAAAGACTCTGAAATCCATTTTATTTCTCACCTCCTTCCGCTATAAAATTCATTCTCATTTTCCCAGTTTCCACACACCAAACAAAGATACAAAAAATAAAAATAAAAATAAAAAAGAAAATAAAATAATGGGAAGAAAAGAGTGTTAGATTCGCTAGAATAGTGAATGAGACAGCGAGGAGACAAACCATGCAACGGCGACAGAAAGGTCTATTGAAGAAGATCGATGAAATAACAACTTTATGTGGGGTCTGGGCCTTGTGCATCATCTATGCATTTGTTGGCGAGCCTGGTAAGCCCTTAGTTTGGCCATCTAATGACAGACAGGTTCAAGAATTGCTGGAAGAATTCTACTCCATTCCAGAGATACAGAGGCATATGCGGATGACTGATCAAGAGCTGTATCTGAAATAAATAATACCGAAGACAATAAAAATGCATATCAAGTTGATGGAAAAAAATAATAACACGGAGACAACAATCCTCATGGATGAGGTTCATTTTGGGAAAGGGTTACAAGGGATGGATCTCCATCAAATTTGCAATCTAGAGTGGTTACTAAAAGAAAAAATAAATGTGTTAAATAAAAAAACGAGATGATGTCGAGCCGCTACCGCCAGCTCCTTTTGAGTTTGGTGAGGAGTAGTTTTTTTTCATTAGCCAAAAAATTATCTGTTATAATCCAATTTCATATGCTTTTATACATTTGTACTTTTATTTTTAATTTATTTGTTTGTCTTTTTATGGTGTGCTTCATATTTTATAAGTTTTATGAAATTTATTATTCATTAACAAATACTTAAATTATTCAATGAAAAATACTTAAATTTTTAATAAACTATCTATCACGAGTTGGGTGGTAATTTGATATGTGCAATGCAAACATCTTAAATCAGCTTTGATTTTAGAGAGCAAAATATCAACATTAATCTTCATCGAACCTAGGACTCTTAAATATCTTTCATACCATAGATGACCAACTTATGTCATCAGACCATAGCAAAAGACAAGTTATCTGATATTCAAAGTAGCCAACTAACCACATAGTCCCCGACAACATAACAAAAACATCAAACCCTTTTAAACAGAGTTATTAACATGATATTACAATAGCTGTAGAATATGTATAAGTGATCTCAATCTGCATCACCACCACCACACATATGACATATAATATCCACCTAAACTCCATATACAAAAAGCTTTATTTTCTAAAGAAAACTGTTTGACATGGGAACCCAACATAGAAAAGAGAAACGACAAATTGTTGTATTGCTTCAAATGAGCTATAAAATATATAGGAATGTATTTCTTATCTGATAGGAAATCTTGATTAACGCATTGAGAGATGAAATAAATAACTTTAATATTTTGTTCCAGATATGATAGGAGAAAGAAGAGGAGGCATAAGTTTAGAAATGAACTTTGTGAAGCTTATAGCGAAACAATAAAAAAACCTATAAAGAACCACTAAAAATGATATCTTACAACAATAAAATTGGAATAAGGAGATTCAAGATGAGAAGATTGAGAGAGTGAAAGAATGAAGTAGAATCGACAAAAACTAAGGATGTGTTTGGTAGTTAGAGGAATTAGATTGATGTTCATGAGTAGGGTTGTTAATGAACAGAGCCACTCGAGATTCGCTCGGCTTTCGAGTCGGTAAATATGCATTCGTGACCCGATTTGAGTTGAGATGAGTCGGTTCGCTAATAGGCTGGATTATAAACGAGTTAAATCTGAGCCAAAGCGGAGTTCGATTTGGTTTGGTCGTGTGCCTGCTCGACTCGATGGCTTGTTGAACATTGTTCGTGAACATGCTCGTTTATTATTCGGGAACACGTGCGTTATTAATGCTCAAGACATATTTGTATAGGAGTTCGATAACATGTTCATTTGTATGTTCACGAACAGGTTCATGTCGTGAACATTCTCACACATGAACATTCGTTATCAGACTCATTTATGGCTAGTTTGGCTTTGTTAATAGGGTTTAGGACTTTACACTAGGGTTAGGGTTTTGTTAATAGAATTTAAAGTTAGTTGATAGAATGTAAGTATTGTTTAGGCCTTAAGTATGTTGATATATTTTATAGCTTAGGTCATTTATAACACGTTGGCAGAATTACATTATAGGGATAACTCGTCACACATTATAGAGTTTTGGATTTCTTTTTATAGAATTGACGTTATGACTTAAGGTTGATTGTTAGAAACTTCGAAACATAAATATGATACATGGTATGTTAATGGAGTTTATAAATCAGCCATCAAACATCTGTATGTATAACATATTAATATGTTATAGAGTTTAGTGAATTAGGACTTAGCAGTAAGTAGATAACACATTATAGAGTTGATCATATTAGAGTTTATCGCATTTTAAGTTTTTAACTACATGCAAATGAACCTTCAAGTGATCTGTAAACAATGAACCTAAAACATATATAAATAAGGATCGAGTGAATCTTGCTTCATCACAAAAATAATCTAATGTTATAAAAATTGAAATACAATTCTTCTAAATAATTAAAATAAATTCACAATTTTATTCAACATGATTTAACTTGATCAATAATTCAGATTGAAGCAAACTCAACAACACATGACCCTATGAATGTAAAACCTAATAACTTGAATATACACATATGTTTAGTACTTATGCAACATTGCTTACAAGACCAAGGGAAGAAAAATCATTCACTAAGTACTAGATTATAATCGGCCGATTGGCCGCTTTTTTGTGTTAATTTTTTAGTGGAAAATTGTTTGTATTTACTTTTATTTAGATTACTTAGATGTCTCATTGAATTTTTTCTACCTTTTTTATTTCTACTTTTTAATATATA
Organism: Linum lewisii; assembly: GCA_034768395.1. Lineage (NCBI taxonomy): Eukaryota > Viridiplantae > Streptophyta > Magnoliopsida > Malpighiales > Linaceae > Linum > Linum lewisii. The sequence goes on along the minus strand of CM068304.1, from coordinate 41,290,200 downwards.
ATAATTTGTTATAGAAATTAGTATCTATCCTAATTATAATTTATTAAGATAAAAAAGAAATATAAATAATATGAAGAGTGCAGGGTAGTAAAAAAGAGTATATACAAGGGGTTAGGTATTTAAGAAAGAGTAAGGGAATAGGTTCATACATTGGGTGCCTACCAGGGATATTCTTACTGATCCGCCCAGTTGGACCGGTGGATCAATACTGTGGTTCTTTGGAGGTTTAGGCAATGAATCCGTCCTCGGAGTGTCTCGGCGGATGGTACCTTGCAAGGCGGACGTGCAACGAGTTAGTATATGTAGGATGGCAAGTATGGGGATAATGTAGGGAGAATGGGTTACAGAGAAGTACCGGGCGAGAGCCCTTTTTGTGTGGGCGGAACCGATAGCCTTTAGCGTACAGCGCGGAAGCTTGTAGTATCAGGCGTATCGTCCCAGGTCTGTCCTCTTCTGAATGGGGGATCTTGTTATTTATAGGTCCCATTGGTCTGGCAGGGTCCACGTGTCCTGCTCTGAGTGGGCCGCAGCGAGTCACTGTCAACAGTAATGGGCGGTGGTTTCCTGTTGATGTGACAGGTGATCCTTTGGCTGAGGCGGACGGAGGACCGCCCTCGAGTGACGGACCGCCCTGACCATGTTCGAGGGCGGATTCAACTCGGGCCCATCAATTGCCCCCAGTATGGCCTCGAGGCCGCAAGAGGCTCGAGGCGATACTATGGAACTGCTTCGAACGCCCTGGAGTGACGAACCGCCCTGACCATGTTCGAGGGCGGATTCAACTCGGGCCCATCAGTTGCCCCCAGTATGGCCTCGAGGCCGTAAGAGGCTCGAGGCGATACTATGGAACTGCTTCGAACGCCCTGGAGTGACGAACCGCCCTGACCATGTTCGAGGGCGGATTCAACTCGGGCCCATCAATTGCCCCCAGTATGGCCTCGAGGCCGCAAGAGGCTCGAGGCGATACTATGGAACTGCTTCGAACGCCCTGGGGGGACGGACCGCCCTGACCATGTTCGAGGGCGAGTTCTAACTTGTTGCCGGTGCTGTTGCCGGTGACCGAAACGGGTGGAGCTCTTCTTTTGAGGTGAACTTGCACGTGTCCCACCCTTTTTGCACGCTTTCTTTCCTTTGTGCAGGCTACTAGCCTATTCGCCCACTGCCTGGGGGACACGTGGCTCGATTCTATTTGGCGACGTTTCGCTTACCCACGTCACCAGTATAAATATGGGGTTTCCCCCCCTCCGATCTGGCACTTTAGACTGAAAACTAGTTTTTTGAGAGCATCCGCCCTTTCTTCTTGCCAACTTCTTTGAGCGTGTCTGTCTTGTCAGCCGAGTTCGCCCTTCCCTTATTACTTTGACTCTGTTCGCCATCTTCCAAAACATCCACCGAAGATGCCTTCTGATGTTGAGTCGTCCTCTTCCGCCGAAGCAAGTATGTTCCTTTGAAACTTCTTGCATTCAAATTTTTATATCCGCCCATTGTTTGTTTTTGTTCTTTCGCATTTCTGCATTGCGTGCCTCGCCCTTTCTATTTCCTCCTTGGGCGTGTGAGATGTCGTCTAGTGGGTCGTCGTCGTCCTTAGATTATGACCATTTAGAGAGTCTGCTGAGGGGCACGCGGGGACGACGGCGGTCCGCCGCGCGCCCTTCTCGAGAGGCGAGGACGGAAACTGCTCCTGTATCTGCCTGCCCTTTGGTGTTCATTCCTCCTCCTCTTCTGATTTGCGCCCCTTATACTTCTGTTGTAGGAGGCTATGATGAAGGGAGGAGAGGATCAGGGGCGGATTCTTCCGCCGAAACGTCTACGCCGTCAGCCCCATCCGTGCAACCGAGTCCTCTGACTCCTGAACCGTCCAAGGAAGAAGTCGATGACGAGGGATCAGACGCCGCCGATCCCAAACAGAAAGGGCAGATGCCCTATCCGGAGGACTCCGATCTCATCTTTAATCCGTACGCGGACTTCACCGCCGAGTACGTGTTTTCGGAGGACGACGAAACGCTGCCGACTCCGTCGGCGGAGCAGCTCCGCCGGCAGGCAGAGGCCAGGTTCCAAGCACCCAACTCCAATGTCTGTCGGCGGTTCGCCTCGTGGCAGGTCGGGTTCACCAAGGAGGCTTGGGGTTTTGAGCTGCAGACCGAAGCCGTGGGAATGTACGGATACAAGGTCCTATCCTGGGAGCAGATGTGGGATGGCGCGCCCGCGGACTGCCGAGAGGTGTATGGGCCGGGGTACTTCCCCTACGTCAAGACGAACGCCCTGGCGAGAATGTTGAACGAGTGCGACATGCCTCAGCGTTTCTCATACGCCGCCCCCGCTCGAGTCTGCTCAATCGGGAATTGTCCACCTGGATGGGTGGGAGTGTGGGTTGAGGCGCTTCGGTACGGCCTCCGCTTCCCCCTGGATTCCTGGGAGGTGGATGTTCTTGATCTTCTCGGAGCGTCCTTGGGAGCGCTCCAACCCCATGCCTGGGCGGTCATGACCGCCTTCAAGGTGTCATGCATCAAAAGGCATGTTGCTCCCAGCGCCAGAGTATTCCGCCAGCTATACTCCGCCAAAATTGGGCAGAATGGCATTACGTTCTCAAAGAGGAGAGCGTACTCTGGGAGCGGAGTCTACGGCGTCATCAAGGCGTCCTCGGTATGGTTTCACAGCTTCTTTTTTATGAGAGCTGAATCGCCGGAGGATGCCTCCTGGGCGGAGCGCCTTCGACCTACTTGGTCGTATGGCGCAATTGAAGAGTTCAATCGACTTCACCGTCTTCAGGGGAATGACGCCAGCATTGTAGACTGGGCGAATACCTGGAACTACAATCTGAAGAAGCGGGGCCTAAACGCTCTGAAGCACTGGCTAGATGGCGGTGGTGAGCAGACGACAACTGAGGGCGATGCGTCCATTGTAGTGCGCCGCTATTTTACATGTTGATTGTGATGATGGTGCCTAAACTGTTTCCTTGTCTTGCTGTTCTTGCAGAGAGTTCCATCTTCGCTGCGTTGCTGAACGCTAAGTCCCGGAGGGCGGTTGGCCACACACAGCCTCAACCCGAAGGTTCGGGAGCTGAGCAGCATCAGCAGCAGAAGGACGCGGACCAGACGCGCCCTGAACAAGAGAGGGCGGAAAAGGAACGCCTTGAGAGAAAACGCTCTAAGCAGAGTCCTCCCGCACAGAACCTGGAGCGCTCAAAACGCCGAAAGTCGATTATGAGGAAGGACTCTGGCAAGGCGAAAACCGGCGGCAGGGCCAGGTCGGAGACCCCGTCAGGGGAGTTCAGCGCTGCCCGCCTCCCTATCATGCAGCCGACACTTAGCGGCAGTGAGGTTCTCACCCAGGCCGCCCTTCAACTGGCGGCCGACTGGGATATCGACCACCCCCGTACTGAGGACGGGGTTCGCCGCTTGGCGATGGAGCAAATGGCGATTGGGGCCAGGGTAAGCTCAAATTTCCTGGTTCTGTGTACTTGTTTCGTTTCACAGTCTGACCCGCCTGGATTTTATTCTGTTGCAGCTCTTAGGTACCGCCGGGGCCCTGCTGTCGGCTGATCAGGCGCACAGGGCAGAGCGGCCGCAAGGTGTGGAGGAGATGGAGGCTGAGTTGAGGGAGGCCCGGGCCGCCTCTCAACAATGGAAGGCCAAATACTCCAGGGCCAAAAAGGAAATGGAAGAGGAGGCGGCCCAGCTTCTGGTAACTACCTCTTATCAATTGGACTTGCTCCGTGTTGCGCACGCTAACCAAGCTACTGAACACATGTTGGACTTACAGGCGGAGCAGGAGAAACGATTCAAGGTGGAGAACGCCTTGACGGAGGCGGTAGCTGACAGGGACGCCTTGAAAGAGGAAGTGGTCCGCTTGGAAACCGTCAAGGCGGTCATGGCCGAGGACCTGGAGGCCAAAACCAAGGATGTGGAAAGCCGCGACCATGCCTTGAAAGAAACCGAGGAGACCCTTCAGGCGCTGAAGGCGGATGTGGAGAAGGCCGTCGCCGAGAAAACTGCGGAGGAGCTTGGCGATCGGGTGCAAGATGCTTTGGACAACACCCTTGCTGCTGTTCGCCACGAACTCCGACGGGGGAATGTGGACTGTTCCTGGAATCAAGAGCAGATGCTCTTTGCGGCGTCTCGGCGGCTGATGGCGCAGGAGTACAAAGAGGAATCGGCTGACTCCCAGGTGATTCCTTCGGACCGCCGCAAGGAGCTGTTGTCCGAGGCCTTCTCTGAGGTGAGCCTTCGCCACAAGGAGCTGAGGAAGAAAGCTCGTGCTGATAGGTTGCGGGCGGACAAGACAGGGTCGTCGGGCGGGCGTTCGTAGTTCCATGTCTTGTAAATTTGCTCTTCCTTTTGACTTGTCCTTTGTATCAAACGTGTCAATCCGCCATGTCAGAAATGAAATGCCATTGTTATCCAGTTGTCATCCCCTTCTTCTTCTCTTTTCTTTTTTTTGTTTGTGTGAAATTTGCATGATTGCTGAGGTGGAATTTCTCCTTAGGAAATGCTGGGTTCCGCCGTGGGGAACCCGAATGATGATGAATTAGATTCCGCCCTGGGGAAAACTGAACTCAACGAAGTGTTGGGTTCCGCCTTGGGGAACCCGAGCGCTGATGAAATAGATTCCGCCCTGGGGAACCCGGATTTGGAGGAGATGCTGGGTTCCGCCTTGGGGAACTCGAATGATGATGAATTAGATTCCGCCCTGGGGAAAACTGAATTCAACGAAGTGTTGGGTTCCGCCTTGGGGACCCGAACGCTGATGAAATATATTCCGCCCTGGGGAAAACGGATTTGGAGGAAATGCTGGGTTCCGCCTTGGGGAACTCGAATGATGATGAATTAGATTCCGCCCTGGGGAAAACTGAATTCAACGAAGAGTTGGGTTCCGCCTTGGGGAACCCGAACGCTGATGAGCTAGATTCCGCCCTGGGAAAAAAAAAAAACTGAACTCAACGAAGTGTTGGGTTCCGCCTTGGGGACCCGAACGCTGATGAGCTAGATTCCACCCTGGGGAATCTGAACTTGGAGGAAATGTTGGGTTCCGCCTTGGGGAACCCGAACGCTGATGAGCTAGATTCCGCCCTGAGGAATCCGAGCTTGGAGGAAAGTTGGGTTCCGCCCTGGGGAACCCGAACGATGACGAATTGGTTTCCGCCCTGGGGAATCCGAATTCGAAGAGGTACGCTGGGTTCCGCCTCGGGGAACCCGAACTTGGCACAGGGGTTAAGTTCCGCCCAGGGGGAACTCGAACCCGGCCATGCTTTTAGTAGGACTTGTCCATTGATATACATAATATCATATATATATATACATCTTTAGTGCACTAGTCTTCCTTTCCTTACATACACGCCCTTAGTAGGCTGTTTTCAAAACTTGCACAAGATTCAAAAGTCAAGAAACGGACGGAAGGTAGCAGTGAGCTAGACCTCGTCTTCCTCGGCACTGTACTTCCGCAAGTGCATTGCGTTCCATGTCTTGTGTATGGGTTCGCCGGTAGGGCGTTCGAGTTTATAGGTACTTGGACCAATTCGCTTCACGGACCTTGTCTCTTCTGTCGTCTGGTCGTTTCTCTTTTCGCCCTTCGTATCCTTTGTCTCTGTTCTGATCGCTTGAGCGCCCGTACCCACCCTGTATCATGGCGACATTCTCTTCCACTTCAGCACACTGGAGGATACATGTCTCCAACTCGGTGTGGGTTTTCGGCTTTCTCCGGACCAAGTCCTTCACCAGCTCGGTGCTAAGCGTGGTGGTTTGGATGTGGTGGAGCACAATGTCCAGTGCGAGGTTGGGCACCGCTGCGACCGCCTTGGCCCACTTCTCGTAGTACTGCCGAAGAGTCTCTGACCGGTTCTGTCTCAAGTTCCAGAAGGCGGACAAGTTGCGTCCCGCCTCCTTTTGGTTTGAGAACTTGTGTAGAAAGAGTTGGCAGAAATCTTCCCAATTCTTTATGATTCCTTCTGCCAAACCTCCATACCAGGTTAGTGCCGCTCCAGTTAACGTTCCAGGGAACGTACGACAGTAGGTAGCGTCCGGGGCCGTGAACATCTGCATGGCAATGGTGAATGTTAACAGATGCTGGTCGGGATCCCCAGTTCCGTCGTACGCCTTGATTGCTGGTGGCACGAATCCTTGTGGGGGAGGAAAGCTGAGGAGACTCTTGTCCAGAGGCTGCCGCATGGCGAGTTGCCTTGGGCCTGACTGGTGGCGAGGGAGGAACAGTCGGTACATTTCGTCCGAGTCCGCCATGCCGGTTGCCAGTCCGCCGGACGAGCCCTCGGTGCGATTTCCGGGGGTTGCTTTGGCCACCAGGAACTTCATCATCACTGCCATTTCAGCGTTCTGTCTTTGTAGATCGGCTACTTGTGACGCTAGGTCCCCAGCAGCGGGATCAGCCGCCGTTCTATCTTCCAACGGAGGGGGGATGTGGGGCTCCCCTCGTAGTAATCCAAGGCCTAGAGGGCGGATTGGATGGGGTGTTTGTGTAGCCGTTCCCAAGGGTGGGTCTACGGAAAGACGAGGATCTCGGGGGACACCCGCCGATATGATTTGTTTGGCCGGGGTGACGAGCGTTTCCGTGGGGACTCCACTCGTGGGATTTTCCTCCAAATTCTGCATGCTGTTTGTCTTTTGGGAACAAAACGTTTTGCTGTCCCCTTCCTGGCGCGCCAATTGATCCGCCCAGTTGGACCGGTGGATCAATACTGTGGTTCTTTGGAGGTTTAGGCAATGAATCCGTCCTCGGAGTGTCTCGGCGGATGGTACCTTGCAAGGCGGACGTGCAACGAGTTAGTATATGTAGGATGGCAAGTATGGGGATAATGTAGGGAGAATGGGTTACAGAGAAGTACCGGGCGAGAGCCCTTTTTGTGTGGGCGGAACCGATAGCCTTTAGCGTACAGCGCGGAAGCTTGTAGTATCAGGCGTATCGTCCCAGGTCTGTCCTCTTCTGAATGGGGGATCTTGTTATTTATAGGTCCCATTGGTCTGGCAGGGTCCACGTGTCCTGCTCTGAGTGGGCCGCAGCGAGTCACTGTCAACAGTAATGGGCGGTGGTTTCCTGTTGATGTGACAGGTGATCCTTTGGCTGAGGCGGACGGAGGACCGCCCTCGAGTGACGGACCGCCCTGACCATGTTCGAGGGCGGATTCAACTCGGGCCCATCACTTACATAGTGGCAGTGTACATGTGTGTTTTCGGTTGAGTTGTACAACTCTCCTTTATCTACTGGTTCGAGATTAAGGTTTTGGTATTGCACCCTTGACTCTAATTGGTTGAAATTATCAAAGGTGATCATGATTGTTTTGTGTCCCTTGGTCGTGATCTCAACCAACCCAAAAGATAGTCATTTACCTAGAAATTCAATGTCTTATATGCTTAACCCGTAGGTCCAACGAGACCCAACTATGGTTGCGAGGCTAGGGGACTCGACTTGGGTGCTAGAGATTTCCTATAAATACAAGTTTCTTCTTTGATGAATTGAGTAGATCTTAACAGGCTGACCGCACCTTATTGGGCATACCATGCATGCTCAGATTGAATAATTAGGTGCGTTCTTAAACTGGTCTGATCAAGGCTATGACTGACCAGGTAGAATATATAAATGAAAGTGGTAAGAAATAATATCAATATTATATTCATATTACTTTCTTTTATTTATTAATAAATCTCTTTTATGAAAATATTATATTTACTACCATTTCATATTCTATAGCTACAAAAACATACATGGTTTTGTAGAAAGGTAAATTAATCCTAATTAATTACAACATAATTAGAATAATTACACTATTATTTTTTTCTAGAATATAGAAATTTTATTTATTATTATAGTGATATTATTGTCTTTTGTTTGTTGAAAAAACTATTTCAGTTTTAAATAATTATTAATTAATTTTTATGTGTGAATATTTCATTTATTTTCTTTATTTATCACAAAAAATCATATGTATTGAATTTATTGCCTAACCTAGATAATTTGTATATGGGAAAACTTCAAATTTTATATCAAAATGGATTTAGCCAAGTATGTTATACACTTAATTAGTTTGACTTACCTTGTTAAGTTATTGTATATATTCACACACTAAACTTATGTATTGGATTTATTTCCTAACCTAGATAATTTGTATATACGAAAACCTCAAATTTTATACAAAATTCGATTTGGCCAAATATACCATACCCTTAATTAGTTTGATTTTCATTTCTTATGGAATTTTATATTATTCATCCACTAAATTGCATGTAAATTTTTATAATTCTATGTGATTTATAGGTAGGATTTTTTCTGTTATTTTAACGAATAATTATATAGACAAATAATTGAACCTTAATGAAAAAAAAAGTATCTTATCGACAATTTGTTAAATGGAACTATATTATTTCTGGAAAAATGTTGGTAAAGAATTTGTTTCAGTAGTATTAAAGATCACAATTGGTTCACACATTTATTTACGATAGGCATAAATAAAATATAAAAAACTCGATTTCTTGTAAAGAAACTGAAGTTCGATGCACATGTGAATGTGTAGGCCACCATAATTGCGAATCACGAATTTGAACGATGCCATGTGTTATTATATGTGTAACTATAGTGGAGATTGGAGGCCATGACTTTGAAGGAGGCATTAACGTGGCTGAGAGATATGGGAATCACGAATTTCACTCGAGTCCGATGCACATGTGAACGTGTAGGTCACCGAAATGGAGGAAGATGATACATATAATTTTGGAATCATTATCTAATGTTGTTGAGGCCTAATGCTTGTCGAATCCATGGTGATATTTGTAATGAGAGATCGAAATGAGGTAGTCCATGTCTTAGCTAGACAAACGTGATTTGTTGACTCCCCTGTTACGGGTATGTCCTTTCCGGATGGACTTGAAAATTCTTTTGCCCTCTTGTATTCAGTAAGAATATGATCTAAATCTGTTTGAGAAAGAAGCTCAACACCAGACAACGATATTGGTTTCAACCTACATTCAATAGTCCATCAAATGCATTCATAAAAAAAAAATAGTCCCATCAAATGTCGTTGAATTTGATCTATATGTATGATCAAGGTCTAACCAACGCCTATGGCACATGTATGCACCCTTTCTACCATAATGAAGTCGTCGGTAGAAAGTATCAGAATTGCAAGTTGGACATGCATACTCACCTTTTGTACTCGATCCTGACAAGTTTGCATATGCTGAAAAGTCATTTATAGTCCATAACAACCAAACACGCATTCGGAACATTTCATTAAGAAATGAATCAAATGTTGGTATGCCGTCCACAAACAATTCTTTTAGACCTTCAATTAGTGGTTGTAGGTAAGCATCAATTTTATCCCTCGGTGCCATTGGACCATCGATAAGTATCGATAATAAGAATATGAATGGTTGCTTCATTCACATCAATGGTGGTAAATTACAGGGAACCAAGATGACATGCAAAGTACTATGAACTATATTCATAGACCTAAACGGGTTAAAATCCATCAGACGCCAAACCTAACCTTACATTTCGAATCTCCTCAGCAAAAGTGCTATGTTTTCTATCAAAATCTTTCCAGGCTAGAGAATCCGTAGGATGACTAAACACCCCATCATCAATTCTTTTCTCAGCATGCCACCTCATTAATTTGGTAGTGTTAGAACACATAAACATTTGTTGTAATCTTGGTTGTATAGGAAAATATCTTGCTTGTTTGGCTGGTTTTCGTTTGACATTTTCTACCTCATGAGTACTAGATACGGCACCACTTCCCTCTTTCCTACACTCATCCAAGTTTATATCATCGCCCATAAAAAGCATACAACTGTTAAGAGACGCATCTATATTTGTATATGTAAACCCAAGATCATTCACTATATTTTTCACTTCATAATATGATTTAGGCAAACATGCACCTTCAAGCATTGCTTCATCCAAAATATCCAACAATGTTTTTAAGGAGTTATCTGACCACCAATGTAGAACCTTTGCTTGTAGAATACGAACGGTAAACGATAATAGTGTGTGCTTCTTAGAGCCAGGATACAAAGGAAGGTTTGCACGTTCTAATAGCTTAAAAAATTCACTAGTTGGTTCATTTTACCCCGTGGATGGCTCATATGGCCCTGAGGGTGGCTCTGCTATGTTTTCACTATTATGTTGATCATGTGCATTTGTAATAGGCTGACCGAAAGCTTCATGGACAAGCCTAACCATATCATCCTCCATATAGTGGGTCTTATTGTGATCTTGTTCATCTACTATGTTCACATCACCTACAACCTCACCATGCTTCTCCTATGTCTTATACTTCTTCCAGAAACCATTATCTCGAATATGTTGTTACACAACTGATCTTGCGTACATTTACCTATTTTCACATTTCTTGCATGGACAATATATCCTTGACCCCGCGTCTCTATTGTTGTGAACATAAGTCAAGAACATATCTATGCCATCGTAATATATTCCAGAATGCCTATTCGGCAAGTCTATCCAAGATTGTCGATATTCATTTTAAATGGCTGAAATATCTATAATAAATAACTTAAATTAGCACACTATACCTATCATCATTTCAAACAACAATAAACATAAGATTAACTCACTTTACATGGAAAACATTCTTATTCCTGAAATCTGAATCACCAACTCTGAAAATCCTTGCACCAGTAACAACCTAGCTAATCTATAAGAATAGAAGGGAGATAAAATTAGACTTAAATGTTAGTATATAAGAACAAAAGGAGAAATACATATATAGAGACGCGTAGTATATAAAACAAATAGCTAGAAGCCGTATAGCCTAACATGCAGTAACCTTAATAGTGGCCTAACATATCCCAAATTAGAGACTAGTTTTCTGACTACAGCCAAGCTAGAGACTAGCATGTTTTCCAAATCACCACATTAATAATTTCACTAATATAAATTCATTACATAATCATTACATAATGGTATTTATTCATATTTTAGGGTTTTGGCGGGCACATGAGGGTTGTATGAGGTCAAAGAAAAGAAGAAACGGGTACTGAACTGAACCATTCTTCTTGTGTCATTCACTCTGGGTGGTAAAGAAGAGATAATGAGGGGTGTTTGAAGTAGCAAGGACAGTAGCAAAGTAGGTTGTTATTATCTCATAGTAGTAACAGTGGATTCCCACTAAACGCTCAGTAGGTTCCCAGCATCCCTAGTTTGTTTCAAGCTATTATCACATATGTGTATGATGTTCTTGTAGACTTATTGTGGTATGAGAAATGGAAAAGGAAGTTAGTAATTCCAAGCTTATATAAACTAAGCTGTATTATTGTTAGAATATGATTAAACTTGTATTATTGTATAAACTAAGATGTATTATAAACTAAGTTGTATTATAAACTAAACTTGTATGTGCAGAGATAAACAGGAGGAACACTACTCTCTATATGATAATGACTTCTTGCCGCCAGCAGTTATGGAGACACTGAAGGAGAGGAAGAAAAAAGTCTAGGTTATTGCTACCATAGGTTATTGCTTTTGAGTTTGAAGATCTTGTCTCATGTTAAGTGCTTTGATCACCACCTTTCTACTACTTTTGCTGAGTTTCAGGATGCATCTAGGCTTGCTACCCGCTTTATCTCAGACGGTATGATGGAAGACGTGCAAAGTGAAGGGAAGGAATTGAGTGGAATTGTAAGTTCGGGATTTCATCAAAGAGAGAGTATGAGGAAGAGGTTTGAGGACACCGAAGTCAGGTTGCTTGCACAATTCTCTACCTTAAGATACAATTAACGGAGGAACACCTGCCAAAGGAGCTAGTATGGGGAGACATGGAGAAGTGAACAAAAGTTGTGCATGACTTGGGGAGACGAATCAAGGATTTGGACGTGAAGGATGGAGATCATACGGTGGATGCTACTCCGACTAAGACTTCATGGAAGTGACTTAGTAGGAGGAGGCGACACAGCTTCACGAAGAAATGACTCCTCACTCACTTGTGACACCTCCACCCGATGCTATTCCTCCCATGGCTCCAAAGAAGAGACCAAGTAAGAGGGAAAGGGAGCGGAACAAGAAGAAGTTGGCCTGGTTAGAGGGCGGGAAACACGAGGAGTCTTGAATTTTTGTGAGTGCATGGTTTAGCTTCCTAACTTGTTAGGTTGCTAAGTTTTCCTGCATGTCACCCTCTTTCAAATAGTAGGTTGTAGTCTCTATGACTTTAGAGTTTCTATTTTCAGTTCTTGTTTTTGTGAATATTATTTGTGTGTTTATGTGGTATGGCCTCTCTTGTGTTTTGTTTTTCATGTTTTCTATAGGTACCCCTAATTCAGGTCCTTGTCCTGAACAGGTTACTTGACTCGGTGTTCCCTCTTCGACTTATTTTTACTCGAGGTAACGTCTTTCCTATCTCTATCTGGATTCTTGCTTGCAATGGGGTCATTGCATTGACTAAGTATGGGGTGGCGATTGGTGGTCTAGATTAGGAGGGTTACCCGTTCTTTTCGTTTTATCTATCTCTGGCTTCCCAATTTTTAGTGGTGCTTGTCTCTAGAAGCCTTCGACTTGGCTTGCTGCTTTCAATTCTACTTATTCAGATCTAGTTTTTGATCTCTTGGTGAGTCTAGTGTGATGATCGAGCCCCATAATAGTTTTTTTCGAATTTCCATGTTTATGTTGCACCCCCGCGTCTCTTGTTTCCTAGTACTTGAGGAGCCAACTTTTAGAAGTTTTGAGGATAGATAACTCACTTTGTTTGGGACACTTTAGGCCCAAAATTTTGAGAGAATGTGGTCTATCTTGCCTTTCTCGATCTCTCTAGCTTGTTGCAAAAAGAAAAACCAAAGGGTTGGACTAGAGTTCTCAAATGGCTTTCAAATGTTTATGTTGATTAACAAACTTGCATGGGTAGTGATTGGTTGAGGTCTACAGAAAATCTTGCCACGACCTTGACCATATTCCTCTATTGCTAAGTATTTAGGCCTCGAGAAATTACTCCAATCCAAGTCTTTAGTAATTTTCCAAGTTCTAGAGTAAGTGGGAAGGGGAAGAGCGTCATTTTCCCAAAGCTTGAGTTTTCTTACTCCACAAGTTTTCTAAGAGTTGGCTACTCATGTACTATTTTAGAAGAGATGGTGGTTTGTATTATCGTGTGATTTAAGTGTGGGGTTCTTTCCTATCTTGGGAAATCTCAGTTTGTGTAAGTAGGAGCACTTATCTTGATTAAGTGAAATGTTTGAGGACAAGCATTAGGTTAGTCGTAGGGGAGTTTGATGTGATATTATTACATGTATTTTTATCCTACGATCTACCTATGTTTTCCCCATGTTTGATCCCTTTTGTATCATGGTTTTTGTGCTTCTAAGTCATTTTGCGCATTTTACACTGTTATTTCCTAATTTCACTTGTGGCCCCGTTTTATGTGCCTTCTAGTTTTTTTGTGCATGTTTCAGACCATGATATCAAAGTAGATGTGGAAATGAAGCCATAGGATCAAACGGGAGCTGAATCGGAGCCTGGATGAGGGAGCTATGAGCGTTCCAAGATCAAGACGTGTGCAGAATTCATGCATACACGTCGAGTAGTCAGACACGCTGTGTATGACCTTCAGTTTGCTATAAAACTCGAGATTTTAGAGCTCAAAGGGGATCTACATTATTTCCTTTCATCAACCACGACCCAAAAAAACTCCTACACACCTCTAGAACCGTAGGAGCTCATTTGAAGACCCAAATTGGAGCAATTGGAGCTAAGGATTGGAGCTTCTCACCTGGATTGGCATCTTGAAGTGTGAGAGTTAAGAATCTTCCATGGGTGTTATGGTGATTTCTCCTTGTCCATCTCACATCCTTTCCATGGTTGTGCTAGGCTAAGCTTTATGGTTTAACTTAGTGGGGTGATGATTCATGCTAGGATAGATGGGTGATTGTATGGGTTGAGTCCTCCGTGGTCAATGTTGTAAGATATTGGTTCTTAAACCTTGTGCTTGTATGCCATGACGAGCTTGATTGGTATTTTATGGTACATTTTTTATCATTCAATATATGAAAGTGATTGGATGATGTTGATTTAAGGTTTATAAGGATTGTGATTGATGGTTTGAGAGATTGAATCACTCTTTTACAACCATTTTTCAGTTGGTTTTCTTTGTTGGCATTTTCACAAACACTTGGTGTGCATTAGAGTTATTGCACAATTAGTGCTTGAAAGACCTTGTGATTGTTATTCTAGTGTTCTATGATTGATTTGAAAGTATATTGCATCATTGCCTTGTGTTATGAGATGTTAATTAGGAGATTAGGTGTTTGAGCATTCCATTGAACTTGATTAAGGCACTGTATTCCTTTGGTTCTATTGCGAGAGTGTAGATCATGTGGTTTAGGAGTAGCAAATCGATCTTGCGAGAGCTTATTGATTCTACCTAAGTGTTATGCATGGCCAATTGAATACACATTGATGCTTTCGACTTGACTTGATGATGACAGTAGAAATCTCCAATTAAGTGACATTCCGTTGTCTAAAACACACTTTAGGGGTAGTTTAGTGGATTTATTTTCATTAACGCTGTTTCTTGTCGATTTGGTTACCTTGGCCCTTTTCGAGTCTGTCTGATGTGTTTTCTAGTGTCTATGTTAGTACACAGGTTTTTGCCATCGAATAAGTAGCCATCAGGAGTGATCGAGATGCAAGGGAACCTCAGGACAGAACTCGGGATCATCGAAGGAATCGGAAAAATGATTACAAAGAAATTTTTGGCGAAAAGTATGAAGTCTTCACTGAAGAGTATACGAAGAACACAATGTGGAATTCTGTGCAGAAAATATCAAAATGGTTTCGAAGACCTTTACGCCGAAAAGTTCAACATTTTCGGCGAAAATTTTGTGAAGAGAAGATTGAATTTCCAGCGTCGAAGATTGGAGAAATTGTTAAAACTTCTCATCATTTTCGGCAAAAAGTTTGGCTATTCCGGGTCAGAATTGGACAAGTTCCTATTTAAGAAGTCATTCAGCCCCAGCTTGGAAGATCTCATTTTTCAGACTTTCCCCACATAAAGGACAGAATTGGACAAGTCCCTATTTAAGAGTGCTTTCTGGAGTTCTTGGCGAGATTATTTGATAATATTTTCATCTCGGAGATACTCGGAGCTAGGAGTTGAAGATTTTCTCGAGATTGAAGCTTCGTGGAATCGTTTATGTTTCTTCTTTCTAAGATGAATTCTACCATAGTTGTTGATTCTCTTGTTTCGAATATGAGTAGCTAAACCTATTGAGCTTAGATTAGATGGACCCTAAGTGACCCAGGGCTTTGAAGCGGTCATAGATCGGTGGTAATTAGATCTTAATTCATATTGTTCTTTCTCATAATTGATTTGTTCTTCGTTTATGTTTCTTTTCTAGCTTGATCACCCAGATTAGATTCTCATTAAAATAAGGATAGTTGGCGAACGTCCACCTTGTTTTAGAACGTTGATGACACTCGATTTGACGTGATTATCAGCCTTATTTAAGCGATATTTTTTTGGCTTAAGACATGGTTTTTAGGGTAGAATAGCGAATATTCACTCTACTGCTCTATCTCGTGCCATTTGTGTTACCTTGACCCTTTTTCGGGTCTATTTGATGGTTTTCTAGTGTTTCCATGATAGCATCGGTTTTTGCCGTCAAATTATGTAACCAAGGACGTGTCTAAGGCATTGAAATCTCAAGGAACCGCACCAGAATCAACCAAGGAGTCAATTAAAGTCAACACATCCCCTGCCCGAATTACACAACAGTTTTCGGCGAAAAGATCTTGAGTTTTCGCTGAAAACTCAAGAAGATATCAACAGACCATTACAAGAAGGAGTTTTCGGCGAAAACTCCAAAGTTCTCGCTGCAAAATCCAAACAATTTCGAAAAGAAGAAACAGACGGAGCAAGCCAAGTTTTTAAAGGGAGTTTTCGTCGAAAACTCCCCAAATTTTCGGCGAAAACTTAGCTGATTTCCAGCCAAGCGCGAGCAGGTATAAAAGGAAAAATCGTCGGCTGAAAATAGATCATCTCATAACTTACACTTTGGACGAAAATTCCAAGACTTAGACTAGAGAGAGAAAGAGTGAAAAGAGTTCGAGGAGCCAGGAAAGGATCGTGACGCCATCCTTCCATCTCGGAGAACCAGTGCTAGGAGTTGAAGATCCAGCAGATTGAAGCTTCAAGGATTCGTCGAAATTATGTTTTACAGTTCTTCTATGTCTTTCCTACCTGAGATGTATTCTTTGTTCGTCTTTGATTCTCCTGTATTGAATATGAGTAGCTAAACTCGTAGAGCTTAGATTAGATGAACCCTAAGTGATCCAGGGCTTTAAAGCGGTCACGAATCAGTGGTGATTAGATTCGAAATTCATTCAGTTTCTCCTTCATGTTTGATTTGTTCTTTGTTCTCTGTGTTTCTTGTCTGGTTTGGCCACCTAGATTAGATTCTTGTTAAGTCGAGGATAGTAGCGAATGTTCGCCTCGCTTTAAAACACCAAATCAAGCAATTAACCTATTCATTGGAGTGTGCCTTTCATAGGAACCAGTTAGGGTTAATCCATTGCAATAGTAGCTCATTAATCACTAGTAATTGCACCAGTTAGTTTAGTCGTCGCAAGAGGCGATCGTACCCGGGTGACTAATTAATCTTGGTAGTTAGATCGGATAGAGCGAACGTTCGCCAGTCTTAAACCTATAGGTAAGGAGTTATGATGGTGTCTGTGAACTGAATGAACTAGAATTGAAAATCGCTGGTCTGTTGATTGCTGATGCTCTGGTGATCTAAGGGGGATTCGAGGTCTAAGCTTGTCTGTCATCTGTCTAAGTCAAACAACCAATCATTCTGCATTTAATTTTCATTTCAGTTTACCTTGCATTTTAGTTAAGAAGTCGTGGAACTCACACCACGCACAAATTGTTCTTTACTGAATAAAAATTGCCAACATATTTGAGTAAGGCCCGAGGAATACGATCTTTCCTGCTCTGTGCTTGACAGTTATTTGATTGCACGCATTACAACGTTCATCAAATTGGCGCCGTTGCCGGGGAACTTTTCTATTTCGTTGAAAGAAGAGCTGGCATTTTTATGCTGGATTCTACCGGAGATTCATCAAAGACTTCTCCAATATCACTCTCCCAATGACCAAGCTTCTAGAGAAAGATGTTCCTTTCATTTTTTACAAAGCCTGTCATGCAGCTTTTGAGACACTGAAGACTAGACTCACCACCGCACCAATCCTTACAGCACCAAATTGGAATCTTCCATTTGAAATCATGTGCGATGCTAGTGATTTTGCCGTTGGTGCAGTTCTTGGACAGAGGAAAGAAAAGATGTTTCATCCCATCTACTTTGCTAGCAAGACGCTTAACGATGCTCAAAGGAACTACACTACTACAGAGAAAGAGCTCCTAACTATCGTCTTCTCCTTTGATAAGTTCAGACAGTATCTGGTTCTTTCACACACCATCGTCTATACAGATCATGTTGCTCTGCGCCATCTGTTAGCCAAGCAGGATTCGAAGCCAAGGCTCATCCGGTGGATCCTCCTTCTCCAAGAGTTTGACATAGAGATTAAAGACAAGAAGGGAGCTGAGAACTTAGCAGCTGATCACCTTTCCCGACTCGAGGAATCACAGACAGGTAAGTCTACTACTACCCCAATTAATGATTCTTTCCCTGACGAGTTGTTGCGTGTTGAAATCTATGAACAGGTCAACAGCATAGCCATTGAGCCCTGGGCAATCACTCACGCTCAGGAGCTAAGTGACGCAACCGATTCAGATGAGCCCTAGCTAATTATCTCTCTCACGGTATAATACCTCCTGAGCTAGACTATAATGCACGCAAGAAGCTCTTTCAAGAGGCCAAGTCATACTTATGGGATAAGCCCTTTTTATACTGTATTAGTACTGACGGGATGATCCAAAGATGTGTCTCTTACATCAAAGCGGCTAACATCATGCGTAAATGCCATGAAGGCCAGTTTGGAGGACATTTCGGTGGCAACCGCACTGCAAGAAAGGTACTTGAAACTGGATTTTACTGGCCTTCAATCTTTAGTGATTGCGACGCTTTTGCTCGTCATTGTGATGCATGTCAACGATCAGGTAACATCTCTAACCGTAATGAGATGCCCCAAATTGTTTCTTTAACTGTTGAAATCTTTGATGTTTGGGGAATTGTTTTTATGGGTCCGTTCACACCCTCCAACGGAAACAAGTATATTCTTGTGGCCGTTGATTATGTTTCTAAGTGGGCTGAAGCTGAAGCTCTACCCACTGACGATTCAAGAGTGGTGGGTCGATTCCTTACACGTCTTTTCACGCATTTTGGTTCACCACGCTTCATCATAAGCGATAGGGGTACCCACTTCCATGGACATTTCGACCGGGTGTGCAAACGCTTTGGCGTCACCCACCGAATGTCCACAGCTTACCACCCTCAAGCTAATGGTCAAGCAGAGGTGACGAACCGTGAGCTCAAGCGGATTCTTGATAGGACAGTTGGCCGGTCCCGCAAGGACTGGTCATCTAAGCTCAATGATGCCTTATGGGCTTATCGAACTGCCTACAAGACTCCCATCGGTACCTCACCGTATCAGCTGGTCTATGGCAAGTCATGCCATTTGGCAGTTGAGCTTGAGCACAAGGCGTTTTGGGCTAATAAAGAGTTGAATATGAGTTATGCAGTAGCAGGTAATAAGCGCCACGACCAGATCGCTGAGCTTGAAGAGCATCGTCTCCACGCGTACGAGAGCACGAAGCTTTACAAGGAACGCACCAAGAGAATTCATGACTCCCAATTGAAAACAGTCAAGCAGTTCTACCCCGGAGATGAAGTTCTCTTATATAACTCTCGGTTGAAGCTCTTCCCGGGTAAACTAAAATCCCGATGGTCCGACCCCTATACGTGGTGCGACAGACATCCTTGGGCAGCGTCCTAATTAAAGGCCACGGTCAAAACCATTTATGGTCACCGGTCACAGGATCAAGAGGTATCTGCAAGGATTAGCTGTTTCTCTCATCGATGTACACTACTTTGCGTCAGACCCATAACGCGGATCCAGGTATCGTCCAGCTCACGGACGTTAAACAAGAGCGCTTCGTGGGAGGCAACCCACGGCTGGAGTCAGTTTGTTTTCATTTCGAGTCATTTTCTTTTAAATCCCTTTTGAAAAAAAAGGAAAAAAAAACTGTCAGCGTCCGCTTTTTAAACGAGTTTTCGCCGAAAACTCTAGTTTTAAAACCTCCTGATCCTCCTGTTTCTCGTTTTCGAAAGTTTGCGCCGAAAACTCTGACATCGCGGCAAAAACTAACCTTTTCAAACCGCCGTCGTTTTGTTTTGTAAAGAACTTTTCGCCAAAAAATCCCACATTTTTTGCAAAAAATTTTGAGTGTTTCCGCCGGTATAAATTCCCATCTTCGGTTTTATTTTCGCGGAAACCCCCTCCTGAAAACTCTCAACCTCGCCGTCTCTCTCTCTCTTTTCGTTTTTGCCGCCGACCAGCCGCCACCCGCCACACTTTTCCCTTCGCTTCCGCCGGCAAGCTGCCGCACCCCTCCATCCTCTTCCTTAGTTGTTTTCAGCCTAGAGCTCTAGAATCGGAGTCCTATAGCTCCGGTTCTACCCGAAACGATTTTTCAAGCTTTTTGGCAATTTCTCGGATTTCCAATCATTTTCTCGATTCATGTCTTCACGGTTAGTTGTTCAGCCCTTGATTTTGAATCTTTTGGCATACTGAGTTTCGATTTTTGGCATGTTTGCCTCTGGTTGACTTTTCAATTTTCCTCGAATTGCGTGTTTTGCTGTTTCGGTGTATTCTGGCTCAACTTTTGGAGTACTTTTGATCTATTTTGCCCTCGTGGATGGAGTTCTATGATTTTGTGCCGATAAATTGTCTTGTGCTTTGCGGTTGTCGAACTGCGTCATTTCTCATACTTGGTGATTGAATGTCATTTTTCCCCTGCATGCTGGCCATTTCTTTTCTGCTATGCTTTGAATTTGTGGTAACTCGGCTTGTTTGCTTACCCCCACTTGCCCGCTTCGTCCTTCTCCAAATCGTGGTTTCAAACTAAGTGTGGGGTGGGATTCTTGTCATCTAATTCTAGTCTTCTCTGAGTTGTGTATTACAGGAATCCGAGGCACTTCAAGACCACCAGTGAAGATAGAGAGCAGCGGTCCAAGGCTCGACAGAACAAGGCTCAATCTTCTCGTCCGCCCGCACCATCAGCACCGATACCGGCGGTTGTGAACTTGATCCCGCAGGCTGTACCGTCTCCCGTGATCCCTATCTCCTGTGCTCCTGCACCCGCCAATGGGGCCCTGCATCCATTCATCGCTGCCCTTGAGCCACACCAACTGGAGGTATATCAGAAGATCAAAGACATCCCTCCGGCTAAGGTGGCAGTCTTCTCCTTAGACAGCCTCAAGGACCAAAATCCGGCTTGGCACTCCACCATCGACCACGTCCTTAACCAAGCCAGCTTACGATCCCTGACCACTCTTGGTTCCCCCTACCCTCTGGTCGCCCTTCAGGAGTTCTGGAGTTCATTTGAGCGCCTCACGACACGACCCGCGTCAGCCAGAAATTTGTTTCATTCCGCCTCGGTGGTGTTCGACATGAGAAGACCATGCATGAGTTTGCCCTCCTACTAGACCCGCATACCATCGTCCAGGATGCCGGCATTGGGTTCAAAGATGTCTACTCTATCACTTATGAACCTTACCCCAAAATTTGGAAGTACATCTCTGGCCAAAGAGAGGTCAAGCCTATCGTCAACCCCACGGTAGATGACATTGCTCACCCAATTTTTAAATTCCTACATTATGTTTGGATGCAATCTCTGTGTTATTGTAGCAAGGCGAGCCGTCACCATGTTTCCTTGGAGGAGCTCGTGTTGTTCCGTGGTGTAGAGGAGGAGGCACGCCTCCACCCCGGATGGTGGCTTGCGAGATTCTTCCACAAACGCACTACCACCAAGAAACTTCCTTCTGAGCTTCCTGGCGGAACCTTCATTTCCTGTCTAATCGAAAACCTCCATATCGGTGACAAATGCGGCCCTGATATTCCTCGCGTCTAGATTGAGCATTTTGGTGCTGAGCTCATCGTCACATGAGGCCTCGACCTCGTGTGCAGTCTCGACGAATACAATCTGCTACCCCGCCGCCCGAAGAGAGCGCCACCACAGCCTGTTGCGACTCCTGTACCTCACGCACCATTCCTAGAGTTGCCGCCTCCACCGTAACCACAAATGCCCGATGAGATTAATGAGCGGCTGGCGCGTATTGAGCAATGGCAGCTCGACTACTCGTGGCTGGTTCGCTGTTCAATGGCAGCTCGACTACTCTGCTGGTTCGCTTCAATGGCAGCTCGAGTACTATGCTGGTTCGCTTCAATGGCAGAAGAACCGAGTAGAGCACGAAATGGAGCAGAATGCACGATGGGCAGTCCTACAACAGTTCATGATCAACTAGGGAACTAGACACAAGGATGAGCTCGCATGGTGACAGCAGATTGAGCAGCGACTTGGCGTTTCCCCTTTCCCGACCCCGCCTCCACCTCGACATGCGGAACAATGATCAAGTTGTTTCTATCCTCTCCATTTATTTTTCTTTCTTCTTTTCGGATTTCGATCCAACTTTTTTATGTGTGGTTCTGGGACACTTGTCCCGGTTTCCTTTTGGTCTTTTGGTTGTTTTTGTTTTGTAGGTGTCTTTTGGTAGCTACTCTACTCCGCTCCGCGACACGCTCTCCGATTCGTCCACTACGCCACTCCTTTCTAGGTTCCCCGTTCCTCTCAATCTCTTTTTAGTCCTGTGAGGACACAGAACAGTCTAAGTGTGGGGTAGGATGTTAGAGAACCATGCATGATCTTGATTGCCCTTTCTTTGTGTTTCGTGGTGCCTTGACCGATTCCTTTAGCTTTAGAATTGCTCAGTTCTTGATGTTTGGCGTTAAGTAGTTTTTCAATCTGTCACAATGATGCTTGGACTGATTAACCTAGAACCTGAGAACCAACGTGGGTACTTTGATGCTGAATTACCAGGTCAGAACAGATTTTTAAAATCACACTTGTAGTTGTCGCCTTGATTGCATGAAAATGACCTAATCCGACCAGCAAACCAACTGTGAGCTTTTGATCCATTGCACGTAACATGTAATTTCAATTCATTTTGAGTGGTTTTCTGTTTGCTTGAATGAGTTAGAATTTGCATGAGATCTACTCGACACGAGTTCTAGAATGATAGGGGCACCTAGATTCTGCTACTAAGCCAGACTGTCTAACCAACGTTAAATCCATTAGTTTAAACCCTTGAGGTTGGCTTGTTCTTTCGGTTCGATATACATTACAGCCAATTCCCATTCTTTCATTCCCCGTTGATCCCTTGTGGTTGTAGTTCTAGATTAGCCTACTGGAAGTCGGTTTGTGGTAACCTGCCTATAGCCATTAAACAGGTGGTCTTAGCTATTATGTCCAGACGTGTAAACCCCTCTAGCAACTAAAAGAAAGAACCGGCATAAAATAAGAAAATAAGAAAAAATTTGAAAAAAAAAGAAAGAAGAAAAATCAGAAAAGTTCAAAAGTTTCAAGCCTTTAGTTCAATAAACGTTCTTCTCCCTACATATGGAAGAACGAAGTCAAAAGAAATCGAAAAAATGTATGTAAGAAAATAAAGTGCTAGGTTGCTTGAGGGTATCATAGGACGAGCGTACACTATTCCACCCGTGTCTGGTTAGACGGTAGGAAGCCATAGGCTAGATTCGAGGGAAGTTAGTCGAAACCTACACCGCACCAAAGCCATCATCATACATTCCCATCATCCATCTCATTATAAACCCTTGTAGTATAGAATTCGTTACAGTCCTAGCAGGGAAGTCCTTCTTGACTAGTTCCTCGTGTTGTCACAGTGGTGGAGATGTGGTCGAATTGCAAACTTATGACAGAATTCAGTAACAGAAAATGATTGAGAGCAGAAACACAACCTTAAACACAGAGAGTGAGAGTTTCCCTTATACTAAATATTTCCTGTGTAAGGAGTCTGGTCGGTTAGATCAAATTCGTGCATAATTGGTTACTACTACTTGTCGTGTGCAGTTTTTAGTGAGACCAGGTTGTTTAGCTGATCAGTATGCATGTTAGGTTTCTTGTTCTAGGTATTATCTGTCTAATAATTCATTGTGAATGCTTGATCTCCAATTTAATCGATCTCATCATTTGTGAACTTGAGCGTATTCTATTCAGTTGCTTGAGGACAAGCAAAAGCTTAAGTGTGGGGTATTTTGATGACACTCAATTTGACGTGATTATCAGCCTCATTTAAGCGACATTTCTTGGCTTAAGACATGGTTTTTAGGGTAGAATAGCGAATATTCACTCTACTGCTCTATATCGTGCCATTTGTGTTACCTTTGCCCTTTTCGGGTCTATTTGATGGTTTTCTAGTGTTTCCATGATAGCACAGGTTTTTGCCGTCAAATTATGTAACCAAGGACGTGTCTAACGCATTGGAATCTTAAGGAACCGCACCAGAATCAACCAAGGAGTCAATTAAAGTCAACACATCCCCTGCCCGAATTACACAGCAGTTTTCGGCGAAAAGATCTTGAGTTTTCGCCGAAAACTCAAGAAGAGATCAGCAGACCATTACAAGAAGGAGTTTTCAGCGAAAACTCCAAAGTTCTCGCCGCAAACTCTAAGCTATTTCGAACAGAAGAAACAGACGGAGCAAGCCAAGTTTTAAAGGGAGTTTTCGCCGAAAACTCCCCAAATTTTCGATGAAAACTTAGCTGATTTCCAGCCAAGCGCGAGCAGGTATAAAAGGAAAAATTGCCGGCTAAAAATAGATCATCTCATAAGTTACACTTTGGACGAAAATTCCAAGACTTAGACTAGAGAGAGAAAGAGTGAAAAGAGTTCGAGGAGCCAGGAAAGGATCGTGACGCCATCCTTCCATCTCGGAGAAACAGTGCTAGGAGTTGAAGATCCATCAGATTGAAGCTTCAAGGATTCGTCAAATTAGGTTTTACAGTTCTTCTCTGTCTTTCCTACCTGAGATGTATTCTTTGTTCGTCTTTGATTTTCCTGTATTGAATATGAGTAGCTAAACTCGTAGAGCTTAGATTAGATGAACCCTAAGTGACCCAGGGCTTTAAAGCGGTCACGGATCGGCGGTGATTAGATTCGAAATTCATTCAGTTTCTCCTTCATGTTTGTTTTGTTCTTTGTTCTCTGTGTTTCTTGTCTGGTTTGGCCACCTAGATTAGATTCTTGTTAAGTCGAGGATAGTAGCAAATGTTCGCCTCAGTTAAAACACCAAATCAAGCAATTAACCTATTCATTGGAGTGTGCCTTTCGTAGGAACCAGTTAGGGTTAATCCATTGCAAGAGTAGCTCATTAATCACTAGTAATTGCACCAGTTAGTTTAGTCGTCGCAAGAGACGACCGTACCCGGGCGACTAATTAATCTTGGTAGTTAGATCGGATAGAGCGAACGTTCGACAGTCTTAAACCTATGGGTAAGGAGTTATGATGGTGTCTGTGAACTGAATGAACTAGAATTGAAAATCGCTGGTCTGTTGATTGTTGATGCTCTGGTGATCTAAGGGGGATTCGAAATCTAAGTTTGACTGTCTTCTGTCTAAGTCAAACAACCAATCATTCTGCATTTAATTTTCATTTCAGTTTACCTTGCATTTTAGTTAAGAAGTCATGGAACTCACACCACGCACAAATTGTTCTTTCCTGAATAAAAATTGCCAACATATTTGAGTAAGGAAGTAGAAGAGGCCCGAGGAATACGATCTGTCCTGCTCTGTGCTTGACAGTTATTTGATTGCACGCATTACAATGTTCATCAAACGTCCAATTAATCAGTGAAATCATTCCTCTAGTAAGAACCGTTTATGGTTAATCCATTTCAAGAATAGCTCATAGAATCAATTCAGGTGCACCAGTCAATTATCCGTTGCAGAAGAGAACGCACGGGCGGATAATCGATCTTGGTTGCTAGTTCAATAGTAGAGAATATTCGTGGACTTAGACCTAAGGGTAAGGAGCTATGACAGTGTTAAAGAATTGAATGAATTAGGATTGAAAAGTCATCGGTTTGTGATCGTCAATGCCTTTGGTGATCTTAGGGGGATTCAAATCTGAGCTTTTGTCTGTCAATTGAAACCAAGCTCTCTCTTAATTCAATTTCATTTCCCTTGCTTATTAGTTTAGAAATTCGTGGAACTCACACCACACAACCTAATTTAAACTTGAGTGATTGTTAATTTCTTTGAGTAAACGATTAGAAGAGCCCCGTGGAATACAATCTATCCTACTCTGGTAGGTTAGTTATTTGACCACTATTTTTACAGCTATCACTTGACTTTAAAAAATCCCCCATTAAGTTAACTTCCTCTTCTCTTATTTGAACTTCAACCTTCTCTTTGTAGTTATTGTCCTACTTGCTTAGTTATTGCATTTGCTTGTGAACTACTTGCTCAAACCAAAACCCTTTCTAAATGTTTAGAATATCTACCAATTGTGTGAGTATTAGCTTGTGAGAGAGCCTTGAGGAATACGACCTTGAGTGTGTTAGTAATCTTACCTTTTAGGTTGGTTATTTGGACACCAGTTTTCCCCCTTTTTTAGTCAGAAGTGGAGTTGAGCAAAGTTTGGATTGCCAGTTGATGGCAGTGGAGTTGAGCTAGAAGACTAAAGGTTGTAGCTGAGGATTGGAGAGCTTTTATTGTTATCTTTCAGTTGACTTTGGGACTTGGGTTTGAATCATATTGAGTAATGTATTTGGAACTTTAATTGTTTATTGGATTTGGATTTATGATTGTCAATTGGATTTTCTGTTATTTGAATAATGGAAGCCCTTCCGCATGTCTTTGAATTATGTTATTTATTGTAGTTTATGTTGTCTAAATTCTGGTTTTATTTTTTAGTCAAACCGTAGGATCGGTTTCTAGTCCAACCTAGGCCGGATAGGGTTTCTCAGCTGACTGCATTAAAGAATCCTTGTTCGGGTAGGATTCATGTGACATGCGTTTCTTCAACCTTCTGAGGTCAGAGACCGATGTCGTATGTGTCTATGGTGCTGAGACACCCTTCAAAATTCTTGGTGACGCCTGGATAGATACCAAAAATATTAGGGTTTCAAACAGCCCTCGCTTCTGCATCCATGATGCAGATTGGCAATAGTTTGGCTCTCGACATGGTGCAGACCAACATCGGCATCATGGCCAATCATCCTCGGCCATCCTCCCATTCCAGCTTTCTCAATTCCAAGCTTTTACTCCATATCATGTATGCCTCTTCTAGCACTCTAATTTCACCTTGGTAGGTCGTGGTGTGGCCTGGTTAGCCGTGATCACCCTTGGTCACCCAACTAGGGTTTCGGTCAACCATGATCACCCTAATTTCCATCCAGCATCCTCTAAGTAGTTTAACTTGGATCTCTTCGTGTAGCATCATGCTCCAATGCTCCATACAAGCTACCATGCGTGTCTTGAAGTTTTTAACTTTCCTTTTTGTGATTAATTGGTTGGTGGTCAACGATCATGACCACGCTTAGGATGACCTCATCGACAACAAACCGTTATACTCCACAACCTACCATGCTCAACCAATGGTCAAACAAAAAGACTCAAATGGTGCATTAAAGATTAATTTAGGTGTATGATACTGAGCAGACCTAAATTTTTCCAGACTAGTCGCCTAGGCCAATAGATGTCGGAGGCCCAGTTGCCTGGTCCTTAGTGATGTGGGTACCTCGTAAGCATAGGGGGAAGTAGTAGTGAGTTCAAGGAGTAATTAGGTGATTGTAGGAATTCTAGGTAGGTGAACGAAATAACGTACCGTAGAGTTTGGTCCGCTGGGTAAACGAGTGTCCTCCTTCTTCAGAGGGGTCAGAGCTGTATTTATAGCCCCAACCTCCTTTCTTGGTCGCTAAGGATCAATCCTAGACATCCATGTTGGTTGATGACACGTTTTCAACGTGTTTTCTCAAATAACTAATCTACAAAGTAGACTAGATCGAATCTCTCGAGGTTTCCTCTAATTGACTACTCAAAGAAGCTAGCAATTTACTCAAGTTTAACAAGTTGTGTGTGGTGCGAGTTCCACGACTTCTAATCTAATAAAGCATGAAAGTAAAAGACAGAAATATTAAAAAGGTTGACTAACGAGAGGATAGACGAGCTAGACTCGAATGCCCCTAAGATTACCAGAGCATTGGCAATCACAAAACCAGCAATTTTCAATCCTAATTCATTAAGTTCTCAGACACCACCATAACTCTTTACCCTTAGGTTTAAGACTGGCGAAAGTTCGCACTATCCGATCTAACTCCCAAGATTAATTACCACCCGAGCTCTCACTTCTTGCGACGGAACTAACTGGCGCGATTACTAGTGATTTATGAGTTACTCTCGAATCGGATTGACCCTAACTGGTTCCTATGAAAGGCACACTCCAATGAATAGGTTAATTGAGTGAATTGATGTTCTAAAGTAAGGCGAACGTTCGCTCTATCCTTATCTTAACAAGAGACTATAATCTAGGTGATCAAGAAAGACAAGTTTAATGTTTTAAAGCAAGGAAACTGTCTGGCGACTAACCCTAACTTAATACAAACCTAATCTAGATGATCAACCAGAAAAGAAACACAGGAACAACGAATCTAATCTAGGCGTCAACTAGACAAGAAACGCAGTAAACAATGAAGAACAAAACAACCACACAACAGAAACTGTCTGAATCTAATTACCGCCAATCCGTGACCGCTTTAAAGCCCCGGGTAACTTAGGGTTCATCTAATCTAAGCTCTACGAGTTTAGCTACTCATATCCAAAACAAAAGAATCGAAGGCAAACAAAGAATACATCTTTAAACAGGGAGAATATAGAAGAATTGTAAAACCTAATTTTAGATGAATCTGTGAAGCTTCAATCTCCTAGATCTTCAACTCTTAGCACCGAGCTCTCTGAGATGGAAGGATGGCATCACGATCTCTCCAAGAACTCCGAGGACGCTCTCTAAACTCTATCTATCAACCCTAGAGTCGTGGCAACTCTAAAAGTCTAATTGTGTGTGTGAGGGAGATAGCTTATTTCTCTCTTGGTAACTCAGCATTTTCTGCTGCTGTTAGTTCCAGTGGCTTTTCTCTTCAGTTTTGATAGAGTTACCCTTTGGTTTTTGAGTTTTGATTGTATACATAACTTTTGGGTTTTTGATCTTTGATCACCCTACTTTTGGAATGAAGCAACCTATTCATCCAAAAAAAAAGAATTCCCCTTGATGCGCCGGCTGCTACTTCTTTAAATAGGATTAGTTATGTTTCCAACCCTGGCCCGGAAAAACAGAAACTTTTCGGCGAAAACTTGTGAAGTTTTCGCCGAAAACTTTAGTTAAAAACCCGGCTCAATTCTTCTGTATTCTGCTGTGTAGTTTCTACATTAGTTTTCGGCGAAGACTATAGTATAAAGCAGTTGTGGGTTTCTGAAGGTATTTTCGCCAAGAACTTTGTAATATTCTCGGCGAAAATATTATGCTGGGCAGTGGAAACTTGGTTCTTCACTCGGTTTGACTTCTGGTTTTGATTCTGGTTCACTCCTTGAGGTGTTAAACACGTTCGAGGCCACGTCTTTGATGGCAAAAACCTGTGAACTCATAGAGACACTAGAAAACACATCAAATAGACCCAAAAGGGCCAAAGTAACCAAATCGGTAGGAAAAAGAGTAGTTGAGTGAATATACGCTATTCTACTCCTAAACCCGTGTTTCAAGCAAGGAATTATCACTTATATGAGGCTGATAATAATGTCAAATCGAGTGTCATCAAATACCCCACACTTAAGCTTTTGCTTGTCCTCAAGCAAACTGGATTTGGAACACACTCAAGTTCACAAATGACACGAAGATTAAACTGAGATTCAATTCCTAATGATTTGGTTTAGACTGTTCCACGTAGAAACTTAACCTACACATGCAAGAACATCAACCAAACAAATTTCGATCTCACTGTTTTCTGCACACTTCAAGTAGTAGTTTAAACAAAGCTTGTTCCTTGGCAAAAATAATTAATTAAAATTACCCTACTACGATAACACCAATTCTAATAAAAAAAAGTCTTGAGCTCTAACCATGATGCGGATTAGGTGGAGGTAGTGGACGTGACGTGGCTATCGACTCAACTTCATCCGCTTCTAGACCTGTACGTTACATGTTCTAGCTAGGACCGATTTAAACATTGATTTCTTTCAAGATTCAAACTTACTCCATTGATTTACTGCATACTAGTGCTCGATACCGAACACTTCACTTAGGTGTCGGACCTGCCTAGCTCACAGTATTTGTGCCTATGCTAGTGCTCAACCCGAACACTTCACTTAGGTGTCGGGCTTGCCTAGCTTTATTTCAGAACTTAAAGAACTTAAAATTAATTTGAACAACTCAATTTACTTGATTTAACCATTTAGCCACTTGATCCTAGCTAGTTGTAACTTTTTACATAAGATTTCGAATTGGATTTCTGTCTAATCTCAAGCCACAATCACATGTTATCAAATATGGAGTGAAAAACATGGGAGAAGCTAGCATTTATCATCTTAGAACGGTGTTATCGAGGTTTGTGATTAACAATCAAAACAATTTAAATGATTCAAGTTTCAACTACAAAAGTGATTTATGATCTGTTTTGACCTAGACTCATTTGATTTCAGTGCCAACACATTGGTTACAGGTTCTAAGTGGAACAGTCTAGACGTCATTGTGAAAAATTGAAGTCAATTTAACATTAAAAGTCAATAATTGAGCAACTCTATGCTAGAGAAATTTAAAAAATGAACCATAGAATCACAGAAAATCAAGCAAGATAATGCATAATCCTAGAATCCTACCCCACACTTAAACGGTTCTGTGTCCTCACAGGACTAAACTAGAGTAGAGAGATACGGAGAACCTGGAAGGTGATAGTCGGTGTAGTGGATGAGGAAGAGCCCGGAGCAGAGCGAAGCAGCTTCCAAAAATCCTACAAAACAAAAACAATGAAAAGATAAAAAGGAAACCGGGACAAGTGTCCTGGATCCACACATAATAAAAGTCGAAACGAAGAAGGTTTAGGGGAATTTTGGATTTTTTTTGTCTTTAAATGGCACAAATTCACGGCATGGCAATCCTAGAGCAATCTAGAACGTCTAAGTTCAATCAGTTCAGAAATATTCACACCGAAACAGCAGGCACGCAAAACGAGAAGTCAACAGAAATGAAACTCGTCAAAAATTAACAATCAACATGTCAAAAGATTCAAAATTGAAAACCCAACAACTAACCTTGAAGACACGACTAAAGAAAATGGACTAGAAGCGACGAAACTGGCCAAAAACGCGACAATCTTGTTTCGGGGATAACTGGAGCTATAGAGTTCCGATTTGGGTGATCAAGTATGCGTTGGAATCAGACCGAAAAAAGGAAAAAGAAAATTGAAGAACAGACACAAGTTTTTGGCGAAAACTATGAAGGCTTTCACCGAAAACTTCTTTGAAAACCCACTGGAACTTTTGACTAAACTTCTCGCCGAGAACTTTGGAGGTTCTCGGCGAAAACTAATTTGAAAACCAAGTTTTTGAAAAACCTGACAGAAAAAATTAAAAGTAATGAAAATTAAAACAGACACTTTGGCTCCCCGAAATCGACTCGAACGACGAAAAGACTGACTCAACAATTGAAAACGGACTCCAGCCATGGGTTGCCTTTCACGAAGCGCTCTCTTTTAACGTCCTTGAGCCGGACGATACCTGTTAGGAGCTCCAACTCAAAAGCTCCTTGAAGTCAATCGTCTTATTCAATGCCAGCGGTTGAGTGCTAGATAGCACTCCAGAAGGACGAGGATGCAGTTGGTAATGCTCCAGTAGATCGTGGTTTTGTTTGGATGACCAGTTCTTCTCGAATTCTCCTATTGGAGGAGGAAGGTGGTAGTACGGAGTGGCGTGGTCAATGAGCTCCATCTTCTCCACCTGATGATCATCCAGAGGTCTCTCAAGATTGAGTATGTATACTTCCAATTTCGTGACCTTGTCACTTTCCGCATGCTCATCTCTGGCTTGATCTACGGGTTGGCTCTGTGGAAGGGTAGGTGAGGATATCCCCTCAATCTCCGCATGCTACTCTTCGGCTTCAACTTCAGGATGGATGAGTTCCATGCCTTCATCAGCCACCACTGCCAAGGATTCTTCATCAGATGCCTCTAGCTCATAGTAGTCATGGACTAGATCATCATGCTCTTCTTCGACTAGCTCTTGAGCATCTTCTTCCATTATTTGATTTGGTTGCTCGAGCTTGTTGTCCATCGCGAGATGATCTTGTAGTATTGAAGAGATCTTATCCAAGAGGATTAGGTTCTCTACATGCATTGGAGATTATCATCTTCTTCGTCGAACAGCTCTTGAGAATCTTCTTCGTCGAACAGCTCTTGAGCATCTTCTTCGTCGAACAGCTCTTGGGCATCTTCTTCGTCGAACAGCTCTTAATCCCCAGCAACGGTGCCAATTTGATAGCGTGTTTTCTCAAATAACTAATCTACAAAGTAGACTAGATCGAATCTCTTGAGGTTTCTTCTAATTGACTACTCAAAGAAGTTGGCAATTTACTCAAGTTTAACAAGTTGTGCGTGGTGTGAGTTTCACGACTTCTAATCTAATAAAGCAGGAAAGTAGAAGACAGAAAGATTAAAAAGGTTGACTAACGAGAGGATAGACGAGCTAGACTCGAATCCCCCTAAGACTATCAGAGCATTGGCAATCACAAAACCAGCGATTTCAATCCTAATTCATTTAGTTCTCAGACACCTCCATAACTCCTTACCCTTTGGTTTAAGACTGGCGAAAGTTCGCACTATCCGATCTAACTCCCAAGATTAATTACCGTCCGAGCTCTCGCTTCTTGCGACGGAAAACTAACTGGTGCGATTACTAGTGATTTATGAGTTACTCTCGAGGCGGATTAACCCTAACTGGTTCCTACGAAAGGCACACTCCAATGAATAGGTTAATTGATTGAACTGATGTTCTAAAGTAAGGCGAACGTTCGCTCTATCCTTATCTTAACAAGAGACTAATCTAGGTGATCAAGAAAGACAAGTTTAATGTTTTAAAGCAAGGAAGCTGTCTGGCGACTAACCCTAACTTAACACAAACCTAATCTAGACGATCAACCAGAAAAGAAACACATGAACAACGAATCTATTATAGGCGTCAACTAGACAAGAAATGCAGTAAACAATGAAGAACAAAACACCACGCAAGAGAAACTGTCTGAAATTGAATCTAATTACCGCCAATCTGTGACCTCTATAAAGCCCCGGGACACTTAGGGTTCATCTAATCTAAACTCTACGAGTTTAGCTACTCATATCCAAAACAAAAGAATCAAAGGCAAACAAAGAATACATCTTCAAACAGGGAGAACAGAGAAGAACTGTAAAACCTAATGTAACATCCCCGCCCAACCAAACGGTTTGGAACTCGAGTTTGAGTGTTTGAGACATTGGAAACAATGTTCTTGAGGCCCCCTCGAAGTCCGGGACGTTCATAGTTGAGTCGGGTTGAAGATACAAGCGAGTACGTGAGAATTGGCCAAATGTGACAGATTACAACACACGGCCGTGTGTTATAGAAACACACCGTGTTGTATGAAACAACACGCCATGTGTTATAGAAACCCGCCGTGTTTCTTGTGACTGGCATAAATAGCTGATTTTCATGGATTTCCATAACTTTTCCCTCTTTCTCTTTCCCCGAAATTCCTTTTGACGAACTAAAATTCCCCAAGTTTCAATCCTTGATTCCGGGAGTTGTAGAGCTCCGATTGGCGATCCATTTGTTGCTACGCATTCGTGGCGACGAGAGAAAGAGATCACACATCGTGGTTCTGGGTGGTTCGGAGTAGACTGCTGTTATTAAGGAGGAGAAGAGCTACGACTTTGGAGTTGTAGAGCTTGGTCGTTAGGGTTCCGGGAGTCGTTTTAGAGCCTCGTCTTCTTGTCAGGTGAGGGTTTAGCGTACGATAGGTAGTATGGTCGGTGTGAGGAGTTTCCATTTGAACCTAGATGAACATAGGATTGCATGAATTGGAAGGGAGTAAAATGGGATTTCGTTCTGTGATTGATTGGTGTGTATATGTGATTGTTGGTGGTTGTTGTATGCTTGTTGATATGATGAATTGTGTGATGATAGTGGGCTGTTTGTTATGTGCCATGAATGGGGGAAATATTAACCTTGATGCTTAATGGATTGGATGTAGTAACGAGTGTAGGAGGGTTGGGGTATGATGTTGTAACTGTTTTTTTGCCTGGAATTGATAATTGTGGTTGCAGGAGGGTGGTCCTGCCAATGTGGGGTCGCCCTTAAACGGTGAACAGGTGGATGGTCCCGCCAATGTGGGGTCGTCCAATGAAGGACGTACAGGAGGGTAACCCTACGACTCATCACATGGCTTCCCCTGTACTTGCAGGTGGGGTGGCCGGTGAGCTAGCCGTATACCCTTAAACTGTTTGTGCCGTGGGAGGCGTTGAATGACTTGTGATGTGTGGTTATGTGTGATGTGTGGTTATGATGATGTTAGGTGTGTATGTGTGACTGTTGATGTATGTGAATGAGTGCAAGTGGTATAATGTGGGATATGGTTAAGTATGCGATCGATGTTGATGTTGGTAGTGGGAGTTGATGTGAATCTTGATGGTTGTAATCGAATGATGTTGACGAACTTGTGATGAATGTCGATGGATGGTTGTAAGAGAGTTGGTTTGGTTGTGTTAATTGAAATGTTAGAACCGGATTGGAGCCTACACTGCCCCCTAATTGTCACCTCTCCTGGAAGAGTGAGGTGCGGTCACGCCTCCTGGAAGAGTGGTGTGATCTATTGTTGTTGTGTTGAGGTATTGATGTATGTTGGGCCCTGGATCCTTCTTGTAGTAAGGATGTGTCATGGACCGTCTGGGAAGAGTGGGTGCGTCTTGCCGGCTGGGGTGGTGTATGGACAAACTCCAATGGCGCCTAATTTAACTCACATAGATGAATGTATCGTGTTGTGGTTAAGTTGTATAAGTTGAGTTTGTGGTTGCGTTGTACATGTTGTGTATGAGTGTGATGAGTATGTGTGGGTGTAAGTGAAGGTTTCCGTTGCTTGTTTGTGTGTGGAGTTGGGATCGCTCCTAGGCTAGGTTCGGTGCATAGGTAGACCCAGTGGGTTCACTCAGTTTCATTATGAAGCTGATCCCCCCCAGTTTCTCTTTCAGGTGCTCGTGGCTAGTGCTAGGTTGGAGAGACAGTTGACGGTTGAGTTCGAGAAGGTTATCTGTTGGAACCATGAGGTGAAGATCGGTGACTTGCTTGGAGTTGACTTAATTCTGTATTTATTATATTTCAGTTGACCATGATATTTGGGTTGAGAACTTTTGTAAACCTCTTGAGGTTGGATTGGATTTGATTTTCGGTTTATGTTGGTTTTTATGGTGGATTTTATATTGGAGGCCTCCGTTTGATTGTGGTTTTCAATGAGAAGTTTTACTCTTTCTTTTATTGTCTCGCGTTTTTTGTTAAACCTGTGCTTGAGTGGCGTTCGCTCTCGGTTTAACCTTGGGTAACCAGGGCTGATTCGGGACGGGTGTTACACCTAATTTCAGATGAATCTCTGAAGCTTCAGTCTCCTGGATCTTCAACTCCTAGCACTGAGCTCTCTGAGATGGAAGGATGACGTCACGATCTCTCCAAGAACTCCGAGGATGCTCTCTACACTCTATCTATCAACCCTAGAGTCGTGGCGACTCTAAAAGTCTAATTGTGTGTTTGAATGAATTCCCCTTGATGCGCCGGCTGCTGCTTCTTTAAATAGGATTAGTTAGGTTTCCAACCCTGGCCCGGAAAAACATAAACTTATCGGCAAAAACTTGTGAAGTTTTCGCCGAAAACTTTAGTTTAAAACCTGGCTCAATTCTTCTATCTTGTGCTGTGTAGTTTCTACATTAGTTTTCGGCGAAGAATATAGTATAAAGCAGCTGTGGGTTTCTGAAGGAATTTTCACCATGAACTTTGTAATATTATTTTCGGCGAAAACATTGTGCTGGGCAGTGGAAACTTGGTTCTTCACTCGGTTTGACTTCTGGTTTCAATTCTGGTTCACTCATTGAGGTGTTAAACACGTTCGAGGCCACGTCTTTGATGGAAAAAACCTATGAACTCACAGGAACACTAGAAAACACATCAAATAGACCCAAAAAGGCCATAGTAACCAAATCTGTAGGAAAAAAAGTAGTTGAGTGAATATACGCTATTCTACCCCTAAACCCGTGTTTCAAGCAAGGAATTTTCGCTTAAATGAGGCTGATAATCACGTCAAATCAAAATACTCGAGTTGACCCACTAGCTATAAAGGAGCTAGGAACAAGAAGCTTCAATGTCGAAGGCGCCACTTCAAGAGATGGATGCTCTTGACGATAAGCCGAACCTTAAGCAATGCAACTAGCAAATACTCAAAGGGGTTAGAACAAAGTTCTGAAAAGGGGTTTATTATTGATTACAGTATGAAGAACAATGAAGGTCGGCGGCCTTAATTTATAGGGAGGAGTTAGGGAACAAGCTCTCCTAATCCTCCTAAATAACTACTTCCTAATCAATTAATTAAATAAACTAAAGTCTAACTAGGAAATTTAAAAGACTAAATTAATCCTACTTATTTGAAACTAGAAAGGAAACACAAATCAAAATCCTAAAGAGTCTTGGAAGACAAGAATACCCCTAAATAGTAAAAACTGGCAAAAAACCCTAAGCGTGAGCGTGGCTGCGCCCGCATCCGTGTCCGCGCCGGACTAGGAATCCTAGTCAGGCTAGGAGTCGGCGTTCTCGGGAAATCCTTCTCCAAATTGAGTTGGGATTTGGAGAGGGTTGTCCTTGAAGCACAAGGATTCATTTGGCTAAGAGGAATCCTGAAAGGCCTGAGTGCAAATGTGGCTAGGTCCAAAGCCCGCCTGTGGGGCGCCCTGGCCCGGGGCTATTGCCGCTGCTGGGCTCGGCTCTCAGCCCTTGGCATTCCTGGTCAGGCCCTTGGCCATTTGGCTCGGGCTATCCTTCGGGGAGGTCCTCAAGGCCTCATGGGGCTGCTGCGGGGTCCCGGTGCTTGTCAGATCAGGTCGTGGTGCGCCTGGCCATGTTCGTGGCCCGTCCGTGACCACGGTGAGCCTCTTGGTTGGGCCCGGGTAGTGTATGTGTGTCGTGACGCGCGGGTCTCCCCTGATTCCCTCAAGGGCTGCTGGAGGCTGATCCTGGGGCCATAAGGTTCCCAGTGCTTTTGGAAAATCCCAAAAGGCACGGGCCAATTGTTGGCTCGACCAAAGGCGCCCCTCTGATGCTTCCCGACTCGGGCTCAGC
The DNA here is from genome assembly GCA_034768395.1 of Linum lewisii. Taxonomy (NCBI): domain Eukaryota; kingdom Viridiplantae; phylum Streptophyta; class Magnoliopsida; order Malpighiales; family Linaceae; genus Linum; species Linum lewisii. The sequence goes on along the minus strand of CM068304.1, from coordinate 41,253,830 downwards.
GCCAAGGGCAGGCTCAGCTCTCGGCCCCCTTCAAATCTGGCCAAGTCTTTTAGTTTCTGTCTCGGCCAGCTCTTTAGGAAGGCTTCCAGGGGTCTTCAAGCGTTGGTGCAGTCCTGGGGCTCGGGGGATCTGCCAGGGGCCTAGTCCTGGTGCTAGGCCTAGTCTGGGGCCTATGGCGGGGCTTGGCTCCGAGCTCCTATTCTTTCTGGCCAAACCTTCAGCTTTCTTCCTTCGGCGCTCCTCTAAAAATGCTTCAAGGGGATCTGGTGCGCAAATTAACGCGCACTAGTTTTACTCGATGGATTTCTCCAAAGAGATCATTTTTCCCAAGGGTCTTCCTCTTTCTATTACTCAGAAATGTGTGTTAAAGCTGATCGGAGTTTGTGTTATTTTGTTTTTCGAATTGGTTGTGATCTAATTAAACTAAAAATGCAAATTAAACAAGCAAACAAGTAAAGCAGATTGGAGTTTTGAATATAGACTAAAGAGCTTGTCCAGACTCGAATCCGCTCTAGCTCGATTAAGACGGATGATGCAATGCAACTAAGGTTTCACCAGACTCAAAGACTCGAAATTTTCTTTGGCAATCTCTACTCCATGGTCGGGACGCAGAGAAACTATCCTATCAAACCTATGAGTTCCTATGGTCAAGACAACTCACAAATCGCCAAGAATGCACTAAGAACAATGAAATGCCACACAGATATGCAAAGAGATTAATTTCACCGGCCCTATGGTCAAGACACCGGCTAATCTTGATGACCTCCTAAACTCTAGAATAACTCACGTCCATGGTCAGAACCGCGAATCAAAGACAAAGCAAATTCTACGATATGGTCAATCTACGAATTTTAGAGCTTCAAATTAGGGTTTAAGAAAAATCTCAATTAAGTCTGAATAAACCTCAATTAACATTAACGGGTTAAAAACCCGACATCATCCATACAAAATCTCACTAGAACTTCATCTAATCTGAACAAACTAAAAGAGTTTAGCTCGACATCATAACAGAAGAAATCGCATAAACAAAGAAGAAGAAAACTGGAGAAGAAGACATCTTACTCCGAGTCAACCTAATCCTGACGAATCTTAGAAACTCCTGAACTAATCCTCTCTTCTCCTCGCTTAATCGTCACTTCAAAGCTTCAAAATACTCCTTCGAGAGTGTCTGGTTCGTCAAAATCAGAATGAAGTATGAAGAGTTGTTCATCTCTACCTTGAAAACCCTCTTTTTTCCCTCTGAAATCAGTCCTGTCAAAAAGTGCGCCGGCGCACTTTTAAAAACCGACGCAGAAATTCCAGAGTGGTGAAATAAAAGTGCGCCTGGCAGCACCAGAAAAGTGCGCCGGCACACTTTTCACCAATTAAGGCGCACTTTTTCCACTGAAAATTATCTTCAGCTCCTTCGATGATTCCCGCTCCGTTTGAACTCCAAATTGGTCCCCGTTTGAAGCGTCGAGCTCGTAGAAAAGTCCTCCACAATGTGGTAACCTGAAATCTGAACAAAAAAACTCGAAATGACATCAAATGGCCCAAAAGCGGGCCAACAGGGAATAACACAATTTTCATAAAAATCACTTGAAAACATCATAATTTGGTGTCAAACAAGGGGAATGTCGCTCAAATGTGGCGAGATAAACGCGGTAAATCTAATGTCATCAAATCACCCCACACTTGAACTTTTGTTTGTCCTCAAACAAGTAAAAATTGAATCTCGCTCAAATTCACAAGTGACAAGACCAACTAAATCGAAGTTCAATCTCTGACAATTCAACCTAAACTGTTTCATCTAGAAAACACAACCCACACATGAAAGAAAGTCAATCAAACAAATCCAAGTCTCACTTTTCTCTGCACACAGCAAGTAACATACACCAATCATGCACGATGCCGACCTAACCGACCAGACTTCCTTACACAAAAAATTTTTAGTAATAGGGAACTCTCACACTCTGTGTTTCGGGACGTGTTTTAGCTCTCAATCACTTTCTCGACCGAATTATGTCATAGGTTTGCATTTCGACCACAATCTTCACCACTTTGACAACACGAGATACTAGTCAAGAGGACTTTGCAAAGGACTGTACTGATTCTATACTACATGGGGTTATGACGAATGGATGAAGGGATAATATGATGATGAAAGGTGAGGTGCGGTACAGCAATCAACTAACCTCCCTCGAATCAAAATCTATGGATATCTACCGTCTAACCAGACTCGGATGGAATAATGTACGCTCGTCTTGGGATACCCTCAAGCAACTTAGCACTTTATTTTTTTCTGATTTTTTTTACTACTTATTGCTTTCGTTCTTCCTTATGTAGGGAGAAGAACGTTTTAAACTAAAAACTACTAACACTTAAAACTTTACTTGGAATTTTTTGCTTTGCTTTTTTTTTCTTTTTTTAGTGCTGAATTTTTTAGTTGCTAGAGGGATTTACACGTCTAGACATACTAGCTAACACCACCAGTTTCTGGCTATAGGCAAATCAGCACATATCAACTTTCGGTAAGCTAATCTCAGGCTACTACCACAAGGGATCAACAGGGTGAACAAAAACATGGGAATAAGCTGTAAAGTAGTATCGAACCGAAAGAACAGGCCAAGCTCAAAGATTTACACCTAGGGGAGTTAATGTCAGGTTGGCTTCTGGCTTAGGTAGCAATTCTAGGTGCCTCTATGCTCCTAGAACTCATGTTATCGTGTAGTCTCGAATAGATCTCATGCAAATTCTAACTCATTCAAAGTAAAAGAAAGCCACTCAAAAAGAAACAAGTTGCTAGTTACGTGCAACGGATCAAAAGCTCACAATTGGCTGCTAGTCGGGTTCGAGTCATTTTCGTGCAATTCAAAGTGAAGCTACAAGAGTGATTCTAAAATCTGTTCGATTCATTTAATATCAATTCAAGCATGCTGGTTACAGGTTCTAGATAAGACAGTCTAAGCGTCATTGTGAAAGACTGAAAAACAGTTTAGCATATCAAGTCAAGAACAGAGCAAGTTCCAATTAGGGACGGCATATCAAAATTACAGCAAAAAGCAACCCTCAAGAATAAACACCCCACCCCACACTTAAAATAGGACATTGTCCTCAATGGACCACATAAAATAGTGAAGCAGAGTGTATAGGGTTACCGAAAATCGAGCATGAGGGCTTCTGAGGAAGCGTGAGTGCAAAATGCGGGCTGCAGATTCATGGGGACATCGGGAAAGCAAGAGTTATCCTGAGATAGTAGAACACAACAATTACCAAATGATTAGAGAATCCAAGGTACAAAATATCCGACCAACATCAATAAAGTCAACACCGACACAACGCAGGACAACTGACATGAAATCCAAAATAAAGTACAAGTCCGAAAAGAAAAACAAAATAAAGAAAAATCCTGAAGTCGAATCCAGATCTCTAACCCCGTCGTCCGCGGCCTCGCTGAGCTCGCTGTCGAGCTGTAAGAGGTGGCTGGTGATCCAAAAGCTACTGTAGTAACTCCATCTGCTCCTCGTGCTGCTCCTGGTACAAGGTATGACGGGCATCCTGTTGTGCTCTCCACTGAGTCTCCCTAGTGTGCCAGACATGCTGCTCATCCTGATGGAGGACCACCTCCTACTGCCAAGCAAGAGATCCCTGACCAAAATCTGTACGCCATGCCTCCCAGCTCACCAACGTGTTGCTGCCACTGGTGTCCTCCCTCACTGAAAGTGGCCTGCCACTGCTCCATACGCAAGACAGACCTCTGTAAGTCAAAAGGCTGTGAGGGGTCGCCGAAGACAGGGGTCTGAGGTGGCTCTATAGCCGGGGAACGGGCAAAGCTCCATCATCAACCAGACGGGTATGCCTGACTCTCCTGGGCAACACTGGTCGCGGTACTAACCCATGGGAGATCAAACAGCGAGCGTCAAAAATCCTGGGGGAAACAACATCAATAAATACCTCAGGTGCCCATCGGTCGGCCAATCCAGCTGATGCAATTATCCTCAAAACGTACCACCTACCAGGAAGAGAACGTGGAATGGTAGATCTTTCAACTCGTCTCCCAAAGAAGGCGGCGATCACATAACCCGGATGGAGTTTCCTGCTAGAGCTCATTGCCCTGAACAACTGCAGCTCTTCGTTATAAAAGTGGTGAGCTCCTGTACTCCTGTGACAAAACGTACGTCGGAGCACCATATGCAGAAATCTCCACACCGGACACTCAACTGGCTGCTAATGAGCGAGATTCAGATAGGGAGGAAGCTTTGCCTAAAAACTTGGTGCGCAATTTAACGCGCACTAGTTTTACTCGATGGATTTCTCCAAAGATATTATTTTTCCCAAGGGTCTTCCTCTTTCTGTTACTCAGAAATGTGTGTTAAAGCTGATCGGAGTTTGTGTTGTTTGGTTTTTCGAATTGGTTGTGATCTAATTAAACTAAAAATGCAAATTAAACAACAGATTGGATTTTTGAATATAGACTAATGCGCTTGTCCAGACTCGAATCCGCTCTAGCTCGATTAAGACGGATGATGCAATGCAACTAAGGTTTCAACAGACTCAAAGAATCGACATTTCCTTTGGAAATCTCTACTCCATGGTCAGGACGCTGAGAAACTATCCTATCAAACCTATGAGTTCCTATGGTCAAGATAACTCACAAATCGCCAAGAATGCACTAAGAACAATGAAATGCCACATAGATATGCAAAGAGATTAATTTCACCGGCCCTATGGTCAAGACACCGGCTAATCTTAATGACCTCCTAAACTCTAGAATGACTCACGTCCATGGTCAGAACCGCGAATCAAAGACAAAGCAAATTCTACGATATGGTCAATCTGCGAATTCTAAAGCTTCAAATTAGGGTTTAAGAAAAATCTCAATTAAGTCTGAATAACCCTCAATTAACATTAACAGGTTAAAAACCCGACATCATCCATACATAATCTCGCTAGAAATTCATCTAATCTGAACAAACTAAAGGAGTTTAGCTCGACATCATAACAGAAGAAATCGCATAAACAAAGAAGAAGAAAACTGTAGAAGAAGACATCTTACTCCGAGTCAACCTAATCCTGACGAATCTTAGAAACTCCTGAACTAATCCTCACTTCTCCTCGCTTAATCGTCACTTCAAAGCTTCAAAATCCTCCTCCGAGAGTGTCTGGTTTGTCGAAATCAGAATGAAGTCTGAAGAGTTGTTCGTCTCTACCTTGAAAACCCTCTTTTTCCCTCTGAAATCCATCCTGTCAAAAAGTGCGCCCGGTGGCACTTAAAAATTGCGCCGGCGCACTTTTCGAAACCAACGCAGAAATTCCAGAGCGGTGAAATAAAAGTGCGCCTGGCAGCACCAGAAAAGTGCGCCGGCGCACTTTTCACCGATTAAGGCGCACTTTTTCCACTGAAAATGATCTTCAGCTCCTTCGATGATTCTTGCTCCGTTTGAACTCCGAATTGGTCCCCGTTTGAAGCGTCGAGCTTGTAGAAAGGTCCTCCACAATGTGGTAACCTGAAATCTCAACAAAAACAACTTGAAATGACATCAAATGGCCCAAAAGCATGCCAACGGGGTATATCTTGAGGAACCTTTGTAGGGCCCGATTGTGAGCATGCCTAGGCTCCAAGCGTTTCTTGTATGGCCATAAGCTTCTGCCCCAGGTTGGTGACCCTAGTAGGTTGTAGGAATAAATGTTGGCACCGGGGCAGGCAGGTAGGATCACATCAGAAGCCCAGAATCACCGGGCATGGGGCCTATCAATGCTCCATACAAGCTGCCATGTGTGTTCTACAGTTTTTAACTTGCCTTTTTGTGATTAATTGGTTGGTGGTCAACGATCATGACCACGCTTAGGATGACCTAGTCAACAACAAACTGTTGTACTCCACAACCTACCACCCTCTACCGATGGTCAAACAAAAAGACTCAAATGGTGCATTAAAGATTAATTTAGGTGTATGATACTAGGCAGACCTAAATGGTGGAATCAATAGTTGGTTATGGTTGAATAATGGTATAATATAATGGTATAAAACTAATTATCACACTAGCAGTATTCAATATTTTGTATGGCTACTCCCATCCTACTTTGGAGTTCAAAACCCAATGTCCACCTCTAAACAATAGTGGAAGATGAGTTGAAGCTTCAACATTAGGTGATTGGGTTGCTCGAGACCTATCTAGCCATGGAACACAATCGACACAAGAACCAAGTTGGTCGATCAAGAAATTGGAGAGTGTTTGTAGTGGGCGTCTGGGTCAATTTAAGGCTTCATCCTTATAGGCAAACCAACTTAGCTCCCATGCAATGTCCAAACTCTCCCATGTTACTATGGCCTCTTCCAAATCATTAAGAAGGTAGAAGTAGCTGTTCACCAGTTGGACTTGACAAGGTCATCATCCATACACTGAGTGTTTCATGTTTCATTGCTCAAAAAAGTTGTGGGACACAATGCAATAGTCCAACCAACCTTTTCCGAAGTTGATAGTGGAACCACAAACAATTTTAGCCCAACCATTTGTCATGGAAAACAGCCAAGGCGTGATAAGAGTTAGTGGAATAGACTCATCAATCTAAATCAGATGCCAACTAGGAATATTGAAATTTATTCAAAGCTTAGATTCCAATTTTCATGGATTGTTACAACAATGACAATTTATCAATTTCTATGATTTCTAGTAGTTAACTAAGCTTTGTAATTTAGGGAGTATTTCATAATTTGCCAGCATAATATTGTTTGTCGCTTTCTCTACAAGATAAGATTTTAGACCATTATTTGCCACTTTTGACAACACATCAAACTGATAAAACATTAATTCTAATTCCTCTCCCAAACTTTGTATATTCTCATATAATTTTCTCTCTTATTTTCTCACCTAACTCTATTTCCATCACCTAAGAACTTGGTCACGGTGTGACATCGAGGAAGCGGAATTGTGGGAGATGTTGACATTGATATTAGATTGGAGGCAGTGGCGAAGCCAGGATCCTAGTAGACCCTGGGCCCGATAAAAACGCGTTAGAACGTTCACACAGGTTAATCAGCAAGAGTCGGATGAATCAAAGCTTTACGAAGCTTGATTCGAAAACAGTAGTGAGAGATGAACAGAAGGAACAACAAACAAGACACGAGATTTTTAACGTGGTTCGATTCAGCAAGCTGAATCTACATCCACGTCTCGAGGAAACCCTCGAGAGAGTCAATCGATTAACACTATCAATTGAAGCAATTACAACCTGGAGTTCTTACTACAGAATCCGTGACAACAACAAGCCTGCAAATCAAACCAGATTTACAGTGACACCAGGCGCCGATTCCTCAAAGCAGTGAGTGACAAAGAATTTGCTTTCTCCCCCTGAAAGTCTTGCATCTGGCGTCCTCTGATCTCTGGTTTAAGTAGACGATACTTGCGTGACGAGCCTCATGATTTGGGCTTGATTATCTCCTTTGATTTGCTTGAAGATTTCCGTCGATCAAGCCATTTTCCCTGCAATCGCTTTCAACAGATCTGCAGCAAAAATGAATTTTCACTTTCCTTGTTTGGTAATTAGAAGAACAGAAATAAAAGATAAACAAACGGTTTATCAGAGAAGTAACCCAACCAGCAGTCGAACCTATTGCTCAACAATCTCCCCCTAAGCCCTGTCACCAACAGCCGATGATAGCTGCAATTTTAGCGGTATCAAATACTACCAAGCTGTGAAGCTAGGGTAGATCGTATTCCACAGGGTTTCTACTAATTGACTACTCAAAGAAGCTGACAATTTATTCAAGTTAAAACACGTTATACGTGGTGTGAGTTCCACGACTTCTTATCTAATGAACAAAGGAAAATAAAAGACAGAAAAGTAAAAGGTTGACTAATGAGAAGATAGACGAACTTAGATTTCGAATCCCCTTAGATCACCAGAGCATAGGCAATCAACAGATCAGCGGTTTTCAATTCTAATTCAATCAATTTCTATACACCACCATAACTCCTTACCCTTAGGTTTAAGACTGGCGAACGTTCGCTCTATCCGATCTAACTACCAAGATTAACTAGCCGCCCGGGTACGGTCGCCTCTTGCAACGACTTAATTAACTGGTGCAATTACTAACGATTTATGAGTTACTCTTACAGTGGATTAACCCTAACCGGTTCCTACGAAAGGCACACTCCAATTATAAGGTTAACTGGTTGAATTGATGTTTTAAAGAGAGGCGAGCGTTCGCTTCTATCCTCAGCTTAACAAGAATCTAAACTAGGTGATCAAGGAAGACAAGTTTATGCGCCAAAGCAGGGAAGCTGTCTGGCGACTAACCCTAGCTTGCATAAACATAATCTAGGTGACCAACCAGAAGAGAAACATAAACAATCAAGAACAAAACAACCATGCAAAGAGAAACTGATTGAACTTCGAATCTAATTACCGCCAATCCGTGACCGCTTTAAAGCCCTGGGTCACTTAGGGTTCATCTAATCTAAGCTCTACAAGTTCAGTTACTCATATCAGAAACAAGAGAATCAAAGGCAACAATGAAGATCATCATACAGAGGAAGAACAGATAAGAACTGAAAAACCTAATTCTGACGACTCCTGCGAAGCTTCAATCTCCTGGATCTTCAACTTTAAGCTCCGAGTTCTCCGAGGTGAAGGATGGCCTCACGATCTCTCCACGGATCTTCGAACTCTCTAAACTCTATCTATCGACCCTAGAGTCGGCTGACTCTCAAAAGTCTGATTTGTGAAAATATGGATTATGATTCTTCTTTTTCTTTTGGGCCGCCGGTTTAAGTATTTATACTTAAACCCTAAGTCGCCGGATTCCTTCTGTTATTTTCGCCGAAAATAAGGGATTATTTTCGCCGAAAATGTTGGTACAAATGGACGGGTCCTCCGGCTGATTCTCCTGTGATTTTCGCCGAATAAGTTCTCGGTCCGAAAGCTATATGTTTTCGCCGAAAACATCCTTCAGTTGGCCTTAGTTGATTTGTGCTGATATTTTCGCCGAAAATAAAGGGTTATTTTCGGCGAAAACTCCTTTGTAAACCGGGTAGGAATTTGTTTGACTTGGTTGGCTCCTTTGATCGATGCCGGTGCAATCCCTCGAGGTTCCAATGCCTTAGACACGTCCATGGCTACTTTATTTGACGGCAAAAACCTGTGCTAACGTAAAAACACTAGAAAACTATCAAATAGACCCGAAACGGGCCAAGGTAACACAAATGGCACGAGATAGGGCAATTGATTGAATATTCGTTATTCTACCCTAAAAACCATGTCTTAAGCAAGGAAATGTTGCTTAAATGAGGCTGATAATCACGTCAAATCGAGTGTCATCAAATACCCCACACTTAAGCTTTTGCTTGTCCTCAAGCAAACTGAACTAGAACATACTCAAATTCACAAATGACACGAGATTAAACCGAGATTCAATTCTAACAATTTGGTTTAGACTGTTCCACGTAGAAAAAGTGACCTACACATGCAATAACATCAACCAAACAAGTTTTCGATCTCACTAATTTCTGCACACTTCAAGTAGTAGTTTTAACAAAGCACGTTTCTTGGGAAAACAATTAATCATAATTAACCGACTACGATAACACCAATTCTAATCAAAATGACTTTAAGCTCTAGCCATGATGTGGATGCGGAGGTAGGAAAAGTGACGTGGCTATCGACTCGACTTCATCCGTTTCTAGATCTGTACGTTACATGTTCTAGCTAGGACCGATTTAAACAATGATTTATTTCAAGTTCAATTTCTTCCTTCAATTGATTTACTGCATACTAGTGCTCGATACCAAACACTTCACTTAGGTGTTGGACCTGCCTAGCTCACAGTGTTTGTGCTTATGCTAGTGCTCAACCCGAACACTTCACTTAGGTGTCGGGCTTGCCTAGCTTTATTTTCAACACTTTAAAGAACTTAACATTGATTAGCACAACTTGATTACTTGATTTAACAATTTAGCCATTTGATCCTAGCTAGTTATAACTTTTTTACACAAGATTTTGAATTGGATTTCAGCCTAATCTCAAGCCACAATCACAGGTGAACAAATATGGAGTGAAAAACATGGGAGAAACTAGCGTTTATCATATAAGAATGGTGTTATCGAGCTTTGTTATTAACACGCAAAATAGTTTAATTGATTCAAATTTCAACTACAAGAGTGATTCGTGATCTGTTCTAACCTAGACTCATTTAATATCAGTTCCGACACGTTGGTTACAGGTTCTAAGTGGAACAGTCTAGACGTCATTGTTCAAAATTGAATTCAATTTAACATCAAAAGTCAAGAATTGAGCAATTCTATGCAAGAGAAATTTTAAAATTGAACCACGGAATCACAAAAAATCAAACAAGATCATGCATAATCCTAGAATCCTACCCCACACTTAAACGGTTCTGTGTCCTCACAGGACTAAACTAGAGTAGAGAGATACGAAGAACCTGTGACGAGATGGTCGGTGTAGGGGATGAACACGGAGCGTCCGGAGCAGAGCGGAGTAGCTACTCAAGATCCTACAAAACAAAAACAACAAAAAGATCAAAAGGATACCGGGACAAGTGCCCCGGATCCACACAGAATAAAAGTCGAACAAAGAAGGTTAAGGGGAATTTTGAAAATATTTTGACTCTTTTTTTTTTTTAAAGAAAAGTTTCGAAAATGAAAGAAGGAAGAGAGAGAGGGTGAATCCGGATTTTAAAGTGAATATTTTGGGTGATTTTCAAAATTATTTTCGGCGAAATTAAAAGGATGGTTTCGCCAAAAATTTCAGTTCAAATGCACTGCCGGATTTTCAAATGTAGTTTCGCCGAAAATATCAGTTCAAATGGCTGTTGGTTTTCAAAAATCTTTTCGCCGAAAACAGAAAACTTTTCGAACCGAAAACAATGAACAGGGAGACCGGGTTCGAAAATCGGAAATTGGTTTCGCCGAAAATAAGGGTGGTTTCGCCGAAAATTTTGAACTGTTCGGGTTTAAAATATTTTTCGCAAATCCGGCCAACTTCAGAAAATCACAGTTAAATCCACAAAAATCGGAACGACCTCAATCAACTTGCAACTGACTCTATGACACACAGACTCTACACGAAAAATAATAAAACAAACAAACTGACATTTTTGCTCCCCCGAACCGACTCGAACGACAAAAAAGACTGACTCAATTTTTTCAAAAACGGACTCCAGCCGTGGGTTGCCTCCCACGAAGCGCTCTCTTTTAACGTCCTTGAGCCGGACGATACCTGTTAGGGACCCCAACTTAGGAGTTCCTTGAAGTCAATCGTCTTCTTCAAGGACAGCGGTTGAGTGCCATGTAGCACTCCAGAAGGGTGATGCAGCCGGTAGTTCTCCAATAGATCGCGATCTTGTTTGAATGACCAGTTCTTCTTGAATTCTCCTACTCGAGGAGGAAAGAGGTAGTACGGCGTGGCATGGTCAATGAGCTCCATCTTCTCCACCTGATGCTCATCAAGAGGTCTCTCGGGATCGAGTGTGTATACTTCCAAATCCTTGACGTCTTCGATTCCCAAGTGCTCGTCTCTGGCTTGATCCATAGGTTGGCTTGGCGGAAGCTCAATTGAGGATATCTCCTCGATTTCTTCGTGCTCCTCTTCAGCTTCAACTTCAAGATGGATTGGCTCTATGTCTTCATCAACCGCCACCGCCAAGGATTCTTCATCAGATGCTTCTAGCTCGCAATAGTCATAGGTGAGATTGTCATGTTCATCTTCGTACGGCTCTTGAGCATCCTCTTCCATTAGTGGATTTGGTTGCTCGAGCTCGGCCTCCACCATGTTACGAGCTTGTAGCTTCGAAAAGAGATCATCCAAGGCGGATTCTACTCTTGCCGTCTGTTGTCGATTTTGATGAACATGTGAGTCTATCTCTTTGTGAGCTCGTAGCTTTGTAGAGATATTCTCCAAGAAGGATTCTATTCTCGTCGTCTGTTGTCGATGCTGATAAACTACTAATGCTAAGAAAAAGCTATAGCAGATCGTATTCCAAGGGCTTTCTATGATTGGTTACTTCAGAACTAGCAAAATACTCGAAGGCAAACACGTTGTGCGTGGTGTGAGTTCCACGACTTCTACTTCTAAGAAATGCAGAAAAAATAAAAAAGATTAAACTAAAGCAGATTGGGAATTAGGGTTTGAAAACAAGAATGACAGACGAACTTAGACTTTGAATCCCCCTTCGTTCCCAGAGCATTCGCAATCAACAGATCAGCGGATTTCGATTCTCATTCAATCAATTACTAAAACACCACCATAACTCATTACCCTTAGGTTTAAGACCGGCGAACGTTCGCTCTATCCGTTCTAACTACCAAGATTAACTAGCCGCCCGGGTACGGTCGCCTCTCGCAACGACTTAATTAATTGGTGTAATTACTAGTGATTAATGAGTTACTCTTGCAGTGAATTAACCCTAACCGGTTCCTACGAAAGGCACGCTCCAATTATAAGGTTAATTGTTCAATTTGATGTTCTAAAGTAAGGCGAGCGTTCGCTTCTATCCTTAGCTTAACAAGAATCTAATCTAGGTGATCAATCCAGACAAGAAACATGAACAATGAAGAACAAATCAAACATGAATGAGAAACTGATTGAACTTCAAATCTAATCACCGCCGATCCGTGACCGCTTTAAAGCCCTGGGTCACTTAGGGTTCATCTAGTCTAAGCTCTAACGAGTTTAGCTACTCATGATTATTACAAAAGAAACAAAGACAAAGAAAGAGTTCATCATTCAGAGGAAGAACAGAAAAGAATCTGAAAAACCTAATTTAGACGACTCTGGCAGACTTCGATCTTCGGTAAGTTACACTCCTAGCTCCGGTTCTCCGAGATGGAAGGGATGGCGTCACGATCTCTATCCGGCTCTTCGAACTCCAACTCTTCGCTCCAGAACTTGAGAGGATTCTGATTCGAAAAGTTGTGTTTTGCGAATTATGATTGTATTTTTGTTTGGGCCGCCGGGTTAAGTATTTATACCTAACCCTAATCAGCCGGATTCCTCTTATTATTTTCGCCGAAATTCTTAAGGAATTTTCGGCGAAAATTCCTTTGTGAATGAAAGCTCCGCCGGCTGATCTCTCTACCTTGTATTTTCGGACCGAGCACTTAATTGGTTTCGCCGAAAATCTCCTTCACTTGGCGCCAGTTGATTTGCACTATTATTTTCGCCGAAGATGTAAGCTTATTTTCGCCGAAGATGTAAGTGTGAATGGGCAGATTTTCGGTTTGACTTGATCGACTCCTTGGATCGATTCCAGTTTGATTCCTCGAGGTTCCAACGCCTTAGACACGTCCATGGCTACTCTATTTGACGGCAAAAACCTGTGCTAACATAAAAACACTAGAAAACCATCAAATAGACCCGAAACGGGCCAAGGTAACACAAATGGCACGAGATAGGGCAATCGATTGAATATTCGTTATTCTACCCTAAAAACCATGTCTTAAGCAAAGAAATGTCGCTTAAATGAGGCTGATAATCACGTCAAATCGAGTGTCATCAGCCGACAAGGCAAAGAAAAAAGAGAATTTTATTGAATTCAAAAGTACTAAGCACCAGAGCAATTCAGCAACAAAAAACAGACAAACTTGAAGTTTGGAGAACAACAAACTCAGAAAGTGAAGCAGTAAAAAGAACACGAAACACAAACTCAGAGAGTAAATTCAGAACACGAAACAAATTTCTTTTAGAAGTCAATTTCAGGATCACTTTCATAATCTGAGCAGTCGTCTCGTTCACTCTCCTTGGTAGCAAGCTTGATGATCAGTTCCTTGATTTCTTTGGCCTTCTTTGACTTTCCAAGATTCACATTGGCAATGGTCAGTAAATCCCAGTCTCCGCGCCTCTTAAGAAAGGCAACAAACTCTTGGATCGTGTGATGGAGAGTGTTCTTGAGAGCGAATTCTTCAGCAATATTCCAGTCACCACCGGCTTTGATGGTGACTACAAGCAAAGAGAGTTTGGCATAGATCTCTCTGTCGGTACAACAATAAGAGATTCCTTGTGCTCCCCCTTTGGTGATATCGGGCTTCGGTCGTTGAGGAGCATTGGGAATGTTAAGTTTGCGGAGAACACTTTGAGCACGGAGGGGATAGATAGTCGAGTCCCATACCTTGAATTGCAGATCAACCCCTACTTTGAGTAGAAGAGTGGTAATGAAGCTAGCGAAGGGAAGTTTACCGGGATAAGAGGATAGAGATGCATCGTGAAGGGTTTGAAGCATGAGATGAGGAAGACTGAGCGGGAGTTGAGTGATTGTGGCATGGTAGAGGATCCAGATGTCAGTGGATGAAAGGGTGGTAAGATCAAAAGATCGTGGTAGGAAATGACGAGTAATGAGAAAGTGAATTGTCTTGAGGTGAGGAGAGAGGCGTCCGATGTGAAGAGGAGGAAGTGTGGACTCCTGTGCATAGTTGAGAGCACGAAGGGCCGCGGGAACATCAAACTGAGCAGCAGCCAGTTGGTCATTATTGTGGACAGTAAGGCCAACTAGAGGAGCTCCTAGCACAAAGGAAATGAGAGCAGGAGTGACATTGATTAGGGTGTCATAAACAAGGGTTTGTAGTTGAAGGGGATGAGAGCAGGTTACTCGGAGGTTGTTATAGAACAGACGGACGGGTTCAGGACAGTGGGGGTTGGGAGAGGTAGGGACGAAGGATGACCAACCAATATCGAAAAGAGAGTCGAAGATTGGAATACCATACTTGATGAATCCTTCAGGGAAGAACTTGAAGGTAGGAAACAGAGGACGAGTGCGGAATTCTCTGATGTACCTCTCCTTATCAGCTTCAGATCTATGATGAGACCCAAGGTTTTGAGCGGCCAGTATGAGGGAAGACATCATGATGGGAGTGTAAGCAAAGAGAGAAGGGAATACTTTGAGGAATATGAAACAGTAAAGAGAGAATCGTTCTTTAAGGAGGAGGGTTTGGTCAAAGAAAGGAAGGTGAATCACTCTAATTTGTGTAAAAAACACATTTCGAAAATCAAGGATCAAGATCAACGGGATTAAACATTGGGAAAGGAAGGCTAAGAATAAGAAGAGAAAGGGAAAAGAACGAGAATCATCGAAAATTTGAAAAGGAAGGAAGAATCAAACTGTCTTAATTACGTGGTAAATTAGATTCCTGAATAAGACCGAGATCTTGACGATTTTTAAGGAATGAATCGGCAGAAAGAGGCTTGGTGAAGATATCATCCAACTGTTGGGTAGTCGGAATGAATTGAATATCTATCGTGCCATTCTGGACAAGTTCCCGTATGAAATGATATTTGATATCAATATGCTTGGTACGGGAATGATAGACTGGATTTCGAGTCATGTTGATAGCACTTGTGTTATCACACAGAAGATGTGTGATATGAAGTAAGTGTTTGTAATCCGTCAACTGAGACCTTATCCATAGAATTTGGGTGCAGCTACTTCCGGCAGCTCCATATTCCGCTTCAGCGGTGGAAAGAGCAACAGTCGCCTGTTTTTTGCTTGACCAAGAGACAAGGGATGGGCCAAGGAATTGACAGGTCCCTGTAGTGCTTTTTCTGTCAATGCAACATCCTGCATAATCAGAGTCACTATATCCGAGTAGTTCAAAAGAATCAGACTTGGGATACCATAACCCGAGGGTTGGTGTTCCTTTGAGATATCTCAGTATCCGTTTGACAGCAGCCATGTGAGATTCACGAGGGTTAGATTGGAACCTAGCACATAAACCAACGCTGAAGCAAATATCCGGTCTGCTGGCTGTAAGATAGAGAAGAGACCCTATTAGAGCTCTATAGGTAGTTTGATTGGAAGGATTTCCAGTTTCATCTTTCGTAAGTTTAAGAGTTGTTGCCATTGGAGTAAGGGCACTCTTTACATTACCGAAAGCGAACCGGTCTAGAAGGGAAAGAGTGTATTTTGTTTGGTGGATGAAGATTCATGTTGGTGTTTGACAGACTTGGAGGCCAAGAAAGAATCGTAGTTCACCCATCATACTCATCTCGAAGCATTTAGTCATGGAATGACAGAACTCATCACAAAGAGAAATGTTTGTTGATCCAAAGACAATGTCATCAACATAGATTTGAACCAGAAGAATATCATCTTTGGAAAGTTTGATGAACAAGGTGTTGTCCACTTTTCCTCTAGTGAAGCCTTGGTCAATGAGGAATGAGGAAAGACGGTCATACCAAGCCCGAGGGGCTTGGCGGAGCCCATAAAGAGCTTTATGTAGTTTGTAGACGTGAGAGGGTCGAGAAGTGTCTTCAAACCCAGGAGGTTGTTTGACGAAGACCTCTTCTTTGATGAACCCGTTAAGCAAGGCGCTTTTAACGTCCATTTGAAACAAGGTGAATTGCCTATAGCTAGCGAAAGCACAGAGAATGCGGATGGCTTCAAGTCGGGCTACTGGAGCGAAGGTTTCGTCGAAATTGATTCCTTCCACCTGTCGATATCCTTGAGCAACAAGGCGGGCTTTATTTCGAACAACTTCCCCTTTCTCATTAAGTTTGTTTCGAAAAACCCATTTAGTGCCAATGGCGTCCTTGTTAGGAGGTAAGGGGACCAATTCCCATACACGAGAGCGCTCAAATTGATGAAGCTCATCGTGCATGGCAGCAATCCAAGCATCATCCTGTAAAGCAGCATGAATAGATTTAGGTTCAATAAGAGAGAGAAGAGCTGTTTCTTCAGAAGCAGCGAAGCTGAGGTGTTTTTGAGACCTGGTAACAAGTCGAGAAGAAGGATCCCCAATAAGTAGGGAAGGAGGGTGACGTTTCTGGATATGAGGTGGTGGTTGAGGCACATCTGAAGTAGAGGAGGGTTGAGGAGAAGGAAGTTCAGGAGAAGGAGAGGTGGATGGAGGAGAGTTGGAAGAAGAAGAAGGTTCAGCTGAGGAGGGAAGAGGTACAAGAGGAGTCACAGACGAGGAAATAGAGTCAGAGGAGGTTGAAGGAGGGGTTTCTGATTCAAGATGATTATCGGTGTCATCTTCTGAATCTCTCAGATAAGAACTAGATTTATCATCAAAGATGACATGGATAGACTCCTCTACTTTGCGGGATTCAAGATTGAAGATCCTATAGGCCTTACTATGGTCGGAATAGCCAAGGAAAATTCCTTCCGTTGACCTAGGATCAAACTTTCCAAGTCTGTCCTTTGTATTTAGAAGAAAACACCGACAACCGAACGGATGGAAGTAGCTAAGATTAGGAGTTTTGTTCTTAAGTAACTCGTAAGGAGTTCGATTAAGGATTTTCCTAATAAGAGTTCGATTGAGAATGTAACATGCAGTGGCAACAGCTTCTGCCCAAAAGTGTTTAGGAGTATGATGATCAATCATCATAGTTCTAGCAAGATCAAGTAACGCTCTGTTCTTCCGTTCAGCAACCCCATTTTGTTGAGGAGTACGAGGAGCAGAGAAGGTATGAGAGATTCCTTGAAGATTGAGAAAAGATTCGAAGCTAGAATAAGTGAATTCTCCACCGTGGTCACTGCGGATGCAGGTGATGGTGTGAGAATAAAGGTTTGCAGTTTTGAGGACAAAGTCTTTAAAGCTAGAGAAGCAATCAGCTTTAGAAGCAAGGAAGAAAACCCAAGTAAACCGTTTTCCCCCAAGACTCCGAATATTTGTTGGACCAAAGAGATCCATATGCAAGAGTTGAAGAGGACGAGAAGTAGAGACATTGTTTAAGGGTTTAAAGCTACTCTTGGATTGTTTTCCCCTAACACAGACATCACATAAAGAAATAACTTTGTATTTAAGACTGGGAAGACCACGAACAAGATTTTTAGAAGAAAGTTCAGCAATTCGAGACTGACTGATATGACCAAGCTTTCTATGCCAAATAGATTCAAGAGAAGATGAAATTGCAGAAAAGCAGTGTTCATGAAAGGCACTTTGATTTTTCATATTGATGCAGTAAATATTTTCTTTTCGAGAACCAACACAAAGAATTTTCTTGTCAGAGATCCTTTGAACACAACACAGAGTAGGTTCAAAGATAACTTCATTCTTTGTGCCACATAGTTGGCTAATGGACAAAAGATTATGTTTAAGGTGTTCTACTAGAAGCACATTATGAAAAATAGGGTCAGAAACATTACCAACTGTTCCTTTACCGATGATCTGTCTCCTGTTATTATCTCCAAAAACCACCTTTCCACCTTTTTGTTCGATAAGTTTGCTAAACTGTCTTCTGTCTCCCGTCATGTGGTTGGAGCAACCACTATCCAAGAACCATTCATGATTAATGGGATGTACCTGCAGGAGAACATTTATTAGTTGTTTTGGGTACCCAGACTTTCTTGGGTACCCTGTTTTGGAATGAAAAGATGCAAGCCCTGCTTGAGTGACCTGTTTGGAAGCAGTAGGTACAACTTGGAGGCCTTCTGAAACTAGGTCTAGAGTCACGAAAAAATGAAACTTTAGGTTGATAAAACCTTCTAGTTTCTCTATTGATTTTTTGTGTTGTATTCCAATAATAATTTTGTCAAAGCAAGATTGAATTCTGTCTATTCAGAGAAAGAATTTCTTTTTGAAGTATAGGGATAGAGTTAACACAGTTGACACATTCAATTTCAGTATGTTTTTCAAGTCTATGCTCAAGTTTTAGATTCTTATCCTTAAGTTTTTGGACACAGGTAACAAGTGAGAGATAGGCTGTAACTGCTTCTTCCTTAATGAAACAAGATGAAGGATCAGTCGTTACCTCTGTGGAAGTTTCACCATCCTCACAGCTTTCAGTTCGAGCCATATATGCTTGATCTTCTTCTTCTGAGTCGGAATCACTCCAAGTAACCATCATTGCCTTTTCTCTAGAATGTCCTCTGTTCGGGCAGTCTGAGCGCATATGACCTGGTCTACCACACTTAAAACAAGTAATGTGATCTTTTTCATCAGCAGTTTTATCATCCTCCCTTTTTGACCTACCTTGTGTTTTAAATCTGGAGGAAGAGGAAGAACTCCCTCCAAATTTGTTTTGAGCAAGGTCTCTTTTATTCTTGAGAAACTGTCTAAATTTCTTTGTCATAAGAGCAAGTTCATCATCAATATCAGTCTCATCATCACTAATAGAATTTTTTTCAGAAGCTTTAAAAGCAAGATTCTTAGAAGATTTACTTTCTTCCTCACGTTCTGAATTTTTAAGAACAAACTCATGACTTTTAAGAGACCCCATTAGATCTTCAAGAGAAAGAATTGACAAGTTTTTAGCCTCTTCTATAGTAGTAACCTTAGGCATCCATTCTCTTGGTAAAGAACGCAGAATTTTTCTTACAAGATCAGATTTATCCATTTTCTTTCCCAAGTGATCAAGCTTCCTAACGATGAGATTAAACCTTTTGTACATCTCAGAAATGGTTTCAGTAGAAGACATCTTAAACAGTTCATATTCATGCATTAAACCATTTATTTTAGTTTCCTTAACCTGAGATGTTCCTTCATGAGTAGTTTCAAGGCATTTCCAGATTTCTGAAGCAGTTTCAAAGCTACTAATTTTATTGTACTCTTCATTATGGAGAGCACAGTAGAAAACGTTCATAGCTTTAGCATTTAATTGCACTTTCTTCTTCTTATTTTCATCCCAACTATCATAGTCACCACTAAGATCTACACCACCTTTGTCAACAATATTCCAGATAGCAAGATCCATACCTTGAAAGAAAACACGCATCCTATTTTTCCAGAATTTAAAATTCATACCGTCGAACCATGGAGGTCTGGAATGCGAAAGTCCTTCAAGTCCTGGAGATTGTCCATTAAGATTTGCCATGATCGAAACACCTTTGGCAGCTGTGAGCTTCAATCAAAGGTAGGCTCTGATACCAATTAAAAACGCGTTAGAACGTTCACACAGGTTAATCAGGAAGAGTCGGGTGAATCAAAGCTTTACGAAGCTTGATTCGAAAACAGTAGTGAGAGATGAACAGAAGGAACAGCAAACAAGACACGAGATTTTTAACGTGGTTCGATTCAGCAAGCTGAATCTACATCCACGTCTCGAGGAAACCCTCGAGAGAGTCAATCGATTAACACTATCAATTGAAGCAATTACAACCCGGAGTTCTTACTACATAATCCGTGACAACAACAAGCCTGCAAATCAAACCAGATTTACAGTGACACCAGGCGCCGATTCCTCACAGCAGTGAGTGACAAAGAACTTGCTTTCTCCCCCTGAAAGTCTTGCATCTGGCGTCCTCTGATCTCTGGTTTAAGTAGACGATACTTGCGTGACGAGCCTCATGATTTGGGCATGATTATATCCTTTGATTTGCTTGAAGATTTCTGTCGATCAAGCCATTTTCCCTGCAATCGCTTTCAACAGATCTGCAGCAAAAATGACTTTTCTCTTTCCTTGTTTGGTAATTAGAAGAACATAAATAAAAGATAAGCAAACGGTTTATAAGAGAAGTAACCCAACCAGCGGTCGAACCTATTGCTCAACACCCGATACATAGATACATCGGTCGAATATATTTTTGTATGGAAAAATACATGTATTTTAGCTATTCGGGTCCAGGGGACCCTGGGCCAAGGCCAGGGGTAGACTCCCCCTGGCTTCGCCAATGATTGAAGGTGGTTTATAGGGAGAAGGAAGGGACATAGGAATGACAATGATTGGGAGGTGAGGTTTTGTCAAAGACAACGTGGGAGGTATATTAGACGAAGGGAAGGAAGGGACATAGGAATGACAATGACTGGAAGGTGAGGTTTTGTCAAAGACAACGTGAGAGGTATATTCAGGGTTATCAATGTCGGACCGGACTGGCCGGTCAGACCGGTCGGACCATGAGCCGGTCACCAAGCCGAAACCAACAGGCGGTTTTTGGGTGAGTAGTCAAACCAGACGTTGACCCGGTTGGACCACAAAAATCGGCCGGTTAGTTCATAAAATTATGCCGCGATCAGACCACTTCCTTTTACAAACCTTGAATCTAAAAAAAAATTAACAAAATTGGAAGTTGCAGTCCATGGTGAAGAACACGGAAGAGTCAAAACCCAAAATTTAGGGTTCACCAACAGAGTCAAACCGGTTACCCGTAACCAATTTTAGGCCAAAACATGAACCGCAACCGTACCCTAACTAGAGAACCGGGTAATCGTAACCGGTATTTATCCGGTTACGGTTAGAACGGGTAACCGTAATCGTAACCACTTTTGCTATGTCATGCATAGTTATTGTAGCAAATTGTTATTTGAATCCATGCGGCTATCCCAAAATCTGCAACTAGCCCAGATTTAATAGTACAACTCCAAAATTGTAGTCCAGATTTATTGTAGCCAAATGTTATTTGCAATTAGTAGCAAAATTAGCACAACGTGAAACTTAGCAGCAATATCAGCAACAATGTTCAAACTATTTATTTAGAGTATTACATTTTTAGGAGTTTTGTGCTTTTTCATTAAAAAATAACGATACAATAATGTTCTCAACCATCCAAGTGGTAAAACGTAACCATAATAACTTTCACATAAAATCATAAATTCTAGAATTTAAGTATACCGGTTAAAACCGGTTTGTGTCGATTAACCGAATAATTAACCGCAATAACCGTTTACCCGATTCTAGCCAAAAGCATACACCGGAACCAATACAGCTACCGGTTTTCAGCTAACCGGTAATCGTATTTGACCAGTTCGGGTTCGGTGAACCCGGATTAACCAAAAACCGATTGCCACCCCTAGACGAAGGGGTAGACATAGTTTTTTTTCCTTCTTTTTATTTTTTCCTTTATGTTTTAATGACATATAAGACATATTTTTATTTAACTACTTTTTACCATGTAATAAATGACTTCGTTTTTTTTTTTTCAGGACATCTCCCGAAGAGATATCGTAGACCGTGAGCCAATCTAGGTTAGGGTGGTATTCGGTCGGGTCGGCCCGGTTATCTGGCGGACCAATAACCACCCTAATATTTGGCCGTTTTTTTAACCGCCGACCCGGACCCGTCGGTTTTGTTTTCCTTACCGTGACCGTGACCGACCGGCGGGCGGGCACCAACGGTTATACCCGGCCTAGCGTGAAGCCCAACATTTGCCGCCCAAATTCGAATTCAAATGCAGCCCAACTGCTTTCAAACCCAATTGGGCTGCATAATTATGGGTTTTAGTAGCCCAAATAATTTGTTATTTCAATTGTAGCACTTAATTTGGGATATGTTAATTTCATAATTTAGTTCGTACTTCGTACTAACTTATTAAGTGACACAATTAAGAAAAATTAATTCTGAAATACTAAACAACCAAATAATTAATTCCGAAGACAAAAAATCTGAAATCCCAAAATAATAACGCAAATACTTCTGTTTAATAATAACTAATTAACATCCGAAATTGCGAATACTAAGAGTTCGAAGAAAATAAATTTAAAACATAACGATGTGATGATCCCAACTCTCGTCAAGTCATCCATATAGTATAGGGGTGGCATTCGGCCGGGTCGGCCCGGTTATCTGGCGGACCAATAATCGCCCTAATATTTGGCCGGTTTTTTTTAACCGCCCGACTCCGACCCGTTATTTGGTCAGTCCGATTATAAAACCGCGTTGACCGGGTCGATTACGGGTAGGTTTTCGAGTTTCAGGTTGGGACTGCCACCCCTAAACCTAGGAGATAAAAATAAATAAATAAATAAAAAGAAGGAAAAACAAAGGGAAGGGGAGGAGGAGGGTGGAGGGGTGGATATTTATCCACCAATAAATTACCTAACCTACAGTTCTTAAGTCGATCAAGCCTAGGGGTGGCATTCCCAACCTGAAACCCGAAAACCTACCCGTAATCGACCCGGTCAACGCGGTTTTATAACCGGACTGACCAAATAACGGGTCATGGTCGGGCGGTTAAAAAAAAGGTCCGCCAGATAACCGGGCCGACCCGGCCGAATGCCACCCCTATATGGATGACTTGACGAGAGTTGGGATCATCACATCGTTATGTTTTAAATTTATTTTCTTCGAACTCTTAGTATTCGCAATTTCGGATGTTAATTAGTTATTATTAAACAGAAGTATTTGTGTTATTATTTTTGGGATTTCAGATTTTTAGTTTTCGGAATTAATTACTTGGTTAGTTGTTTAGTATTTCAGAATTAATTTTTATTAATTGTGTCACTTAATAAGTTAGTACGAAGTACGAACTAAATTATGAAATTAACATATCCCAAATTAAGTGCTACAATTGAAATAACAAATTATTTGGGCTACTAAAACCCATAATTATGCAGCCCAATTGGGTTTAGAAGCAGTTGGGCTGCATTTGGATTCGAATTTGGGCGGCAAATGTTGGGCTTCACGCTAGGCCGGGTATAATCGTTGGTGCCCGCCCGCCCGTCGGCCACGGTCACGGTAAGGAAAACAGAACCGACGGATCCGGGTCGGGCGGTTAAAAAAAACCGGCCAAATATTAGGGCGGTTATTGGTCCGCCAGATAACCGGGCCGACCCGGCCGAATGCCATCCCTAATCAAGCCTGAAGAATTTGGTAAAAAGGCCAAAACCTCTTTTGCAAGATCAAGAGCAATGCTATTTTGAGCCCTTGGAATAGTCTAATATTCAAAGTCTCTTTCCTTATTTATTTAAACTAAGTGATACACTATCACACTTACTATTTCCAGTCCGCGTAAATGAATATTTCAGCTGCCTTATTAAGTATTAACCCACAGTCAGAAAAAAATTTGATTCTTAATTATGAAAAGATGGCCATCCGTTACCAATCAATTACCGGGGAATCAGAAAATTAAACAGCCAAACAGCTTGTAATTCCTTAAATTAAATATACCCATCGATAATGGTTCCTATACGTTGCTAAAAATATACCCTTGGGTTTTAAACAGGTTATTAAAGGTTGAAAATTTCGAATGAAATGATTTTTATTATTAGAACAATCACTAATTTTGTTAAGTCAATAATTAATCACCAAACCATACCCTCCACCGCAGCTTGCAAATACCTTAATTAACTTTGACAGGTGATATTCCTTCCGATTCGGATTAGGAGTGGTGACAAAATTATGGATTATGTCTATAAGACATAATCCATAAGAGCCATTAGA
Source organism: Linum lewisii (assembly GCA_034768395.1). Taxonomy (NCBI): domain Eukaryota; kingdom Viridiplantae; phylum Streptophyta; class Magnoliopsida; order Malpighiales; family Linaceae; genus Linum; species Linum lewisii. The sequence goes on along the minus strand of CM068304.1, from coordinate 41,229,803 downwards.
TCTCTATAGAATTGATCTAATGGTGGAGGGATAATAGTAATAAAATAATGGGATTCCCCAATTTAATGTGGCATATTAAATATTTTAATTACCACAAATTTCATTATATTATTTACCTTTTACATTTAACTTCCTCTTTTAACCGTGACCACACAAAAACCCGCTCCCCCCCATTCTCCGGCCGCCCATTCTCTCCCTCTTCTCTGCAGTCAAAAACCGTCGCCCTTAGTCGTCGAGTGCAACCGCCGTCGGTGGGAGAGCAGAGTCAGTATTCTCGCTCAGGTAAGCACTACCGCGCGACATCCCTCTGCCGATTCATCCCACCTCACTCCGATTTCTGATTTGGTGCAATTATTTGGTGCAGCCGCTTTGGTTTCGTGGAACCATAAAGAGCCGACAAGACCCATAACCAGGTATTGATTTCTAACTCTGCATGTGCAATCAGACGTAGTTGTGGTTTCGATTGTGTTCGGAATTAGGTTTAGTGACAGCATTCATCGCGTTTTTCAGTTAGATTGCTGTGGTTTGTGTATGGTTTCGGTACTTTTATTTGGGTAATACTATTATCCCAAATGATTCGTGGTTGAAAGTACATCTGGACTGTGTAATACTATTACCATATAAAATGATTTTTGTGTTTTCCTTCCAGAATGTGAAATTTATGATATGAATTGTATTGTCCATGGTTCCTGCATATCTGTATTGTCCATGGTTCCTGCATCACAGTCCATGGTTATTGCGTTTGTTTGAAAGATTATAACTGTTGCAGTTCACAGTCACTGGCCAGTAATAGTATTGTAGGATTACTGCGTTGAATGAGGTAAACTTTGGTGTTTGTTTGGGGTTGATTTGAGCTGATAATAGTATATTTGAAATACTATTATCAATGTAACTTGTAATGTAAATTGTTCCTGCAACTCTGTTTTGTGTGTGTGTGGATTGGCCTTTCTGATGCAATTATTGTATGAGTACTGTTTGTTCATATGTGCAGCCATTGCGTTAGATTCTAAGCATTTAGTTGTCGTTGTTCACAGCAAAATGACAAATAATAGTATTCAAGCATTACTATTATTGAATTAGGTGAACTGTGTTGTTTCTGTGTGGTCTGGATGAGAAGATAATAGTATTTTTGTAATACTATTATTAACAGTTATACTTGTGATGACATGTTGTTGTACAAGTGTGTGGTTTGATTGGTTTTTGTTGGGCTCACGTTCTTGATTGTGGTGTTTGATGTTAATGAAGTTTCTTTGTCAAATTCAGAGAAAAAGATGACGAAAACTCATGTTCCTCAAAAGGGGAAAAGAATTAAGTTGGCGGTATCCAAAAAGCCTAAGCCGAAAAAAAATGTTGCACCAAAACGACCTGAAGACAGGGCTGAACCAGTTAATAGGCCTGATGAACCTGTTGTTGGAGAATCTCAAATGAATACACAGCAAGCTCAAGTCAGGTAAACGTTGCAATTTCATTCCTTTACTGTCATTCTTGTTTGTGGATCTTATTTTTATCTCAAATCCGAGACTATGAGCATAATCTCTGTAAAATGATTCGGCATCCTTGACAGTTTTGAACTCCAACGCCTCCCAATCAAAATCCACATCAGGCACATCTATTAAGTAAACAAAAAATAATGTTCAATAATAGTATTATATTTACAACACGTATAACACACACAATAAAAGATTATACAAAAAATAGTAATGTACGAATAATAAAACATGAGAATTGATAAAATACTATTATTAGACATATAATATTATCGGTTAGTTGAAACTAAAAAGGAACACCTGAAAGAAATATCAACTGAAAATGAATATGAAACACAAAACATAACAAATATATCACACCGTATCATTGCAAAAGTTTATTATCGTATTGACAATCGAGTTCATACTAAGTAAAGTAAAAAATGAGTGTTTATAAGTAATAGTATTAGCGGGATAATAGTATTAGCTATGTACCGTGTCCTTGCAAAATTTCGAGATTTCCTGGCGATGGTACAGTATTCTCAGACGATTCTGAATGATTTTCGTCGATTGGATCATCAGGTATGAGATTAAGATCAAAACCTTCGCTCCTAGGCTGCTGGTTGGCTTCATCGATTACAATATTAGACTCCATGAGACAAGCAAACAGCCGCAAGCTAGGGAAATGAGAATAAGTACTGAATAATGAAAAAATAGCAGGTAATATATATGTTTAATCTCGGATTTTGAACATGAATACTATTAGTAAATAATTTGGTAACAAAATAAACTATTGATTACAAAGAATAAGAATAATATCATTATATAAATGCCTTCCCAAAATGACTCAAATATAATCAATGCATTTAATTGCGTATTTCCCTAATATTAATAGCCCAATCCGATTAGATCCTAATGCTGGTGAATCCAACGGCTGAGAGTGGATTTTGTTAAGGTGACATAATTTAAATTATGTCACCATCCTTCAGCCGTTTTCGATTAACCAAATAGCCCACAAAAGAATCGGGCAGTTAAACAACCAATCAACAAAAAGATCAAGACTCACATACATTGGACAATTAACGACAATTAAATTATCAGTTACCAAAAATTATACACATCAATCACCGTGATGAAAAGAGTAACGTCAAATCACAGGATTGACGATAATTAAGCAAAATCAAAATTGAATTTTGAAAAAAAACTGCCTAAGTCCCGGACCCTGAATTGAAAGAGGGGACCACCGGAGATTTAAATAGTTTGCCGGCGAGCCAAACTCCGAGCAAGCTACAACCTAAATGGAAGAAACTTAGTGGAAGTTACCGCCGATCAATTAATAGAATTGCAGATTTTGAAGAAATCTCTGAGTTTACAGCTTCAGGAAGAGAAGCTTTGAACAAAAACCGATACTACTTTACTTTACCTGTCCACTCCAAACAAGCATGGAAATGTAGACTATGGATTATCCTGATGCCAATCCAAAGCACAAAAGCTGTATTGTTATTTTTGCAGCTAAGGGAACAAATCCCAATAACTTTAACCAATGAACCATCCGTCCAAGAACAGAGGTAGCTAAGAAGCTCAAATATCAAGATCAATTGATTCTTAATCAATGCATCAGCAGTCCTTGATCGGAACATAATGAAACTCTCCAAGGCCAGTTCCAAGTACTGAAATTTCAACTAATTTCAGTGCAGCGATGGTTAACAGCGAGAGTCATTCTGGAATTGTTATCATAAGCACCAAGCTTCGAACCTCACGAATCGCAGGAAGAAAACTTCCTCTAGAATAAATTAAGGATTAGGATCATTTGTTGCAATGTTCAAGACGAGCTTAATTTCGCAGATTGGGATTTCACCACAATCTCTAAAATATGAACCACCAGTTTCAGACCAAGAACTCTGAGAACAAAAACTACTCTTGAGATTACACAGGAAGTAAGCTTCCTCTATTTTCAATCCGGGATTAAGATCCCTTGCCAACACCGTCAAACTGACAGGCTGAAAATTTCCAGATTGGGAAGAACCCAATCTCTAGAATAGATAGCTTTATAAAGTTCCAGAACAGAGTTCCTACTCAGATCAATCGCAGGAAGAAGACTTCCTCTATAATAAATTCAGGGATTAAGATCCCTCGAAGGCACCGTTCCAAAAAACGGGCCCAAATTACGCAGATTGGGAAGAATCCCAATCTCTAGAATGTTAACCACTCAATCGGATAGAGCCGAAGAGAAAGAGAGAACTCCGAAACCTCACAAGAAGATCCGGATCCTCCACCGAAACAATAGGACCCCAGCGGTGATGGCCAAGAAACACGAGCGGTGGCGGCCAGGAAACATGAGCGGCCGGGAGAGGAAGCTGTCTACGAGTTTTCTCCAAGGAACTTGCTCACACAGGGTCAGCCATTTTCCATTGTTTATTTTTAATCAATGACTTCGTTGCCACATCAAATTTCCATTACATTTTATTCGGAGTTAAACAAATAAGGAACAACACTGTAATTTTAACTAGAAATTGTAATAAAAACAATTAAACTAAATTTTCCATTTCCTAGATAAAATAGCTCATACCATTATGGGTACGTTTTCCTGCCCGGAATTTGGCGCTAGAAACATCCAATTCCGCGGATTTTCTTAATTCCTAGTTTTCCTCCATATATTAATGGCCCATTTTCAGCTGCATTTAATTCCCGCACGGGCCAAAATTCAGCCACGACTGGTATCATGATTACCGCCAAAACGTAGCGGAATCATTGATTCCGTTTTGAATTTTTAGTGGCTGGCCACAATTGCTCTTTACACAAAAGCCCTTTCTTCTCTTTCTCAAAACTCTTTCTCAAGGAACGACGACAGCAATTTGACGAACGACGACATCCCTCTTCCCGGCAGTCGACGACCTTCTTCTAGAGACTTGTCTCTTCGCATCTCACCGTTCCTATATCGCAAGTAGTAAGTACCCTAGACGAGTTGCCTTCACCCTATTGATTTCATATTAGGATTTGATAACCCAAATTCTTTTCTAGTACACTACAAAAAAAGGTAATTTAACAGCGACAGGTTAACAGCGGCCAAAAAATGGTCGTTATTAAATTTGATAGATCACGGAAATTTCACAGCGGCCAAGTGGTAGCTGTTAAGTTAAACACACGGATCGCCGCTCCCAGCCGTCAGATCAAATGTAAAGAATGGCTTGGAGCCGTCAGATCACTTCTTCCCTTCCCTTCCCTTCAGATCTCCCCTCTTCAACCCTAAACCCTTCTTTGGCAGCCGCTCACTCCAAACCTCTTCTCTTCATTTCGATCGGCCAGCGGCGGCTTGAAATCCCAAGGAAACTTCTTCAGATCTCGCGGCGTCGGCTTGAAAGGAAGGCAGGCTTGGCGGAGATTGAGGAAAGAGAGGAAAGGCCTCCATTCTCCCTTTCTCTTCCCTTTGTATCTTGCTTCTTCCCTTCCATTCAACTGAGGTGGTCTCATTGTTGAAAGAGAGGGAGGCGTGGAAGAGCTTGAGCGAGCAGGACTAGTCCGAAGGATGGCTGGAGATCGTGGTCGGAGGAGAGAAATGAATCTGGCGAAGAAGCAGAGGGAGAAACGAAGGGAAGCAAGAACCGGAGATCAAAGGGAAGCAAGAAACGGAGAACAAATTTGGGCTCATTGTTTTGTTCTTGCTAGAAACGAATCTGGAGATTGTTTTGTTTTGTTCATTGACATCGAAGGGAAGCAGGAAACGAAGAAGAATCTGGGTTACGGACTGTCGCCAGAGTTTTGGCTCTATCGCCGGAGCTCCGGCTATTAATTTAATCGGCGACCCAGTTTAACAGTGGCCTATGGCCGCTGTTAAAATAAATGGGTTAACCGCGGCCCGTGTTTGCCGCTATTAAATTTATTTTACATTGACAAATTTAACAGCGGAACGTGGCCACTGTTAAATTATTTTAACAGCGGCCATGGCCACTGTTAAATGCATATTTTGTCCCTGTTAAACTACCTATTTTTTGTAGTGCTACTGGACATGTTATTTCCATATTAGGGTTTGCCTATTCTTCTTCTACTACCGCACATGCTATTTTCAAATTAGGGTTTCGCTATTCTTCTTCTACTACTGCACATACTATTTCCAGGTTAGGGTTTGCCTACTTCCCTGTTTCATGTTCTGTTAAGCTTCTTTTCAATGTGCAATTGTGCTGCGTAATTGTGTTGTGTAAATGGGTTCATTTGTATGGTAAATGGTAATTGGTTCTTATCTCACTTTTAATCCGTGTAGCTTCTTATATTGGTTATCTCCATGTCTGCAACTCTAGTCGTTCGATAGTGTCTAGGGTATACAACCTTACCTATGGCAAGGTTGATGGACTTGTCGTTACGTTGTAGGAGAATGTTGGGTACAATGTTCTTCATCTTCAGTATACTATTCGTTCTGTTTACTATACTCAAACGACATCGTCGACTCATAGTCCATCGTGGATTTAGGAGAAGTTTGCTCCATAGGTTGGTGCGTGGTGCAAGAGTTAGAGCACATTTCATCAACGATGCAACCAAATTCAGTGACCAATCGAGCTCAATGTTATTAGGATGAATAGGTTTGTGTTTGATAGGTTGTGTAAAGTACTAGTGGACAAAGGTGGCTTACTAAGAACACAAACTGTTAACGTAGATGAGATGGTAGTTATGTTCTTGTACACATTGGGGCAGAACGTAAAAAACAAGATATTGCAAATAAGGTTTGGTAGATCAGGAAAAACTGTTTGTGTAGCCATACACGTAGTCCTGACATTTATTCTTCGTTTGCATCAAACCTTATATCGCAAAGCTGTCCCTGTGCCCGAACATTATCAAAATGTGTACTGGTAACATTTTAAGATTTTTTCAGTCCCTAGACTATTCTATTAGATTCCTTTGTTCCCCAATACTTGATCCGTATAAGATAAAGAGAGTATTGTGCAGAACTGTCTTGGCACATTAGATGGGACACATGTCAAGGTCCGTGCATCGATACATGATCAACCTAGGTATCGGAACAGGAGAGGAGAAGTACTATTAACATTCTGGGCGTGTGCAACCTATCAGTGAATTCATATACTGTCTAACTAGGTGGGAAGGTTTACCACACGACGCACGAGTTCTACGAGATGCTTTGTCAAGACCTGATGGGTTGAAGGTTCCCAAAGGTAATCTTAATCACACAGTCATAACCTTTACCAACAGAAGTATGGTTGATTGAATCTAACATCCTAAACATGCATTCAAACAGGACAATATTATCTATGCGATGTCGGATATGCAAATACCGAAGGATTTTTAACCCTATTCAGGGGTCAACGATATCATCTGAAAGAGTGGGGTCGTAATAAGTGGCCAAACACACTAGAAGAATATTACAATATGAAGCATTCAAGTGTGAGAAATGTCATCGAGAGAACGTTTGGGCTATTGAAAATGAGATGGGCTATCTTGCGTGACACCACTTGGTTCTCTCCCGAAGTGCTTGCTCGAATTGTACATGCGTGTTTATATTGCATAATTTCATCAAGCAAGACAACAGCCACTTGCAGAGCCGTCTTCCATGGCCGAAGAAATGGAAGAAGTGTCATCGTCAATGCAACCGAGTCTAGAGTGGACTAATTTTAGAAACTAAAAAGCTCAACAAATGTGGCACAATAAGGCTAGGCGGTGATCGCATGATTATGTACGGACTATGTATGATGCTTGACTGTTAAAACCATATTCATTTTGGGGTGTAGGGTGCATGTTTTATTGTACTGATTAATGTGACACAAGTTTACAAGAGAAGGGTTGCAGTTAAACCTAAGTTGGTTTAATAGTGATTCTTGTATCAAATTGACTTATTAATTACACCTGTCATACTTATGGTTACATTGCTACTGCTTCTTAGTCTCCATTAATACTTTGGGTTACATTGGTTACATTGCTACTACTTCCTAGTCTCCTTTTATATATTTTGTGTAGCCATGAATGCTATTACCTATTTTGTGCAGCCATCATAAGTTGATTGTGTTTCTTAACTGACCATCATAAGTTGACTATTTTGATTCATTTTTTGCAGCCATGTTAAAAAAACGTAAGGATGACGAAACCAGTGAAGAAAAGAGGAAGTACTTTCCGTGGACTGACGAGTTGGACCAAATTCTGGTTAGGAACATGAATAATTTGGTAGTTGACAAGAACATTGATCTGAAAGGCAAGTTTAACCCCGGTGCTTATGAGGAACTTGACGATTGATGTTGGTGGACAAACCAGTCTGTGGAGTAAAGGCTGATCCGAACATTGTGTCGAGGGTTAAAACTCTTAAGGAAAAATTTCTCGCAATTCAGGAGTTACGCGGTCTAAGTGGAGCAGGGTGGGATGAAGCCAGTAAAATGGTTGATGTTGACGACATAGTGTATGCTAAATATGTTCAGGTAATGAGGCAAAATGACTACTTGATTTTTAGCCATTCCAAATGTTGGTATATTAATCCATATTAAAATTGTGTGTAAGTGGTATGTGACAATACAATGCTTCTGATATTATTCTATTATTAACCATTTTTATTCCACGTGTACTTGTTCGTGTTTGTGCATAAATACTCGCATTGTGCTAAGCTCAAGCGTGTTCCATTTCCATTGTACAATGGCCTAGCTTTTGTGTTTGGGAAGTCGCGATCAACTAGTAAATGAGCTATCAGATCGGAGAAGTTAAACAAGGCATGTCCTCCAATCGAGTAACCTCAAGGGTTGATGTTGGATTTGATCAACCTGACATAATGCAATGGTGAACTTGAAACTGGCGAGGAGGGAAACAACCCCAATAATCAGAACAGCCCACCACGAAAGCTGCAAAACCCACCCCAATACCACCGACGGAGAAGGCAACACCGTCTGAAGCATCTAGCCAACCCAAGAGGATTCGTCGCTCTACTACAACTAATGGAAGTGAGGTATTGGAGTTGAAGCCAATGCTTGAAGATGTCGTAAGTTCATTGATGTCAATGTTGGTGGAATCCGATACAGTCCATAATCAGGGAAACACGATGTACGAGGAGCTTCAGAAAATTGATGGCCTAACAGAGGAGCAGGTAATGGATGCAATAGTGAGTCTTGGGAATAATGACTAAATGCTCCAGATATTCTTCAACATGGTTAATCCTGATGCACGAAAGCGCTTCGTGGAGCGAGTAATTCGTTGAAGAATGAAAGAAGTTGTTGATGGTGGTTGTGAGTAGGGATACATTTTGTGTTACTTAGATGGTCATATTTTGATTAAGTGGTCTGTGGGAGTATCCTGTACTTTTGAATCCATGACCTATTATTTTGGACTTCAGTGGACCTATTATTTTGAACTGCAGTATCAGGTTGTCATGTGTTTGGTTTGACCATCAATGTCTGTATTTATAACAAATGAACAATGGTGGTTTGGACCTATTATTTTGAATGATTTTGTTAGCATTCTCAGAAATTCCAAATGCAAGGTAACTCCTTTAATGGAATTGTTCCAAATGAACTATAAAACCTTTGTATACTTATTTGGTACTGCTTAGAACTTATGCTTATTTTTGGTTTATGAATGGCTATTGGATTGGAGAATTGAATAGGAGTACAATGGCTGATCACTGACTTTTAACAACTCAATTTAATAGCTTTGATTACGAATTGACTTTGGTTTTTGGTTACAGCAAGAGCTGTTGAACAAGCTTCACACCAAATTCATGGTTAGGCATTTTCTGAAATGTTCTGAGAAGTTCCAGTATCATAACTTGATATTGGTAGGGGTTTATTATGAACTACTAGTAGATTGGTAAGGATTTTTTTGATGGAGATTTGTCATATGGTAATCACAACATGAGATCGATGCTATATACTATCAATATCGAATGAGTAGGTAAGCAAAGAACTTTGAGATTTTACGTTACAATGTAACTGAGGAAAACAACTGTTTCATTACACTCCATATGAACAAGAGGACACAAAAAACACAGTGCATATTCGTAGGAACAACTGTTTCATTTCTTGCCTAACGTCGGAAGAAGACAACATCCTCTAAGCGTAATAGTCGAGCCTTAATCGCTTCGACTTCATGAACAATGGACGAGTTTGACATTGGATCACTACAACTGCTACTAACTACGTCAAACGAGCTTTTCATGACACGATCAAGTGTTGACTCCAACTCATTCTTCTCACCCTGAGATTCACGTAGTTGTAAGGTAAGGTCACCAACTAACGAGGTTAGTTTCAGCACATCTTTTTGTATCTTGCTATCATACCAAAGGAAAAAATTGCATTCGCTGACATCCTGTATGAAAGGTAAAACAAGGTAGACAAACATGATCAAAATTTTGATTACCAAAAGTCGACCCTATTCATCTGGAGTAACCAAAAAAGTACTGCGGAATAAGATAATTGTGACATCCTAGGCAAATCCCACATCGACAAAGCACGGGAGAGATCCATGGGCTGTGTGGAATAGTTCAACCTTAACTGACATGACTCGTTTTAGGGCGTAGTGGTGGGGTTTGATCTTGAGAGGAGGAGGTCATGGGTTCGAATCCCACCAACGCCCAAAAACAAATCCGTGAGGGATGGGCCCAAAGCGGACAATATCTTGTTAGAAAAGGTTGGGATGTTACAAGTGGTATCAGAGCCTCTCCCCATCCCTCTTGAACAATGGGGGGGGGGAACCTCAACGAGGACGTTGAGTCCTGAGGGGAGTGTATGTGATATCTTAGGCAAATCTCACATCGACAAAGCACGGGAGAGATCCATGGGCTATGTGGAATAGTTCAACCTTAGCTGACATGACGCATTTTGGGGCATAGTAGTGGGGGTTTGATCTTGAGAGGAGGAGGTCATGGGTTCGAATCCCACCAACACCCAAAAACAAATCTGTGAGGGATGGGCCCAAAGCGGACAATATCTTTTCAGAAAAGGTTGGCATGTTACAATAACGGACAACTGATGACACTAGATTTGACGTGATTATTAGCCTCATTTAAGCGACATTTCCTTGCTTGAGACACGGTTTTTGGGGTAGTTTAGGGTGTTTTCACTCAATTGCACTAATTTATACCAATTTGGTTACTTTAGCCCTTTTGGTCTATTTGATGTGTTTTCTAGTGTCTCTATGAGTACACAGGTATTCGTTATCAAATAGGTGGCCTCAGACGTGTTCAAGATGCAATATATCCTCGAGAAGGGAACCAGAACAAAACCAGGAGTCAAACCAAGTAAAGAACCGATGATCCACCTTCCCAACACTAAGTTCTCACCGAGAATAATAACATTCTCTGCGAGAAGATGTTGAGTAAATCAAAGGAAATACTCGGCGAGAAGTCAGCACTGTTTGTGAGGATATTCTCGACAAGAAATTTCAAAGTTCTCGCCTAGAACTTATGAAGAAATTCAAGGCAAATCCTCGTCGAGAATCCAGCATGAGTTTACACTGAAGTTCTCGGCGAGAACTTCCAAAGTTCTCACCGAAAAACTATTGAAGTTTTACACCTGTGAATCTCATCAAAGCAATAGAGTGATTTACACTGCACTTCTCGGCGAAAACTATCAAAGTTCTCGCCAAGAACTTCCTTATTTTCCGACGGAGGTTTGGAAACCTAACCTATATAAGAGACAGTCGCTACATCGAACAAAGGGGGAGTCTCCAGACGAAACAAACACCATTCAATTAGATTTCTTACAGTCTAGACTAGAGAGAGAGATAGAGTTGAGAGCATCCTCAGAGTTCCCGGAGCTAGGAGTTGAAGATTGCTAGAGATTGAAGCTTCACGGAATCGTCAAATTAGGTTTTACAGTTCTTCTCTGTTCTTCCTGTCTGAGATGAATTCTCTGATTGTCTTTGATTCTCTTGTATCGAATATGAGTAGCTAAACTTGTAGAGCTTAGATTAGATGAACCCTAAGTGACCTGGGCTTTAAAGCGGTCACGGATTGGCGGTAATTAGATCTTAATTCAGACAGTTTCTCTTGCGTGATTGTTTGATCTTCGTTTCCCGCGTTTCTTGTCTACTTGACGCCTAGATTAGATTCGTGTTAAGCTAAGGTTAGTCACCAGACGTCCTCCTTACTTTGGAACTTCAAATCAATCAATTAACCTATTCAATGGAGTGTGCCTTTTGTAGGAACCATTTAGGGTTGATCCACTGCTAGAGTAACACTGTTCTTAATTAATTGCACCAGTTAGTTTTCCGTTGCAGAAGTGAACGCACGAACGGTTAATTAATCGTGGTAGTTAGATCTGATAGAGCGAACGTTCGCAGAACTTAGACCTAAGGGTAAGAACTTATGGTGGTGTCTGAGAACTGAATGAATTAGGATTGAAAGTCGCCGGTCTTGTGATTGCCAATGCTCTGGTGAACTTAGGGGGATTTGAGTCTAAGCTCGTCTGTCATCTTGTTAGTCAACCTTCTTTAATCTTTTTGTCTTTATTTTCCTTTTCAATTTCCTTGCATTATAGTTTAGAAGTCGTGGAACTCACACCACGAACAATCTGTTTAAACATGAGTAAATTGACAGCTTCTTTGAGTAGTCGATTTGAAGAAACCTCGAGAGATTCGATCTAGTCTACTTCTGTAGATTAGTCATTTGATAAACCTGTTTACAACGTTCATCAAATTGGTGTCGTTGCCGGCGAGAACTTCAGCTAAATCTGGTGCGTTTTGAGTCATTTGTTTTAACTAGTTTTAAAGGAAGTTCTTGGCAAGAACTTTTCAAAGTTCTCGGTGAGAACTTGCGTCTAAAATTTCAAAAATCCCTCTTTCCTTAGACGTCCGTACAGCCCATCATTTCCCCCAAGTTTACGTCGAAACAAAACTGTTTTCCTCTCCATTTGTTGCCACCGTTTTTTACTCTGCCACCGATTTTTAGCCGCCGCACCACTCCCCTCCCTGAGCCAAGCATTTTCATACCTAGATCGTCCGAATCAGAGCTCTATAGCTTTGTTACACCCGAAACCCCATTTTTTGAGTTTTTGATGATTTATGTGCTTTCCGTTAATTTTCTCCGATCATGTCTTCAAGGTTAGTTGTTGGGTTTTCAATTTTGAATCTTTGGACATATTGATTGTTGAATTTCATTGAGTTTCATTTCGGTTGACTTGTCGGTCTACCTCGATCTGCGTGCATGTGGGGTTTCGGTGTGAATGATGTTGAATTGTTCAAACTTATATGATCTAGACTGCTCTAGGAGTGTTATGCCATGATTTGATGCCAGATGAACGTAGTTTGCTATGCTTAATTGTTGAATTTGTTGGAGTGTTGACTTTTTGCTAGATGTCGTTTGACTTTGAATTCATGATGTCACTTTGCTGCCCGAACAGTTCCTATGCATTCCTTACGATTAATTATGGTTACCGAATCTTTGTGAAATTGAGTTTTTCGACCAAGTGTGGGGTAAGATGTCGGTTTGACTAACTTGGTTTTCAATTTTTTATATCTTTTAGGAACATGGGTAAGAGACCGAGAGTCAGCGGTCCAGGATCCTCCTCTGCCACTCTGGATCCCAGGAACACCAGAGCAGGTGTTTCCGCACCCGTCACTCCCGCTCTCACCAGTCCTCCGCCCAACCCCAACCTTCAAGGACTCCATACTTTCATCGCCAGGCTTCCACATGCATACCTTGACCGCTACTGGAGGATCCAGACCATCCCTCCAACCGACATCGCTCCCCTTTCCCTAGAGTCCATCCGGGAGTTTGACCAGGAGTGACACGATAACGTCTCCCACTCCCTTGACGCGGTGGGACTTCTGGAGCTCTTTACTATCAGTGACAACTACCCACATGTAGCTCTCCATGAGTTCTAGAGCACCTTCGAGCTCAACGACCGGAAGAACAGGCGGAACTCAAAGATCATCACTTTTCGTCTCTCCAGCCAGAGACACGACCACACCTACGACGAGTTCTCCCACTATCTCGGCATTTTGGCCGAGCACTACATTGGTCACCGCCACGGTTGGGCGAGCAACAAGGTGAAGGACCTGAAATTTGTTGCCTATTGAGCCACATCACCGGTCAACCAGGTGTCAAGCCCACCAACGAGAACTACTTCAGTATGGTCTCTCACCCTCTCTTTCGATTTATTCATTACATATGGCGTCGTTCTTTGTTTTATGCTCCAGAGAGAAGCCGCCACCACATAGCCACCGAGGAGCTACTACTCTTCAGGGCTATCTATGAGGGCTACCCTCTCCATCCGGGTTGGGTTCTTGCCCGACTTTTCGACAAGAAGATCAGCTTATCCAAGCTCTCGTCTGCCCTTCCTGGCGGCGCTTTCATCGACCGACTCATTGCCGGCCTCGGCCTCTCTGGTTCCTGGGAGCCTTGGGTTCCACGCATCCAGGTGCACACCGTAGGAGCAGATCTAGCCTTGGAGTTCGGGCTAGACTTGACCGTCGAGCCAAGAGACTATGTGCCAACCCCTGCCCTTGAGGATTCAGGGGCAGAGGAAGAAGACGATGAGGATGAGCCCCAGCAGCTGCCAGAGTTCCACTATCAGGAGCCTCAGCCAGAGCCTCAGGGTCAACCACATCAGATGCCGCCCCAGCCTCCACCCCAGTACTCTGACCAGTATGGTCAGATGCTGACTCGTCTGGACCAGTGGAAGACGAACATCTCCTCCGGTTCCCACCAGTGGCAAAAGGATCGGGTGACCTTTGAGAATAGTGTCACGACCTGGCAGGCGCAACGGGATGCCAGATGGCTCATCACTCAGCACCAGCATGAACAACAGAGAGCTTGGCACGACGAGGAGGCAGCGGCGCGATGAGCGATGTTCGCTCACTTCTAGATTCCACCACCACCTGAGGACCTTGATTAGTTCGTATCCTTTTCATTTCTTTTTATTTCTTCTTTTCGGATTTCAATCCAACTTTATTATGTGTGGATTCGGGACACTTGTCCCGGTTTCCTTTTGATCTTTTGTTGTTTTTGTTTTGTAGGAACTTTTGTAGCTACTCCGCTCCACTTCGGGCTCTCCATGTTCATCCCCTACACCGACCATCTCGTTCCAGGTTCTCCGAGTATCTCTACTCTTCTTTTTTAGTCCTGTGAGGACACAGAACCGTTTAAGTGTGGGGTAGGATGTTAGAAACTTTGCATGATCTTGTGTGAATTTCTGTGATTTCGTGGCTTATTCAATTCCTCTAGCATAGAATTGCTCGGTTCTTGACTTGTGATGTTAAGTTGTTTTTCAAGTTTTTTCAATGATGCTTAGACTGCTTAACCTAGAACCTGTAACCAACTTGCTGCATTGATGCTAAATTGCCTGGTCAGAACAGAAATTTTTATCACGCTTATAGTTTTTCACCTTGATTGCATGATAATGATCGAATCCGACTAGCAAACCAATTGTGAGCTTTTGATCCATTGCACATAACTTGCAATTTCAATTCTTTTTAAGTGGCTTTCTCGTACCTTGAATGAGTTAGAATTTGCATGAGTCCTATTCTAGATCACACGATGACACGAGTACTAGGATGATAGAGGCACCTAGAAATTGCTACTAAACCAGAAGCCCACCCAACGATAAATCCTCTAGGTATAAACCCTTGTGCTTGGCCTTTCTTTCGACTCGTTAATACATTACATCCATTTCCCATGTTTTTTCATCACCCCGTTGACCCATGTGGTAGTAGCCTGAGATTAGCTGACCTGAAGTCAGTTTGTGGTGACTTGCCTATAGCCAGTAAACCGGTGGTCTTAGCTAATATGTCCAGATGTGTAAACCCCCTCTAGCAACTTAAAAAATCAGTACTAAAAGAAAAAAAAAGAAAAACAGAAAAGTTCAAGTCAAAGAAAAAAGCCTAGTGTAGTTCAGTAGTTCAAAACGTTCTTCTCCCAACATATGGAAGAGCGAAAGCAAAGTAAATGTAAAGAAAAAAAATCAGAAAAAATCAGAAAAAGAAAAATTAATGAAGTGCTAGGTTGCTTGAGCGTATCATAGGACGAGTGTACACTATTCCACTCGTGTTTAGTTAGACGGTAGGAAGCCATAGATCTTGATTCGAGGGAAGTAAGTCGATTGCTACACCGCACCAAAGCCATCATCATACATCCCTTCATCCACTTATTATAACCCCTAGTAGTGTAGGATCGTTACAGTCCCTTGCAAAGTCCTCTAGACTAGTTTCTCCTGTTGTCACAGTGGTGGAGATTGTGGTCGAATTGAAAACTTATGACATACTTCGGTCGAGAAAGTGATTGAGAGCATAAAGACGTCCCTAAACATAGAGTGCGAGAGTCCCCCGTGTACTGAATTTTATCTGTGTGAGGAGTCTAGTCGGTTAGGTCAGATTTGTGCATGATTTGTGATTGCTCCTTGTTTGTGTGCAGATAACTAGTGAGACCAGGTTGTTTGGTTGATATGCATGTAAGGTTACTTATTCTAGGTGTGGCTGTTTAATAATTCATTGTGGAGGCTTGAATCTCACCTTGACCGATCTTGTCATTTGTGAATCTGAGTTCGTTCTAGTTCAGTTTGCTTGAGGACAAGAAAAGGCTTAAGTGTGGGGTATTTTGATGACACTAGATTTGGCGTGATTATCAGCCTCATTTAAACGACATTTCCTTGCTTAAGATACGGTTTTTGGGGTAGTTTAGGGTGTTTTCACTCAATTGCACTAATTCCTACCGATTTGGTTACTTTGGCCCTTTTTGGGTCTATTTGATGTGTTTTCTAGTGTCTCTATGAGTACACAGGTATTCGTCGTCAAATAGGTGGCGTCGGACGTGTTCAAGATGCAATATATCCTCGAGAAGGGAACCAGAACCAAACCAGGAGTCAAACCAAGTGAAGAACCGATGATCCATCTGCCTAGCACTAAGTTCTCGCCGAGAATAATAACATTCTCGGCGAGAATATGTTGAGGAAATCAAAGGCAATACTCGGCGAGAAGTTAGAACCGTTTGTGAAGATATTCTCGGCGAGAACTTTGAAAGTTCTCGCCGAGAACTTATGAAGAAATTCAAAGCAAATCCTCGTCAAGAATCCAACATGAGTTTACACTGAAGTTCTCGCCAAAAACTATTGAAGTTTTACACCTGTGAATCTCGTCGAAGCAACAGAGTGATTTATATAGCACTTCTCGGTGAAAACTATCAAAGTTCTCGCCGAGAACTTCCTTCTTTTCCGACGGAGGTTTGGAAACCTAACCTATATAAGAGATAGTCGCTACATCGAACAAAGGGGGAGTCGCCAGATGAAACAAACACCATTAAATTAGATTTTTTACAGTCTAGACTAGAGAGATAGATAGAGTTGAGAGCATCCTCAGAGTTCCCGGAGCTAGGAGTTGAAGATTGCCAGAGATTGAAGCTTCACGGAATCGTCAAATTAGGTTTTACAGTTCTTCTCTGTTCTTCCGTCTGAGATGAATTATATGATTGTCTTTGATTCTCTTGTATCGAATATGAGTAGCTAAACTCGTAGAGCCTACATTAGATGAACCCTAAGTGACCCGGGGCTTTAAAGCGGTCACAAATCGGCGGTAATTAGATCTTAACTCAGATAGTTTCTCTTGCGTGATTGTCTGATCTTCGTTTCCAGCATTTCTTGTCTACTTGACGCCTAGGTTAGATTCGTGTTAAGCTAAGGTTAGTCACCAGACGTCCTCCTTAATTTGGAACTTCAAATCAGTCAATTAACATATTCAATGGAGTGTGCCTTTCGTAGGAACCATTTAGGGTTGATCCACTACTAGAGTAACTCACTGTTCTTAATTAATTGGACTAGTTAGTTTTCCGTTGCAGAAGTGAACGCACGGACGGTTAATTAATTGTGGTAGTTAGATCCGATAGAGCGAACGTTCGCGGAACTTAGACCTATGGGTAAAGAGTTATGGTGGTGTCTGAGAACTGAATGAATTAGGATTGAAAGTCGCTGGTCTTGTGATTGCCAATGCTCTGGTGAACTTAGGGGGATTCGAGTCATAGCTCGTCTGTCATCTCGTTAGTCAACCTTCTTTAATATTTCTGTCTTGGTTTTTCTTTTCAATTTCCTTGCATTATAGTTTAGAGGTTGTGGAACTCTATTTGAAGAAACCTCGAGAGATTCGATCTAGTCTACTTCTGTAGATTAGTTAGATAAACCTGTTTACAACGTTCATCAACAACCGAAGAACTTCCTATTCGGATTTTCCTCCGTTCGGGAAATGCGGCATGAAGCTCGTAATTAATAGAAGCATCTAAAATCTTCATCCTCGTAACTAAACTCATCATCAAATGGGCATATTTCCTCAATTTCCATAATATTTTTGCAGAATTTGAACCCTACAATTGAAATAGAGAAACAAACCCTAAGCACACTTTGACTCCTGCAAGTGTAACAACGAACGAAGGCTTGCTAACCCTAGATAGGATGAATGTAATGAAAGGATTGCAGCCATCTTTGAACATGGTTGTAGAGCTTTTTGAACGACCCAATGAAGAATGTAGAGGAAGAAGTACCTTCGTTCCCATTAGATATCAAAAGATCTGGATTCTGATTAAAGAAGAACGACAACGGTTGAAATCAACGTGGAAAGGATCAGCGATGTAGACGGTGTGTGAACGATGGACTGGCCAGCGATGAAGGATGCTGACCGGACGATGAAGAAGGTAGGGAAAAGTTTGAAGGTTCGACAATAGGGATGAGGGAGCTCACGTTATAAGGATAAGATGTGAATGCCTTTTGATAGGGACAATAGTAATTTCAGCAGGGATTTAATTCCATTTCCAAAACGTCACTTTAGCAGGAAAACAAGCAATTGGGGTCCGGATTTTGGGGTGATTCCTACTTGCATCTAATTCCGGCGGAATTTGCTCTTGCAGGAAAATGTACCTTATAGTCTTCTTAAATTGCACATTATGCCAGTATAGTTAAGATTCTACGTCGGATGCCATTAAAGTACATATTAACTGCATAAGTAAAAAAATCTAGATTTTCAGTATTCAACCGGTTAACTATCTTATATGGTTTTTGACAAAACTATCTTATATGGTTGCCACCTAGTTAGTTGAAACAAAAAATTAAAATTAATAAAAAATATTAAAAACTAAAATAAACGACAGTGTTCCCTTCTTACTGTCCTTCTCCTTCCAGCCACCAACACCACCGCCTTCCTGCAATTAGTCAAGTTAGGTGTTGAACGTCCTTTATGCTGAATCCATGTTGAACTTAATTTGAGTCGTTGATTGTTTATGAGCCTAAATTCACAAAATATTACAATTTGTACATCCATAAAAAACTAAACATACAAAACTATTACATATTTGAAATGTCATCAAAATTTTATAAATCAACGCTCGTCGTCTTTTTATTTTGGTACCTCTGCAATCAACGCTCCGACATGCTATTTCCCGACATGATGAACACAAAATCCCTTCATTACTACATACAAACGCAAAAGTCAGTATATGCAACCAAGAAAAAAACATGAACAATACGAATGAACACGATTTTTCGTACGAATGAAATAAGTTCTTTTGTATTGGGTACAATCGTACGAAAGAACTATCATATTCACACGAAAGAATTTGTTCATTCATATGAACAAACTTTTTCCGTTCGAATGAACCCGCAAAATACAAAATAAGAACATGAAACACACGAAAACCTAGGAAATGCAAACAGAACAAACAAAATCAACAAGAAAAGAACATGAAGAACACAAAAACACAAAAATTTTAACAAAACATAGGAAAAGACAGAGATTCGTACGCATTATGAGGATTGTATGCGTAGATCCAGTTCCTACGTGCCATTTCCTGACATAATGAATACACAAATCCCTTCTTTGTTCATGAAAATTTGAGAGAAAAAGGAGACAAAAATGGATAATTTTGAATTTTAAAAATGAAGAGAGAAACAATGGTGGCTTCTCAATTATATAGTGACAGTTTAATTTTAGATTTGTATATTTTCTTCTGCCCAAAATACCCCTCACGAGACAGCTTCATCTCGTGCCGCATGATCAATCAGATGACCTCTATAGAGTTCAGCACGGTGTTGAATGACCCCATTCAACACTTAACCATTAGCCCCGTCTTCCCACATCTGCCACCATAAGACCTCGCCGATGAGCGCGCCCTCGTCGACGCCAATGACAACATGCTCTGCGGCGAGATGCTCGACCTCCATCACGCCTCCACCTTCCTCACCTGCACCAAGATCGTCTCCTCCACCGACCCCTCCGCTTATCGCTAGATCCGACCTCTGCATCGTTATAGTCGGCACTCGCCAGAACCTCGACGAGTCCAGGCCAAACCTCGTCTAGAGGAACGTCGACCATCGAACCGGGTCATCGAGTCGGGTACCAATCTTGATAGTTCTCGCTTCAGGTTCTTGATTGTCAACCATCTCGATGTCAATGCCTAGGACGTCCAGGTAAAAACGATATTCATATGTTTTGTTGATCTATTTTAGCATTGTCCCCCCTGTAATTCAATACCAATTGGATCTGAACTCATGGAGCTCTTGTAAACTCTAATTCTACATCAAATGTAATCACCAATTCTTTGTGACCTAATTGATTTGGACAGACGTACATGGTGGGGGAACGCGAAGACAGCTTGGTGGCGTTGTGGTCGAGCATAAGCGTAGGGCTTCTTAGAGAAGCAACATATATCCTGGGAGAAGAAAACGCTCGAGGAAATCCACAAAGAGGTAGTAGTGCAAAGTGCTTAGGAGGTTATAAAGTTGAAGGGTTTCCTTAAAAAAATGGATTAGCATTTTACTTTCGTCTTCAGAATTTGGGTTTAGTTGGGCTTTGTAATCGTACACTAGCCCACACACGCTAAGGCATTCTGATTCCATCTCTTTCTTGTAAGATTTTCAATTTTCCCTCCCTCGCTTCAAAGCAAATTCAAAATTCCGCTCCCAATTATCCAACTGAAGCTTTCTCCTTACATCTCTTCTGAGTTCTGCCTCCTCATCTTCTTCTCACCAATCAGCCGCAATCCACTCATCTACTTCAACTCTCCTTCATGGCTTCAAGATCCAACAACTCTTTTCAGCATCTTCTTCCTCTTCCTTCTCTCTCCCGCTCAATCCCACACCCAGACGACGATGACGATGATGATTTCCAGCTCCCTCTCTCACTACAACCGCGCTCATCTAAACCCTCCGTCAGAACACCTCTCGCTCCTTCTGAAAACACTCACCGTCGTCCAACGAAGAAGCCCAAAACAATATCTGCTAATTTTGCTGGGAAGGAAAACGTGGCCTTTGAGCTAGCAGCGATGACGAAAAGTGAAGGAAATGAGTTTGACATTATTATCGGAGATCCGGCTTGCAGCTTAGATTTAATACCTTCTAGCATAGATTGTAGCTTCCAAGGCGGCGATGAGGTGGAGACCGGCTGCGAGGAAGGTAGACATGTGGAAGTGAATGGAGGGTATTTATGTAATTCGATTGAAGCTAGGTTAATGACTAAATGGACGGCGGATTCCGGAGCCAGTGTAAGCGGAAGCGAGTTGCTGGATTCCGATTCTGATTCGGATTTAGGGTTAAACAGTGAGCTTGATGTATTGATCAAGCTGTGCGATGCTGATGGCGAAGCAGAGAAGGAGAAAAAAGATGAGGAGGAGCGTTGCTCTGTTGAATGCCCGCTCTGCGGGTTTGACATTTCGGATTTGAACGAGGAAGATAGGCTTCTTCACACCAATGATTGTCTTGACAAGGGAGAGAATCACTTTGAACAAGTACAACATATTTCTTCGAGTTTGGACGGCAAGACAAATTTTTTCCCAATTTATGTGTAAGTATGATTTTCTGGTATCTGATCATATTATGTGTGTGAAATGCAGATTCCGTCTGAGGGAAGTGAAAGAACCCTATTCCAACCTGAAGTCGTTGACGGTCCTGGGCTTTCTCCTCCGCAGCATGGTGTTGATCTATCTCCCGTACTGCAATGGCTAAGGAGTCTAGGATTAGAACGATACGAAGAACCTTTTGTACGGGAAGAAATTGATTGGGACACCTTAAAGTGGCTCTCAGAAGAGGTAGGCTCGCTCAATATGTTTTATAGCATACGATTATGATATCTTAGTTCTCGTGTATTGGATTAAGATTGGCAGAGCTGTAGAAAACTGACAGGCAATTTTGTATTAGAGTGGGTTCCTTGCTGTTTTCCTATACTTGGTTGATTAATGACATATAAACACGATCTTATAGATAACAAGCTTAGAATTTTACATGTTGTTATGTTCAGTATTTGTACAAAAATCTTTTCCCTTGACTTGAAGCATTTCTATTTCTCTGATTCTAATGTGTATATATGTAAGGTATGGGCTATTTATTGGTGGTTTTGGCTTATGCCTTGAATTGATTTACCTTTCATAGATTGGATTTAATAGTACTAGCATTTCATTAAATCATAGATGTTACTTCTTTTGCAGGATCTTGTAAACATAGGTGTATCCGCACTTGGTCCTAGGAAAAAAATTATGCATGCTCTTGCAGAACTTAGAAAAGGTTGTGATGGAGGCGATGAGCAGGACACTGCAGATGGTACAGGTCTATTGAAATGTGACGGAGAGATAAAAGTGGTGACTTCTAAAGTTAATCGTATCGGAACTAACAATCAGAGTGCAAATAAACTGATCACAGATTATTTTCCGGGGTCTGAGACTAACAAACAAAGTGCAAATAAGCTGATCACCGATTATTTTCCTGGGTCAGTTACACCTACGAAAAAACATTTTACAAGTTCTACTAAACAGAAAGGACAGGAGAAAGGCCAACTGGATTCTGTTCGTAAAGGCTCAGGCAAAAAAAATATCAAAAGGGGTCGGACAAGAAATATTCCTTGCTGGTGTAGCATACCTGGGACATCATTTCGAGTGGTAAGAAGTTTTTACGTTCCAAAATAAAAGTACTGAACTTCTGACTAGACTTGCAGTCTTAATAGCTTTTGAATTCCGTAAGTGTTTCAGTTGATGATTCTGGGTTTACTTGTGCCAAATCTGGCAAAGAGAGAACCAACCAACTATATGGTTTCATCACATTCCCTAGCTGTCTTTTTGGTCTATTAGTTATCATACTAAAGTTCATCACTTATTCATTCACTACATTTGTATTTCGCTGTGCTAAGTACTTTAGTTTTTTTCTAACCTTCAAATCTGCAGGATGCCTTCAAGTATCTTAGAGGTGATTGTTCTCATTGGTTTCTCACACACTTCCATATGGATCGTAAGTTAACTCATACTGGGACTTGTGCAATATGTAATTATAACAATCTTGTGTAGAATGAAAATACCATCTCTATAAATTGCTGTATTGACTGCTACTATTGTGGAGGGAATGCTGAGGATTGTTATTTTGCAGATTATCAGGGATTGACGAGATCCTTCTGCCATGGGAAAGTTTACTGCTCTTTGATTACTGCAAAGCTTGTAAACATGAAGATTGGGATCCCTTGGGAGAGATTAGAAATTTTACCTTTAAACCAAAAGATCAGCATAGACGGTATTCATGTGACATGCCTGGATGCAAATCACTGCCCTGGTTCAATCATCATTCTTTTTGAACCTCCTAATGGTAAGGTATGTTGTCCATTTTATTTGGCTACATGTCATACGGTTGTTAGCATGTATCAGTCAGTCATCATACTCAAGTTAATCCCTATTTTGTGCAATTATTTAGGCTGTATTGCACACTGGAGATTTTCGTTACAGCGAGATGATGGCAAGCATCAGTATATTACAAAACAGCAGTATTCATACTCTGATCCTCGATACTACGTACTGTAATCCCCAGGTAGTGTATGTTTAGCATTATTTTGAGTGATGTAATCTTTCAAAAGTTTTCATTTTTTTTAGTTCAAGATAAGCCAACACTGTTGCTAGAATATAAGCATAGCTGGGACTTGTTTAACCATAGCCAGCTGAAGTCATTTTCCTCTATTGTCTGCAGTATGATTTTCCCAAACAGGAAGCTGTGATACAGTTTGTTATTGAGGCAATTCAAGCAGAAACTTTCAATCCTAAAACCTTGTTTCTGATTGGAAGTTACACAATAGGTAGAAATAATCAGTCTCCTGTTCTTTTTCTGTTTCCTTGTTGTGCCTTTATCTCTTGCTAATACATCCCTCAACTGCTTGTAAAAGGAAAGGAAAGGCTGTTCTTGGAGGTAGCTCGTGTCTTGCAGAAGAAAGTTTATGTTACTGTTGCAAAAATGAAGATTCTACAATGTCTGGGATTCTCCAAACAAGATATGCAGTATTTTACATTAAATGAAAGGGAAAGCCAAATCCACGTGGTGCCTATGTGGACACTTGCAAGTTTCAAAAGACTAAAACATGTTGCAAACCAGTATGCGGTGAGGTTCATGACAGAATATTTTAATCTGTTGATAATGCTTGATAGTCTTATTGATAATGTTACATAGTTTTATTTTAATCATCTCCCAAGTCATGAACTATGATATTCTGGAAAGGACTTGGTCAGAAATCTTCCTTTTGGCACACTCGCAAAGAGTTTTATGATTTGGATAAAGTAAATTAAGTAGGCTCATTTTGATGTTATCATATGATTTGGAAAGGACTAAAGATGTTGTTTAATTTTGATCAGAGTCGATTCAGCCTTATAGTTGCTTTCTCGCCAACTGGTTGGACGTTTGGCAAAGGAAAGAAAAAGTCTCCAGGAAGAAAGTGGCAGCAAGGAACAATTATAAGGTAATTAATTAAGTTGTAATTCTGATTTCTGATTTCCTAACGAAAGTTGGAAAACAACATGAATACTTGTGATGTCAAGATCACAAAGGATAGAGATTATTAGAACTTACCTTGATGTTGATGGGAAGCAGAATCCCATAGTTTCAGTTTATGAAAAGTCTTGAACATAGTTTCGTACTGTCTTTGCGATTCTCGTTACTGCATCCTTGGGATTTTAAATCCAGCAGTGGCAAAAGAATTGCATGAAGATATGCTCTTCAGTAACAAGACGCAGAGCATCTTGTTGGTGAAACTAACTTACAGGCTATAAGGAGATGAAACTGAAAGAAGGAAGAAGCTATGCTTATGAAGAATTTAAATGATGATCATGATGTATACTGTGTTTTTTTGTTGTATGTTGGGTTGAAACAGGTATGAAGTACCGTATAGTGAGCACAGCAGTTACAGTGAGTTGAGGGAGTTTGTGAAGGTGGTGTCTCCCGAAAGAATAATACCAAGTGTAAATAATGACGGACCAGAAGCTGCTGATTCCATGCTTTCCCTTCTCAGTTCTTAAATGGTTTTGTAATTGTTCGAGCCTCTCATACATCAATTCAACATGTTTTGTCTTGTCTGTCTGTATGACGAAGAACATCATGAAAAATGCGGCCCAACTTTATCGAATAGTTAAAATGATTCATGAGTTTAGAAAATTACTTCTGTGATGACTATAGATTTAATCTGAAGTCTTTTATACAAAACTAGATTATGATGGATGCGTGATGTCACGGAGACTTAAAAAACCAGTTGGTTGGATAATACTCACTCGTTGCTGAAGTTAATTGCTATATAATGATGAAAGCAAGATGATGGATGATTGATAAAGTAGTATTAAAATGATAATAAGTCTATTCAAAACATGAATTATACATGATTAGTTAGAAAATTACATGAGTGTAGAAAATGTAGAATTAAACTAATACATGCTGATTAGTTGATGAGTTGTGGTCTCATAAATCAATGCTGCCAACAAATGCGACAAAGTAAAATAAATCTTAGCAGAAAAGATAAACAATAAAAGATCGATACTCAAACTGTGTCAAATGGTGGATATGAAAAATATGGATCATAATAAGCTTGTAATTTTTCTCAAGAAGCTTATTACATTACTTAGTGACAAAGCTCATTG
The DNA here is from genome assembly GCA_034768395.1 of Linum lewisii. NCBI lineage: Eukaryota > Viridiplantae > Streptophyta > Magnoliopsida > Malpighiales > Linaceae > Linum > Linum lewisii. Next base: position 41,204,522 of record CM068304.1, on the reverse strand, counting down.
GTCTTGGAACACCTCTATCATCGGAGGCAGAATGTTCCTTTGTAATTCCACATGAACCAAGAAGCTCCCGAACTAGCGCAAGGCCCGATCAGGCCTATACCACTGAACACTGAAGAAGCATATCAATGGAGCGACGACGCGACGAGCGGTGTATGTAGTTGGACGGTGGTCCTCGTATTCATCCCACAGCAGCCATTGCGAAAGATTAAGCAAAGTACGAATTAGAAGCCTAAACCCTATATCGGAATGTCCACATACCCCTTAAGCGCCTCCATCTCAGTAGGAATGCGGATAGCTGACGTGACCTGGAGACCATCTACGCTTGTCCCCGTGATGAAGTGCATGTCTTCTAGTGTGATAGTCGCCTCACCGTCGTAGAGATGGAAGGTGCTGGTCTCTAGACGCCACCTCTTGACCAAAGCAGTGACGAGTTTTGAAACGGGGGTGAGTCGCAAGGCCGACCTACTCCCGTAAAGGGCAATGCGGGCGAGTATCTCATCGAACCTAGTATCGCAGTCTACGATCTTCTTAGAATGACGAATAGTATGCCTCATATGCGGATCCTAATATTTGAGGAATGAAGGGGGAAGTGAGGAGGTAATAAGATAATTGTTATTAACAATAATTAGTAAAATTCTAAATATACCTATTATATGTGCGAGTACGTGCTACGTAGATACTACACTAATTCCTCGTACTTCTAATTAAATGAGCTACGAACACAATTATTATATTTAATAATAATAATTATTCGATATTAAATAATAAGGATGACAACTAATATTATACAAATATTTATAGTAATCATTAATTACTAAAACTAATTATATTTACCTAATTACATATTACTCACATGCACTAATTATGTTATAATAATTACATATGCCAATTTCGAGTTATACTATTAAAATACTAAATACATGGACATTGTGTATTCAATCATTTTAATTAGTAATATAACAAAACATGGTCATTATTAAGAGGATAACTAATATCATGCAAATATTTATAGTAATTATTAATTGGGTTATTATGTAACGTCCCAAACTTTAAAACTTTTGAAAACAACATTTATTGTTTAAAGTAGGAGAAAACACACTACCAAAGTCGTTGACAACCGTTCAAAGGCAGAAACGCAAAGCAGGCCCCAAAGCATGGGCAAAACCAACACATGAGTTGTAGTTATTACAAACCAAGCACACAATTTCAAAACACACTCTACATAAATAGAAACACTCGTCCAACATCCTTGACCACTCACTGAGAGTCTCCCGACATGATTTCCGAGGCTCATTCTGCACCGCTTACTCCTGATTAGCTGCGAAGTGATCTGGTGGGTGGTTCAGGGGTCAGTCCTTAACATTCAAGTATAAAGGAATGTTAAAAGTAAAGAGGAACATATGACCAAACTGGCATGGTCCTCAATTCCATGGCCGAACTGCGGAAAAATCATATAACCGTTAGTTCAACAATAACACCACAATTAACATCGAAATAGGGCGTCCTCTCTTCCCGCCTAGCTAACCTCTACGCCATCATCGATAAGGCTTACTTATGAGCCTATAATAGGGACTTCACAAGAGTAGCTATTCTTCCCGACTACCATGAATCGATTGGGGCTAACAATACCCAACTCCCATCACCCGGTAGGAACCCGTATCCATCGATGTTCCCGGCGGAGGACTAGCTAGCGAGGCTCTACTTTCCACCTATATACACTAGGTGCCAAACATCATTAGATAACATCACGGTTTAACCATAACTGAAACAAACACTATTAGGTATAAAACCAATGGTTCCGGAAAGATAGAACTTTCCGTAGAAACGACACCTTGTTGTCAAAACCAAGACTTTCTGTCTTAATTTCCAGGTAAGTAGGGGAGTCACTCGGACTACTTAAGTCCCTCTAACCTTAGGCATCATAACTTTATAAACCGGAATTAATGAGGATCTGTGTCACTCATTACTCTGAATAATCTAACCTATCGGGAAAACCAACTCAGATGGGTTAGTACTCGGTTAGCAGTAAATCACCACGAGAATTATAAGAGCCTTAATTTAAGCATGCACGAGTCCAAAATAAGGCCCGAGTACCTTACTCATTGATCCGGTTCCCGTCAAACGATTAATTCGAAATTATCACAATATTTGGTTAGTGACAAAGTTTAACCAAATAGCTATTTAAATTGAGGAATTAATTAATTCAAGGAATTTACCCCCTTAAACCAACCCACCTAAAGAGTCAACTCGAATATAGGAAGTTAACGGTTGCGCAACTTCCTGGATCAAACTCTCAAAGCTGAAAGAGGTTAAATGCCAAAAGTTGACAGTTAAAGATCAAACTGTCATGAGGAAAAACTTCAAGGGCCGAAATAACAAAGGAAAAAGAAGGAGGGACTGCACAGGTAATTTACCTGTTCCCTATTCCTGCACTTGCAGTTCTGCCAACCTACAGTTCTGCTAATCTCCGACGAGGGGATTAAATGATTTTGGTGAATGAAAACTCAATTCTGAGAAAGGGTTAGTTTTAGGAGTTTGAGACGAGCTGATAGAGGGTTTTAGTTTAGACCGACGATGCCTGGAACCCTTAAACCCATCTTTGGTCGGAGATGGTGACAGAGTGACGGAGAGATGGCTTTTGGAAGAGATACGCTTTGATTCGAAGAAAGAGCCGGGTTTTATAGGCTTCAGGGAGTCGATTGGAGCCAAAAGAGATAAGTTTCACGGGTTGGGTGGCACTCTGGAAAGTCGTCGATTTTTCGAGATTTCCGTCGAAGTGGGATCAACTCTTTATCCGTTTTGTCCATTTCTGAATGGACTCAAGCTCCAATCTCGATTCCCACGTGTTTCTTCACGTTCTGGTGGGGTTCCTTGTCTCGAATAGACTAGAAACATGCCTCTTGGCTATTGGGAAGAGTCACCGGAGTTATTCCGGTCGCTGGAAAAATTGCTGGTCATTAAACTGATGAGCCAAGGAAGAAGATGACCCAAAACGACGTAGTTTTGGTGCTGGGCGGATTTTAAAAAAAATGAATAAAATGAAATGTCAAGGCTGGGATTCGAACCTGGGTTGGCTGAGTGCTAGTCTGGTTCCAAAACCAACCAAGGTACAAGTCATTCATTAATCAGTATTACCCAGCTAGCTGTTAACTCAGTCTGATTGGTTTGATTCACCTTTCCGAATTAGATCCTACCAACGACCAACTCGAACTAACCCTTAAGAGTAACCTCGAAAGAACTCGTGTCCCACCCCTTTTTGCTAAGAACGATTAAAAAAAAATTGGGGTGTAACATTTCTCCCCTCCTTCAGGAAATTTCGTCCCCGAAATTCTAGTTAATGAATTTATGAGGAAAAAGGGATTTATAACTTAGGCGCGTAAAGGTTACCAACCTGGTTTAGTCCAAGAAGAGCTCAGGGTACTTCTCCCTCATACTCTTCTCCGTTTCCCAGGTTGCAGCTTCCGTTCCCTGATTCCTCCAGACGACCTTAACCATAGGAATCTTTTCTTCCGTAGATCCTTCTCTTGTCGATCTACTATCTGCACCGGAACCTCCTCATAGGTTAAGTCGTCGGATAACTCAATGTCTTCCAATTTGAGTACGTGATCCGGGCTAGATTTGTAAGCTCGAAGCATGCTTACATGGAATACATCGTGTATTCGAGATAAGCTAGGAGGTAACGTCAGCCGGTACGCTAGTGGACCGGTACGTTTTAGTATCTCATACGGGCCGATGTAACGGGAACTTAATTTTCATTTCTTTCCAAATCGCATGACTCCCTTCCACGGAGACACCCGCAGAAATACTCGCTCTCCTACTTTGTATGAACGCGGTGGCCCAGGCCTTTCTGCGTTACTCTTCTGACAGTCTTGAGCAGCTTTAAGATTCCGTCGTATTTCCTCGACTTTTTCCACCGTCTCCTGAATAATCTCAGGCCCTTCCAGTTGCCTTACTCCCTCTGCGTCCCAGTATAACGGGGTTCGACATTTCCTCCCGTAGAGTACTTCATAAGGCGCAGCTTTTATCGAACTATGATACTAATTGTTGTAAGGGAATTCTATCAACGGCAGATGTTCATCCCATGCTCCCTTCATGGTTAGGGAACAAGCGCGAAGGAGATCCTCCAATGTTTGAATGGTCCTATCCGATTGGCCGTCGGTTTGGGGGTGATACGCCGTGGAGAAGTGCACTTTTGTGCCCAATGCCTTCTGAAGACTGACCCAAAATCGAGAGGTAAAGCTAGGGTCTTGATCTGACACAATGCTGACCGGAACTCCGTGCAACCGCACAATTTCTCGAATGTACAACTCTGCCAGCCCATCCGGTCCGGGCTTGAATTTGATGGGAATGAAGTGGGCCACTTTCGAGAATCTATCCACTATGACCCAAGCGCCATCGTGTCCCTTAGAAGTCCTTGGTAGCCCGTACAGAAAATCCATGATAATCTTCTCCCACGTCCACTCAGGAATCTCCAGAGGTAAATGTTGGATAGCTGGGGCCTGATGTTCTGCCTTAATCATCTGACATTCAAGGCAACGATGAACGTGCTCCGCTACTTCTTTTTTCATGCCAGGCCATCAATAGTGCTTCTTCAAGGTTTGGTACATCTTGGTAGCTCCTGGGTGCATTGCGTAAGGTGCCGAGTGGGCTTCATCGAGTATGTCTTGACGAAGTTTGTCTACGTTTGGGACACAAGCCCGTCCTTGACAAGTTAGCAAGCCGTTAACCAGAAGAAATCTTGAAGCCTTTTCTTCCTTGAGTCGTTCCTTGAGTTTCCTTATTTCTGGGTCGTCCTCCTACTTCTCCTTGATCTTGTCGTAGAGTAACGGACGAATCTTTAAATTTGCTAAGAGAGTTGTGACTCCCTCTACGTGAAGTTCAACGTTCAGAGCCCGAAGTGTTGTGAGTTCTGGTAGTGGGCTATCCTTTTTCCTACTTAAGGCATCTGCAACCAAATTGGCCTTCCTGGGATGATATTTGATTATACAGTCATAATCATTGAGCAATTCGATCCACCTTCTTTGTCTCATATTCAACTCCTTTTGCTCGGTTAGATGTTGCAAGCTCTTGTGATCCGTAAAAATGGTGAACATTTCGCCGTAAAGGTAGTGTCTCCATAACTTCAAGGAGAATACCACAGCTGCTAACTCCAAGTCATGGGTGGGGTAATTGACCTCATGCGGCGTAGTTGTCGAGAGGCATAGGCAATAACCCGCTTTCCTTGCATTAGTACGCATCCCAAGCCTTGGTGTGACGCGTCACTATACACCGAGTACTCTTCCCCACTTTGTGGAAGAGTGAGGACAGGCGCGGAGGTCAGATTCCTTTTTAGCTCGTCAAACGCTTCTTGACACTTCTCATCCCAGATGAATGTTGCTCCCTTGTGAAGTAGCTGAGTCATTGGTCGAGCAATGCTTGAGAATCCTTCCACGAACTTCCGATAGTACCCTGCCAGGCCCAGGAAGCTTCGTACCTCAGACACATTCTTTGGGAGTGCCCACTTAACTACGACTTCGATCTTTCTCGGGTCTACTTCTACACCTTTACCGGAGATGAGGTGGCCCAAGAATAGGACCTCCCTTAACCAAAATCCACACTTGGAGAATTTTGCGTAGAGTCGTTCCTCCTTCAGCCGTTGTAGGACGGTCCTTAGGTGCTCCTCATGGTCCTCCCGATTCTTTGATTAAATCTGGATATCGTCTATGAAGACTATGACGAATTTATCCAAGTACTCGTGCAACACTCTATTGATGAGGGCCATGAATGCAGCAGGTGCGTTGGTTAGCCCAAACAGAATTACCAAGAATTCGTAATGACCATAGCGAGTCCGAAAAGCGGTTTTTGAAATCGAAGCTTCGGCTACCCGCAGTTGATGATATCCAGACCTCAAGTCGATCTTCGAGAAAATCGCTGCCCCTTGAAGTTGGTCCAATAAATCGTCTATCCTTGGTAGCGGGTATCGATTTTTGATAGTCACCTTATTTAACTTTTGATAGTCGATGCACAACCTCAAACTTCCATCCTTCTTTTTTACGAACAACACTGGAGCTCCCCAGGGTGAAACGCTGGGTCAGATGAATCCCTTGTCAAGTAGCTCTTGAAGTTGCTCCTTCAATTCCTTCAACTCCACAAGAGCCATCCGTTAAGGTGGAATTGAAATTGGTGTGGTTCCGGGAACCACCTCGATGTCAAACTCCACCTCTCTTAAGGGCGGAAGACCAGGAAATTCTTTTAGGAAGACTTCAGGAAACTCCCTTGCTACAGGTACGTCCTTAAGCTCTACGGTTGGTGCTTCCACCACGTGTGCCAAATAAGCTTCACATCCTTCTCGAATTAAGGTCAAAGCTCAAGTAGCCGAAATAAGAGCTCCAGGAACGGGCCTCCGAATTCCCTTGAACAGCGCAGTGCCTCTGCCTTCTACCTTAAAGCTTACTTCCTTGTTGAAGCAGTCCAGTTTCACGTGATTTCGAGACAACCAATCCATACCCAGGATTACGTCGATCTCGTAGAAAGGGAGGAGGATTAAGTCTACTATCGTATCGTATCCAGCTATTACGATAACGTAACTTTGAAAAACTGAATCGACGATCAAGGTATCGCCGACCGGCGTTCGCACTCCTAAATTTTGACCTAGAGGAGTGGGTTCTATTCCTAGTTTATGAGCAAATGTACTGGAAATAAACGAATGCGTAGACCCAGAATCCATTAAAGCAAAAGCTGGCTGACCAAAAATCGTAATCATACCAGTAACCACATCAGGAGCTGCGTTGGCCTCCTCCCTCTGCACATCAAAGAGCCTGGGTTGTCCTCCAACTCGAGACGCCTGGCTTTGGTATCGCTGGTCGTGCCCTCCTTCATTGTTGTGACCTCGATCACGCCTGCTTCCAGATCGGATTTCTGATGGTGCCCTTCTGCCATTAATGGTTGGCTCCGACGTAGCCCTTCCTTGAACTACTCTATTAGGACATTCACGCTTGTAATGTCCCTGCTCTCCGCATCCAAAGCAGGTGCCGGTGCAAATTTTGCACTCGCCAAGATGTGGTCTTTCACAAAAATTGCAGCTGGGTGGGGCTCCTAGAGAGGGGGCGCTCCTGATTGGCCTTGGAGGAGGGTAAGCGTAACCCTGGTTAGAGGTCCTAGCCTTCTTTTTCTTTGAGCGAGAGGTCCGTGGTGACTCCTCTCATGACCCAACCACCTTCCTCTTTCCCGATTCCTTGCTCGCAACCTTTTGTTCTAGAATTCGCTGGTCAGCCCTTTCCAAGTTCATCGCCGCATGGTAGGCTTCCTAACGATCCTTCTAGGCGATGGTGCACAAGGACTTGTAGAGCTGAGGCCTTAATCCATTGAGATAGTGATCTCGTTGGGTTACCGGGTCCTGATAGAGGGGTCCTCCATAAGGTAACAGCAGTTCGAACCGAGCTGTGTAGTCAGCCACCGATTCCCGATCCTCACTTCCCCACTCCTGTTTGATGGTGAGGAAATCTTGCATTTTATCCTCATGATAAGATGGTGGAAGGAAGCACTCCCTGAAGGCTCGTAGAAATTCTTCCCACGTGATCTCTGGTGGGTCCTGCTGGCTAGCGGGTTGCGTGAGCCACCAGTGATATGCAGTGCCCTGAAGGAGGTTTAAGGTTAGGAGGACCTTATCCTCATCGGCAGCTCGCATCTCTTGAAGTGTGCGAATAACCTTTCCTAACCATCGCTCAACGACGACATGGTCTCGATCGTCATAAAAGAAGTCTTCCACCCCAGGTCTCGAAAAGCTTTGGAGTTAGGTGCCACCCTTGCTGGTCGCACGGGTGGAGGAGGCAGAGGCTGTCGGGGCTCCTGAGGCTGTTGGTCGTAACTGGCTCTGTTGAGACATAGAACATTCTCAAGTTGGCACCGTAACGAGGGAATCATAATTTGTGGAGTGTTTTGAAACTGTTAAAACATTGAATCTGAAGCGCTTCATAAGGACTATCTGACTCAATCCTCTTTTTTTTTTAAACCGAAAAAAAAAGTGGCTTAAAAATCCAATTTTGTTCTTAAAACTCTTGATTTCAAAATCTGACCGACTTCCATATCTCCTGGGTAACCAAGAAACAGAGGGAAGACCGGCTCTGATACCAAAATGTAACGTCCCAAACTTTAAAACTTTTGAAAACAACATTTATTGCTTAAAGTAAGAGAAAACACACTACCAAAGTCGTTGACAACCGTTCAAAGGCAGAAACGCAAAGCGGGCCCCAAAGCATGGGAAAAACCAACACATGAGTTGTAGTTATTAAAAACCAAACACACAATTTCAAAACACACTCCACATAAATAGAAACACTCATCCAACATCCTTGACCACTCACTGAGAGTCTCCCGACATGATTTCCGAGGCTCATTCTGCACCGCTTACTCCTGATTAGCTGCGAAGTGACCTAGTGGGTGGTTCAGGGGTCAGTCCTTAACATTCAAGTATAAAGGAATGTTAAAAGTAAAGAGGAGCACGGGTTGGGTGGCACTCTGGAAAGTCGTCGATTTTCCGAGATTTCCGCCGAAGTGGGATCAAGTCCTTATCCGTTTTGTCTGTTTCTGAATGGACTCAAGCTCCAATCTCAATTCCCACGTGTTTCTTGACGTTCTAGTGGGGTTCCTTGTCCCGAATAGACTAGAAACATGCCTCTTGGCTATTGGGAAGAGTCACCAGAGTGATTTCGGTCGCCGGAAAAATTGCTGGTCATTAAACTGATGACCCAAAACGACGTAATTTTGGTGCTCGGCGGATTTAAAAAAAATGAATAAACTGAAATGTCAAGGCCGGGATTCAAACCTAGGTTGGCTGAGTGCTGGTCTGGTTCCAAAACCAACCAGGCTACAGGTCATTCATTAATCAGTATTACCCAGCTAGCTGTTAACTCGGTCTCATTGGTTTGATTCACCTTTCCAAATTAGATCCTACCAATGACCAACTCGAACTAACCCTTAAGAGTAACCTCTAAAGAACTCGTGTCCCCCCCTTTTTGCTAAGAACGATTAAAAAAAAATTGGGGTGTAACATATTATTTCCAAAATACTCAAACTTTGGCGATTTATTTTTAAAATGCATTAAGTTTAAAAAACCCCAAATCTATCCCGTACTTAACACCGTTAGTCCTTATTTGTAAAATTTTAAACATTTTGAACCAAGTAGCTAACTGAATTAATTTTTAAGTTTTTTTGTCGTCTAGAATCAGTAACCCAAGTTTGTCCAAACTGCATTTTGATCCTTCTCAATTCCATCCCTTACAAATCCTCCCAAACAAACCTTCTCCGATAATCTCTTCTCTCAGCCCTCTGCAACTCCGCCGCCGCCATGTCAACTCTGCCACAACCAGCTTCCTCACTATTTTAGCCTCCTTCTTCCTCACCCACACCTTCTCACGTACTCACCCTAAACCCATTACTCACACTTCCCTCGACGTCTCTGCTTCTCTCAACCAAACTCTCTATTTCCTCAACACTCCCAGAACAGAGCACGAAGAAGAAGCTGAAGCTTCCAATCCATCAATGCTTCTTCTGAAATCTCGCTCGACCTTCTCTCGCGCGAATCAATTAGAGAACGAAGTCGCCTTGAGCTGTGACGTTAAAGAGAGCGGGCCACCGCCTAGCCCAAGAAGCCCCGCCGCGCTGACGAAGAAGCCTTCGTTGTCGTGGCAGCATCCGAGTGTTATTCTGGAAGTGGAAGTTCTGAATGAGACAGATTCGGTGATGAAATCGCTGGTGGTGAAGGATCCGTCACCGCAATTGACTTGGTAAAGGCACTGTTGAGGTGTAGATATGCAGCTGGAGAGCTCGAGCGAAGAGCAGAGAAGCGAATCGGAGGAGAGAGGGGAATATGAAGAGGAAGACGAAGGGTTGAAAATTGGATTTGTTTGGGTGTAACAGTCAGCGCAAAGTTCCCCCATCCGCTCGCCATCGGATTTTATTATTTTTATTTTTTTTTGCCGAGGCAACTCCCTGGGAGGGTAGACCTATAGATAGTGAGCCAACCTAGAAGATACAAAAAAAGAAAAAAAAGAAGAGGGGAGAGGAGAGAAAAACAAGAGAAAAAGACCATCTCGATTAACGAGCATCAGAAGACCAAACATATTAACAAGAATGAATTGAAACAAAAATAGTCAGATTTATTAATGATGAAGTCTTAGGTAAGAAATTAGGAGCAAATTTTACTATTAAATCAACGGAATTATTTTGATTTCTTTAAATATAATTTAATCTTGTGAAGTTTGAAAATATCTTTCTAATATTCTTAAAAAATTGTGTTTACGATATATTCTTTTGATTTTGAATCAAATTAAAAACAATACTTACAAAAAATTCATATTAATTTTCCAAATTACTTTGATGGAGCTTAACTCGGACAACTCAAAAAAGGAATCCACCACGCTTTTTATTGAAATGTAACGCAAAATGAAAATCAAACGATTAAAATTCTCAAATTAAGGGAACATTAAAATTCTCATCATTATTACTTACCCTAAACAAAGGGAAAGATGAATGCAAATTAAGAATAGAACACTAATAACTCATCATTACTACTTACCATAAACAAAGGAAAGATGAATACAAATTAAGAATGGAAGGTTATAAATTCTACTATCATTTAGGTTGGTATTCTTGAATAAATTAGTGGGGAGAAAAAATTATTAATGATAAATTGCCTAAAAAATACTAATTAATGATTGAGAAAAAAAATTGAATGGTTTACAAACAAGGAAAGTCCATCCAAAATTGATGGCTCTTAACATTAGGGAAATAAACGAGTAATATTTTGGGATTAATAAAGAAATTAATTTCTCCGAAATTGAGGTTTCTTACCTTATGAAGGAATGTTAAATGGTTAATCAAATCAAAACATAAAAGATTGAAGAGTTAGTGAGAGCAATCTTATGATAATTCACGGCAATCAAGGTAACTAAACAAGTAATGTACATTAATGAGTACATCAATCTTACCAAAAAAAGGATATTAATCATAGCTTCAAACCAAATTAGACCGAAAAATCTCCAATCATATTTTCCGACGACCTCACTGATTTTTGCGACCACGATGGTTCATAACTGAAACCTTGTAAATTCATTTGCAAAGCAGCCCCTCCGACGAGTTCCTTTGTTTGAGAAATTTTTTTTTTGAAAGAAGAGCTGTAATGATTCTTTTCTCTTGAAGCAAAAACGTAAACAGAACTTGTCTGGTACCTCAACGGAACTTGTCCGAGAATGAAAAACGGAACTTATCCGATAAATAATTATGGGACTTGCCACATAATAGGTATAAAAATCCGCAAATACCAATGATTCACTGACAATGAAAATTCATTCTCCCGCCGTGAAAATATGTTTTTCAGGCTATGAACCGACGTCGCCCGTTGTTGAAAGAAGATAATCTGCTACTGTTCAACCATCTTGTGACGGAAGACCTGCTCCCGATCCAGGATTTTAATGGCGACACGCTCGCCGGTGTCGACGTTGTTAGCTTCCTTCTCCCACCTCGTAGTGATCAGGCTTCCTTCTCATTGGTTAGCTGACTAGAGAGAGAGATTTGGTGAAAGAAAAGGAATAGAAAATAAGGAAAAGAGAGGAGTAAGTAACTGTTGCTATTGGGCTTATAGTAGGGTGCTTAATAGGGCCATTAAGCATGGTGCTTAACCCCCTATAGGCCGTCGGATCAATCGTGCGGTGGGGGGCGTAGCAAACGCGCGAGGGGCTTTTTGGACATTTCGCGCTAGTAATATTTTGGCGCCGGATTCGTATTTTTCAAATTCAAATTTGACAGGAGAGAGAAAATATCTCACCTATATAAGTTGACGGGGGGCGTCATTAATGCGAAACTTTTCTCGCTCCTTTTTTCTCACTCCTAGATTATCTCTCCTCGTTCGTAACAGAATGTCAGTCGTTATTGTAGGTATTCGTAACGGTTCTTGCCCTTTTACGTAATTCTATGTCCTTTCGTAACTTCTAGTACTGTTTCCCGTAATAGTAACTTCTCGCCATCTTTTAGGTATTGCAGGATCACCTTCGAATGTGCAAATAGATTTAAATGAGATTTCTGTCGCTCATGCAGGTATTGTATTTACACACATTTGTCTCGTGTGATATCTTGTACTACGAAACCAGCATCCATGCTGCGTCATGACGCAAAAAATCGATCGCAGGTGTTGCAGGGGCATCTCCGAATTTTCCGATTGATTTAGATTATATTTCAGTCAGTCACGCAGGTATTCCAATCCGTAGTATTTGCGTCCGACAATTCGTAATCTCTAATTATCCTCATCCGTGATACATTAGTCTATTAATTTCAGTTGTTGAAGGCGATCAATCAAATATGCCGGTTGGGCCCCTCCGGACTTCATTGAATCATGCAGGTAAGGCGCGTAACACACATCAAGCTAGTGAATTCGTAAATAGCTATCGATTACGAGTTCCGTGAAATTCATTCGTAACATCTATTATTACCATTCGGTTATATCTTTACATTTGCATCGACTGATTCGTACTTGTAATTGTCTTCGTCCGTGATACATCAGTCTATTTCTTTCAGTTGTTGAAGGTGAGCCATCAAATATGCCGCTTGGTGCCCTCGGGACTTCATTAAGTCATGCAGGTAAGGCGCGTAACACACGTCAAAGCTAGAGAAATCGTAATATCTATCCCATACAACATCTATGCCATCATCGTAATATCTATTGTTATCATTCGTTATATCATCTTGAAACGTATCTTTTTATACTTATCACCGTCATTTGTAATACGAAATGCTATAGAAATAGCATATCTTGATATTTTTATTGGCGGCGAATGTTCAATCGTTATTATAGGAGAGTGTTCAGATCCGGTGGACTTACTCCCAATGTTTAACACGAGAGATGAAGCGTTGCATTTCTACGAGGATTACGCTCATCTAGCTGGTTTTGGTATGCGGATACGGTACCAACAAAAATATCAGAACCCCCAGCGACTGGAAATACACCCATCGGTGGGGAAGCTATGGTTATAGTTGAAAATCCTCCATGTAGATACCTTAGGTTCGTTTGCACACATGAAGAAGTTAGAAATAAAAGGAAAACAAAAAGTGCAAGGACGAGAGCCGATGAACGACTTGGGTGCGAAACTGAAATAAAATTAAAATGGGACAAATCTATTAAAAAGTATTACATATACCAATGGGTCACAACACATACCCCGCATGTTTTGCTCCCCAATAAATACCAACATCTTTACCGGTCGAACAGAAGTGTGAACAGAACAAGTGCACAAATCGCACTCATACACAAACTAGCTGGAGTAACTTCCCGGAAATCATTTGACATAATGAGGCAAATGTCGGGGGGTGCAAGACATGTTGGGTTCAGTTTCGAGGACCTCAGGAACCACAACAGGGAAAGACCAGAAAATGCGTTGAATCTCGCTGAGGGTTCATCACTGCAACGTCATTTAAGGGTTCGCTCGAGGGAGGAGAAGAATTTCTTCTATGAGCTCCAAGAGGACAATTGCGGTGAAATCCTGAGTGTTTTTTGGTCAGACAACAGGATGCGGCAAGAATACTCGGTGTTTGGGGACTCAATCAGCTTGGACACCACATACCGAACTAACAAGGACTACAAGCCCTTAGGTAATGACGCTAACGTTGGTTACACGTTATGTCTTACTACGTAATATATATTGAAATCTTACGTAAGCCTTTCATTGCAATATATGTACTACTTGTTATCATATTACGTTATAGAATTTTATATGGTTTGTTATATAAAAGTGATTATGTTGTAATATATTATTTATTGCCTTATTACTTAACAACGTTGTTCGTCGGTTACAATCACCATAGAGATCTGGTGATATTCGGCGCTGCTCTCTTGTTTGACGAGACGTCGGCAACTTTCGAATGGTTGTTTCAAATGTTTGACAAGTGCATGGGGGGAACCTACGAGTATCTTCACAGACCAAGCAGCAGCTATTGCCGCCGGTATTAGAGCCGTATATCCAATGCCAGTGACATACCATGGTCTTTGTACATTCCACATACTGAATAATGTTGCTAGGAACTTGGGGTCGTTGTGCGATAAGGTGCGATTTCCATGCGTAACACTTTATCTTTAATTCGGTTTGCGTAACACTTTAACCATGGTTTCGTACACTTTGTACCAGGTGTTCGTAGCTGAGCTGAGCTACCTTATGTTTGGTGTCGACACCGAAACACAGTTTGAGGTACACTGGGGGCTTATGAAAAAAATGCTTCGCAAACCGTGACCCAGAGGGACACACATGGCTCACTCAAATCTACCAAAAAAGAACACAGTGGTACAGAGCATGGATGCAGACCCACTTCACCTGCGGCATGCGTAGCTCCCAACTAAGTGAGACTTGCAACAGTAACATGAGGAACTACCTTGCCCCGAACCTCACCCTGGAAGAGTTTTTCCAGCAGTTCGGTCGACTTGTGGAGAACAAAAGAGAAGAAGAATTGAAAAGGGACTTCAAGATGAAGACAATGAAAGTAGTCAACAGGTAATACAAAACTTCAGTACAATCTCTTACGTAATAATTAGTCCCGTAAAACCTATTGCAGTGATCCATTATACTTTCATACGATATTCGTATTATGTATTCGTAATACATTCTTATTATGCTTTACGATCATTTATAACAGGTTCTCGCACAGCTCTCTGACCAAATAACTAGCTGACGAATACACTCCAAAGATGTTCAAGAGGTGGTTGTGTGAATACGAACAGACTTTGGCCTACAGAGTGATGGCATTAGAGGAAAAGGCAAATGAGGGTGTGATAATATTCAACGTATTCAAGCAGGATCTTGATGGGTCGAAAACAGATGAAAGAGTTGTGACATGCACAAAGGATTGTTCACATATAGTCTGCAGTTGCCACATGTTTGAAATGGAGGGCTTGATGTGCAGACATATTATAAGATTCAGGGAGGTTCTGGGTGGTAACGAGAATCATTTGCTACTTCATATTCCCAAACCATTGATCCTGGAAAGGTTCTTAATATTATATTGGTTAGTATTATCTGTTAGGATGATTAGTAAGAGTAAATATAATAATTCGTATAGGTATTGCCGTAATGCCAAGGATGGACTGTGCATTGAAGATGTCATCCCAGAAGTTGCGCACCCAGATGTTGCCCAGATGTCGGAACTAATAACAGTGATGGCTAAGCTTAAGACTACGGTAAGTCTGGGCTGTATTACACATTATTAATTCCATCATGCATGTAACACACAAACACCCAACACATGTTAATGGGGATACGGCCAAAACAGCTACAGCTATACAGTGCATGATTGATCTGGAGAATAAGCTGAGTACGGATAAATCCATTAACAGCACCCAGAAAGAAGTCCACTACCAACCCCCAAAAAATTAAAGAAACGAACAGAGACGTACAAACCAAATAAGAGGTCAATATCTCAAAGGGACAGGAATGCATTTCTGCACTCAGTTAGAAAGGATAAAAATGCAATATTTGAAATCCATCAAATGGGTGGTAATGACCTTCATCTGTAGAATTATATTTACGTTCGTAATTTTTACGTAACAATTATCTTTATCGTACGTAATTTTGTAAAAGACAATACGTAACAATTAATATTAAGTTACGTAATGTGTTAACAGGGGTGGGTTTCCTTAAATATTTTGGTTTCTGTCTCTTTGTAGCAGGCTGTTACGTAAACACTTGACTTTCCCCTCCCCTGCTGGGCTTTATGACAGTATTCAATCCCACCCAACAACCACAACACAAAATTAAAAACACCTGGCCCACAAAAAAACCCTAGCTATATATATATATTAATAACCCTTTTCATCCATTCATCTCTCGTCCACGGAAAATTCCAGATCTGAAAAGGAAAATGCCGCCGGTCATTCCATACTGTAGCTGCAACCTGCCAGCTTACATGTATATTGCTGACCGTCCAACGATAAATTCTCCGTTCAACTACTTTCTGACATGCCAAAAACCAGCAGGTCAGAGATGCAAAATGTTCATCTGGTGCATGAGATGGACATGAGTGAGAATGAAGAGGTCTCCCGGATGTACAGTCTTCTGCATGCCAATATGGTGGTGAAACGAGCTCATCAGCCAGATGAAGTTACATACTCCAATAACATCGGTTGCAGTCTGGAGCAACATGTATTCTTGTTTGCCGTAAAACTTACAGTCCCAATTCGTGATAACAAAAGTCGATGCTTGTTATACTTCTATTCAGCACTTCCATGTATACCTTTATATTTTGTGACAGGAATATAGAACTCGAGAGCTGATAGAAGAGGTAGGGGGTCTTGTATCAAAGGTGGAATGCCTGGAGGAGCAGGTCAGGAAGATAGCAGCTGAAACAGATGTTGACCTATATTAGGAGTACCTTGTTTTTAAATTTATGTTTGTGTAATCGATGGATGATATTTTGGCCTGTAATCGATGAATGATATCTATGGGATGTTTTCAACTGGGTATTTATGTTCTGAATATGTACTTTGTTTTAAATTTAAGTATTACTACTTCACTTTCTACATGTTACTTTGTCTTCATAAACGTTATACGAGATTACCTGCAATATCGTGTTTTACGAATAAGTTCGGAATTAACTACGAATAGGAACAATGAAAACTACGAAATAATAATATAGGTCTTACGACAATGTTCACTTCGGACTGCTAAAACCTAAATGTAGTTTGTACCATTACAAAAGTGAGATCACAAAAATCCAAATACTAGATCAGAAGGCAAAGGTAGGGTCTTCTTCAAAGTCCGACATGTCGCTTTTGGATGGTTCCTTGTCAAGACTAGAGATAAGTTTCTTCTTCACTTCTTCAGCAAGTTCAGATGATCCAAAATCTAGATTTCCAAGTTCTTCAATGCTCCAGTCAGAGCGATTCTCCATGAGTTTGACAAGCTTCTTAATCTTCTTGTTAACCTTTTTGATCAGCTTGTTGTCTGCTGCGAGCTTGAATTCAACGGAATCAAAGGATGCAGGTGACATGAGATCATCTTCGGGCTGCTTGAACTTCACTGAACACCGAAACCAGTCAAGACGGTGACAAACTACATGAGCTTCACAACAAAACACGTTAGAATGAATTGCCTGAAAGGCAATTCGATCACAAATGTCTGAGGAAACTGTTTCTCCCCCTTGAGCAATGTTTGCAATGTTATATGGCGCTCGACCACAACTAACGCGGCGAAGCACATGTTGAGCCTTCAAAGAGTGGGTCGGAGTCTGCATAATATGATCTCGCAAGTTGACCCCCACACGGTCCATAAGGGTGGTGAGGAGAGGTCCATACGGCAACTCACCAAGGGGGGGGGGAGAGAAGCAGTTTGAATGATAGAATGTAATATTAGGTGGGGAAGACTGACCGGCACATTACGAATCGCGTTATATAAAATCCACACGTCAAGTGGAAGGACAACATCCCTATCCAAGGAGCGCGGGAGGAAGATCCGTGTGATGTACCAGTGGAGAACGCGAAGAGTTTCTTCCAGATAGATAATCGGAATAAGAACTTTACAAGGGGGTGTGACGGTGCACATCTTCAATGCTTCTACTTTTACGTCAAATTCGGGGTCCTTTACTTGAAGACCTTCTGTGGAAACACAAGTGATGAAGGATATCATCTCAGGAGTGATGGACACAAGGCGTCCAAACACAACAGCTTGCCCCTGAACATGGGGCAAGTGAGAGGTTTCCCTGAAGTTGCAGTAGAAGACCTTAACCTCCTCTTCGCAGTAAGATGGCGGTTGAACTCCACGAAATCCCAACCACCCAAGACCATGGATTAATGGGACAGGGCTCATCCCATACTTGATGAATCCATCAGTATTAACCACATAGGTGGGCAAGATTCCGCGAGGTACAAAATGTTCTTGAAATGTATTTGAACCTCTAAAGAGTGATGCATAGGCCCGACGTAAGGAGCAAGTGGGAAGGGGAAAGCCATTGACGGGAGGATTGAGTGAATGAGAACAAGATGGGAACCGAGAAGATGAGGGCAAATGGACGGTTTACTATTAACTAAAAATAAATGGAAGACGAAAAGACAGTGAACGGTTTACTTCAAAAACGCGCTTTAACTCACTCTCCAATTCGTAACATTATGAGTTTGTGTCATAATACATGTAATATGAAAGACATTGAAAAGTAATGTAAAAAAGCGTCTGATATGCACTCCTATGATGTAAAACGTAATACTTTGTTTTTAAAACTCAACGTAATACTTAGAATGCGAATTTAATACATGTGCTCTGGATTGGTTGCATTATCCAATTCCCAGCAACCAGCATTAAATGAAAAAAAATTAATGACACCCATCCTCCCCACTATATCTTAAACTATATTTTATCTCTCTCTCATCATATCTAAATCTCCTTCTCTGTATTCAAAGATCCAAATACACAAATGACAAACTTCATCCCATACTGCAACTGCGACCTCCCAGCTTGCGTTTATAAAATAGACAGAGCGACTATGACTTCTCTGTATCGCTTCTTTCTGGGATGCCAGAAACCACCGACTAAGTGATGCTGCATGTTCATGTGGTACAAGTATATATGTCAGATTGTCGATGAGGAAGCTGAGCCGTTTAACGATGTGAAGCCAAACACTTTGAGAGTGGGGTGTGGGCCAACAGGTATGTATTATAAAACTTCCAATAACAAATAGTCTTCTATTCATTGTTTGTAGTGACAGATGCATCAATCAGTAAATGTTAATAACTTTATTCGTGATACTTAACTTGCAGGCCCTGACAATTGCTGACCTTGTTGAAAATTCATCAAGAGTTAGGAGAGAAATCAACTCTTGGCTCCAAGGTTGAATTCATGAAGTCTCAGGTTAGGAAAAAATATATAGGGGGGTTAATTCTGAACGATATATTTATGTTTCAATTTCGATTCATAAGTGTTACAACTAATGTCTAATTCCATTACATCTGCCAAAATATCGTTAGCAGTCTTGAATTCAATATACATGAGGTATTTAGAGGTATACATCAACCCTAAAATGTCCAAAAAAAATACCCTTCACTCTGATGCGTAAACCAGCTGTTACGTATCACCATGAAGGATATTACCCAAAAGTTAATATTATCATTCACCGGATTGCCTAATCCCTACCGGCCCCCCTTCTTCTTCACTTCAGAGTATGCCTTCCTCAACACTGAAGGTCCAATCTGGTTGAAAGGCGAAATTAACATAATTAAACAAAATTGCATCCTCCTCCTTTGAACTTTGTAATCATCAGTCCAACTTTTTGATATCATCTGTTACTGCACCCCGCCAAAGCTCCATCAAACTCAAGGCAAAAACACCGCATGAATTGCTGTCAGGCTGTCTTATACCACGGTGGTTCACCAATTTATATTTCTCTATCAGCTCGGTGGGTAACTTTGTACGGAACATTGGGATCAAGTTGTTGGCCTATCTCTGGATATTTGATGCAGTCTTCTTCATAATATCAGGGATTTCTGATGGATCAAGGCTGTCAAGGTAGTCCCAGCACTTGTTCTTCAGATTCACACAGAACACCACAAAGTGTTCTCCGTGACACATTGGGAAGAACCACTGCACGATTAACCAACGAGGATATACCAATAGTTAGACCACCTATGTAACCAATAGTATTACGGACAGAGACATTAACTACTACTTCAACTAACATTTTATATTACGAAAATAGGATAATAAATGTTACGGTGACACGACTTATGTAATACTTACGTAGTTCACCATGTCCCAGTCCATGCCCGGTGTCAAGTCTTTTACTTGAATATATTCCAGTGCTTTCAAAGGGTTGTCTTCATAACCATCGTTGCTGCACAACGTCTACGGGCGTGGGGGAAAAGAGTTATATGAAATTAAATAATACTAAGTTGTTAAAATAAATCAACACTTACAGCCCACTCGTGCCCGAACATGAATCTGTCACAAACACCGGTTTGCTTGAATAATATGTTATAAACTGGGCATAGGTGTCAATAAAGAAATTTGACAGCTTCTCCCCCGGTCTGCATGTGATAAACTCTCCCCTATTCAAACTGCCTATGTCGTGTACCGTATGAAAGAGGAGTTCGTCACTGCAAGTTGAAAATAAAAAAAAACCCATAATATACGAAAAATAAGTAAACATGACGAAAAATATTAAAAAATATCACTCACTTGGCATATTCCTCTCCCCACATGTACGAAGTGAGCGCGTCGGCCCTACCCTTGTCAGCCCAAACATTAATCCTCTAAGCCTCATATTTATCCACCAGCGAAACCATCTCCTGAGTAAGAGGTCCTGGTGAATATTTGATTACTTGTTGTTCCTGATATTACAGAAGAACAAAATGTGTATTACGAATAGAAATATTAAGCTTTACGAATGTGCATGCTTTTGTATACTTTTAAATAGTACCGATTCGGCTGTCTGATCTCTTGGCAGTGTGACCTTGCACCTTATTCTTTTAATTGGAGGGTTCTCATAAGGAGACTTGGTAAACTTAGAACACAACTTCAACCTTTTTGACGCAGACCTACGCTTGGTGACCTTTTCCTGCTGTTAAAAAAAATTTAACAATTACAAAAATTAACTACTAAGCAAGAGATGTTCCAACAAACAATTGAAAAAAAATACAAATCTGTCTCGTTATTTCAAACCGAAAATAAAAACCATAACAAGTTATATTGTCTATCAACCCCCATGTGACGCGGGTCTACAAATGATAACCATTTACGAAGCCCGCCCCCCAATATTACGAAACTCATAACATTGTACTACGTCGCATGATCATATCTAATACGATATCGTCTGAAAACTTGTACGAAACGTAATATCCAACTATACCGCTGTTCTCTCCTTGTTCATCTTGTCCTTCAGTTCATTTCTCAAATCAGCAATAGGTTCTTCATCCCGATGCTGAGAGGGAGTCTCCGTTTGCTGGTCTTGCTGGTCAGCTTCTTCTTCAGCAACAACCTTCGCAATGTCTGCTGCAGCCTTAAACCCAAAAATTAGGTCATCACCATCAGCATCATCAGTCGTACCTTCCTTATCCTGCACATTTTTTCCAGCTTCGGTGTCAGCCTGAACCTTGGTGACCGCCACATCCTCCCCACTCACCTGCTTCTCGCCCCTTACCAACTTACCCATTTGGTCAACTTCCTTCCTTTCTTCACATTCTTCCTCATAACCTTGTCCTGGGCTCTGGGTACCTGATCTGCCACAGTCTTACCATGTTTCATCGTGGCCAGAACCTGGTTGATGTCTGCCTCGTCGTACTTTGCCAAGGCAAGATCATCAATTAGTCCATGAATCGCCGACTCGCTGTGATCGGGATCACCAGCAATGCGATCATCGCATTGCTGTTTCTGGTCCAACAGTGTGGCTAGGGCACTCCTGTGGAAATGGATGTGTGTATCCAACCATTCCCTCCTCTCCTCGACCTGTGGTCACATAGAATAGTATTACGATAAACAAAGCTAAAGTGTTACGCCAAAAAATACGCACGTAACACATATAAGATATTTGTTCCACACACATAAAAAACCTACTTCGAAGTATGACGAAAATAGAATTACGAAATCTCGTACCTTGAACAGGGACATGTGATCTATGTCGAGTCTGGTGAATGGGATGGCTGAATAATACCCAGCCTCAGCTTCCCTCTCCGCCCCACCTGCTTCCTGCTTCTTCTCACCTTCTTTCCTTGACTTCCTCTGCTTTTTGATTAGAGCAGACTGACCTTCCTCACCCAATGACCTCTTGGTTGCCTTCACAGGAGTATCTCGCTGCGGCAAGTACTGCCTTATATCAGCATTGACAATGCGCGGGGTGAGGATGAGGTTTTGCTCTGACTCTGGTTGCCATTGAATAACGACTCTTTTGGCCAATCCCCCAATCTGTTCCAGTCGGGCCGTGTGGTTATTGACTATTTTCTGTGTCCAGTTCATGACCGAAGGTCTTATCTTGGGAACTGAGTCTCCCTTCAGCTCGACCATATCTAGGAAGAACAGCTGCAAAAGATGAGACTCGATTACTAATCAATTCCGTAATACAAAAAGTAATTATCCGTTACACTTGAGCTTAAGAAACGTAAGACTTAATAGGTATTACCATCAAAAGACACACATCGGCCTCGATGTACCATTTCCTTTCCGGTTCAACTCGACGAAACGTCTCCAGCATGAACGAGCACCAGTTGTATTCATTGAATTGGTGTGCTCTACGACCGTAGATAACACCAAGGTATTCATGCGGAACATTTTGACCAGATTTGGGGTGGAACATGTTGCCCAACAACACAAGGAAGAACAAGGAAAACCACTTCTCGTCATCTTCAACAATCGATAACTGATACTCCAGATCACCCAACTGCGCGGTGGTCGCCTTGCCTCTCTGAATCCCCAGATGCCGGGTCCAGACCCTAATCTCATCGAGAGAGTAATCCAACTATTCAAAAACAGAGTCTGGCCCCCTGGGTAATCCATAGATTCTTTGAATGTGATCCTCAGTCAAGGTGATCTGAGCACATGGCCTCAAGGTCAGGGTTAGGTTTGTGAAATCGAAACTATTAATAAGCCATTTCAGATTCTCTACGTTAAAATTTTTAACGTGCAAGTGCTCCACAAAACCTAACCCCCTTTTCTCCAATAACTTCTTGCGCGCTGGGGTACTAGCAACCCACAAATTGCGCATCCTAAGAGGACTGCAACGCCATTGCCTCAACTTGGGTTTCTCCGGTCTATGTACCATCTGCATCTCGCTTTGATCTCCGCGCTCTCCCATATTTTTGTATTACAAATAGTTTGGTTTATTGTTACTATAGAACTTAGCATTTAGTACACTGCGCTGTACCTATTACGAATGCTTAGAGAGAGAGTTTTGTAGAGTAAAGAGACTAAAAGTTGTGCATGCAGGGAATGAATTTCGAAAACTGTAACCTCTCTCCTCTTAATTCATATAGGATATATATCGGAAAAGACTTTTACGAACTGACGCGACGGCTGCACTTCTACCGATGACTGCAGCGCTACAGTTACACGCCACCTTTTCACTTTCCCCAAAAAAAATTCCCGCCAAGTATTTCCAACCCACCCGAAAAGCCTAAAATACCCCCTATTGTGGGCCACGCCATAAATCCAATCTTGTCCGTTAGATTTGTGGCCCATGACCAATGACCGGCCCAGATGCCGTTCAGCACGGATTCAACATGAATCCCGTTCGGCACCTGACGATTTTCCTTGCTATTGGCCCTCTTGGCCCTCTTCCACTCAAAGAGTTCTTGACTTAATAAGCATTCAAAAGCAATTAACAGACCAGTCATCTATTGTTAGGATCGCCCTGCCACTATTAAGTTTGGCAGTTTGCCAATTAATTCCGTTAGCCACTTGGTTCAAAATGTTTAAAATTTTAGAAACAAGGACTAACGGCGTTAAGTACGGGATAGATTTGGGGGTTTTGAAACTTAGTGCATTTTAAAAATAAATCGCCAAAGTTCGAGTATTTTGGAAAAAATAACCCGTATTAATTACATGATACAAGATATATATTTCGAGTATTTTCCTAATTCTATATTACTCACATTTATTCTAAATACATATTTCTAGTTATACTAATAAAAAATAACATGGGTTAGCTTGAATATCTGCCCCGCGCGTAGTCGATCACCCCCCCTCCCCACACAAAATACTTGGGTCGCTCGGGCCCACGATATGCTTTTGGGAACTTCTCCAAACATGTAATCCATCTACGTTCACACATAGATACGTCAATTAATTAAATAATGACACTAATGAACATTTAATTGCAATAAATTAAGATTGTGTTACCTAATCTCGATTGAGGGAGGGAACTCGTAGCAATATGTACACCGAAGACTTGCTTGAAACAGTTCACAATTACTCGCTACAAAAGAAATAACACGATCAAATTAGTAATCAAGTTAATAAAAACTACTTCATTATATACTAAACAAAAATGAGGTGTTAACATTTTTGGTACCTAAATTTTGGCCGAAATCTATTTGGTACACTACGTTACAAAAGTTACAATTCAATCAAGATCGTTTCAGAAAATTTTGATACGGTATTTCCGTCCACCTCCATCCAAATATTCCGTTGAATGCTGACGTGGTAGCTAAAATATTAATGAAATAATAATTTTATTAATTTAATATTATAATTAAAATTTAAATTAAAATAATTAATTTCATTATAATTATTTTAATTTAAAATTTAATTATAATATTAAATTAATAAAATTATAATTTTATTAATATTTTAGGTGACTGTTATGTGTGACTCAGCTGCCACGTCAGCATTTAACGGAAAATTTGGATGGAGTTGGACGGAAATACTGTTTTAAAATTTTCTGAAACGATCGTGACTGAATTGTAACTTTTGTGATGTAGTGTACCAAAATGAGATTTCAGTTAAACGTAAGGTACCCAAAAAGTTAACACCTCGAACAAAAATCCTAACCTCTACAAAACTAATGAGATTTGAGAGAGTGAGAATGTGTGAGGTGTGAAGAATGGTTAAGGGGTCTTTCATTAAAAAAAAAATTGGTTAAGGGGTGGTGGGGTTTATATAGGATCTGGAATGGGCCAGCCCACCAGTGTCGAGCAAGTTGGTGAGCGGGGCGCTCAAGCAGGGGGTAACAGCTAGTTAACGGCTCTATTTCAATGGCCGTTAACACCTAGTTTTCCACGTGGCGAGGCGCATCCAACGGTCAAATTTCCCCTTCCTGGTGTGCTATGCGTAGCCTGGTCATCGCCTAACTCACTGGGCTGCTATGCGCTGGTCCCCCTTAATATTTTTTTGGACTTATTTCAAACTTTTACCACTCACGGTACACAGTGACGAAAATCTTCCTACCAAACTACAAAACCCAATTAAATGCCCCATTAGCAAGGAGTGTCTCGTCCTTACAAAGAAGATAACTAAGTATGACACATAGCTAGGCACATAGAGACCAATTCTTATTAAAAAAATAACCAAGTTTCCCAAAAATACAACATATAAATTCTAATATCAATCGATTTCCCGAAACACCAAATTACTTGCATTACCATCTTACTCCAATATATTATATAATGTTTGTTGAATATGGTGGCTTGTCCATAAAATGAAGATTAATAAAACAAATCATGATTAACGATTCGTGTGTCTCATGTAATTGTAATCATCTACATGTCTAGCGAGCGGATAACCATATGACATAGCAAGAATCAAGAGCCATGGAATCACACTAATTAATAAGGCATAATTGTAAACAAAGCTAAGCTAGCTATGGTACAGCTAAAACTCTGAATTGGTACATGACTGGACAACAAAACTTAAATGGTATTAGAATTTTAGTGTTCGTCGTGAAGCTATCTTGGCCGTAGTAGCCTGCAGGTTCAGTCACAATATTCCACTTGTCATTAAATGCAAAATTAGTTATATCCGTCCCTAACAATTAATCATTTCATTTCAATGCAATTTGCAATTTGCATTTTGCATGATTATAAGCTCCCTGGCCGGAGACAGGGAAAGGGAAACAAAATGTGTCATCAGTCTTTGATGCTGCTGCTGCTACTGCTACTACTCTTCCTGCTTCCTCTGTTATCCGCGGCGGCGGCGGTCTTTGCTCCGCCGCCATCACCACAGTCACAGCCACCGTCAGGATTCTTCCACGTGGAGTCCAACTGTCCAACCCACTGTGGGGATTTGGAAATACCGTTCCCATTCGGCACCAAACAAGGTTGCTACCTAAACAAAGACTTCCTGATAACATGCAATGCAACAGGGACACCATTGCTGGGCTACTCCAATACACAAGTCCTAAACATCTCGGTTGATGGGGAGCTCAGGATATCCACTACCATAGCCCACGATTGTTACAACAAGTCCGGGTTCCCCGATGGAAGCTCACGCTCCTCTGTCTGGGACCTCAAGTTCCCCGTTTCCAACACGAGGAACAAGTTCACTGCGGTGGGGTGCGACACGTACGCACTAGTGAAGGGGACGAACGACCATCCCTATGCGACAGGGTGCATAGCGTATTGTGACAAGAGGAAAGACGTGGTCAATGGTTCGTGCGCGGGTGTAGGGTGCTGCCAGGCGTCGATTCCGAAAGGGGTTAGAGGGTTTGATGCTGGCTTAAGCAGCTACAACAACCATAAGGGGGTTTGGAATTTCAACCCTTGTAGCTACGCATTTGTGGTGGAGGAGAATGTGTTTAACTTCTCGACGTTGGACTTGAAGGGGTTGCGTGGGATGAAGAGTTTCCCCGTTGTGTTGGATTGGTCAGTTGGGAACCTAACTTGTAAGCAGGCTTCTGATCAGTTACGAGTATTCGGCATTGGTAGCGGGATTGCTTGTATGGAGAATAGCGTTTGTTATGAGCCGGATCAAGTTACTACTGGCTACCGCTGTAAATGCTTCCCTGGCTATCGCGGCAATCCTTATCTTTCCAACGGCTGTCAAGGTACCTATAACCGGGTTAATATCTATTTTTGTCATTAACCTATAGGTTTTGTAACGTTTCCAGGTAGTCATTAACCTATTGGATTTGTAACATAGTAGTTGATCAATACTAGTCTTCAATTGATATCAGACATAAACGAATGCGAAGATGAAAGGCTGAACCAGTGCTCAGAGTCAGGATTGTGTGAGAACAGAGAGGGAAGTTACAGTTGTTCCTGCTCAAAAGGCTACCATGGAGATGGAAGAAAAGATGGAACAGCCTGTCTTCCCAATCGAATCTCTTCCATTCAACCCATCCTTGGTACCCAAATGATTCATTTAACTAATGCTTTTGCATTCAACCATTTATTGACTACTGGTGGTGCTGTGATGCAGGGGTAAGCGCAAGCGTGTCAGTTGTGTTCTTGTTCATCTATCTAATCTTCATGGGAGTTCACAAGAGAAAGCTAATAATGCTGAAAAGAGAGTACTTCAAGCAAAATGGAGGCATTCTCTTGCAGCAACTACTCTTCAAAACCTCCTCCTCATCATCATCGTCACTAGATACCGCCAGGATATTCACCGAGCAAGAGCTAAACCTCGCTACCAACAACTTCAACAAGTCAATGGAGGTGGGTCGTGGAGGATTCGGAGTCGTCTACAAGGGAACTTTATCCTCTTCGGATGCAGCCACTGTGGCTATCAAGAAGTCGATGGCAATAGACCGAACCCAAATCCACCAATTCGTGAACGAAATCATAGTTCTGTCACAAATCCACCACCCAAATGCAGTGAAGCTACTAGGCTGCTGTTTGGAGACAACAGTGCCTTTGCTGGTCTATGAGTTCATCACCAATGGAACACTCTTTCAGCATCTTCACTCTACTGATTTCAAGGGTTCCCTTCCTTGGGAACACGCCTCAGGATTGCTATCGAGACCGCCTCCGCACTTGCTCACATGCATTCCGTCCAGATCATACACAGGGATGTCAAATCCGCTAATATACTCCTTGACGATAGCTTCACTGCCAAGGTTGCTGATTTCGGTGTCTCCAGATTGGTGCCATTTGACCAGGACCAGATTTCAACCCTTGTTCAGGGCACTTTGGGTTATATGGACCCTGAGTATTTTCAATCAGGTAAGGTAACTCTACTTACTTGATCGACCATTTCGATCGGTGTCTCCATATTTATGATGAATTTAACTTGATGGAGCAGGAATCTTGACGGAGAAGAGTGATGTGTATAGCTTCGGGGTGCTGCTGGCTGAGCTGCTGACAGGGAAAATGGCAATATCATCAGAGTGCAAGGAGAAGAGCTTGGCTCTGCATTTCCTTTGTTCACTGAAAGAGGAGTATCTAATGGAGATATTGGAATACAGGATAAAGGAAGAAGGAGATGCTAAGGAGGTTTCCAAAGTAGCTAATGTTGCTAGGAGTTGCTTGAAGTTGGAAGGAGAGCAGAGACCTAGTATGAAGACTGTTCTTGATGAGCTTCAAGCATTGAGGAAAGATCAAGTAGTTGTAGTTCAGTCATTTAGTGAGCAATCTCCACCCAATAGTATTGGAGGTTGCACTTTCCAAGATGTCAACGCCAGATAGATGAATGATGAATGATGATGTTCATCACCTCATCCATCTCCTTCAATCATAAATTATTCTGCGACTTTCAAAATATGAGATTAATAAGGTGGAATGAGTCTGGTAGAAATATGAGTGTTTTAATTAATATTATCTCATTGGAAAATCAATTGATAGATTGGGAAATATTTTCAATATTTCCGTAATATAAAGGTTGAAATTCTGAGAAATAAACGAAAATGACCGGAATTAAATGTGATTAGAAAAATTAATCATAAAATCTGTCTTTTTCTAGGCTATTTTAAGAGAAGATATCATAGATCGTGAATCATCTTATTAGCTGAAAGAAGAAAAAGAAGAAAAAATGGAGAAAAAAGAGAGGAGAGGCTTGGGAGGGGAGGGAGAGGATATTGGGGTTTTGGGTGGAAATTAATTCACGAGCAAATTAAAAATTATGTCGTAAATTAATTAGGTTAGATGAGATATCTAAGGAGGAATGATGTGTTGTAAAACAGTGATCAAATACTACAAAGCTAAAAGCTAAGCAGCTCGTATTCCACAGGGTTTTTCTAATCTTCTACTCAAATAAGCTGACAATTTATTCAGGTTTAAACACGTTGTGCGTGGTGTGAGTTCCACGACTTCTAGACTAAGATGCAGGAAAATTAAAATGAAATTAAAAGACAGAATGATTGGCTGGTTTAGACAGATGACATACAAGCTTAGATTTCGAATCCCCTTCGATCACCAAGGCAACAGCAATCATAGGACCAGCGGTTTTCAATTCTCAGACACCACCATAACTCCTTGCCCTTAGGTTTAAGACTGGCGAACGTTCGCCCTATCCGATCTAACTACCAAGATTAATTAGCCGCCCGAGCTTTCGCTTCTTGCGACGGAAGAACTAACTGGTGCAATTACTAAAGATTCATGAGTTACTCTTGAAGCGGATTAACCCTAACTGGTTC
Source organism: Linum lewisii (assembly GCA_034768395.1). Taxonomy (NCBI): domain Eukaryota; kingdom Viridiplantae; phylum Streptophyta; class Magnoliopsida; order Malpighiales; family Linaceae; genus Linum; species Linum lewisii. Next base: position 41,175,527 of record CM068304.1, on the reverse strand, counting down.
CTACGAAAGGCACACTCCAATAAATAGGTTAATTGGTTGAATTAATGTTTTAAAGAGAGGTGAGCGTTCGCTTCCATCCTCAGCTTAACAAGAATCTAAACTAGGTGATCAAGGAAGACAAGTTTATGCGCCAAAGCAGGGAAGCTGTCTGGCGACTAACCCTAGCTTGCCTAAACCTAATCTAGGCGACCAACCAGAAGAGAAACATAAACAAACAAGAACAAAACAACCATGCAAAGAGAAACTGATTGAACTTCGAATCTAACCACCGCCGATCCGTGATCGCTTTAAAGCCCTGGGTCACTTAGGGTTCATCTAATCTAAGCTCTACGAGTTTAGCTACTCATATTAGATACAAGAGGATTAAAGACAAACAAGGAATACATCTCAGGTAGGAAGAACAGAGAAGAATTGTAAAACCTAATTTGACGAATCCGTGAAGCTTCGATCTCAAGATCTTCAACTCTCAGCTCCGAGTCTCCGAGGTGGAAAGATGGCATCACGATCTCTTCCTGGCTCTTCGAACTAACTCTCTCTCGAACTCCTTAGGTCTGGAACTCGTGAAAGTTCTATTATGAAAAAGTCTGTTTATTTTTAGCCGCCGGTTAAGTATTTATACTTAACCTATCATCGTCGGATTTGGCCTGGATTTTTCGGCGAAAACTTCAGGAGTTTTCGCCGAAAACTTCTGTGTTAAATGCTGGCTTCCGTTGACTGATTCTCCTGAGAGCTAGTTGTTTAGAGTTTTCGGCGAAAACTTGACTTCTCGCCGAAAACTTATTCTTGTATTGCTCTGCCGATTTCTTCTGGAGTTTTCGGCGAAAACCTCAGGTCTTTTTACCGAAAACTTATGTGTAGAACGGGGCAGGATTTGTGTTTACTTGATTGACTCCTTGGATCGATTCTGGTGCGGTTCCTCGAGGTTCCAATGCCTTAGACATGTCTACTTTATTTGATGGCAAAAACCTGTGCTACCATGAAAACACTAGAAAATCATCAAATAGACCCGAAACGGGACAAAGTAACACCAATGGCACGAGATGGAGCAGATGAGTTAATATTCGCTATTCTACCCTAAAAACCATGTCTTAAGCCAAGAAATATCGCTTAAATGAGGCTGATAATCACGTCAAATTGAGTGTCATCAAATACCCCACACTTAAGCTTTTGCTTGTCCTCAAGCAAACTGAATAGAAAACGCTCATGTTCACAAATGATAAGATCGATTAAATTGAAGTTCAAGCTTACACAATGAATTATTAGACAACTACTTCTAGAACAAGAAACCTAACATGCATACTGATCAGCCAAACAACCTGGTCTCACTAAAAACTGCACACAACAAGAAGTAGTAACCAATCATGCGCAAATTTGACCTGACCGACCAGACTCCTCACACAGATAATATTTAGTACAAGGGGGACTCTCGCTCTCTGTGTTTAGGGACGTGTTTCTGGTCTCAATCATTTTCTGTTACTGAATTCTGTTATAGGTTTGCAATTCGACCACATCTCCACCACTGTGACAACACGAGTAACTAGTCAAGAAGGACTTCCCTACTTAGGACTGTAACGAATTCTACACTACAAGGGTTTATGATGAGATGGATGATGGGAATGTATGACGATGGCTTTGGTGTGGTGTAGCTTTCGACTAACTTCCCTCGAATCTAGCATATGGCTTTTTACCGTCTAACCAAACACAGGTGGAATAGTGTACGCTCGTCCTATGATACCCTCAAGCAACCTAGCACTTTATTTTGTTTACACATCTCTTTTTTCTAAATTTTCTCTTACATTTTCTTTTGACTTCGTTCTTCCATATGTAGGGAGAAGAACGTTATTGAAGTGAACTATAAATTTGAAACTTTGAGTTTTTTCTGATTTTTTTCGATTTTTCTTTCTTTTTCTATTTTTTTTCTTTTGTGCCGATTCTTTCTTTTAGTTGCTAGAGGGGTTTACACGTCTAGACATAATAGCTAAGACCACCTGTTTAATGGCTATAGGCAGGTTACCACAAATCGACTTCCGGTAGGCTCATCTAGAACTACAACCACAGGGGATCAATGGAGAATGAAAGAATGAGGATTGGCTGTAATGTATATCGAACCGAAAGAACAGGCCAAACTCAAGGGTTTAAACCTAATGGATTTAACGTTAGGTAGGCTATCTAGCTTAGTAGCTGAATCTAGGTGCCCCTATCATTCTAGAACTCGTGTCATCGTGTGGTCTCGAATAGGTCTCATGAAAATTCTAACTCATTCAAGAAAACAGAAAACCACTCAAAATGAATTAAAATTGCAGGTTATGTGCAATGGATCAAAAGCTCACATTTGGCTTGCTAGTCGGATTCGGTCATTTTCATGCAATCAAAGTGACAAACTACAAGTGTGATTTTGAAAATCTGTTCTGAACATGCAATTTAGCATCAAAGTATACACGTCGGTTCTCACGTTCTAGGTTAAGCAGTCTAAGTATCATTATGACAGATTGAACAACAACTTATCATCAAAAATCAAGAACTGAGCAATTCTAATGCTAGAGAAACTGGAAAGGCACCACGGAACACACAAAAACACAATTAAGGGCAATCAAGTTCATGCAAGGTTCTCTAGCATCCTACCCCACACTTAAACCGTTCTGTGTCCTCACAGGACTAAACTAGAGTAGAGAGATACGGAGAACCTGGAATGAGATGGTCGGTGTAGGGGATGAACACGGATAGCCCGGAGCGGAGCGGAGTAGCTACTCGAGTTCCTACAAAACAAAAATAACAAAAAGATCAAAAGGAAACCGGGACAAGTGTCCCGGATCCACACAGAATAAATGTCGAACAAAGAAGGTTTAGGGGAATTTTGAAATTTTTGATTTTTTTTACGGCACAAATTCACGGCACGGCACTCCTAGAGCAATCTAGAATGTCTAAGTTCAATCAGATCAGCAAAAATCACACCGAAATAGCAGGCACGCAAAACGAGGTAGACCAAAATTAAACTCGTCGAAATTCAACAATCAACATGTCAAAAGATTCGAAATTGAGAACCTAACAGCTAAAATTTAAGACATGACTCAAGAAAATGGACGAAAAGCGACGAAGTTGGCCAAAAACGTGAAAAGCTTGTTTCGGGGATAACCGGAGCTACAGAGCTCCGATTTCGGCGATCAACTATGCGTTGGAAACGGAGCGAAAAAAGGAAACTGATTTTTAAAAACAGACACAAGTTTTTGGCAAAAACTTTGAAATTTTTGCCGAAAACTTCTTCGGAAAACAGGCAAAAATAAAAAGACGCCCACTGTTTGAAAAGAGAGCAAGTATTCGGCGAGAACTTGTAGTTTTCGCCGAATACTTATTTTAAAACCTTTTTTTTTGCAAAAACCTAACAGAAAACAAATCAAAATGAAAGGAAATTAAACTGACACTTTGGCTCCCCCGAACCTGATTCGAACGACTAAAAAGACTGACTAAAAAATTCAAAAATGGACTCCAGCCGTGGGTTGCCTCCCACGAAGCGCTCTTGCTTAACGTCCTTGAGCTGGACGATACCTGGATGGCGATCAAGAGACATCCCAACTCAGGATTTCTCTTAGGCTCGAGTCGGAGTTCATGAAATACAACTTTGGGGATCCTCCGGCAAGTGTGAACTTCTTCCCGTTTGCGTGAATCAGCTTGGTTCGTCCATCGGGAAGATGACCATAAATTTCATTTGGCCCAAATAGCTCTTTCGAAGGAGCGTCCTTCTCTTTATTCTCCTTCTTTATCTCGCCAGGATCTTTAACTTTTGGTGATTCATGAGGGGATGCCGTCGGATCCTCCTTCTTTCTCGGCTTCTGTGCTGGTAGCTCATTCTTCAGGAGAGGGACCTGTCCAACACCTGGTAAGCAGATTTCTGAAGAAACTATAGATTTTTCATTAGCAACGGAGTTGACCGAAGCCAACTCCACAACTTCAACAAATAAGCAATGCAACTCTTCTTTGACAGGGACTTCCATACCGTCCTTGAGACGGAATGTCATGGTATCCTTGCCGACCCTTAATGTCAACGAGCCATTCGGGACATTAATGTTAATGTCGGCTGTCGCCATAAACGGTCGGCCTAGGAGAAGAGTGACATCTTCCCCTCGGGTATCCATAACAACAAAATCAGTCATAATAGTAAAAGGACCACAACTGACAACCACGTCTTCTATTAATCCCCTAGGTAATTTAACAGATCTGTCGGCAAACACTAAATGTATGCTAATCAGTTTCAACTCTTCTAGGTTCAATTTCTCATACAAGCAGGTAGGCATGACATTAATGGAAGAACCTAGATCAATTAAACTACGATCAATTTTCACATCATTAATAGTGCAAGGCAAACTTAAAGCACCGGGATCGCGACACTTAGCTGGGGGGAGGTATAGCGGTCGTTTGGCTGTGAGTCGCGGAGTGATGACACTCGATTTGACGTGATTATAAGCGACATTTCCTTGCTTAAAACATGGTTTTTAGGGTAGAATAGCGAATATTCACTCAACTACCCTATCTCGTGCCATTTGTGTTACTTTGGCCCGTTTCGGGTATATTTGATGGTTTTCTAGTGTTTTCATGTTAGTACAGGTTTTTTGTCGTCAAATAAAGTAGCCAAGGTTTTTTGTAGGCATTGGAACCTCAAGGAATCGCACCGGAATCGATCCGAGGAGTCAGTCAAGTCGAACCAAATCCTGCTCCCATTTACACTGAAGTTTTCGGCGAAAATCCCCCAAGTTTTTGGCGAAAACTCAAGAAGAAATCGGCTGAGTTCAACAACTAAACTTTTCGATGAAAACTCCAAGTTTTCGCCGAAAACCCGGCGGTCCGAAAATCAGAGGAGATGAAGCCGAGCAGTCAACCCATTTACAAATGAATTTTCGGCGAAAATTCCTTAGGTTTTCAGCGAAAATTCCAAGCAAAATCCAGCGGTATTAGGGTTAAGTATAAATACTTAACCGGCGGCCCAATTGAAGACATCTCATAATACCAATACTTCGAGGATTCTCAAGAGTTTTGGAGAAGAGTTTAGAGTTCGAAGAGCCAGGAAGAGATCGTGACGCCATCCCTTTCATCTCGAAGACTCGGAGCTAGGATTGCAGATTACCGGAGATCGAAGTTCTGCCAGAGTCGTCTTAATTAGGTTTTTCAGATCCTTTTCTGTTCTTCCTCTGTTCAAGATGAACACTGTCTTTCCTTTGATTCTTTTTGAATGAACATGAGTAGCTAAGCTCGTAGAGCTTAGACTAGATGAACCCTAAGTGACCCAGAGCTTTACAGCGGTCACGGATCGGCGGTGATTAGATTCAAAGTTCAATCAGTTTCTCTTTCATGTTTGGTTTGTTCTTCGTTGTTCATGTTTCTTGTCTGGATTGATCACCTAGATTAGATTCTTGTTAAGCTAAGGATAGAAGCGAACGCTCGCCTTACTTTAAAACATCAAATCGAACAATTAACCTAATCATTGGAGTGTGCCTTTCGTAGGAACCAGTTAGGGTTAATCCACTGCAAGAGTAACTCATAAATCGTTAGTAATTGCACCAATTAGTTAAGTCGTTGCGAGAGGCGACCGTACCCGGGCGGCTAATTAATCTTGGTAGCTAGATCAGATAGAGAGAATGATGACACTTGATTTGACGTGATTATTAGCCTCATTTAAGCGACATTTCCTTGCTTAAGACATGGTTTTTAGGGTAGAATAACGAATATTCAATCAATTGCCCTATCTCGTGCCATTTGTGTTACCTTGGCCCGTTTCGGGTCTATTTGATGGTTTTCTAGTGTTTTTATGTTAGCACAGGATTTTGCCATCAAATAAAGTGGCCAAGGACGTGTCTAAAGCGTTGGAACCTCGAGGAATTGCACCGGAATCGATCCAAGGAGCCAATCAAGTCGAAACAATTCCTGCCCGGTTTATAAAGGAGTTTTCGCCGAAAATACCTCTGTACTTTCGGCGAAAATACATGCACAAATCCACTGATGTCAACTGAAGGATGTTTTCGGCGAAAACACTAAGTTTTCGCCAAAAACTATTGGACCGAAAATTACAGAAGAAATCAATCGCCAAAAACTAGCGGTCACGGATCGGCGGTGATTAGATTCAAAGTTCAATCAGTTTCTCTTTCATGTTTGATTTATTCGTCATTGTTCATGTTTCTTGTCTGGATTGATCACCTAGATTAGATTCTTGTTAAGCTAAGGATAGAAGCGAACGCTTGCCTTACTTTAGAACACCAAATCGAACAATTAACCTTATAATTGGAGCGTGCCTTTCGTAAGAACCGGTTAGGGTTAATCCACTGCAAGAGTAACTCATAAATCGTTAGTAATTCCACCAGTTAAGTTAAGTCGTTGCGAGAGGCGTCCGTACCCGGGCGACTAATTAATCTTGGTAGCTAGAACGGATAGAGCGAACGTTCGCGGTCTTAAACCTAAGGGTAAGGAGTTATGGTGGTGTCTTAAAATTGATTGAATGACAATCGAAATCCGCTGATATGTTGATTGCCAATGCTCTGGGGAACGAAGGGGGATTCAAAGTCTAAGTTCGTCTGTCTTCTCTGTTTTAATCAACCAATTTCCATTCTGTTCTTAGTTTCATTTTTTAATTTTTCTGCATTTCTTAGAATTAGAAGTCGTGGAACTCACACCACGCAAGAAGTGTTTAAACCTGAGTAATTTGCTAGTTTATTTGAGTAGTCAATCATTAGAAGGCCCGTGGAATACGATCTACCCTAGCTTGTTAGCTTTGTTAGTTATTTGTTTGAACCCGTACAACGACCTCGGTTGGGCTCACCAAATTGGCGCCGTTGCCGGGGATTTTCTTTTGATTGTTTGAAAGAAGAACTGGCAATTTATTCTTCTATTTTCCATCTTTCACTTTTTCACCCACTTCGATTTTACACTGGTTTTGTTGTTTTTGTTATTTGTAGGTTGTTCATAGGTGTATGCATCGCCGCCCTTGGACTCGCTCTCAAACTGACAAGGCTAAGAGTATAGAGAGACCAAGCAGTTCTGCTCCACCTCGACAATCACAGATTCCAAGGAGAAGCAGAATCAATCCACCTCCATCCATCACTCCGATTAAGATCGAGGAACTGAAGGAGAGTTCCTCATCTCCATCTTCACCTGTACCGTCACCTACATCCGTTTCATACACCGAGTCACTTTCACCTCCTCCATCTCCTACCATGACTGATCAATTACCACCACCACCGCCACCTGCACAGAAAAGTCTAGCTGATTACAACAAGCCGAGCGCGACTAGCGTTCGATCTGCCATTGCTGTACCGCGCATTGAAAGAGATCCTGACTATGAGATCAAGATTCCATTCTTGACTATGATCTCTAGGGATCTACAGTTCGAAGGCAGGCCCCTAGATAATCCATGCACTCATCTTGCAGATTTCCTTGATCTCTGCAGCACTTTCAAGAATGGAAACCTCGACAAGAATACTCTTTGTTTGAGAGCTTTCTCGTTCTCTCTGAAGGGCGCTGCTAAGAGGTGGCTTACTGGCAAACCACCTGGATATTACACTAATTGGGATACTCTGGCTCAGGACTTCGTTGAAGAATACTTTCCTCCGGCCAGAACAACAGCCATCAAGGACAGCATTGCCAGATTCTCCAGAAAGAAGGAGAAAGCTTATACGATACTTGGAATCGATTCCAAGAACTTCTCTACAACTGCCCTCATCATGGATTTGAGCAGAGGCAGTTAGCTGAAATATTTGCTCAAGGACTTCGAGAAGAATCTGCCAAGTGGGTCAATTCTCTAGCTGAAGGGGATTGCACTACACTCACACCCGAAGTTGCTCTTCTTCACTTCGAAAACTGTGCTTCCAAGTCAAGGAACTGGGAACGACAATCTGAAGGATCAAGGAGCAAGCTCGATCTTGAAGCAGCTATCAAGGCCAAAGTAGAGAAGCATTTGAAGAAGTGTTCTGATAGCTGCAGTTTTAGCGGTATCAAATACTACCAAGCTGTGAAGCTAGGGTAGATCGTATTCCACAGGGTTTCTCCTAATCGACTACTCAAAGAAGCTGGCAATTTATTTAGGTTTAAACAAGTTGCGCGTGGTGTGAGTACCACGACTTCTAATCTAACAAACAAGGAAATTAAAAGCAGGAAAAGTAAAACAAGTTGACTAACAGGAAGATAGACGAGCTTAGATTTTGAATCCCCCTTCGTTCCCCAGAGCATTGGCCATCACAAGACCAGCGGTTTTCAATTCTATATCAATCGTTTCTATACACCACCATAACTCCTTACCCTTAGGTTTAAGACCGGCGAACGTTCGCTCTATCCGTTCTAACTACCAAGATTAACTAGCCGCCCGGGTACGGTCGCCTCTCGCAACGACTTAATTAACTGGTGCAATTACTAACGATTTATGAGTTACTCTTGCAGTGGATTAACCCTAACCGGTTCCTATGAAAGGCACGCTCCAATTATAAGGTTAATTGTTTAATTCGATGTTCTAAAGTAAGGCGAGGGTTCGCTTCTATCCTTAGCTTAACAAGAATCTAATCTAGGTGATCAATCCAGACAAGAAACATGAACAATGAAGAACAAATAAAACATGAATGAGAAACTGATTGAATTTCAAATCTAATCACCGCCGATCCGTGACCGCTTTAAAGCCCTGGGTCACTTAGGGTTCATCTAATCTAAGCTCTACAAGTTCAGTTACTCATATCAGAAACAAGAGAATCAAAGGCAACAATGAAGATCATCATACAGAGGAAGAACAGATAAGAACTGAAAAACCTAATTCTGACGACTCCCGCGAAGCTTCAATCTCCTGGATCTTCAACTTTAAGCTCCGAGTTCTCCGAGGTGGAAGGATGGCGTCACGATCTCTCCACGGATCTTCGAACTCTCTAAACTCTATCTATCGACCCTAGAGTCGGCTGACTCTCAAAAGTCTGATTTGTGAAAATATGAATAATGATTCCCCCCTCCCTTTGGGCCGCCGGTTTAAGTATTTATACTTAAACCCTAAGTCGCCGGATTCCTTCTGTTATTTTCGCCGAAAATAAGGGATTATTTTCGCCGAAAATGTTGGTACAAATGGACGGGTCCTCCGGCTGATTCTCCTGTGATTTTTGCCGAATAAGTTCTCGGTCCGAAAGCTATATGTTTTCGCCGAAAACATCCTTCAGTTGGCCTTAGTTGATTTGTGCTGATATTTTCGCCGAAAATAAAGGGTTATTTTCGGCGAAAACTCCTTTGTAAACCGGGCAGGAATTTGTTTGACTTGGTTGGCTCCTTTGATCGATGCCGGTGCAATCCCTCGAGGTTCCAATGCCTTAGACACGTCCATGGCTACTTTATTTGACGGCAAAAACCTGTGCTAACGTAAAAAACACTAGAAAACCATCAAATAGACCCGAAACGGGCCAAGGTAACACAAATGGCACGAGATAGGGCAATTGATTGAATATTCGTTATTCTACCCTAAAAACCATGTCTTAAGCAAGGAAATGTTGCTTAAATGAGGCTGATAATCACGTCAAATCGAGTGTCATCAAATACCCCACACTTAAGCTTTTGCTTGTCCTCAAGCAAACTGAACTAGAACATACTCAAATTCATAAATGACACGAGATTAAACTGAGATTCAATTCTAAAAATTTGGTTTAGACTGTTCCACGTAGAAAGAGTGACCTACACATGCAAGAACATCAACCAAACAAGTTTTCGATCTCACTAATTTATGCACACTTCAAGTAGTGGTTTTAACAAAGCTCGTTTCTTGGGAAAACAATTAATCATAATTAACCGACTACGATAACACCAATTCTAATCAAAAAGACTTTAAGCTCTAGCCATGATGTGGACGCGGAGGTAGGAAAAGTGACGTGGCTATCAACTCGACTTCATCCGTTTCTAGATCTGTACGTTACATTTTCTAGCTAGGACCGATTTAAACAATGATTTATTTCAAGTTTCAACTTCTTCGTTCAATTTATTTACTGCATACTAGTGCTCGATACCAAACACTTCACTTAGGTGTTGGACCTGCCTAGCTCACAGTATTTGTGCTTATGCTAGTGCTCAACCCGAACACTTCACTTAGGTGTCGGGCTTGCCTAGCTTTTTTTTTCAGCACTTTAAAGAACTTTAACAATTAATTCGAACAACTCAGTTTACTTGATTTAACCATTTAGTCACTTAATCCTAGCTAGTTATAACTTTTACACAAGATTTCGAATTGGATTTCCGCCTAGTCTCAAGCCACAATCACAGGTGAACAAATATGGAGTGGAAAAACATGGGAGAAGCTAGCATCTATCATCTTAGAACGGTGTTATCGAGCTTTGTTATTAACAAACCAATCAATTCAATTAATTCAAGTTTCAACTACCGAAGTGATTTGTGATCTGTTCTGACCTAGACTCATTTAATATCAGTTCCAACACGTTGGTTACAGGTTCTAAGTGGAACAGTCTAGACGTCATTGTTCAAAATTGAAGTCAATTTAACATCACAAGTCAAGAATTGAGCAATTCTATGCTAGAGAAATTCAAATTTGAACCATAGAATCATAGATAGCAAGCAAGATCATGCATAATCCTAGAATCCTACCCCACACTTAAACGGTTCTGTGTCCTCACAGGACTAAACTAGAGTAGAGAGATACGAAGAACCTGTGACGAGATGGTCGGTGTAGGGGATGAACACGGAGCATCCGGAGCTGAGCGGAGTAGCTACTCAAGTTCCTACAAAAACAAAAACAACAAAAAGATCAAAAGGATACCGGGACAAGTGTCCCGGATCCACACAGTCAAACAAAGACGGTTAGGGGAATTTTGAAAATATTTTGACTCTCTTTAAGTGGAGGATTGGGTGGTTTTCAAAATAGTTTTCGGCGAAAATAAGAGGGTGTTTTCGCCAAAAATTTTAGTTCAAATGCACTGCCAGTTTTCAAGTGTGTTTTCGCCGAAAATAAGCGTTATAATCACTGCCTGGTTTTCAAGTTCAATTTCGCCGAAAACATTATAAATTTCGGACCGAAAGTATGAAACAGGGAGGTTCAGTGAAAACCAAAAGGCGATTTCCCCAAAAATGGGGTTGAATATTCGCCAAAAATTTTGAACTACTCGGGTGAAATATTTTTGCAAATCCGGCAAACTTCAGAAAATCACAGTTAAATCCACAAAAATCGGAACGACCTCAATCAACTTGCGACTGACACTACGGCACGCAGTCTACACACGAAAAATAAGAAAACAAACAAACTGACACTTTTGGCTCCCCCGAACCGACTCTAAAATACTAAGTTCGACAAAAAAAATTAAAAACAGACTACAGCCGTGGGTTGCCTCCCACGAAGCGCTCTCTTTTAACGTCCTTGAGCCGGACGGTACCTGTTAGGGCCCCAACTTAGGAGTTCCTTGAAGTCAATCGTCTTCTTCAAGGTGTGCGGTTGAGTGCCATGTAGCACTCCAGCAGGGTGATGTAACCGGTAGTGTTCCAGTAGATCGTGGTTCTGGTTGGATGACCAGTTCTTCTTGAATTCTCCTTCTGGAAGAGGAAAGAGGTAGTACGGTGCGGCATGATCAATGAGTTCCGTCTTCTCCACCTGATGCTCATCAAGAGGTCTCTCGGGATCGAGTGTGTATACTTCCAAATCCTTGACGTCTTTGATTCCCACGTGCTCGTCTCTGGCTTGATCTATAGGTTGGCTCGGCGGAAGTTCGATTGAGGATATCTCCTTGATTTCTTCGTGCTCCTCTTCAGCTTCAACTTCAAGATGGATTGGCTCTATGTCTTCATCAACCGCCACCGCCAAGGATTCTTCATCAGATGCTTCTTGCTCGCAATAGTCATGGGTGAGATTGTCATGTTCATCTTCGTACGGCTCTTAAGCATCTTCTTCCATTAGTGGATTTGGTTGCTCGAGCTCGGCATCCACCATGTTACGAGCTTGCAGCTTCGAAAGGAGATCATCCAAGGCAGATTCAACTCTTGCCGTCTGTTGTCGATGCTGATGAGCCGGTATATACACCTCTTGGTGATTTTGTTGGTGGTGTGTAGCTTCAGGCTCTTCTTCGAAATGTTTTGGAGCATCTTCTTCCTTCAATTGCCCTAGTCGCTTGAGCGCGGCGTTCCATGCATCAACAACATCATCCATTGATTGGAGGTTGTCGATCGCGGCTTGGGTGCTTGCCATCCATTGTTGATGCTCATAAGTGTGTAAATCCACCTCTTGGGAGTCTTCAATATATGGTGCTTCATTGATGTACCACCCTTGGTACTGGTCATCCCACCTGTAATCCTGCATAATTAAAACTCAAAAACACTACCCAGGTAAATCATGAAAATATGGAGGGAAATAAATGGTAAGGCGGAAAGGTAGAAGAATAATTTGCCAACTCTTCTTTCAAACAATTAGAAGAGTCCCCGGCAACGGCGCCAATTTGATAGCTGCAGTTTTAGCGGTATCAAATACTACCAAGCTGTGAAGCTAGGGTAGATCGTATTCCACAGGGTTTCTCCTAATCGACTACTGAAAGAAGCTGGCAATTTATTTAGGTTTAAACAAGTTGCGTGTGGTGTGAGTTCCACGACTTCTAATCTAACAAACAAGGAAATTAAAAGCAGGAAAAGTAAAACAAGTTGACTAACAGGAAGATAGACGAGCTTAGATTTTGAATCCCCCTTCGTTCCCCAGAGCATTGGCAATCACAAGACCAGCGGTTTTCAATTCTAATTCAATCGATTTCTATACACCACCATAACTCCTTACCCTTAGGTTTAAGACCGGCGAACGTTCGCTCTATCCGTTCTAACTACCAAGATTAACTAGCCGCCCGGGTACGGTTGCCTCTCGCAATGACTTAATTAACTGGTGCAATTACTAACGATTTATGAGTTACTCTTGCAGTGGATTAACCCTAACCGGTTCCTACGAAAGGCACGCTCCAATTATAAGGTTAATTGTTTAATTCGATGTTCTAAAGTAAGGCTAGCGTTCGCTTCTATCCTTAGCTTAACAAGAATCTAATCTAGGTGATCAATCCAGACAAGAAACATGAACAATGAAGAACAAATCAAACATGAATGAGAAACTGATTGAATTTCAAATCTAATCACCGTCGATCTGTGACCGCTTTAAAGCCCTGGGTCACTTAGGGTTCATCTAATCTAAGCTCTACAAGTTCAGTTACTCATATCAGAAACAAGAGAATCAAAGGCAACAATGAAGATCATCATACAGAGGAAGAACAGATAAGAACTGAAAAACCTAATTCTGACGACTCCCGCGAAGCTTCAATCTCCTGGATCTTCAACTTTAAGCTCCGAGTTCTCCGAGGTGGAAGGATGGCGTCACGATCTCTCCACGGATCTTCGAACTCTCTAAACTCTATCTATCGACTCTAGAGTCGGCTGACTCTCAAAAGTCTGATTTGTGAAAATATGAATAATGATTCCCCCCTCCCTTTGGGCCGCCGGTTTAAGTATTTATACTTAAACCCTAAGTCGCCGGATTCCTTCTGTTATTTTCGCCGAAAATAAGGGATTATTTTCGCCGAAAATGTTGGTACAAATGGACGGGTCCTCCGGCTGATTCTCCTGTGATTTTCGCCGAATAAGTTCTCGGTCCGAAAGCTATATGTTTTCGCCGAAAACATCCTTCAGTTGGCCTTAGTTGATTTGTGCTGATATTTTCGCTGAAAATAAAGGGTTATTTTCGGCGAAAACTCCTTTGTAAACCGGGCAGGAATTTGTTTGACTTGGTTGGCTCCTTTGATCGATGCCGGTGCAATCCCTCGAGGTTCCAATGCCTTAGACACGTCCATGGCTACTTTATTTGACGGCAAAAACCTGTGCTAACGTAAAAACACTAGAAAACCATCAAATAGACCCGAAACGGGCCAGGGTAGCACAAATGGCACGAGATAGGGCAATTGATTGAATATTCGTTATTCTACCCTAAAAACCATGTCTTAAGCAAGGAAATGTTGCTTAAATGAGGCTGATAATCACGTCAAATCGAGTGTCATCATCTTCCACACCAATCAAACCGCCGGCAACTTCTGTTTATGTTGCTGATTGCGAGTGGTGTGGAGCTTACGCACATAACGGAGGCCGTTGTCAGAATTTTGGTAAGACAGAAGTCTGGTCCGCCTAAGAGGTAAATTTCGTTCAACAAGTCTTCGTTAATAATCAGAATGGTTATGCTGGCTACCGCAACTTCAGGCAGCAAGGGAACTATCAAGACAAACCTCCCTACAATGCTGGTGCCAACCATAACCAGAACCAGAATAACCGCCCAGCTGGTCCAGCTCAGGATCAGAAGCCTAACCATCCACCGGCAGGTGTCTATCAGCCGCCGCACCGCAATCCGGGTAACTATGGAACTGCTCCTGGCAATCGCCAGAATCAATATTTGAATAATACCTATCCAGGGCAGCAGTACCAGAAGGAAAACAACGTCAGTGACTTGGACAAGAAGCTTAGTCAGATCATCACCAGACTCGACGATCATGACATTCAGTTTAAAGCTCAAGCTCTTCTCAATCAAGAACAGATAGCAGCCGGTCGACCATTTGGCCAACTTCTGAGCCAGACAGAGCCGAATCCGAGAAAGGAGCAAGCCAAGATGGTAACTGTTAAAAAATTTACTAGCTTATCTGCTGACGCTTGTTCTGTTTTACGCAGGATCGCTGAAACTTCAGAGAAGAAGGAAGCACTAGAAGTGGGGCCTAAGGAGGAAGATCCTCCTCTTGCACCGTACGTTGTGAAGCCTCCTTTTCCAGAGCATTGCTGCCGAATGCAAGGATCGAGACTGGCATGAAGGGGAATAAAGAAGGATATCCTGATGCTCGTAGCAAGAAACCTTCCTCTCCATATCTAGCTAAGTGTTCCGATCCTGGTTCTTTCACTCTACCTCTTGTCATTAATGATATTGAGATAGAACGTTGTTTGGTTGATCTTGGCGCGTCTGTCAATGTTATGCCTATGAGTCTATATGAAAAATTGAACCTAGGAGAATTTGAACCGCCTAGTATGCAACTTGTCTTTGCTGATAGATCACTTAAAACCCCTAGGGGAGAGATAAAAGACGTTGTTACTAAATGTGCTCCTTTCACGTTCTTAGCTGACTTTGTTATCATTGATACTAGTAAGGATGATTCTACCATTCTCATAGGACGACCTTTCATGGCTACTAGTGGAATGCAAATCAACGTTCCAAATGGTTCTTTAACTTTGAGAGTTGGTAAAGAAACGGTCACGTTCCGCCTTAAAGACGGAATGAAATATAATCCTAAGAATGAAGAATTTCATTGTTTAGCTGTTGAAACTGTGGAGTTGACTCCGGTCAACTCCGGTACTGATGTCTCTTCTAGTGTGCCTAGATCAATTGCTGTTGCAGGTGCTAGACAGGTTATCAAGCAGAAACCGAAATCTGTTCCTCAAAAGCCGCCAAAGAAGAAGGAACTGAAAGCCTCTTCTAAGCCACCGAGCACAAAGCCTAGCAGACCTCGGGGAAAGAACAAGAAGACGAAGACTCACATGGTCTGGAGACCAGTTGTGCCGCCACCTTCTACCGAGCCAGCTGCACCACCAATTCGTTCCAAGCTTCCGGCACCGGAACAAGTATGGAAGGAGAAGCCAAAAGCATCTCCTAGGGAAATACTGACGATCACTGATCCTGGTGATATCAAGACGGAGGTTAAAGAAAAGAAGGAGCCGATCGTTCTCATTCCGTCCACTGTCTTCCTTATAGAAGATGATCCCGTGACAAAACTGTTCGGACCATTCACGATCACTGACCACCTTCCCGACGGACGTACCAAACTCCTACACGCTAACGGGAAGAAATTCATGCTCACTAGAGAAGCCCCGAAGCTCTACTTTATGAACTCCGATGCTATCATTAAGGAGAATCTAAGTTGGGATGTCTCCTATACCGTCCAGGTATCATCCAGCTCAAGGACGTTAATAAAAGAGCGCTTCGTGGGAGGCAACCCACGGCTAGAGTCAATTTTTTATTTGTGTCAACCTTAGTGTTTTAGAGTCGGTTCGGGGGAGCCAAAAGTGTCAGTTTGTTTGTTTTCTTATTTTTCGTGTGTAGTCTGTGTGTCATAGTGTCAATTGCAAGTCGTTTGAGGTCTTTCCGATTTTTGTGGATTTAACTCTGATTTTCTAAAGTTTGCCGGGTTTGCGAAAATATTTTCAATCGTGCAGGTCAAAATTTTCGGCGAAAATACACCCTTTTTCGGCGAAAATTCCCTTTAAAATTCCACTGTGTTTTCAGATGATTTTAACCAACATTTTCGGTGAAAACCTATTGAACTTTTTGGTGAAAATACCTTTGAAAACCGGCAGTACTATTTTAACTAAGATTTTCGGCAAAAACTTGCACCTATTTTCGCCGAAAATATGTTTGAAAATCACCAACTTTTTCACTTAAAAATCCGGATTTCTTCTCTCTCTCTCCTCACTTTCTATTTTCGAAATTTCCCAAAACCCTCCCCTGTTTCCGAAAACCCGCCGACCGCCACCCACACTCGCCGCCGCCGACCGCTGCCGCTCCCTTCCCCTTCCATTTCCGATCGATCCAAGCCATAGAACAGCCAAATCGGAGCTCTACAGCTCTAGTTCACCCAAACCCTAAAATTTTTGATTTTTCACCGATTTCTCCCAATTCTTTCACTTTTAGCATCCATGGCTTCAAGGTAAGTTGTAGAACTTTTCATTGCAAATCTTTTGACATGTTGATTGCTGAATTTCGTTGGGTTGACTTTCGGTTGACTTTTCGGTTTGCCTCGATTTGCGTGCCGACTGATTTCGTGTGAACTAGGTTAGCTGAACTTGTTGAACTGTTATAGCATGCTTAGGGAGTGTTGTGCTTAATTTTCATATCGTTTGATCATGTGTTGTTATGCCTAAGTCCATTTCCTTGTGAGGTTGACTTTTCAAAATGTCGGTTTGACCATGAACTGTTTTTGATCATTTGGCTGCCTTGTGTGTTCATTCTCGTTCCGATTATTGTGTTTGCCATCTGAGATCATATTATACCGTCATCCTCCGATTTGTGATAGTCTTGCCATGATTAGGGTTCAATGTTCTATTGTGTTGACTTTTTGAATGTTGGTTTGACTTCTGAACTCTGATTGTGATAATTCCATTCTGGCTGTTCCTAAGCACGTATTTTATTGTTCGTGATTACCAGTTAAATCTGCTTTGCTTATCCCCACTCGGTTTTCCTCATTTCTTTGTGAAATCGAGTTTTTCGACTAAGTGTGGGGTAGGGTTTTAGTTTGACTAATCTGGTTGTTTTCTTGTTTAGGAACACCACTTATGAGCGCAGGACCAAGCAGAGACTTGACGCCGCATTGAGCTCCAGAGCCCCCGCTCCCGTCACACCCACCGTCCAGGGCCCTCCACCAGCATTCCCTAGCCGTGCTGGGCACCATCGCACTGTTGCTCGTCTACCCGACTACTACTTTGAGTGTTACAAGAAGCTCGAGCATGTTCCGGGAGCTAATGTTCGACCACTTTCCATGGAGTCCCTCTTCGATCATAATGAGGACTACCACTGGAACGTGCACGACGCCCTGGCACCGGCCGGCCTCCTAGAGCTGACCACCATAGCTTTCGACTTCCCCGACATCGCTCTCCAGGAGTTCTGGGCCACTTTTGATCTGGACGAGCACAAGAGGAGGCAGAGCAAGAAGGTCGTTTCCTTCTACCTGAGCGGGGTGTACAGGAACCTCACCTATGATGAGTTTGCAGCTCATCTAGGCATTCCCTACGAGCATTACCACGGTCATCACCTCGGCTGGGCGGACGACGGAGAGGCCTACCATGCACTCTGGAGCCACATGACTGGAGTGCCCGGCGATCGTCTCACGGACCATAACTCAGTTAAGTCTCTCTCTCACCCTCTTTATAGATACATTCATATGGTTTGGCGTAGATCACTATTATATGCTCTAGAGAAGGACCGCCACCATATCAGCAAGGAGGAACTTCTGCTTCTTCGCGCCATCCGGGAGAGCTACCCTCTTCACCCCGGATGGGTGCTTGCTCGCATCTTCCGCCAGAAGACCAAGAGGAGGACGCCACCTCGCTCACTCCTGGGAGGCAACTTCATTGGCCAGCTCATCATCTCCTTCGGCCTCAGCCATGAATATGGCCCGAACATCCCACGCCGCAGAGTCCGCACCGTTGGAGGAGATTTGGCGGTACGAGTACGCCTCGAGCTGAGGGACTCAAGTCCCAGTTGAGAGATCCTCCCTCAGAGTCGAGGATGTCATGGAACGCATGATCTGCACCCATCAGCGAGCAGGTATGCAGACCATACTCCCTCGGCACACCATCGGCAGTATGCCAACCAGTCGCCCCCCATCCCAGCCATACCAGGCACTCACCACAGCTCACCCGCATCCCAGATGTTGGAGACAAGCTGATCGAGTTCGACTGCGGAGTGGCGCCTCAAGACAACGCCACTCAAGAGGCGAGATGGACTATTATGCAGCAACATGCACCGCGCCGATAGGCGGTATGAGGCACAACTGGCGTGGCAACGTCAGCTCGGCGATTTCCTCCACTTTCCACCTCCGGCACGCCTGACCAGCAGTGATGGTTGTATCCTTTTCTGGTCCTTTCTTTTTATTTATTCTTTTCGGATTCGATCAACTTTTTTCTGTGTGGATCCGGGGCACTTGCTCCGGTTTCCTTTTTACGTTTCATTTGTTTTTGTTTTGTAGGCAGTAGGAGATTCCCTTTGAATCACTTTGGTTGATTCCCTCGATCCGAGGAACCGTGCTCATCCCTACGCCAACCATCTCGGTCCAGGTTTTTCTACTCACTCTGAACTCTAGAATTAGTCTTGTGAGGACAAATCTGATTTAAGTGTGGGGTAGGATGCTAGAGAACCTTGCATGAACTTGATTGCCCTTGATTGTGTTTTCTGTGTGCCTCGTGATTCCATTCCAGTCTCTCTAGCATTAGAATGGCTCAGTTATTGATTTTTTATGTTAAGTTGTTGTTCAAACTTTCATAATGATGCTTAGACTGCTTAACCTAGAACTTGAGAACCAACTTGTATACTTGGATGCTAAATTGCCTGGTCAGAACAGATTTTTTAAATCACACTTGTAGTTTGTAGCCTTGATTGCATGAAAATGACCGAATCCGACTAGCAAACCAACTGTGAGCTTTTGATCCATTGCACGTAACTTGCAATTTTAATTCTTTTTTAGTGATTTTTTGTTTGCTTGAATGAGTTAGAATTTGCATGAGACCTACTCGAGACCACACGATGACACGAGTTCTAGAATGATAGGGGCACCTAGATTCAGCTACTAAGCCAGATAGCCTACCTAACGATAAAATCCATTAGGTTTAAACCTTTGAGCTTGGCCTGTTCTTTCGGTTCGATAATACATTACAGCCACTTCCCATTCTTTCATTTCCCCGTTGATCCCCTGTGGTTGTAGTTCTAGATTGACCTACCGGGAAGTCGGTTTGTGGTGACCTGCCTATAGCCATTAAACAGGTGGTCTTAGCCATTATGTCCAGACGTGTAAACCCCTTTAGCAACTAAAAGAAAGAATCGGCACAAAAGAAAAAAGAAGAAGAAGAAAAGAAGCAAATTTCGAAAAAAAAATGAAAAAAAGAAAACTCAGAAAAGCCAAAAAGTTTTTAGTTCAATAAAACGTTCTTCTCCCTACAAATGGAAGAACGAAGTCAAAAGAAAAGAAAAAATTATGTACAGAAAAATAATAAGGGCTAGGTAGCTTGAGGGTATCATAGGACGAGCGTTCATTATTCCACCCGTGTCTGGTTAGACGGTAGGAAGCCGCTTATTAGATTCGAGGGAAGTTAGTCGAAAGCTACACCGTACAAAGCCATCATCATACATTTCCATCATCCATCTCATTATAAACCCATGTAGTGTAGAATTCGTTACAGTCCTAGCGGGAAGTCCTTCTTAACTGGATACTCGTGTTGTCACAGTGGTGAAGATGTGGTCGAATTGCAAACTTATGACAGAATTCAGTAACAGAAAATGATTGAGAGCATAAACACGTCTTTAAACACAGAGAGTGAGAGTTCCCCATTGTACTAAATATTTCCTGTGTGAGGAGTCTGGTCGGTCAGGTCAAATTCGTGCATAATTGGTTGCTACTGCTTGTCGTGTGCAGTTTATTAGTGAGACCAGGTAGTTTGGCTGATCTGTATGCATGTTAGGTTTCTTGTTCTAGGATCTATCTGTCTAATAATTCATTGTGTTTGATTGAACTCCAATTTAAACGATCTTATCATTTGTGAACATGAACGTTTCTATTCAGTTTGCTTGAGGACAAGCAAAAGCTTAAGTGTGGGGTATTTTGATGACACTTGATTTGACGTGATTATCAGCCTCATTTAAGCGACATTTCCTTGCTTAAGTGGTGAACGCGCAGTCGTTGTGATGCGTTTCACACAAATAACTAACAAAGCTAACAAAAGCTAGGGTAGATCGTATTCCAAGGGTCTTCTAAGATTGACTACTTCAAAACTGGCAAAATACTCGAATGCAGACAAGTTGTGCGTGGTGTGAGTTCCACGACTTCTAATTCTAAGAAATGCAGAGAAATTAAAACAAATTAAACTAAAGCAGATTGGAAATTAGGGTTTGAAAACAGAGATGACAAACGAACTTAGACTTTGAATCCCCCTTCGTTCCCCAGAGCATTGGCAATCAACAGATCAGCGGATTTCGGTTCTCATTCAATCAATTCTAAGACACCACCATAACTCCTTACCCTTAGGTTTAAGACCGGCGAACGTTCGCTCTATCCGTTCTAGCTACCAAGATTAATTAGTCGCCCGGGTACGGTCGCCTCTCGCAACGACTTAACTTAACTGGTGGTATTACTAATGAATTATCAGTTACTCTTGCAGTGGATTAACCCAAACCGGTTCCTACGAAAGGCACGCTCCAATTATAAGGTTAATTGTTCAATTTGATGTTCTAAGGTAAGGCGAGCGTTCTCTTCTATCCTTAGCTTAACCAGAATCTAATCTAGGTGATCAATCCAGACAAGAAACATGAACAATGAAGAACAAATCAAACATGAATGAGAAACTGATTGAATTTCGAATCTAATCACCGCCGATCCGTGACCGCTTTAAAGCCCTGGGTCACTTAGGGTTCATCTAGTCTAAGCTCTAACGAGTTTAGCTACTCATGTTTATCACAAAAAGAATCAAAGACAAAGAAAGAGTTCATCATTCAGAGGAAGAACAGAAAAGAATCTGAAAAACCTAATTCAGACGACTCCGGCAGACTTCGATCTTCGGTAAACTACACTCCTAGCTCCGAGCTCTCCGAGGTGGAAGGATGGCGTCATGATCTCTCCACGGCTCTTCGAACCCTAACTCTTCGCTCCAGAACTCCAGAGAATTCATAGGATTCTGATTCAAAAAGTATATTATGATGTAAATTATGTTGTCTTATTGGGCCGCCGGGTTAAGTATTTATACTTAACCCTAATCAGCCGGATTTCTTCTAATATTTTCGCCGAAAATATTGAAGGATTTTCGGCGAAAATTCCTTTGCAAATGAGGGGTTCCGCCGGCTGATTCTCCTGGACTTCATTCTCGGTCGAAGACTTGATCAATTTCGCCGAAAATTCCTTCAGTTGCCAACAGCCGATTTGTGATGATATTTTCGCCGAAAATACAAGCGTATTTTCGGTGAAAATTCCTTTGTAATCCGGGTAGGAATTTTCTTGAACTTGATTGGCTCCTTTGATCGATTCCGGTTCAGTTCCTCGATGTTCCAATGCCTTAGACACGTCCTTGGTTACTTATTCGACGGCAAAAACCTGTGCTAACATAAAAACACTAGAAAACCATCAAATAGACCCGAAATGGGCCAAGGTAACACAAATGGCACGAGATAGGGCAATCGATTGAATATTCGTTATTCTACCCTAAAAACCATGTCTTAAGCAAAGAAATGTCGCTTAAATGAGGCTGATAATGACGTCAAATCGAGTGTCATCATTAAGACATGGTTTTTAGGGTAGAATAACGAATATTCAATCAATTGTCCTATCTCGTGCCATTTGTGTTACCTTGGCCCGTTTCGGGTCTATTTGATGGTTTTCTAGTGTTTTTATGTTAGCACAGGTTTTTGCCATCAAATAAAGTGGCCAAGGACGTGTCTAAAGCGTTGGAACCTCGAGGAATTGCACCGGAATCGATCCAATGAGCCAATCAAGTCGAAACAATTCATGCCCGGTTTACAAAGGAGTTTTCACCAAAAATACCTCAGCACTTTCGGCGAAAATACATGCACAAATCCACTGATGTCAACTGAAGGATGTTTTCGGCGAAAACACTAAGTTTTTGCCGAATACTATTGGACCGAAAATTACAGAAGAAATCAACCGGCGGGCTCCCCATTTACACCAAGATTTTCGGCGAAAATATCAGGCAAAATCCGGCTGAATTAGGGTTAAGTATAAATACTTAACCGGCGGCCCAAAATCGGAGATACTTTTCATAATCATAATTCCAAGGATTCTCAAGAGTGCTGGAGCAAAGAGTTAGAGTTCGAAGAGCCGGAAAGAGATCGTGACGCCATCCCTTCCATCTCGAAGACTCGGAGCTAGGATTGCAGTTTACCGAAGATCGAAGTCTGCCAGAGTCATCTTAATTAGGTTTTTCAGATTCTTTTCTGTTCTTCCTCTGGATGATGAACTCTTTCTTTGTCTTTGATTCTTTTGTGATAAACATGAGTAGCTAAACTCTTAGAGCTTAGACTAGATGAACTCTAAGTGACCTAGGGCTTTAAAGCGGTCATGGATCGGCGGTGATTAGATTCGAAGTTCAATCAGTTTCTTTTTCATGTTTGATTTATTCGTCATTGTTCATGTTTCTTGTCTGGATTGATCACCTAGATTAGATTCTTGTTAAGCTAAGGATAGAAGCGAACGCTCGCCTTACTTTAGAACACCAAATCGAACAATTAACCTTATAATTGGAGCGTGCCTTTCGTAGGAACCGGTTAGGGTTAATCCACTGCAAGAGTAACTCATAAATCGTTAGTAATTCCACTAGTTAAGTTAAGTCATTGCGAGAGGCGACCGTACCCGGGCGACTAATTAATCTTGGTAGCTAGAACGGATAGAGCGAACGTTCGCCGGTCTTAAACCTAAGGGTAATGAGTTATGGTGGTGTCTTAGAATTGATTGAATGAGAATTGAAATCCGCTGATCTGTTGATTGCCAATGCTCTGGGGAACGAAAGGGGATTCAAAGTCTTAGTTCGTCTGTCTTCTCTGTTTTAATCAACCAATTTCCATTCTGTTCATAGTTTCATTTTTTAATTTTTCTGCATTTCTTAGAATTAGAAGTCGTGGAACTCACACCACGCACGAAGTGTTTAAACCTGAGTAATTTGCTAGTTTATTTGAGTAGTCAATCATTAGAAGGCCGTGGAATACGATCTACCCTAGCTTGTTAGCTTTGTTAGTTATTTGTTTGAACCCGCACAACGATCTTGGGGCTCATCAGAGAACGTTCGCCAGTCTTAAACCTAAGGGTAAGGAGTTATGGTGGTGTCTTAGAATTGATTGAACGAGAATCTAAATCCGCTGATCTGTTGATTGCCAATGCTCTGGTGAACGAAGGGGGATTCAAAGTCTAAGCTTGTCTGTCATCTTTGTTTAATCAACCAATCTTTCAATCTGTTTTCAGCTTTAATTTTTAATTTCCGTGCATTTCTTAGAATTAGAAGTCGTGGAACTCACACCACGCACAAAGTGTTAAACCTGAGTAATTTGCCTTTATATTTGAGTAGTCAATTATTAGAAGACCCGTGGAATACGATCTACTTAGCTTTCCAACTTGGTAGTTATTTGATAAACCCGCTTTGCAGCGTTCATCACGGAGCATTCTTCCTCGAGGGAGACGGAAGACAACTCTCCCTTCTTTTTGTTCTTCGCAAGATCTTTCACGACTTTTCTAACCTCCAGTATCATTTGGATAGCATCAGTAACCGGTATCTTGATATTTGTGTTCTGCAAGTATCCATACCACTTTCTGTACCGGGTATCATGATCTTTCTCCTGTGATTGTGCAGCCTTAGGAAACGGGATCGGAGGCTGATATGGAGGAAGAGGTGACGCAGGTGATGTCTTTGTCAGGGGAGGCGGGGCAGTCACCCCCTCCTCTTCTTCTTTATCCTCCTCCTCGATCTCTGGCTTGTCAATGGCTATAGCATCAGGAATTATGGCTGGATTAGGAGTTGCAGGACCAGCTAATTGCTTGCCACTTCTTGTGGAGATGGCATTGACGTGCTCCTTCCTAATGGTAGAGTCGTCTTGAACCGATGATTGATTAAAGAAGGGGCTACTAGCTAGCATGCTACCATGCTATTCACCGCGCTCTCCACTCGCCGACCTCGAGCTTCATGATCTTGATTTAAGACGGCTTGAGAGTTGAGTTTCTCCTCGTGGTCATCGAGTCTTGCCATGATCAGGTTGAGCTTCTTGTCTATCTCGGTTTCCCTTGCGTTCCCTGATGTAGAACTCTGAGGTTGCTGTCCACTGGTGAATCCAGGAGGATCTTGATGACTATTGCTCAAGTACTGATTCTGACTTTGGTCGAATCCAAAGTTGTAAGGAGAACGCTCTTGGAAGCTTCCTTGTTGTTGAGGAGGTTGTCTAAATTGACGATAATCAGGGTAGCCTCTCTGATTGTTGGTGAAGTCTTGATCAATAAGATTCACTTCCTCTATAGACCAGACATCTGCTGTACCAAAATTCTTCTTTATTTGTTTCTGTACTTCGATCTTGATTTGATCTTCAATGCTCGGTCTGCTCTTAGCTGCTTCAAACTGCCTCTCCCAATTCCTGGATTTAGATGCGCAGTTTGCAAAGTGAAGAAGAGCAGCTTCTGGTGCGAGTGCGGTGTAGTCTCCATCAGCTAAGGAGTTGACCCATTTCACTGATTCTTCGTTCATCCCTCGAGCAAAGATCTCAGCTAGTTGTCTCTGCTCGAATCCATGATGAGGCAGTCGTAGAGAAGCTCTTGGAATTCATTCCAAGCATCATATAAGCTTACTCCTCTCTTCTGAACAAATCTAGCAATGCTGTCCTTATAAGCTGTAGTTCTTGAAGGAGGAAAGTATTCCTCTACGAAGTCTTGAGCTAGACTATCCCAATTGGTGTAGTGGCCAGGTGGCTTGCTACTGAACCATCTCTTGGCGACGCCTCTAAGGAAGAATGGGAAGACTCGTAAGCATAATGTGTTCTTATCGAGGTTCCCGTTCTTGAATGTCTCGCACATGGTTAGGAAGCCCGCCAAATGTGCACATGTGTTATCTTGCAGCTTCCCTTCGAAGTGAACATCCCTATAGATAATTTCCAGAGAGGGGATCTTGATCTCATAGTCAGAATCGTCAGCGTTGCGCGGCACAGCGATGCTAGACCAAACATTAGCTGCACTCGGTTTATTGTAATCCGCCATAGTGCGTTGAGCAGCCATTGTGGGAGGAGTAAGTGGTGGCGTAATAGAAGACGTGGAGGAAGCGGACGAAGATGAGGAGTTCTTCTTCAACTCCTCGATCTTAAGTGGTGAAGGGAATGAGGGTGGATTGGTAGTAGCTTGCTTCGAAACTCGCGGTTGCTTAGACGGTGCAGAACTACCCGGCTTGTCTGAACTAATGGTCTTGAAAGACTTAGACTTAGAACGAGTGAACGGGCGATTCATAGAATTATAAAACAACCTACAAGCAACAAAAACAAACATACCGGTGTAAAATCGAAGTGAAATGAAATATGAAAAGCGGAGAGGTAGAAGAATAAATTGCCAACTCTTCTTTCATACAATTAGAAGAGATCCCCGACAACGGCTCCAATTTGATGAACGTTTTGAACAGGTTTATCAAATAACTGCCAAGCTAGAAGCTAAGCAGGTCGTATTCCACAAGGTTTCTTCTAATCGTCTACTCAAATAAGCTGACAATTTATTCAGGTTTAAACACGTTGTGCGTGGTGTGAGTTCCACGACTTCTAGACTAAGATGCAAGAAAATTAAATTGAAATTAAAAGACGGAATGATTGGTTGCTTTAGACAGACGACAGACAAGCTTAGATTTCGAATCCCCCTTAGATCACCAAGGCAACAACAATCATAGGACCAGCGGTTTTCAATTCTCATTCAATTAATTCTCAGACACCACCATAACTCATTACCCTTAGGTTTAAGACTGGCGAACGTTCGCTCTATCCGATCTAACTACCAAGATTAGTTAGCCGCCCGAGCTTTCGCTTCTTGCGACGGAAGAACTAACTGGTGCAATTACTAAAGATTCATGAGTTACTCTTGAAGCAGATTAACCCTAACTGGTTCCTACGAAAGGCACACTCCAGTGAATAGGTTAATTTGTTGAATTGATGTTTTAAAGAGAGGCGAGCGTTCGCTTCCATCCTCAGCTTAACAAGAATCTAAACTAGGTGATCAAGGAAGACAAGTTTATGCGCCATAGTAGGGAAGCTGTCTCGCGACTAACCCTAGCTTGCATAAACCTAATCTAGGCGACCAACCAGAAGAGAAACATAAACAAAGAAGAACAAAACAACCATGCAAAGAGAAACTGATTGAACTTCGAATCTAACCACCGCCGATCTGTTACCACTTTAAAGCCCTGGGTCACTTAGGGTTCATCTAATCTAAGCTCAAAGAGTTTAGCTACTCATATTAGATACAAGAGGATTAAGACAAACAAGGAATACATCTCAGGTAGGAAGAATAGAGAAGAACTGTAAAACCTAAATTGACGAATCCGTGAAGCTTCGATCTCAAGGATCTTCAACTCTCAGCTCCGAGTCTCCGAGGTGGAAAGATGGCGTCACGATCTCTTCCTGGCTCTTCGAACTCTCAAAACTCTCTCTCGAAATCCTTAGGTCTGGAACTCGTGAAAGTTCTATTATGAAAGTTCTGTTTATTTTTAGCCGTTGGTTAAGTATTTATACTTAACCTATCAGCGTCGGATTTGGCCTGGATTTTTCGGCGAAAACTTCAGGAGTTTTCGCCGAAAACTTCTGTGTAAAATGCTGGCTTCCGTTGACTAATTCTCCTGTGAGCTAGTTGTTTAGAGTTTTCGGTGAAAACTTGACTTCTCGTCGAAAACTTATTCTTGTATTGCTCTGCCGATTTCTTATGGAGTTTTTGATGAAAACCTCAGGTCTTTTCGCCAAAAACTTATGTGTAAAACGGGGCAGGATTTGTGTTGACTTGATTGACTCCTTGGATCAATTCTGGTGTGGTTCTTCGAGGTTCCAATGCCTTAGACACGTCTTTGGATACTTTATTTGACGGCAAAAACCTGTGCTATCATGAAAACACTAGAAAACCATCAAATAGACCCGAAACGGGCCAAAGTAACACCAATGGCACGAGATGGAGCAGATGAGTGAATATTCGCTATTCTACCCTAAAAACCATTCTTAAGCCAAGGAATGTCGCTTAAATGAGGCTGATAATCACGTCAAATCGAGTGTCATCAAGGGAACTGAGAGGAAGTTGAAATGAACGTTTTTTTTTGGTAAAGGGGTGATTATATTAATCGATAAAGCAAACAAAATAGTAATACAGACTGTTTTCTCGCTTGAAGAAGAGAGACAGAAAAAGAGATAATAGATAAAAGCTGGGAAAGTTTGAAATAAAAACATCAAGCAAAATTCTCCAACCAAATGGGGAGGAGATTGTTATCTCTAGCGATTCGTGCCACCATATCCGCTTTACGAATGAATTGTCGATTGCAGTGTTGTATATTAACCCAATTCACGTTCCTGAGGGCTTCGGTAACAGAAGCTAGGATGGCTTCGCACTCCCATGGCCAGGAGTGAGGTGGGTTCTTGAGAACTTCAACAACCATGGCATAATCTGAGAAGACTGTGACCGGGGAGTTGTTAAGATTGGCGAGATCGATAACATGTAGAATCGCGTAAAATTCGGCACAAATAGAGGCTCTACATTCGAAAGAGCCAGCCCTTCCATTTGTAGCGTTACCTTTGATATCGTAGAGGATGATATCGTATCTCGCCTTCTGGTTGGACCTAGTAAAAGATCCATCACACAACAAACTTCTTCTTACATTGTTTGGCGGTAGGTGAGGTTGCAATCGGTTTCCTTGAGGGATTGCCGAAAGATTAGAGGATCTCTTGAGAGAACGGGAATCCTGCAGAGAGCTATGAAATTTATACCGTAGGCTATCCATGGAATCGAAGAATTGTTGAAGACCTTGTCATTCCTTGACTTCCAAATTGTCAAAGTGCAGACTGCCACTGAAATTGTTGTGTCTTCCGCTTGCATACTGAGGCTGAGAAACCAATCTTTAATTGAGGTGTTGCCTTGAGGAAGAATCAGGTGAGGGAGGATACGGTACCACAACACACATCTATGAGGGCAACTCATCATCAATATTACAGCTGAGCAAGTCATTGTCGGGGGAACAATTTTGAACGGCCAGGTTGGATAGAGAGGGTAAGACATTATTGCATAGTCTCTAGATAAAAAATATGACCATGGGAGGGATGGTGCCAAAGCCATTTCCATTCTTTAGCATTAGTATGAACAAAATCATTGCGAAGTGTGCGGTATAACAGGATTTGACAGAGAAGTGGCCTTTGCTGTCGAGGTGTCACACCCATTGATGACACTAGATTTATAGTGTTTATATTCCCATATTAAACTACATTTCACACCCATTGATGCAGTTATGATGAGTATTTGGTGTAAATGTGTTAACTATACGATTCTCGGCTCCAAGTGCGTACATTAGACATTCAATTTTATGAGAAGATCCATGACTAGTTTGAAGCATCTTTTGGATTCCCGAAAGAAGCTAGGAGTAGAATTTGAATGATTTTCAAGATCAAAGTTGCCCGGAACCATCATATTAGGTTTCTCAATTTCTTTATGTTCTTCCTTCCTAAGATGAATTCTTTGGTAGTTTTTTATTCTTGTTTGTCAGGTATGAGTAGCTAAACTTTTCTAGCCTAGATTAGATGAACCCTAAGTGACTCGTGGCTTTAAGGCGGTCACGGATTGGCAGGAAGTAAGACTTTAATTCAAAATCTTCTTTTTCATGTTTAATTCGTTTTTAGAATCTATTTCTTCTCTGGCCTGATCACCTAGATTAGAATCTTATTAGGATAAAGGATAGTGGCGAACGTCCGCCTTGTTCTAGAACGTCAAATCAATTAGTTAACCTATTCAATGGAACCACTCCTCTAGTAGGAACGGTTTAAGGTTAATCTGTTTCAAGAGTAGCTCAAAGAATCAATTTAGGTGCACCAGTCATTTATCCATTGCAGAAGCGAACACACAGACGGATAACTGATCTTGGTAGTTAGTTCAATAGTAGCGAACATTCGTGGACTTAGACCCAAGGGTAAGAAGCTACGACGGTGATTAATAATGTAACACCCACCCGAATCGACTCGACTCAACTATTAATAGTGGTGTGGCAAACAGTATTTGCTACTGCAAAATACTATATGAAATAGTGATTGCCATAGCAAATACTAACTATTTGCTACTGCATTTTCATGCCGTTGTAATTTTGCAGTAGCTAAAGATCCAATTTTTTGTAGTGGAACGTTCTATCCATCAGGAACATCCTCATCACACATAGAGAATATTCCTACACCATATCTTCAATGTTGAGCCCCTCAATCTCCAACTCACTTTCCTCCTCATCCTGTATAGCCAGCGCTTCCAGATCTCTCTACATTCTCAAAACTCACGTTGGCAACTGCTCTCCAAAAAATGTGGAAAAAAATTGTGTAACCCTAGCCACCGCAAAACCTCAAAACCGAGGAGAACCCTCTGAATGTTGTTCGTGATTCTAGAATCAATTCTACCTCGTAGAACATTGTCTATTGTGAATGGTTGACTTATGTGGAATGGTTTTTCAGTTAACATTCTATGTCGGTTCTTCATCAAATCACTTTTCGATTTTGCTCATTTCAAATTGTTAAGGAGCATAAAGGTGACATTACATCAACAAAATTTTAGGGGGTTTATCATGCTTCCTTTTATTTTTTAGCAGTTATTATGTTTCCTAAATTGTAAGAACATACAACAAATCTTTAGAAACTATAGATATATATGTTTAAAACAAGTATTTTTGCCCGCCCAATGGACGAAGTATTATGTTAATAAGTATGTATTATTATTTATTTATTTATATCATTTAATGTGATGTTGTATTTTGGACCATTGACACTCAATTATATATATCATTCATTACCCAATATAGGAAGTCGTAATAGTGTCATTTGGACTATGGTCATCTACACAAATTTGATGGTTGTTTCACCATTTATGTGATCGTATTCTTTTTCTCTTTCAACTTTTCTGAAAGACAATTGAAATTTCTTTCTTATGACCATTAAAAAATATCATAGATGAATGTATTCTTTTGTTCAATTGTGGAAACATAGATATTGTCACTTTATGGACACATGATTTTAGTAATTAATATCAATGATATTATGTCTCATGAATCATCAACATTTGACACATATAAGAAATCATTTTTCTTTGGATAACATGTGTATATATTTTGGTACACTTATTCTCATGGAATGCAATTGTATATTCCACAATAGTGTTTCGAATACCAATCTTTCTCACATGCATCATAATCATGGTTTGCTACTTTGATTTGAAGAAATGTTGTAGCATGTGTCAGATACGTCTCTTTGAGAAATGTCAACCAATAGTGACAATAAGATAATTTTAAAAAAAATACTCTTATAAATAAATAATTAAATATGATAGTTACTACGTTACTCAATTCTACTTGTGATCGAATTAACTCGAATGTAAAAATTATGTTATAATATGACATGATTTGATGAACCGCCCATAAAGCCGAACACAACTCCATTCTTGACTCGAATTAACTAAATTAAAGTCATGCCCCTATAAACTCACTACATATTTAACATGTGTTCTTATTGACCCATAATTTGATTAAACCAACAACTCAGTGGACCTAGCCAGTCTAACTCGAATAATATACGGATTAAGATATGTTTCTTTCACAAATTCATTTGTATGAAAGTCGACCATCTAGCTCAATCTGGCCCGACCTTACTCGTGACATTAATTGCATAAAAGTCAACAACTCATAACTCGATAAATTTTCACAATGATTTACCAAAACATGTGACCCAATAAATTGAGTAACTCATCTAATGATCATGATTATTCATATGGTCTACTTCTAATTATGTGTAGGAAATAAATCATTAACAATTTCAATTATGTTATTTGTATAGACTAAACCCATTTTAACCACCTAATAATTTGTAAGTTTTAACTATCAATTTGATTCAAGTATAAAATTTTCAAAATAAAACCAATAGGGCATTATAATTTTAAATTTAGAGTAATGTAAAAATTACAAAGTATCATAAACTTTACTTTGAGAATAAATATTAAATTATGCTTATGAAGAATGAAATTTATGAAACGTAAAATTAAATAACATTATTAGAATTATTTTATATGAAATATACACGATGAAATTACATGTTATGACAAACATATATAAGAATATATTATTTGAATAAAATATTAGAAGAAAGCTGAATGATTTTCAATTAAATTAACTCATATCCAAACATTTGAATGGTTGTCAATTAAAAGAACTCATATCCAAACCAATCCAACCATTGATCAAGTTATGAATCTTAATGTTTTTCACGATGTGGTGTGTGAGCCATTTGCTCAAAATGGATAAATATGACACTACCAATCCATGCTTCTCTTGAATCATTCAAGAAATAAAAGAATTAATTAGTAATATAATATATAGATAATAACTAAAAATTTAGGTATAGAAAAAAATTCTATATCTATATATACACACATCGATAAAAAAAAAAATCAAACTATATGTTGAAATGAATATATGGTTTTTTATTTATTGTATAAGTATGTATACACACATTAAATATGGATTTAAAGAGAGATATTTAATGTGTGAGCATTTAATAGGACGATAGAAAATAATAATATTTTGATTTAAAATTATTGATGATGTGGGAAATTATGAGAAGGGTTCTAGCTTATGTGGCAAACTTAAACTCAAGAACACCCATAGTATATTTTAAGATTAAGATTAAGATGTTACTTCATATTTCCTTCTTTATTAGGCTAGTAGTAATATTGGTCATTAAATAAGGATTTCTGTAATTTGAATGATTTAGCTACAATATATGTTTTTATTTAGAATTGGTTGGAATATTTACCCACACCCAACCGTGCGCACATATGATTATATTTATAGGAATAAGGAGTTACAAGTATAGTAGGAAACTAATTACAGGATAAATACAAGAAGGGGAAATAATAACTAATTATGGTTATTCCTTAACACCCTCCAGCAAGCCAATGGCGGGGTCGACGTTGAGCTTGAGACGTAGAGTTGTAAATCGTGGTACCGGAAGAGGCTTGGTCAGGACATCCGCGATCTGATCCTTGGTTGAAATGTACGCCACATACAGGTGGTTGCTGGCGACCTTCTCTCGGACGAAATGAAAATCTATTTCCAGGTGCTTTGATCGGGAATGGAAAACAGGGTTCCGTGACAAGTATGTGGTGACAACATTGTCACACCAAACAGTCAGGGTCGTGGAGATGGGCAGGCCTATCTCTCGTAAGAGCGAGGTCAACCATAACACCTCAGATGACGCCGTGGCTAGGGCACGATATCCAGCTTCCGTGGATGAGCGTGACACGGTTCGTTGCTTGCGGCTTGACCACGAGATGATGTTAGGGCCGAGGTAAGTCACGTAAGCACTTGTTGATCGTCTATCTGATGCATCGCCTGCCCAATCTGCATCTGTAAAAACAGATAAGTTATGTATAGGACTTTGGTTGAGAGTACGTAATACCATGCGTCGGAGTCCCTTCAGGTATCGGAGGACCCTCTTTAATTGGACCCAATCGCCGTCAGTTGGTGAGTGCATGGTTTGAGATAGACGGTTGACCGCGTACGAGATGTCCGGCCGTGTCATTTGCAAGTACTGTAATCCTCCTAAGAGCTGGTGGAATTCTTGAGGTCGAGCGAATGGTTCCGGCTGAGCTGTCTTAGGCGTGAAGTATGGGGTGGCAACAGGGGCCGAATGTTGCATCCCTGCCTTGCACAATAGATCCCGTATATATTTGGCTTGCGTCAATTGTAAGGTAGTAGGGCTTCGGCTGACCTCCACACCCAAGAAGTAATTTAAGGCGCCGAGGTCCTTGAGCTGAAATCGAGTCGATAGACAGGAAATGATCTTTTTCACATGTGATATCGAGGCACCTGTTATAATTATGTCGTCCACATACACTAATACCAAAATAGGAGAGGGATTAGTGAGATAAAATAACGAGTGATCAGTTTTTGAGCCAACAAACCCCAGTTCTTGGAGCGCATCGCGGAGGCATGAGAACCAAGCCCTTGGGGCTTGCTTGAGTCCGTAGAGTGACTTCTTCAGGCGGCAGACGTGGTGTGGTCGATTCTCATCCACAAAGACGGGCGGTTGAACCATGTAGACGACCTCATCAAGCGTTCCATGTAAGAATGCATTGGACACATCAAGTTGGTTAAGAATCCAATTTTGTGATAAAGCAATCGACAAAACCAACTGTATAGTGGCGGGTTTAATTACCGGGCTAAATGTCTCGGTGTAGTCGATGCCCTCTTGTTGATGATACCCTTTGGCCACGAGGCGAGCCTTATAGCGAGCGATAGTACCGTCCGGCTTCCTCTTAATTTTGTACACCCATTTGTTGCCGATCGGTCTCTTGTCGGCTGATGGTGATTCAAGAACCCATGTATCATTATGTAGTAATGCATTAAACTCCTCTTGCATGGCTTGGCGCCATTCCTTCACCGTATTGGCTTGTGTAAAGCATGACGGCTCAGTCTCCAACTCTTCTGTCTTTGCCGTGAAAATCCGTGGTTTGAGGCTCCCAGTTCGTGACCGCGTGACCATTTGATGTTGTGAAGTGGTTGGGGCGGCTGGTCGGTTGGCGACAGCTGTTGGTGGCGGCTGTGTTGTAGTCTCGGCTGGTGGTGGTTGAGTTGGTGGTGGCTGAGGATCGGCAGCAGTTTGTGGTGTTGGCAGGAGCAATGGAATTGGCAAGGGGTTAGTGAGTGGTTGGCTGGGTGTTGGTTGAGAGGAGGCCGAGAGCACCGAGGGCACCTGGAAGGGAAACACAAACTCATCAAAGATCACATGACGGGATATATGTATTTTATAAGACGACAAGCTCAAGCAATAATAACCCTTATGCTGCAAGCTATAGCCTAGAAAAACACTAGGAGCCGACCTCAGCTCGAGCTTATTTCCAGCATATGGTTTTAGCCACGGGAAACACAAACAACCAAACACACGTAGCATATTGTAATCAGGTTTAGCGCCAAATAGAGCATGGTACGGCGTATCATGATCCAACCGTCCGGTTGGCAGTCTATTGATGAGATACGTGGCTGGTTGGAATGCATAATTCCAATACTCCAACGGGACCTTAGCTTGGTGAAGCATAGTACGACCAAGTTCCGTTATATGGCGATGCTTCCTCTCCGAGCATCCATTCTGCTCAGGCGTATGTGGATAAGAGCTCTGGAACACGATCCCTTGCGTCGCCAAGTATTGTGACAACTTTTGATATTCTCCACCCCAATCTGCACGAAACGAGCAAATCGGACAGCCACCCGGCAAGGAAGGGTTCGATCCGAAGCTTCCAGACCACATAGTTGGTGGCATCAAGCTTCACCGCAAGCTGGGTTGGTGGCGAGGGTAGTTGTTGTGTTTGAGTATTGGCGGCCATTCTAGGGTTCGAGAATGGTGAAGGAGTCGGCTAGGGTTGCCGAAAAAAAAAACTAAGAAATTAATTTGAGGCTCTGATACCATGTAGAATTAGTTGGAATATTTACCCACACCCAACCGTGTGCACATATGATTATATTTATAGGAATAAGGAGTTACAAGTATAGTAGGAAACTAATTACAGGATAAATACAAGAAGGAAAAATAATAACTAATTATGGTTATTCCTTAACATTTATCACGCATAGTTTGTAATTTTGCATAAACGGACTATTGTACTATAATAATAAATAATATGTATACATACTTTGTTAGTAAAGTATGGATTGCATATTCATAAAAAATATATGCAAAACTATTTAATAATTTTCAGAATGCATTCTAAACGAAAATCAATTCAAATTGTATTGGTAAATGAAAACATAGCACAAATCATAAACTTAATTGAAATCAATTCAAATTCGTTTATCATCTTTCGTTCATCATATTTATTCAATTAGTTGGTAATATTGTCACATTTTTTACATCTCGTCTAGAATACAATATGAAAAAGCCAATGTTGTCAAGACCGGACCGGACATCAAACCGGTTCATCGAGAGGTTTAAGGATTTGAGGTCCGACCGAGATCAAACCATAAAAATCGATGTAAAAAATCATTCCCTCTTTTACATAAATAATTTATTTAATGGTGATCAGAAAGTAAATACAAATAACTTTAGGAGTATATATCATACTTGTTAGAATTTTAGTATGAAAATCAAATAAGCCTTTTATATAAAAGTTAAAAAAATGGAACCCTAATCTTCATCAGCCGCCACACACAAATACGTTTCCTTTCCATTTTTCCTTTTCCTTTCCCTTATCCCTGTTTTCCATCCTCTATCTCTTTCAACTTCTCGGATCCATTGTTCTCCTCGAATCTTTTCATAATATCTTAATCAGTTAATCTCCATCTCATCTAAATCAAATAACTCAATCCCTTCCACTTCTCCTTTCACTCAACCTCCCTTGCTGCCTCTCCCATGCCACAATATAACTAGTATTCGGTCGGCGAAAAAAGTAGAAGAAAATGGATGAAAGGTGACGGCGAGATGAGGATGAACAAGACTCATTGAAAACCGTTCCTTCCAGGTCGATCGGGTCGGCCGGTTTCACCCGTATAATGCTGGCAAAAAACCCGTTTTTGTTTTTTTACACAGACCCGACGGGCTGGCCACCGGTTCCTGGTTTTCTCGGTCGGACCGGCCTGTCCGGTCCAGTTATGATAACACTGGAAAAAACTATGATGAAATTGAAACCAAAATCATCGACATTATGCGATACTCGACCACGAGTCCGGCAAGCCATCAAGGGATTTGGACCTCTTTGATGCCATCAAGGAACAATCTTACTCATTAAATAATTCTAGATCTAACGGCCTACATTAAAGGGTAAAAATTTCATTTCACAACTTTTTTTTTAATATTCAAGTGATAGGTCCGAAAAAGTTAGCGGCGGCCGGAGCTCCAGCGAATTTTACGGTGACTGGATCTCCGATTTTGAGAAAAATTCCGGTAATCGGACCATCGTCGTCGTGCCTATTTTTCTGGAATTTTTTTCCGTTGTCGCTTCGTACACATTTCTAATATGTGTACACGTTTCTTATAAGTGTACACGTTTATGTGCATAAATTGTGTACTCATTTGCACACATTTTCATACACATACTATAAATGTGTACACGTTTCTATACACATACACATTTATGTACATACATTTTTATACACGTTTACATTGATCTTGTACACATGTACACATATTTGTCGACGTGTATACAAGTTCCTTTACATTTTGATTGTGCACATGTACACACTCTTTGTACATGTGTACACATATTTATATACGTGCACTTACTCATTGTATATGTGTACACAATATCTTTGCAATTTTTTTATGAATGGTAATTTTCATTCAATCAAAATGAAACACTCTAACCTCAAATGGAGGGTGGAGTGAAAGTTAATACAAGAAAATCTTAGAGACATAAATACAAGAGAAACACAAAGCTCCTCCCTATAAATATCTCTCAAGTCCAAAGGCATGCGCACTTGGATTAATACAACCCAGATTTTTCCTCACATGGTAGACCAAACTTTTCACATTCCTCGTCGGTTCATCATGCATACATCTATAGGGCTCGGCCCAAATAATATGGAGGTAAGCACGCCAAGTAAATGTCCATCCGCCTACTTAGAGGAGTCCCCTGCAAGCTCTCTAACAACCCAACTACATAAAGCATCCCAGTTTGAGTCATCCAGCTAAAACTTATGAAATAAGTCTCGCCGAAGAGCCTCACTGAACCCACGCGCATGAAATAAATTATCAAAAGTCTCCTTACCCTCGGGACAGAATAGACAGTCCATATCAGTAGCAATCCCACACGAAAACAACCTTTCTTTTGTTTGGATCACAGATTTCATCACCATCCAGCCAATGAAGCAATGACTGGGGATCACTGGTGGAGTCCAGAGAATACAGCTCCAATTCACCTCCATATTGGTCGGTCGAATAGACTTCAGTATAGTAGTCACACTAAATTTATTCATTTCATTACTGTCCCATAAGTAGCTTCGGTCAAATCTCTAAGTAAAATAAGGAATGACAGAATTTCTAACCTTAATGATTCGTTTCCGCACCCACGAAGAACAAGGGGAAGTTGTACAGGTCCAAAGACTCTTGTTCTTCAGTCTGTAGTAATAGATCCAGGCAATCCAAATGGATCCACTCTTTAGAAGATTTGACCAAATATGCCTAGTAATACAGGAAGAGTTCCATAAGAACATATCATTCAAATTCAGTCCCCCCTCAATGAAAGGAACACCGATCCTCTTCCAAGAGCAATTAGCACACTTCTTTTTAACGCATCAACACCCCAAAGAAAGTCATTGCAAAGCTTTTCAACTCTTTTCGCAATCCCTTTAGAAAATAAGAAAATGTTCATCCAATACTGAGAAAGATTAGCCAATACTGACTTGATCAATTGCAAACGTCCAGCATAAGATAAACATTTTGATGCCCAGCTCGTGATTCTAGCAGTA
Source organism: Linum lewisii (assembly GCA_034768395.1). Lineage (NCBI taxonomy): Eukaryota > Viridiplantae > Streptophyta > Magnoliopsida > Malpighiales > Linaceae > Linum > Linum lewisii. The sequence continues at coordinate 41,137,586 of CM068304.1, read as the reverse complement.
ATCCTGCTTGTAAGGACATCACAACCAGCAAAGGACAATTTTCCACTCACGAGTGGGACACCCAAATACCTTACTGGCAGAACCCCCACTTTAAAACCAGTAACAGAGGTGATTCGAGCCTTCATAGCATCTGTAACAGTTGTTGAACAAAACAGCTCAGATTTGCTCGGGTTAATTCTTAGTCCATAAAGGATATAAAAGGAGTGCAACACTTTAACAATATTACCAATATTATAAACAGAGCCATTAGAGAAGATCAATAAATTGTCCGTGAAGCGGAGGTGCGTTATTTTTAGCTTCTTGCATCGAGGATGGTAAGAGTACAAACCAACATCTCCAATTATGGACATCAGACAATGAAAAACCTCCATACTAATCACAAATAAGAGGGGAGAAAGGGGATCCCCTTGACGAAGCCCTTTCTTCCTGTAGAAATTTCTAGCAAGACTACCATTAACACAAACACTCAGCTTGGAAGAATATAAACATTCCCTAATCCAATAAATAAACACAGTACGAATATTCATAGCTTGCAACACAGTCAAGAGGAATTGCTAGTCCATGGAGTCAAATGCTTTCATGATGTCAATTTTGAGCACACATTTCGGGGAGGGTTTGCTTTTTATGATAAGAACTTACAAGTTCATAAGCCATGCGGATATTATCACTAATTAAGCGGCCTTTAACAAAAGCCGATTGACTATTACTTATAAGAATAGGGAGAACCTCACTCTGTCGTGCAAGAATCTTAGAGATGCATTTATAGAGGACGTTGCAGCAAGAAATTGGACGGAAACTCTTCATACTATCAGCATTTATCTCTTTCGGAATCAAAGCAATGATAGTAGAATTAACTCTAGGAGGGAGTTTACCTAAGGGAAAGAACGATCGAACTGTAGCAGTAACTTCACATCGCACTACACTCCAAGACCTTTTATAGAAGTAGGTCGAAAACCCATCTAGACCAAGGATTTTATCATCCCCAATAGAGAAAATGGAAGACTTGACTTCTTCATCATCCACATGCTTATAGAGATCCAAACCATCATCCTCATTAAGTTTGTGAATGAGCAAGTCACTAAAATACTCCAAGGACCGTCCGACAACATTTGAGTCTTTCTCTCCCAACATCTTCTGAAAATAACTCACTGCCTCATTCTCAATCTGATTTGTTTCAGTAAGAGCATCTCCATTCGCATTAATGAACCTAGTGATAGTGTTTCTTGCTCTCCTCGCAAAAAGGAATCCGTGGAAATATTTTGTATTAGAATCACCATTATTCACCCAAGTGTTCCTAGCTTTTTGCCTCAGGAATGACTCTTCGTCTGCTTTCAGACGAGAATATTTAATAAAACAACTATTGACTTCTTCCTCAGCTGAGCTAGAAGGCACATCCAAAGTCCTTAATTGAGCAGCAGCAAGCAAATGGTCAACCTCATAAACCCTTTTACTCAAATCAGAGTAAACCTCCTTGTTTAGCTTTTTTAGAGCCAGCTTTACTTCGAAAAGCTTTGCAATTTTTTTTTATGTACACGTATTTTTATGATGAGACGTATATGCATAAGTCAAGGTTGTTGTCTAATTTGCTTATTGGGTTGTCAGGATAACTGAGATTTGAACCTTGTGCTTTGGCTTGTATGCTAGATACGTGTGAGGGGTGTGCTTTGTTATGAACTCACGATGTCATGATTATACTCACTCAGCTATGAGCTTACCCTTTCTCTTTATTGTCTTTTTATCTGCTTATCCTTTTGGGGTGAGTAAACTAGAAGGGGCAGGAGCAGGACCAGGAGTAGGAGCACCTTGGCTAGTGATCCTCACTTTTTTCATTAAATTGCTTTAAGTACTTTTCATGCATGTATTAGCCATTTATGGAAGGTGTGCATACAAATGTCCATGTTGGAATTATGTATCATGTGTATGTATTAGTATATATTTAATGTAACCTATCATAATATAATCAATGATAGCAGTAAAGTACGTAACCACTAAAGTACGTAACCACAATTTAACTATGATGATAGTTCACGATGAACAATCTATGTATCCATAAATCTGTTATGTTTCATGCATGTATGATTAGAAGAACTGTTAGGCCCAATGTGCAGATAATTCATGTCCAATTTTTTGGATAAATGTTAAGCCTTTTTTATTGTCAAAAAAATTCCAGGATCAATATTAAGTGAATATGACAATTAATGCAACACCCAAGTCATGTTCCGCTACGTATACGTTAATTCATTGGTTAGGTGTCACGTCTAGATTAGGGTGTTACACAAACCACTAATTTACATTGGTTCCGAACAAGACATATTAAGTCATAATCTGGTTCCTATACGGATTTGAGCCGATGTACATGAATCTTTCATATATATATATGTTGTATGTCACAAATATAATTTGCACCATATTGTTCTACAAATATATAGGTTTGAGTATATGAAAACGAAAAGGAAAATTACTGGGGAAAAAACATCAAACATACATTACAATGAACATTTATTATAAATATGTTCCCCTCTTTTTTTTTTTTTTTTTATGTTTCCTTTGTGGTTGTATTGTATATAATAATGATGATGGTGATGAAGACAAAAAAAATCAGAAACCAGCAGTTAAAAATTGCCAAAGCCTCCGATGGACAATCTTCATTTCATCTTCTTAATTATATCATGCCTTGTTTCTCCTCCTGCTGACTACCTACCTTCTTCCTTCCTACTGTCGTGGTCCAAAATAGGCGGCGCCCCAGCTATATATATATACTGTAGTGTATATAAAAAGCACTACCACTCAGAAGTTCCATAGGAAAGAGGGATAAGAATAAGCCTCATCTCCAGCCATTTGATCATTATGATGATGATGATGATGATGATTATAATGAACAATAGTATCATCATCAAAATGATCCATATGGTGGTAATAATCACCTCCTCCCATATTCATATTCATGCTCATACTCATATTATCCATCCCAGAGAACAACTCAAAATGGTGGTCTGAAGCAGCCGCAGCTGCCACCGCCGTTGGCTGCTGCGTATCCAACATTCTCAAAAACGACCAATCAATTCCAGTTTCATTACTAGTGGTTGTCGTGGCAGCAGCACCACCAGTAGTTGGAACGGCGGGGCCCACTAGCACATCCTCTTCATACGACGTCGTATTTGTGAAATTATTACCTTCACGTGCTGAATTAGTGGCGGCGGCTTGTCCTTGTTGTTGTGTAGGCTGTGTGGTTGTGGTGGGCTGGTTGGCATACGTGGAAGCAACCGATTGGATATCCTGAGGGGTAAGCAAGTGGCCGTCGAGGACAAACTGAGGCGGGTTTTCAGGGAAGTTGAAGCGGGCGCCGGGGCCCCGAAGACAGTAGAGAGCAGCGTCGAATGCACGAGCAGCCTTTACTGGAGAATCGTAGGAACCTAACCATATTCTTTCCCGACTGTTTGGAAGCCTTATCTCTGAAACCCACTTCCCCCATTTCCGCTTCCGTACGCCCTTGTACTTCACCTCCTCCTCCTGAGAACTAGATTGCTGGTAGGTTTGGTCGGCCTCCATTACTGTCTGTGTTGATGTGTTTTTGAGTTTGATTGTTGTGGATGGATTAGTGAGTTTGAGGAATTATATATATAGATTGTGGAAGAGGGGGGGGGGGGGGGGGGGGGGGGTGCATGGCGTTGACTAATGTAGATTTTGGAAGAAAGTGAGATTAGATGGTCCAAGCGAGCGTGTTCGTTTACTTGTGGAAAGTCAGAAGGAGTGTATACTCAGCGGACACGTGTCAGTTGATGACGGGGATTTCATACTTGCTGTGCTAACGCGGGTGTTTTTCAGCTAAATAGTAAACAGGTACTCTCTATATGTCTATTCTATATATCATATCAGATGACATGTAGTAGTTAGAAGAAGCACGTGTGGGTTTTTGGTTTTCTTCTTTTCCTTTGGTTCAGTGGGGACATGTTTACTCATTCCAATTCCCTTTAACAAATGATTATTTCGCTTTCTTTCATTCATACAAATTTGTTTTTATTTGGGATAAATTCTCTATCACAGACTATTGTGAAAACACAGGTTTATATATATATGACATATTAGAACATTCTTGTTTAGTACCAATTATAGGTGGCCAAGTTTCTTATAACATGTCATTAATTTTTTATAAGTTGCTAACACTGTGACAGTGTTACTGAAGATGCAAAGAAGTTGACGTGCCTTCTACTTGATTAGTAAAATATTGTCATGTCATTAATAAAATAAATGAATTTATTTATGTAATAATAAAATGAACTAAGACCATGTTCATTATAAATTATCTAAAATTTTATAATTGGGGAAATTTTAAAATTTATTTAATTATAATTCATAATTGAAATTCTGTTTACTTTGTGTTTTGTAAATTATGAAATTATATAATTTTATAATAATAATTGGGTTCATTACTTTACTTGAATTATAAATTATGCATACTTCTAGAATTCAAGTGAATCACATATAACACTCGTCTAAGCTCGACTAATTACTAGCACACTCATCATTTCACATCTGATTTGCAATCCCGTCACGCTTAGAAGAGTGAGAATTAAGGTGTGGAATTACTAACTTTTCTACCATGATATCTTCTACATCTCTCTCCAAATCTCTGCAATAATCTCACACCATGAATCGGGACTACTCAAGTATTTGATTTATGACATGTATGCGGTTACAAGACAAAATAGCCAAAAAATGCGGCATTAAGTGATTGTAGTACTGAACTGTAACGTGATTTGAAATTTCTGAACTACTTTGTAATGTTTTAAAGTTTTATGACCACTTTGTAATATCACAATATTACCTTTTTCTTCTATTAGCCGCTTGGATGGAAATGAGAGCTTTGAGGGTGAAACATATATCCATAGCACCATTACACTAAACAGAAACAACACATACTTTAACAAAGACACGAACAATAGTAATCTCTCAATTTCCTATCCAGGGATTGTCTTTCATTCCCCCTTTCTGGGTTCATCAGTTTATAGAGAAAAGAACAGCAGCCCCCTACTACAGCAACAAGAAGGAAGTCCACACCTTAATTCCCACTCTTCTCATAATATCCAATATCTACGGTGGGAGTGGGACTTGAAAGAGGGGGAGTTGTTATGAAAATTTACATTCCCTGTCTCCACATTTCATAATGTGAATTTTATAATTTTCATAAGTGGCTTTTTCACTTTTTTAATTTGAACGAAATTGTGTTAAAATTATATAATTGAATTTTTTAATTTATAACTAAACATTATTTAGGTGTATTATGAAATTAATTAAGTTGATTATGTAATTTTGATATTATAAGTGATAGTAAATAGGACCGAAAATTATAAATTAAAAAACTAAGTTTCTCTATCCCTTAAATTGTCATCACCACTGCCGTGGAGCCCCAACCGGTCTAATTATTTCCCTCGCCACTGTCGCCAACCTCAACTCGGGCTTCAATTTTCTCAGTTGTGACATCGACGCCCTCGGAGACCAGTTCACCCTTCGAGTCGACCCATCCATCCACCCAGGAGAGGTCTCCAATCGGCAAAACTCGATAATCCATCTCCAATAGGAGATTTGACGATTGGAAATTGGCGGTTGAGAGCCTGTGGTGGAGGTCATATGATTACGAGAGAAAGGATAAGGAGATGAAAATTTTCTTCTCAGTAAAAATCAAAGAAATGGCAAAATGACGTCGTTTCGGTTTACTAACATGTCAAATCTGACAACCTACGGCCTGAGTCAGCATAACTTGTCAGCAAAATAGTAACGACGGTTATCAAAATTCTAACGCGGAAGGACTTCTTTGTTAAGTGATCTAAGTAGAGAGGTGTGTTTTGCACAAATAATTGTAAGTGGACTTCTTTGTTCAGCGTTCTATGTAAAACAAAGTATTTTGCACAAATAATTGTAAGAGAATCATTTTATGATCTTTCAATTGTATAAGCATTTGTTTATTCCCACGAGAGAGGTACGTACGATTGTAGTGTTATTAACCAACAAGACTTTTATTAATATATTTAAACAAGGAACCCTTTCAACTAATTTAACTACAAGTATAAAACTAATAATGACTCCTGTTTTTTTATTAGCCACATGGTTAATCCCAACATCCAATTAATTTGACAAGTCATACAGAAACCTTACATAACTGCTGACTCCTCATCACATATTTTCTTTTCATTACAATCACACAAAAGTCAAAACCGCACCTCCTACCACGCCTTTAAGTCATTGAAATTATAATAACTTGAAGTTAGTAACCTGCTATAACAGGTTTAGTAGGTCATGTTACGTAAGAAATAACAGTCGTTACGTAAGCCTTACGTAACAGATGAGTATCTTACGTAACAGTTGTAAATGATTGTTACGTAAGCCTTACGTAACCACAGTTTGTCTTATGTAACAGTTGTAAGTGATTGTTACGTAAGGTTTACGTAATGACAGTTTGTCTTACGTAACAGTTGTAAGTGATTGTTATGTAAGCCTTACGTAACAACACTTTGTCTTACGTAACAGTTGTAAGTGATTATTACGTATGTTGTTACGTAAGGCTTACGTAACGACAGTTTGTCTTACGTAACAAGCTTAATTTAATAATTTACGTAAGCAATTACTATCGTTACGTAAGCCTTACGTAACCACAGTTTGTCTGATGTAACAGTTGTAAGTGATTGTTACGTAAGGCTTACGTAACGACAGTTTGTCTTACATAACAAGCTTAATTTAATCCTTTAGGTAAGAAATAACTGTTATTACGTAAGCCTTACATAACAACAGTTTGTCTTATGTAACAGTTGTAAATGATTGTTACATAAGCCTTACGTAACGACAGTTTGTCTTACGTAACAAACTTAATTTAATCATTTACGTAAGAAATCACTGTCATTACGTAAGCCTTAACTACAAGAAAAAGGTCCAATAGTCATGGGATTTCCCATCCCTATTACTCAATTTCCCATGACTTAGTCACGGGTGTTTTTCCCATGACTAAATGTCGAGTGCCTAATTGTCTTTAGTCATGGGATTGACCCGTGACCAACTAATAGTCATGGGATGACCCATGCCTAAATTTAACAAATAGTCATGGGATGGAATAACAATAGTCATTGGATTTAAACTCTTTAGTCATGGGATCACCGGTGACGATTCTATAGTCTCGGGATTGGTCATGACAAACAATAACAAATAGTCATGGGATAAATCAATATTAGTCATGAATTTTATATTATTCAATCACAATATGGATTTACATTAGTTATGAGTTTATTACTCTCACAAGATTATATGATAATCAATAAAATATTATTAATTATATTAATAGAATCCAATTTCATACACAACTAATCCAACTGGATACTCATAAATTGGTATACTATTACATATGAGCATCAATCCATACAACAAACCTATCTAGATAAAAAGAAATTGCTCATTGGAAATGGCTGCAACCGATGTATCGGTAATACTAGCTCCAAGCACAAGTGAAAGGATGCGCAAACCCTGCATTACCAAACTAAGAGAGCATCATAAACCATTCTCAGCTATAACTTAGCAGTTCAACGGTATTGGATAAGTTCCCATATATGACTTGGACAAAAGAAGAAAAGCTTCAAGAGGCTAATACCTACTTCTGCAGAAACTTCACCACCTGTAGTGATCGCACTCCATGATGACACTGCAACATGAAAGCCAAATCAAGCTAAGTACACCTTTCATTTCAAAAAGCTAAATCAACTTTAGTAGTTGCTGTTCAGGAGCTGCTGCAAATTGCAGCAATTAGTTGTGTAATAGCAGCTCCTAAACAATTAATTCAGAGAACTAGGCTCCTTATTACCACCATGAGATCATCAATTTCTACCTCAACTACCCTAACAATCAGATATAGAACAAACTACTCTTACAATAAGCTCTATACACATCAAACATTCTCATCAAGCAAAATTCATAAAGATTATGGAACCACATGACACAAATATGAGGCAATGATGCATCTCAGTCACCTCAAGCCCTTTTGTAAACTAAGAATTTAGAAAGAAACTCACAAAAGAGTAAGTACAAAAGACACCTTATCTTGAATGATTAAACAGAGAATTTGTTGGGTCAGGCTAACCACTAAGAGGTTCATTCTCAACATTCTTTATTGTGTCACTCGGCTGGCTGCAAAAAACATCACAACCAAGCAAGAGGGGTAGACAAAGTTAGAATAATAAGCTTACTAAAAGCATACTACTAGCACTCTCCCAAACATAAGCAACAACTGTACTAAACAGAATACTTACATATTGAAAGCAATATACACCTGCAAATAGCAAGCATTTCAAATTTAACAAACCAATAAGGGAAGTGTTATTCCTCTGCAAGCATAGTATTACAATGAATCTAACAAACCAATATCATTAAAATCAGCCTCAGTAAGTAAAATTTGTCTGCAGTGCAGGGGAAGCCACAAAACATACGCTGATGAGTGACTTTTACTGCCCGTTAAATTTGATCGAAAGTTAACCAAAACCTATGAATCAGAAAGTTAATTTATACACTTCTTCGATTCAAGAGTCCGAACCCACTAGAAAACCATATTTCACTGGTTGAAAATGATAGATATTTCATATTGAAAACAATTAAAAGGGGGTAAACAAAGAATACAAAAGAATAGATTGTTTTAAAGGAATCGGCAGAGGCAACTATTCGACCAAGAAGTAAAGTTGGCGTTGATCAACCAACCTATAACCAAACTCAGCTTCTCTAAGCTACTGCTAAGTAAACACATAAACCTCTCTAAACTTGAAATCCCAGTGGTTCTGCTCTACCAACGACAACAGAAAGTTTACCAAGGACAAATATGTAGTCTCCTGCGGGACCATCGAGCTTAGATGGTTCAATATCATCGCTGGAAGCTCTGGTGAAAGTTCCACACCGAGATATGACCTGAAGCAGACCCATCTTCAGTGAGAACATCGGCATCTCCAGACGCCATGTATGGATTTCATTAGACGGGTGGTGCTGTCGCGAATCCAAGAATAAGGAGGGTGTTACCGCGAATCGGAGAATGAGGAGGTGCAACGGCGAACGCGAACCCGAGCATGAGAAGGTGCCTTCGTGAATCAATTGAGACTTAAAGAGAAAGAGCGATGAAGAAGAACGATTGAAGATTCTCTCGAGGAATGATTGAAGAGGCTTAATCGGTGAACCTGGAAAAAGACTGAGCGATGAGAAATCTGAGAGAGTGAAACTCGAGATTAGGGATTAGGGATTCTTTTTGGAGATCTACTTTTCAATTAGGAGGGAAGGTGTTGGTGAAATTCTACAAAAATTTGAAATAGAAATTTGATTTTCCCCAATGAATAATTCATATTTTAAGTTTTACATTTTTTATAAATAATTTAATTACGGATATGACTTTTAGTCATGGGTGGTATGTTTTGTTTTGTTTTACACATTAGTAGTCATGGGAAATTGATCCCGTGACTAATTTCCCATGACTATTGATCCTTTTTCTTGTATTACGTAACCACAATTTATCTTATGTAACAGTTGTAAGTAATTGTTACGTAAGCCTTACGTAACGATAGTTTCTCTTACGTAACAAGCTTAATTTAATCATTTACGTAAGAAATAACTGTCGTTACGTAAGCCTTACGTAACAATAGTTTGTCTTACGTAACAGTTATAAGTGATTGTTACGTAAGCCTTACGTAACAACAGTTTGTCTTACGTAACAAACTTAATTTAATCCTTTACATAAGAAATCACTGTCATTACGTAAGCTTTACGTAACCGCAGTTTGTCTTACGTAACAAGTTTGATTCTATATTTTACGTAAGAAATAATTGTGGTTATGTAAGATTTACGTAATAGATGATTATTTTACATAATATTTTTAAATGATTGTTATATAAGACTTACATACCCACAATTGGTCTTACGTAACAGTGGTAAATTATAAGCTTAGATTAAAACGCAAATTAAACTGTTGGTTCAAACATTTTTTATTAGTTGATAAAATTTCAATAATCAACCATAGACCTAGTTACATGTAAGTGTTAATCAAATAATTATTTAAAATATATTAATTTAATAGATAAATACAAGGAATTGCCCCTTAAACCAACTGGCCTATTAATTAAGTCGGTCAACTTAAAATTCAGTTATGTAGCTTGTAATGGGTTGAAATAGCGACTATAAAAGAGTTTCGCAACTGTCAGACGTGTTTATACTAACTGATAAAGTTAGTTGGACCAAGTATGTCAACATTTAGGAGGTTGGGAACACTTTGGTATATAAAAAAATGAAAAACTAAATGGTGGAAAACAAAAGTAATTATTATTTTATGGTTTAAATTGGGAAGTTATTACGTTAAAAAAAGGCTAAAAACAAATTTGTAGCCAAACCTTTCCCGAAAATGTCAAACATAGCCAAAACTATTTGTGTCACACTTTTTAGACCAAATTTTTAATTTTTAGGAAAAATCTAGCCAATTTTCGTAAAAAACTTAACATCGTTAATGATTGTACATACGGAGCTTATGTGGCATCTATTTGACTAGTCAAACGGACGCCACCTCAAAATTTAAATAATAAAAATATAATTATAAAAAATTGAAAATAAATTACTAAAAAATAAATAAAAAATGACTCTAATTCTCTCCACTGCAACTTCCTATCTCTCACCGCCGTCAAACCTTATCTCCCTCACCGTACCCCTCCCCGCCGTCAAACCTTATCTCCCATCGTACAACCTTCCCCGACTCCCTATCTCTCTCCTCCCCGTCGCTGACCCTTCTCCCTAATAGCTCCACCCTATCTCCACCCTCCCTGACAAAACCCATCAAACCGACTCTCCCTCTTCTTCTTCTCCTTCCCTATTCATATCCCACCCCAAACCTAGCTTTCATCCGTCTAGAATCGGCGGCACCAAATCTCAATCTCTCTCTTTCACTTGAGAATCTGAAATCATGGTGGCGAGCAAGAAGGCCACGCTGTTGACGAACAACAGCGCCAACATCGGCGTCGGCGGCTCAGATCCGTCGCCCAACAACAACGACCCTCAGAAAACGATCGAAGAGATGTACTAGAAGAAGACGCAACTTGAAGACATCCTGCTCTGTCTAGACACCTACATCGGCTCGATTGAGAAGCATACCCAGGTGCTTTGGGTCTACGAGGAAGGAAAGACGGTGAATCGATTGGTCACCTATGTTCCAGGACTGAGGGGTCTGAGTTTTGATTTCAAGCTCGGGTGGGATAACGAGGACAAAATCGTGTGGAGTAGGGTTCATTTCAAGTTGCTTGAATCTGTTGTGGACTTGTTGGGTTCTTGAGACAGAAGCTTGGCATAGGAGATTGTTCAAGGAGGAGATGAAAAGGAGGGACGTGGTGGTAGAAATTAGGGATCTGGGTATGGGGGGTTGAGGAAAGGGAAAGGGGTAGCGGCGACTGGGCGAGTGATTAGTAGGAGAGTCGTCGAAAACGGCTCTGGCGAGGTACCTGCGCAAAGGTTAGATGAGGTCAGTGGTGGTGGGTTCGAAGGGAGGACGACGATGGTGGTGGGTTCAAACTTCGAAGGGAAGGACGACGGCACCAACTAATTTTTTCTTAATTTTAATTTTGTAATTATTATATAATTTAATAAAATGCTTATGTGGCAAATAATAGCCACATCACCCGACAAGTCAGATTTAGAATTTGAATTTCCGTCAACTTGGACGAAAAAGTTAACGGAAAACTAAACATTGCTATTTTTGGGATTACAAATAGTTTTGGCTATGTTTGACAAAACTTGAAAAGGTTTGACTACAAATTTGTTTTTGGCCTTAAAAAAAAAAGTTGGGAAGTTATTTATTTAATTAAAACACATTATTAAAATAAATCCTAACTAATCTGCTCCGCGTTTCCTTCCTTGTAGGTTATGCTGGAGCCTGGAAGGCAGGTTTCCGGTAATTCTTTTTTTTTTTACATTTTTTAATATAAATTTAAATCAAAGGCTCTAATTTATTGATGATATTTTTAATGGTTCAGATTTCTTCTCTATTAACTTCAAGTTACCTTACTTAGAGTTAAGTCAAGTCATTGTAGGAGATGCCAGTCAAAACTCATCGTTTTATTTACTCTTTTCAAAAAAGCATATATATTTAACCTATACTCTATTTTAAAATAATTAATTATGTATTTTGCTTTTGGTAAATTAGATGAAAGAGCGATTTTAGCTTTCATCTAAATCTGTAGTTTTATAATTTCTCATTTGTGTCTGATTGATTGTATAGTGCTACATTGATTTTGATGAATTGAAACCCTTACCCTTTTCATAATAAAAAAAAAAAATATTCAACCTATTCGACTGTATTATCTAGGGAAGAAAATCGGTCGGGTAGCAGTTGCTCGTAACCATTTTTTCTCAAATGGAGAACCAAAACCACACCATAAACTAAGAACGGGTAGTCAAAATCACTATTTGTTCGGTTACGATTTTAACCGGTTAGCCGATTGGCAAACATCAGCGGATTGCTCCCAATTGTAACGAATCCTAGAGGTTGTGCTGGTTCACCGCTCAGTTGATCTTAGCCGATTGGTACACCGCACACAACATTTGATCTTACTATCCTGCTTTTATTGACTCAGTTGGATTTCTGAGCTTTCTTTTTATTGTATTTCTAGAGTTAATTAAGAGATTAAACCAATGTTATTTCAAAAAAAAAAAATTTCAATTTCAATTGCATTTCTGAGCTTTCCTTCAATTACTGTGTCTTCCTCTTTGAATCACCTCTCAACACACCCAACTTACAGCAAAATCAAATAATTGAACCCTTAATTGCATTCTTTCTCCACCACGTACAACAAAATTAAAATAGCTTCTTTTCTTTCTTGCTTTGGTGGCGTTTACAGCAATAAGGAGGCAGGGCAGGACAGGACGCAAGTAGATTCTTAACATGATACATAAAATTTAATGAGCCAAAAATACATATATTTTAGCTATTTTGATCCAGGGGACCCTGACTTAGGCCTAGGTGGCCTCCCCTGGCTCCGCCACTGAGTAGGGTATTACTATTTTAGAGGTCGTTTGGACCCTAGAATTTGATCGGAGAGAATTGAAATAGCTAGAGAATTGAAATAGCTAGAGATTTGAGATTCTTATCTATTTCGAGAATACACCGTTTGGATGAGAAATGTTGTAGATTCTTGGGTTTTATAAAAAATTAAAAAATAAATCAAAACAAATATTTTCAGAAGAGAAAGACAAAAACACCCCCAAGTCCCCTTATTCCATTGTTGGCAGCCAAGTCGACCAAGGAGTCGATCAGTTGTTCTTCCAGTTGATCAGTCCAAGCAAAGTAGCTCCGTCCAGATTGAGCAGAGGCCGCCTTCTTTACCATTTTCCTGCAAAAATAAAACAGTGGCAGAATAGTGACAGAGGATGAGAATGAACCCCATTGTTACTTAAATTGGTTTACAACAATTAAGGAATATTGAGGCAATAAGAAGATTAATTGGTTTACATCATCAATAGGTTTTACATCATCAATACGTCGTAAATAGCAATAGTTGACAAGGGCATATTTGTACGAAAAAAATGAAATCACCCTAGAATCTCAAAATCTCTGCTGTTAATTAGAGATTTGGGAAGGGGGTCGAATTCTCTCATGAGGCCCCCCAGAGAATTGAATTCTCTCAAAATCTCTCCTCTTTTTAACGAAACAAACGGTGCATTTATCCCAATTCTCACCCCCCTAGAATTGGGGGCCAATTCTAGCCAATTATCACCTCCAATTCTAGGGTCTCCCAATTCTCACCCCCCTAGAATTGGGGGCCAATTCTAGCCAATTATCACCTCCAATTCTAGGGTCCAAACGACCTCTTAGTGTTTTAGTCTTTTTCATTCAATAATCACAATATAACATTGGTTCAATGTTTCGAACATGTGACTTACCGCAACAGACATAAAACCCCTAATAAATTTTACATTAATTTTATAAATCAACAATTAAGGTTAAACCAAGCCACTAACTGCATTAACCGAAACCCGGATTCATCCAAATTCTCAAATCGGCACAGTTTCATATACCAGTTCTCGAATACTCGTAACCCAGGTTTGATTGATGCAAGTATGGTTAACCTGAATTAACCCGAAACCGATTCCCACCCCTACTATTATCTACATCAGCTTCGTGAACTTTGATATGACCTCATCGGCTTTCTCGTTCCCTCTTCCATCTCCAACAACGGAAGTTCCTTTATTTATAGTGTTATCATCTACTTCGTACTCCAACTCCAACAACGAATCATCCTCTTTTTTTCTTAAATATAGGGGATATATTTGACATAATCCTTTTTTTAAGTAGTTATTAGATTTGACATATTCGTGAAAGATTTAGTTAAATTAGTATATTAATCCTTGAGTAAGTCGTGGAGCCACGTTAATATATAGGTGGGGGCGCTTGCAGCAACCTAGAAAATTAAACAAGGCTTCACGTTTATATTTCCGGTAATTGAAATCCAATGCTCAACACAATACATATCTTTGCAATTACCAATTCATCATACTGATAGTTTTAACATTTAATTACAATATATATGATATTTGGGAAAATAACATTTTTCACCCCCTCTACTTTTATAACTTAACGGATAGCTCCTACGCTATAAATAGTTCATTTTAGCTCTTCTACTTCAACTACTTTATTCTTTGGGTCGAGTCCGACTTTGAATCAAGGAAGTGATTTCCTTGATCCCATCAAGGAAGTGATTTTCATGATCCCATCAAGAAAGGGCATTTTGGGCATTTTAAAAAAGTTATCCAGCAACCCTCCGCCGTCGCCGCTGCCGCTGGTCCTCTGCTGGACGTCGCCGCCACAGGATGTTGTTGGTCCTCCGCCGCCGCCACTATCGGACGTCGCCAGTCCTCCACCGATGTCGGACGTCGCCGGTCCTCCGCCACTCCTCCGCCCTCAATAAAATAATTTATATTTTAAAAATCTTGTTGTTGATGTGATTCAAAACCATGACCTCTGTTGCTAAATATTAAACTCCTACCACTATGCTACTGAGCACTTACTGATATTATATAACAATAAAATTATCTTATTAAATAGTATGCACATGGTTTGTACAAAAAAAGTGCACACGAGTACGAAATATGTGTACAATAGTATATAAAAATAGGGGTGCACGTGTACGAATAGGCGTTCACATATACACACATTATTTTATTAAGTAGTGTGCACATGATTTATACAAAATATGTACACACAAGTAAGAAGTATGTGTACACTAGTGTAATAAATAACTGTGCACGTGTACGAATAAGTGTGCACATTTGTACATGTGTACAAGATAAGTGTACGTGTGTAAAAAATGTTAGTACATAAACGTGTACCACTACAAAAAATCGAGCGTTTAGCGTCGGTCGAAACCGCGCTTTAGACCGACGCTAAATAATTTAGCGTTGGTTAAAAAAATGACGCAAAATGTTGCGACGCTAAATTTTAGCGTCATTTCTTTTGCGACCGACGCTAAAATAAATCACGACCGACACTAAAAATGGGTTGACCGAATGGGTGGCTGACCAACCCAATTTTCCATTTTTTGTTTTCATTTTTCATTTTTTATTTTCGTTTTTATTTTTATTTTTTTCTAATCTGGGTTTTTTTTCCAGATCTCGTTTCTCTTCTCCACTGCCGTCACGTTGGCTTCGTCGTCCATGGTTTGATGTTGATGTACGGCTTGAGGATCCCGACGAGGATTTCGTCAACAAGGTCGAAGAGTAGTTTTCGGTCGGAGGGTGGGATGATGTGGCCGGCGGATGGCGGTGGAGATGTGGTGGCGGCTAGGATGCGACGGCTGGAGGAGGAAGTGAAAGCGGATGGCGGCGGAGTTGTGGTGGCGGCTAGGATGCGGCGGCTGGAGGAGGAAGTGAAGGTGGATGGCGCACGACGACTGGGATGTGGCCGACGAACGGCGGATGTGGGAGGAGAGTTGAGGGTGGCGGTTGAGAGGGGGGATGAGAGTTTGAAGAGGAGGAGGAGGAGGGTTTGAGGAGGAGGAGGGTGGTGGTTGGGAGATTTCAGGAGAGAGAGGAGAGGATTGAGAGAGGTGAGAGTTTGAGATTAGGGTTAGGATGGGTTTAAATAGGTACGTGTTTTAGCGTCGGTAACCCAAAACTGGATTTAACGTCGGTTTTTTGTAGAATTTAGCGTCGGTCGGCTACCGACCGACGCTAAACTCCGGCCAAACGCAAGTCAACGTCTTAGCGTCGGTCGTTTCAGCGACCGACGCTAAATTCTTTCGCTATAAGCGATGCTAAATCCCTTTTTTTGTAGTGTACGTGTATAAAACGTGTACACATTTATAAAACATGTACACATTATTTATACAAAATATGTGCATACACGAGCACGTGATTTATACAAAATATGTGTACACTAGTGTAAAAAATAAGTGTGCACGTGTACGAATAGGTGTACACGTGTATAAAATGTGTGTGCACGTGTACATAAACAAAATGTAAGATATAGTGTACACGTGTATAATGAGTATGTTGATGACACTCGATTTGACGTGATTATCAGCGTCATTTAAGCGACATTTCTTTGCTTAAGACATGGTTTTTAGGGTAGAATAACGAATATTCAATCGATTGCCCTATCTCGTGCCATTTGTGTTACCTTGGCCCGTTTCGGGTCTATTTGATGGTTTTCTAGTGTTTTTATGTTAGCACAGGTTTTTGCCATCGAATAAGTAACCAAGGACGTGTCTAAGGCGTTGGAATCTCGAAGGATTGCACCGGGATCGATCAAAGGGTCCAACCAAGTTCAAACAAATCCCTGCCCGGTTTACAAAGGAATTTTCGCCGAAAATACCCTTGTATTTTTGGCGAAAATATCATCACAATTCGGCTGTTGGCAACTGAAGGAATTTTCGGCGAAAGAAAGAAGTTTTCGAACCGAGAAGAAAGTTCAGGAGAATCAGCCGGCGGGACTTCCATTTACAAGCAAATTTTCGGCGAAAATAGTTCATTATTTTCGGCGAAAATCCTAGAAGAAATCCGGCTGGGCTAGGTTAAGTATAAATACTTAAACCGGCGGCCCAATAAAGATATACCTCATTCAGCACATCATAATTACGTTTTCCAAGAATTATCTGGAGTTCTGGAGTGAAGAGTTAGAGTTCGAAGAGCCGGAAAGAGATCGTGACGCCATCCCTTTCATCTCGGAGAACCAGAGCTAGGAGTGTAGTTTACCGAAGATCGAAGTCTGTCAGAGTCGTCTAAATTAGGTTTTTCAGATTCTTTTCTGTTCTTCCTCTGGATGATGAACTCTTTCTTTGCCTTAGATTCTTTTGTGATAAACATGAGTAGCTAAACTCGTTAGAGCTTAGACTAGATGAACCCTAAGTGACCCAAGGCTTTAAAGCGGTCACAGATCGGCGGTGATTAGATTCGAAATTCAATCAGTTCTCATTCATGTTTGATTTGTTCTTCATTGTTCATGTTTCTTATCTGGACTGATCACCTAGATTAGATTCTGGTTAAGCTAAGGATAGAAACGAACGCTCGCCTTACTTTAGAACATCGAATTGAACAATTAACCTTATAATTGGAGCGTGCCTTTCATAGGAACCGGTTAGGGTTAATCCACTGCAAGAGTAACTCATTAATCATTAGTAATTGCACCAGTTAATTAAGTCATTGCGAGAGGCGACCGTACCCGGGCGGCTAGTTAATCTTGGTAGTTAGAAGGGATAGAGCGAACGTTCGCCGGTCTTAAACCTAAAGGTAAGGAGTTATGGTGGTGTCTTAGTAATTGATTGAATGAGAATCGAAATCCGCTGATCTGTTGATTGCCAATGCTCTGGGGAACGAAGGGGGATTCAAAGTCTAAGTTCGTTTGTCATCTCTGTTTTCAAACCCTAATTTCCAATCTGCTTTAGTTTAATTTGTTTTAATTTCTCTGCATTTCTTAGAATTAGAAGTCGTGGAACTCACACCACGCACAACTTGTTTGCATTCGAGTATTTTGCTAGTTTTGAAGTAGTCAATCTTAGAAGACCCCTGGAATACGATCTGCTTAGCTCTTTTTAGCTTTGTAGTATTTGATCACTGTTCTGCAGCAGCATCAAATTGGCGCCGTTGCCGGGGACTTCTTTTGATTGTTCGAAAGAAGAACTGGCAATTTATTCTTCTACTTTCCATCTTTCACCTTACCATCCACTTCGATTTTACACTGGTTTTGTTTGTCTTTGTTATCTGTAGGTTTACAGGTGTATGCCTCACCGTCCTTGGACTCGCTCTCAAACCGAACAGGCTAAGTGTGCAGAGAGACCAGGCAGTTCTGCTCCACCTCTACGATCACAGATTCTGAAGAAAGGCAGATCCAATCCATTCATCACTCGATCAAGATCGAGGAACTGAAGGAGAGTTCCTCATCTCCATCTTCACCTGTACCGTCATCTTCATCCGCTTCATACACCGAGTCACTCTCACCTCCTCCATCTCCCGCCATGGACGATAGATTACCACCACCACCACCGAATGGCGATCAACCGCCGCTGCCACCACCTGCACAGAAGAGTCTAGCAGACTATAACAAGCCGAGCGCGACTAGCGTTCGATCTGCCATTGCCGTTCCGCGCATTAAAGGAGATCCTGACTATGAGATCAAGATTCCATTCTTGACTATGATCTCTAGGGATTTACAGTTTGAAGGCAGGCCCCTAGACAATCCGTGCACTCATCTTGCAGACTTCCTTGATCTCTGCAGCACTTTCAAGAGCGAAAACCTCGACAAAAACACTCTTTGTCTGAGAGCTTTCCCGTTCTCTCTGAAAGGCCCTGCTAAGAGGTGGCTTACTGGCAAACCACCTGGCTATTACACTGATTGGGATACTCTGGCTCAGGACTTCGTTGAAGAATACTTCCCTCCGGCCAGACCAACCGCCATCAAGGACAGCATCGCCAGATTCTCCCAGAAAGAAGGAGAAAGCTTGTATGATACTTGGAATCGATTCCAAGAACTTCTCTACACCTGCCCTCATCATGGATTCGAGCAGAGGCAGTTAGCTGAGATCTTTGCTCGAGGACTTCGAGAAGAATCCGCCAAGTGGGTCAATTCTCTAGCTGAAGGGGATTGCACTACACTAACACCTGAAGCTGCTCTTCTTCACTTCGCAAACTGTGCTTCCAAGTCAAGGAACTGGGAACGATAATCTGAAGGATCAAGGAGCAAGCTAGATCTCGAAGCTACAATCAATGCAGAAGTAGAGAAGCATTTGAAGAAGTCTACCACACCGATCAAGCCACCGGCAGCCTCTGTCTATGTTGCTGATTGTGAGTGGTGTGGAGCTTGCACACATAACAGAGGCCGTTGTCAGAATTTTGGTAAGGCAGAAGTCTGGTCTGCCGAAGAGGTAAATTTCATTTAACAAGGCTTCGTCAATAATCAGAATGGTTATGCTGGCTACCGTAACTTCAGACAGCAAGGGAACTATCAAGACAGACCTCCCTACAATGCTGGCGCCAACCATAACCAGAACCAGAATAACCGCCCGGCTGGTCCAGCTCAGGATCAGAAGCCTAACCATCCGCCGGCTAGTGTCTACCAGCCGCCGCATCGCAATCCAGGTAATTATGGAACTGCTCCTGGCAATCGCCAGAATCAATATCTTAATAATACCTATCCAGGGCAGCAGCATCAAAGAGAGAACAATGTCAGTGACCTGGATAAAAGCTCAGCCAAATCATCACCAACTCGATGATCATGACAGTCAGTTCAAGGCTCAAGCTCTTCTCAATCAAGAACAGATAGCATCTGGACAAAGAATTGAGCAAGCCGTGAACAACATGTCGAGCATGCTAGCATCTGGTCGACCATTTGGCCAACTTCCAAGACAGATAGAGCCGAATCCGAGAAAGGAGCAAGCCAAGATGGTAACCGCTCGAAAACTCCCAAACTTAATTGCTGATGCTTGTTCTGTCTTACGCAGGATCGCTGAAACTCCGGAGGAAGAAGAAGAACAGGAACCGGCGCCTAAGGAGGATGATCCTCCTCTTGCACCGTACGTCGTAAAGCCTCCTTTCCCAAGAGCATTGCTGCCAAATGCAAGGATAGACACTGGCATGAAGGGGAACAAGGAAGGATATCCTGACATTCGTATTAAGAAACATGCCTCTCCATATCCAGCTAAGTTATCTGATCCTGGTTCTTTTACTTTACCTTTGGTCATTAATGATGTTGAGATTGAACGTTGTTTAGTTGATCTAGGAGCATCTGTTAATGTCATGCCTATGAGCCTGTTTGAAAAGTTAAACCTAGAAGAACTTGAACCGCCTAGTATGCAACTTGTCTTTGCTGATAGATCACTTAAAACCCCTAAGGGGGAGATTAAAGACGTTGTTACTAAATGTGGTCCGTTCACGTTCTTAGCTGACTATGTGATTATGGATACTAGTACAAATGATTCTACCATTCTCATAGGTCGACCTTTCATGGCTACTACTGGAATGAATATTAATGTTCCAAATGGTTCTTTAACTCTAAGGGTCGGTAAAGAAACGAAAATGTTCTGTCTTAAAGATGGCATGAAATATGACTCTAAGAATGAAGAATCTCACTGCCTAGCTGTTGAAACTGTGAAGTTGACTCCGGTCAACTCCGTTACTAATGCTTCTTCCAGTGTCTCTAGATCAGTTGTTGCTGCAGATATTGAACAGTTTATTAAAAAGAAGCCAGAAACTTCAGTTCAGAAGCCGCTCAAGAAGAAGAAGAAGGAACTGCAAGCCTCTTCTAAGCCACCGAGCATTAAACCTAACAAACCTCGGGGAAAGAACAAGAAGACGAAGACCCAAATGGTCTGGAGGCCAAAAATTCCGCCGTCTTCCACCGAGCCAGCTGCACCACCAATTAGTTCCGAGAAACCGGTGCCGGAACAAGTATGGAAGGAGAAGCCGAAAGCATCTCCTAAGGAAATACTGACGATCACCGATCCTGGTGATACCAAGCCGGAGATAAAAGAAAAGAAGAAGCCGACAGTCCTCATTCCTTCCATCGTAACACTCAAGAAGGATGATCTCTCCAGAGAGCTATTCAGACCGTTCAAGTTCATCGATCATCTTCCTGATGGACGTACCAAGCTCTTACATGCGAACGGGAAGAGATTCACGCTTACCGGAGAAACCCCGAAGCTGTACTTTATGAACTCCGACGCGAACGTGAAGGAGAATCTTTGTTGGGATGTCTCCTAATACCGTCCAGGTATCGTCCAGCTCAGGGACGTTAATAAAAGAGCGCTTCGTGGGAGGCAACCCACGGCTGGAGTCCGTTTTTGTTTTGTGTCGAACTTAGTATTTTAGAGTCGGTTCAGAGGAGCCAAAAGTGTCAGTTTGTTTGATTTCTTATTTTTCGTGTCAAGTCTGTGTGCCGTAGTGTCAGTCGCAAGTTGAGTGAGGTCGTTCCGATTTTTGTGGATTTAACTGTGATTTTCTGAAGTCTGCCGGGATTGCGAAAATATTTTCAATTCGTAGTGTTCAAAATTTTTGGCGAAAATTAAACCCTATTTTCGGCGAAATCGCTTTTGAATTTTTGAACCCGGTCTCCTGTTTCATATTTTCGGTTCGAAAAGTTAAGTGTTTTCGGCGAAAATTTATTTGAAAACCGGCAGTGCATTTGAACGTCTATTTTCGTCGAAAACTCCTTGCTATTTTCGCCAAAAATACCTTTGAAAATCAGCCAATCTTCCATTTAAAATCCGGTCTTCCACCCTCTCTCTCCACTTGCCATTTTCGTTCCAAAAAACCCGAAAACAAACCCCCTCCCCTTTATTCTTTCAAAACCGCTGACCACACCCATTTTTCTCACCGCCGCCGCCGCCGTTTCCTTCACCGCCTCCATCGCCGATCGCCGCCGCTCAACTCCCCTGCCTTTTCCGATTCCATTGAGCCCTAGAACGTTCGAATCGGAGCTCTACAACTCCAGTTCACCGAAACCCTTGTTTTTAGAGTTTTTCACCGATTCCTCCCAAACCGTTCGTTTTTAGCACCCATGGCTTCAAGGTAAGTTGTAGAACTTTTCAATACGAATCTTTTGACATATGGATTGCTGAATTTCGTCGGGTTTGACTTTCGGTTGACTTTTCGATTTGCGTGCCGACTGATTTCGTGTGAACTAGGTTAGCTGAACTTGTAGGACTGTTCTAGCATGCTTAAGGAGTTTCGTGCTTAATTTCCATATCATTTGATCATGTGTTGCTTGCATAGGATTGATTCTTTGTGATGTTGACTTTTGTGAGAAATGTCGGTTTGACTTTGAATTGTTGTGATCATTTGGCTGCCTGATGTGCTCATTCTCGTTCATATTATTGTGTTTGCCATCTGAGATCATATTATGCCGTCAATTTCCACGTTGTGATAATCTTGCCATGATTAGGTTCATTATGCTTTAATGTTGACTTTTTGAATGTCGGTTTGACTCTTTGGACTCTGATTGTGCTTATCCGATTCTGGCTGTTCCTACCATGTATTTTACTGTCTATGATTACCGGTTACTCCGCTTTGCTTACCCCCACTCGGTTTTCCTCATTTCTTTGTGCAATTGAGTTTTTCTACTAAGTGTGGGGTGGGGTTTTAGTTTAACTAATCTGGTTTCATTCTGGTTTTAGGAACACCACTTATGAGCGCAGGACTAAGGCGCGACTTGATGGCGCCTCGAGCTCCGGAGCTGCCGCCCCCGTCACACCCGCCGTTCTGGGTCCTCCACCCGCACTACCTCGTCGGGCTGGATACCATCGCACTATCGCCCGTCTACCTAACTTCTACTTCGAGTGCTTCCAGAAGATCGAGCACATTCGGGGAGCTGACGTTCGCCCTCTTTCCATGGAGTACCTCTTCGAGCACGACGAGGACTACCACCGGAATGTGCATGACGCCCTAGCACCAGCCGGTCTCCTAGAGCTGACCACCATAGCTGCCGTTTCCCAGACATTGCTCACCAGGAGTTCTGGGTGACCTTTGATCTGGATGAGCACAAGAGGAAGCAGCGCCAGAAGGTTGTGACCTTCTATCTTGGTGGGGTGTACAGGCAGCTCACCTACGATGAGTTTGCTGCTCATCTTGGCATCCCCTACGAGTATTATCACGATCATCACCTAGGCTGGGGCGACGATGATGACGACGAGGAGTACCACGCGCTCTGGAGCCACATGACTGGAGTGCCTGGCGATCGCGTAGGTCGCTTTTATATGTTCCAGATAAGGATCACCACCATATCCTCAAGGAGGAGCTTATGCTTCTTCGAGCCATCCGAGAGAGCTACCCTCTCCACCCGGGCTGGGTGCTGGCACGCATCTTCCGCCAGAAGACCAGGAGGAGGACGCCACCTCGTAGACTCCTAGGGGGTAACTTCATAGGTCTGCTCATCCTCTCCTTCGGCATCAGCCATTAATATGGCCCGAACATTCCACGACGCCAAGTTAGGATCGTTGGAGGAGACTAAGCAGTTGAGTACGACTGAGAACTCGACCTCAGTCCCCATGTAGCAGCAGATCCTCCACTCCAGCCTGTGGTCGAGTCGGAGGAAGTTGATGATGCTGAGCAGCAGCAGCCCCAGCCGCCACCAGAATTCCAAGACTATATACCCTCGCCACATCACCAGGCAGGGTACGCTCCCCAGTCGCCGCCACACATTCCCGATCCATACCAGGCGCCTCACCATCAGCACCGACCGCACCCCGCAGATGTTAGTGAGTTGTATGAGCGACTGCAGGAGTGGCGCATCACTGACAACGCCACTCAAGAGGCGAGATGGACTATTATGCAGCAGCATATGCGCCACGCCGATAGGCGGTATGAGGCACAGCTGGCGTGGCAACGTCAGCTCGACGAGCACCTCTACTTTCCACCGCCCGACACCCCTGATCAGGTGGTGTCCTTTTCCTTGTCCTCTCTTTTTATATATTCTTTTCGGATTTCGGTCCAACTTTTTTCTGTGTGGATCCGGAACACTTGTCCAGGTTTCCTTTTTATGTTTCATTTGTTTTTGTTTTGTAGGCAGTTGGGAGATTCCCTTTGCTTCGCTTGGGTAGATTCCCTCCGCTCCGAGGACCCGTGCTCATCCCCTACACCAATCATCTCGATCCAGGTTTTTCTACTTCACTCTGAACTCTAATTTTAGTCCTGTGAGGACACAGTCCGATTTAAGTGTGGGGTAGGATGCTAGAGAACCTTGCATGAACTTGATTAACCTTGAATTATGTTTTTTTGTGTGCCTCGTGATTCCATTCCAGTCTCTCTAGCATTAGAATGCTCAGTTCTTGATTTTTGATGTTAAGTTGCTGTTCAACCCTTCATAATGATGCTTAGACTGCTTAACCTAGAACTTGAGAACCAACTTGTATACTTTGATGCTAAATTGCCTGGTCAGAACTGAATTTTTAAATCACACTTGTAGTTTGTAGCCTTGATTGCATGAAAATGACCGAATCCGACTAGCAAACCAACTGTGAGCTTTTGATCCATTGCACGTAACTTGCAATTTTAATTCTTTCTGAGTGGTTTTCTGTTTGCCTGAATGAGTTAGAATTTGCATGAGACCTACTCGAGACCACACGATGACACGAGTTCTAGAAGGATAGGGGCACCTAGATTCAGCTACTAAGCCAGATAGCCTACCAAACGATAAATCCACTAGGTTTAGACCCTTGAGCTTGGCCTGTTCTTTCGGTTCGATAATACATTACAACCATTTCTCATTTCTTTCATTCCCCGTTGATCCCTTGTGGTTGTAGTTCTAGATTAACCTACCGGAAGTCGGTTTGTGGTAACCTGCCTATAGCCATTAAACAGGTGGTCTTAGCTAATATGTCCAGACGTGTAAATCCCTCTAGCAACTAAAAGAAAATCGGCACAAAAGAAAAAAAAAATAGAAAAAGAAGCAAATTTCGAAAAAAGTGAAGAAAAGAAAAAAAATCAGAAAAGTTTCAAAGTTTCTAGTTCAATAAAACGTTCTTCTCCCTACAAATGGAAGAACGAAGTCAAAAGAAAGAGTTCAAAAGAAAAGAAGAGAAAAAATCGTGTAAAGAAAAAGAATAAGTGCTAGTTTGCTTGAGGGTATCATAGGACGAGCGTTCATCATTCCACCCGTGTTGGTTAGACGGTAGGAAGCCATAGATTAGATTCGAGGGAAGTTAGTCGAAAGCTACACCGCACAAAGCCATCATCATTCATTCCCATCATCCATCTCATTATAAACCCAAGTAGTGTAGAATTCATTACGGTCCTAGCAGGGAAGTCCTTCTTGTCTAGATACTCGTGTTGTCACAGTGGTGGAGATGTGGTCGAAATGCAAACCTATGACAGAATTCAGTAACAGAAAATGATCGAGAGCAGAAACACGTCCTTAAACACAGAGAGTGAGAGTCCCCATTGTACTATATATCCTGTGTGAGGAGTCTGGTCGGTCAGGTAATATTCGTGCATAATTGGTTGCTAATTACTTGTCGTGTGCAGTCTATTAGTGAGACCAGGTAGTTTGGCTGATCTGTATGCATGTTAGGTTTCTTGTTCTATGATCGATCTGTCTAATAATTCATTGTGTTTGATTGAGCTCCAATTTAATCGATCTTATCATTTATGAACATGAGCGTTTCTATTCAGTTTGCTTGAGGACAAGCAAAAGCTTAAGTGTGGGGTATTTGATGACACTCGATTTGACGTGATTATCAGCCTCATTTAAGCGACATTTCTTTGCTTAAGACATAGTTTTTAGGGTAGAATAACGAATATTCAATCGATTGCCCTATCTCGTGCCATTTGTGTTACCTTGGCCCGTTTCGGGTCCATTTGATGGTTTTCTAGTGTTTTTATGTTAGCACAGGTTTTTGCCATCGAATAAGTAACCAAGGACGTGTCTAAGGCGTTGGAATCTCGAAGGATTGCACCAGGATCGATCAAAGGGGCCAACCAAGTTCAAACAAATCCCTGCCCGGTTTACAAAGGAATTTTCGCCGAAAATATCATCACAATTCGGCTGTTGGCAACTGAAGGAATTTTCGGCGAAAGAAGGAAGTTTTCGAACTAAGAAGAAAGTTCAGGAGAATCAGCCGGCGGGACTTCCATTTACAAGCAAATTTTCGGCGAAAATAGTTCATTATTTTCGGCGAAAATCCTAGAAGAAATCTGGCTGGGCTAGGTTAAGTATAAATACTTAAACCGGCGGCCCAATAAAGATATACCTCATTCAGCACATCATAATTACGTTTTCCAAAAATTCTCTGGAGTTCTGGAGCGAAGAGTTAGAGTTCGAAGAGCCGGAAAGAGATCGTGACGCCATCCCTTTCATCTCGGAGAACCGGAGCTAGGAGTGTAGTTTACCAAAGATCGAAGTCTGTCAGAGTCGTCTAAATTAGGTTTTTCAGATTCTTTTATGTTCTTCCTCTGGATGATGAACTCTTTCTTTGCCTTAGATTCTTTTGTGATAAACATGAGTAGCTAAACTCGTTAGAGCTTAGACTAGATGAACCCTAAGTGACCCAGGGCTTTAAAGCGGTCACGGATCGGCGGTGATTAGATTCGAAATTCAATCAGTTCTCTTTCATGTTTGATTTGTTCTTCATTGTTCATGTTTCTTGTCTGGATTGATCACCTAGATTAGATTCTTGTTAAGCTAAGGATAGAAGCGAACGCTCGCCTTACTTTAGAACATCGAATTGAACAATTAACCTTATAATTGGAGCGTGCCTTTCGTAGGAACCGGTTAGGGTTAATCCACTGCAAGAGTAACTCATTAATCATTAGTAATTGCACCAGTTAATTAAGTCGTTGCGAGAGGCGACCGTACCCGGGCGGCTAGTTAATCTTGGTAGTTAGAACGGATAGAGCGAGCGTTCGCCGGTCTTAAACCTAAGGGTAAGGAGTTATGGTGGTGTCTTAGTAATTGATTGAATGAGAATCAAAATCCGCTGATCTGTTGATTGTCAATGCTCTGGGGAACGAAGGGGGATTCAAAGTCTAAGTTCGTTTGTCATCTCTGTTTTCAAACCCTAATTTCCAATCTGCTTTAGTTTAATTTGTTTTAATTTCTCTGCATTTCTTAGAATTAGAAGTCGTGGAACTCACACCACGCACAACTTGTTTGCATTCGAGTATTTTGCTAGTTTTGAAGTAGTCAATCTTAGAAGACCCCTGGAATACGATCTGCTTAGCTCTTTTTAGATTTGTAGTATTTGATCACTGTTCTGCAGCAGCATCATATGTGCACGTATATAAATATGTATACACGAAAGAGTGTGTGCACGTGTACAAAGAGTCCATGCACGTGTACAAACTAGTATGTACACGTATATACATTGTGTACATGTGTACAAGATAAGTGTACACGTATACAAAAATGTAAGTACAATAACGTGTGCATGTATAAAACATGTACACATGTATAGAAACGTGTACGAAAAATCTTTGCAACTGAGTACACAGTTTATGTACAAAAATGTGCGCATACACATGTACAAAAATGTGTACACATATTAAAAGCGAGTACGAAGCCTCACCGGAAAAAAAATTCCAGATAAATAGGCACGACGATGGTGGTCTGGTGGCCAAAATATTTTTTGAAATCGGAGCTCCGATCGTTTGGAAAATTCGCAGGAAAAGTTGTCAGAGCTCCGATGACGCCGGTGATCCAGTCACCGACAGTTTCCACTTAAATTTAAAAAAAAATAAAAAAATAAATTAAATGGTGAAATTACCCTTTTACCCTTTAATTTAAACCATTAGATCTGAAAAAATGAATCAATGGTTGAGATTGGTCTTTGACACCATCAAGGAAGCAAAAAATGTTTGATGGCAAGCCAGATTCATTTGGGTCCTTTTGTCCAGTTGTCATCTTCTTAGCATTAAATCCACATTCGTACGCCGACGGAGAGAGATATCAGAGGTAGGAGACGAATAGTTGGTCAAGGAGTTAATCCGGGGAGGTATCACGAAGTTTACCGTGAATACGAAGAGTTTTAAGATCACATGTTTTATCCGTCATTCATCCTATCTGATTATATATATTTATATTCTCATTTAAAAATGCTTAGTACGCTAATACGTGGGTCGTGGCTATTGGAGCTAACATATACGGTATGCCAAATGCGCATTAATTAAGGTCATGAAGACGAAAGTTTGAACAAAAGGACCAAAAAATGACCGAATTTATAGTGTAAGCACTATTTATAAAGTTGGCAAAGTAAATAAGGTCAAAGTGCTAATTTCATGATATTTTGAAGTTATAGTTAACCCAATTATAAAATTAAAATAATTAATTAATCTCAACCTTCAAACTACGAGTTAACTTGAAACTTTATACTTCGCTTAACAAGCAAATAAACACCTCGTTAATAGTATATTTAAAAAAAAATCAACAATTTAAAGCATGCATTTTATAATATTTTTAAATATAAAATTTCTTCATGATTCATTATAAATATTAAAAAATTCTACTAGTAAATAATTTACGTCCAAAGACAATTTTTATGACATAATTTTTTATGTTAATATTTTTTTTACATGTGCACACTCCTTGAGAAAAGTCCCGACTTTGACACTAGCTAGAGTATATACAATTTGTATGAATTGTTTACAACTAGGGGTGGAAATTGGTCGGTTAGTGGTTAATCGTAACCGGTCAAACCGGTTACACGTAACCACTTTTAGGCCAAAACATGAACCGGAACCGTACCCTAACTAAAGAACCGGGTAATCGTAACCGGTATTTATTTTGTTACGGTTAGAATCGGATAACCGTAATCGTAACCACTTTTGCTACGACATGCACAATTATTGTAGCCAATTGTTATTTGAATCCATGTGGCTATCCCAAAATCTGCAACTAGTCAAGATTTAATAGTACAACTCCAAAATTGTAGTCCAAATTTATTGTAGCCAAATGTTATTTACACTTAGTAGCAAAATCAGCACAACGTGAAACTCAGCAGCAAAATTAGCAATAATGTTCAAACTATTTGTTTAGGTATACATTTTTAGGGGTTTTGTGCTTTTTCATTAAAAAATAACAATACAATAATGTTCTCAACCATCCAACTGGTAAAACATAACCATAATAACTTTAACATAAAATCGTAAATTCTAGAATTTAAGTATACCGGTTAAAACCGGTTTGTGTCGGTTAACCAAATAATTAACCGCAATAACTGTTTACTACACCGGAACCGATACAGCTACCGGTTTTTGGCTAACCGATAGCCGTAGTTGACCGGTTCGGGTTCGGTTAACCAAATTTAACCGAAAACCGATTGCCACCCCTATTTACAACCTTATTGTACAAAAAAAATAAACTATACAAAAATAAATATAGAGTGTAAAAATCTCGTACAAAGTGTATACTGTTTATATACAATTTGTACAAAAATCAGCACGAAGTGTATAAAATTTGTATAGACCGAGCATACAAATTGTACAGGCAGCCGACGGGAAATTTGTCGAAGAAAATATTTTTTCAGAAAATAATTTTCTTTCCAGAATCATAGATCTAATGACGACGATCACGTGGTTGAAATTTTTGTTAACGGAGGCTCATGTCATTGGGAAATTCGTCGAGAAACTATTCAGTAATGGAAAATGGATTTATAAAACTTAAACAAACTAAAATAACTTAGAGTTATAAATATAAGATTGAGATTACAAGATTAACAACTAAAATCTAACTGTGAATGCATTGAATGCAACAAACAAATGACATTGTCACGAGAGGTGGACTCACTCTAATACGAATATTTAGAACAAAAAATTGAAACGCTGAGAAGATTTCAGCATAGTGCTGAAAGCCTTCCTTGAACACCTGAATACGTGACATCCATAAATTTTGTCAACACATACAGCTAACTAGGGTTTTAAATAATAATGATAGATAATACGATACAACTGGTACAGATTTTTGACTTGTGTTTATAATAGTAAGTGCACTCAATTATCAAAAAAAAAAAAAAAAATACGATACAACTGGTAGCCGTTACTCCCAAACCCGATTGGCAGTCTAGGAGGTAGTGGAAGAGTCAAATAGGGAGGGCCAGCCAAGCGAACTAGCGAAGCGTGGTGGGAAATAGTGGTCAAGGCCCAAAGGCCGAGTAAGCTAAACTCTGATCGCACAAACTTCTTATGAGTATGCATCATGCATGGATGGATGATGCCGTATGTTATGGGAATGTATAATAATAATAATAATCATAATAATCATAATAATAATAATCATTTTATATAATACTAAGGCTCTCTAAAACATTCTTCTATCATCATTTTATATAATGATTTCAAGTTCACACTGGTTTTTAGTTCATGGTTTATCCGATTTTTTTGTAAGCTATCACCAACATCTCATGAATAACTTCTCCATGTAATTAAACACATAGCACTCTAACTGAGTGCTGCGGCCAGCTGTCAAGGAAGTCCGCCTTCAATTTGGCTATGGGTCTGAGACCCTTTTCTCTCAGATAAATCTGAGAGCTTCATCCAACGACTCACAATGCTTTTTGGTGAAGATGCTGATATGATGGTTGGTATCAATTGAGGGGTAAGTCAGGCAAATTTACAATTCATATTTCATTTTTATTTATTTTTAAAAATATTATTTTGATATTACTTAAAAGAACCAAAGTCTTCTTCTCTCTCCCAATTTCAAAATTATCTGCAGAAAACCTTCTCTCACTTATTCTCTCCCTTCTCTCTAACTTGCTTCTCTCTATTAGTTTCTTCTTCTTCATATTTTGTGTCATCTTCACCATTTTTTTTTTGCTCAAACTCTACCACCAAAGAAGAAGGAGCTATTCAAGACGAAACACGAAACTAGTTAGAAGAAACACGAAGCTATTCAGAAAATCCAGCAAAGAGGAGCCCCATTTTCGACGAAAAAGGTACTTATGTACTTATCTATGTTGTTTCGTGTCTCATATATTGTTGGTTTACGATCATGTTATACATGTGCTATGTATGCTATATGTATAGTATATTTATGTGACGTGTCTATTTTCTACTTTAGTTTCTTCATGGTTTTATCATCTGATGCACTAGAAGAAATTCCAACAATTTTGACTAAAACCTTCCTCGTTCTTCAAAAAAATTCTAGATCTATGAGTTTGAAATAAAAGCTCAAGTATATCTATCAAGTTCAACAACATGCTCCAGACCTGTATGTTGTTGTTTTGTGTGTCACATACCAGATCTGTATGTTATTTTGTGTCTCACATACCAAAAAATTGTATTTTGTTGTTTTGTGTGTCACATACCAGATCTGTATGTTGTTGTTTTGTGTCTCACATACCAGATTTGTATGTTGTTGCTTTGTGTCTCACATATTGATGGTTTATCTTTTCATTTTATATAAATGTTATGTTTGTGTTATGCATGTTACATGTATAATATATATATGCTTGATATATGTATGTTTTCTGTCTCTCGTATGTGAGATATGTAATGTCAAGTTATATGATATTTGTTCCCTTATGTGTTGTGTATATTATACAGAAATGTTATTTATGTGTTATGATGGTTCTATGTATATGTGTTGTCGAACAATCATATGTATGATATATGACTAATATACGTCTGTTATATATGTCTTGACAGGTGCAAAAGAAAAAGAAGCAGAAAAAGAATCATGAATATTCATACAAAGACGACAAGTCAACTAAGAAGTCATCAAAGAAACACTTGCATATGAAGATGTTTTTATTATTGATATGTACTTTTGTTCAAGATTGATTATAACTTGAATATATCATTATTTATATAATGCATATGTGTTTTTATATATCTCTATATTTTACCCCAAACTGTTAAGATTAATATAACAAGGACATAACAAGAACATTACATTGATATATTAAGAACATAACAATGACACAACAGTGATAAAACAACACAATTACAATGATATAGAATACAACAATGACATAATAATGATATAATAACAACATGACAATGATGAATTAGGAACGTAACAATGACATAATAGTGATATAACAACAACATGACATAAAAATGTCTGTTAAATTTTCACGTGTTGATGCATTGTATTAAAAATCATAAGCTTCATTTACACAATTGTATAAGTTATACACAAAAACCATAAGTTTCAAAATGTTATGTTAGTGTTATATTTATGTAATGATGTCATAAAAGAAACATAATAACGACATGATAGGACCATAACAATAGCATAAAGAGGACCTAACAATTTATTTTCACAATTGTATAAGTTATAGACGGAAATCATAAACTTCGAAATATTATGTTAGTATTATATGTATGTTATATTTATGTAACGATTTCATAAAAAGAAACATAATAACGACATAATATGAACATAACAATGGTATATAAATGACGTAGCAGTAACAAAATATTAGCATATATAGAAATCTTTAAGAGTAGACATGAAATAATGAAATAATCATATGATAGAAGAAAAAGACAAATATGCGAGAAATAAAATTTAGTAACCGATTATTTTTATAACTAAGTTATAACATATTGTCTCTTTCATTTTACATCAATATTATCTTATGTCATGAAAAAATGATATCATAAGACGAGCATAACAATAGAGTATAAGTTTGTAAATTTTCTTAAAAAATTGAATGAAATATATCAAGATTGATGTCAATTGATTCGAAAAAATAAAACAAACAACATTTGTGAAGAAGAGAAATCGTTTTAATCACTCTAGAATTATTTATATGCATTAAATTAAAAGTAGGGAAGTTGGTGTAGTTGTTTAAAAAAAATTTAAAAAATGCATAACTTCTCTATGAAGTTGTCAGAACCATTTTTTAAATTTCCCAAGATATTTCCCGCCATGTAATGTATTTGTTTTCCACTTTTACCCCTGTATTCGTTTTTTTCATTCTCAATCGTCAGATTGACTTCAAACTTGATCCAATGGCTGATGCTCTCTCAGATTGATCTGAGAGAATCAGCTCTCAGATCAATAGCCGAACTGCCTAGATGGTATCAAGGACTAATCTCTCAACTATTAATTTATGTTTAGATTTAATAGTTTAAATTAAGGGGTAAAAGTGTCATTTCATAATTTAATTTAGTTTTTTTTTAATTTAAGTGTTGACGTCACTGGAAAGTCTTCGGTGACTGGAACACCGATGACTTTTTCGACGACCGAAGCTTCGATTTTGAAAAAAAAAAAAATAGGCTACCGGATACCGTCGTCGAGCCTATTTTCTGGAATTTTTTTTATGACGCTTCGTACTCATTTTTAATATGTCTACATGTTTCTGTATATGTGTACGTACACATTTCTGTACATAAACTGTGTACTCATTTGCACACATCTTTCATACACGTGTTATACATGTGTAAACGTTCTATACACGTAGTGGCGGAGCCAGAAATTTGACAAGGGGGGTGGAAATGATGTTTGGCTAACGTGGCTCCGCCACTGCATACACGCACACGTTTATGTACTTACTTTTTTGTATATGTGTATACTTATCTTGTACAGATACTCTTTTGTACATGTGTACACATTTTTATATATGTGCACATACTCAATGTACACGTGTACACAATATCTTACATTTTTTATGTACACGTGTATACACGTGTACACCTATTCGTACACGTTGATGCGCAAATTAATGCACACTAGTTTTACTCACTAGATCGCTCTAGCGAGATCGTTACTTCCCAAGGGTCTTTCTGTTTCTATTACTCAACTAATGTGGAATAAGCTATTCGGGTTTAAACGTTTGGTTTGGAAATGGTGGTGAATGAACTAAAAATCTAGAAATGCAAATTAAACCAATCAAGCAGACAAACAAGATGGAGCTTCAAGAATTGACTAAGGCGCTTGTCCAGACTCGAATCCGCTCTAGCTCGACTAAGACGGATGATGCAATGCAACTAAGGTTTTAACAGACTCAATTCCTCGACGTTTCCTTTGGCAATCTCTACTCCATGGTCAGGACGCAGAGAAACTATCCTAGCAAACCTATGAGTTCCTATGGTCAAGATAACTCATAAATCTCCAAGAATGCACGAAGAACAATGAAACGCCGCACAGAAATGCAAAGAGATTAATTTCACCGGCCCTATGGTCAAGACTCCGGGTAATCTTAATGACCTTCTAAACCCTAGAATGACTCACGTCCATGGTCAGAACCGCAAGACAAAGATGAAGCAAATTCTACGATATGGTCAATCTGCGAATTCAAGAGCTTCAAATTAGGGTTTTAGAAAAATCTCAATTAAGTCTGAATAAACCTCAATTAACATAAACGGTTAGAAACCCGACATCATCCATACAAAGCTTTGCTAGAACTTCATCTAATCTGAACAAACTAAGAGTTTAGCTAGACATCACCATAGAAGAAATCACAGAAACAGAGAAAAAACTAACTGGAGAAGAAAACATCTTACTCCGATTAATCCTAATCTTCAAGAATCCTAGAATCTCCCGAGCTAATCCTGGCTTTCTCTTGCTCAATCATCTCTTCAAAACTCCGTCTTCGTCTCCGAGAGTGTCTGGTTCGTCCGAGAGAAAGTAGAGAATTGTAGAATCGAAGTTATGTTTCCTCTCTCCTCGAAATTGGGTTAAAAACCCAATTTTCGTCAAAATCCGGATTTTAATCAAAAGTGCGCCTGGAAGGGTTGAAAAGTGCGCCGGCGCACTTTTCCCTTCAAAAGGCGCACTTTTTAATTATGTGAGAATTCCGCCGAAGCTTAATTGCAAAAGTGCGCCTGACCCCTTCGAAAAGTGCGCCAGCGCACTTTTGGTCCGAAAACGCGCACTTTTGGAGCTGAGTTCAGTTCCAAGCTTCTTTCTGCAATTCCAACCTCATATGTGCTCCGAATTGATCCCCGTTTGAATCGCCGAGCTCGTAGAAAGGTCCTCCATAAAATGGCAACCTGAAATCTCATCAAAACAACTCGAAAACACATCAAACGACCCAAAAGAGGGCCAATGGGGGATAAAGCACATTTTTCATAAAAAACATTCAAAATCATCACGATTCGAGATCAAACAAGAAAAAATGTCGTTCAAATGTGGCGAGATGAACGCAATAAATCTAACGTCATCACACGTGCACACTTATTTTGTACACTAGTGTACACATACTTCGTACTCGTGTGCACATATTTTGTATAAATCATGTATACACATTTCTACACATGTACACATTTTATACATGTGTACACGTTCTATACACGCACACGTTTATGTACTTACATTTTTGTACACGCGTACACTTATCTTGTACACATATACACAATGTGTACATGTGCATGCACTCTTTGTACACGTGCATGCACAAAGAGTGCATGCACTCTTGTACACGTGCACACTTTTTTTTACACTAGTGTACACATACTTTGTACTCATGTGCACATATTTTGTATAAATTATGTGCACACTACTTAATAAAATAATG
Organism: Linum lewisii; assembly: GCA_034768395.1. Classification (NCBI taxonomy): domain Eukaryota; kingdom Viridiplantae; phylum Streptophyta; class Magnoliopsida; order Malpighiales; family Linaceae; genus Linum; species Linum lewisii. The sequence goes on along the minus strand of CM068304.1, from coordinate 41,102,157 downwards.
TGTGTACACCTATTCGCACATGGGCACACCTTTTTTAAAAATTATTATACACATACCTCGTACTTATGTGCACATATTTTGTACAAACCATGTGTACCCTACTTTAATAAAAGAATTTTATTGTTATATAGTTTCAATAATGTTCAGTGGCATAGCGGAAGGAGTTTAGTTTATATGAAGGAGGTCAAGGTTTCAAACCCTCCTACTAAATTTTTTTTAAATAATTACTGGGGTGGTGCCGGTGATGGGTTGACTGATGTTAGATGAATTTTTAAAATGTCAAAAATACCCTTGTATTTTGGACCGTTGGATTAATGAAATTTAATCAACGGTTGTGATCATTCCTTGATGGGATCAAGGAAAGACTTCCTTGATGCCAAGTCAGACTCACTCTAACTTATAAGTTCTAAACCGAACCCCACACTCAACTTTAATCTCGTGCCTATCTCACCTAATTTATCGGCTTAATATTCATTCCATTGTACTAAGAGCATCTCCAATGACCCTAAACTTTAAAGCTTTATAGTAAAAGCTTTCATTTGATTGGTTGATATTAAAATAAATTGAATTAAATAAATAAAAATATAAAATTATAGGAGAGAAGAGTGATTTGATTGGTTTATTTTATAAAACTTTATGCAAAAGCTCTATGTACATAAAGCTTTATAAAATAAACCAATCAAATCATTTCTCTCTTCTATAATTTCTTTTATTTATTTATTTATTTTAAATTTTGTTCGAATTGGAGCTTTTACCATAAAACTTTAAAATTTAAGACCATTGGAGATGCTCTAAGTTCAATTTGATTAATTAGAAATATAATTTATTTTATTTTATGAAATACTTTCACTATATAAGAAATTAATGAATTTTATGAATTAATTTGGGGACCGAATCCCAAAGGACAATTCTCAATCAAGTCCACCTACGAGATCTTAGCAGTCGTCGATCGGAGTGACTTAGATCATTGATGGAAATCAGTTTGGCATTGGCAAGGGCCAAACCGAGTCAGACTCTTTCTTTGGCTTGTCATTCACAACCGGCTCCTCACTAATGCCAAACGGATGCAAAGACATTTGTGCAATGATGATGTTTGTTCCCGGTGCAGAGCAGGGCCTGAAGACACCCTCCATGTGCTAAGGGATTGTTCCTTTGCAAAGAGCATCTGGTAATCTCTCATCCCTGCCAAAGATCACCAAGCCTTTTTCACAAGTTCCTTTCTTGACTGGATCCTCAGGGAGCTTAACTTTTCAGTTAGAGGGCAGCTTGTGGATATCATAGCTTGGCTCATTTGGAAAGCTTGTAACAAATCTATTTTCGATAACGTCTTTGTGACAAGCGATCAGCTCCGCCTACGAGTCCTCTCATGGATCGTCGGGTTTCGAGAGACAATGAGAGCCCAATCACAGAGCTTGTCGGATGTTGATGGTCGACGAAGTGAGACCCTCGTCTCCTGGATTCCTCCTCCGAATGATTGTATTTCAATTAATACCGACGGATTGGTTATCCAACTCCTCAGCAAAGCAGCGGCAGACGGTGTGTTGCGTAACTCATAGGGGCGCTTAATCGGAGCCTTTTCAGCCAACCTCGACTCTTGCTCCATCATGCGTGCGGAGCTCAAAGCGACTGAAATCAGACTCTCCTACGCTTGGAATTTGGGTGCGAAAAAAGTCATCCTCCAAATTGACTCCCTTGCGGCGGTCAATTCCATCAGGGGCCTCTTGTAGATGATATGAGACACATCCACACCCTTTATGGCATCAATAAACTTCGTCAACGGGACCAGCAAGTTACCATCCAACACATGTACAGGGAAGCTAACCGGGTGGTGGATCTCCTTGCTCACCTCGATCATAGCAAACCTCTTGGCACCATCTTTTTTTTTATTTTGTTCCTCATGTTATCAATAACGCTCTTACTAGCGATTGTATTGGGGTCTCTCTACCTCATTTGATTCGTTCTAATTGATCAGGTTGCGTTGCACCCAGCTTTCTACTAAAAAAAACTCGACGTAGATGAAGATATGGATCTGGAATGTGCTTGGTTTCAATACACGTGAACGTATCCTTGAGTTACAGTCTTATATTGCTTGTCACAATGTTGATATTTTTGTTGTCATTAACCAAGAACTAGATTACATAATACTGAGAGTTTGTTTCGCAGTAGATTTCCTGGTTGGTTAACTGAGTTCTGTTTTGAGGGGACTTTGGGGAAGCTCTGTATTGCCTGGAAGCAGAGCGTGCCTTTGAAGGTTATTGCCAAAGGATCCCAATGGCTTCATTGTTTGGTGGATCTCCCTCAAGCCTTCTATATTTCTTTTGTTTAGGCTTCTACTAACTCTGCATATAGAAGAGTTCTTTTTTCTGATTTGTAAAAATTCATCAGTAGAGTGTGCCCTGGGTAGTAGCTGGAGGCTTCAATGCTATCTTAGATGTTTGTGAGTCATCCAGGATGCCCTCTAACCTCTAGAGCATTGAGGACTTCAAGGATTTTGTAGTGAAAAGTGAGCTGATTGAGCATACAACACAAGGACCTGAATTCACTTGGATTAATAACAGAGAGAATGATGTTCTTGCTAGAAGGCTTGACAAAGTTTTTGTTAACATTCATTGGCACTTGGTGTTTAACCAAAGTAAGGTTTCTGTGCTGCCCTGCAAAACTTCTGATCATTGTGCTCTTTTACTAGAACCTAAGGAGAATGTTAATTCGAGTAGGCCTCCTTTTAACTTTTTTCACTTACTGGAGCAGACACCCTGATTTTATGAGGGTTGTTAAGGAGGCATGGGATAATATAAATAGCTGGTATTGAGGTTTTTTTTTGTCGTGGAAGCTCCAGTTATGGATGACCATAGATCGTGCACCATCCTAACTAAACAGAAAAAAAGGGGTTGGGTGGGGGAGGGGGGTGGGGGCGGGGTTGACTTAAAGGATGAACCTAAACCCTTATATTTGACTTTGGACTACAAAGCGAGTTAGATAATGCATAAAGAAGTCATACTGCATAAGGTGGGTGGTTGGTTGACGTTAAAGGATGAACCTATAAACTTTTGTTAAGCCCTTAATATTCATTTTGGACAGCAAAATTGATTCACAATTAAGTAAGAGGCGTACAAAACCATCCCATTTAATAGATTACAAAGTGAAATTAATGTGATGAAAAAATGTCTGCTAATTAAAACAAACATGATTGAGTATGATTTAGCAACCCATTTAAGTGAGGAGATTAATAGTGAGGAAATTATGCCTACCAATTAAGACGAGGAAATTAATTACGTCCGCCAAAAAAGGAAGGAGACGTGCATATCAAATTAGAACTTAAAAAAAACCACTACAACAAAAAAGGTTTTTAGTCACGGTTTTCAGATGCATTAGTCACGGTTTTTACCGTGACAAAAAATTTTAGTCACGATTTTTAAAATCGTGACTATAACGACTAAAAATAGTCACGGTTTTATTCCAAACCGTGACTAAGTGGTTTGTCACGGTTTATATATAAACCGTGACTATATTTAGTCACGGTTTGGAATAAAACTGTGACTAACCTTAGTCACGGTTCGACCCTAAACCGTGACCAATATTAGTCACGGTTTCTATATAAACCGTGACAAAATTTAGTGATCAAATTGTAAGTTCACAACTTTTCAGTGACCCAAATTACCATTTCCTCAAATTATTAAACCATACCCTCAACTTCTTCTATTATACAAACTGATCCATAAACTTAGAAAGTTAATAAAATGTCCCAAATAAACTTATTCCGTTATACAAATTAGTCACTCCATTTTTTAAATGTCCAATTATAATAGGTAATGACCAAATCAGTAATAATCCCAAATCAGTCCCCTCGAATTTCAGCAGCAACCCCTCAACTTTTTCAGTAATGTAACTTGATCACTTAATGTCTCATAATCTTGGTTTGGTCACTTGGTTTTATTAGGTCGCCCTTTTGGTCACTCATATATTAACGTTGTTGCCGGCGCCATCGCCGCAGCTGCAGCCGCCGGATCCGCCGATCTGATGCAGGTTTAGTCACCCAGATCTAAACGCCGCCGCCGCCGGATCTTAACGCCGCCATCGCCGGATCTTAACGCCGCCGCCGCCGGATCTTAACGCCGCCGCCGCCGGATCTTAACGCCTCCTCTGGATTTGAAGAAAGATAAGAAGAAGGCGGAGGTTAGGGAGAAAAAGAGAAAAAGAGAAGGGGAATAAGAAAGAAGGCGGCGGAGAAGGGTAGGGAGAAGAGAAGAGAAGCAGGGACAAGAAAGAGAGAAGAAAAAGGTGGAGGAGAAATGGTAGGGAGAATAAGAGAAGAAAAGAAAGGGGAATAAGAAAGAGGGAAGAAGGAGAAAGAAGGGGAGAAGCGGCTTGAGAAGAAGACGAGAAGAGAGAGAGAAGAAGAAGAGTGGGTTCAGAGGGGAAGAGAGAGAGAAGGCTGTTATGATTGGCTGAGAGGACATGGCACGGATTGCCAACATGGAGCCTCCAAAACATTTAGTCACAGTTTTATTAAAACCGTGACTATAATAGTCACGGTTTTTGTATAAGCCGTGACTAATTTAGTCACGGTTTTAATATAAACCGTGACTAATTTAGTCACGGTTTTAATATAAACCGTGACTAATTTAGTCACGGTTTTAATATAAACCGTGACTAATTTAGTCACGGTTTTAAGAACTGTGACTATTGGTCACGGTTCTTTAAAACCGTGACTAATTGGTCACGGTTAAAAACCGTGACTAATTAGTCACGGTTCTTTAAAATCGTGACCAATTAGTCACGGTTTCATAAACCGTGACTAAAAAACCGTGACAGATGCTTTATTTTCTTGTAGTGAACTAAAATCAGGTTTTAACAATCAAGAGAACAATTAAGGGAAAAAATTAGAAAATCAAACTCCTAATTTCATGCTTAACGTTAAATGCAGTTTCAAATAAGCTCATAACTTCCGTCATGTATTCATTTGGTCCAAAGGAAATGGAAGTAATTAGGCAATTGACAATTTGAGGGTTGGTTACTTAAATGATCACTAAACTTTGACCAGATAACCCGGTGGTCACTGTTCATCAAAAAATTTCCTAGCACTCACACAACTTTGGCCGATTATCCTAGCAGTCACTACCGTCTACGGACATCCAATTTTCCATCCATCTGCATATGTGGCGATGCCATCAAGGCAACCACATCATCTAAACCAAATCCCAAACCCCAAACCCAGACCTGAACACCCACCTTAATTACCAAACCAAATCAACTTCAAATTCATCAAAAAAAAAAAAAAATACCAAACCAAATCAACCCAAATCAACTATTTCCTTTTCCCTCCCCCTCTTTCCTCCTTCCTCTCCTCCATCACAACCTCCAGAATCCACCGTCACCCTCATTCCGCCGCCGCCATTGTGGCTGTGACACCTACTCAATCCAGATCTCCACCCCACAATCCTCCAGAATCCAGATTTCGACCCACTCACCACCGCCCCAACCCCACATATCCTCCACGACCCAACACCAAACTCAACAGCCTTTTCACCTCGTTTCCGACCAACCCCGAACCTAACCACGCCGCCGCTCCCCTACAACTTTGTCGGCCCCTCCACCACCCGACGCCCCCCTCGTCCGCCGCCGGATACTTTCCATAGTCCGCACTCCCCTCTTCGACCTCTACCGACCTCAACATCGAACGCCACCTCCCTCCGACGTTCCCAAGCTCCGATGACTCACCCCATCAACGCACAACCCCGAAGATGACTAGAACCAAGCCCATCGGCCGGTAACAGTCTAGCGGCCACCCAAGCAACAACCACAATAGATCTGATTTCAACCCCTTTCAACCCCCATCTCTGATTTCAACTCCATTCACCCAAGTAGATCTGAGAAAATGGAGGCCGCGGCATCCCGCCGGCGGTGGGAAGTGAAGGTGGCGGTGGTTGTGGTGAAGGAGAGGAGGAGAAAGAGGAAGAAGGAAAGAGGAAGGAGGAAATAGGAAGAAGGAAAGAGGAAGGAGGAAAGAGAAGAAGGAAAAGATTAGATTTGGTTTGGTAGTTGGGTGGGTGTTTGGGATTTGGGTTGGGTTTCGGTTGGTTAAATGGTCAGTTTTGGGTTGACAAAAGAGTGACATGGCAGACTTGTCTTATATGGCATTCCATGTGGTGAGTCCACATAGGCAAACTAACGAAATTGTGGATTTCCGTAGCTAACAGTGACCTCTAGGATAATCGGCCAAAGTTGTGTGAGTGCTAGGAAATTTTTTGAAGAACAGTGACCACTGGGTTATTTGGTCAAAGTTTAGTGATTATTTAATTTAAGTAACCAACCCGACAATTTGAATATGGAAAAAATTTAATGATGAAAAAAATTCAACGAGGTAATTGCGCCTACTCAATTAAATTAACACATTAAAAGTAAATCCCAAATTTCATTCATATAAGAGGTAATTGCGCCCGCTAATTAAAATAAATCAATTAGAGAAAAAGTCCAATTAAAATCAAATATGTAATAGATGAATAAAATTTAGCTAATTTGAAATTGAAGATATTAATTGCCCTTAATTTATGTTGAAAATATTCAAAATTCAAAAAATCAAACCCAAATTGATTTGTCCATCGATCCTTACCTCGCCAGAGCTCAGATTCAAATCGATGAAAATCAATTTCACAAGCAAGAGAATTCGTCCAAACAATGATATAATCTGAATAGGAATTCAGATTTTTTGGTATACGCTGAAGACATAACATAAATACTATCTGTAAACTGCTTCTCCAAAGAGGAGGCAGATAAGGAGGAGATGAGGCTAGAGGTTTGAAAACTTACCACAAGGCATCACCAACATTAGGGGCATGGACAAAGACTAGATAGCAAACCGTAGAAAGGAGGTGGCAAAACTTGACATAGTTGGGTGAAGCAAACCGTAGAAAGGAGGCAGGCGTATGCTTTGATGAGAGGGAGAGAGAGAGAAGGATAGCTTGGTTGGGATTCAGCTAAGTAGTCCAGCGAAACGGACTCATCCGGGTTGCGGCGGTGCGGGAGCTGTTGGTCTTCGCTACCATCGTCCATAAACCATGCCTCGATAGCCATGGTGGAGAAGAATGGTGTTGTTTCATTTTCATATATAGCAAAAAAGTAGGCTGGTATTGAGGTTGAAGCAACAAACTTTGTTGGTGTTGAGCAGTTGACCAGGAAGTATAAAAATATTCTGCTTGCTGAAGAAAGCTTCCTTAGGCAGAAGGCAAGGGCTTTATGGATTAAGGAGGGGGAACTCTTGTACTAAGTTCTTCTTTAACTATGTGCATTCTAGGCAGGTCAGAAACACTATCAAACAGCTGAAGGATGACTAGGGGATTATGGCTGATGATCCTGATCGAATGGCTAACATTTTAGTTGCCTTTCATAAGAAGCTTTTGGGGAGTAGCTCACCTGTTAAAGCCCTGGATTGAAGTACTGTAATTAGAGCTCATCTCTCTCGTGAAGAAGTGACCATGTTGGCAGCACCTATCACTGAGAAAGAGATTGAGCAGGCCCTGAACTCAATGTCCCTGAGAAGGCTCCTGGACCTGATGGTTTCAGTGTGTCCTTTTTCAAGATTTGCTGGAAAATTGTGAAGAATGAGGTGATTTCTGCAATTTCCAATTTCTTCTATTCAAGTACAATGCCTAGCTTTGTTAACTTTGTTTACATGGCCTTAATCCCGAAGAGGTTGAATGCTAGTGACATGAAAGATTATAGGCCTATCTCCTGCTGTAATGTTGTGTATAAGATACACTACAAGAAAATTGCATTTTAACATCAATTTTCTAACGGCGGACAAAATTCCGCTGTTAGAATAAAAGTCTAACGGCGGATTTTTAAAAATCCGTTGTTAGATAACAGCGGACAGACAACCGCTGTTAGAAATCCGCTGTTAGCCGTTTAATTTAGGGGGCGCCAAAATATCCCGCCTTAGCGGGAAATAAAATTTTTGGGGGAAACCTAGCAGCGGATATGAACCGCTGTTAGGTTATCCGCTGTTAGGTTTTGCTGATGTGGCAATCCGTGTGCCCAACCCCAGCCAATCACATTTTCTTACGGATTTTTTTCTTTCTCCCTTATTTTTCTTTTCTCTTTCTCTTATTTGTTGTTAGTTTTTGTTCTTGTGTCTTAGGAATTTTTTCTTAGGATTTGTAGAAGAACAAAGAAGAAGGAGAAAAAGAAAAAAGAAGGAACAAAAAAAAGGAATGAAGAAGAAAGAAGAAAGAAGAAGAAGAAGAAATGAACAAAAAAAAGGAATGAAGAAGAAGAAGAAGAAAGAAGAAAAAGAAGAAAAAGAAGAAGAAGAATCTAGATCTGGAATAGAGAAAAAAGAAGAAAATAAGAAGAGAAAAAGAAGGAAGAAGAGGAAGAAGGAAGGAGAAAGAAGTGTTGGAAGGGAAAGTTCAAACCTTCAAACTCAAGATCCCTAAATCAGAGAACAAACTCTGATTTTGCTTAATTCAAGAGATTATACTTTCCTTTTGTGTTTTTGTAATGATTTGATTGCAGGATTCAAGGAAGCAAGCAAAGGAAAGAAACGATCTTCATATCAAAACCCTAAGTGCTCTCCAACGGCTATCTCAGAACATATTTAAAGGAAGGACATTCAAAGAGAATACTGGCAACTGTGAGAATTACAGTAGAGTGGTGGTTTGCTCTGTTTACCGGTGAAGTGAAAAATAGAGGGTGAATTACTCAAGTTGTGTTCTTGAGGGTTGTGTGTATTTACTTCAATAAAAGTGACTCTCCCAAGCTTGCTTGGGCGTGGAGTAGGGTTTAACCCGAACCACGTAAAAATCCCGTGTCTCCTTCTCTTTCCTTTTCATTGTCGTATGTTTCATAATCTCCCCGCCGGCGAAACTTCACCTTCATTCTTCTGCGCGCCAACTGCTTAATTCAAATCCGCGATAGGCTTTGTCTCAACGCTTCAAGGGCTTGAGTTGCTGAGGCCCAATCGAGAAAGCCCAACCCCGACTGTCAAGAAGATCAAAACATTGATCTTCTTCTTCTCAATTTTTATTCCTCATTCAAATCCTATTCTTCATCTTGTTAATAAGAAATCACTAATCTCGTGTTTCAATTGGTATCAGAGCAGGTTCGTGATCGAGAGACGAGACTCACTGTCTGCCACAGAAAGATCCATACCAAAAGATGAATACCGGAGCAGGAAGCAGCAAACCGCCGACTGTGGAAGGGCACTCAAGCACAAGGCCTCCATGGTTTGATGGTAATGGATATCAATTTCGGAAAAGCAAAATGGAGGTATTTTTCATGAGTCTTGACATTGCAATCTGGCAAATGGTACGGTCTAAAACGTTTAAACCTCCTACTAATCTCGATAGTATAACTGAAGAAGTAAAAACTAAAGTTCAGTTAAATGCAAAAGCTATGAATGTGCTTTACTGTGCTTTATGTGATGAAGAATACAATAGAATCTGTGCTTGCAAAACTGCTCATGAAATATGGAGCATTTTAGAAGCCACTCATGAGGGAAATTCTTCAGTCAAGGATACGAAAATTGATCTCTTTGTGCATGAATATGAAACGTTTAAAATGAACCCTGGAGAGTCAATTTTTGAAATGTATGGAAGGTTTAATCTCATTGTTAATCGCTTATCCACCTTAGGTAGAAGTATTGAAAGAGCTGATCTTGTTAGGAAGGTCCTTAGATCTTTACCTAGAGAATGGATGGCCAAAAGAACAGCAATCGAAGAAGGTAAAAATCTTAATACTCTTACTCTTGAAGATCTCATGGGATCTTTGCTTATCTATGAACTTGTATTAAAGCAGAATGAACTTTCAGATAAGAAAATTGAGGTGGAAGAGAAAGATAAGACGAAGAAAAATATAGCCTTTAAGGCTAAGCTTAAAAACGATGAAAGTTCAGAAGAGGAGGATGAACCAGAAAACATTGAAAAAGAGATTGTCTTAATGAGTAGTAGACTGAGAAGGTTAATCAAATATAAAAAGGAAAATGGAAGAGATAATAATCAGTATAGATCATCTAATAGAATGACTGATAAGTTCAGAACTCATAGGAACAATCGTGAGTCTTCAAGGTCTAGACGAGATGATGATAAAACTTATGATGATAACAATGTTACATGCTATAAGTGTGGTAAAACAGGTCATATCAGGTCGGAATGTCCTCTGAATAAAGGGTCAAGAGGTAAAGCAAAGAAAGCTACTTGGAGCGACTCTGATACAGACAGTGAAGATGAGAAAAGCATAAAAAATCAAGCATACATGGCACTCACCGACCATGAAGACTCAGACGATGGACAGGTCAGTACATGCACACTTGATGATGTTGAATCAATCTCTAAAACTGATCTGATTAATGCTTTTCTTGATCTTGAGAGTCTTGTTGAAAATCTGAAATCTAGAATCTCTTGTTTAAAAGATAAAAATCAAGTTTTGAGACAAGAGAAGAAAAAACTTCTTCAAAATCAGATTTCAAAAACTCATGAGTCTGTTTTTAAACCTGTTATTATCATCAAAGGAAAATCTCCGTCTTCATTTATTCCTCCTATCTCAAATGAACCAGGAATCTTAGGACCTTTTCCAAAACAATCTCATTCTTTTCCCTCTAAAAGTTTTGATGCTGAAAATAATAAACTTAGAAGAAAAATTGCAGTCATTGAAAACTGGAATTTCTTGCTACATCTCAGACTAAATGAGTTTAAATGTTCACAATGTGGAGCACAAAAACCTTTTTTCATTAAGAGAAAAACCTCTTCTTTTAATCAAAATTACAAGGTACCCAAGAAAGTCTGGGTACCAAAATCTCTAACCTCTGCCAATGTTTCAGAAAACACAAAATCAGCAGAAGAAGATAAACCAAAAGGACAATGAATGGCACATGGATAGTGGATGCTCTCATCATATGACAAGGAATACATAACTCTTCAGTTCACTCATCTTGAAAAAGGGAGGTAAAGTTATTTTTGGTGATAATAGCTTTGGAAGAATTTTAGGACATGGAACTATAGGCACTCCACCAAATCCTGTTTTTATGAATGTGCTGCTTGTCGATTCTCTTAAACATAATCTTCTTTCTATCAGTCAACTTTGTGACTCTGGCAACAGAGTTTCTTTCGAATCAAATTTCTGCTTTGTTGAAAACTCAGACACCAACAAGCTACTGTTTGTGGGGAATAGAAAGGAAAACATTTATTCCGTAAATCTTCTAAATACAGAAGCTTTTAAAGAAAAATGTTTTTCTGCAATTGAAAAGAATCTTGAATTTCTTTGGCATAGACGACTTGGACATGCAAGTCTTGGTAGGATCTCGAAGTTATCCAGACTTGACTTAGTTAGAGGTCTTCCTAAACTTAAAGAAACCAAAGAATTCTTCTGTCATGCCTGCTCCTTAGGTAAACAGACTCGTTCTTCTTTCAAGAACAAGATTTTTCCTTCAACTTCTCGACCACTTGAACTTCTTCATATCGATCTTTTTGGTCCAAGTAACGTCATGAGTATCGGTGGAAAATACTACACTCTGGTCATCGTTGATGACTTCAGTCGATTCACTTGGGTTCAATTTCTTTCCTTTAAGAATGAAGCCCTGCCATCTCTTCAAAAGCTTCTTTCTGAAGAAGAAAATCAACTTGACTCTAAGACCAAAATCATTAGAAGTGATCATGGTGGGGAATTTGAGTCTAGCGCTTTCAATCAATTCTGTTTGTCCATGGGAATAAGACACGAATTCTCAGCTCCTAGAACTCCTCAGCAAAATGGGATTGCTGAAAGAAAGAATCGTGCACTTCTGGATCTTGCCAGGACAATGCTTGCTGATCACAATACACCCAAACAATTTTGGGCTGAAGCAGTTGCAACAGCATATTATGTCCTAAACAGAACTCTGATCAGGAAAGATGTTTCTAAAACTCCTTATGAAATCATCAGATTTCGTAAACCTAAACTCTCTTACTTTCATCCTTTTGGATGTCACTGTTTTGTTCTCAATACTAAGGACATCTTGGGAAAATTTCATCCAAGATCAACTCCAGCCACATTTCTTGGTTACTCAACTCATAGTAAAGCTTTTCGAGTATTCAATCGGAAAACTCACAGAGTTGAAGAATCCATCAATGTGATCTTTCATGAACAAACTCCCTGATAGCTGCAGTATTAGCGGTATCAAATAACTAATCTACCAAGGTAGACTAGATCGTATTCTACTCGAGGTCTCTTCTTCTTGACTACTCAAAGAAGCTGACAAATTACTCAGGTTTGAACACTTAGTGCGTGGTGTGAGTTCCACGACTTCTAAACTAATAAGCAAAGGAAAATAAAAGACAAAAAGATTAAAACGATTGACTAACAGGAAGACAGACAAACTTAGATTTGAATCCCCCTTCGTTCCCCAGAGCATTGGCAATCAACAGATCAGCGGATTTCGATTCTCATTCAATCAATTACTAAGACACCACCATAACTCCTTACCCTTAGGTTTAAGACCGGCGAACGTTCGCTCTATCCGTTCTAACTACCAAGATTAACTAGCCGCCCGGGTACGGTCGCCTCTCGCAACGACTTAATTAATTGGTGTAATTACTAATGATTAATGAGTTACTCTTGCAGTGGATTAACCCTAATCGGTTCCTACGAAAGGCACGCTCCAATTATAAGGTTAATTGTTCAATTCGATGTTCTAAACTAAGGCGAGCGTTCGCTTCTATCCTTAGCTTAACAAGAATCTAATCTAGGTGATCAATCCAGACAAGAAACATAAACAATGAAGAACAAATCAAACATGAAAGAGAAACAAATTGAACTTCGAATCTAATCACCGCCGATCCGTGACCGCTTTAAAGCCCTGGGTCACTTAGGGTTCATCTAATCTAAGCTCTACAAGTTCAGTTACTCATATCGGAAACAAGAGAATCAAAGGCAACAATGAAGATCATCATACAGAGGAAGAACAGATAAGAACTGAAAAACCTAATTCTGACGACTCCCGCGAAGCTTCAGTCTACTGGATCTTCAACTTTAAACTCCGAGTTCTCCGATGTGGAAGGATGGAGTCACGATCTCTCCACGGATCTTCGAACTCTCTAAACTCTATCTATCGACCCTAGAGTCGGCTGACTCTCAAAAGTCTGATTTGTGAAAATATGAATAATGATTGTTGTGTTATCAATTGTTGAATGAATGGCTGCCGACTCCTGCTTTAAATAGGGTTGATTAGGGTTTTCTGATTCTGCCGCGGAAAAGGAAGATATTTTCGCGAAAATATCAAATGATTTTTGCGAAAACTTTAGTTAAAATCCCCTGTGTTATTTCTTCTAGGATTTTCGGCGAAAACATAAGGAAGTTTTCGCCGAAGACTTCAGTGCAAATCAGCCTGTGAGTTCTGAAGGTATTTTCGCCGAAATCCTCATAGTCTTTTCGGCGAAAACATTGTGCTGGGCAGTTGGATCTTTGGTTCTAACTCTGGTTTGATTTCTGGTTCGATTCCGGTTCACTCCTTGAGGTCTTGAATACGTCCATGGCTACGTAAATGATGGCAACAATCTGTGCTATCACAAAAACACTAGAAAACCATCAAATTGACCCAAAAGGGCCAAAGTAACCAAATCGGTAAGAAATAGAGTAGATGAGTGAATATTCGATATTCTACCCCTAAAACCACGTTTCAAGCAAGGAAATGTCGCTTAAATGAGGCTGAAAATCACGTCAAATCGAGTGTCATCAAATACCCCACACTTAAGCTTTTGCTTGTCCTCAAGCAAGCTGAACTAGAACACACTCAAATTCACAAATGACACGAGATATATACCGAGATTCAATTCTAACAATTTGGTTTAGACTGTTCCACGTAGAAAAAGTGACCTACACATGCAAGAATATCAACCAAACAAGTTTTTGATCTCACTAATTTATGCACACTTCAAGTAGTAGTTTTAACAAAGCTCGTTTCTTGGCAAAACAATGAATCATAATTAATCGACTACGATAATACCAATTCAAAAAGACTTTAAGCTCTAGCCATGATGTGGACGCGGAGGTAGGAAAAGTGACGCGGCTATCGACTCGACTTCATCTGTTTCTAGATCTGTACGTTGCATGTTCTAGCTAGGACCGATTTAAACAATGATTTATTTCAAGTTCAATTTCTTCCTTCAATTGATTTACTGCATACTAGTGCTCGATACCAAACACTTCACTTAGGTGTTGGACCTGCCTAGCTCACAGTATTTGTGCTTATGCTAGTGCTCAACCCGAACACTTCACTTAGGTGTCGGGCTTGCCTAGCTTTATTTTCAGCACTTTAAAGAACTTAACATGGATTTGCACAACTTTATTACTTGATTTAACCATTTAGCCATTTGATCCTAGCTAGTTATAACTTTTTACACAAGATTTCGAATTCGATTTCCATCTAATCTCAAGCCACAATCACAGGTGAACAAATATGAAGTGAAAAACATGGGAGAAGCTAGCATCTATCATCTTAGAACGGTGTTATCGAGCTTTGTTATTAAAAAACCAATCAATTCAATTAATTCAAGTTTCAACTACTGAAGTGATTTATGATCTGTTCTGACCTAGACTCATTTAATATCAGTTCCGACACATTGGTTACAGGTTCTAAGTGGAACAGCTAGACGTCATTGTTCAAAATTGAAGTCAATTTAACATCAGAAGTCAAGAATTGAGCAATTCTATGCTAGAGAATTTTCAAATTTGAACCATAGAATCATAGATAGCAAGCAAGATCATGCATAATCCTAGAATCCTACCCCGCACTTAAACGGTACTGTGTCCTCACAGGACTAAACTAGAGTAGAGAGATACAAAAAACCTGGAAGGTGATGGTCGGTGTAGGGGATGAACACGGAGAGTCCGGATTGGAGCGGAGTAGCGACTCAAGATCCTACAAAACAAAAACAACAAAAAGATCAAAAGGATATCGAGACAAGTGTCTCGGATCCACACAGAATAAAAGTCGAACAAAGACGGTTAAGGGGAATTTTGAAAATATTTTGACGATTGAATGAGAAACTGAAAGAAGGAAGAGAGAGAGGGTGAATCCGGATTTTTAAAGTGAATAGTTGGGGTAATTTTCAAAAGAGTTTTCGGCGAAAATAAGAGGTTGTTTTCGCCGAAAATTTTAGTTCAAATGCACTGCCGGTTTTTCAAGTGTGTTTTCGCCGAAAGTAACCATATGTTTTCGCCGAAAAGAAGCGTTAAAATCATTGCCTGGTTTTCAAAAACTATTTCGCCGAAAACATTATAAATTTCGGACCGAAAATGTTAAACAGGGAGACTCAGTTGAAAATCCAAAAGGTGATTTCGCCGAAAATGGTATTGAAAATTCGCCGAAAATTTTGAACACTACGATTGAAAATATTTTCGCAAACCCGGCAGACTTCAGAAAATCACAGTTAAATCCACAAAAATTGGAAAGACCTCAATCAACTTGCGACTGACTCTATGATGCACAAACTACACACGAAAAATATGAAATCAAACAAACTGACACTTTTGGCTCCCCTGAACCTGACTCGAACGACGAAAAGACTGACTCAAAAATTCAAAAACGGACTCCAGCCGTGGGTTGCCTCCCACGAAGCGCTCTTGTTTAACGTCCGTGAGCCAGACGATACCTGTTAGGGACCCCAACTTAGGAGTTCCTTGAAATCAATCGTTTTCTTCAAGGCCAGCGGTTGAGTGTCATGTAGCACTCCAGCAGGGTGATGTAACCGGTAGTGTTCCAGTAGATCGTGGTTCTGGTTGGATGACCAGTTCTTCTTGAATTCTCCTTCTGGAAGAGGAAAGAGGTAGTATGGCGCGGCATGATCAATGAGCTCCATCTTCTCCACCTGATGCTCATCAAGAGGTCTCTCGGGATCGAGTGTGTATACTTCCAAATCCTTGACGTCTTCGATTCCCACGTGCTCGTCTCTGGCTTGATCTATAGGTTGGCTTGGCGAAAGCTCAATTGAGGATATCTCCTCGATTTCTTCGTGCTCCTCTTCGGCTTCAACTTCAAGATGGATTGGCTCTATGTCTTCATCAACCGCCACCGCCAAGGATTCTTCATCAGATGCTTCTAGCTCACAATAGTCATGGGTGAGATTGTCATGTTCATCTTCGTAAGGCTCTTGAGCGTCTTCTTCCATTAGTGGATTTGGTTGCTCGAGCTCGACATCCGCCATGTTAAGAGCTTGTAGCTTCGAAATGAGATCATCCAAGGCGGATTCTACTCTTGCCGTCTGTTGTCGATTTTGATGAACCTGTGAGTTTATCTCTTTGTGAGCTTGCAGCTCTGTAGAGATACTCTCCAAGAAGGATTCTATTCTCGTCGTCTGTTGTCGATGCTGATGAGCTAGTATATACATCTCTTGGTTTTCCTCAATATACGGTGCTTCATCGACATACCACTCTTGGTACTGGTCATCCCACCTGTAATCCTGCATAATTAAAACTCAAAAACACTACCCAGGTAAATCATGAAAATATGGAGGAAAATTAAATGGTAAGGCGGAAAGGTAGAAGAATAATTTGCCAACTCTTCTTTCAAACAATTAGAAGAGTCCCCGGCAACGGCGCCAATTTGATAGCTGCAGTATTAGCGGTATCAAATAACTAATCTACCAAGGTAGACTAGATCGTATTCTACTCGAGGTCTCTTCTTCTTGACTACTCAAAGAAGCTGACAAATTACTCAGGTTTGAACACTTAGTGCGTGGTGTGAGTTCCACGACTTCTAAACTAATAAGCAAAGGAAAATAAAAGACAGAAAGATTAAAACGATTGACTAACAGGAAGACAGACGAACTTAGATTTGAATCCCCCTTCGTTCCCCAGAGCATTGGCAATCAACAGATCAGCGGATTTCGATTCTCATTCAATCAATTACTAAGACACCACCATAACTCCTTACCCTTAGGTTTAAGACCGGCGAACGTTCGCTCTATCCGTTCTAACTACCAAGATTAACTAGCTGCCCGGGTACGGTCGCCTCTCGCAACGACTTAATTAATTGGTGTAATTACTAATGATTAATGAGTTACTCTTGCAGTGGATTAACCCTAATCGGTTCCTACGAAAGGCACGCTCCAATTATAAGGTTAATTGTTCAATTCGATGTTCTAAAGTAAGGCGAGCGTTCGCTTCTATCCTTAGCTTAACAAGAATCTAATCTAGGTGATCAATCCAGACAAGAAACATAAACAATGAAGAACAAATCAAACATGAAAGAGAAACAGATTGAACTTCGAATCTAATCATCGCCGATCCGTGACCGCTTTAAAGCCCTGGGTCACTTAGGGTTCATCTAATCTAAGCTCTACAAGTTCAGTTACTCATATCGGAAACAAGAGAATCAAAGGCAACAATGAAGATCATCATACGGAGGAAGAACAGATAAGAACTGAAAAACCTAATTCTAACGACTCCCGCGAAGCTTCAGTCTCCTGGATCTTCAACTTTAAGCTCCGAGTTCTCCGATGTGGAAGGATGGCGTCACAATCTCTCCACGGATCTTCGAACTCTCTAAACTCTATCTATCGACCCTAGAGTCGGCTGACTCTCAAAAGTCTGATTTGTGAAAATATGAATAATGATTGTTGTGTTATCAATTGTTGAATGAATGGCTGCCGACTCCTGCTTTAAATAGGGTTGATTAGGGTTTTCTGATTCTGTCGCGGAAAAGGAAGATATTTTCGCCGAAAATATCAATGATTTTTGGCGAAAACTTTAGTTAAAATCCCCTGTGTTATTTCTTCAAGGATTTTCGGCGAAAACATAAGGAAGTTTTCGCCGAAGACTTCAGTGCAAATCAGCCTGTGAGTTCTGAAGGTATTTTCGCCGAAATCCTCATAGTCTTTTCGGCGAAAAAAATTGTGTTGGGCAGTTGGATCTTCGGTTCTGACTCTGGTTCGATTTCTGGTTTGATTCTGGTTCACTCCTTGAGGTCTTGAATACGTACATGGCTACGTAAATGATGGCAAAAATCTGTGCTATCACAAAAACACTAGAAAACCATCAAATTGACCCAAAAAGGGCCAAAGTAACCAAATCGGTAGGAAATAGAGTAGATGAGTGAATATTCGATATTCTACCCCTAAAACCACGTTTCAAGCAAGGAAATGTCGCTTAAATGAGGCTGAAAATCATGTCAAATCGAGTGTCATCACTCCCTTCAGCTCTCAATCACAAATTGAAGAGGAGGAAGACATCACTCCTTTTACCCCTCTACCCTCTGAAGATCCTCCAACCGAAGAACCCTTACTTCCTCTTACTTCCTCACCTTCTCCTAGTTCTCATGTTCCTTCAAATGAAGCACAGGCACCTGTACATATCCATAAGCGTCATCCGACAAGCCAGATCATTAGAAGCCCAAGTGATCGACTTGTTACACGTTCAAAAAGGCATCTTGAATTTGCAAATCAAGCATTTCTCTCCACTTTCGAACCCAAGAACATTAAAGATGCGCTTAAGGACGAATTCTGGGTTAAAGCTATGCAGGAAGAGCTTCTCCAATTCGAACGGTCTGATGTTTGGGAACTTGTTCCACCTCCTTCAAACAAGACTATCATATGGGTCTTCCGAAACAAGACGAATGAAGATGGAACTGTTACTCGAAACAAGGCACGATTGGTTGCTCAAGGGTATAATCAAGAAGAAGGAATTGATTTCGAGGAAACTTTTGCACCAGTCGCACGGATTGAAGCAATTCGAATCCTGTGTGCTTTTGCCTGTTTCAAAGGTTTCACTCTGCATCAAATGGATGTCAAAAGTGCTTTTCTAAAAGGACTGCTTAAAGAGGAAGTCTTTGTTAAGCAGCCTCCTGGTTTCGAAGATCATTCTTTTCCATCTCATGTCTTTCGTTTGAAGAAAGCTTTGTATGGACTTAAGCAAGCCCCTAGGGCTTGGTATGAGAAACTCACTGACTTTCTTCTCTCTGAAAACTTCACTCGAGGAAAAGCTTATACGACACTGTTTTTTAAGTATGAAGGTTCAGACATTCTTATTGTCCAAATCTATGTGGACGATATTGTGTTTGGATCAACTAACTCCTCTCTCTGTTCTGCATTCTGTTCTCTTATGACTCAAACATTTGAGATGAGCATGATGGGGGAGCTTACCTACTTTCTTGGACTCCAAGTCAACCAAAAACCATCCGAAACCTTCATCCATCAAAGCAAGTACATTCACTCTATGCTCAACAAATTTGGTCTTGCAAATTCAAACTCTTGTCACACACCAATGACTACCTCTCTTAAGCTTGACAAAGATGACCAGGGTATTCTAGTGGATCCAAAACTCTACAGAGGAATGATTGGATCACTATTATACCTAACCGCAAGCAGACCGGATATTCAGTATAGTGTATGTTTTTGTGCTCAATTTCAATCTTCTCCAAAGGAAAGTCATCTAAGTGCCGTAAAACGAATTTTTAGATATTTGAAAGGTACTTCTTCTATGGGATTATGGTATCCCAGGAATGACTCCTTTGATCTTCTGGCCTACAGTGATTCAGACTATGCGGGGAGCATTGTTGATCGAAAAAGTACCACAGGGACTTGTCAATTTCTGGGAGATAAGCTAATCTCCTGGGCAAGTAAGAAGCAAAGTTCTGTGGCACTCTCAACAGCAGAAGCAGAGTACATTGCGGCAGGGCAATGTTGCACTCAAATACTCTGGATCAAATCACAATTACATGATTATCTTCTTCATCTTCCTACCGTTCCTGTTCTGTGTGATAATACAAGTGCCATTTCTATTTCCAAGAATCCTGTACAGCACTCTCGGACTAAGCATATTGAAGTCCGGTTTCACTTTATTCATGAACTAGTGCAAGATCAAATTGTCTCCTTGTCATTTATTTCGACAAATGATCAGTTGGTCGATCTCTTCACTAAACCACTAAAGGAAGATCGGTTCTGCGAAATCCGAACCAACCTTGGTATGGTAAGTGAATCTGACTTACCTAATCTCTGACCCACCGGCTCTTCTTGACAAATCAGGGTGTAAATAAGGCGATCAGTCTTTCCGCATGCACGTCCCCTCAAATCAGGGATAATTACTTCTCTCCTTCCTTTCTGACGGTTCCACTTCCTTTTTTCCCTTCTTCCACCATGCATTTATATCACACTACTCACTAGGGTTTCCACATACTCTCTCTGTCAATCTTCCTCTTGCTCTCAGTTCTTACTCACAATCAATGGCTTCTGAAATCCCTTCCATTCCTTCGGCTAGGTACGTCGATGTTCAACCTATGACGTCCTTCTCTGATGCTTACGACCACTCCTTTCGGACTAAGGAGATACTGGACTTCTTCCAAGTCAACACAAACGACTTTGTGAAGTACGGTGTTAGCCCAGCACCTCTCATCTTCAATCTCGGCTGGCACAATCTGCAGTTCCAACTTCCAGGAACCTTCTGTGCAGAAGCAGCAAAACGCTTCTTCTGCAACCTCAGAGTTCACACCTTTGACCCTCTCACGGCATCCTCTGTCGTGTTTGGAAAAAGGATTCCAATCACCCCCTCTTGATCTCCTCGGTTCTTGGGGTGCCTGTGGAAGGCTCCACTGTGAACACCATTCCTGGGCTTCGGCGCGTTGGGTGGAACATTGCTCTTCAGAATCAGCTCCTCTGCCTCGTCCCTCCTCCTGAAAACAGCCGGCGCATTGAGGTATTTCAACTTCCGGAGACTGTTCGTGTCCTTCACTGGTATGTCACCCGAATCTTTCTGCCTCGTTCTGAAGATCTCGACCTGATTACTCCTCTTGATGGATGGATCCTGTGGGGAGCTCTGCGCTCGAAACGTCTTAGCCTCCCGCATCTCGTTCTCTCTTCCATCATCCAAGCCTCTTCTCCTCAGTTCCAAGGCAAACTCCCTTTTGCCTCTGTCATTACCTCTCTGCTACATGCCGCGGGTGTTGATCTTTCAGATCATGTCTTTCTGTACAACTGTCGGGCTCTTCGTGCCCAACATGTCCTTCATCGGGTTGGCTATTTCCGTGCCCCGTTCGAGCCTGCAAATGGTGGAGAAGCTTCCAGCTGGAAGACAGGTATCTCCTCCGAAATTGGCTTTACTTCCTTTCCTCCTAACCAGTACTGCTGTGAAGCTCATGCAGTTTCGAACAAGCTGAAAGTGTTCAAAGCTCTGATCAAGAGAAAAGGAGGAAACGATGAACTTGCGGGTATGGCTGATCTGGATGCACCTGCATTCCGTCTTCGTGCCAGAGATTTAATGATCAAGAAGTTGAACAGACAAATTGAAGGACTGGTGGAGCTGCTGCAAAGAAGGATGGATTGGTTTATGGCTGACCTCGAGAAGGTGGACTTTGGAGATTCCCCCCTTGCACAGGAGGTGAAGAAGAACCTGATTGCAAAGCTGGACAAGCCCCCAAGCATGAGTGATATGTCCGACTACGAAGAAGATCCTGCGTTCGAGTTTTAAAATATTTCAGTTCTCGTTTTTTTTTTCCGTCTAGTCTCGGATTATTTCATCTGTCTTTATTTCTGAACTAAACTCTTTGCATCATGAAACTCTCTGCATCATGAAACTCTAAGACTATGCATCTGCATAAGCATCTTAATTAACTGCAGTTTTTAATTAGATGTTCTCTTTTCTTCTTATCTTATGGGTGCTAATCTGAGGGGGAGATATTGTGTCTTCCATCTGAGAAAGACTGTGTTTGCAGGGCTTGAACTTAGGGGGAGATTGTTGGAAGGGAAAGTTCAAACCTTCAAACTCAAGTTCCCTAAATCAGAGAACAAACTCTGATTTTGCTTAATTCAAGAGATTATACTTTCCTTTTGTGTTTTTGTAATGATTTGATTGTAGGATTCAAGGAAGCAAGCAAAGGAAAGAAACGATCTTCATATCAAAACCCTAAGTGCTCTCCAACGGCTATCTCAGAACATATTTAAAGGAAGGACATTCAAAGAGAATACTGGCAACTGTGAGAATTACAGTAGAGTGGTGGTTTGCTCTGTTTACCGGTGAAGTGAAAAACAGAGGGTGAATTACTCAAGCTGTGTTCTTGAGGGTTGTGTGTATTTACTTCAATAAAAGTGACTCTCCCAAGCTTGCTTGGGCGTGGAGTAGGGTTTAACCGGAACCACGTAAAAATCCCGTGTCTCCTTCTCTTTCCTTTTCATTGTCGTCTGTTTCATAATCTCCCCGCCGGCGAAACTTCGCCTTCATTCTTCTGCGCGCCAACTGCTTAATTCAAATCCGCGATAGGCTTTGTCTCAACGCTTCAAGGGCTTGAGTTGCTGAGGCCCAATCGAGAAAGCCCAACCCCGACTGTCAAGAAGATCAAAACATTGATCTTCTTCTTCTCAATTTAATTCCTCATTCAAATCCTATTCTTCATCTTGTTAATAAGAAATCACTAATCTCGTGTTTCAAGAAGAAGAAGAAGAAGGAAGGTGAAGAAAGAAGAAAAAGAAGAACAAGAAGAAAGAAGGATCAGAAGAAGGAAGAGAAAAGAAGAAGAAGAAGAAGAAGAAGAAGAGGAAGAAGAAAGAGGAAGAAAGAAGGATCAGAAGAAGAAGAAAAAGAAGAAGGAAGGAGAAAGAAGAAGAAGAAGAAGGAAGGCGAAGAAAAAAGAAGAAGAGGAAGAAAGAAGGATCAGAAGAAGAAGAAGAAGGAAGAAGAAGAACGCAGAAAACCTACTCTCCTGGAGCAGGTTTCTGCATTTTTTTAAAAAATCTGATCGGAATTCTAACGGCGGATTTTAAGTGCTGTTAGACATAACCGCTGTTAGGTTTAACGGCGGTCAGCTTATCCGCTGTTAGCTCACCTTACGTTAGTCAACCTAACAGCGGATATGCAACCGCCGTTAGGATTTCTAACAGCGGCCTATCCGCTGTTAGAATCACTAAAAATCCACTGTTAGGATGTCATTTTCTTGTAGTGATAGCATCTAAGAGCCTTGCTAACAGATTAAGACGGGTTCTACCTTCCATCATTGGATTGGATTAGTCTGCGTTTGTGAAAGGGAGGTTAATTGGTGATAATGTGCTTCTACCTCATGAGTTGTTAAGGAACTATTCCAAGAAACATATCTCTCCAAGGTGTGCACTGAAGATTGATCTAATGAAAGCTTTTGACTCGGTTGAGTGGGATGTATCCTCAATGCTCTCTCTACTTTTGGTTTTCCCTCTTTGTTTATCCACTGGATCAAAGCTTGCTTCACCTCCATGATGTTATCTGTTAGTTTTAATGGGTTCTGAAAGGGGGTTTCGACAGGGAGATCTAATATCTCCATATTTATTCGTCATCTCTATGAAAATTCTAGCAGGGCTTTTCTCAAGAGCTAGCAGGCAAGGAGTCTTTCATTTCCATCCTCAATGTTAGGGCACCAGGCTAACACATTTATGCTTTGCTGATGAATTGATTATCTTCACTAAGGCAACTAAGCCTGCAATTGAGGGGGTTATTTCAAATTTGAAAGAATTCAAGGAATGCTCTGGTCTCTAGTTCAATCCAGAAAAAAGTGAGCTGTTCTTGGCAGGGGTGGATCCTATTACTGCCCCAGGTTTGTATGCAGCTTCAGGTATGACTCAGGGGTCTATGCCCTTTCGCTACCTTGGTGTTCCCTTATGCTCTGGTAAGCTGAAGCGTAGTGAATGCAGAATCTTAGTTAATAAGATAACTGCTAGGATCTCTAACTGGTCTGCCAAATACCTTTCTTATGCTGGTAGAGTTCAGTTAATCCGTTCATCATTTATGGAGTGTTACAGTATTGGATGATGATATTTCTGCTTCTGTTGAAGGAAGTTGAGATGATCTGTAACCGTTACTTGTGGGGTAAGCAGCCTGGAGAGAAATCGAAGATTGCCAGGCAATTCATAGCTCTGCCAAAAGAAGAGGGTGGCCTGGGACTTAAAGAACTGCATAGCTGGAATGCAGCGAATGCTATGAGACATATTTGGGCACTTTTAACTAGAGGAGGTTCTCTTTGGGTTGCGTGGATGTACAAGTATAGAATCAAGCTGAATGATTTCTGGAATTTAACCACTTTGACTGGATCATGGATCTGGAAAAAGTTGCTTAAACTCAAGGACAAGACAGCCTCTGTTTTCTCAGTTCTAGATGGAGTCGTTCAGTGCAATGGAATTGAGATGACTAAATACAGCACTAAGGTTGTTGGGAGCTCATCAGAGCTAAGGCTCCTATTGTGCCTTGGTTCAAGCTTGTTTGGTCTGGTTTCACTATCCCATCCCAAGAAATAGTTTCATTCTTTGGCTGATAGTGCTGGGAAGATTGACCACCAAGGAAAGTGTGGTTGCTTGGGGTCTCTCTCTGGACATCAACTGTGTGATTTGCTTTGTTGGAGTGGACTGTAAGAAGCACTTGTTTTGGGAGTGTGCTTATTCAGCTCATGTCTTGCAGAATTTCTTCCCAGGGATCAGAGACTTTACTTGGGATTGAGTATTCCAATTTGCTTCCTGCAATTTTGTTTCATACTCAGTTCGAAGCGAAGTCCAAAGACTCATTTGGGAGATGGTAACGAGTTCTATTTGGAGAGAAAGGTGTGGTAGAATTTTTTACAGCAATCATACTTCTGCTCAGGTTTTGGTAGACAGTGTGAGAAAAGACATTCGATATTTTGTGCTTGGTCGAGCGAATGAGCAAAGTATTTTAGCTAATATATAGTTTGTATAGGTTTATCTCTTTGTCCTTAGAATGTAAAGCTACAAACTTTGATATTTGATGAAATGAAACCATACTTTTCAATTTTCATTAAAAACAAAAAAACCCGTTGCAAATCGAATTCATACTTGCAAATATCCGAGCACGGACATTCGGACCGAGTGAAATCGATGGAACCTTATAGCTCTCATCAACTGTCTGCAAAATACCTGAATGAATATCTTTTACTAGATTGCTTCGAATTGAATCGAACAATTATTTCCCATTTCTAACCTGTGGAGGAATGGGAAATAATTGTTCGAAGACGGCGAGGAGGAGCAAGAAGAGGAGATTTAGGGATGATAGCATCAACCTCTGTGGGCATGGGGATATGAAAATGAACTTGGCGCCGGTGCCGATGACGGGGTTAGGGTTGGCGCAGGTTAAGGAATAAGTCCATGAGGATTCGTAATTGGAACCCATCATTCTTTTCTTGCTTTCCTCCCTTCTTTGAAGAACCAATATGAAATAACAAGGTTTGTCAAGGTGAATGTTGAAGATGGCTACTTTTGTTTTCTTTTTTGTTCAGAAGCGTCTGAATTGTTAACATTATTACCCTGCATGACATCAATGTAGGCTTTGTTGGTTGTTACTCAACTTTTATTTCTCTCATCTCTTCTTTTAATTTCAGCTTGGATTCACACGCCTTGTTCATTTTCTTCCCCCTTTAGTATAATATATTACTCGACATCAGTAAGAAAGCCTTGGTTTTTCTGGGTAAGCTCATTTATATCTTCCTCTTTTGACCTGTTCTTTTCCAAAGTTGCTTGTATTCCCTAATACTTGAATCCTGCCTGATAATTATACTTAGTGTTAAGTTTGTTTAACCTCTTTGTGGTGGTTTGTGGAGATTATCTCCCTTAAATGTTAGTTGGAACAATAAACTATTTGTAACAGACGGAGCTGGGTTGGCTACATCAATGGTTCTAGATCTGTATCCATCATCTTGTTGACTACGTACTGCTGGAACATAGATTGCAATAGTGCCAGCTTTCCTGACAACGTGTGAGTATTTTGTAACATGCTACTACAATCAATGTTGTTGCTCCGTATCTTTCCAAGGGCATGCTCCATACATTGAAGTAATTTAATTTGTTGCATGTTTGAGTCTTGTTCATCTTTCATGTAATTTTACAACTTGATTAAGGCCTGTAGTATACTTTCATGATTGCCATTTTCAGTTGTAAAGATTTTGAGTTGTCAATTTACTTACCTAACACATTAAATAAGGATAAATGTCAACAGATGCATTTGAATACAACCAAATCCTGCATTATGCAATTCCAGATCCCTCAACTTCAAAGGTAGGCATGTAATTTGAGTATTTATTATCAAGTAATAAGAGAATTGCATTGTTGACCAACTTGCGAACAATAACGCTGCTGATATATGAAATAATGACATACATTATCTGCAGTTAAGTCATCTATCATAAATTCGTTGAGATGAATAGCTGCTATATGGTTGCTGGAAGCCTCCTTTAGGTCTTGTAATGTCTACGGTCAATGAAGTTTTGATGTCAAAATGGTTAGGAAGCGAGAGTGTTAAATAACTTGAGCAACTTGTTCTTTAAGTCTTTTCCACGAATTGACATGGTGCTTAACTGCATACCTGAAGCTGATCTCAAGTAAAATGGCCTCTGTGAAATTCTGTAAAAAGATAGGCTTACTTGGTTAGTCAGTTTCATGTCAACTGGCAAGTGCTATGTTCTTCAGACTGTATTATGGTCTTGGTGTTTGTTAGACGGTAGATCCACACACTGTATCTGGTTCAACAGTAGATCGTCGAGTGACAAGCTGGGTCAGTAAACTATGTAATATCTATTGAAATTTGCAGAAGGAAAGATTCTGGATTTGCTTAAACATTGATGAACATGTATATTTATCCTAAGAACTGAACCAATAATTTACTTCCAAACCAGCATAGACCTGCATCCTAAGACCTTTTCATTGATATATTAATATTAGTATGTTCAGCAATGGATTGGGACACGATTGAAGCAAGAGGAGCACGCTTGTGCAGGAATTATGAATTATTAGCTTACTAACAACTATGTGAGAATTCATTCGTTAAAAGAAACATTTTGAAATTGGCAAAGCGTATGTTTTTTTTGCCTACATAATTGATATCTTGTAGGCCCAGAGTCCCGAAGCAGTTCAGCTAGCTGCTATCAGTATAATAATTATGAGTGTCACAGGTTGGAGAAGTCGTGAACAAGTGGCTATGGTGGCTGCTATATCTTGATCTCTTTCTTATCGTAATACTTTTTAAGGTATTTGTATCGTTTATCTAATCCTTTTACAGCTGATATTGATCAGGTTTCTGAGGGGAAGATGTTACAGCTGGTGGGTTATGGAATCTACTAAATAAGTACATCCCTCAACTATATCCTGTATTCCTGTTTCACACATAAAAATAGCCATAAGAAGCGAGAGTGAAGTCATGCATTATATTGTTGTCCCTTTTTGCCAGAGAAGGGAAAATAACAAAAGGAAAACCAACTGGTTTGAAAGTTTGAATTCTGACCCAGCTCTCATTTAATGAAGAATTTAAAGCAGTTTGATGGCCCTTCAAGTTTCAACTACACCGTAGGCAAAGTTGGTGTTAGCATTTACTTCTTGCCAACCACCTATTTCCCTAAAACATCTTTGCTTCTTACTTGTACAAGTAGAGATGAAGAAAAGCCAATCCCTTCAAATCCTATATATAACCTTCTGGCCCTAAACCCATCTATCTTAAGTAGAGTATTACATTGGGATGGCTAGCGAGAGAGATCTCCTTTCCACAGAGATTGTCAACCGTGGCATAGAGTCCACAGGCCCAAATGCTGGCTCCATGACATTCTCTGTTAGGGTGAGGAGGAGGTTGCCTGACTTCCTCCAGTCGGTGAACCTCAAGTACGTGAAGTTGGGTTACCATTACCTCATCAATCATGCCATTTATTTGGCAACCATTCCTATTCTGGTTCTTGTGTTCAGTGCTGAGGTAGGAAGCCTCAGCAGGGAGGTGCTCTGGAAAACCCTCTGGGAAGATGCTCGCTATGATCTTGCTACTGTGCTTGCTTTCTTTGGCGTTTTTGTCTTCACACTCTCTGTCTACTTTATGTCACGCCCCAGGTCTATTTACCTCATTGATTTTGCCTGCTATAAGCCTCATGACGATCTCAAGGTAAAATTTCTTTTTAAGCCAGTTCCGCATCTATAGTTGTTTAGTTTTGCTTGAAATGTAGTGCTGAACAGTCAGATTGTGTTGTGTACAGGTAACCAAGGATGAGTTCATGGACTTGGCCCGCAGGACAGGCAAGTTCGATGAGGCAAGCCTTGAATTCCAGAAGAGAATTTTGCATTCCTCAGGCATAGGAGATGAGACTTACATTCCCAAAGCTTTAATGTCTCAGGAGAAGTGTGCAACAATGAAAGAGGGCAGGGCAGAAGCCTCGATGGTGATGTTTGGTGCTCTTGATGAGCTGTTTGAGAAAACCGGTATCCGACCCAAGGACATTGGTATCCTGGTGGTAAACTGCAGCATCTTTAACCCAACTCCATCCCTATCTGCCATGATTATCAATCACTACAGGATGAGAGGTAACATTTTGAGCTACAATCTGGGAGGCATGGGCTGCAGTGCTGGGATTATAGCTGTAGACCTGGCCCGTGACATGCTTGAAGCTAACCCAAATAACTATGCTGTGGTGGTTAGTACTGAGATGGTAGGCTACAATTGGTACTCGGGGAAGGACCGTTCCATGCTCATCCCTAACTGCTTTTTCAGAATGGGTTGTTCTGCAATCCTCATGTCAAACAGGAGGCGAGACTACCCACGTTCCAAGTATCGTCTTGAACACATTGTCCGGACCCACAAAGGTTCTGATGATCGCAGTTTCAGGTAATGGATTAAGCTTCCCAAGGTCTAACATTTCCTAAGCTGCTTGCTGTTTTCTGTTAGTGGTCTGTTTGTTAGCTAGGGTTGGATGGATGATTCCGAGGTCGACAACTTCTATAGATGGTCGGCTAGGCCTTAAGATTGAAAATTGATAGCTTAGTTTTATCTTTGTGGAATAACTGAATAAGTGCATTCGTTATTACAACTTATTCAGTTTGCACTCAATTCACCTCTGTCTGTGCTCCACCACCTTTTCACATGTGAGATATTTCTATAATACAACCATCCAAAAGGCAACCCAAAGGAATTAGTAAGAATATTTTTAGAATATCCATTATCGACCTTTGATAGAGATGAAGTTTGATGCTGACATTTTATGTTGAACTCAAATAGCACATGACATTAAAGATTGATCCATGGATAGCTGTCGTCTTTATGATTCCTGCTGTTGAACACCAGCCTCCTAATTAATGAAATGGTTGGGTGTTGTCTTTATGTTTTTAAAAAATTGGCAGGTGTATTTACCAAGAAGAAGATGAAGAAAAGAACAAGGGACTAAAGGTGAGCAAGGACCTGGTGGCAATAGGAGGAGAAGCCTTGAAAACAAACATCACAACCCTAGGACCCCTGGTGCTACCATTCTCAGAGCAAATCCTCTTCTTTGCCAACCTCGTCCGAAGGCACATGTTCGAAACACAGAACAAGAAAGGCGGCAGTGGCAGTGGCAGTGGGAGTGGTGGCGGAGGACAGGCACTTGCATCATCATCGCCATCAAAGCCGTACATTCCCAACTACAAGCTGGCATTTGAGCACTTTTGTGTGCAAGCAGCAAGCAAGACTGTGCTGGATGAACTGCAGAGGAACCTGGAACTGAGTGACAAGAACATTGAAGCGTCCAGAATGACTCTGCACAGGTTTGGGAACACATCCAGCAGCAGCATATGGTACGAGCTGGCTTACCTTGAAGCGAAAGAGATGGTGAGAGGAGGTGACAGGGTTTGGCAACTGTCATTTGGGTCAGGGTTCAAGTGCAACAGCCTGGTGTGGAAGGCAATGAGACGCTCTAGGAAACCTTCCACCAACCCATGGCTGGATTGCATTGACAGGTATCCACTGCAAGCTTAGAACAGCAAAACAAGCTGATGAATGGGTTTGGGTTGTTTTTCTGTTCTATACAGAACTTGTTATAAGCAACTAAAGCTTGCAGCTGTGTTTTCTCTTGTTTGAATTTACGGTGTTCTGTGTTTGGATATGAAACTGGCAAATCCAGCAGTGGTGAACTTTAAAAAACTTGCCTTACAGAACAATTGAAGGTAGTGTGGGGTGTGTTTGGGTTAAATAGTCATGGCTTTCGACAGAAGTAGTAATATAAGCTGCAACTGCCTGCTTATGAGTGGACATCTGTTGTAACAGCTACCTCAGCTAGTAGAATTGTCGAATAAAATTACTTTATTATATCCTCTTTTGTTCTTTAAGAATGTTGATAATTACTTATTTATGTAGGGTTTGTCGTAGAGCTGGCAAAATGCTGGCCGACCCGATAAACCCGCCCAGCCTGCTCAATCCAACCCGACCCGTGACCCGATTGACCAAAAAGTCAACAACCTGTGACCCGACTGACCAAAAAGTCAACAACCCGTGACCCGACTGACCAAAAAGTCAACAACCCGTGACCCGACGAACCCGCGACCCGACGAGCCCGCGACCCGACGAGCCCGCGACCCGACGAACCCGCGACCCGACGAACCCGTGACCCGACTAACCCGTGACCGGCGTGACCCGCCCGACTAACCCGATTGACCTTATTAAATACACACATTTTTACCAAACTTGTATAAAAATTCTAATTAAAATATAAATTTTAACTTATTTTATAATATATTTAACAAATATATGATTGTATCATACATTTATCATATGATTATCAACATATATAAAGAAACATTTAATAAAAAATCACATATTCATTTTTTCTATTTCTGTTCTCTTTTTTTCCCGGTTCTTTTCTATTTCTGTTCTCTTTTTTTCCCGGTTCTTTTCTATTTCTGTTCTCTTTTTTTCCCGGTTCTTTTCTATTTCCTACACTTTTTTCCCCTCTTCTTTTCTATTTCCCACACTTTTTCCCCTCTTCTTTTCAATTTCTCACACTTTTTTTCCTTTTCTTTTTTATTTCCCACTCTTTTCCCTTTCCCTCTATTTTCTCCCTCTTCATGTTTTTATGAGCCTTTTTATTTCACTCATTTTTCCTCTTTTTTTTCTTCTATTTTCTACTTCCAACCACTTTTTCCCCTTCTCATTTCTTTACACCATTTTACTTATTATTATTCAAATTTTATTTAATCTAATTGAGCATTATAATCATACTCTTAAAATTATAACATGTTTAAATAATAAACTAATAATTAGTATATGATCAATAAACATATATAACTCATAATTAGTCAAATAAATGCCACATCAACTCTGTTAGCACTTAACACCATCAATAACAGTGTTAAAAATCCAAAGAACATTGACTATATTGGTCATTTGACATAAAAGCAAAACATTTGACCTAAAAATGTCATAAAAATAAAATGGCTAGATTTACCATTTTTTTTGAAAGGTTTGACTAAATTCATAAATAAGTCCAATCTTAAACCATAAACCTTAAAAGTTAAATTATATTCAATTTTATTTTATTTATTATAAGTATATTTAATTTAAATAATAAATGATTTCTAATATACACGCTGCTACAAGTGAATAAAAATTTATTAAATTTTATTTAGAATTATTTATCACATAAAAAAATTATATTAAGTTTTGAAAATTGTAGTTGAAACTTGTGACCCGATGGGCAACCCGACCCAACCCGAGACCCGCCCAACCCGCAACCCGACTGACCCGCGACCCGACTAACCCGCGACCCGACTAACCCGCGACCCGACTGACCCGCGACCCGACTGACCCTCGACCCGACTAACCCGCGGCCCGATGAACCTGTGACCCGATGAACCCGCGACCCGACTGACCCGCGACCCGACTGACCCGCAACCCGACTAACCCGACCCGTGGGCCGCCCAACCCGCCCGTTTGCCAGCTCTAGGTTTGCGAACCTGTTTTTTTTTTTAGAACTTCTTTTGTTTTGAAAAAATTACGTGTGATTGACTGATTGCTATGCTACGAGTAGGGCTGGGAAAGCGGTTAAGGTTAATTGTCAAAACTGATTGACCGATCGATTTCGGTTAACCGATATATAATTCGGTCGGTGTGGCGATCAAGGTTTTCTAGGTTGGTCGGTCATCGGTTAAATGCCGGTTAACCGTCGGTTAACCAGGCTGCCCGATGTTGACCGAAAGTTACCTACTGCCAAATTAGAAAATTAGGGTTTTCTAAGCTGGCTGGTCTTCCTCGAATCCTCTTCTCCAGCCTCCGCTATTCACTGAATCCTCTTCTCCAGCCTCCGCCGTTCACTCTTCAGTTCACTGAATCCTCTTCTCCAGCCTCCGCCGTTCACTCTTCCTCGAATCCTCTTTCTCTTTCTGTTGAGACGCCGTCACGACTTCTCCCCTCGGCCTCCACGACTTCGCTTTGCTCGCTCACTCAATCGCTCCGTTAATCCCGACGGTTTCGCTTCGCTCAAATCTCAATCGCTCTGCCTCTCTGACTCTATGTTGCGACGCTTCATCCGACTCCTCTCGACGGCTTCTCCCATCAACACTCTCGAGTCCCGACAGCTTCTTCGGTTCTCCCCTCGATGCCTTCTTCTTCTTCTTCTTCGAGTTGAGTGTAAGACAGACCTTCTCGACTCTCGAACTGGGACTCTGGATTTGTTTCAGGTTCTTTCTTTCTGGTACATGATTAAAGTTAGTGTTGTTTCTGTAATTTGTCACTCAATTTCTGAGTTTTGTGTTTCTTGGATTTCCAGATGGAGGGTGTCTCTTCACTTGTGGGGATGGTTCATTTGGCCAGCTCGGCCATGGGGATCAATCAAATTGCAGCACTCCTGTTAAAGTCTCTTACTTTGACAGTAACGTTGAGCAGATGGCTTGTGGGATGCGGCATTTGCTCGTCTTACTGAAGGGTATGTTTCAAAATCGAACCACGAGAAGGACGGTTACATATCAAACTGGTTCTTGTTTTAAACTGGTCGTTACGGTGTCATTTGTTTTGCAGGTGGTGTGGGGAACCAGCTGATCTATGGTTTTGGCTCTGGGAAGCGTGGCCATTCTCTTGGGGTTGCAATTCAGCTGATGGGAAGCTGTACACATGGGGAAGAGATGGTCTTCCAAGGGGATCATCTTCAGGTTATAAAGATATGGAATTGATTGGTGGTTGTTTAGTAACACTTTCCAGGCTGTTATGTGATTGTTTAGTAAGATTTCTGTTTTTTATGGACAGTTGCACCCTAGAAATTGAACATGGTGGATGGCATGAGAACCATTGCTTTGAAACTGGAGTTTGGAGCATCACATAACCAGATATTTGAAAGGTATTGTCCATGTAAACTCTAGAGGGATTGTCCATTTAAACCACTGACAGCATATTTGAAAGGTATTGTCCATTATTTAAGCGGTGCTCATTTCATAAACTGGGTATGTGGCTATGTACTTTCCATTTCCTCTTTCTACAGTCAATGATTGTTGTCATCAATTACCCAGAAAATGAACAAGTATTCCATCCCAGGTGTTTCTAATTCTATCTTCCTAATGCTCCTAAATTCCCATTCTGATTTCAAGGAATGATGGGAAGTTATGGGTTTAGTTTAGTGGTAGCCTAATGAAGCTGGTATCTTAACTTGGAAGTTGGAAACAAAGCTGAAAACATGCCCTCTAATCTCTACTATCATCTAATTTTGTGATCTCATAGATGACTCTTCCACTGTTTCTAATTCTGTTTGTTGTTGGTGTGGAACAATCAGCAGTACAGCATAAGAACATAGCATAGCAGCAGTCTGATTTCTAATGGTGTAAGTAATTAATTGTTGCCTTAGAAGTGAGAAAGGGAGAATGAAGTTGCTGTCTCGTGGTTCTTCCTCTCAAGTCAGGATTTGTCAACTGCTCACAAGCAAAGTCCTAAGAATGTATTGAAGTAACCTCTCTTCATAATCGGATAAGCTTGTTTGTTTGTTCGTTCAATAAAAAATAGTTATCATGGTGTATATATATATGTATCATACTAATGAATGTTGCCGATTTTTACATAAAATCGGTCAGAATTTGGTTGAATTTACTATATTCGGTCAAAATCGGTCGAAAGTACAGATTCGGTCAAAATTGGTCAAATTTCGGTCAAAAATTAGGTCGGTCGAAATAGGTTCGGTCAAAATTTCGGTCGGCTAAATGTCCATAAATCAGGTCGGTCAATTTTTGGTTTTGACCGAATTCGGCCAAAAAACCCATATAAAAAAAATCGGTCGGCTAATCGGTCAAAGGCATCTTAGGGGCGGTTAACCCTAGGTTAACCGATTTTCATCGGTTTTTTACCGAACCGACCGATATTCAATCTGACGATGAAGAGAAACTGTGGGCAATTTTGTCATTTGATACAAATTAATGATAAGAAATTGGGAAATGATGAATTAAATAATTATAAGTTCCTACATTTACCACCTTAAACCAACCCACATGTAAATCAAGTCGGTTGACTTGAAAACTGGTTACGTAGATTGAATCATTATTGAAATAAGGGTTTAAGGGACTTTCGTAACTGTCGGGCCAATTTTTACTAACTGAGAAAGTTAGTTGGGGTGAATTTATCAATATCCATATATTACAGACTGTGGTGTTAATTACACAAACCTAAGGGACTGCTTTGTGACCTAGAAAGACTAATGACTAAATTGCATTACCAAAAGTTATCCCCAAATTCCAGTGGCGAACTCCAGTTTCCGGTGAGCACAAGTATTCTCCAACGAGGCCTTAACTCCAGTTGTACGAATCAAAACGAGTTTCTGTTGACCGGGGAAGATTTAGGGGACTAAGGGGAGCTGTGTGGTGGGTTTGAAATTAACCGACGATGTCTAGAATCTCCAGAGGTTGGTAAGAACGTCAAAGAACACATGTAATCCGTGTAGGAACAGGTTAGTGGCAATAATTTTTGGGTGATGTTGTTCCTAACTTGATTTCTAGGAACTAGATATGGGTTTTAGATCGAAAGTTTGATTCCCATTTTTCCTGGGTTGGAACGGTTGAAAATGCAAATGTAAGAAGGGAGAGATTGAGAAAAACCAAAGAAGAGTTAGAGTTTCATTATGTTGAAATGAATACAAAGAAGGAACAAAAGAAGAAGGAGAGAACCAATAAAAGAGAAAGACTAAACTACCATTACATAATCAAAATATTAAGATGAAAATAATCAATTTTAGGGTTTCTCTCGAATGAGAGCTCTCTACCCCTTTTGAGGGTTTATCGAGTTTTTCTTTGTTCTACGATTTCGTGCTTCTCCGCCGTCGTCTCTTGTTTGATATCACGTTAGGGTTTCCTCCCTGCTCGTTGGTAACCATTGTCTGTAGGTTGCCGCGAGGCCTCCGCTGTCTTGGTCGCTCCGGTGATCATACTACCGGAGCTAGGATTGAGGTTGGGATTTCGTTGATATCTTACTATGCGATTTTTCCCTGATTTTCTCACAATGACGGGTATCCAAACGAAGGAGATGGTCCGAGAACTAGATGCGCTACGTGCGCTTGCGATCGACGAGGAAGCGTTACTCTTCCCAAAGGAAGATATCGGACAGATTGCATGGGGGTACGAACACTGCTTAGTTGGCTGGTTGCTTACCAATAAATAGTACAACCTCAACATCCTCAAGAACCTCATGGCATCTATCTGGCAGCCGGGGCGAGGTATGCAAGTTCAAGATTTAGGTGAAAAGCTGATTCTGTTTCGCTTTTTTCACGAGAAGGATGTTTGCTGGGTGATAGAGAAGGGTCCATGGACTTTTGATCGGCAGTTGCTCCTTCTGCACGAGCTCAAATATGGGGAATCTCCGACGCAGGTGAAGCTCTCCATGGCTGACTTCTGGGTTCAAATCTATAACCTCGATGTTGGACTTTTTACTGAGCGCGTGGCAAAGGCTCTCGGGGACTTTATCGGTTCGTTTGTTGCTTTTGACGACCGAAGCTTTGCAAAGTCTGGGGGGATGTTTCTACGCGTCAAAGTGACACTGGACATTAGTGCTCCACTAAAGAAGGAAAAGAGGGTCCAGCGAGCTAGAGGGGTTTCTACTATGGCCAAGTTCAGTTATGAGAAACTCCCAAACTTTTGTTTCATATGTGGCCGCATGGGTCATATTGACCGCCAGTGTGAGATATATTTCCGACTCGCTGATGATGAGATTATCCGCAACTGGGACATCACATTACGGACTCCACCTAAATCAGGATCAACGCTTGGTGGTGAACGTTGGCTTGTGGAGGAAGAAGATGATGATGCTGCTAAACCTCTCTCCGAGATCTCTAATGCCATTAGCCTTTGCCCGACACAGGCGAATAGACTAGTGACAAATCTCGGTGCTTCAATGGACCTGGGGATGGAGTATGTAAATGCTAGGCTGTCGAATGGAGCTGAGCCTCTAGTGCTTGCAGAGGAGAGGAAAAGACAAAGGACTAGCAGAGTGGCAGATAGGATGGAGATTGAGAAGACAGGAGCTCTTTTTTCTTCCTTAAAGGGGACCCAAGAACCCAAAAATTGGCAACGACAGGACTGTGAGGGGGCAGGACCTGTCCTCATCAATGATCATTTTAAGCTGGAACTGTCGGGGGCTTGGCCATCCCCGGGCGGTTAATGTTCTATGTGATTTGGTTAAATCGCATAGGCCTGATGTACTTTTTTTAATTGAAACTTTTGTTGGTAAGCAGAAAATGGAGGAAATAAGAGTTCGTTTACGTTATGAAGGGTGTTTTACGGTGGAGGCTCGTGGTCACAGTGGCAGGCTTAGTATTTTGTGGCGTGATACGGTGCAAGTGTTGATATTAAATTATTCACACTTTTTCATTAACGCGAGCATTGCCTCTAGTGCTTGCGCATCTTTTTACTTGACAAGATTTTATGGGGGAACCAGATAGAAGCCGTAGACATGAGTCTTGGGACAGGTTACGTTGTTGGCAAGAGAAGATCCGTGGATTTGTATCGGGGATTTTAACGACCTCTTAAGTAATGATGAGAAGAAGGGTGTGCACCCCTACCCGCCAGCTTTGTTGCAAGGATTTCGACAGGCAGTTGAGGATAGTGGTCTTGTTGACATACCTCTAGACGGGTATCCTTTCACGTGGGGTCGCTCCCGAGGTCAACCTACAGCCGTTGAGGAGAAACTTGATCGAGGTATGGCTAATGAGGCTTGGCTCATGCTCATCCCGGACGACACCCTCTATAACAAGGTTGCACCTATTTCAGATCACTCTCCCATCCTCTTAGACACGGACCCGCGAAGGGGTACATTCGAAAAAATTTACTTTTCGGTTTGAAAAACCAATGGCTTAAGAAACCGGATTTTTGTCTCATCGTTGTGCATGCATGGGAATCATTATCCACAAAGGAGTGGAGGAACGCCTCTAGAGTTGTGCCAAGGCTATGACTGAGTGGGGTAAGGCCCACCGTAGACGTTTTCGTCAGGAAATTATTGATTCTAAGTTAAAGATCGAGGAGTATCGTGAGAGGGCGGATGAGGAAGGTATTCGTATGTACGAGGAGAGTAGAGTTAGAATGGTTGATCTCTTGGAACAGGAACAATCCTATTGGAAACAACGAGCTAAGCAGTTTTGGTATAAGGACGGTGATCTTAATACGAGCTTCTTCCACGCCACGGCCAATGGATGCCGAAAGAGGAAGCCTATTACTAAGCTAAAAGACTCTAGTGGCACGTGGATCGAGGGAGACGAAGAACTGGGTAATCTTGCTTGCACTTACTTCTCTGATATTTTTAAGTGTTGGCCAACTAATATAAATGGGATGCGTGGAATTAACAGCTCCTTTTTCGATTGAAGAGTTTCAGCTGGCTATTTTCCATATGAGCCGGATTGTAACATCCCAAACTTTAAAACTTTTGAAAACAACCTTTATTGCTTAAAGTAGAAGAAAACACAACACCAAAGTCGTTGACAACCGTTCAAAGGCAAAAACGCAAGGCGGGCCCCAAAGCATGGGCAAAACCAACACACGAATTGTAGTTATTACAAACCAAACACACAATTTCAAAACACACTCCACATAAATAGAAACACTCGTCCAACATCCTTGATCACTCACTGAGAGTCTCCCGACATGATTTCCGAGGCTCCTTCTGCACCGCTTACTCCTGATTAGCTGCGAAGTGACCTGATGGGTGGTTCAGGGGTCAGTCCTTAACATTCAAGTATAAAGGAATGTTAAAAGTAAAGAGGGCTAATGACCAAACTGGCATGGTCCTCAATTTCATGGCCGAACTGCGAGAAAATCATATAACCGTTAGTTCAATAATAACACCACAATTAACATCGAATAGGGCGTCCTCTCTTCCCGCCTGGCTAACCTCTACGCCATCATCGATAAGGCTTTACTTATGAGCCTATAATAATTACTTCACAAGAGTCGCTACTCTTCCCGACTACCATGAATCGATTGGGGCTAACAATACCCAACTCCTGTCATTCGGTCGAGGCTAATTCCACCCAACTCCCATCATCCGGTTGGGGCTATCCGTACTCATCTACCGTGATTCGATTGGGGCTAACAATACCCAACTCCCATCACCCGGTAGGAACCCGTATCCATCGATGTTCCCGGCGGAGGACTAGCTAGCGAGGCTTTACTTTCCACCTGTATACACTAGGTGCCAAACATCATCAGATAACATCACGGTTTAACCATAACCGAATCAAACGCAATTAGGTATAAAACCAACGGTTCCAGAAAGATAGAACTTTCCGTAGAAACGACACCTTGTTGTCAAAACCAAGACTTTCCGTCTTAATTTCCAGGTAAGTAGGGGAGTCACTCGGACTACTTAAGTCCCTCTAACCTTAGGCATCATAACTTTATAAACCAGGATTAATGAGGATCCGCGTCACTCCTTACTCTAAATAATCTAACCTATCGGGAAACCAACTCAGATGGGTTAGTGCTCGGTTAGCAGTAAATCACCACGAGAATTATAAGGACCTTAATTTAAGCATGCACGAGTCCAAAATAAGACCCGAGTACCTCACTCGTTGATCCGGTTCCCGTCAAACGATTAATTCAGAATAATCAAAATATTTGGTTAGTGACAAAGTTTAACCAAATAGCTATTTAAATTGAGGAATTAATTAATCCAAGAAATTTACCCTCTTAAACCAACCCACCTAAAGAGTCGACTCGAAGATAGGGAGTTAACAGCTGCGCAACTTCCTGGATCAAATTGTCAAAGCTGAAAAGAGGTTAAATGCCAAAAAGATGACAGCCAAGGATCAAACAGTCACGAGGGAAAACTTCAAAGGCCGAAATAACAAAGGAAAAAGAAGGAGGGACTGCACAGGTAATTTACCTATTCCCTGTTCCTGCACTGGCGGTTCTGCCAATTTTCGACAAGCATATTACACGATTTTGGTGAATGGGAACTCAATTCTGAGATTGGAGTTAGTTTTAGGAGTTTGAAATGAGCTGATAGAGGGTTTCAGTTTAGACCGACGGTGCCTGGAACCCTTAAACCCATCTTTGGTCGGAGATGGTGTCAGAGTGACTGAGAGACGGCTTTAGGATGCGATATGCTTTGATTCGATGAAAGAGCCGGGTTTTATAGGCTTCAGGGAGTCGATTAGAGCCAAAATAGATAAGGTTCACGAGTTGAGTGGCACTCTGGAGAAGTCGCCATCGTTCCGAGATTTCCGCCGAAGTGGGATCAACTCCTTATCCATTTTGTCCGTTTCTGAATGGACTCAAGCTCCAATCTCGATTCCCGCGTGTTCCTTCACGTTCTGGTGGGTTTCCTTGTCCTGAATAGACTGAAAACATGCCTCTTGGCTATTGGGAAGAGTCACCGGAGTGATTCCGATCGACGGAAAAATGTTGGTCTTCGAACTGATGGGCCAAGGAAGAAGACGACCCAAAACGGAAAAAAAAATTGAAATGTCAAGGCTGGGATTTGAACCTTGGTCGGCTGAGTGCTGGTCTGGTTTCAAAACCAGCCGGGCTATAGGTCATTCTTCAATCAGTATTACCCAGCTAGCTGTTAACTCAGTATGATTGGTTTGATTCACCTTTCCAAATTAGATCCTACCAACGACCAACTCGAACTAACTCTTAAGTGTAACCTCGAATGAACTCGTGTTCCCCCATTTTTGCTAAGAACGATTAAAAAAATTTTGGGGTGTAACATTTCTCCCCTCCTTCAGGAAATTTCGTCCCCGAAATTCTAGTTCCCAGTTTAGTCCAAGAAGAGCTCAGAGTACTTCTCCCTCATACTCTTCTCCGTTTCCCAGGTTGCAGCTTCTGTTCCCTGATTCCTCCATACGACCTTAACCATATGAATCTTTTTCTTCCGTAGATCCTTCTCTTGTCGATCTACTATCTGCACCGGAACCTCTCCATAGGTTAAGTCGTCGGATAACTCAACGTCTTCCAATTTGAGTACGTGATCCGCGCTAGATCTGTAACCTCGAAGCATGCTTACATGGAATACATCGTGTATTCGAGATAAGCTAGGAGGTAACGCCAGCCGATACGCTAGTGGACCGATACGTTCTAGTATATCATACGGGCCGATTCACCGGGGACTCAATTTCCCTTTCTTGTCAAATCGCATGACTCCCTTCCATGGAGACACTTGCAGAAATACTCGCTCTCCTACTTCGTATGAACGCGGTGACCCAGGCCTTTCTGCGTTACTCTTCTGACGGTCTTCTGAATAATCTCAAGTCCTTCTAGTTGCCTCACTCCCTCTGCGTCCTAGTATAGCGGGGTTCGGCATTTCCTCCTGTAGAGTACTTCATAAGGCGCAGCTTTTATCGAACTGTGATACTGATTATTGTAAGCGAATTTTATCAACGGCAGGTGTTCATCCCATGCTCCATTCATAGTCATGGCACAAGCGCGAAGGAGATCCTCCAACGTTTGAATGGTCCTCTCCGATTGGCCGTCGGTTTGGGGGTGATAAGCCATGGAGAAGTGCACTTTTGTGCCCAAGGCCTTCTGAAGACTCACCCAGAATCGAGAGGTAAAGCTAGGGTCTCGATCCGACACAATGCTGACCGGAACCCCGTGCAACCGCACAATTTGTCGAATGTACGACTCTGCTAGCTCATCCGGACCGGGTTCAAATTTGATGGGAATGAAGTGGGCCGCTTTCGAGAATCTGTCCACTATGACCCAAACGCCATCGTGTCCCTTAGGAGTCCTTGGTAGCCCGTACAGAAAATCCATGGTAATCTTCTCCCACGTCCACTCAGGAATCTCCAGAGGTAAATGTTGGATAGCTGGGGCCTGATGTTCTGCCTTAATCATCTGACATTCAAGGCAACGATGAACGTGCTCTGCTACTTCTTTTTTCATGCCAGGCCACCAATAGTGCTTCTTCAAGGTTTCGTACATCTTGGTAGCTCCCGGGTGTATTGCGTAAGGTGCCGAGTGTGCTTCATCGAGTATGTCTTGACGAAGTTTGTCTACGTTTGCGACACAAGCCCGTCCTTGACAAGTTAGTAAGCCGTTAACCAGAAGAAATATTGAAGCCTTTTCTTCCTTGAGCCGCTCCTTTCCTTATTTCTGGGTCGTCCTCCTGCTTCTCCTTGATCTTGTCGTAGAGTAACGGACGAATCTTCAAATTTGCTAAGAGAGCTGTGACTCCCTCTACGTGAAGTTCAACGTTCAGAGCCCGTAGTGCTGTGAGTTCTGGTAGTGGGCTATCCTTTTTCCTACTTAAAGCATCTGCAACCAAATTGGCCTTCCTGGGATGATATTTGATTATACAGTCATAATCATTGAGCAATTTGATCCACCTCCTTTGTCTCATATTTAACTCCTTTTGCTCGGTTAGATGTTGCAAGCTCTTGTGATCCGTAAAAATGGTGAACGTTTCACCGTAAAGGTAGTGTCTCCATAACTTCAAGGCGAATACCACGGCTGCTAACTCCAAGTCATGGGTGGGGTAATTGACCTCATACGGGCGTAGTTGTCGAGAGGCATAGGCAATAACCCGCTTTCCTTGCATTAGTACGCATCCCAAGCCTTGGTGTGACGCGTCACTATAAACCGAGTAGTCTTCCCCACTTTGTGGAAGAGTGAGAACAGGCGCGAAGGTCAGCTTCCTTTTTAGCTCATCAAACGCTTCTTGACACTTCTCATCCAAGATGAATGTTGCTCCCTTGTGAAGCAGCTGAGTCATTGGTCGAGCAATGCGTGAGAATCCTTCCACGAACTTCCGATAGTACCCTGCCAGGCCCAGGAAGCTTCGTACCTCAGACACATTCTTTGGGGGTGCCCACTTGACTATGGCTTCGATCTTTCTCGGGTCTACTTCTACACCTTTACCGGAGATGAGGTGGCCCAAGAATAGGACCTCCCTTAACCAAAATCCACACTTGGAGAATTTTGCGTAGAGTCGTTCCTCCTTCAGCCGTTGTAGGACGGTCCTTAGGTGCTCCTCATGGTCCTCCCGATTCTTTGAGTAAATCAGGATATCGTCTATGACGACTATGACAAATTTATCTAAGTACTCGTGCAACACTCCATTCATGAGGGTCATGAATGCAGCAGGTGCGTTGGTTAGCCCAAACGGCATTACCAAGAATTCGTAATGACCATAACGAGTCCGGAAAGTGGTTTTTGAAATCGAAGCTTCGGCTACCCGCAATTGATGATATCCAGACCTCAAGTCGATCTTCGAGAAAATCATTGCTCCTTGAAGTTGGTCCAACAAATCGTCTATCTTTGGTAGCGGGTATCAATTTTTATGGTCACCTTATTTAACTTCCGATAGTCGATGCACAACCTCAAACTTCCATCCTTCTTCTTTACGAACAACACTAGAGCTTCCCAGGGTGAAATGCTGGGTCGGATGAATCCCTTGTCAAGTAGCTCATGAAGCTGCTCCTTCAATTCCTTCAACTCCACAGGAGCCATGCGATAAGGTGGAATTGAAATTGGTGCGGTTCTGGGAACCACCTCGATGTCAAACTCCACCTCTCTTAAGGGCGGAAGACCAGGAAATTCTTCTAGGAAGACTTCAGGAAACTCCCTTGCTACAGGTACGTCCTTAAGCTCTACGGTTGGTGCTTCCACCACGTGTGCCAAATAAGCTTCACATCCTTCTCGAATTAAGGTGAAAGCTCGAGTAGCCAAAATAAGAGCTCCAGGAACGGGCCTCCGAATTCCCTTGAATAGCGCGGTGCCTCGGCCTTCTACTTTAAAGCTTACTTCCTTGTTGAAGCAGTCCAGTTTCACGTGATTTCGAGACAACCAATCCATACCCAGGATTACGTCGATCTCGTAGAAAGGGAGGAGGATTAAGTCTACTATCGTATCGTATCTAGCTATTACGATAACGCAACTTCGAAAAACTGACCGGCGTTCGCACTCCTAAATGTTGAACTAGAGGAGTGGGTTCTATTCCTAGTTTATGAGCAAACATACTGGAAATAAACGAATGCGTAGACCCAGAATCCATTAAAGCAAAAGTTGGATGACCGAAAATTGTAATCATACCAGTAACCACATTAGGAGCTGCGTTGGCCTCCTCCCTCTGCACAGCAAAGAGCCTGGGTTGTCCTCTAACTCGAGACGCCTGGCTTTGGTCTCGGCGGTCGTGCCCTCCTTCATTGTTGTGACCTCGATCTCGCCTGCTTCCTGATCGAATTCCTGATGGTGCCCTTCCGCCATTAACGGTTGGCTCCGACGTAGCCCTTCCTTGAACTACTCTATTAGGACATTCACGCTTGTAATGTCCCTGCTCTCCGCATCCGAAGCAGGTGCCGGTGCAAATTTTGCACACGCTGAGATGTGGTCTTCCACAAAAATTGCAGGTGGGTGGGGCTCCTGGAGAGGGGGCGCTCTTGATTGGCCTTGGAGGAGGGTAAGCGTAACCCTGGTTAGAGGTCCTAGCCTTCTTTTTCTTTGAGCGAGAGGTCCGTGGTGACTCCTCACGTGACCCAACCACCTTCCTCTTTCCCGATTCCTTGCTCGCAACCTTTTATTCTAGAATTCGCTGGTCGGCCCTTTCGAAGTTCATCGCCGCATGGTAGGCTTCCCAACGATCCTTCCAGGCGATGGTGCACAAGGACTTGTAGAGCTGAGGCCTTAATCCATGAGATAGTGATCTCGCTGGGCTACCGGGTCCTGATAGAGGGGTCCTCCATAAGGTAACAGCTGTTCGAACCGAGCTGTGTAGTTAGCCACCGATTCCCGATCCTCACTTCCCCACTCCTGTTTGATGGTGAGGAAATCTTGCATTTTATCCTCATGATAAGATGGTGGAAGGAAGAGCTCCCTGAAGGCTCGTAGAAATTCTTCCCACGTGATCTCTAGTGGGTCCTGCTGACTAGCGGGTTGCGTGAGCCACCAGTGATACGCGGTGCCCTGAAGGAGTTTTAAGGTTAAGAGGACCTTATCCTCATCGGCAGCTCGCATCTCCTAAAGTGTGCGAATAACATTTCCTAACCATCGCTCAATGACGGCAGGGTCTCGATCATCGTAAAAAAGTCTTCCACCCCCAGGTCTCGAAAAGCTTTGGAGTTAGATGCCACCCTTGCTGGTTGCACGGGTGGAGGAGGCGGAGGCTGTCGGGGCTCCTGAGGCTGTTGGTGGTAACTCGCTCTGTTGAGACAGAAAACATTCTCAAGTTAGCACCGTAACGAGGGAATCATATTTTGTGGAGTGTTTTGAAACTGTTAAAACATTGAATCTGAAGCGCTTCAGAAGGAACTATTTGACTCAATCCTCTTTTTTTTTAAACTGAAAAAAACGTGGCTTAAAAATCTATTTTTGTTCTTAAAACTCTTGATTTCAAAATCCGACCGACTTCCATATCTCTTGGGTAACCAAGAAATAGAGAGAAGACCGGCTCTGATACCAAAATGTAACATCCCAAACTTTAAAACTTTTGAAAACAACCTTTATTGCTTAAAGTAGAAGAAAACACAACACCAAAGTCGTTGACAACCGTTCAAAGGCAGAAACGCAAGGCGGGCCCCAAAGCATGGGCAAAACCAACACACGAGTTGTAGTTATTACAAACCAAACACACAATTTCAAAACCACTCCACATAAATAGAAACACTCGTCCAACATCCTTGACCACTCACTGAGAGTC
This sequence comes from Linum lewisii, assembly GCA_034768395.1. Lineage (NCBI taxonomy): Eukaryota > Viridiplantae > Streptophyta > Magnoliopsida > Malpighiales > Linaceae > Linum > Linum lewisii. Next base: position 41,057,370 of record CM068304.1, on the reverse strand, counting down.
TCTCGACATGATTTCAGAGGCTCCTTCTTCACCGCTTACTCCTGATTAGCTGCAAAGTGACCTGGTGGGTGGTTCAGGGGTTAGTCTTTAACATTCAAGTATAAAGGAATGTTAAAAGTAAAGAGGGTTAATGACCAAACTGGCATGGTCCTCAATTTCATGGCCGAACTGCGAGAAAATCATATAACCGTTAGTTCAACAATAACACCACAATTAACATCGAATAGGGCGTCCCCTCTTCCCGCCTAGCTAACCTCTACGCCATCATCGATAAGGCTTACTTATGAGCCTATAATAGGGACTTCACAAGAGTCGTTATTCTTCCCGACTACTGATGACACTCGATTTGACGTGATTATCAGCCTCATTTAAGCGACATTTCTTTGCTTAAGACATGGTTTTTAGGGTAGAATAACGAATATTCAATCGATTGCCCTATCTCGTGCCATTTGTGTTACCTTGGCCTGTTTCGGGTCTATTTGATGGTTTTCTAGTGTTTTTATGTTAGCACAGGTTTTTGCCGTCAAATAAAGTAACCAAGGACTTGTCTAAGGCATTGGAACCTCGAGGAATCAAACCAGAATCGATCCAAGGAGCCGATCAAGTCGAACCAAAAGTCTGCCCGTTCACACTTACATTTTCAGCGATAATAAGCATATGTTTTCGGCGAAAATAATAGTACAAATCGGTTGACGCCAAGTGAAGGAGATTTTCGGCGAAAGTGTTGAGTTTTCGGACCGAGAAGAAAAGGCAGAGGAATCATCCGGCGGGACTTCCATTCACAAGTATATTTTCGGCGAAAATGATTCACTATTTTCGGCAAAAATATTAGAAGAAATCCGGCTGATTAGGGTTAAGTATAAATACTTAACCCGGCGGCCCAAAAGGGGGATACATCATAATTCGCAAAATACAACTTTTTGAGATCAGAATTCAGAGAATCCTCTCAAGTTCTGGAGCGAAGAGTTAGAGTTCGAAGAGCCGGAAAGAGATAGTGACGCCATCCCTTCCATCTCGGAGAACCGGAGCAAGGAGTGTTATCTACCGAAAATCGAAGTCTGTCAGAGTCGTCTAAATTAGGTTTTTCAGATTCTTTTCTGTTCTTCCTCTGGATGATGAACTCTTTCTTTGTCTTTGTTTCTTTTGTAATAATCATGAGTAGCTAAACTCGTTAGAGCTTAGACTAGATGAACCCTAAGTGACCCAGGGCTTTAAAGCGGTCACGGATCGGCGGTGATTAGATTCGAAATTCAATCAGTTTCTCTTGCATGGTTGTTTTGTTCTTGATTGTTTATGTTTCTTTTCTGGTTGGTCGCCTAGATTAGGTTTTTGCAAGCTAGGGTTAGTCGCCAGACATCTCCCTGCTTTGGCGCATAAACTTGTCTTTCATGATCACCTAGTTTAGATTCTTGTTAAGTGGAGGATAGAAGCGAACGCTCGCCTCTCTTTAAAACATCAATTCAACCAGTTAACCTAATCATTGGAGTGTGCCTTTCGTAGGAACCAGTTAGGGTTAATCCGCTTCAAGAGTAACTCATAAATCATTAGTAATTGCACCAGTTAAGTTAAGTCGTTGCGAGAGGCGACCGTACCCGGGCGACTAATTAATCTTGGTAGTTAGAACGGATAGAGCGAACGTTCGCCGGTCTTAAACCTAAGGGTAAGGAGTTATGGTGGTGTCTTAGTAATTGATTGAATGAGAATCGAAATCCGTTGATCTGTTGATTGCCAATGCTCTGGGGAACGAAGGGGGATTCAAAGTCTAAGTTCGTCTGTCCTCCTTGTTTTCAAACCCTAATTCCCAATCTGCTTTAGTTTAATTTTTAATTTATCCGCATTTCGTAGATTTAGAAGTCGTGGAACTCACACCACGCACAACTTGCTTGCATTCGAGTATTTTGCCAGTTTTAAAGTAGTCAATCTTAGAAGACCCCTGGAATACGATCTACCCTAGCTTTTGTAGCTTTGTTAGTTATTTTTTGAACGTCCGCATAACAACGACCGGGCGGGTCATCAAATTAGCGCCGTTGCCGGGGACTTCTTTTGATTGTTCGAAAGAAGAACTGGTAATATATTCTTCTACTTTCCATCTTTCACTTTTCCATCCACTTCGATTTTACACTGGTTTTGTTTGTCTTTGTTATCTGTAGGTTTACAGGTGTATGCCTCACCGTCCTTGGACTCGCTCTCAAACCGAACAGGCTAAGAGTGCAGAGAGACCAGGCAGTTCTGCTACACCTCTACGATCACAGATTCTGAAGAAAGGCAGATCCAATCCATTCATCACTCCGATCAAGATCGAGGAACTGAAGGAGAGTTCCTCATCTCCATTTTCACCCGCACCGTCACCTTCATCTGCTTCATACACCGAGTCGCTCTCACCTCCTCCATCTCCCGCCATGGACGATAGATTACCACCACCACCACCAAATGGCGATCAACCGCCGCCGCCACCACCTGCACAGAAGAGTCTAGCAGACTATAACAAGCCGAGCGCGACTAGCGTTCGATCTGCCATTGCCGTTCCGCGCATTGAAGGAGATCCTGACTATGAGATCAAGATTCCATTCTTGACTATGATCTCTAGGGATTTACAGTTTGAAGGCAGGCCCCTAGACAATCCGTGCACTCATCTTGCAGATTTCCTTGATCTCTGCAGCACTTTCAAGAGCGGAAACCTCGACAAAAACACTCTTTGTCTGAGAGCTTTCCCGTTCTCTCTGAAAGGCCCTGCTAAGAGGTGGCTTACTGGCAAACCACCTGGCTATTACACTGATTGGGATACTCTGGCTCAGGACTTCGTTGAAGAATACTTCCCTCCGGCCAGAACAACCGCCATCAAGGACAGCATTGCCAGATTCTCCCAGAAAGAAGGAGAAAGCTTATATGATACTTGGAATCGATTCCAAGAATTTCTCTACACCTGCCCTCATCATGGATTCGAGTAGAGGCAGTTAGCTGAAATCTTTTCTCGAGGACTTCGAGAAGAATCTGCCAAGTGGGTCAATTCTCTAGCTGAAGGGGATTGCACTACACTAACACCTGAAGCTGCTCTTCTTCACTTCGCAAACTGTGCTTCCAAGTCGAGGAATTGGGAACGACAATCTGAAGGATCAAGGAGCAAGCTAGATCTCGAAGCTACAATCAAAGCAGAGGTAGAGAAGCATTTGAAGAAGTCTACCACACCGATCAAGCCGCCGGCAGCCTCTGTCTACGTTGCCGATTGCGAGTGGTGTGGAGCTTGCGCACATAACGGAGGCCGTTGTCAGAATTTTGGTAAGGCAGAAGTCTGGTCTGCCGAAGAGGTAAATTTCATCCAACAAGGCTTCGTCAATAATCAGAATGGTTATGCTGGCTACCGTAACTTCAGACAGCAAGGGAACTATCAAGACATACCTCCCTACAATGTCGGCGCCAACCAGAACCAGAATAACCGCCCGGCTGGTCCAGCTCAGGATCAGAAGCCTAACCATCCGCCGGCAGGTGTCTACCAGCCGCCGCATCGCAATCCGGGTAATTATGGAACTGCTCCTGGCAATCGCCAGAATCAATATCTTAATAATACCTATCCAGGGCAGCAGCATCAGAGAGAGAACAATGTCAGTGACCTGGATAAGAAGCTCAGCCAGATCATCACAAGACTCGATGATCATGACAGTCAGTTCAAGGCTCAAACTCTTCTCAATCAAGAACAGATAGCATCTGGACAAAGTATTGAGCAAGCCGTGAACAACATCTCGAGCATGCTAGCATCTGGTCGACCATTTGGCCAACTTCCAAGCCAGACATAGCTGAATCCGCGAAAGGAGCAAGCCAAGATGGTAACCGCTCGAAAACTCCCAACTTTAATTGCTGATGCTTGTTCAGTCTTACGTAGGATCGCTGAAACTCCGGAGGAAGAAGAAGAACAGGAACCGGCGCCTAAGGAGGATGATCCTCCTCTTGCACCGTACGTCGTGAAGCCTCCTTTTCCTAGAGCATTGCTGCCAAATGCAAGGATCGAGACTGACATGAAGGGGAACAAGGAAGGATATCCTGACATTCGTATTAAGAAACCTACCTCTCCATATCCAGCTAAGTTATCTGATCCTGGTTCCTTTACTTTGCCTCTGGTCATCAACGATGTTGAGATTGAACGTTGTTTAGTTGATCTATGAGCGTCTGTTAATGTCATGCCTATAAGCCTGTTTGAAAAGTTAAACCTAGGAGAACTTGAACCGCCTAGTATGCAACTTGTCTTTGCTGATAGATCACTTAAAACCCCTAAGGGAGAGATTAAAGACGTTGTTACTAAATGTGGTCCGTTCACGTTCTTAGCTGACTATGTGATTATGGATACTAGTACAGATGATTCTACCATACTCATAGGTCGACCTTTCATGGCTACTACTGGAATGAATATTAACGTTCCAAATGGTTCTTTAACTCTAAGGGTCGGTAAAGAAACGAAAACGTTCCGTCTTAAAGATGGCATGAAATATGACTCTAGGAATGAAGAATCTCACTGCCTAGCTGTTGAAACTGTGGAGTTGACTCCGGTCAACTCCGTTACTAATGCTTCTTCCAGTGTCTCTAGATCAGTTGTTGCTGCAGATATTAAACAGGTTATTAAGAAGAAGCCAGAAATTTCGATTCAGAAGCCGCTCAAGAAGAAGAAGAAGGAACTGCAAGCCTCTTCTAAGCCACCGAGCACTAAACCGAGCAGACCTCGGGGAAAGAACAAGAAGACGAAGACCCAAATGGTCTGGAGGCCAAAAATTCCGCCGTCTTCCACCGAGCCAGCTGCACCACCAATTAGTTCCGAGAAACCGGCGCCGAAACAAGTATGGAAGGAGAAGCCGAAAGCATCTCCTAAGGAAATACTGACGATCACCGATCCTGGTGATACCAAGCCGAAGATAAAAGAAAAGAAGAAGCCGACAGTCCTCATTCCTTCCATCGTAACACTCATGAAGGATGACCTCTCCAGAGAACTATTCAGACCATTCAATTTCGTCGATCATCTTCCCGATGGACGTACCAAGCTCTTACATGCAAACGGGAAGAGATTTACGCTTACCGGAGAAGTCCCGAAGCTGTACTTTATGAGCTCCGACGCGAGCGTTAAGGAGAATCTAAGTTGGGATGTCTCCTAATACCGTCCAGGTATCGTCCAGCTCAAGGACGTTAATAAAAGAGCGCTTCGTGGGAGGCAACCCACGGCTGGAGTCCGTTTTCAATTTTTGTCAACCTTAGTGTTTTAGAGTCAGTTCGGGAGAGCCAAAAGTGTCAGTTTGTTTGATTTATTATTTTTCGTGTAGAGTCTGTGTGTCATAGAGTCAGTTGCAAGTTGATTGAGATCTTTCCGATTTTTGTGGATTTAACGTTGATTTTCTGAAGTTGGCCGGATTTGCGAAAATATTTTCACCCGAGAAGTTCAAAATTTTCGGCGAAATCACCCCTTATTTTTGGCGAAATCGCCCTTTGATTTTCGAACCCGGTCTCCTGTTTCACATTTTCGGTTCGAAAAGTTATATGTTTTCGGCGAAAACCTATTTGAAAACCGGCAGCCATTTTAACTTCAATTTTCGGCGAAAACAACCTATTGGTTTCGCCGAAAATTCCTTTGAAAATCCGAAAATCCACCCTTTAAAATCCGGTCTTGTTTCCTCTCTCTCTTCCCTTCTTTCATTTTCGTTTTAAAAACCGAAACCCCCCCTTTTTTCTTTTTCAAATCGCCGCCGCCAACCCCCTTTAAAACCGCCGTCGCCGCCGTTTACCGCCGCCGCCGCCATCGCCGATCACCGCCGCTCAACTCCCCTCCCAATTTCAATCGATTCAAGCCCTAGAACAACCAAATCGGAGCTCTACAGCTCCAGTTCACCGAAACCCTCGTTTTCAACATTTTTCACCGATTCCTCCCAACCCGTTCATTTTTAGCAGTCATGGCTTCAAGGTAAGTTGTAGAACTTTTCAATACAAATCTTTTGACATATGGATTGCTGAATTTCGTTGGGGTTGACTTTTTGGTTTGCCTCGATTTGCGTGCCGACTGTTTTCGTGTGAACTAGGTTAGCTGAACTTATAGAACTGTTCTAGCATGCTTAGGGAGTTCCGTGCTTAATTTCCATATCATTTGATCATGTGTTGCTATGCATACGATTGATTCTTTGTTATGTTGACTTATGAGAAATGTCGGTTTGACCATGAACTGTTTTTGATCATTTGGTTGTCGTACGTGTTCATTCTCGTTCCGATTATCGTGCTTGCCATTTAAGATCAAACTTTACCGTCATTCCCCAAGTTGTGATAGTCTTGCCATGATTAGGGTTCATTGAGCTATAAATGTTGACTTTCTGAATGTCGGTCTGACTTTTTGAACTCTGATTGTGCTTATCCGATTCTGGCAGTTCCTAAGTATGTATTTCACTGTCTATGATTACCGGTTACTCCGCTTTTTTACCCCACTTAGTTTCCCTCATTTCTTTGTGAAATTGAGTTTTTTCTACTAAGTGTGGGGTAGGGTTTTGGTTGACTAATCTGGTTTCATTCTGGTTTTAGGAACACCACTTATGAGCGCAGGACTAAGGCGCGACTTGATGGCGCCTCGAGCTCAGGAGCTGCCGCCCCTGTCACACCCGCCGTTCTGGGTCCTCCACCCGCACTACCTCGCCGGGCTGGATACCATCGCACTATCGCCCGTCTACCTGACTTCTACTTTGAGTGCTTCCAGAAGATCGAGCACGTTCGGGGAGCTGACGTGCGCCCTCTCTCCATGGAGTCCCTCTTCGATCACGACAAGGACTACCACCGGAATGTGCATGACGCCCTAGCACCGGCAGGTCTCCTAGAGCTGACCACCATCGCTGCCGAGTTCCCAGACATTGCCCTCCAGGAGTTCTGGGCAACATTTGATCTGGATGAGCACAAGAGGAAGCAGCGCTAGAAGGTTGTCACCTTCTATCTTGGTGGGGTGTACAGGCAGCTCACCTACGATGAGTTTGTTGCTCATCTCGGCATCCTCTACGAGCACTATCATGATCATCACCTAGGTTGGGGCGAAGATGATAACGACGAGGAGTACCACGCGCTCTGGAGCCACATGACAGGAGTGTCTGGCGATCGCCTTGGGGAGCACAACTCAGTTAAGTCCCTCTCTCACCCTCTCTTTAAATTTATTCATATGGTTTGACGTAGATCCCTTTTATATGTACCCGACAAGGATCGCCACCATATCCTCAAGGAGGAGCTCATGCTTCTTCGAGCCATCCGAGAGAGCTACCCTCTACACCCCGGCTGGGTACTGGCTCGCATCTTCCGCCAGAAGACCAGGAGGAGGACGCCACCTCGTAGACTCCTGGGGGTAACTTCATAGGGCAGCTCATCCTCTCCTTCGGCATCAGCCATGAATATGGCCCGAACATTCCACGACACCGAGTTAGGACTGTTGGAGGAGACTTAGTGATTGAGTACGACTTAGAACTCGACCTCAGCCCCCATGTAGCAGCAGATCCTCCACTCCAGCCTGTGGTCGAGTCGGAGGAAGAAGATGATGCTGAGCAAGAGCAGCCCCAGCCGCCGCCAGAATTCCAAGACTATATACCCTCGCCACATCATCAGGCAGGGTATGCTCACCAGTCGCCGCCGCACATTCCCGATCCATACCAGGCGCCTCCCCAACAGCCGCGACACCACCCCGCGGATGTTGGAGACTTATACGAGCGACTGCAGGAGTGGCGCATCACCGACAACGCCACCCAAGAGGCGCGATGGACTATTATGCAGCAACATATGCGCCGCGCCGACAGGCGATATGAGGCACAAGTGGCGTGGCAACGCCAGCTCGGCGAATTTCTCCACTTTCCACCTCCCGGCTCACCTGACCACCAGTGACCGGGTTATGTCCTCTTTTTTGTCCCTTCTTTTTATTTATTCTTTTCGGATTTCGGTCCAACTTTTTCTGTGTGGATCCGGGACACTTGTCCCGGTTTCCTTTTTATGTTTTATTTGTTTTTGTTTTGTAGGCAGTTGGGAGATTCCCTTTGCTTCGCTTGGGTAGATTCCCTCCGCTCCGAGGACCCGTGCTCATCCCCTACGCCAATCATCTCGGTCCAGGTTCTTCTACTTCACTCTGAACTCTAGAATTAATCCTATGAGGACACAGTTTGATTTAAGTGTGGGGTAGGATGCTAGAGAACCTTGATTGCCCTTGATTGTGTTTTATTTGTGCCTCGTGATTCCACTCTAGTCTCTCTAGCATTAGAATGGCTCAGTTCTTGATTTTTGATGTTAAGTTGTTATTCAAACCTTCATAATGATGCTTAGACTGCTTAACCTAGAACTTGAGAACCAACTTGTATACTTTGATGCTAAATTGCCTGGTCAGAACAGAATTTTGAAATCACACTTGTAGTTTGTAGCCTTGATTGCATGAAAATGACCGAATTCGACTAGCAAACCAACTGTGAGCTTTTGATCCATTGCACGTAACTTGCAATTTAAATTCTTTCTGAGTGGTTTTCTGTTTACTTAAATGAGTTAGAATTTGCATGAGACCTACTCGAGACCACACGATGACACGAGTTCTAGAAGGATAGGGTCACCTAGATTCAGCTACTAAGCCAGATAGCCTACCAAACGATAAAATCCACTAGGTTTAGACCCTTGAGCTTGGCCTGTTCTTTCGGTTCGATAATACATTACAGCCATTTCCCATTTCTTTCATTCCCCGTTGATCCCCTGTGGTTGTAGTTCTAGATTGACCTACCGGAAGTTGGTTTGTGGTAACCTGCCTATAGCCATTAAACAGGTGGTCTTAGCTAATATGTCCAGACGTGTAAACCCCTCTAGCAACTAAAAGAAAATCGGCACAAAAGAAAAAAAAAGTAAAGTAAGAAAAGAAAGAAAATTCGAAAAAAATAAGTGATGAAAAGAAAAAAATCAGAAAAAGTTCAAAGTTTTAGTTCAATAAAACGTTCTTCTCCCTACAAATGGAAGAACGAAGTCAAAAGAAAAGTTCAAAAGAAAGAAAAGAAAAAAATATCGTGTAAAGAAAAAGAATAAGTGCTAGGTTGCTTGAGGGTATCATAGGACGAGCGTTCATTATTCCACCCGTGTTTGGTTAGACGGTAGGAAGCCATAGATTAGATTCGAGGGAAGTTAGTCGAAAGCTACACCGCACAAAGCCATCATCATTCATTCCCATCATCCATCTCATTATAAACCCGAGTAGTGTAGAATTCATTATGGTCCTAGCAGGGAAGTCCTTCTTGACTAGATACTCGTGTTGTCACAGTGGTGGAGATGTGGTCGAAATGCAAACCTATGACAGAATTCGGTAACAGAAAATGATCGAGAGCAGAAACACGTCCTTAAACACAGAGAGTGAGAGTTCCCATTGTACTATATATATCCTGTGTGAAGAGTCTGGTCGGTCAGGTCAAATTCGTGCATAATTGGTTGCTAATTACTTGTCGTGTGCAGTTTATTAGTGAGACCAGGCAGTTTGGCTGATCTGTATGCATGTTAGGTTTCTTGTTCTAGGATCGATCTGTCTAATAATTCATTGTGTTTGATTGAGCTCCAATTTAATCGATCTTATCATTTATGAACATGAGCGTTTCTATTCAGTTTGCTTGAGGACAACCAAAAGCTTAAGTGTGGGGTATTTGATGACACTCGATTTGACGTGATTATCAGCCTCATTTAAGCGACATTTCTTTGCTTAAGACATGGTTTTTAGGGTAGAATAACGAATATTCAATCGATTGCCCTATCTCGTGCCATTTGTGTTACCTTGGCCCGTTTCGGGTCTATTTGATGGTTTTCTAGTGTTTTTATGTTAGCACAGGTTTTTGCCGTCAAATAAAGTAACCAAGGACGTGTCTAAGGCATTGGAACCTCGAGGATTCAAACCAGAATCGATCCAAGGAGCCGATCAAGTCGAACCAAAAGTCTGCCCGTTCACACTTACATTTTCGGCGAAAATAAGCATATGTCTTCGGCGAAAATAATAGTACAAATCGATTGACGCCAAGTGAAGGAGATTTTCGGCGAAAGTGTTGAGTTTTCGAACCGAGAAGAAAAGGCAGAGGAATCAGCCGGTGGGACTTCCATTCACAAGTATATTTTCGGCGAAAATGATTCACTATTTTCGGTGAAAATATTAGAAGAAATCCGGCTGATTAGGGTTAAGTATAAATACTTAACCCGGCGGCCCAAAAGGGGGATACATCATAATTCGCAAAATACAACTTTTTGAGATCAGAATTCAGAGAATCCTCTCAAGTTCTGGAGCGAAGAGTTAGAGTTCGAAGAGCCGGAAAGAGATAGTGACGCCATCCCTTCCATCTCGGAGAACCGGAGCTAGGAGTGTTATCTACCGAAGATCGAAGTCTGTCAGAGTCGTCTAAATTAGGTTTTTCAGATTATTTTATATTCTTCCTCTGGATGATGAACTCTTTCTTTGTCTTTGTTTCTTTTGTAATAATCATGAGTAGCTAAACTCGTTAGAGCTTAGACTAGATGAACCCTAAGTGACCCAGGGCTTTAAAGCGGTCACGATCGGCGGTGATTAGATTCGAAATTCAATCAGTTTCTCTTGCATGGTTGTTTTGTTCTTGATTGTTTATGTTTCTTTTCTAGTTGGTCGCCTAGATTAGGTTTTTGCAAGCTAGGGTTAGTCGCCAGACATCTCCCTGCTTTGGCGCATAAACTTGTCTTTCATGATCACCTAGTTTAGATTCTTGTTAAGTGGAGGATAGAAGCGAACGCTCGCCTCTCTTTAAAACATCAATTCAACCAGTTAACCTAATAATTGGAGTGTGCCTTTCGTAGGAACCAGTTAGGGTTAATCCGCTTCAAGAGGAACTCATAAATCATTAGTAATTGCACCAGTTAAGTTAAGTCGTTGCGAGAGGCGACCGTACCCAGGCGACTAATTAATCTTGGTAGTTAGAACGGATAGAGCGAACGTTCGCCGGTCTTAAACCTAAGGGTAAGGAGTTATGGTGGTGTCTTAGTAATTGATTGAATGAGAATCGAAATCCGCTGATCTGTTGATTGCCAATGCTCTGGGGGATTCAAAGTCTAAGTTCGTTTGTCATCCTTGTTTTCAAACCCTAATTCCCAATCTGCTTTAGTTTAATGTTTAATTTATCCGCATTTCGTAGATTTAGAAGTCGTGGAACTCACACCACGCACAACTTGCTTGCATTCGAGTATTTTGCCAGTTTTAAAGTAGTCAATCTTAGAAGACCCCTGGAATACGATCTACCCTAGCTTTTGTAGCTTTGTTAGTTATTTGTTTGAACGTCCGCATAACAACGACCGGGCGGGTCATCAACTACCATGAATCGATTGGGGCTAACAATATCCAACTCCCATCATCCGGTCGAGGCTAATTCCACCCAACTCCCATCATCCGGTTGGGGCTATCCGTACTCATCTACCGTGATTCGATTGGGGGCTAACAATACCCAACTCCCATCACCCGGAAGGAACCCGTATCCATCGATGTTCCCAGCGGAGGACTAGTTAGCGAGGCTTTACTTTCCACCTGTATACACTAGGTGCCAAACATCATCAGATAACATCACGGTTTAACCATAACGAATCAAACACAATTAGGTATAAAACCAACGGTTCCGTAAAGATAGAACTTTCCATAGAAACGACACCTTGTTGTCAAAACCAAGACTTTCCGTCTTAATTTCCGGGTAAGTAGGGGAGTCACTCGGACTACTTAAGTCCATTTAACCTTAGGCATCATAACTTTATCAACCGAAATTAATGAGGATCTGCGTCACTCCTTACTCTAAATAATTTAACCTATCAGGAAACCAACTCAGATGGGTTAGTGCTCGGTTAGCAGTAAATCACCACGAGAATTATAACGACCTTAATTTAAGCATGCACGAGTCCAAAATAAGGCCCGAGTACCTCACTCATTGATCCGGTTCCCGTCAAACGATTAATTCAGAATAATCACAATATTTGGTTAGTGACAAAGTTTAACAAAATAGCTATTTAAATTGAGGAATTAATTAATCCAAGGAATTTACCCCTTAAACCAACCCACCTAAAGAGTCGACTCGAAGATAGGGAGTTAACGGCTGCGCAACTTCCTGGATCAAATTGTCAAAGCTGAAAAGAGGTTAAATGCCAAAAAGTTGATAGTTAATGATCAAACTATCACGAGGGAAAACTTCAATGGCCGAAATAACAAAGGAAAAGAAGGAGGGACTGCACAGGTAATTTACCTGTTCCCTGTTCCTGCACTGGCGGTTCTGCCAATTTTCGACAAGTAGATTACACGATTTTGGTGAATGGGAACTCAATTCTGATATTGGGGTTAGTTTTAGGAGTTTGAAACGAGCTGATAGAGGGTTTCAGTTTAAACCGACGGTGCCTGGAACCCTTAAACCCATCTTTGGTCGGAGATGGTGTTAGAGTGACTGAGAGACGGCTTTAGGATGCGATATGCTTTGATTCGAAGAAAGAGCCGGGTTTTATAGGCTTCAGGGAGTCGATTAGAGCCAAAAGAGATAAGGTTCACGGGTTGAGTGGCACTCTGGAGAAGTTGTCGTCGTTCCGAGATTTCCACCGAAGTGGGATCAACTCCTTATCCGTTTTGTCCGTTTCTGAATGGACTCAAGCTCCAATCTCGATTCACGCGTGTTCCTTCACGTTCTGGTGGGGTTCTGGTGAACGTGTTGTTGTGATGCGTTCAACCAAATAACTACTAATGCTAAGAAAAAGCGTATAGCAGATCGTATTCGACTCGAGGTTTCTTCTAATCGACTACTTTGAAGAAGCTGGCAATTTATTCAGGTTGAAACACGTTGTGCGTGGTGTGAGTTCCACGACTTCTAGACTAAGATTCAGGAAACTTAAAATGAAATTAAAAGACAGAATGAATTGTAGGTTTAAACAGACGACAGACAAGCTTAGATTTCGAATCCCCCTTCATTCACCAGAGCATTGGCAATCAACAGATCAGCGGTTTTCAATTCTAATTCAATCGATTTCTATACACCACCATAACTCCTGACCCTTAGGTTTAAGACTGGCGAACGTTCGCTCTATCCGATCTAACTACCAAGATTAATTAGCCGCCCGGGTACGGTTGCCTCTCGTAACGACTTAACTAATTGGTGCAATTACTGGTGATTTATGAGTTACTCTTGCAGTAGATTAACCCTAACCGGTTCCTACGAAAGGCACACTCCAATTATAAGGTTAACTGGTTGAACTGATGTTCTAATGTGAGGCGAGCGTTCGCTTCTATCCTCAGCTTAACAAGAATTTAATCTAGAAGATCAAGAAAGACAAGTTTTTATGTTTAAAGCAGGGAAGCTGTCTGGCGACAACCCTACCTGCAAAAACCTAATCTAGGCGATCAACCAGGAAAGAAACTTAAACAATGAAGAACAAAACAACCATGTAAAGAGAAACTGATTGAACTTTGAATCTAATTACCGCCGATCCGTGACCGCTTTAAAGCCCTGGGTCACTTAGGGTTCATCTAATCTAAGCTCTACGAGTTCAGCTACTCATATCAGAAATAAGAGAATCGAAAACAAACAAGGAATACATCTCAGGTAGGAAGAACAGGCAAGAACTGTAAAACCTAATTTGACGAATCCGTGAAGCTTCGATCTCCGGTAATCTTCAATCCTAGCTCCGAGTCTCCGAGATGGAAGGATGGCGTCACGATCTCTTCCTGGCTCTTCGAACCCTAACTCTTCGATCCAGAATTCAGAGAGAATCCTTGGAAACCTAATTTGATTTGTAATTATGAGGTGTGTCCGTTCTGGGCCGCCGGGTCAAGTATTTATACTTAACCCTAAATTAGCCGGAACAGTGTATTATTTTCACCGAAAATTCCTTAAGAATTTCGGCAAAAATTTCTTTAAGTTCAAGGGTTGATTTCTCTGGTCTTGGTTTTCGGTCCGAGAGCCTATCAATTTCGCTGAATACTTCCTTAGTTGAACATCAGTGGATTTCCCTTGCATCTTCTCCGAAAATCCCAGGTTCTTTTCGCCGAATATTTCTTTGTCTTGGCACCAGTCTGAATGTGATATTGTTTTCACTGAAAACCCTAGGGTATTTTTGGCGAAAGTATCTTTGTATTCGGGCAGACTTTTGGTTGGACTTTGATTGGCTCCTTTGATCGATTCCGGTTCAGTTCCTCGATGTTCCAATGCCTTAGACACATCCATGGCTACTTTATTTGACGGCAAAAACCTGTGCTTATGCAAAAACACTAGAAAACCATCAAATAGACCCGAAACGGGCCAAGGTAACACAAATGGCACGAGATAGGGCAATTGATTGAATATTCGTTATTCTACCCTAAAAATCATGTCTTAAGCAAAGAAATGTCGCTTAAATGAGGCTGATAATCACGTCAAATCGAGTGTCATCAAATATCCCACACTTAAGCTTTTGCTTGTCCTCAAGCAAACTGAACCAGAACACACTCAAGTTCACAAATGACACGAGATTAAACCGAGATTCAATTTTAACAATTTGGTTTAGACTGTTCCACGTAGAAAAAGTGACCTACACATGCAAGACATCAACCAAACAAGTTTTCGATCTCACTAATTTCTGCACACTTCAAGTAGTGGTTTTAACAAAGATCGTTTCTTGGAAAAACAATTAATTGTGATTAACCGACTACGATAACACCCATTCTAATCAAAAAGACTTTAAGCTCTAGCCATGATGTGGACGTGGAGGTAGGAAAAGTGACGTGGCTATTGACTCGACTTCATCTGTTTCTCGATCTGTGCGTTACATGTTCTAGCTAGGACTGATTTAAACCACAATTTATTTCAAGTTTCAACTTCTTCCTTTAATTTCTTTACTGCATACTAGTGCTCGATACCAAACACTTCACTTAGGTGTTGGACCTGCCTAGCTCACAGTATTTGTGCCTTTGCTAGTGCTCAACCCGAACACTTCACTTAGGTGTCTGGCTTGCCTAGCTTTATTTTCAGCACTTTAAAGAAGTTTACATTGATTTGCACAACTGTATTACTTGATTTAACAGTTTACCCACTTGGTCCTAGCTAGTTATAACTTTTTACACAAGATTTCGAATTGGATTTCCGCCTAATCTCAAGCCACAATCACTGGTGATCAAATATGGAGTGAAAAACATGGAAGAAGCTAGCATTTATCATCTTAGAACGGTGTTATCGAGCTTTGTTATTAACAAACCAATTAATTCAATTAATTCAAGTTTCAACTACCGAAGTGGTTTGTGATCTGTTCTGACCTAGACTCATTTAATATCAGTTCTAACACGTTGGTTACAGGTTCTAAGTGGAACAGTCTAGACGTCATTGTTCAAAATTAAAGTCAATTTAACATCACAAGTCAAGAATTGAGCAATTCTATGCAAGAGAAATTTCAATTTTGAACCACGGAATCATAGATAGCACAGAATCATAGATAGCAAGCAAGATCATGCATAATCCTAGAATCCTACCCCACACTTAAACGGTTCTGTGTCCTCACAGAATTAATCTAGAGTAGAGAGATACGAAGAACCTGGAAGGTGATGGTCGGTGTAGCGGATGAGCACGGAGAGTCCGGAGCGTAGCGGAGTAGCTACTCAAATTCCCGTTGTTGCCACGTCAGCAAAGCTTCACACCTCCCGTCAGAGTTTAGCATGTGCTGCTGCATAATAGGTCATCTGACATCCTGAGTGGCGGTATCAAGTCGCGCCTTGGTCCTGCGCTCATGGGTTACGATCCTTGAGGCCAGAAACGAAACCAGATTAGTTAACTAATAACCTACCCCACACTTAGTCGAAAAACTCAATTTCACAAAGAAATGAGGAAAACCGAGTGGGGGTAAGCAAAGTAAGTAACCGGTAATCATAATAAATCACAAAGCATGCATATGTCCAGCCGGAACGTTCATAAGATAATTAGGGATCAGAAGTCAAACCGACATTCAAAAAGTCAACATAATAGCACATTGAACCCTAATCATGGCAAGACTATCTCAAAGCGGGAAATGACGGCATAATATGATCTCAGATGGCAACACAATAATATGAACGGGGATGAACATTTATGGCAGCCAAACAAGCAAAGAAAATTCATGGTCAAACCGACAATCCTCAAGAGTCAACATTACAGAGAATCAATTTAGGCAAAGCAACACATGACCAATGATATGAAATTTAAGCATAAAACTCCCTAAGCATGCTAGAACAGATCAACAATTTCAGCTAACCTAGTTCACACGAAATCAGTCAGCACGCAAAACGAGGCAAACCAAAAAGTCAACTGAAAGTCAACCCCGATGAAATTCAGCAATCCATATGTCAAAAGATTCGTAATGAAACGTTCTACAACTTACCTTGAAGCCATGGATGCTAAAATGAACGGATTGGGAGAAATCGGTGAAAAATCGAAAATTTTAGGGTTTGGGTGAACTAGAGCTCTAGAGCTCCGATTCGACTGTTCTAGGGCTGAAAATGATCGGGAAAGGGAAGGGAAGAGAGCGACGGCGGTCTCGGCGGTGGTGGCTGGTATGGTATGGTCGGCGGTTTCGAAAACGAGAGGGGGGGGTTTGTTTTGTTCAAAATTTTCGAAAACGGCAAGTGAGAGAGAGGGGATCTGAAATCCGGATTTTAGATGAATTATTTGGCTAATTTTCGAAGGGATTTTCGGCGAAATTCTTAGGAAATTTTCGCCGAAAATTTTAGTTAAAATGCAGAGCCGGTTTCGCCGAAAACAAGGTGAATTTTCGGTCCGAAAACTTGAAACAGGGGAATTGAGTGAAATTTCAAAGGCGATTTTCGGCGAAAATTATAGTTAATTTTCGGCGAAAATTTTAAACTGTTCAGTGAAAATTATTTTCGCAAATCCGGCCATCTTCAGAAAATCACAGTTAAATCCACAAAAATTGGAAAGACCTCAATCGACTTGCAACTGACTCTATGACACACAGACTACACACGAAAAATAAGAAATCAAACAAACTGACACTTTTGGTTCTCCCGAACCGACTCTAAAACACAAAGGTTGAAACAAAACAAAACTGACTCCAGCCGTAGGTTGCCTCCCACGAAGCGCTCTTGCTTAACGTCCTTGAGCTGGACGATACCTGGACGGTGTTAGGAGACATCCCAACTCAGGATTTCTCTTAGGCCCGAGCCGGAGTTCATGAAATATGGCCTTGGGGATCCTCCGGCAAGTGTGAACTTCTTCCCGTTTGCGTGAATTATCCTAGGTTCGTTCTGGTGGCTTGGAAAGCGGGGGCTGAGCAATCGGCTTCCAAACCTCCTTCGTCTTCTCTTTATTCTCCTTCTTTACTTCGCCGGGATCTTTGACGTTTGGTGATTCAGGAGGGGATGCCGTCGGATCCTCCTTCTTTCTCGGCCTCTGTGCCGGCATTTCATTCTTCAGATTAGGGACCTGTCCGACACCTGGCAAAAAGATTTCTGCAAAAACTCTAGATTTTTCATTAGTAACGGAGTTGAGCGAGGCCAACTCCATAGCTTCAACAGATAAACAGTGCCTCTCCTCTCTGACTGGGACTTGCATACCGTCCTTGATGCGAAATGTCATGGTGTCCTTGCCGACCCTTAATGTCAACGAGCCATTCGGGACATTAATGTTAATGCCGGCTGTTGCCATGAATGGTCGGCCTAGGAGAAGGGTGACATCTTCCTCTCGAGTATCCATGACAACAAAGTCAGTCAGAATAGTAAAAGGACCACAACGGACAAACACGTCTTCTAACAATCCCCTAGGCAGTTTAACAGATCTGTCGGCAAACACTAAATGCATGCTAATTGGTTTCAATTCTCCTAGGTTCAATTTCTTAAACAGGCATGTAGGCATAACATTGATAGAAGAACCTAGATCAATTAAACTACGATCAATTTTCACATTATTAATAGTGCAAGGCAAAGTAAAAGCACCGGGATCTCGACACTTAGCTGGGGGTGGTATGGGTGTCGCTTGGCCCTGGATAACAGAGCATTCTTCCTCGAGGGGGGCGGGAGACAACTCTTTCTTCTTCTTGTTCTTCGCAGGATCCCTTGCGATTTTGTCAGCCTCCGGTATCACTTGGATAGCATCAGTAACTGGTGGATTCATATTCGTGTTCTTCAAGTATCCATGCCACTTTTTGTACCGGGGATCATGATCTCTCTCCTTTGATTGTGCGGCCTTAGGAAAAGGAATCCGAGGCTGATATGGAGGGAGAGGTGGCGCAGGTGCTGTCTTTGTTAGGGAAGGCGGGGCAGTCACCTCCTCTTCTTCTTCTCTATTATCCTCCTCGATCTTTGGCTTGTCAATGGTTATAGCTTCGGGGATTATGGCTGGTTCAGGAGCTACAGTATCAGCTGATTGCTTGTCGCTTCTTGTGGAGACGGCCTTGACGTGCTCCCTCCTAATGGTAGAGTCGACCTGAACCGATGATTAATTCAGGAGGGGGCTACTAGTTATCAAGCTACACGTGTTATTTATCATACCCTCCACTCGTTGACCTCGAGCTTCATGTTCTTGATTTATGGCGGCTTGAAGCTTGAATTTCTCTTCATATTTATCGAGCCTTTCCATGATCAGCTCGAACATCTTGGCTACCTCGATATCCCTTGTGTTCCTTGATGTAGATCTCTGAGGTTGATCTTGATAACTATCGCTCAAGTACTGATTCTGACTCTGGTTGAATCTGAGGTTGTAAGGAGGACGCTCTTGGAAGCTTCCTTGTTGCTGAGGAGGTTGTCTGAACTGACGATAATCGGGGTAGCCCTGTTGACTGTTGGTGAAGCCTTGATCAATAAAGTTCACTTCCTCTGAAGACCAGTTATCGAAAATCTTCTTCATTTCTTTCTGCACTTCGATCTTGATCTGATCTTCATGGTTTGGTCGGCTCTTAGCTGCTCCAAACTGTCTCTCCCAATTCCTGGACTTGGATGCGCAGTTTGCAAAGTGAAGGAGAGCAGCTTCTGGTGTGAGTGCGGTGTAGTCTCCATCAGCTAGGGAGTTAACCCATTCAGATGACTCTTCGTTTAGACCCCAAGCAAAAATCTCGACTAGTTGTATCTGAGTGAAGCCATGATGAGGGCAATCGTAGAGGAGTCCCTGGAATTCGTCCCAAGTTTCATGTAAACTTCCCCCTTCTCTCTGTCTGAACCTTGAGATGTTTTTCTTATAAGCAGTTGTCTTGGAAGGAGGGAAGTATTCCTCTATGAATTCCTAAGCAAGAGTCTCCCAGTCAGTGCAGTAGCCAGGTGGTTTGCCAGTGAGCCACCTCTTAGCTGCACCTTTCAGAGAGAACGGAAAAGCTCTCAAGCAAAGAGTGTTCTTATCGAGACTCCCATTCTTGAAAGTGCTGCAGAGATCAAGGAAATCCGCCAGATGCATGCACGGATTGTCTAATGGCCTGCCTTCAAATTGTAAATCCCTAGAGATCATTTCCAGGAAGGGGATCTTGATCTCATAGTCAGGACCGTCTTCATCGCGCGACACAAAGATGGAAGAACGAACACTAGTAGCACTTGGCTTATTGTAATCCGCAAGACTCTTTTGAGCAGCCATTGCGGTAGGGGAAGGTGGATCGGAAGTGGTTTGCTTCTGAATATTCTTAACCTGCAAGAGACAAAAACAAACACAACCGGTGTAAAATCGAAGTGTGATGGAAAATGAAAGATGGAAGTAGAAGAATAAAATGCCAACTCTTCTTTCAAACAATATAGAAGAGGCCCCGGCAACGGCGCCAATTTGGTGAACGTGTCGTTGTGATGCGTTCGACCAAATAACTACTAATGCTAAGAAAAAGCGTATAGCAGATCGTATTCGACTCGAGGTTTCTTCTAATCGACTACTTTGAAGAAGCTGGCAATTTATTCAGGTTGAAACACGTTGTGTGTGGTGTGAGTTCCACGACTTCTAGACTAAGATGCAGGAAACTTAAAATGAAATTAAAAGACAGAATGAATTGTAGGTTTAAACAGACGACAGACAAGCTTAGATTTCGAATCCCCCTTCATTCACCAGAGCATTGGCAATCAACAGATCAGGGATTTTCAATTCTAATTCAATCGATTTCTATACACCACCATAACTCCTGACCCTTAGGTTTAAGACTGGCGAACGTTCGCTCTATCCGATCTAACTACCAAGATTAATTAGCCGCCCGGGTACGGTCGCCTCTCGCAACGACTTAACTAATTGGTGCAATTACTAGTGATTTATGAGTTACTCTTGCAGTGGATTAACCCTAACCGGTTCCTACGAAAGGCACACTCCAATTATAAGGTTAACTGGTTGAATTGATGTTCTAAAGTGAGGCGAGCGTTCGCTTCTATCCTCAGCTTAACAAGAATTTAATCTAGATGATCAAGAAAGACAAGTTTTTATGTTTAAAGCAGGGAAGCTGTCTGGCGACAACCCTACTTGCAAAAACCTAATCTAGGCGATCAACCAGGAAAGAAACTTAAACAATGAAGAACAAAACAACCATGCAAAGAGAAACTGATTGAACTTTGAATCTAATTACCGCCGATCCGTGACCGCTTTAAAGCCCTGGGTCACTTAGGGTTCATCTAATCTAAGCTCTACGAGTTCAGCTACTCATATCAGAAATAAGAGAATCGAAAACAAACAAGGAATACATCTCAGGTAGGAAGAACAGAGAAGAACTGTAAAACCTAATTTGACGAATCCGTGAAGCTTCGATCTCCGGTAATCTTCAATCCTAGCTCCGAGTCTCCGAGATGGAAGGATGGCGTCACGATCTCTTCCTGGCTCTTTGAACCCTAACTCTTCGATCCAGAATTCAGAGAGAATCCTTGGAAACCTAATTCTGATTTGTAATTATGAGGTGTGTCCGTTCTGGGCCGCCGGGTCAAGTATTTATACTTAACCCTAAATTAGCCGGAACAGTGTATTATTTTCGCCGAAAATTCCTTAAGAATTTCGGCGAAAATTCCTTTAAGTTCAAGGGTTGATTTCTCTGGTCTTGGTTTTCGGTTCGAGAGCCTATCAATTTCGCCGAATACTTCCTTAGTTGAACATTAGTGGATTTCCCTTGCATCTTCGCCGAAAATCCCAGGTTCTTTTCGTCGAATATTTCTTTGTCTTGGCACCAGTCTGAATGTGATATTGTTTTCGCCGAAAACCCTAGGGTATTTTCGGCGAAAGTATCTTTGTATTCGGGTAGACTTTTGGTTGGACTTTGATTGGCTCCTTTGATCGATTCCGGTTCAGTTCCTCGATGTTCCAATGCCTTAGACACATCCATGGCTACTTTATTTGACGGCAAAAACCTGTGCTTATGCAAAAACACTAGAAAACCATCAAATAGACCCGAAACGGGCCAAGGTAACACAAATGGCACGAGATAGGGCAATTGATTGAATACACATTATTCTACCCTAAAAATCATGTCTTAAGCAAAGAAACGTCGCTTAAATGAGGCTGATAATCACGTCAAATCGAGTGTCATCAGGTTCCTTGTCCTGAATAGACTAAAAACATGCCTCTTGGCTATTGGGAAGAGTCATCGGAGTGATTCCGGTCACCAGAAAAATGCTGGTCGTCGAACTGATGGGCCAAGGAAGAAGACGACCCAAAACGGCAAAAAAAAAATGAAATGTCAAGGCTGGGATTCGCACTACAACAAATAATTAAAAAGGTTTTGGATTCATTAGTGGCGGTTGTGGAACCGCCACTATGTAATTCCCATTGTGGCGGTTGCATAGTGGCGGTTTTAACCCCCAATGTATAATTTTTATTATTGTGGCGGTTATAACCTCCACAAATGGAAAAGAAAACCGCCACTCGTGTATTTAGCGATCTGTGTCAAGCCTATTCAGCCACTGTGTAATCACCATTGTGGCGGTTGCACAGAGGCGGTTATAACCTCCAATATAAAATGTTTACATTTGTGGCGGTTAAAACCGCCACTTTATTTATTTTTTATCTACCAATCCGTGTCAAACCGTATCAACCAATGGGAAAAAAGACTGAATTTCTCTTTCATCTTCTTCTCTTCTCTTCTCTTTCATCTTTTTCTCTTCCTCTTCAACAATCCCAACACCATGGCACCACCGACAACCAAACTTCAACCCTGACGCCGCCGCCGGCCTCCTCTACCGGCTCATCTTCGTCATCTACCTCATCGTCCTCATTCCCATCCCCGCCTCGTCTTCTCCAGCTTCTAATTCGACATCAACTTCCTCTTGTTCATTATCGGTATCTCCATCATCATCTTCATCTTCATCTTCCTTATCAGAAGAGTTCAAGATAGCCTCAGCGTCGTCCACGCCTTCGTACGCATCGTCGTCGTCGTTCTCGCTGTAGATCTGGTAGAATAGCGCGTCAGAGCTTAAAGCAAAGTAAGCCTCAGTTGGGATTCCGACCAACTCCACACCTACAACTCCAACCAATTCATTCATCAATTTCGACGGGGTAGGGTTGAAGCATGTGGAAGGAATCCCAACGCCATGGCGTCGCCGACGACCATGGACATTTGGTCGGAGCAGTGGGAATCGTTCCCAATTAGTTTTTTATTTTCAAAAAAAATAATAATACCAACAGTGGCGGTTATAACCTCCACGGTGTAACCGCCACTAATGTTTATTAATGGCGGTTCCCGACCGCCAATATTAATGGTTTGATTCACCTTTCCAAATTAGATCCTACCAACAACCAACTCGAACTAACCCTTAAGTGTAACCTCGAATGAACTCGTGTTCCCTCCTTTTTGCTAAGAACGATTAAAAAAATTTTGGGGTGTAACACCGATAAGGCGCCGGGTCCTGACGGATTGAACCCGGGTTTGTACCAATCCTTCTGGGAGGTGTTGGGAGAAGACGTTGTTCGGGATTGTGTTTGGTGGCTTGAGGAAATTGATATCCCGATATCGGCTCACCATACTAATATAGTACTCCTACCTAAAATGTCTAACACGAAAAGCATGAAGGACTTGCGTCCAATTTCTTTGTGTAACGTGCGTTACAGATTAGTTGCAAAAGTTCTAGCTAATCGGCTACGCCGAGTGGTTCCACATCTGATTGGCGAGGAACAGTCTGCCTTCATACATGGTCGATTGATTGTCAACAATGTATTGGTCGCTACGGAAACTCTACATACTCTAAATACGAGGCGCTATGCTAAGAATGGTGAGGTCGCGATCAATATCGACATCTCGAAGGCTTATGACCGAGTCGAATGGTCTTATTTGAAGTTTGTGCTGACACAATTGGGTTTCTCTGACCGTTGGATTGCTTGGATGAAGTTGTGCGTCGAGTCGGTTCAATACTCAGTACTTATGAACTCGGTCAAAGTTGGTTCGATCACTCCTGGACGGGGGCTCCGCCAGGGCTGCCCGATCTCTCCTTTTCTTTTTAATATATGGGCTGAAGGAATTGCGGGTTTGATTAAACGGGCAACTGAGCGATGAGCTTTGCATGGGGTTGGTGTGTGTCAACGGGCGCCACCAGTGACACACTTGTTCATTGCCGATGATAGTTTTTTCTTCATCCGTGCAGACCTGACGGAAGCTAGATGTATGTGCGATGACACTCCAATTGACGTGATTATCAACCTCATTTAAGCGACATTTCCTTGCTTGAGACATGGTTTTTATGGTAGAATAACGAATATTCACTCAACTGCCCTATCTCGTGCCACTTGTGTTACTTTGGCCCGTTTCGGGTCTATTTGATGGTTTTCTAGTGTTTTTATGTTAGCACAGGTTTTTGCCATCAAATACAGTAGCCAAGAACATGTCTAAGGCATTGGAACCCCGAAGAATCGCA
Organism: Linum lewisii; assembly: GCA_034768395.1. Classification (NCBI taxonomy): domain Eukaryota; kingdom Viridiplantae; phylum Streptophyta; class Magnoliopsida; order Malpighiales; family Linaceae; genus Linum; species Linum lewisii. Next base: position 41,033,591 of record CM068304.1, on the reverse strand, counting down.
TCGAAATCAACCAAATCAAGTCAACAAAACCCCTACCCCGATTTACACTTAAGTTTTTGGCGAAAAACCCTTGGAGTTTTCGCCGAAAACTCCAGAAGAAATCGGCAGATCTTCACAAGAGGAAGTTTTCGGCGAAAACCCCTAGTTCTCGGTGAAAAATCCTAGTCCGAAAATCACAGGAGACTACCGCCGAAAGTCAACCATTTTACAAGTAAGTTTTCACTGAAAACTTCACAAGGTTTTCGGCGAAAACCCCAGGCAAATCTGGCAAAAGTCAGTTAGGTTTAAATACTAAAACTGGCGGCTGATTAAAGAGGCTCAGAACTTACTTTTTGGACGAAAAATTCCAAGACGAAGACTAGAGAGAGAGAGAGTGAAAGGAGTTCGAGGAGCCAGGAACGGATCGTGACGCCATCCTTCCATCTCGGAGAAACCGGTGCTAGGAATTGAAGATTCAGCAGATTGAAGCTGCAAGGATTCGTCGAAATTAGGTTTTACAGTTCTTCTCTGTCTTTCCTACTTGAGATGTATTCTTTGTTCGTCTTCAATTCTCCTGCTTTGAATATGAGTAGCTAAACTCTTAGAGCTTAGACTAGATGAACCCTAAGTGACCCAGGGCTTTAAAGCGGTCACGGATCGGTGGTGATTAGATTCAAAATTCATTCAGTTTCTCCTTCATGTTTGATTTGTTCTTTGTTCTCTGTGTTTCTTTTCTGGTTTGGCAACCTAGATTAGATTCTTGTTAAGCTAAGGATAGAAGCAAACGCTCGCCTAACTTTAAAACACCAAATCGAACAATTAACCTAATCATTGGAGTGTGCCTTTCGTAGGAACCAGTTAGGGTTAATCCACTGCAAGAGTAACTCATAAATCGTTAGTAATTGCACCAGTTAATTAAGCCGTTGCGAGAGGCGACCGTACCCGGGCGACTAATTAATCTTGGTAGCTAGATCGGATAGAGCGAACGTTCGCCAGTCTTAAACCTATCGGTCAGGAGTTATGGTGGTGTCTGTGAGCTGAATGAACTAGAATCGAAAATCGCTGGTTCGTTGACTGCCAATGCTCTGGTGATCTAAGGGGGATTCGAAGTCTAAGCTTGTATGTCGTCTGTCAAAGTCAATCAACCAACCTTTCTGTATTTAAATTTCATTTCATTTCACCTTGCATTCTAGTATAGAAGTCGTGGAACTCACACCACACACTACGTGTTTAGTCTTGAATAAAATTGCCAACATATTTGAGTAAGCAAGTAGAAGAGACCCATGGAATACGATCTACCCTAGCTTCTAGCTTGGTAGTTATTTGATACCCTGTTCTGCAGTTCATCAACGTGGCAGATTTTTGAGACATATGCCTCGGCTTCCGGGCAGTATATTAATTATTCCAAGTCTGACGTGATGTTTAGCAAAAGTACTAACGTAATGCTGGCAGAGGGTGTGTCATACACCTTAGGTATCTCGGCTGCCTTCCAGGAGGAGCACTACCTGGGCATGCCTTCTTTAATCGGCCGGAATAGACGAAGGCCTTTCCAATTCCTAAAGGATATGGTTTGGCAACGCCTTCAAACGTGGCGGGGGAGGAATATTTTGAATGGAGGTCGTGAGGTATTGATTAAAGCGGTAGCCCAAGCAATTCATGTCTACTATATGAGTGTTTTTCTAATACCTAACCCTATGACCTTGGAGCTGGAACGCATGATGAATTCTTTCTGGCGGGGTACAAATGGTGATGGTGGAGGAGGGATTAGTTGGATGTGGTGGGAAAGATTATGCACCAGAAAGACTGATCGGGGTATGGGTTTTCGTGACCTTCGTGCTTTTAATCTAGCCATGCTTGACAAGCAAGGTTGGAAGTTCTTGACACAGCCAAATGCTCTTGTTACTAGAATCTTCAAATCTAGATATTTTCTCAATGGGGATTTTTTATCGGCACCATTAGGCAATGGCCTGAGCTACGCGTGGCAGAGTATTCGAGCAACTAAAGAACTGGTCGGTGGTGGCCTACGTTGGTGGATTGGAGATGGTTCTGGCGTCCTGGTGTGGCGTGACCCCTGGTTAAAAAGTGAGATCAACCTGTGTATCGCTACTCTAGAAGATGACTCGCTAAATGGGCTGGCTGTTTGCGACCTTCATATCCCAGGCACTTTCGAATGGGACCTGCAGTTAATTGAGGGGTTGTTTGAAGAGAGAGATGTGGATAAAATTCTGAAGATTCCGATTGGCACTGGCGGTTCTTTGGACGTGAGAATCTGGAATTTTGACAAACAAGGTAACTACACGGTTCGTTCTGCCTACCGTGTCTTCATGGAATTCCTCGCCCCTCGACCGGAACTAAACGTGCAAGGATCCTGGAGAGAGCTTTGGGATCTAGAGGCTCCGCCAAGGGTAAATAATTTAATGTGGAGACTCTGTCATCAGGTGTTACCGACCAGGTATGCTCTATGGAGACGTCGAATCAATGTACCTATCTATTGTGGAGTTTGTGGGCATGACGTAGAAGACAGCTCTCATCTCTTTCTTCATTGCCCTTATGCGAGAGATTGTTGGCAAGCCACTACAGTTGCTGGGGTGGTCGACTCTTTACTAGTTACCCATGCAGACTTTGATTCCTGGGGTGTCGAGATGCTATGCTCGGTCTCCCCGACGGTGAGAGGCGTCATTTCTATGATTATTTGGAGAGAAAGGAATCGAAGAGTCTGGACGCAGGAAGCACTCACGGCGAACGTGGCAGTTAAGATTGCCCTTGAGGAGCTCTCGGCCTGGAAGCAGGCGAATGGAACAACCCTGGCTCGCCCGATTAGACTCGCCCAACTATGCAGCAAATTGCATGCCCCTCCTCCAGGAACAGTCAAATGTAACAGCAACGTCAGTTTTTCTCTTGTTAACAGGGAAATGGGTATGGGCATAATCTTGCGAGACGATGAGGGGGCTGTGATTGGCTTCAAAACCTGGCATGGTTTTGCATGCTGGTCCCCACATGAGGGTGAAGCAGTGGCTCTTATTTGTGCTATGAAGTGGGTCTATGAAGGTACCTTCAGAGACGTGATCTTCGAAGTCAATGCGGAGGAGATCGGCTCTAGCATTGACGCTATGAATGGGGAAATTACTGAGTTTGGTTGCCTTATATCAGCTTACCGAGATATCATGTCTAAGCACCACGGTTTTTGCATTCAAGTGGTTCGGAGAAATAGGAATCAGGCTGCGCACGTATTAGCGCGCAATTCTTTTTCCTTTGATTCACCTTTATAAGTTTTTCTTCTCTTGTGGGAATGGATGATGTACTAAGCGAGATTTGCTTTTCAAGCAGCCATTAATAAGATTCTTGACATTGCCTAAGAAAAAATAGTTGAAAAAAATTAATAGAGGGACATATTTGTTAAACTTTTCAAAGTAGAGGGTGTTAAATCTGTTAGAAAATAGTAAATGGGTGTGTTTGTTAACTTTGCATAGTAGAGGGGCAAAAAGGTGTATTAACCCTTATATATAATATATTCTAACATCGGGAGTGAATCTGCGTCCAACCCTTCTAGGGTTGGAACCGGATCCAACCCAAAACATGAGGGGCAAACTCGGAATTCCAAAAAATAAACCCTATCCCTTTTGATGTGAACCAAGAAGTCACCGCCTGAGACTCTTTCACCCCTTCATGGGAACACTGCTACAATGCTCCATGACCCGATCACCTTTTGTTGGACGTCTGTATAGAAAAAAAATGATCGGATCCCTAGCCATCGCTCTCCGGGAAAGGGCGTGACAGTAGGCTCCTTCCTAAAACTAAATTGAATCTGAAGGTGGTTGCATCGGTCAAAAGAGCCAGCTGGAGTTCCTGTGTAGACTCTCGATGTTTTCGTCTCTCCTCTGTTTTCCCAGATGGCTTCCTTTCCTTGCCTCTGTTTTGTTGAATCGGGAGATAGGAGTTGAGAGGCGATGGATTGGTGCAGGGTATTGGGCAGTTGGGGCTAAGCGGTTCTGGAATAGATGGGAATCGGGAGGTGGGCTAGGAGGATCGGAGCATACGAGCAGGATTCGGTGGTAGAGTTCGGGGCGTTGGGTAGTGTGGAGGTGGAGCGGGTGCCAGAAGTGGAGATGGAGTTGGGCGTCAGCATGGAGATGTGGTCGATCCGAAGAGGGAGATGTCGTTGTCGGAGCGGAAGCGCTGGCCGAAAAGGTCCAAAGGGGGAGAGGTGGCGTGACGGACTTTCACAGTTACGGACTGAGCCCTAGCCGACAATTTGATGGATAACTTGTCGTTCCAAGCCGACAATTCGACGGATAGCTTTTCATCCCAGCGAGGGTAGCTATCGCGGTCGGAGTCCGCCTTGGTGGATTTGGAATTGAATTGATCGGTTCTAATAACAACGAAGGCGTTTCTCTTGACGGATTTTCCAATTATTTTTGGTTTAAAATTCTTTACAATTTAGTCACTTCTTTTTTTGATGTTGACATTATGGGGTTTTTGGCCATATCCCAGTTCTTGTGGCAGTTACATTTTTAGTAACTTCTTTTATGATGTTGAGAATTGGAGGGGTTTGTTCATAAAAAAAGGAAAATTGTTGTTTAGATAATTCTAATCTGGTTGTATAACAACGTGTTAACTAGTTATTGGCTAAATATCATCGTTAACTAGTTATCTAAAATATAATGTTAACTTGTTAACTCGATAAGTTAACTATTTTTTTTTTGAAAGGATAAGTTAACTAGATAACTCGATTAATTAACTAGTTATCACCTAAAAATCTTGTTAACTAGTTAGATAACTTGTTAACAAAAATCTAGTTAACTAATCATGGTAATTCATTGACTAGTTATCAGTAAAAAAATTATGTTAACTAGTTACTAGTAATCATGATGTTAACTAAGTAAGAACAAAATAACAAGTTAAAATAATATGTTACCAAAAATTCTTGTTAAAATTGGTTATGAAAATTCGTTAACTAAAAACGATTAAAGCTTTGCTGAGCGCGTAGGGCGCGTGAGGTCAGGAATTCTCTCTCAATTCCGATCCGGCGTTTTCTCGACCTGTTTCGCCGGAGGAGCTTTTTCCCTCGGTGGGTGAGCTCCCGAGGGACTCTTCCGGTGGGAGCTCGTCGCCAGCTGACCTCTAAGGTCTCTGGAAACTCATTGCTCAGTATTAGCTTCTTGTTTTTGTCCAGCTTTGCTAGGGTACTATTTCATTGATTCTGTTTTGACATAGCTGGTCCGAGTAAGGTCGCTGATGTTGAATCTGATAAGGGAAAAGGTCCGAGTAAGGTTGCTGAGGCTGAATCAGGTGAGCGGAAAGGTACGTGGGCTCAGTTGCTTACGGATCCGGCATCAACTCTGCAGTTCATCGATATCCTGGACTCGGCGATCATTGATGACGTGCTACAGATCCCGGAGGATGTGGTGGATTTGGGGCTGAAAAAACTGAAGGCGGCAGCGGTTGCTCAGTTTCTGGGACCGGTGCCTCCGATGAGGGTGCTTGGAAGTGTAGCGCAAAGGCTATGGGGATACGAAGGCCTGGTAGTGATCTCGAAGCTTTCAGGTAATTTCTTCCTCATGGAATTTAACTCTGTTAAGCTCTGCGACTGGGTGCTAGAAAGGTCGTGGCACATTCACAACACTGGGATGATTCTGCGGAGGTGGGAGAAAGGTATTCAACCGATTGATTTCTCTCCAAAGGCTACCCCTGAGTGGATTGACTTTCAGGGAGTCCCCCCTGAGCTAATCACAGTGAAGGCAGTGAGCTGGATTGCAAGTAAACTTGGGAAGCCTTTGAACAAGTTTGTGAGAGAAGGGACAAATGTTAGGGTGTGTGTTCTTCGAGATAGAGCAATACCGTGCCCTGAGGTGGTGAAGGTGAATAACAAAGGGGAGAGAGTGGCTATAACTGTCTTACAGCACAAGCCAAGAGAATACAAAGGTTTGGGAGTTAGAAATGTGTGGAGAAGTGTGCAGGAAGATACTGGTGGGAAAAAGACTGAAGTAAGTCTGCCTACTGCAGTTCAAGCTGCACCTGAAGCTGCTAAACCAGCAGATGTTGAGATTCATGGGAGAGAAGCTGATCCTGTTATGAGTGCTATGAAAGGGTTAGAGGTCCCTGATACTCCTAAAGGGCTGCAGATTCTGATGGAAACTGAGAAAGAGGTTCAAGCTTCCCCTTCAGCTGTGGACTCTGATGTCATGGCTGGCCCTAGTACTAGTAAGGCTAATAAGAGAAGGAAGAGGAAAGCTAAGAAGAAGGGGGTTGGAGGTAGTACTGAGGAGGCTAAAACCCAGTCAGCATTATTGCCTGACAAGGTTATTCATTATGGCAATGTGGCAGCACCTTCTTTAGAAGGGACTGCTTCACCAGCTATTGATGACCATGTACAGGTGACTGGAGGGGGGATAGGCAATGCACTTGAAGCTTCTCTGCAAGTAGAGAGTGCACCTATCCAACATGCCAAGAGCATGAGCCCTATGGAAGAGCCTAAGGATGGTAATTTGACGGATGTAACAGATGAAGAAGAGGATCTCCCTGTACCAAGTGGGAGAAAGGCAACTTTTGGGGATTTCCTGCCCTTTGGTAAGCAGGGAGGTGTGAAGCATAAGTATGTTGCGTCTGGTGTAAAAACTAGATTCAAAGCCAAGCACAGATGAAAATTTGGACATGGAACACGAGGGGGTTTAATAAAAATTGTAAATATAAAGAAGTTCTACACTATATTAGTTTCTATAAGGTTGATGTTCTAGCTATTTTGGAGCCTAGAGTTAGAAAGGAGAATACGTTGGAGCTGTTTCAGAAAAGATTCCCAGATTGGTTAGGTGCTTTTGCCTTTGTTGGTACCCTAGGGAAGATTTGGCTTTTGTGGAAGAAGGATGTGCCTATAAAGGTGGTTGATGTGGGGGAACAGTTTATACACGTTAAGGTGGAGCTGCCAACTGTTTTCTTCTGTACGTTTGTTTATGCTGCGAATGATGTGGGCCAGAGAAGAAGACTATATTCTAAATTGAATGAGTTCAAGCAGGATGTTGATCCATGGATAGTGCAGGGGGATTTTAACGCTTTTCTGTCACTCTCTGAAGCATCAAATGTCCCAGCTTCTCTTGAAAGTATGGAGGATTTCAAGAATTGTGTAACTGAGTGTTGTTTAACAGATCATGTCTCTAATGGACCCTTCTTCACCTGGATTAACAATAGGGATGAGGGAGCATTGATTGCTAGGAAGCTTGATTGTGTCTTGGTGAACACAGCTTGGTTCACAGCTTTCCCTAGAAGTAAGGTTCAGGTAATTCCCACTAAAGAGTCAGATCACTGTGCTATTTTTGTGGTAAATGACAGTACTGACCAGTCTAAGCCTAAGATGTTCAAGTTCTTTTCCTGCTAGACAAAAAATAGTAAGTATGAAGATATTGTTAAAACTGTGTGGAGAACTCGAGTTATTGGAAACAGTTTCTATAGATTATACAAGAAGCTGAGAATTTTGAAGGGTGAACTGAGGAAATTGAATGATGACAGCTACTTGGACATTAGAGCAAGGGTCAAAAAACAAGAGGAGAACCTCCTAAAACTTAAAGAGGAAATATATCAAAATCCTAGTGCTGACACTATGAGAGCCATCCATGATTCAGAGGAGGTCTTGCACCAGTTGCAGAATGATGAGGAAAGTATATATAGCCAGAAGGCTAGAGTGAATTGGATCAAATTGGGGGATAGTAATACAAGGTTCTTCTACAACTATGTAAAGCACAGACAGGCCAGAAATACTATAAGGCAGCTTAGAAATGAATCAGGAGACATGGTGGAGAGTTTTGATGATGTAGCAAATGTTGCTGTGAACTTCTATAAGACTCTTTTGGGGAGTAGTCATCAGGTTGATGTTGGAGATATTCCTTCATTAATCAGAAGAAAATTAGATGATCAGCAAAAGTTGAGTTTAATGGAGCCTGTTACAGAGGATGAGATCAAAAAGGCTCTGTTTAGTATTTCAAATGAGAAAGCCCCTGGGCCAGATGGGTACAATGCTCTTTTCTTTAAGCACAGCTGGGAGGTTGTTAAAGTGGATGTGATATTAGCAGCAAGACGATTTTTTGAAAAGTGCAGTCTGCCAAAGTATGTTAACTCTATTCTGCTGGCTTTGATACCTAAGAAATTTAATGCAGCGGATATTAAAGACTACAGACCTATTTCATGCTGTAATGTCATGTACAAGGTGATATCGAAGGTGCTTGCAAATAGATTGTCAAAGGTACTTCCTACTCTCATCAGCCCTGCTCAAACTGCCTTCATTAAAGAGAGGAACATAGGTGATGGGATACTTCTAGCACATGAGTTGCTGAAAGGGTATAATAGATCAGGTATCTCCACACGTTGTGCAATGAAAATTGATCTGATGAAAGCTTTTGATTCTGTTGAATGGGAGTTTGTTTTTGAAACGTTGAAGTCCATGAATTTCCCTGATCAGTTTGTGGCCTGGATTGCTGAGTGTTTTCATGCTTCAATGCTTTCAGTAAATGTGAATGGCACTTCTATGGGATATTTTCCAGCAAAATGAGGACTTAGGCAGGGGGATCCAATTTCCCCCTACCTCTTTGTCATTTCAATTGAGGTCCTAAGCTGTTTATTTGATCAATCTGTTGCAACCAAGAGGTATCACCTGCATCCTCAGTGTAAAGGGATTAGTCTAACTCACCTCAGCTTTGCTGGTTTTCTCCAAGGCTAATAAGGAGGCAGTAGAGGAGGTCACAGCTATTCTAAACAAGTTTCACAAGGTGTCAGGTCTGCGTTTTAACTCAGAGAAGAGTAACATTTACATAGCTGGTGTTGACAGTGCAATGGAGAGTGATTTGGTTGAAACCTCAAGATTTTGCAGAGGAAGCCTCCCTTTTCGTTATCTAGGTGTTCCTCTGAGTGCAGGGAAACTTAGGAAGTGTGATTGCAAGGCATTGATTGACAGAATCACTAGCAGAGTAACTGACTGGAAAGCCAAACATCTTTCTTATGCAGGAAAATGTCAGCTGATTGAGACAGTAATAGGAGGTACTATGCAATATTGGATGTCCCATTTTATTCTGCCATCAGGGTTGATTAAAGAATTTGAACGTATCTGTAATGATTTTCTTTGGGGTAAGACTGAGAGTAAGTCAAGAGCGAAAGTAGCATGGCAGACTGTATCTAAACCTAAGCTGGAGGGGGGCCTTGGACTGAAAGACATGAGAACTTGGAACAAGGCTAATGTGGTTAGGCACATATGGAATGTATTGCTGCAGGAAGGCTTCCTATGGGTGGCATGGATCAAAAAATACAGGCTTAAGGGGAGAAGTTTCTGGCAAGTTAAAGACACCTCTGGATCTTGGCATTGAAGCAAGTTGCTAAAGATAAGAGCCTCAGTGGAACAGTGTATAGTGCAGGATGATGAAGGAGACTGGCTATGGAATGGGAAGTATATGGAGAAGTATAGGGTGAGCTCAGTTTGGAGTGATCTTAGACCTGCAGGTCAAATTGTTCCTTGGTATGATGCTGTATGGTCAGGGTACAGTATCCATAGAAGAGTTGTGGTGACTTGGCTGATTGTCATTAACAGAATATATACAAAAGACAAGGTATGTAAATGGGATAACAATGTTGATGAAAAGTGTGTGCTGTGTATGGATCAACGGGAAACCAGGGAGCACCTGTTTGTTGAGTGTTCATATACAGCCCAGGTTGCTTCAAATGTGCTGCCAGCAACTGTGAGGAAGCCTTGGGATGATGTATTGCAGATGGTAAGCAGCTGGAAGAGCTCAGGCACTGCAGGAAAAGCGAGAATGCTCCTTTGGAGGGTAATGGTTTGTCAAATATGGATTGAACGGTGTCGAAGGGTCTTTGGAAATGCAAGCAGGGATGTAAAAACTCTTGCTGATATAATAAAGGATGAGATTCGAACCTTCGCCATAGGGAAGAAGGATGAAGGGGAAATTATTAGAATCACTCACTAGTTTTGTATAGCTCCGATATTTAGTACATAGTTTTCCTTGTACGGTTATTCCACTCCTTTTGATGAATAAAATCAGCTCAATTCATCAAAAAAAAAATTCGTTAACTAGATATCAACAAAATAACTTGTTAACTAGTTCAAATAACTAGTTATCTACTTATAACATGTTAACTAGCTATCAGTTTAAAAACCATGTCTTCGCCAGAAAAGTCGTCGGAGTTCGGTCGATCATCGAAAAAGCCGTCAGAGTTTGGTCGGTCATCGAAAAAGTCGTCGGAGTCTCATCGAAAAAGTCGTCGGAGTCTCGTCGAAAAAGTCATCGGCGATGGCGACCGGTCACCATAAAAGTTGCCGGCGATGGCGGCCAGTCACCTGAGAATATTAAGTATTTAATTTAAATATAAAATTTAAATTATGTGTGTAAAGTCCTAAATGCCCCTAACAATCTAGATCATTGGATTGGTCAAAAGATCAAAGGGTGATCTAATGGTTGAGAAAAGGTTGGAAACTTTTCAACCCTTGCAAAAGGTTGGATGCTGATGATCCCTTCCCTTCTAACATCCCCCTTAAACTCACGATGTAAGCATCGAGAATTTACTAACTAAGAAATGGAAACGAGAGGTGGAATGACCCTTCGTAAATAGGTCGGCAATCTGCATGGCAAATGTTGTTGGAAGATGGAAGCTCTCCTTTCTATTGACGTGTTTCACATCACGTTTCTGCATTGGCCATAAACAAAGAAAGAAAGTTAATGAAGGAAATCTCAAATGGACCATCATCAAAGATCTCTTACCAATCAAAGGAATCATCATAAAATCTTGGGAAAATGGTATTTTGGCCCCCTCTACTTTGCCAAGTTAACAAACAACCCCCTATATACTATGAAATGATCAATTCACCCCCTCCTACTGTGCCAACTTAACAAACAGCCCTTCCATCCACATTTCTATCCAAAATTCCGTTAAGTGATGACTCACCAATATGACTCATCAACAATTAATGACAGTACATTGTCACATCATTGACTTTCATCCATCTCCAATAAACTAAAAAGAGAAAAACAAAAATTATAAAAAGAATTAAATTTAATTTATGAATAAAATATAAAACATCATTTTTTAAAATATTTCGTTTATGGATTTTAATATTAAAAAATAAAATAACATTTTTTCTAAAATAAATATACAATATTTTCTAAAAATAATTTTTGATTTTTTTAATACAAAATATTTATTTAGTTTATTTGAAAAAAAATCCATGAAAAATAAAAAAAATATTTTTTTAAATTTTATAAACGTAAAATTATTATTTTTATTTCCTTTTGTATTTAAAATTTTAATTTAGTTGGGTCACTAACAAATATGGATGAAAGTCGATGATGTGGCAATGTACTATCATTAATTATGGATGAGTCATATTGGTGAGTCGTTACTTAACGGAATTTTGGATGGAAAGGGGTTGTTTGTTAGGTTGGCATAGTAGGAGGGGGTAAATTGATCATTTCATAGTATAGGGGGTTGTTTGTTTACTTGGCAAAGTAGAGGAAGGCAAAATACCATTTTTCCTAAAATCTTAGAATCAAAAGAATTGGTTATGCCCATGATTTGCAGAGAAAAAGGAAAGAGACTGTGATTTCATATCTATGGAAACAAATCATCTTCCTATCAATCACACAATTAAGGAGATCATGAAGAATTGATGGTGGTGGTGATTTGAAGATTGAAGATTATCATATTTCATATATGGTAAGTGGAGCCAGTTGGAATTTGAATTCCAAAAGTCTGTTCGGTAGTTTAGTATAAATAGAGAGTAAGACTCACTAATTCAATAAACCTTACGTTGAGCGAAAAAAAGGTAGATTACGAAATTATCTCAAAGTGTTAGATGTCTCACGATTACTAGGTGTTAGTAGTCGGGTTCTTGCGAGGGCGTTCGCAATGTGTTAAAGGTCACGATCGTTAGGTGTTAGTGGTCGGGTTCTCGTGAGGGTGTTCATAAGGTTCATCGACAACTCGAGATTGGAGTGGCGAGGCTCTCCAGGTGTTGGATGTTCTTGAAGCAGCTGTTGCTTCAATTAAGGTGATTGTTCAAGCTTCAATTGGAAGCTTGTTCGACAAAGTTATAAGATCGCCTCCCAAACGCTATCTTGGGACGTGGACGTAGATTTGCACACCGCAATCGAACCACGTTAAAAATTATCATGTGTCATTCTCTTTCCCTTAACTCTTTATCTTTTGTTATATCCGTGTGGCGTTGAGCTTGCTCAACTTGCATTTTCGTGTTTATTTGTGTTTTATTTGAAAATTGACCCCCATTCGAATGTTAATTGGTATCGGAGTAGGTAACCTTTGTTGGACTCACCATCGCCGTAGAAACGATCAAAGAAGAATACTTAAACGCAATCAACAAAAAAAGTGAGCAAGATGCCTGGAGTCAACTATCAAGAAGGGATGCCACACAACCGTCCTTCTCTATTCGATGGCTCAACCTACCAGTTCTGGTCAATCTGTGTTTGTTACAGGTAGATAGATTGGGGACAACATTCTTGTGGCACATGACTTACATTACAAAAATCCGGTGTCTTAGCGTTGGTCAGTAACGAACTTTAGCGTCGGTTGCTCAAACTAATTAGTTAGTACATACCATCTGAAGACTGTTACTCCCAGGTGTGCCCTTAAAATAGATTTGTAGAAAGCCTTCGATTCTGTTGATATATATACTCTCCTTAACATCATCAAAGCTATGCACTTCCCTCATATGGTTGTGGATTGGGTGAGGGTTACTTGAGTTCGGTTAGGTTAAGTGTTGGTTTGAATGGAGGAGTTTTTGGTTACTTTCAAGGCAAGAAAGGGTTGAGGCAAGGGGATCCCTTGACCCCTGCCCTATTTGTGATAATGATGGAGTTACTTCACTGTCTGTTCCAAAAAGTAGCTGCTTGTGGTGATATTCCGTACCACTTTAAGTGTAAGAAGCACTTAATAGTTAATCTTTGCTTTGTTGATGACTCGTTAGTCTTTACAAATGGGACTAAAGAAAGCTTGCAGGGAGTGTTAAAGGTACTTAAGTTTTTCTATGAGTATACGGATCTGAAACTTAACCCTAAAAAACCTGAGGTGTTCATCTGAACTTCAGTTTTTGAACATGGCAGGCTCTTTGCAACAAAGGAGATTGGGTTCAAGGAAGGGACTTTAACAGTTTGCTACTTAGGTGTACCCTTGGTCTCTGATAAGATTAGTGCAAAGGAATGTGAAGTGCTTATAGAAAAAATCACTACTAAAATCACTATCTAGAAAGTCAGAGAGCTATGCAGGTCGCTTCCAGCTTGTTTCTTCTATTTTAGCAGCATTGAGTCAATTTTGGATGGCAGTTTTTTTACTTCCTAAGGCTGTAATCAAGAGAGTCAAAAAATCTGTAGTGATTTCCTTTGGGGTGTTACTTCTGGAACTCGCAAAAGGGAAAAAGTCGCCTGGAAAGATGTGGCATAACTGAAAGAGGAGGGGGGCCTAGGAGTCAGGGACCCGAGTTCCTGGAACATTGCTTGTATTTGGAACCTATTGAGTATTGCATAACATGCTTTGGATTGCTTGGACTAAGCACTACAAGATTAGGAATTGTCCGAACAGCTAAGAGCCAACCTTACCACTCTTGTGTTTGGAAGCAGATCATGAAATTCAGGGATGTTGCCTTCAGCTATATTACATACGATGTTGATGGAGATCTTCTCTGGGAGGACTTGTATATGGAGAAATACTCAGTAATTTGTGTTTGGGATTCAATTAGAAGGAGGCAGACTCATACTGTCAATTTGAGTGCACTGATCTGGAATGGGCCTAGGATTCCTAAGTACTCACATATTTGTTGGCTCGCGATGTTGGACAGGTTAGTCACAAATGACAAGAAAGTTAATTGGGGGATTTCTGTAGACATATCTTTATTTCTGTGAGAATGGCACTGATTCTAGGGATCACTTCTTGATCCAATGCGATTATGCACAACAGGTCTGGAAACAACACCTTCATGTTTGTCTTGGAGGCAACTGGGATGACTTTATAAAGTCTACCATGAATTTGACAGTCGCAGCTTTACTGGTATGGAGAGCTATTCTTGCTGGTTTGTGGTATGAGCATTGTCGTCGACATGCTACTGGAGGTAGAATTTATGAGGTTTTGGGAGTCAGCATCAAGCATGAATATGACTTCTTTTTGCATCTTTGTAATAGAGTGAAATAGTTGATTCTTTCTTAGTCTTTCTGTTCTTCCCTTCTATAGTATTGGCAATGCTTGGACACCTTTCTTGAAGGGAGAAAAGCATCAATACATTTAATGGGGTTCAAAGCCTTCTTCCTATGTATTTGTACATATATTTGGGGTTTTCCCCTTTCTTGATGAATAAAATCCTCTATATTCATAAAAAAACTAACAAACCCCTATAATATTGTACGGAAAGGTGTGTCATATATAACTACTAATAATGGATCAATAAGTACAATAAATAGAAACTACATAAAAACAACTACCAAAACTCTCACAATAAGTACGAAAATCATAGGAATAACGAACCCCCAAAAACATTAGCGACCCTACAAAAAGTACGATTTTCTAAAAGTTTTCCAATACTATCAAGACTTATACCGTTAAATTCGCAACTAAAAGAGGAGTATTTTTTTTGTAAAAATAAAATAAAAATCAAATTTGTTACGGCTCTAAGCCTCTAAATTGAATTTTGGTGACATTGACGTATTAAATTCCAAATTTCCTTATTAATAAAATGGTGCAAATAGATTACAGTAGCAAAATAGTGAACTCTAAATTTTGCTTTAATATGTTTCAAGCGACTAAATTCTGCATCAAAATAAAAAAAATAAGAGATTTCCATAAGAGTTTCAAGCAGCTGGAAGAGGAGGAGAAACAAAGCTCAACAAATTTCCCTCACTGGTATTCCCATGGCCTACCAACCAATCTTACACATGTATCTATGTAGGCCTTATTACATTACATGAAGAAAGAAACACAACATAACCAAAAAAGGGCAGGCTGCCTGCCTCAACCAAATTGGAAATAATAATAGAAACAATAGAGTGGTTCAAAGATTTGATTTCAACCAAAAAAAACCAAAAACCAATTCTTTGTCAAGCTCAAGCCCACCACTCTCCCTCCGTTGCTTCTATTTCCCCAATCTCCATCTCCATGCTGCACCCAGTACTCAAACAGGCAAACACATCCAATCAGAACCAAATTTGGTTGTCAATTTAATTATATCAGTAGGATCATAAACCATTCAACTATATGATCTCTATTCAACTCTTAACACCAAATCGTTAACAAATTACGAATTACATGAAAGCCAAAATGCACCCATTAAAATGAGTAACTAGGAATTGAATGAAGTAATTAAGTGGTGTGGGAATTAGGATGATGCATACCAGGGATCATGGCTTTGAGGGTAATAATCATTAATGATATGCTGGTGCTGTAAAGATACATCATTTGGGTTGAGCCAAGGAGAGATGTCCATCATCTTATCATCAAATAGATCTCCTGATAATGATGTATGATCATGATCTGGACCAAGCTCCATGGTGTTGATGAACTTGAACCACCACGCGGATGTGACAACGTTCATAGTGTCATTCCATTCCATCTGATGCTGGTCTCCAATTGATCTCATCTCTGCCATCTCATCAGCATCCAGCACATGATGGAACCCTCCTCCTCCGGATGATGGTGGAAACACCCCTTGTTGATCATCATGATGTAATAATTTGGAAGGAAGTTGGTCGGCTGAAACGGAGAGGGAAGGGGAAGAGTAGGAAGATGATGGAGATGAAGATGAGTAGTACAGATATGATGATGATGCTGATGATGAAGAAGAAGATGATAATGATGATGTGGGGTTATGGTAAAGAGTAGCAGTGTCTATGTTGTTGAAATCCTGAAGATTGAGGTTTAGACCCAAGGGTTGGTTTGGAAGTGGGAAGTTGAGACTATCTCCAGGTGGAAGAAGAGGGTAATAATTAGAACATGGAGCAGGATGATGCAGGGGATAAGAGAAAGGGGTAGTGGTGGATGGGTGTGTTCTAGGGTTCCTCCTAGATTTGAGATTTGGTTCGAAATTACAAGGAATAAGGGGTGGGAGTTGGTGTTGCAGTGAATCTTGTTTGCATCCTAATACTTCTGCATCTTCTTGTTGTTGTTGTTGTTGATTGGCTGCTGCTTCTTGTTGTTGTTTCATAGCTGCTCTGTGATACTTGAGAGCAGTAACAATCTCCCTTCTAGCCTCAGCCATGTTGAGGAGCCTCTCTTGGTAAGGCCTGCTTGTGTGGAGTCTCCTTCTCACTTGCTTCTTGTGAGGTTGAGGCTGATTTTCTGTTTTGGGAATACTACTACTCTGGCTCGACAACCAACAGAAGCACAAGAAGAAGAAGAAGAAGAAGAAGAGTCCGTGGAATTCATAGGGTGGTGTTGGTCTTTGGTTCTTGAGGAAGAAGTCAATTGCTTCACAAGGCTACGGATGTACGCACCAGATACTTGAGGCTCCTGGTTACTGCTACTATCTACTTCCATCGGTGTATCTTCCTTCTCTTGAGTAACTGCTTGTGGTGGTGATGATCTACCTCTCATTTGAACAGCAACAGCTGCTGCTGCTGCTCTGACTTCTGGGCTTTCTCTATATTTGTCAAATGAAGAATGTGGAACAAAAGGTGGCGGTGGTGGCGGTGTTGCTAGGAAGAATCATGTTTTTTTTCTTCTTATTCTTCTTGTTTTCTGTTTTCCTTTTTTTCTTTCTTTTTTTTTTTTTGGTTTTCTATGTTTTTGTGATGCTCTAAAGTCCTAAAACTAAATAGAAACGCAGAGGAAATGCAGCAGATGTGGGTGGTGTTGAGGTGGAGAGTCAGAGCTCCTCACGGTTGTTATAAATACTATGTCTATGTGGGGAAAGAAGAAGAAGAAGAAGAACAAGGAAGAGTAGTAGTCTTTTTTTTTTTTTTAATTAATATTATGTATGGAGTTATCCCTGTTTGGGCAAAACCGCCACCTTTTACATTCGAGTTAAACCCTTTTCTCGGTGGCGAAGCCAGGGGAGTCTACCCTGACTCGGGCCGAGGGTCTCATGGACCAAAATAGCTAAAATATATGTATTTTTTCATACAAAATTATATTCGGTCGATGTATTTTATGTATCGGGCTCAGGGTCTACTAGGATACTGGCTTCGCCACTGCCTTTTCTGTTATTATATTTTACCTGCCGGCCCTGAATCAATGTTGAGTCCCTGCACCACAGCTTTCGGCCCCTCTTTTATGGGGTGAAAAAAACACTACTAGCTAGGCTTACAGCAATCCATATTACTAGGCCTCGTTTTCCGTTGCAGATTTAGGTGCAATTTATCTGAAACACAAGATTTCAATTACCTAGTAAAAGAGTGGGCTTTCCCTTACAACTTTTAAGGCTGTCTCAAAATTGTCCCTAACCCCAACCATGTTCTTCTTCACCAAGTTTTGTATGAGTTATTACAGAACACCAGCAAGCAACAGAAATGCATCAATAGACTCGTTCTTAGTTTCCCCAGACGCCAAACAAGACTGTCCCATAAGCAACAAAATTTATGATGATGCTGAATTAATTTTCAAGTCCTTGGATCAGCACTGCAGGTCGTCAATTGACTACTAGGTGATCTAGAATCATAAAGTAATTAGATGGGTTTGTAGGATTTACTTGTGGATGGGATGATGAATGCTTAGGGATAACAATGGTGTCATGGCTGCAAGTACGATGGGGTGTCGGGACCACTGAGAAGGCAGGCTAACAAAAACGTCAGCAAAAGTCATAGTTAAGTTATTATAATATATAAGAGAGAGAAGACTGACAGAGAAGAATCTGAATCAGACCACCATTACATTACTGTTGTTGGTTGGTTGGGCATTAGTAAAACTAACCATTTATATATGATTTTTGTTGTTTGAAGAGAAAAATCCAATATTTTCTGTTTGAAGCAATTTGGGCAACATGATATATATATAGAGAGAGAGTTTGTGTTCATATGAAGCAGAGAAGTTGGACCTTTGTTATGGAGGGGAAGGAAGGAAGGAAGGCAGTAGGCAGCAGCGTCACCCCCACACAACACACACAGCAGCAGCAGCAACTTAAAGACAGAATTCCTCCATCCCCTCCTCTTCTTTCCTTTTCCATCAATTATTGTTTTCTTTTTTATTTCCTTTTCACACTTATATAGTAGTATATATGATGAGTATTCAGTTGTCACTTTAATTGGAGTGGTCAGCTGACATACAGAACAGAAGCCCACAGAGGCATGGCTTCCGTGTGGTTCTAGCAGTCACCCTCCCTCAGCCAACACCCAAAACAGCAAGTTTAGGCAGTTACTGTGTCTGTGTGGTATATATGTCTAAGCAAGCATCCTCAGCAGGGAACTAATCTTTGTTATTACTGTAACTAGAATACAATCGAAATTGATTTTAGCATCATCAGCATGATCTGATGTGTAAAGGGTGACATCTAATCACATGCAAGTGACACTATTTTGCTCAAAGAATACTAATAACTGAAACATAAAATCCTAATCCAAACACATTACATTATTGTAAAAGCAGCAGTACCCTTGCTGAATTAAGGATGAATGATACATACTGCAAAAACTGCAGAGTCTTGAAATAGTTTGTACCATCGTACATTGCACTTGAGGAGAAGCCATGCCCCTTCCCTCCTGAACACAGAGGACAACTTGTTCGTTTGTTTAATCCTCTGGCTGTTTTTCTTTGTTTTTGTTTTTGTTATGGCACTGAAAAGGATAGCCATACGGTCTGGAATGGTGGGGAGGATACTCTTAATTCCATAGCTCTCTCTTATCATTTCTTTCTTTCTCTATGTATTAGTTACTAATTCGACTGTTTTCTCTAAGGGTGTGTTTGGATATATGAATTTAAGTTTGGTATTTGTATTTGAATTTAAAATTCCAAATTCATCCTTATAGTTTTTAGTTGTATTTCAAATTTCTTCTTAAAAGTAGTGATTTCAAATTAACAAATTTCAAATACCAAATCCAAATCACTTTATCCAAACACACCCTAATTATTCTCTCTCTCTCCCTAAACGCTCTCCTCCTCTCTTATCCTCACAACCTTGCAATTTCCTTTGCTGACGCCGGTACCCTTGTGGCTGCCGGCGGCAGCCCCTCTATTTTTATCTTCTTAGTTGTTTTTTCTCCTTTTCCTCTGTTTCCTTGAGAACACTGCTCTTATTGAAGTTGGATCTTGTTGGTTGGAGGTCAGATGTGACTGATTTCGTTCCTTCTCTTATGGCTTTGTTGCTCTGTTTCTTGCTTTGATCTGTTGTTCTCGACTTCCTTTTCAGCCTTCTTGGCTCTGGTTCAAACCCTTGTGGTTTTTGTCTTTCCTCCCTTTAATGGGTTAGGACTTTGTTTCTCATCTGATTTTCAGATTTGAGATTTTGTTGGAGGTTCAAAGGGAGCTGCTTCGTCAGTTTGCTTCTTCTCTTCTTCTTGTCTTTCTACCTCCTTGCTTCACCCATTGCGTTGGTGATTCGGAGATGCGTGGTTCCTATGTGTTCCTTGATTGCAGGTTGATTAGTTTGAAGCGGGGAGTCTTTTGAAGGCTTGATACTCTCAGTTTGTGTTCTCTCACTCTTCTCCTTGGCTGAGTTTGGATCTCTTCTGTCCATCCTTCGTTGGCATCTGACCTCCGATGAAGTGGCGGTTTCGGCGATGATTTCGACTTCCGGCAGTGGATGATGAGTTAAGGGAGGCACCTGAGTTGGTTTTGTTTTCTTAAGTTTACATTTAGGGTTTCATTTCACTCATGGGATGAGATTCATCTTGGATCCCATGTGGGCTTGTTGCTCTTTGTATTTCCTTCCATGGGCTTTGTCCCACTTTGTACTCTCTCTTTCAGTTAATGAAACTGATTCCCTGATTCCCGTAAAAAAAAGCACTCTAATTGAATTTTTATGTTCAAGTCCTTCAAGTATATATTGGTTTATATTCAAGTCCTTCACTTGAACATATTTAGTATTTACTATTGAAATCTTTTTCCTTCAAATTTATATCATTTTTATGTAATTTTTTATTTTAACAATGACTCATTTCCTTTTTTTACCCCAGTTTTGGCGACGAGGGGAGAAAACTTATGCATCAGTGATCGTAATCCAGGGCCATTGGATCTCTACATGATCTAAGGATCTAGATTAACCGGAATCCTAGTTAAGAAGACGATAGTTGGAATGGAAGGACCTAAAATGCGAAGTGGCCAGAGTAGGAGGGGTAAAAAAACAATTTATAGTATAGGGGAGCTATTTGTTAAGTTGGTAAAGTAGATGGGGTCAAAGTGCTATTTACCCTTATAGATTATATTCTATGAAGTTTTGTGTAAAATGTGTTTATTGCCGTTTGGCCCTCTTTAGGGCCATTTTATGTCGTTTCGGGCTATTTTGTTGAGCTTTAATGTTATCAAACGAAGCAACGTTAGATCATTCAATCTCAAAGTTCCTATTTTCAAATCAAAAGTGAGCCAATGCACATTTTGGTGTTGACCAAGCGCATTTTTTAGACATCACTTGAAGAAAAATTGCAATTAACCCAAAAGTGCGTTGGGTGCCATCTCAGCGCACTTTTAGTGCAGCTCGGATTTAAGAAAAAAACATTTAATTGGGGTTTCCTCCCTAATTGAGAAAAAGGTCATCTTGGACGATTTATAACTCCTGAGAGGAAAATTTTGACAAGGTTTTCAGCCAATCGAGCATCAAAATCATCTTCAGCGATCGTGGTTTGCTTATTGGAGATTGAATTTCAAAGTTGCCTGATTTCAACATGCGATTTAGGTTCTCAGTTTCTCTTATGTAAACCTAGTTTTTCATAGATTCCTACATAACTTTTTATTTTTCTTCCATGATTATGAATCGCTAAACTCTTTTTCATAGTGTTCTAGATGAACCCTAAATGATGAGTTAATTTGGCTCAATTTAATGTAATTCAGACTTTTGTTCATCTGTTGCAATTTCATGCTTATCGCTTCATGTTCTTGATTGATCACCTAGAACTGAATTGTGTTAGGTTAGAATTAACTCGACCAATGAGATTTCTTTCCTTAGAACATTGAAACTAGCATGCTAGATTATTCGGTTTCACTCGACAGAGGGTCGGTTAGACTATTTCTTCCTTAGTAGTAGTTTTTCATACCATTTTTGTGCATCATCTTAGTTTTAGATGTAGGATGCAAAAGCGCAGTCTAGACAATTAGTTAGGTAGCGGGGTTAGTAGACACGAAAATGCATGACCTTGGGCCAGAGAGGAGAAGAGAACTGCGACATCTTATGAAAACTTGTTTGAATTATTTAAAAAGGAAAATGGTACTTTGCCCCTCTCTACTTTGCCAAGTTAACAAACAACCTCATATACTATGAAATGATCAATTTACTCCTACTATAGCCAACCTAACAAATAGCCCCTTCCATCCAAAATTCCGTTAAGTGATGACTCACCTGTATGACTCATCCATAATTAATGACAATACATTGCCACATCATCGACTTTCATCCATCTCAACAAAACTAATGGGTTGTTTGTTCCCTAGAATTGGGGTGGGTGAATTGCCTAGAATTGGGCACAAATTCTATGAGTTGGAGATTTGAGTGAAATGTATTGTTTGTTTTGCAAAAAGAGGGGGAGAATTGGCTAGAATTGAATTCTCAGGGTGGGCCCTCCAGAGAATTCGGACCCTCTCCGAATTCCCTACTGCCAAGGAGAGAATGTGCAGATTCTAGGGTGAATTGATGGTGATTTGGCATAAATAACATTTTTTAAAGGGGGAGATGGAGAATAAGTTAGGGTAATTTGATCTTTGTCAAATTACTTTTTTTTATTTAATCTTTTTTATTATTTTTTTAATCCAAGAATCTTCCTAATTGACTCGTCCAAACGGTCTATTTTCGAAATAGACAAGAATCCTCAATTCTCTAGCTATTTCAATTCTCTTCGATCCAATTCTTGGCAAGAAACGACCCCTAAAAAGAGAAAAAAATTAAATTAATTTATAAAAATAAAATAAATAATTTTTTATAAATATTTCGTTTTTGGGTTTTAATATTAAATATTTTATATGAAATAAATATAAAATTTTACTAAAAATAACTTTGAACTTTTTAAATACAAAATATTAATTAAATTTAATTGAAAATAAAATCCATAAAAAAATAAAAATTATATTTTTTTTAATTTATAAATTTAAAAATTACTATTTTTATTGCCTTTTTTAAATAAAAATTAGTTTATTTGAGTCACTAACAAATATGGATGAAAGTTGATGATGTGGCAATATATTGTCATTAATTATGGATGAGTCATATTGGTGAGTTATCACTTAAAGAAATTTTGGATGGAAGGGGTTGTTTGTTAGGTTGGCTATATTTGGGGGGGATAAATTGATCATTTCATAGTATATGGGGCTGTTTGTTAACTTGGCAAAGTAGAGGGGCCAAAGTACCATTTTTCCTATTTAAAACTACCAAACTTTGATTAAAGCATCTTAGTTATTAGGGGGATTCGAGTCTAAACCTTGCCTCAATTGTATTAAACTCATTCACCTTAATCATTGTAGTCTTGCATCCTATGTACTTGTTTTCTTAATTTGTTCGTTAGTAATCTTAGAAATTCGTGGAACCTCAACCACGCTCTTGTTTCATTAGTTAACCTTAACACAGTTGAGTAAATATAGTTTAGAAGGCCTTGAGAATATGACCCAGTCTGCTCAGGAGATTGGTTATATTTGAACCTTGGTTTTTGTAGTTATTAGTCCATCACAAGTTTGTTCAAACTATCAACAATCTGGTGAGTCTTCTTCTCCAATCTTTCGGCTTTCTCGATGACCACCAACATTGAATCCTGGAAGTCAACTAGTTTAGAAGTCACATCTTCGTTCCTTCTTGATAAATCGTCCATTGATGGTATTTCCACCACCGTTGGTTGTTCCTCAACCCACGTGAAATAATATCAGTGCACCTTATTTTGTTGCCAAAATAGACACTAGTAAATGCTATGCCGCGATTCTACTACTTTCAATACAATTCAATACAACCACACTATTATGTCCACACTTATCCACACCAGATGTCACTGATTTTCGACCTAAACTAGTCTTTGTGGAACCAGAATCACTGAAGTTGAGAGTATAAGTATGAAGCTATTCTAAACGGATCTCCAAAAAGATGGTAGTGATGTAGGTGTATACCGTATATCAATCTAAAAGGATGGAGAAGAAAGAGAATGGATTTGAATCCCTAAGCCACGATGGAGAATAATAATAGAAATCGAGACTAGAGATGGAGGAGAAGGAGCACACGGAAGAGAAGATAATAGATTTGGGAAATTAGGGTTTAAGGTCTCATTTATACTATAATTTAATACATTAAAAGAAATCATGTACATGCGAGAATTCAGTTTACCATGACAATCATCTGAACTGTAACTTGTGATTTTATGCATGGTCGCTAACACCATCAGTCACACCGTCTAGCCACGTAAGCGCACACAACTAAGATTAACAACGTATCATTTTCAAAAATTAGTCGAATAAGTTATGACGCCTAATATAATTAGGAGACAATGTGCATTTTAAAAAATAAATTTTGAAAGGATTAAAAACAGCATTTAAATTGAGGGGTTGTTTAAGTAGCACTTCGACCATTGGTGAACCCCAATTTGGCTAATGGGCTGAAGGCCAAATATACATATCTTAAAATCGATTTTGTCCTTCATAAAAGTTTATTTTATTTTTTCGAGTCTAATGATATCAATTTTGATACGTTTTGTTGTATGTTTTAAGAAAAAAATTAAACATCTACGTAAGTGTTATGTCAGTCATATGACTTATCAAATTCCGTAACAGTTGCATAACATGTATGTGGCAAACACTCCGGTACCCACAGGGTACCGGTACCCACTGCCATGTGGCCTTTTATGATTGATCCACCTAATTAATCAAAAAAATATCCAGGTTTGAGCTTAAATTTAATGTACATAACTGTTTGGTCATTATAACTTTCTCAAAGTTTATTTCAGTTTACCATCCACTCTTTAACTTTACCATCCAAATCTTATCTACTTATCTTCCATATATTTACTCATTAAAATATGAAGCTTATCCAAAAAGCTTCCGGCGGTTGCATTCTCCGGTGAAGACACGATGCCACCGAGGAGCAGATTACCGAAATTGGGGAAGATCTCTAGGCTTCTCTTTCCCTCGTCTGGTTCGCTTTCTTTCCCAAAGCTGCAGTCCTAGATTCGTCCATCAAAACTTCCAACTTCGGATTGAAGATCGCCAAAGAGCTTCGCTTCGCGGAATTGGATTGTCTGACGAAGCAATCGTTTTCTCCCTCGCTACAACTTCGAATTGCATTCTTAAAACAGAGGGTTGAGTTGTAAGGAATTCCTTGTCAAGTTCTCACTTCTCATTCTCTATTGTCATTCCACAAGCCTAACCAACTTATATTTTACTTCAGAAACTGTCAAGTATGGTTGAAGATTGGATTTCTCAAGCAAATGCAAGGCAACGTCGAGGTAGAGCTGGAAGTGTAAAACCTGGTGTTTGCCTTTGCTTGTATACACGTCGTCACTTTGAGAAACTAATGCGTCCTTACCACGTAAGTTCTTTTCAATAGCACTGAGATGATTATTCTAAGGTGCTGTATTTTCTTTCTCCAAAGCGTGCTAAAGTTGCAGCTCCCGAATCCGCCACAGTAGCTGTAAACCTCGCACTAAGCCCTCGGCTGAGACCAAAAGAGGTTCCAGCTGCTCGACGGTGCCAGCCATGTAAACTGCTGAATCTGGCCGCAGACGGACATCACGAATCGGGAAATTACGGTTTTGTTGTACATCGAGTAAGTGAAGTAGCTCCTCGTTGTACATCGTGTCTTCACCGGAGAATGCAACCGCCGGAAGCTTTTTGGATAAGCTTCATATTTTAATGAGTAAATATATGGAAGATAAGTAGATAAGATTTGGATGGTAAAGTTAAAGAATGGATGGTAAATTGAAATGAACTTTGAGAGAGTTATAATGACCAAACAGTTATGAACATTAAATTTAGGCCCAAACCAGCATATTCTTCGGATTAATTAGTTGGACCAAACATAAAGGGTCATGTGGCAGTGGTATCGGTACCCGCAGGGTACCGGAGCGCTAGCCACATGTATATATTAGCATTGTAACAGTGTGATATGACATTGTTATAACATTGTTATAACATAATTAAGGACATATCAGTGTCATAACACTGATGTATTAGTATTATAACAGTTGACAGTCTATTTCCTTCATATTCTCTCTCCTTTCTCTACTTCATTTTCTCTTTCATCTGCCCTAATTTCTCAGCTTGAGTTGAGATTTTTTGACTTCAACCCAATAGCCGGAGTGGGTGAACCCAGTCAGCGGGAGGCCTGGCCGAAAACGTAACATCTGACTTTAATTCCAGAGAAGTTAATCATGAACCGCTACACAGAGCTGCAATCTAAAAGCAAGTGTGAAGAGAGACAGGCTGGAAATTAATAATGTGTAGCTAAACAGAAACAGATGGAAAGAAAAGAGAAATAATGTTTAGCTAAACATAAGAATTAATTAGGGTGCACTGCAGAGACAAGAAAACTCTTTAGAACTGATGGGCCACCCTGAGTTGGATAGCCCAATGGGTAAAGAGGGCCCGCCGGTCAAAAGAGGTCAACACCTCAAGCGAGGAAAGTCAACACCTCAGGCGAGGGTTGACCAGGCAGACGTCCTAGAGCCGCTCAAGAGATGGGCCTGGACGCGTAAGGGGCCCACTGAGCCGAATAAAGTCAACACCTCAAGTAGGTGCCCTAGAGTCGCGCTGAGGATGGGCCTGGACGCACGAGCCCAGAAGAAGCTATGAGGCGACAGTGCGTCCGCCATCCTGGAAAACCCTAAAAAAGCCACGTGGATCAATCCTAGAGCTTTCGTATTCGCCAAGCGACGGCTAGGATTCAATGCCACGTGGCGTAATCTGCCGAGCGCCGTACCAATTGCCTAACGGTCTTGGCAGGTTTGCCAGGCTATAAATGCAGGGAGGAAGAGCAGACAGCGAACACAACCAACTTCTGGGAGCAATCCCTAGGTACACTCTGTTACATCATCGTCCATTTCATTCCTCACCCTTTGTTCTGATTACTGCCCTCACTCTCTTATTACGAGGCGATTCGGAGTCACTTAGGCGACCGGGTCGACTCCCTCATTGTTCCAGGCGACAAGAGTGGAACAATTGGCGCGCCAGATAGGGGACTAATCAAGAACTGAGGAAGCTGAGCAATGGAGCAGGGGAATATTGGAAGAATGATAAGAGGAGAAGCGTCGACTGTAAGGCCTGAAGGAGAGACGGAGGAAACACAATTAAAATACGTGAATCCGGGGCCCAAAACATACCACTTGAGGGTAGAAACTTGAGAGACGATCTGGAGGAAGAAGGGGTGCCTAGAGACACAGACACCGAGTCCTCGTATATTCCTCGTGACACCAGAGGAAAGGGCGTACTACAGGAGGAAGCACCAAACACAGAAGCGTACAAAGTCCTTGAACAGCATTTTCAAGTTTTGGAAAAGCAGAATTTGGAACTTACCCAGTTATTGAAAACGGTTATCGCTCAGCAGGCAAAAGCACCCAGAGCTCAGAACGTACAGGCCCCGAACAACGACACCCACGCGGAAATGCTACGAGCATTTCGACCCCTAGTCGAGACCGGAGTCGAGCAAAGGGTCATTCGGCAACCTCTGGCAAGGGCTATCTTCGCCGAAGCACTACCAATTGGCTTGGTCCCACCAAACATGGAGAAATATTTGGGGTTGGGCGATCCTGAGGAACATCTGCAAAATTTTCAAATCGCCATGCAAATGCAGGGCGCCAGCGACGCAGCATTCTGCAGAGCCTACCCAGCTACTTTAGGAGGGGCAGCGAGAGAGTGGTACATGAGCTTGCCAGAAGGAATTATTCACACATGGGATGAGTTTGCTAGGATTTTTTTGGTAAAATATGAAAGTAGGCGACACTGAAAGGTTCCAGTACAGGTCCTAGTTAACTTACGGCAGTGGCCGGAGGAATCGCTGAAAGATTTCTTTGAGAGATGGATCAGCACAGTACAGTCCGTTAGAGACGTGACTTTAGACATTGCTACTGCAAGTATGATTCAGGTAACACATAATAGGCGACTGAAGGAAGCATTGGTAAAGAAAAAGCCTACTACTCTGTCCAACTTGGAAGCCAGAATAAATAGTATAATCCTCATTGAAGAGCAGTTGGCAGAGATTGGTGGGGATGACGGCCGAAAAGGCCGAAAGGACGGACAGGCAGATGCATCGCGTGATGGCACTGACAGGCGAGGACGGTGACAGAGAACTGAGCGATCCCCTGAAAGAAGGGAGTATCGAGATGACAGGAGAAACAATGACAGACGCACGTACCAGGAAGACAAGCGAGAGTACACTCCACTCAACCGATCCCGGAAGGAGGTATTCCTGTACATGCAGCACAAGGATCACCACATTCAGTGACCCGAGCAGCTTCGAGGAGACCCAGAGCAACGTAACCCCCGGAAGTTTTGCAACTTTCATGATTCGCACGGTCACACCACGGAAGAATGTAGACAATTCAAAAATGAAATTGAGCGATGGATTAAGGAGGGTCGCCTGAAAGATTTCATTCTCCAGACCAAGCGAAAAGAGAGGAGTTCAAATGATAAAGAAGATAGCCCAGCCCCGGGCGACCAACCTAGAAAAACAGTTTTCGCCCGATTGCAAGAACCGCAGGGCGATGCTCCCAAAAAGGCAAATGACACGGAAGAAGTCACAAAGGTCTACCAAACTATATTCGGAGGAGAAAGTTGTCCAACAAAAAAACAGTCAAGCGATTGCAAAGAGGTGTTGATCATAAACAATGAGGCGCGACGATCTCCCGTCATGTTTACGGAGGACGACATGATCAAAAGTGGAGGACCCAGCCTGGAAGCAATGGTGATTCAGATTGTGACGCTCCGGAGTAGAGTGGAGCGAGTAATGGTGGATGAAGGAAGCTCAGCTGACATCCTATTCTGGGAACTTTTCCAGCAGATGAAACTCCCCATCTCAAGCCTGAGACCGACAAAGACAATCATTACAGGGTTCTCTGGCCACCAAGTGCCCATTAAAGGAATCGTTACCTTACAGGTCATGATAGGCGATGAGCAGATTAAGGCGGTGCAGTCAGTAGATTTCCATGTGCTGGATTGTCATCCTCGTACAATATAATTCTGGGCCGACCGGCGCTTGCTGCTTTTCGGGCTATCTCTTCGCCAGTGTATCAGGTGCTGAAGTTCGTCATAAAGGAAGGCGTCGGAGTCGCTTGGGGACACCCAGAGGTGGCTAGGCGATGCTATCGGGCAGCAACGAAAGGAGCATGTTATAAAATCGACCTAGAGGATGGAGTGGAGAACAGAGAAAGACTACAGTCAGCGGAATCTGACGCCCCTGTAACTTTGTGGGAAGGCGACGAAGAGAGAACAGTGAGGCTGTCGTCTTACCTAAGCCAAGAGGCCAGACAGGCGATGATGACACTAATCAGGCAATATTCGCACCTATTTGCATGGCATCCCAGCGACATGCCAGGGATAGACCCAGCAATTGTTAAGCATTGCTTATCCATCGACAAAAGCTGTCGCCCAGTGCAACAAAAACGAAGAAATATTTGCCGAGAGCGACAACTAGCCGTCACAAAAGAGATAGACAAACTACTGGAGGCAGGTTTTATCAGGGAGGTTCAATATCCGGAATGGCTATCGAATGTGGTTCTGGTTAAAAAATCATCGGGAGCGTGGAGGATGTGTGTCGACTTCACAAATCTAAACGATGCCTGTCCGAAAGACGCTTACCCACTCCCAAACATTGAACAGCTAGTCGACGCCACATCAAATAACGAAATGTTGTCCTTTCTCGATATGTTCTCTGGATATCACCAGATACCACTCAATGAGGAGGATCAGGAGAAAACAGCGTTCATGACTCCTACGGCGAATTATTGTTATAAGGTTATGCCCTTTGGCCTCAAAAATGCAGGAGCAACTTATCAAAGGATTATAGATATGGTATTCGCTAAGCAGCGGGGACGTAACTTGGAAGCATATGTCGACGACCTTCTGGTAAAGAGTAAGAAGAGCGACGATCATCTAAGCGACTTGAAAGAAACGTTTGAAACGTTACAACGCTACGCGTTGCGGCTGAACCCACAAAAATGTGTTTTTGGGGCTACATCAGGCAAATTCCTAGGGTACTTGGTCACGCGACGAGGAATAGAGGCGAATCCCGCACAATTGGAGGCCATCTCGGCCATGGCACCACCCAAAACGGTTAAAGAAGTACAAGTTCTAGCCGGGAGAATAACTGTAATCAACCGGTTCATTCCAAAGGCGGCAGAGCGATGCGCACCATTTTTCTCTATTTTGAAAAACGCGTCAAAATTTGCCTGGAATGACAAGTGTGATAAGGCATTTGAAGAGCTCAAGCAATTTCTAGTCACTCCGCCGGTGCTGGCCTTACCCAAGGAGGGAGATGAGCTATTTATGTACATCGCGATATCGCCAACAACAGTAAGTGCGGTGTTAGTGCGACGGGAGGAACGAAGCGACCAGCCCATTTTTTACACAAGTAAAACGTTGGTCGACGCTGAAACTCGGTACCCCGCCATCGAGAAGATGACCTATGTTGTGGTATGCGCGGCAAGAAAACTCCGACCATACTTTCAGGCTCATACTATAACAGTATTAACCAACCTTCCAATACAAAACGCCCTGTGGGCGATGAGCGTGGCTGGGCGACTTGCAAAATGGGCCATTGAGCTCAGCGAATATGACATTCGATACAAGCCAAGAACAGCAATCAAAGCCCAGGTTCTCGCCGACTTTATTGTAGAGGGGCAGTACATGAAGAAAAGGGGGAGAACCAAACTTGGACACTCTTCACAGATGGGGCCTCTAGTAAAAATGGTTCGGGAGCCGGCATAGTATTAAAAAGCCCAGAGGGAGCTATTCATGAGGTCGCCTTGCGCTTCGCGTCGCCTAGAACCAACAACGCTGCCGAATATGGGGCGATGGAGGCAGGACTCAGAATTGCAAGAAGTATGGGGGTCAAATATGTGAAAAAAAATTTTGATTCAGCGGTGGTGGTTAACCAGTTAAATGGGGAGTTTGAAATTAAAGAGGAGTCACTAATGCCATATTTTGATGAGATAAAGCTAGCCCTAGCGGATTTTAGTAAGGTAGACATTGTGCAAATCGCCCGAGAAGAGAATTGCCACGCTGATGCGCTATCAAAGCTAGCCACGGCGGTTGATTTTGAGGAAATAAGGATGGTGACGGTGGAGAAAGAAGTAAAACTAAACACATGCTTCCAGATCGACGATACCCAGGAAGATGGAGACATACAAGACGATTGGCGCACCCCCATTATTAGGTTCCTAAAGGATGGAACAGTCCCGGAGGATCAGGCGATGGCTACAAAAACAAGGCGACGAGCCGGCAGATGCACCTTAATAGGCGACGATCTTTACAGAAAGTCCGCCGCGGGACCTTATTTAAGATGCCTCGGACCAGTGGATGCTGATTATAGCCTCCGGGAAGTACACTTTGGAGTATGTGGAACACACTTAGGCTCTAAAAGTCTGGAGAAGAATTTATTATACCAAGGCTATTACTGGCCGACGATGCGACGAGAGGCGACGGAGTTGTTTAAAAAATGTCACAAGTGTCAGGAATATGCCGATTATCATAAGTTGCCTTCAACGGCTTTGCAGGCGATCGTTAGCCCTTGGCCCTTCGCCCAATGGGGAATGGATATTCTGGGACCTTTTCTTGAAGCCTCTGGGAAGCGAAAGTACCTGATTGTGGCCATCGACTACTTCACAAAATGGATTGAGGCTGAAGCGACGGCCAGCATCACCGCTAAGCAGATTGAGAAGTTCACATTCAAACATATCATTTCACGATTCAGTATTCCTCACGGCATTATATGTGACCATGGCACCCAATTTGATTGCCAGAGTTTTCAAACATACTGCCAAGAATATAGAATCCTTCTGCGATTCGCCTCGGTTGCATATCCGCAAGCCAATGGGCAAGCTGAAGCTGCAAACAAGCTTATATTACGGGGTTTAAAGCGACGGATCGAAGGCAAAAAAGGCACGTGGGTTGAGGAGCTTGATCATGTACTGTGGGCACATAGAACGATCTACAAAACGTCAACAGGCGAGTCGCCTTACACACTGACCTATGGCTCAGAGGCAGTCCTTCCGTGGAAATAACGATTCCTTCCGTCCGTTTGAACAGCTACAATCCAGAGGAAAATGAGCAAAACCTCGTCCATAGTATCGATATGGTTGAAGAGAAGCGCGAGGTCGCCCAGATGAGGTTACTAGCAGAAAAGGAGATGTTAGCCAGGCGATACAACAAAAAGTTAAGGCCACATCGCATCACGATTAATGACTTAGTGCTACGAAAGATCTTTCGCCCCACAGAAGGCGCCGCAAAGCTCGACCCCGGATGGGAGGGACCATTTCAGGTCAGAAAGGTAATGGGGGCTAACACCTTCAAGTTGGCAAGAATGAACGGAACAAAGATGACATGGAACGCAATGCATCTCCGAAAGTATCATGGATAGTCGCCCAAGGGCATGTATCGATTTCCCATTTCGCTGATTAATGAAAAAGAGCATCTGATAGCAATATCGCTGGATGACTCGTTTTTATCATTTCTATCTCACCATCGCCATTGATATTACCTATCACGAGCTAAGAATCTACATAATCGCCACGAGAATTTCCGCAAGGCACGGATTCGTTTCGCCTATGAGGCATCAAAGTTTAAAATTTAGCTAAGGCCTAAATAACAGCGTCGCCTAAATGGCATTACAAGAAGGTAAAACGTCGCTCATTAGCAAAATACATATCGCTAAGGCTAACAAGAACTAGGGTGTCGCCTATGACGGCTAAAGACAATCGCGCTAAGGCTTTCGAACCAGTAAAGCATCGCTTACAAGCCTACCTTATAAGATAAAGGCGAAATAAAAGGCATTGTGCACATAAAATTTAAGCGGATCGCAGGTGACTGTCTTAATAGTAAACAAAAA
This sequence comes from Linum lewisii, assembly GCA_034768395.1. Taxonomy (NCBI): domain Eukaryota; kingdom Viridiplantae; phylum Streptophyta; class Magnoliopsida; order Malpighiales; family Linaceae; genus Linum; species Linum lewisii. The sequence continues at coordinate 41,001,481 of CM068304.1, read as the reverse complement.
AAAATCTCCTTATTAGCAATCTCCTTATTTCTCTTGCCTCGATGGTTGACCCCGGTTGCTCTTGGAGACCACAAGGCTTTTTTCTGAGGCCTTCTCCCCCTTCCCCCCGCCGACTGAGCCTTTGCGGACGCCTCAGCCTTCGCGCGCTCTCGGCGAATCTTCTCCGCAGCGATGTACTCCTTGTCAGCCGCATGAACCTCTTTCATCACAGTGATGTACTCAGCGTCAATGTCTGTGTTAGGGTCAGACACCCCATTCAGCAGACGATTGACGGCCTTAAACGCAACTGCCATGAATTCGCGTCGCCGGAATGGAGGGTTTGGTCACACAACAGCCGCAAACTTTTGCTTGACGGCGATCATAATCACCGGAATTGATCTCCGAATAAGCGCCACAGCGGTCGAGTATTGGCGAGCACTGAGTGCCTCAGTCTCCTTCACGGTCTGCAGAGCCTTGTCCTTCTCCACGATCATCGCCTGAGCCTGTCGTCTGGCCCTATCCCGCTCTTCAGTAAGAAGAGCTATACGTTTTAAGTGGGTGGACTCTCGTTTTTGGGCCTCGGCGGCAGCATCACGTTCCTTGGTCAAGTCCCGAATCTGCCCTTGGAGGAGCTCCTGGTCTTGTAGCTTCTTCGCGGAAGAGGAAGCGGCATCTTTAGCCTTTCCCAGGCTTTTTTCTAGTTGGGCGATGCGGGACTTGGAGGCAGACAGCTCTTTGGTCAGGCGCTCCCTGTCGGAGTTCGCCTCAGCTAAGGCTTGCTGCAGAGTCGCCTGAGCTTCGTTCAGACGGGCTAGCTCGCCTCGGGTGGACTGATGAGCAGACTACGCGTCGACAAGGGAAGAGAAGCTTAGTTACGACAGTGATAAAAAATACAGAGTTAATTTTCGATTCGCATGGAGTTTACCTCTTCATTGTCCAAACGCTGTTGCAGAGCAGTGTGTTCATCTCGAAGCTCGCGTGCCTTATGCATCAGCAATTGGCGAGACTTGTCAGCAATACTCAAGGCCAGCAGCATCTGCAACACAGAGTATATGTATTAAAGCTGTAAATACTGTGGGTGTGTAACGGAGTGGCAAAGTGGCAGCCAACCTCATGGTGGTTCACATAGACATTTCCCATTGCAGGGTTGAAGTCGCCAACTTTCACGTCGTCCAGACCTTGCAAAACTTCAGACGTTAGCTCCTCGGCGATATCGCGTGCCACGTCGGCTGAAAGCTGAGAGCGTCGAGGGTAGATGACGGGGAAGTAGCCGTCCGACTTCTCGTAGTTTGGCGCAGAGTAGTCCTCCCGCACTCGGTGAGACAAGGCGCGACGACCTTCTTCATCATTGTGGGGGGATAAAGGCGAGTCATCGTGGAGGAAGGAAATAGTCTCTCGCTCGCTCGGGTCCTGTGGCCTCACTTTCCGGGGGAGGCGGAGGGTCAGAATCATGAGTGTTGTGGCGCTCAACGTCATCTTGGTTATCCGAAGGCGGTACAATGGGATCTGCAGTATCCCTCAGAGGCGAGGTCAAGGGCTCATCAGGGGCGTCGTCTGTGATGATGATGGGCTCCGTACGATCAGGGGTGGAGGACCTCCGTCGCTTGGCAGCAGGCGACGATTTTTTTTCATGAGGACGACGAGCTCCTCATTTTTTCCCTTTTCCCTTAGGGGATGGCGGTGGATTTGAAGTCACGACAGGAGGCTCAGATTGGGGTTGGGTTGTCTGGATAGCCCCTCGAGCCGACGTGCTAATTAGCACACTCGAAATGTCTGTCATGCCTGTATAAAAAACACAAATTAGGACAAGGTGTATAAAGAAGAAGGAAGAGAAACGGGTTCAAGGGAATTTCCATAAATATTTGGATAAGGATGCAGGAAAAGGAGGTCCCGTCTACCTCCGGGGAGCGTCGCCAGAACGCGGCTCCAGGTAGGAGGGTCGCTCAAGTCAAAATCTTCCTTATTTATGAGCGACAGGAGTTGTCGCTCCAGTGTGGTGACTGAGCGACCGCGAGGAAAGTTGTTGGCGTCGCCTCGCGACCAGAAGGAAGGCAGAGCTGTAGTCCAGGTGTCCTTGGGCGATGGCTTAAAATAAAAAAATGAATGGTACCAGGTGGGGTGCGGTTTTACAGTTTTCTGCATCCCCACATTCTTGTAAGCACCCCGCTTCACGAAACTTAGGCCGTTGGCGTTATTTTTGGCATTATACATCAAAGAAAAGAGGCGAAGAGTGAGGGTGATCTTCTCGCTTCGACAGCAAGCCTCAAAGCTGGCTATTACAGACCATGAGGTCGCGGTATAGGCGCCAAGCGAGGCTTTTAGGGTTTGAAGTATCGATATGACAAAGGGGGAAGGAGGAAGGTGTAGGCCGTTGGTGAAACTTTCGGTCCATATCCCGTGCCAGCCCGGCGGGCAGTTGCCGATGGTTGACAGGTACGATGAGGCGGCGAAGTCCCAGTGAGTGGGAAGTGCAAGTTTGGGGAGAATGGAACATACGGTGGTGGCGGAGAGATAAGGGAAGTAGCCTGGACCGATGACGTAGCGGTCCCGACCAAGGCCGTCATACCACATGTCGTTCCAGGCTTTGACGGTGTAGCCCTGGTCGGAGACAGGTGCGGTCATATCTACGGACCATGATCGAAAGCCAGGAATAAATCCGAACTGGTGCATGCCCCATTCTCGGGGCTCATAGAGGTCCGGCGAAGGCGAACGGGTGACCGGTTTTTCAGAATCGGTTGAGGAAGACGACATCATTGATTGAGGTAAGGAAAAAAGGAGGGGCTAGTATACAAAAAGTCTCTATGGAAAGGGGGACTAGGAAAGCGAAAGAGAAAATCAACGATAAAGATGGAAGAAGATTTAGGCAAAGATAAACAACGTACCAGGGCAACTGAGAAGGTAGTCAAGATCGTCTGACATCGGAGGCAGGAAAGGGTAGCCAAGATCGGAGGAGCTAAAAGAAGAAAGGAAACACGAAAGACGAAGCGGAAGGTTAAGCAAAAACGGACAAAGGATAAAGTGGGAGCTTGAATGAAAGGGCAGGAAGAAGAATGAATAAGAGAAAGAAGGCGTCTTATATAAGAAAAGAAAGGACTCATGGGTTGCTTACATTGGGAAAAGGAAACGACGCGACTGATGAAAGGACTGTTGGGATGACCTGCGTTGAAAGAAGGGAAGCGTCTTGAAGACGCATAAAAGGACGGCGTCGATTGGGTGGTTGCCCACTACGGCCTAGGGGGCTATTAAGTATATAATAATCGAACTGAGGGCTACTGATGGAGGAAAAGACTAGAAGGACCCTCAGCGGCAATGGGAGCAAGTATTCTTCAAAGGGATGCAGCAGGCGACGGTTATGAAAAATCCGCCAATGTCCTTGGAAACAAGAACACTGGCGGACTTGGGGGCTCATGATGGGCCACCCTGAGTTGGATAGCCCAATGGGTAAAGAGGGTCCGCCGGTCAAAAGAGGTCAACACCTCAAGCGAGGAAAGTCAACACCTCAGGCGAGGGTTGACCAGGCAGACGTCCTAGAGCCGCTCAAGAGATGGGCCTGGACGCGTAAGGGGCCCACTGAGCCGAATAAAGTCAACACCTCAGGCGAGGGTTGACCAAAGCAGGTGCCCTAGAGTCGCGCAGAGGATGGGCCTGGACGCGCAAGCCCAGAAGAAGCTATGAGGCGACAGTGCGTCCGCCATCCTGGAAAACCCTAAAAAAGCCATGTGGATCAATCCTAGAGCTTTCGTATTCGCCAAGCGACGGCTAGGATTCAATGCCACGTGGCGTAATCTGCCGAGCGCCGTACCAATTGCCTAATGGTGTTGGCAGGTTTGCCAGGCTATAAATGCAGGGAGGAAGAGCAGACAGCGGACACGACCAACTTCTGGGAGCAATCCCTAGGTACACTCTGTTACATCATCGTCCATTTCATTCCTCACCCTTTGTTCTGATTACTGCCCTCACTCTCTTATTACGAGGCGATTCGGAGTCACTTAGGCGACCGGGTCGGCTCCCTCATTGTTCCAAGTTTGCGTCGGTATTGTAAGCAGATTACAGAAACTAATGGTGAACGGTAAGCAGATGTCAGAGCAAACCCAGAAACGCCAATGAGAAGGGGAGAGAGAAAAAGGCCATTTGTTTTGCAAGTTGCAGAGAGAGAGAGAGAGAGAGAGAGAGTCAGTCAGCCGCCATCTACTTGCAAATCGGAACATGGATCATCATCATATCATATATATTCTGAGAGATTGTAGGTAGAAATTAAATAAACCTGTAATCAACTCAACCGCAATGAAAAAGAAAAGAAGGAAACCCAAACGAATTAATCAGAGAACAAACGACCCCCTGCAGTATTGTTTGTTCGCCGCTGATGTGGTGTGGAAAAGGAAGAGAAGCGGATAGAGATGGCAAACCAAACAATAACAGAATGAAGAAGCAAGCAAACCAAAGCAAAGGCCCCTCACCGGCGGCTACAAGGGGATGGCCATTGGCCGGATGAGGAAAGCAGAGTTGGATAAAGACGGTGGAGTGGAGTAGACGATTCACATTTGGCCACATCACCATAATTGAACAAATGCTGTTTTTGCGGCTGCCAATTTCCATCTCTATCCATAATAATAATAATAAATCAACTGTTAGTAGTCTCTGTGTGCCCACTGACTGCCACACCACTATTGAAATCTCATCTCATCTTCATCTTCATCCCAACCCCCACTATCTCTCTCTCTCCTGTCACTGTATCGATAAAGTCCTAAATACTTAGGACAAAAGATCCAGCTCCAACCTTTTGCAAGCGTCGGAAAATTTCCAATCTTTTCTCAACTATTAGATCACCCTTTAACCTTTTGACCAATATAATGGTTTAGATTGTTAGGGGTATTTAGGACTTTACACACATAATTTATTTTTTATATTTAAATTAAATACTTAATTTTCTCAGGTAACCGACCGGCAACTCTCTAACGACCGGCCGCCGGCGCTGATGACTTTTCCGACGAAGGCATGTTAACTAATTAACACATTTTTTTGTTGATAACTAGTTAACCGTATTTTTTTTTTACAGATAACTAGTTACATATTATCAGTAGACAACTAGTTACCTAAACTAGTTAATATGTTATTTTAACAATATATTTTGTTAACGGGTTATTTTAACTAGTTTACACGATTTTTAGTTGATAACTAGTTATCAAAATTAGTTAACTAGATAACTTATCGAGTTAACTAGTTAACATCATGACTAAGATAACTAGTTAACATTTTTTAAAGATGATAACTAGTTAACCAATCGAGTTAACTAGTTATCCAATCGTGTTAACTAGTTATCTAATCGAGTTAACTAGTTAACCAATCAATTATATAGTTCAAAGATTATTCCAACAATGTCAACAACATAAAAATAGTGACTGAAACTGTAATTATTAATACGAAACAATTAAACTATCTATAATTTAAAATGCAGTGACTAAAACAGTATTTTTTTATAACTATTAAATAATTATATTTTTTGCTTCGCCTTCAACCTTGGGCTCTTTCTTCGGCCGCCGATGCTCCTCCGACTCTCCTCCGCTTCTCGCGTCGCTGCTCCAGCCTCGTCACTATTCTAACCCCACCATTCTCCGATCCCAATGTTGCTTCGCTGCTTTCTTCGGTCGCTGAAGCTCGCCAGTCCAATCGGAATCTCAATCTAATTTCATTCGACGTCGCTGCTCCGACCTCGTCACTACTCTAACCCACCAGTCTCTGACCCAGCCGATGCTCCAACCTGACGGTGTCCGATGCTCTCTTCGGTCGTTGAAGCTCGCCTATCGAATCAGAATCTTGATTTGGCTAGCTTTTCTGGAAGAACGATAATGCATCATCATTATTTATTCCTGATATTGCTACGTACAATAGAGTCGAAAAAATAGTCTGGACGACGACGAGAGGGAGGAGGCGGTAGGAAGCTTGCTTCAGCGAGGCAGAGAAAGGATACGGAGAGCTCGGGGAGGCGACTGTTAATTAGAGTTATTGATTTTTTCACTTTTCTGATTTTACCCCTCCGGGTATTGAGGTTGGACCCAGATCCGCTGCTATTATTTAGATATGTAATTAAATTTTTTCTAGTTGTTTTATTTTACAATTTATATGTATTAGAATTATCCACGTGATACCGCGGAAAATTTTAGAGAACAAGTAATGTGGTAGTCCTGTGTCTTTAGTTTTTGCTATAAAAAAGACATGAATCATTTTGTTAACACATACACGTTTATGTTCATGTAGGAAATGTGGAAAAAGTTATGCTAAGGTATGAAATAATTGACAAAATGAAAATAAAAAAATATAGAAAATCATTATTAAATTGAAGAAAAAATGTTTGCAGAAGGACTTTCAAAAAAAATAAAAGGAACAAAAAATAAAATAATTCAATATCGTCAATGTACATAGGTGAGGGTGAAAATATAATTAGCAAGTTAGAAATGACCAATTAAGTATCCTCTCTCTAATACTACTCACCACTATTCTCTCTATCTATCTCCTTTGTGTTCATATCCAAGCCGCATCACATGACACTGCCTATTAGATGTTAATCAAGGGTTATTTGTCGACGTATACTGTACAAAGATAATACGCAAAAAAAATAGAGATTATATCAACTTCACAATTTTTCCTTAAGGATTTTAATTCTCTCTATGTCACCCAAGGTTAACGGAATTGATGGGCCTAGGGCAAACCATCCTTAAGGTCCCAAACGGCGTATATTGGGAGGCCCCAGTATACGGCCACCCCACTATCGTTGATAAGGCAAGAAGGACGTCTCATAGCACAACCCAGGGATCACCCTAGACTGCACTAGGGGGCAATTGATTGACCCTAGGCGGCGTATGCGCCCTCACGTGCATGCGCCCTCATCCCTAAACTGGCAGACCCATCAAGGACGTAGGAGGTGACTCCCATCAAATCACTAAACATGTCAGAAACGCCTCCCACCAACCTTGCTGGCCCATCAGTCAGGGCATGGGCCATACTATTGAGTCAGACTCAACAGAGGTCCACTGAGAGCATGCCGCGTGGATCCACCACCCATGCCTACGTAGCTCCATAAATATGAGGTCATCCATTCAGAAAAAGGACAACACACACACTAGGACCACACGCTGATATTGCACGCTAAGGGTAGTGGGATTCCGCCCTCACCATATGGCTTACCCCGGTACTTTTCTGTTACCCGCTCTCATACACGTTTTACCCCCTACATTACTTCTCTATGGCACCTCGTTAGTGTTGCATGGGTTAAACCTGTGGTTTAACCGGGTCGTCTAAGGTGGGTGTTACATGTGGGTGAAAGAGAAGAAGATGAACCTTATCAGCGCTTCTGATGCACGCATGGTCGTCTATGTGGATGACACAACCGACCCAGAATGGTGTATTCCGGTTCATTGCAAACTTAGAGATAATTATGAAATGGTCAACGAGGAAGACATATCTCGAGAATATTGTTTACGGTTTGCTCATCAAAATTTGTCAGTAGCAGAGAATATTCCTGAGTTGCAAGTTCGTGTCAACGGTATAATTGATTTCAAATGAATGATTTGATCAGATTGTATTTGATTTAGAACGAATGGATCAGATTGTATTTGAATATGAATGAATGCATTGTTTGAATTGTACTCCGTAAATTTATTGGTAAATTTCTATAATTGTGACAAATATAGGTATGGCGTCCGATTACCTCGAGGATAATACTCTGCCAATTGGAGACTTGACAATAGCGCAAATAAGAAACCAGCTACCTACGAGCTTATGGTTCTAGGTTCTTTCTTGAACGTCAAATGAGATATACACTTACATTTAAGATGTCCAACTCATTGTTGATTTTTGTGTTGATTTGTAGATCCCTCTACTAGCATGATCACAATGGTCAAATTCAAATATGCTGGCTTCAGAAAAGCGTTGGCAAATGGGAAGAAAATTGTGGTCGAGTTGCCCGATGATGGGATCCTGCCTGTGAGACATCTGCTCTCATTTCTGGGACCACATTATGGTGAGTGTGGCAGGAACTAAAGATTCTATCCTATATCAGTTGTGGATCGGAAGAAAATGGATGAGCTGATAAAGGACATGGCTTGGGCGAATTTGGCATTGGTAAGAATTGTCTAATGTGGTCATGCACATTTTACTTATTAATTATATATGAGTACTAATGAAATAAATGATTTGGTCCATGTAGCCCATCTACCATATCGATCCATAAGATTTGGCAGCATTTCTTCGTCTGTGGGAAATGAAAGTCGGCATGTCATGGTCCAAAAGCCGGTTGTGGTTGTGGGAGAAATTGGTGAAGAAAGCTCGCGAAACTGAGAAGGATAAATATTGGATCAGAACGTCGAATCCATGTGGGACTACGATGAATGATTGGACAATCTACATGAGCTACGTGTACGAAGAGGAGTTTCAGGTAAATATTGAAGCTCGCACAGTTATTAAATTCAACTAGGTGTGTATTACATTACGTGAGACTTAACTCAATTTTTATTTTCTAGAAGATGAGTTTGAGGGGTAGGCGCGCCTAGAGTATTCAAGAAACTAATCATCATGGCGGGTTCAAGACCATGGGCGTGATACACTAGGGAGCATATTGCCAAGACTGGAATGAAACCGTTAGGGGTAAACTGTACATCAAGTTCTACAAGCTGGAGACAAGAAGGAGCGTGCGCTTGCGGTAAAATCTTTAACTTATATAAAAAGTTTTGTTAGCGATGGCCTACATATTAATTTTGTTCATTTTAGGCTCTAATTCATGGCCTAAAGGCAAAGCCCCCCCCCCCCCCCTGCGCATGGGGTTGAAAAAGGGTGAGCCTCGCGGTCGGCTTCGGGCTGGTGGCGTGGGGAAGAACAAGACTTTGGTAAGTCCACAAGTTAATTTTGATTTATTAGTAATTGTATAACCTAGAATGAAGTACTAATTATTATGATAGTCTGAGAGGCTGTAGTGAGTCTTCGTCTTCTTCCTCGTCACCTTCTATCTCATCAGCGGTACCATCTTCTCCCTTGTCATCTAAATCGAAGTATAATCAGTTGTCGGAGACCGTGTAGCAGTTAGTGACGCATATGGCATCTTCCTAAGGATCGACCACTCAGCCACCAGCATACCAGATGACGCCTCCATCGTACCCTTATCTGCCACAGGGGTATCCACCACATGGGTATGTGATGTTATCTCCCGCTTACGTGCATCTGGTGATAGTACACTCGATGGCGCACCAAATCCCCATGCATATGTATGTTTGAGCAACCGCCGCCAGGGACATATCAACAATACGCTCGTACCCCAGCCCCAGCTCGTACCCAAACCCCATCTATAAGATCCACTCCGATGTACTCTCCAGCTCCAGCTCATACCCCAAGTGTTGAATTATTTGATGACATGTTGACCGCACTAGCTCGAGATGATGGGGCAAACGATTTTAGCGAGTATTTGGCCAGTTTGGATTTGCAATGCCCCCTATTTTCAGTTTTTCCCCGCCCCTATGTAATCTTCTTGGTGTAGTGTCCTTAGGGTGTATGATCAAGGCTTTTAGCGTGCAACAGAAGGATTTGTAGTATTAAGCGTTTGGTCTTATATTTTGTGTGGTGACCTTGCTGAGTGGATGACTCGGTATTCATAGAGACGTTGTGGCATGAGCCTAGGCTCTACGTGTCCCGAGTGGTGTCTTTGTGTGGCATGATCCATGTCTTTAGATGAAGTCCTAGTCATAGGTGGGTGGTTGGTGTTAGGGCATAATGAGGAAAATGGTTATGATGAAACGTTAACGAGTCTATAAACGGTGTTGGAGTGACATGTGACTAATTGACAGGGTGGGCACCCTATTGCTGAGAGGACTTGAAGTGAGGGGTTTTTACCTGCCTTGTCAAGTCAGATGGCAGCGAAGATGGACAAGCAGTGAATGACGGATAAGTCGTCCGCCTCTTTGGGCCTAGGGCCAAAGCCGTCACTAATAAAAGTATAAACCCAGGTATTGAGTGTTTAAAATATGATTATATAATTAATAAATCTAAAAAAAACTTAGCATAAATGTTAAAATACACATGTACACCATCAAAACAATCAATTAAATTATCAACACCATTCAAAACAGTTTACAATAAAAAAACACTAGCAACATTTTTTTTTTTTGGATGAATAACACTAGCAACATTGCAAAGTCATTAGAATACAGTTTTTTTAAGGAAATCATAATAAGACTAGATTATAATAGTCGCGCGATGCCGCAAAAACTTAAGTTGGATTTGAAAAAATGTTGCTCACTCGTAGGTGAATCGTGAAACTAAAAATTAGCTATACAAATATAAAAGTAAGGTGTTCAATAATTAACCGAATGTTTGAACGATGTTTTAGATTTTAATGATAAATCTTTAAACGTGAAGAATTATTTAAAATTAATTTTTAAGTAAGCTGAATCAGCACAATAAAATGTTAAAAAAACTTCAGATCGCTCATAAAAAAATTGATCGAATTATTTGGTTTGGTTCTAACAATAATCCATTAGTTATTAATTCTAAAAGACGACGGAAAAAGAGAAATCAACATCTACAAACAAATATAATAAATATGTATTGTTAATGTTACTTAAACCTATCCATTTGGGAAATAATGAGAGGGGAATATCAAGCATCTCCATTGGTAAATCATAATAAGATATCATATGTAGTAGTGGATATATCACATGTCGATCAGAGTTCAAATCCCCGACGTAACCAAGAAGATGTTGCTCACTCGTAGGTGAAATCGTGAAACTAAAAATTAGCTATACAAATATAAAAGTAAGGTGTTCAATAATTAACCGAATGTTTGAACGATGTTTTAGATTTTAATGATAAATCTTTAAACGTGAAGAATTATTTAAAATTAATTTCTAAGTAAGCTGAATCAGCACAATAAAATGTTTAAAAAACTTCAAATCGCTCATAAAATCGAATTATTTGGTTTGGTTCTAACAATAATCCATTAGTTATTTATTCTAAAAGACGACGGAAAAAGAAAAATCAACATCTACAAACAAAAGATAATAAATATGTATTGTTAATGTTACTTAAACCTATCCATTTGGGAAATAATGAGAGGGGAATATCAAGCATCTCAATTGGTAAATCATAATAAGATATCATATGTAGTAGTGGATATATCAGAGTTCAAATCCCCGACGTAACCAAGCCAAATATCGTTGTCAAAGGACAACTTAAGGGTGATAAAATAACAATCTCGGAATAAAGGCTAAAAATAAAACTAAGGTATCATTTTACATTCGAAAATGAATTATTGTGAATTTTACTGATTCAAACGGAATTGAATTAATGGGAAAATCACTAATTCTACTGGAATCGAATTCCTTATTTTCCCGTTAAAATGACCACATAGTTTGTTTTCTTCTGTAACTGAAAATGAGGAATGAATTAAATTTGTGGGTTTGTGGCCCAACACAGAAGCTAAAGAGTAAAGAACAAAATGGGTAGTATGGGAATTACACTGGTCATAAGAAACAGTAATGAACAGTGTAGTTCCCTACTGCTTTTTATTGTATGTCATCAATTAAGCAACACACCATATAATTAAAAACTAATTAATTTGTGAAGGAATCTTCCACTGGAGAAAAAATACTGACCGAAGCAGAGGTCAGAGAAGAGAAATAGAAAGAGACGAATCAATTTGGGTAATAACTAATAATAGGCTGTGAAAATGGGGTTTGTATTCTTCCGTAACTGAAAATGAGGAATGAATTAACTTTGTGGGCTTGTGGCCCAACACAGAAGCTAAAGAGTAAAGAACAAAATGGGTAGTATGGGAATTACACTGGTCATAAGAAACAGTAATGAACAGTGTAGTTCCCTACTGCTTTTTATTCTATGTCATCAATTAAGCAACCACACCATATAATTAAAAACTAATTAATCTGTGAAGGAATCTTCCACTGGAGAAAAAATACTGACCGAAGCAGAGGTCAGAGAAGAGAAAAGAAAGAGACGAATCAATTTGGGTAATAACTAATAATAGGCTGTGAAAATGGGGTTTGTTTTCTTCCGTAACTGAAAATGAGGAATGAATTAACTTTGTGGGCTTGTGGCCCAACACAGAAGCTAAAGAGTAAAGAACAAAAGGTAGTATGGGAATTACACTAGTCATAAGAAACATAATGAACAGTGTAGTTCCCTACTGCTTTTTATTGTATGTCATCAATTAAGCAACCACACCATATAATTAAAAACTAACTAATCTGTGAAGGAATCTTCCACTGGAGAAAAAATATTGACTAAAGCAGAGGTCAGAGAAGAGAAAAGAAAGAGACGAATCAATTTGGGTAATAACTAATAATAGGCTGTGAAAATGGGGTTTGTTTTCTTCCGTAACTGAAAATGAGGAATGAATTAAATTTGTGGGTTGTGGCCCAACACAGAAGCTAAAGAGTAAAGAACAAAACGGGTAGTATGGGAATTACACTGGTCATAAGAAACAGTAATGAACAGTGTAGTTCCCTACTGCTTTTTATTGTATGTCATCAATTAAGCAACCACACCATATAATTAAAAACTAACTAATCTGTGAAGGAATCTTCCACTGGAGAAAAAATATTGACTGAAGCAGAGGTCAGAGAAGAGAAAAAGAAAGAGACGAATCAATTTGGGTAATAACTAATGATAGGCTGTGAAAATGGGGTTTGTTTTCTTCCGTAACTGAAAATGAGGAATGAATTAAATTTGTGGGTTTGTGGCCCAACACAGAAGCTAAAGAGTAAAGAACAAAATGGGTAGTATGGGAATTACACTGGTCATAAGAAAACAGTAATGAACAGTGTAGTTCCCTACTGCTTTTTATTGTATGTCATCAATTAAGCAACCACACCATATAATTAAAAACTAATTAATCTGTGAAGGAATCTTCCACTGGAGAAAAAATACTGACCTGAAGCAGAGGTCAGAGAAGAGAAATAGAAAGAGACGAATCAATTTGGGTAATAACTAATAATAGGCTGTGAAAATGGGGTTTGTTTTCTTCCGTAACTGAAAATGAGGAATGAATTAACTTTGTGGGCTTGTGGCCCAACACAGAAGCTAAAGAGTAAAGAACAAAATGGGTAGTATGGGAATTACACTGGTCATAAGAAACAGTAATGAACAGTGTAGTTCCCTACTGCTTTTTATTGCATGTCATCAATTAAGCAACCACACCATATAATTAAAAACTAATTAATCTGTGAATGAATCTTCCACTGGAGAAAAAATATGACCGAAGCAGAGGTCAGAGAAGAGAAAAAGAAAGAGACGAATCAATTTGGGTAATAACTAATAATAGGCTGTGAAAATGGGGTTTGTTTTCTTCCGTAACTGAAAATGAGGAATGAATTAAATTTGTGGGCTTGTGGCCCAACACAGAAGCTAAAGAGTAAAGAACAAAATGGGTAGTATGGGAATTACACTGGTCATAAGAAACAGTAATGAACAGTGTAGTTCCCTACTGCTTTTTATTTATGTCATCAATTAAGCAACCACACCATATAATTAAAAACTAATTAATCTGTGAAGGAATCTTCCACTGGAGAAAAAATACTGACGAAGCAGAGGTCAGAGAAGAGAAAAAGAAAGAGACGAATCAATTTGGGTAATAACTAATAATAGGCTGTGAAAATGGGGTTTGTTTTCTTCCGTAACTGAAAATGAGGAATGAATTAATTTGTGGGTTTGTGGCCCAACACAGAAGCTAAAGAGTAAAGAACAAAATGGGTAGTATGGGAATTACACTGGTCATAAGAAACAGTAATGAACAGTGTAGGTTCCCTACTGCTTTTTATTGTATGTCATCAATTAAGCAACCACACCATATAATTAAAAACTAATAATCTGTGAAGGAATCTTCCACTGGAGAAAAAATACTGACCGAAGCTACTGACCGAAGCAGAGGTCAGAGAAGAGAAAAGAAAGAGACGAATCAATTTGGGTAATAACTAATAATAGGCTGTGAAAATGGGGTTTGTTTTCTTCCGTAACTGAAAATGAGGAATGAATTAACTTTGTGGGCTTGTGGCCCAACACAGAAGCTAAAGAGTAAAGAACAAAATGGGTAGTATGGGAATTACACTGGTCATAAGAAACAGTAATGAACATGTAGTTCCCTACTGCTTTTTATTGTATGTCATCAATTAAGCAACCACACCATATAATTAAAAACTAATTAATCTTGAAGGAATCTTCCACTGGAGAAAAAATACTGACCGAAGCAGAGGTCAGAGAAAGAAATAGAAAGAGACGAATCAATTTGGGTAATAACTAATAATAGGCTGTGAAAATGGGGTTTGTTTTCTTCCGTAACTGAAAATGAGGAATGAATTAACTTTGTGGGCTTGTGGCCCAACACAGAAGCTAAAGAGTAAAGAACAAAAGGGTAGTATGGGAATTACACTAGTCATAAGAAACAGTAATGAACAGTGTAGTTCCCTACTGCTTTTTATTGTATGTCATCAATTAAGCAACCACACCATATAATTAAAAAACTAATAATCTGTGAAGGAATCTTCCACTGGAGAAAAAATACTGACTAAAGTAGAGGTCAGAGAAGAGAAAAAGAAGAGACGAATCAATTTGGGTATAACTAATAATAGGCTGTGAAAATGGGGTTTGTTTTCTTCCGTAACTGAAAATGAGGAATGAATTAAATTTGTGGGTTTGTGGCCCAACACAGAAGCTAAAGAGTAAAGAACAAAATGGGTAGTATGGGAATTACACTGGTCATAAGAAACTAATGACAGTGTATTCCTATGCTTTATGTTGTCTCAATTAAGCAACACACCATATAATTAAAACTAATAATTGAAGGATCTTCATGGGAAATCTGAAGAGGTCAGAAGAGAAAAAAAGAGAATCAATGGTAATAATATAGTGTGAAAATGGTTTTTTTCTTCTAATAAATAGAATATTTGGGTGGCCAAACAGAATAGTAAGAAAAGGGTATGGATTACTGGTCATAAGAAACAGTAATGAACAGTGTAGTTCCCTACTGCTTTTTATTGTATGTCATCAATTAAGCAACCACACCATATAATTAAAAACTAATTAATCTGTGAAGGAATCTTCCACTGGAGAAAAAATACTGACCGAAGCAGAGGTCAGAGAAGAGAAAAAGAAAGAGACGAATCAATTTGGGTAATAACTAATAATAGGCTGTGAAAATGGGGTTTGTTTTCTTCCGTAACTGAAAATGAGGAATGAATTAACTTTGTGGGCTTGTGGCCCAACACAGAAGCTAAAGAGTAAAGAACAAAATGGGTAGTATGGAATTACACTGGTCATAAGAAACAGTAATGAACAGTGTAGTTCCCTACTGCTTTTTATTGTATGTCATCAATTAAGCAACCACACCATATAATTAAAAACTAATAATTCTGTGAAGGAATCTTCCACTGGAGAAAAAATACTGACCGAAGCATGAGGTCAGAGAAGGAAAAAGAAAGAGACGAATCAATTTGGGTAATAACTAATAATAGGCTGTGAAAATGGGGTTTGTTTTCTTCCGTAACTGAAATGAGGAATGAATTAACTTTGTGGTTGTGGCCCAACACAGAAGCTAAAGAGTAAAGAACAAAATGGGTAGTATGGGAATTACACTGTCATAAGAAACAGTAATGAACATGTGTAGTTTCCCTACTGCTTTTTATTGTATGTCATCAATTAAGCAACACACCATATAATTAAAAACTAATTAATCTTGAAGGAATCTTCCACTGGAGAAAAAATACTGACCGAAGAGAGGTCAGAGAAGAGAAAAAGAAAGAGACGAATCAATTTGGGTAATAACTAATAATAGGCTGTGAAAATGGGGTTTGTTTTCTTCCGTAACTGAAAATGAGGAATGAATTAAATTTGTGGGCTTGTGGCCCAACACAGAAGCTAAAGAGTAAAGAACAAAATGGGTAGTATGGGAATTACACTGGTCATAAGAAACAGTAATGAACAGTGTAGTTCCCTACTGCTTTTTATTGTATGTCATCAATTAAGCAACCACACCATATAATTAAAAACTAATTAATCTTGAAGGAATCTTCCACTGGAGAAAAAATACTGACTAAGCAGAGGTCAGAGAAGAGAAAAAGAAAGAGACGAATCAATTTGGGTAATAACTAATAATAGGCTGTGAAAATGGTTTGTTTTCATCGTAATAAAAGGAATGAAATAACTTTGAAGGTGCCCAACATCAGAATAAAATAAAGAACAAACTGTATGGAATTAAATAGTATAGAAACAGTAAGAACAGATAAATCTACTACTTTTTATTGATGACATCAATAAGAAAAGACAACAGTAATAAAACTAATAACTGAAGGAATTTTTCCACTAATGAAAAATATGAATAACTGGGTTCAGAAAAAAGAAAGAAAAGAATCAATTTGGGTAATAACGTAATAAAGCAGTAAGAAATGGGTTTCTTGTTTCCTAAGCAAAATAGAATGATACATTGTGTCCCAAAAGAAGTAATAAAGTAAGAACAATATATGGAAAACTATGAATAAGATAGAAAGAAAAATGATAGTTCCTAATGTTGTATATAATAATAAGAGAACACATTGTAATAAAAAATAATAGTGGAAGAATGTTCATGGAAAAAAATGAAAGAAGGGTTAGAAGTAAGAAAGAAAAGAAAATATTGGGTACTATAATAATGGCATATGTAAAAAGTTTGTTTTCTCCTAACTTAAATGGATGAATAATTTGGTAGGCCCAACAAAATAAAAGTAAAGAACAATGGGTATAATGGGAATAAGGTCAGTAAAAAAGAATGAATAATTGGTAATATTAATTTGTGAATATTACAACCACGACATAAAAATAAAAATAATTTGTGGGAATTTCACATGAGAAAAAATACAGAAGAGTCAAGGAAAAAAAGACATATTGTATATATATGTCTAAAAGGTTTTTTTCTATGAAAATGAGAAAAAATTTGTGGGTGGGCCAAAGAAGAAAAGAAAGAACAAAATGGTAATGAATTCATGTCATAGAACAGTAATGAAATGTAGTCCTACCTTTTTTGTGTCACAATTAAAACAACAAATTAAATAATTACCTGACATAAGAACAAGTGTAGTTCCCTACTGCTTTTTATTGTATGTCATCAATTAAGCAACCACACCATATAATAAAAACTAATTAATCTTGAAGAATCTTCCACTGGAGAAAAAATACTGACCGAAGAGAGGTCAGAGAAGAGAAAAAGAAAGAGACGAATCAATTTGGGTAATAACTAATAATAGGCTGTGAAAATGGGGTTTGTTTTCTTCCGTAACTGAAAATGAGGAATGAATTAATTTGTGGGTTGTGGCCCAACACAGAAGCTAAAGAGTAAAGAACAAAATGGGTAGTATGGGAATTACACTGGTCATAAGAAACAGTAATGAACAGTGTAGTTCCCTACTGCTTTTTATTGTATGTCATCAATTAAGCAACCACACCATATAATTAAAAACTAATAATCTGTGAAGGAATCTTCCACTGGAGAAAAAATACTGACCCAAGCAGAGGTCAGAGAAGAGAAAAAGAAAGAGACGAATCAATTTGGGTAATAACTAATAATAGGCTGTGAAAAGGGGTTTGTTTTCTTCCGTAACTGAAAATGAGGAATGAATTAAATTTGTGGGTTTGTGGCCCAACACAGAAGCTAAAGAGTAAAGAACAAAATGGGTAGTATGGGAATTACACTGGTCATAAGAAACAGTAATGAACAGTGTAGTTCCCTACTGCTTTTTATTGTATGTCATCAATTAACAACCACACATATAATAAAAACTAATTAATCTGTGAAGGAATCTTCCACTGGAAAAAATACTGACCGAAGAGAGTCAGAGAAGAGAAAAGAAAGAGACGAATCAATTTGGGTAATAACTAATAATAGGCTGTGAAAATGGGTTGTTTTCTTCCGTAACTGAAAATGAGGAATGAATTAACTTTGTGGGCTTGTGGCCCAACACAGAAGCTAAAGAGTAAAGAACAAAATGGTAGTATGGAATTACACTGTCATAAGAACAGTAATGAACAGTGTAGTTCCTACTGCTTTTTATTGTATGTCATCAATTAAGCAACCACACCATATAATAAAAACTAATTAATCTGTGAAGGAATCTTCACTGGAGAAAAAATACTGACGAGTAGAGGTCAGAGAAGAGAAAAAGAAAGAGACGAATCAATTTGGGTAATAACTAATAATAGGCTGTGAAAATGGGGTTTGTTTTCTTCCGTAACTGAAAATGAGGAATGAATTAATTGTGGCTTGTGGCCCAACACAGAAGCTAAAGAGTAAAGAACAAATGGGTAGTATGGAATTACACTGGTCATAAGAAACAGTAATGAACATGTAGTTCCTACTGCTTTTTATTGATGTCATCAATTAAGCAACCACACCATATAATAAAAATAATTAATCATGAAGGAATCTTCCACTGGAGAAAAATACTGACGAAGTAGAGGTCAGAGAAGAGAAAAAGAAAGAGACGAATCAATTGGGTAATAACTAATAATAGGCTGTGAAAATGGGGTTTGTTTTCTTCCGTAACTGAAAATGAGGAATGAATTAAATTTGTGGCTTTGGCCCAACACAGAAGTAAAGAGTAAAGAACAAAATGGGTAGTATGGGAATTACACTGGTCATAAGAAACAGTAATGAACAGTGTAGTTCCCTACTGCTTTTTATTGTATGTCATCAATTAAGCAACCACACCATATAATTAAAAACTAATTAATCTGTGAAGGAATCTTCCACTGGAGAAAAAATACTGACCGAAGCAGAGGTCAGAGAAGAGAAATAGAAAGAGACGAATCAATTTGGGTAATAACTAATAATAGGCTGTGAAAATGGGGTTTGTTTTCCTCCGTAACTGAAAATGAGGAATGAATTAACTTTGTGGGCTTGTGGCCCAACACAGAAGCTAAAGAGTAAAGAACAAAATGGGTAGTATGTGAATTACACTGGTCATAAGAAACAGTAATGAACATTGTAGTTCCCTACTGCTTTTTATTGTATGTCATCAATTAAGCAACCACACCATATAATTAAAAACTAATTAATCTGTGAAGGAATCTTCCACTGGAGAAAAAATACTAACTGAAGCAGAGGTCAGAGAAGAGAAAAAGAAAGAGACGAATCAATTTGGGTAATAACTAATAATAGGCTGTGAAAATGGGGTTTGTTTTCTTCCGTAACTGAAAATGAGGAATGAATTAACTTTGTGGGCTTGTGGCCCAACACAGAAGCTAAAGAGTAAAGAACAAAATGGGTAGTATGAGAATTACACTGGTCATTAGAAATAGTAATGAACAGTGTAGTTCCCTACTGCTTTTTATGTCTTAATTTTCCATAAGTATGCGAGCGCGGTTCAGGGGACAGTAATTCAATTGTTGTCTCCAACACAACATTGATCTCAACCCTTTATTTAATCTAACGGTCAATATTTTTCACTTGTTCTTTCCAAGTTATTTATCTCGTATGAATGAGATCTCTATTCGGAAAACTATTTATTCGGTCGAAGAACAAGGTGACTGGAGAGAGATCCTAATTTTTGGGACATCGTTTATGCATGGAGACTTCACCGATGATGACACACTGTTTTTTTTTTGTCTCTACTGTCTGTACGAACTCCATACAGAGTGTATGACATATACAGGTTGTACAATGTCATATAAATGTACGAATTTCATACAGAGTGTATACAATTTGTATGAACTTTTTGCAACTCTATTGTACGAAAAAAACAAATTGTACAAAAAAAATACAGAGTATACCACTCATATATACAGTTTGTATACAAATCCCATACAGAATGTACAAAAATAAATACAGAGTGTACAATTCATACACAATGTGTATACAATTCCATACAGACTGTACAAAAATAAATACAGAGTGTACAATTGTCGTATATAGTGTATAAAGTTTGTATACAACTTGTACAAACATAAGTACGAAATGCATACAGTTTGTATAGACGATATACAAACTGTATAGAGTGGCCAACGAGGAATTTGTCGATAAAAATATTTTTTTCGATAATCATAGATCTAATTACGACGATTACGTGCGTGAACAAAATTTTGTCAATGGAGACCTGTGTTTTCGGGAAATTCGTCTAGAAACTTTTCGATGATGGTAGATAGGAGAAAATTTCAACAAACTAAAACAACTTAGGCCACAAGATTAAACAACTAAATTCTAACCATTAGATTATTATTGTTGTCACCGATGCAGGGAAATATTTCCCTGTCACCGGAACTGCACTCATAAGTGTGCTTGGTACGTTCTTTTTTTTTTTTCCTACTTTCTCTTTTTTGTTAATCTATCTTATTTAGGATAAACACGAATTTTTAACCAGTCTTTTTAAGACTATGTATCCCCCTCCCTCTAAACCCCTTGTCTCTTTATTTCTTTTTATTTCTTATAATTTATAGCATGATTCACGATTTATTGGTCTTTTTCGCTAAAAAAAATTTCACATAATAAAACAATATGTTACGTGCTTACGATGTTGTCCACATGACTGTGGACTTCCTAACATGCACAACCTTCTCATTTTCCTTATGCCTTCGGCCTATTGAGATTTGAGAGGAAACAATAAGCTTTATCAATTATCATCAAGCCTTTAAGCCTCTCTCTTTTTTAGGAGGTTTTGGTGAGTTTTTTGTTTTACTGCCTTTTTCACACAAAATTGTACATAGTCTAAGGCAACAATAAAACGGATCATATTTCGGTGACACAGTCCATGAAATTTGTGTGAGTACTTGGTAGTTATAATTTTCTTAGGAGTTGGTTGGCAACCCAAAATTTCTAGTAAAAAATTATCCTATTGTTTAGTTTGAATGAAAAATCAAACTTTTCACCTATTTTTTTTGGTTAGGAAATGAAATGTATGTTATATGAAAAAGTAAAATTCTTAACTAAAGTAGAAATATGTTTCTAAAGCTATTCAATGAGAAATTTAACCTTTTTAAATCATTTCTATCATTAAACTCAACTAGCCTCCTACAACCTCTCCCAATTCCAACTCACTTTTCTTTTACAAATTTACTTACCTCAACATAACTTTCCTAAAAATCATGACTTGAGTTGCCAAACGGCTCCTTATTATTTAAAAACATGCAAAATGCATGATCTATTCTAAGCTAACCAACAAGAAGACATAGTTGAAACTCCAAATAAATAGTGCAAGTGCTGGAAAACAATGTAATGCGAGAAAACAGAGCTGTTTGTTGAGAATCAGCTACGATGGAGCTCCCAGATAAGATTATACCCAACCGTCAGCTTTTGCAAAGTGACGATCTACTCAAGGTACTAATGTGATTATCGTTGTGCTTCTATACGTAGATTTGTGAACCAAAATGGTAACTGAAAGCTATATTTTTGGATATGGTAGTACATTATGGAGATGACAGTTTATCCGAGAGAAGAACAGGTCCTGAAGCAGCTCAGAGATGCAACGTCCAAAAACCCCATGTAAGTGTTCTTGTTGTTTTGAATTGTTGTTCTTTTTGTATGGGTTAATTTGGAAGTTTGAAATTTGGGGGAAGATAGGTCTGCCATGGCTTCAGATCCACACGCATCACAGTTAATGGGACTTCTACTGAAGATTCTGAACCCACAGAGAACCATTGAAATTGGAGTGTATACTGGCTATTCCCTCCTTGTCACTGCAATTTCCATTCCTCCTCATGCCAAGGTAGTATCATCAATTCCTATTCAATAATAATAATAATAATCTGAATTAGCTACTAAAAAAATGTATGTTGGTGCAGATAACTGCCATAGATACAGAGCGAGCATGGTACGAGATTGGATTGCCGTATATCCAGAAGGCAGGAGTTGAACACAAGATCAACTTCATTGAATCTGAAGCAATTGCAGTCCTGGATAACCTCCTCCAGATAGAAAAGGAACAAGGGAGCTACGATTTTGCATTCGTGGACGCAGACAAGGATAATTACATAAACTACCATGAGCGACTAATGAAGCTGGTGAGGGTGGGTGGACTAATCATGTACGACAACACGCTATGGGGTGGAACAGTTGCAATGCCTGAAGAACAAGTACCCATCCAGAAGAAACAAGGAAAGGTGTTTGTGGATGAGTTCAACCGCAGAATCGCCTCCGATCATCGCCTCGAAATCTGCCTCGCTCCTTTAGGCGACGGTGTCACCATCTGCCGTCGCATCTCTTGATTGATTGAATGAATGAATACAACACGGAATAAACTACTCTTTCCTTTCTCTTCCTATGAAATAACTTAAGTAGCAAGTTTATCCGGCACAAACTCTTTCTATTTCTGAGACTGTCTCTTAACTGGTAAACGTATCTTGTAATAAACGTACAGGAAAACTGTTAAAATATGCTTCAGACTTTAGAAGCAAGCTAAAGTAAGCTAGAAGAATGTGTAGCAGCAGTTAGTTTGCAGCAGTTTGTTTGCAGCAGTTTACCTAGTAACTGTCAAGTAGTTTTATTTTGTTTCAGGTTGTAATGGTGTGGTGTGTATGACGTTTAATAGTTTTTATCAATCTATAAAAAACAAACAAAAAGTTTACAATTGGTATCAGAGCATAGATCTTGCGGGATCTGAGTATTTGTCAATGGAATCAGAATCGAGTTTTTCAACTATGGCACCACCTGTGCTCACGGGTGACAATTACCATTATTGGGCGATAAGGATGGAAGCTTACTTGGATGCTTTGGATCTCTGGGAAGCAGTGGAAGAGGAGTATGAAGTTCAACCTCTTCCCACCAATCCAACCATGGCACAGATTAAAAGCCATAAGGAGAGGAAGACAAAGAAATCAAAGGCCAAGGCTGTTCTATTTTCAGGAGTGTCTCAATCAGTTTTCTCGAGAATAGCAACAATCAAAACAGCTTATGAAATCTGGGAGTATTTGAAGAAGGAGTATTCAGGTGATGAACGTATTCGTGGGATGCAGGTTTTAAACCTGATTAGAAGTTTTGAACTTCAAAGAATAAAGGATGATGAGACAACTAAGGTTTATGCAGAGAGGTTACAAGAGATTGCAAATAAGGTGAGGTTGCTGGGAACTGAGTTCTCAAACTCCAGAATTGTAGAGAAGATATTAGTTACAGTGCCAGAAAAGTACGAGGCATCCATCACTACACTTGAAAATACAAAAGATCTATCAAAGATTACCTTGGCAGAATTATTAAATGCTTTGCAGGCACAAGAGCAAAGAAGGCTCATGAGACAAGAAACTGAGATTGAAGGTGCTTTGGCAGCAACACACATTCAAGCAGAGAAAGGGAATCTGCCTCCTCAAACAGCTCAACGAGAATCTCAAACAAGTTCCAGTGCTAAGCCAATCTACAACACCTACTCTACAGGTAGAGGACGTGGATTCTATCATCAAGGAAGAGGAGGAGGTTATTACACTCAAGGAAGAGGAGGAGGTTACTACACTCAAGGAAGAGGTAACTCATTTCTTCCTGGAAGGGGAGGAGGAGAGTATCAAAAAAGGTTCTTTTCCTTTCCTCCTTGCAAATATTGTGGAAAGCAACACTCATCTACAAGGTGTTGGAGAAGGCCTGATGCAAAATGTACTAAATGCAATCAGCTCGGTCATGAGACTTGGTTGTGCAGAAATGACTATGAGAACTCTGCAGAAGAAGCAAAGGTTGCTGACCAGGAAGAAGAAGAGGAAGATCATTTATTAGTGGCTAGTTGTTATGCCTCGCAGATGTCTTCAAAGGCTTGGTTGATTGACAGTGGTTGTACAAATCACATGACATTCAACAAAGATTTGTTTAAGGATTTGATTCCTACAACACAACTGAGAGTTAAAATAGGTGATGGAACTTACCTGCCTGTAAAAGGTAAAGGTGCTATTGAGCTTGTCACGTCAAGAGGCTCAAAACAAATCACTGATGTTCTTTATGTTCCTGACCTGGATCAAAACTTGTTGAGTGTAACCCAACTACTGGCTAAGGG
The DNA here is from genome assembly GCA_034768395.1 of Linum lewisii. Lineage (NCBI taxonomy): Eukaryota > Viridiplantae > Streptophyta > Magnoliopsida > Malpighiales > Linaceae > Linum > Linum lewisii. Next base: position 40,977,521 of record CM068304.1, on the reverse strand, counting down.
TTATAGGGTGTTTTTTGAGGAGAAGTTGTGTCACGTGTACGATGGTACTGGGAAGGAAGTTCTTTGTGTTGAGATGAGGGGTAAAAGTTTCTCTTTCAATCCAATGGAGGAAGAACACTCGGCATACCCGAGTCAAAATGAAGTTACTAATTTGTGGCATAAGAGACTTGGTCATTGCAACCTGAAGATGATGCTGAAAATGCAGAAGGAGGACGTAATTTCTGGTTTACCTGGTCTGCTTGACACTCAGCAAGATTGTCATGCTTGTCAATATGGGAAGATGAAGAGAAAGCCTTTTCCCACAGCCACTTGGAGAGCTTCACAAAAGTTACAGTTAGTTCATACTGATGTTGGAGGACCTCTAAGTACACCCTCTTTTAATCAAAGCAGGTATTATGTGATCTTCATTGATGATTATACCAGAATGTGTTGGATATATTTCCTAAAACATAAATCTGAGGTGGCTGGTGTGTTCGGAAAATTTAAGAAGTTGGTGGAAAATGAAAGTGGTCACAGGATTCAAACTGTAAGATCAGACAATGGGACAGAATATACATCCTCAGTGTTTCATTCTATATGCGAGGAAGCTGGGATTAAGCATCAATTAACCACGCCTTATACACCACAACAGAATGGTGTAAGTGAGAGGAGGAATAGGTACATCATGGAAATGACCAGATGTATGATTCATGACAAAGGGTTATCAAAACCTTTTTGGGCAGAAGCAGCTAATACAGCAGTCTACCTACAGAATCGCTTATCCAGCACCATATTGAAAGGCAAAACACCTCATGAATTATGGTATGGTTTTAAACCTTCCTTGCATTATTTGAAAGTGTTTGGTAGTCTTTGCTTTGTCCATATCCCCTCTGTTAAGAGAGACAAGCTGGACAAGAAAGCCTCAGTTGGTGTATTTGTTGGTTACAGTACACTCACCAAGGGGTACAAGGTTTATTTCCCTCAAACTGGAAAGATGGAGGTGTCAAGGGATGTTCATTTTCTGGAAGATAAACAGTGGAATTGGAACAGTGAGCAAGAAGAGATAGTAGATGACGGTGATACAGCATCTCAACCACCGAGCCAGGAGCCTCCGGGGTTAGAGGATGACATGATTGATGATACACCCGTCCGAGGTACTAGGTCACTATCTGATATCTATCAACGGTGTAACGTAGCAGTTTGTGAACCTGCAAACCTAGTTGAGGCATTGGCTGATCCAAAATGGCAGGAAGCCATGCAAGAAGAGTTAAGGATGATCAACAAGAATCACACCTGGGAGCTTGTTGATAGGCCAATTGACAGAAAAATCATTGGTTTGAAGTGGGTGTTCAGAACTAAGTTGAATGCTGACAACACTATTAACAAGCACAAAGCTAGGCTGGTGGTAAAAGGGTATGCACAAATCTTCGGGGTTGATTACTCTGAGACGTTTGCTCCCGTTGCAAGGTTAGATACCATCAGGTTACTACTAGCTATGGTGGCTCAAAACGGCTGGAAAATCTATCAACTAGATGTAAAATCAGCTTTCCTAAATGGCTATTTAGAGGAGGAGATCTATGTAGATCAGCCAGATGGGTTTGCAGTTCAGGGGGAGGAAACCAAGGTTTACAGGCTCAAGAAAGCCTTATATGGCTTGAAACAGGCACCCAAAGCCTGGTATGACCGAATAGATGGACATTTAATAAGCTTAGGTTTCATCAGGAGTCTTTCCGAGGCTACTTTGTATGTGCAGAAGAAGGGCAAGGAGGTGTTAATAGTTTCTCTGTATGTTGATGACTTGCTAGTGACTGGGAATAATGAAGACATGGTCACTGTGTTTAAGGAGGAGATGATGAAAGTGTTTGAAATGACAGATTTGGGGCAAATGGCTTATTTTCTTGGAATGGAAGTGAAGCAAGGAAGGAATGAAGTCTGTATCAATCAGAAGAAGTATGCTAAAGAAATATTGAAAAAGTTTCAAATGGATGAGTGCAGGGCTATTGATACACCTATGGCCTCAAAAGAAAAGCTATGCAAAGATGATGGCACTGAGAAAGTGGATGAGCAGTACTATAGGAGCTTGGTTGGTTGCTTGATGTATTTAACAGCTACTAGGCCAGATATTCTCTTCGTTGTTGGTGTTCTATCACGTTATATGCATTGTGCTAGTGAAGAACATCTTAGAGTTGGAAAACGGGTGTTGAGGTACATCAAAGGGACCATTAATTTTGGAATCAAATTTACTAAGTGCAGTGATTTCAAGTTATGTGGTTACTCTGACAGCGATTGGGTGGATCTGTAGATGATGGTAGAAGTACTTCAGGTTACCTTTTCTCTTTCGGATCTGGAGTGTTTTCCTGGAGGTCAAAGAAGCAAGAGTCAGTTGCTTTATCCACTGCAGAAACTGAGTTTCTAGCAGCTACTGCAGCTACTAAGCAAGTGATGTGGCTGAGAAAGATTTTGACTGATGTGAGCCAAAAAGTTGAAGATAACACGGAGATATATGTTGATAATCAAGCAGCTATTGCCATTGCAAAGAATCCTGTATTCCATGACAGGACAAAGCATTTCAACATTAAGTCGTTCTTTGTCAGGGATGTGCAAAAGAGTGGTGAAGTGAAGCTGGTTCACTGTAATACTGAGGATCAGCTGGCTGACTTATTAACTAAGCCACTACCAGCTGAGAGGTTTGAGTGTCTGAGACTGAGAATTGGTGTTTGTGGAGTCTGAAGCAAGGAGGAGTGTTAAAATATGCTTCAGACTTTAGAAGCAAGCTAAAGTAAGCTAGAAGAATGTGTAGCAGCAGTTAGTTTGCAGCAGTTTGTTTGCAGCAGTTTACCTAGTAACTGTCAAGTAGTTTTATTTTGTTTCAGGTTGTAATGGTGTGGTGTGTATGACGTTTAATAGTTTTTATCAATCTAAAAAAAACAAACAAAAAGTTTACAAAAACCTTGAACCTTATATCTCTTAATATTCGTTCCATGTGTGTGTGTATCTTATTACTTAATTATTTGATCTTCTCCCCGACACAATGCGTCTTCTTTGACATGTGATCGTCGCATACTGTCTACTGACTTATGGCTCTCGATGGAGCTGACAACATTCGAACTCTTTAAGACGCCGCTCATCTCATTCAGAAAGTTGAAGACAGCCTCTGTTTATTTCTGCAGCTGATTTCCTCTCTGGAGCTTTTATCATTTCCCAGCAAACATGGGTAATTGAATTGCACGGAAGTTGTTATGCATTTGTTATAAAGCAGTTCGTTTCAGTCGTTCAAGATCAAAATGCATCCATCAGGGAAGTTAGGCTACAATCATGTACCATGTATGGGATTTATAATACAAGGATGCCACCTCTTACATTCTATCTCAGTTCAATTACTAATTGTAATTCTACATTACTTCCTCTGTATTTATCTATACGTGTCTGTTACAAGCTATACATGGCCATGGCTAGCGTACCGGTAATCCACTAACCTTGTGAAACAGTTGCGTAGCACCCAGGAATCGCAGGTCAATGAGTCATTGTAGCTCAAATTCTTTGTAATCAAGCTTCCAGCATCAGGTGTTTCTACTGCATACAGATCGCTGTAGAAGAAAACCAATTAGGGGGCAACTATAATCAACTAAAAGATGTTCTTATCAAGATGACTGTACAGTTTAAAAATTGTCAAGAAATAACAAAACAAGACACATTTATGGTAAACTGTCGAGTTCTGCACAAAATTTCCCCTCTTTATTTTCCGGGTCCTCAAAAGAGTTCAGTAGTGAAAAAATCTACCCTCTAATGAAAATCTGCAATTCCTCTTGATAATAAAGGGCATGCATATTTTATAGACGGCAATGAAAATCTACCCTCTAATGACAAGCTTGGCATTTTTTAACTAGAAACTTCCCCTTGCATGGCCAACCAGTTCCTTTTAACAAAGAAATGAGATGCGACAAAAGGAAGGAAACCCGTTGATATCGCGGAATCACGTTATGGAGAAGTTGTTAGTGATAAAGAAATCCAACCTTAAATAGACCTTGAGCAACCCAGTTATAGCGTGCCATTTCATCTAGTCTTCAAACTTTACAAGCCAGTTGCTGATGGTTCTTGAAAGAGCTCTGGTATCATTCAGTGAAAGACTTTTAAGTCCTTGAGCAATGGCATCTACAGGAGTATACACACTGCCCACTTCCCAACTTGGTTCCTATTGAATTGCAACAAATACGTCAGCTGCTAAACATACAATTTAAGGTGAAAGGATACTGGCAAATAAACTATTTAAATGATGGCACTAAGATGTCCCAGGCAGAATATGAGCATTGAAATAGAGTAATCTGCAAAAACCTATGATCACCACATAGCAGGAAAATTAATCGTAAATATGGAACTTAATGAAATGGAAGTTCGTAAATGTGCAAACCAACCTGTATGCATGGAGTGAGATGGTTACCACTTAACTCGACCTTTTCTATCGTGCCACCCATGGACTCAACACGAGGCTTCAAGGCTTCCTCAAGTAGATCTGTCTCGTCAATTGTGTCTGAACTGAACTTCACCTGATATCAGCAGGATATAACCGGAACCGTGCATGTTTAAATCCAGGGTTTTGTAGATGCCAGTTAAAGATTCTGGAAATAAAGATGTCATACATACCAGTAATGTGTGCTGGACGTTGTACAAGTTCTTGAAACAATCACGATTTTCTGCAGGTGTTGGCTTGAACTCGGATATCCCTTCAGTAACCTAACAATGTAGGCGTTCAATTTAGATATGTGTGCCAGAGTCCACAGTACATCAACAACATTTAGGACTTACAGGAACTGCTTTACAAGCAGTCGCAACTAAAGTGACACAGAAAATGAATAACATAGGTAGACAATAATTAGTTGATCATTTAATTATGAAGGAAATGAAATTCCACGAAAATAAAAAGAACATGAAAATGTTCTATTCACAGGGTTGCAGCTTCGTATATCGCCCAGTCAACTAGAACCATTAAATGTGTGCTAAATTCAGTTTAGAATGGGAATGCACAGCAGCAAGATACACTCAGTTTCCCTCTAGAAAACCACCAGAACAGCTTTTCTGAGAAAGCATATGATCTACTTGGGTAGAAACTTTAAGAGAAAATGATGAAGCTTAAGTCACAACATCTCAGCTCAAAAAAAAAAACATCTCTCGTGATAAATAGATCATGGTGCAAAAGCTGGACTCGATAATAGTTTTCAAATAGTTAACAACGCATGTCCACCAACCTGGCCAGTAGACAAATAGAGAAATAAGATAGAGTTCAGCGAATGAAACTCCAGTCAACATGTCCACAAACTAAGATAAGTTCAGGCTGTTATGTCATCTGAATCAGCAGAATGTGTTCTGAATTTTACGACAGTTAATATGCTAAACGAATTCAAGGATGAAACCTTCCCATTCCATATTTTGTGACACTGCCAAAACAACTAATAAAAGTATCCATCTCGACAAAACTGCAAGTCACAGTTTCTTGCTGTTATGTCATCTGAATCAGCAGAATGTGTTCTGAATTTTACGACAGTTAATATGCTAAACGAATTCAAGGATGAAACCTTCCCATTCCATATTTTGTGACACTGCCAAAACAACTAATAAAAGTATCCATCTCGACAAAACTGCAAGTCACAGTTTCTTGCTAGCCGCACCCTCAGTAACAAATCTAGACATATGATTTTGAGAAGTTTAGGCATTTACTTGAGTGGATTAGTGGCATACCTGATTCATCACCGAAGGAAACTGATCAACAAACTTTGTGACGGCAACCAAGGCTTCTTGATTGTTTTCTGGTATTATAGCTCCAGCCATATCGAGTAGAGTATTCCAAGCATCTCCTTTAAAATCAATAATCAATTAAGAGGAATTATATCATCATGTTTAGCTTGCAATAACTCTCATCTTCATTCTTAGGTACAGTAGAAACATAGATATGGATTCATCCACCTCTGTGGAATTGTGTCTGTGATTCTGGAGCAAGTGGCAATAAATGGGTCGTGGTATAAGCTACCATTGTTGGTGCAATATGGACGGTTTACCATAAATAAAAAAAGGGCTTGCACTTCTATAGAACTAAGACCATTTTTTAAAGGTTCAAGAACGTGGAATTATCCAACCCAGAAGCTGCAGAAAAATGAAAGAAGGGAAAACCATAATGCTGGGGTATCATGACAGACGGACTGACTTGTTTCACCCAGATAAAATCAAAGAGTCATAATTACTGTACAATTTACCTGACGCATTCCTAGCCATCGAATATACAGGAGATGCTTCAACAACTGGCATCATCTGATTAACAAGTGGCCCGAACTGCTTTTAACAATGAGAATAAGAGCAGCAAAATGTCAGTGAAACCAGACCTCTGCATAATCTGGCTGAAAAATCATTCTTGCAAGACTGGCTAGTCTTAGTTCTCTGGCTTTAGAAATAAAGCTATTTATATACTGTATCCTAGAATAGGGGGAAAAGTTTGAGCTCATTTTGGCAGAATATCAGCATCCTTCCATTGTTCTAAGCTGTTCATAATATTTGGTACTTGTTGGTATCAAATGTCGAGAGCTGAATCATCTCATTATTACCTCAGAATGTCAAGCATCCGTCTTTAGTACATTCCTTTTTTAAATAGCTAAATAAAACAAAACTAGAAAAGAACTAACGTTACGCTGTGAAAGTAACAAAATAAGACAATTCACTGAACTTGTCGACAAACATGGGCTTCTTAAAAGCCAAGATGCTCTCCAGGCATCTGTTAGTTTATGAAAGCTATGAGAACCATACATGGAGAAGCAATCTTAATTGTGATTTATTCAAACTGAGCAAGAATCAACCAAACAAAAGAACGATTCCAGCAATGGCTTAAGTAATTGTCACTGTAAACTAACAAAGACATGAGAAATAGAATGCTCAGACAGTGGTACATTGTGAGTGAACATGTACATGACAGCAGAATTTAGACATTTGGTGAGCATGGCAGAAAACTCATAAACGTATGAATTAATTAAAAGCGAGTGCATTCACCTGCTCAAAGTATGGTACTGCTTCTGTAGCAGGCCTGTTGTTGAATGAGATAATGACATTAGCCTTCCACAAAAGATAATAGTTGTTGTCATTCTCAACGACAAATTTCAGTTATTGGATTTACGATATTCATACAAAAAATCTTGAGACAGACAGACAAACCTTGGGTATTTTCTGTGCGAAATAACTGCCTACAAGTCCTTGGAGAAGTGCCCCATTGCTAAAATGAAAACAAAATCAGCAATCAATTTTATGTTAATGCAGGGATTGTACAATTACGAGTAACAGTGCACCATTGTAGCATTAGTTGCTGTGGTTTCAAGCAGTAAACCTGTGACCAACAGAGAAAAGCGGAAGGGCGGTGAGATCAGCAGCACTGAGGTTGGAATCAGGCAAACCGTTTTCCAGTAAGATATCGAAGCAAGAATTGAATCTTTCATAGACTTGGTTAGCAGCTGACGAGTGGTCGAAAGTGACATTATAGGGCACGGAAATAACAAGATAGCCTTCCTTAGCCAATTGCTCGATGAGATAGCTGTGAGTACAAGCAGCAAGGGGAGAAGAAAGTAAAGAAGGAGAAACTGATTCTTCTTATCCACATTAGCGCAACAAAAAGATAGCTGTACTAGTAGTTAAAAGACAGGGGAAATTGATACCCGTAGGTGAATTCAGGCATAGCTCCGACGAACGCACCGCCCAAGAATTTGATAATTGCACGGGGTTTCCTACCACGAACGAGGGGAGGAATCACCAAACAAGAATCCATACTTGTCCAGGATGACTTCTTCGAGAAATTGTTATTGCTGCTGGCAGCTGTTTTAGTTCTCAATCGTGAGCTGGAAACCATCGTCATGGGAACAACAGCATTGGGCAGTTGAGCTGTGCGAATTCTCCGAGGAAGCATCCATGAACCGCAGAACAGCAGTTTTGAACATGAATGAGGAGAAGGACGTATGCAACTGACGACGGAGGTGGCCATTTCTGAATCTGATTATAGCGCGTCCTCCTCGACCTTCCGTTGCTTGCTTCTTATGAAAATCAGCCAAAAAACTGAGGGGATTAGCGTGCTATTTCGGGACTAATCAGTTACAGTGGGGAGTGAGGTCCAGATATACAAATGGCATTGCTGCCATGTTTGAACGTATGATGATGCTGCAGCCACGATAATGGGATTTTCCCCCTGCGAGGGGCTTCTTAAAATTTTAATTCCCAAAGCCAACTAACTCATCACTTTGTGGTCATAATCTATATCACTTTGATCTGGTCTTTACTTTGTTAAATTTATATAACATTGAAATAATATTTTGTTAACTGATATTCGACATATACCTAACCATTCAAATTAAGGAAATTTCTACGGTTAGGACACCCCTTAGTGTCCTCATATGAGGACACTAATCATCACCATTTAAATTCTAAGAGAAGATCTAATGGTTCATATTAAAAGGATAGAAGTGTAATTGTATATCTATAATTTTGCAGATTTTTATTTTTCAAGATGTTTAATTACAATTAAAATAAATCATTTTAATTTTACATCTCTCCCTACGATTCTATTTTTTCCGTCATCTGCATGTTCTTTTTGCTTCTCCGATCATACTTTTTCCGATCATCTTCTCCGGCCATTCTTTATAGTCGTTCATTGTTCCTTTTTTCATATTTAGGAACAAATCATACAAGTCTACAACTGTTCGATTTTACAATTTTTTTGTTCATTGTTCCTTTTTCATATTTAGGAACAATCATATAGCCAACCGTTGTATCATATTTTTGTTTATTGTTCCTTTTCATTTTTAGGAACATTAATACTTAAAATTAGTTTTGTTCATTGTTCCAAATTAAGAATTCGGAACACAGACATTGTTCCAAATTAAGAATTCGGAACACAGACATTGCTCCTAATTATGAATTGGGAACACAAACCCAAAAGAAGAAGATGAAGAAGATGAAAAACTGTGTTCCTAATTAAAATTTTGGAATACACATTGAAGAAAAAGATGAATATCTAGATCTTATTTAGCTAAATTACAAAAATTCAGATTCAAAATATATGTTTCTATATGTTTCTAAATCGTAGACCGGAACAACTTGTTACCAAATCCCAGATCTAATTCACAAGATGCCTCCAACCGTACTTGCAGGGCGTTGGAATTTGTTCAATTTGGTGGATAGATGGTGTTTTAGTTGCTTGATAGATTATGACACCGCAATGAAATCCACACCTTCAAACTCCAAAATCAATGACTTTCCAGTCCTGCAGATTACAAAACATAAGCGTTAGACCAGATCACAAAAACAAAAGAGTTAGACCAGATCTCTAAAACAAAAGAGTTAGATCAGATCTCTCCAAACTAAGATGTGTTTTCTAGTTATTGTGAGTTATATCTAATACCATAAGACTAGACTGAACTCAGAAGAAGTGTACATAATAATTAAAAGCAATAATCAATAAATTTTGAGTTACTCTCCCATAGCTCAATATGAACATTAAACAATATACCTTGAAGTTCTAACTAGAGCTTCCAGAAGCTGTCATCCTCGACTCCATTGATTTGCTGATAAATTAATCAATCCCTAATTAATTAGCAAATGTCATCACCACTCCAACTAAATCGCTCTCTGTGTTTTGTAAGCTTACATAATAAGCTCGAACCTCCAAACCTTAGTTCATCCGGTCAGCGTGAATCTTCAATCGACAACAAGAACTGGCGGCCGATCTCGGAACGGCTTGTAGGCCGCCCATGCAAGGATCCCGATCAACAATATCACAATAATATTATGAGCTTCCATCCTACAGTTTGTTGGGAAGCAGTTAGAGTTGCTGAAATCTGATGACTTTTAGCGATAGGAGCAGTTCCATTAAGCGGCTGCGGCTGGAAGAACAACGGCAACAAGGAGGAGGCGGCGGCTGTAGGGGGGCTGGAGTAGGACGACGGCGGTGAAACCTGGATTGAGAGGGTGAGAATTTTATTGGCCGCTTGAAAAAAATAGGGTTCATGGTGAAACCCTAATATTATTTACTATATATACCAGTACCAAATGACAATTTTATCCAATTTATTCTAATTCATCGGATCTGGTTCCTAATCTAACGGTTCCTAATAGTGTCCTCATATAAGGACACTAATAGGTGTCCTAACAGTAGTAGATCCCCAAATTAAGCCTATTGCGAAACTCACCAATTATTCATAAAATTGTTTGTAAGAATTGTTTGTCATTTAATTAGGTCTAGATATATAGAAAGTTTTCTTCAAAAATCAATAAGGGGTCGTTTGGTTGGATGATATGTAGATATATTGATATTAGGGATATATTGATATGTTATTACATTGATATTAGTAAACCAATTAGCAAGATAACATTGTTTGGTGTAGTGATATTGTAATAATTGGTGATAAGTTACTTTAATGGGAAATTGACTAATTTGCCCTCAACTTTATGAGTTATAATACACTTGCTCTGAACATAATCGAATAAACTTTACCCTAGCTAATTCACCAACCACCAATCCTACGATTACGAATCGAGCAACTAACAAACTCATACTATCGAAGCCTTGTTGAATACTAATTAATGATCAAAGAAACTTGTTGAACTTGGAATTTGTGGTTCTTAAAATGAGGTTGTTTTGTGAATTAGATTAAAAAATACGTTAGAATGATGAGTCCAATGTACTCCTCACTTCACTGGCATTCGGGATTTGAATTTTTTTAGTTATCTTCATTAAACTCAATCACAAATCTAATTTATGTTACACAGAAACATAGAAATCGAATTTATGTTAGATGAATGGAAGGTTTGGAGGTTTGGCTGATTTGCTAAGAAAATAGGACACCCGTCAATTGTCCAAAACTAGTTGGACAATGGAATCGGTGGACGTCAATCGACAAATGGCGAGGAGGTGAGAGAGAATTAACTGGGGATGAGAAATGGGGAAAGTAAATAATGGCACTGTAATTGAGAGGATAGAATAGGGGCAAAAAGGTCTACAAAGAGTGATATCAATATCACTCCACAGATATTCTAGGGGGGAGTAGAATATCTAAAGAGTGATATTGATATCACTTTTGGCTCCAGATATCATGATATTCAGGATAGAAAAAACGACGATATTCTGAATATCATGATATCTGCAGTTATCAATATCAATATCACTGCAACCAAACGACCCATAAAATATAATTAAAATCAAGGAAAAACTAAATAAATAATGTAACTAAACGGAGGCTCGTGTTATCGGGAAATTCGTCGAGAAACGACTTAGCCGGGAAAAAACTCTCTCGATGGGGACGCCGTCACCTGCTCCTAGGGTTTCGCCGGCACCGGCGGCTTCTTGGGCGGAGTTGTTCGGAGTCGCAGTAAACAATCGACTGGAGTTCATTGAGCCGAACATAGTAGATGGGTTCCTATGAATGTCGAAGGAAGTCAGAGAGGAAGGTGAGGAACGATGGAAGAACTATTTGGTGGGGCAATTTTTAGGATCGCCGCCTCCGCTCGCCTCGGTGCAAGCTTGGGCTTCGCGTCTTTGGGGAAGAAGAGGTCAAATAACTGTTTCGAAGTATGGTGCTCAGCTGTTTCTGTTTCAGATTCCTTATGATTCCACTTGTACTTGGATTTTTGAGGGAGGTCCCTGGCATTACCAGAACAACTCTCTCTTCTTGCGGAAATGGGTGCCTGGTATAACACCGGTAGTACTTGAGAGGTCTGAGCTACCGATTTGGTTTAAGCTTGGGAATCTGCCGCTTGAGTATTACTCCATGGGGGGTTTGAGTCGTCTGGCGAGTTCGATTGGCACGCCACTATGGATGGACCAAGCTACTCGGAAAGGGGCTCAGCTTGGCTATGCAAAGCTTTGCGATGCTGTTAAGCCTTCCAAGGAGTATCCAGACTCGATTCCAATTGAGTCGGATACTGGTGATACCTTTGACATTTCAGTTGAGTTTTGTAATTTGCTGAAGGTTTGCCCTACATGTGTTGTATTTGGGAAGTGTGATTGTCGGAAGAAAAGTAAAGAGAAGGATGCTGATGAGCATGTTGAAGTCCTTGGGAGTCCAGAGATCTCTGAGGAGAATGCTGAGAGTTCAAAGGCTGTTGAAGTGGTTACTATTGATACAACTTCTGATGATGCTCATGCAGATGCTGCTTTTATTCCAGATGTTGTTCCTGCTGTTCAAGCAGGTCCATCTCACACTATTGCAGGAACACCTCCCCCTTATGAAGATGAATTTCAGTTAGTAGTTAGAGGTCGGAAATCGGTCTAAGCCTCTGCTACACATTCAGTAAGTATCCAGTCTGGTAATAAATTTGACTCTTTGAGTTCCCTAGGAGATGATATTCCTCAAGCATCAGTTAGGAGGGAGTTACTAGTTGTCCCTGAGTTGTTTGCCCCAAAGAAGCGCCAGGGGAGAGGTCAGAAAGGTGGTGGTAGGGGTGGAAAGCTGCCCCAGAAATGAAAGTCCTCTGTTGGAATGTTCGAGGGTTTAACAGTCCCTCTAAGCAGTCTGAAGTGGCTGTGAAACTGTTGTCAGGAAACATAGATGTCTGTGCTGTCCTGGAAACACGAGTTAGTGAAGATCATAGTAAAGGTATTCTAGATTCATTTTCCCAATCTGGAAGGTAGTTACCAATTATTCTCAGGCTAAGCTTGGAAGAATTTGGATTTTAACCAAGCCGGATCTCGTTTGGTCTGTTCAGGCTCAGTCTCCTTGGTACATTTCATTGCATTTCAGTAACCCGCATTGTTATGTGACCTTTGTTTACGGCTCGAATTCTGAATCGGAAAGGGCTTCTATGTATGGCAGCATTGCTAGTAGTAGGACGACTTCTGTTCCTTGGCTAGTTCTTGGTGATTTTAATGCAGTCCTTGGCCCTGCTGATTCTTCGGTGGGTATTTCTTCGTATAGTAGTGTGCGTGATTTCAATGATTGAGTTGATTCAATGGAGTTGGTTGAGCAAGTTAGTGTTGGACCTTGGTTCACTTGGACTAACAAGCAGAAAGCCAGGCCTTTGGCTCGTCGTTTGGACCGTGTTTTTATCAATGGAGAGTGGGTGGATGAGTTCCCTAGGAGTCATCTTCAGGTCCTTCCCCCAGGTTTCTCTGATCATTGTGCTTTGTTATTCTACTTTGATTTCAAAGCGCATACATTGCCGAAACCGTTTAAGTTCTTTAAGTTTTGGAGTGGTCACCCAAAATATAAGGATTATATGGTGGAGGCTTTCAAATTCCCTTGCTCAGGCTCGAAGCTTTGGTGTTTTCATCGTCGTTTGAGGGACTTTAAGGTTTTGTTAAAGCAATTGAATAGAGACCATTACTCGGATATTAGTATGCGGGTCAAGGAGCTTGAGGATGAATTGAAGTATGCTCAGATTTCTGCTCTTAATAATCCTGATGCTACTACTTTCCAATATGAGGCCACTATCTCTTCAAAGTTTTCAAAGTGGAAGGAACATGAAGAGGAATTCTTCCGTTTGAAGTCTCGAATACTGAGTGTTTCTTGTGGTGACAGAAATACTAGTTATTTCCATAAGTCGGTAAAGCTTCGTCAACATAAGGCTACTATCAGATCTTTGGTTGATGAGCAGGGCAGTAATGTCACTGAGATTCAGGATATTGCTAGAGTTGTTGTTTCTTTTTATAGCAAGCTCTTAGGTGAGATAAATCCTGAAGTTTACAAGTTACCATTGGAGTTTTTTGACGTTATTATTAGCAGGAAGCTTACTGTCACACAAGGTTTGTTGCTCACTGCTCCTGTTAGAAGAGAGGAGGTTAAAAAAGCCTTTTTCTCTATGTCCAGTGATCGTGCCCCAGGGCCGGATGGATTTTTTGTGGAGTTCTATAAGTCGGCCTGGGATTTTGTTGGTGAGGAAGTGTTTCTGGCTATCAAGCATTTCTTCGATGGTGGGAAAATTCCTCATGAGGTAAATGCTACTATAATCTCTCTCATCCCTAAAGTGCCAATGTTGATAGAATGAAAAGCTTTAGACCTATTTATTGTTGTAATGTCTTGTATAAAGGCATTGCAAAAATTATTTCAACAAGACTAAGTCTAGTGTTGCCAGAGATCATTAGTCCTAATCAGTCTACTTTCATTAAAAATCGCCTTATAAGTGATAATATTATGATGGCTCATGAACTGGTTAGCAATTATCACTTGAAGAATATCACTCCTAGATGTGCTGTGAAAGTGGATTTGATGAAAGCTTTCGATTCAGTTGATTGGAAGTATTTGTTCTCGGTCATGCATGCTATGAATTTCCCTCTTACAGTGATTCAATGGATTGAGAATTGCCTTAGTACTGTTAGATTCAGTGTGTGTATTAATGGAGGCCTTAGTGGTTATTTCCCTGCTAAGAAAGGGCTGAGGCAGGGTGACCCTTTGTCACCATATCTGTTTGCGATTGCCATGGAGCCTTTATCGTGTATTTTGAATAGAGCTGCACAGAAAGATTATCTCCCATTTCATCCTCGATGTAAGTCTCTAGGAATCACGCATCTCTGTTTTGCTGATGACTTATTAATTTTCTCGATGGTTCTCTGTTTGCCATGGAAAGCATTTGCAGACTTTTGGATGATTTGTTTAAGATTCAATCCTGAGAAATGTGAAGTGTACTGTGGTGGCATTTTTGATGAGATGAAGAGGGATATTACTAAGCACACTGGACTCACTGTTGGTTCACTTCCAGTTCGTTATTTGGGGCTTCCTTTGATCTCTAGTAAGCTAAGTGTTGCTGCTTGTAGGCATATGATTGATAAAATAGTGCAGCGTATCAGTGGTTGGAGGGCAAAAAGGCTTTCTTTCGCAGGACATCTCCAGTTGATACAGGCTGTTTTGGTGAGCATGACTCAGTACTGGATGGCAGTTTTTCCTTTGCCAAAAACTGTTATAAGAGAGGTTGAATCAATTTGTTCCAAGTTTCTGTGGAGTGGTGTTGATACGGGAGTTAAAAGGAAAGCTAAAGTGTCTTGGGCTAAGCTTTCTATACCTAAAAGTAATGGTGGGCTTGGAGTTAAAGACCTTGTTTGGTGGAACATTGCATGTTGTATGCGGCATATTTGGAGTATTCTGCAGCAGAGTGGTAGCTTATGGGTTGCTTGGGTAACTAAGTATCGTATTAAAGGAGGGGATTTATGGTCCTTATCCTGTCATGCTGGCTCGTGGCTTTGGAAGAAACTTCTGAAGCTTCAAGATTTAGCTTCTCAGTTTATTTCCTGCAGTTCTCCAGCTTCCTGGAATGGGCACCCGATGGTGAGATTTTATGTTTCTAGAGTCTGGAAGGACTTATCTCCTGCTTTGTCAGCTGTTCCTTGGAGCTCAATGGTTTGGGGAGAACATGTTATCCCTCGCAATGCCTTTATCCTGTGGACGATTTATCTTGATCGCGTTCCCACAACGATTAAGTTGGCTTACTGGGGATTAGCTTGCGATACTAAGTGTCATACAGGTGTTGATTCAAGGGATCATCTCTTCTGGGGATGTGACTATTCGTTCATAGTTGCTATGAGAGTTTTTGCTGGTTTTGCTGTTCCTCCTCAGTCTTGTTGGACAGATGCTTGTGATTGGCTCTTGGCTTTAGTCTCTAACAACACAGTTAATGCAAAAGTTTGCAGACTACTTTGGAGTGCTGTGATTAGCCATGTCTGGCGAGAGAGATGCCGACGATTTTATGCGAACAAAGCTACTCCTCCTGATGGTTTAATTCGTATGATTAAGCTGGAAGTTTTGGCCTTGGGATTCTCAGGGAATTCAGCTTGGCATAGATTTATTGTTACACATGTAAAAATGTAGTTACTCTCTTCTTCCTCCGACAGAGCGGGTGCCATCCCCCCTGTTTCTGTTTATCTTAGTTTTGGTGTAAAACTTTCGGTACTCTCTGCCACAATTGGTGGGTTTACCATTTTGATGGAATGAAATTAGTATTCATAAAAAAAAAAATGTAACTAAGAAATATATCTTGCAAAATATGAGATAATACCTTCAATATTTTAACATTATCAGCAAGTTTGTTATGTGATATTGCTATTCACGATCATGTTTTGTAACGTAATATAACATTACAATTAAAGTTTATGTCATAACATTAATGAATTTGAAAGCATAATTATGTAACAAAGATGGAGATGTTGATACATGATATAACTATCATACAGGGACGTTCATCAGTTCATGCGTGGTATGCCAATATTGTCTCTGTTAGAGTATATTGAAAATAGATTCATGCATGTGTAGTTTGTGAATGTTCTTTGATCTCAGTTTGATGAGATTTATACAATAAATGATTTTGTGTCAATATAATTCTATCTTGTAACTGTCAATGTGTACAACCAAAAAATAATAATGGAACAATTTTTATTGAATCAAGATTTATATGGCTGGACCAGTAGGCCTAGTCCGATTATGACAACAATGCTTTATAGAGACATTGAATAGATAGTGAATTAGAATGGTATATAGTTTTTGTTATGTAAAATAATTTCTTTTTGTGTAAATTGCAATGTTGTCAGGACCGGACCAGTCATCGACCCGGTGAATCAAGAGGTTCGAGGGTCAAAGGTTCAACCAGAATTGAACCGTAAAAAACCGGTGCAAAGAACCGTTTATATTATCACTTACAAAATTATGTATTCATTATTTATTTATCTATAATTTAGGTACTAAAATGTAATAATATAAATTATATATATAAAAGGTGAAAAACCCTAATCTATCTCTTTTTTTCCGCCGCACTCTCTCTTTCTTCCCTCTTTCTCTCTCTTCTTCCTTCATCTTCTCCATCTTATCTTCAAAGTAGTCTCCTGCACTCTCCCATTCTTCCTCTTTCTTTATTCTCGCTGGTGGGGATATGAGACTGTGGCCGTCGGCCGCCGGCCGACGGAAGAAGCAGATAAAGGCAGAGTACGGGTGGAGAAGTAGCAAACATGGATCGAACCAAACACATTGGTCGATTTGGGTTTTGTTCCGAACCGCTGAAAACAGTGTTGGCCGGGTCGAACGGGTTTAGCGGTTTTCCCGGTTCGACCTGGTTTTTTGCCTAATTCAACCGGATCCATTTTATTCTCAGACCGGACCGGGCTGGTCGCCGATTCCCAGTTTTTCCGGTCGGACTGGCCGGTCCGGTCCGGTTCTGTTAACACTGGTAAATTGACATATGTTATCTATAATCTATAACAGTTTGATTTTAATGTTCTTGATTTCGTGAAATTTGTATAATATTGAAAAAATAGTGATGTGAATTTTAATTAATACTCAACACATACATGGCCATGCAAATTAAGCCCACTACCAACGTCACAAACTATTCAGAAAGTTAATTGAGAAAATTGTTTGTTATGTGGTTAGTTTTAAATAAAAAGTTTTTGAAATAGTCAATAGAAGGGGTATTAGAAACTCATTCCTATATACCAACAATTATTTTAATTTTTTGGGGAAATTTTAAAATTTACGTAATTATAATTCATAATTGAAATTCTGTTTACTTTGTGTTTTGTAAATTATAAAATTATATAATTATATAATAATAATTGTGTTCATTACTTTACTAAAAATTATAGAAAATTTTAAAACTGAGCAAAATTTAAAATTTAAGAAATTGAAATTCATAATTGAAATTTTGCTTACTAGTTGTCATGTAAAGTTTGAAAATTAGAAAATTAGGAATTGTAACTGTGATCATTAGTGAATTTCATGATTTTTTATTCATGTATCTAGAATGCAAATGAATCACATATAGTACTCATCCAACTCAATTAACATCTAATTTGCAATAGCGTCACACTTTGCTGCCATTTCTCACAACTGTGTTGAGGACGTACTAAATTTCGTCACACTTTGCCGCCATTTTCTTGTTTCTGGGTGTGTTGGGGCTATGAACAAGAGTGATGGTGGCAAGAGAACCAATGTTATGTTGATTAGTTGAGTTTATGGAGTTTTATTTTTATTGTCTCCAATTACTAATGTTGTGTTGATTAGTGGATGATGATATTTGTGGTCTTGTTAATAGAATGAAGGAATAGAAAGAGTTGTTTGTGGTCTGCTTAGATTATGATTTTAGGAATAATATTTGTGTGTAAAGTTAAGAGAAACGTAGGTAAGGAAAGAGTTGATGGAAAGAGGATACAAGGACAGACATGATGATGCTGTATGTATCTGTATGTTTGAAAAGTGAATATATATTGAGTTGGCGGTGGGATTTGAAAAGTGGCACAAGAATGATGCTATTCAAGAAATCCCGGTCTATGAATTGTGAAATATGAATTTTATAATTTTTGAAAGTGACTTTTTTTCACTTTTTTAATATGGACAAAATTATAATATAATTATATAATTTAATTATTTAATTTACAACTAAACACCATTTTAGGTATATTTTGAAATTAATTAATTTGATTATGTAATTTTGATAATTATAATTGACTCATATGTTTTTAATGAATCCATTTAAATTAGATATTTTTCTGTCCAATTCTCTTATTATTTTTGAAGTAATTATTCTTATAATTAATTTAGTCTTTAGCACTATTTATTTAAGATTCAAATTTGAAACGAATGATTGTTTAACTAAACATTTAAAGAAGATGGAATAAGGCAAGACACATTTGGAGAAATTAGTTACCTAGACTAAGTTGGAGATTATGACATGAAGAATGTAAGTACTTTATATCAATGTTGTTAGGACGAGATAGATCTAGAACCTGTGAATCAAAAGGTTCAATCTTGTATGGTTCACCATGGTTGAACAGTCAAAACTCTGTACAAATAACTGATCATATAATTTGTATAATGAGGTGTTCATATAATTTTTATAATAAATAATTTGATGTGTCATCTATCTTGCCATTGTAAGTGTTTACAACAACAAATTAATAACAGAACAATTTTTACGGATTCATGATTTTTGTGGTTGGACCAATAGGCCCAATGAGAGTAGATTGTAATATAGTGCATTAGTAGTGATTAAAATGGTTCTTACATGATCAACTATTAAAAATTAATAACTTTGAATCCTAACTGATGAGTCCTCTTGCGGCGATCACAAGACAAGCGATCCGAGCTATGAGAAAACCCTCAACCAAGCAAAGCTCGGCTAAGGGCTTGGGGGCAATTGATGGGCCCGGCTCGCCAGAATCCTAAGGGCCCAGACGGCGGCCCACACGGTGGCCCACACGACGCCCTGCACGCAGCAGATAGCATTAAGAGGTTGGACCTAGGCGACAGTTCGGGTGGGCTAAGCAAGCAAGCCCAGGAAGTGGAAAGAGGCCCAAAGCGACGGCCCAGCCCTACAGCTCTTAGGGTTCCAAGGCAAGGCGAACACGTGTCAACATCTTACGGAGACTACAAATGAGTGGCCAGGATTCGACCTTGGCGACCAAGACAGGGGTACTATAAATACCCCCCGTACACCCCATTAACCGGGGGACAACACTTTTATCCAGCGGACAAACGCTTCGCGGTACGTTACTCGCCTCTCTTTCCATTCCTCAAACTGATCGCCTCCCTTCCCCTTGAACTAACTACCCACATTATCACTTGCGAGGTACTCAACCTCCTGAAGACCAACAGGCTTGGGCTTCCGTTATTGGGCCAGGCGACCAGGCTGGAACAATTGGCGCGACAGATAGGGGCGATCAGGCGACTCTTCAAGGCGAATGGCTTCATCAGCGATTCCTACTCTGATGGGCGAGGGTGGTGAAGAAGGAGACGGAGTAACACCTGTTAAGCACATCAACCCAGGTTCTCGAGCAGACCCAAATCTCACTAGAATATGGAGCGCGAATTCGAAGGCGACTCGGAATCTCGAAGTACTATTCCGACCGGCGATGCCTACGAACTATTGGAGCAGCGATTCCGGTCCCTCGAGCAACAAAATGCTGAGCTCACCCAGATGTTGAAGACGGTGATCGCCCAGCAAGCTCAAGCCCTTGGGGCCAACACTCGGGACAGGCAGTCGCCGCAGGACTCTCATCTCGAGGTATTACAGCAATTCCTCCCGGCTACTCAAATCTCACCCGCACAGTTGGCAGTTCGCCAGCCTCTGTCTAGGGCTATACTCGCTGAACCGCTACCTAAGGGACCACCCAACCTAGATAGGTATGTGGGGACAGGCGACCCGGACGAGCACCTACAAGCATCCAGATTGCCATGCAAATGCAGCAAGCCGGCGATGCCGCATATTGCAGGGCTTTTGATGCTGCAGTTTTAGCGGTATCAAATAACTAATCTACCAAGGTAGACTAGATCGTATTCTACTCGAGGTCTCTTCATCTTGTCTACTCAAATATGTTGGCAAATTACTCGATTTAAACAAGTTGTGCGTGGTGTGAGTTCCACGACTTCTAATCTAATAAACAAAGGAAAAATAAAAGACAGAAAAAGTAAAAAGGTTGACTAACAGGACGATAGACGAGCTTAGATTTCGAATCCCCCTTAGATCACCAAAGCAACAGCAATCACAAGACCAGCGGATTTCGATTCTCATTCAATCAATTTCTATACACCACCATAACTCCTTACCCTTAGGTTTAAGACCGGCGAACGTTCGCTCTATCCGTTCTAACTACCAAGATTAACTAGCCGCCCGGGTACGGTCGCCTCTCGCAACGACTTAATTAACTGGTGTAATTACTAATGATTAATGAGTTACTTTTGCAGTGGATTAACCCTAACCGGTTCCTACGAAAGGCACGCTCCAATTATAAGGTTAATTGTTCAGTTCGATGTTCTAAAGTAAGGCGAGCGTTCGCTTCTATCCTTAGCTTAACCAGAATCTAATCTAGGTGATCAGTCCAGACAAGAAACATGAACAATGAAGAACAAATCAAACATGAATGAGAAACTGATTGAATTTCGAATCTAATCACCGCCGATCCGTGACCGCTTTAAAGCCTTGGGTCACTTAGGGTTCATCTAGTCTAAGCTCTAACGAGTTTAGCTACTCATGTTTATCACAAAAGAAACAAAGACAAAGAAAGAGTTCATCATCCAGAGGAAGAACAGAAAAGAATCTGAAAACCTAATTTAGACGACTCTGACAGACTTCGATCTTCGGTAAACTACACTCCTAGCTCCAGTTCTCCGAGATGAAAGGGATGGCGTTACGATCTCTTTCCGGCTCTTCGAACTCTAACTCTTCGCTCCAGAATTCCAGAGAATCCTTGGAAAACGTGATTAAGAATGATATGTTATCAGATCTCCCTTTTTGGGCCGCCGGGACTTAACCCTAATCAGTCCGGATTTCCCTATTATTTTTGCCAAAATTCTTGAGGAATTTTCGGCGAAAATTCCTTTGCAGTTGAGGGCTTTGCCGGCTGATTCTCCTGAACTTCTTTTTCGGATCGAAAACCTGATCAGTTTCGCCGAAAATTCCTTCAGTTACCAACAGTCGATTTGTGATGATATTTTCGCCGAAAATACAAGGATATTTTCGGCGAAAATTCCTTTGTAATCCGGGCAGGAATTTGTTTAAACTTGATTGGCTCCTTTGATCGATCCTGGTGCAATCCTTCGAGATTCCAACGCCTTAGACACGTCCTTGGTTACTTATTCGATGGCAAAAACCTGTAATAACGTAAAAACACAAGAAAACCATCAAATAGACCCGAAACGGGCCAAGGTAACACAAATGGCACGAGATAGGGCAATCAATTGAATATTCGTTATTCTACCCTAAAAACCATGTCTTAAGCAAAGAAATGTCGCTTAAATGAGGCTGATAATCACGTCAAATCAAGTGTCATCAAATACCCCACACTTAAGCTTTTGCTTGTCCTCAAGCAAACTGAATAGAGACGCTCATGTTCACAAATGATAAGATCGATAAAATTGGAGCTCAATCAAACACAATGAATTATTAGACAGATCGATCCTAGAACAAGAAACCTAACATGCATACCGATCAGCCAAACTACCCGGTCTCACTAATAAACTGCACACGACAAGTAATTAGCAACCAATTATGCACGAATTTGACCTGACCGACCAGACTCCTCACACAGGATATATATAGTACAATGGGAACTCTCACTCTCTGTGTTTAAGGACGTGTTTCTGCTCTCGATCATTTTCTGTTACCGAATTCTGTCATAGGTTTGCATTTCGACCACATCTCCACCACTATGACAACACGAGTATCTAGTCAAGAAGGACTTCCCTGCAAGGACCGTAATGAATTCTACACTACTCGGGTTTATAATGAGATGGATGATGGGAATGAATGATGATGGCTTTGTGCGGTGTAGCTTTTGACTAACTTCCCTCGATTCTAATCTATGGCTTTCTACCGTCTAACCAAACACGGGTGGAATAATGAACGCTCGTCCTATGATACCCTCAAGCAACCCATCACTTATTTTCTTTTTCTTTACACGATTTTTTCTTTTCTTTTCTTTTCTTTTGAACTTTTTCTTTTGACTTCGTTCTTCCATTTGTAGGGAGAAGAACGTTTTATTGAACTAGAAACTTTGAAACTTTTCTGATTTTTCTTTTCTTCACTTTTTTCTAAATTTGCTTCTTTTTCTTCTTTTTCTATTTTTTTTTCTTTTGTGCCGAATTTCTTTTAGTTGCTGGAGGGATTTACACGTCTGGACATAATAGCTAAGACCACCTGTTTAATGGCTATAGGCAGGTTACCACAAACTGACTTCCGGTAGGTCAATCTAGAACTACAACCACAGGGGATCAACGGGGAATGAAAGAAATGGGAAATGGCTGTAATGTATTATCGAACCGAAAGAACAGGCCAAGCTCAAGGGTCTAAACCTAGTGGATTTATCGTTTGGTAGGCTATCTGGCTTAGTAGCTGAATCTAGGTGCCCCTATCCTTCTAGAACTCGTGTCATCGTGTGGTCTCGAGTAGGTCTCATGCAAATTCTAACTCATTTAGGCAAACAGAAAACCACTCAGAAAGAATTAAGATTGCAAGTTACGTGCAATGGATCAAAAGCTCACAGTTGGTTTGCTAGTCGGATTCGGTCATTTTCATGCAATCAAGGCTACAAACTACAAGTGTGTTTTAAAAATTCTGTTCTGACCAGGCAATTTAGCATCAAAGTAAACAAGTTGGTTCTCAAGTTCTAGGTTAAGCAGTCTAAGCATCATTATGAAGGTTTGAACAACAACTTAACATCAAAAATCAAGAACTGAGCCATTCTAATGCTAGAGAGACTGGAATGGAATCACGAGGCACACAACAAATACAATCAAGGGCAATCAAGTTCATGCAAGGTTCTCTAGCATCCTACCCCACACTTAAATCGGACTGTGTCCTCACAGGACTAAAATTAGAGTTCAGAGTGAAG
The DNA here is from genome assembly GCA_034768395.1 of Linum lewisii. Classification (NCBI taxonomy): domain Eukaryota; kingdom Viridiplantae; phylum Streptophyta; class Magnoliopsida; order Malpighiales; family Linaceae; genus Linum; species Linum lewisii. The sequence continues at coordinate 40,954,222 of CM068304.1, read as the reverse complement.
TAGAAGAACCTGAACCGAGATGATTGGTGTAGGGGATGAGCACGGGTCCTCAGAGCGAAGGGAATCTACCCAAGCGAAGCAAAGGGAATCTCCCAACTGCCTACAAAACAAAACAAATAAAACATAAAAAGGAAACTGGGACAAGTGTCCCGGATCCACACAGAAAAAAGTTGGACCGAAATCCGAAAAGAATAAATAAAAAGAAAGGACAAGGAAAAGGACACCACCTGATCATGGCTGGTCAGGGGTGTCGGGGGGTGGAAAGTGGAGGTGCTCGCAGAGCTGACGTTGCCACGCCAACTGTGCCTCATACCGCCTGTCGGCGCGGCACATATGCTGCTGCATAATAGTCCATCTCGCCTCTTGAGTGGCGTTGTCAGTGATGCGCCACTCCTGCAGTCGCTCGTGTAGCTCACCCACATCCGCGGGGTGCGGTCGGGGCTGAGGGTGAGGCGCCTGGTATGGATCGGGAATGTGCGGCGGCGACTGGTGAGCATACCCTGCCTGATGATGTGGCGAGGGTATATAGTCTTGGAATTCTGGCGGCGGCTGGGGCTGTTGCTGCTCAGTGTCATCCTCTTCCTCCGACTCGACCACAGGCTGGAGTGGAGGATCTGCTGCTACATGGGGACTGAGGTCCAGCTCTAAGTCGTACTCAACCGCTAAGTCTCCTCCAACGGTCCTAATGTGGCGTCGTGGAATGTTCGGGCCATATTCATGGCTGATGCCGAAGGAGATGATGAGCTGACCTATGAAGTTACCCCCAGAAGTCTACGAGGTGGCGTCTTCCTCTTGGTCTTCTGGCGGAAGATGCGAGCAAGCACCCAGCCGGGGTGGAGAGGGTAGCTCTCCCGGATGGCTCGGAGAAGCATAAGCTCCTCCTTGAGGATATGGTGGCGATCCTTGTCTGGAACATATAAAAGCGATCTACGCCAAACCATATGAATAAATTTAAAGAGAGGGTGGGAGAGCGACTTAATTGAGTTGTGCTCCCCAAGGCGATCGCCAGGCACTCCAGTCATGTGACTCCAGAGCGCGTGGTACTCCTCGTCGTCATCATCGTCGCCCCAGCCTAGATGATGATCGTGATAATGCTCGTAGGGGATGCCAAGATGAGCAGCAAACTCATCGTAGGTGAGCTGCCTGTACACCCCACCAAGATAGAAGGTCACAAACTTCTGGCGCTGCATCCTCTTGTGCTCCTCCAGATCAAAGGTCGCCCAGAACTCTTGGAGGGCGATGTCTGGGAAATCGGCAGCTATGGTGGTCAGCTCGAGGAGGCCGGCCGGTGCTAAGGCGTCATGCACGTTCCGGTAGTAGTCCTAGTCGTGCTCGTGCAGGGACTCCATGGAAAGAGGGCGCACGTCAGCTCCCCGAATGTGCTCGATCTTCTGGAAGCACTCGAAGTAGAAGTCAGGTAGACGGGCGATAGTGCGATGGTATCCAGCCCGGCGGGGTAATGCGGGTGGAGGACCCAGAACGGCAGGTGTGACGGGGGCGGCAGCTCCGGAGCTCGAGGCGCCATCAAGTCGCGCCTTAGTCCTGCGCTCATAAGTGGTGTTCCTAAAACCAGAATGCAACCAGATTAGTCAAACTTAAACCCTACCCCACACTTAGTAGAAAAACTCAATTTCACAAACAAAATGAGGAAAACTGAGTGGGGTAAGCAAAGCGGAGTAACCGGTAATCATAGACAGTAAAATACATGGTAGGAACAGCCAGAATCGGATAAGCACAATCAGAGTCCAAAGAGTCAAACCGACATTCAAAAAGTCAACATTAAAGCATAATGAACCCTAATCATGGCAAGATTATCACAACGTGGAAATTGATGGCATAATATGATCTCAGATGGCCAACACAATAATATGAACAAGAATGAGCACATCAGGCAGCCAAATGATCACAACAATTCAAAGTCAAACCGACATTTCTCACAAAAGTCAACATCACAAAGAATCAATCCTATGCAAGCAACACATAATCAAATGATATGGAAATTAAGCACGAAACTCCCTAAGCATGCTAGAACAGTTCTACAAGTTCAGCTAACCTAGTTCACACGAAATCAGTCGGCACGCAAATCGAGGCAATCCGAAAAGTCAACCGAAAGTCAACCCCGACGAAATTCAGCAATCCATATGTCAAAAGATTCGTATTGAAAAGTTCTACAACTTACCTTGAAGCCATGGATGCTAAAAATGAACGGTTTGGGAGGAATCGGTGAAAAACTCTGAAAACAAGGGTTTCGGTGAACTGGAGCTGCAGGGCTCCGATTTGAACGTTCTAGGGCTCAATGGAATCAGAAAAGGCAGGGGAGTTGAGCGGCGGCGGTCGGCAATGGCGGCGGCAAGGGAAACGGCGGCGGTGAGAAAAATGGGTGTGGTCGGCGGTTTTGAAAGAACAAAGGGGAGGGGGTTTGTTTTCGGGTTTTGGAACGAAAATAAAAGAAGGAAAGTGGGGAGAGAGAGGATAGGACCGGGTTTTAAGTGGGTACTTTTCTGATTTTCAAAGGAATTTTCGGCGAAACTGATAGGTAGTTTTCACCGAAAATGGAAGTTAAAATGGCTGCCGGTTTTCAAATGGATTTTCGCCGAAACCACTCAACTTTTCGAACCGAAAATATGAAACAGGAGACCGGGTTCAAAAATTCAAAAGTGATTTCGCCGAAAATAGGGTTTAATTTTCGCCAAAAATTTTGAACACTATGAATTGAAAATATTTTCGCAATCCCGGCAGACTTCAGAAAATCACAGTTAAATCCACAAAAATCGGAACGACCTCACTCAACTTGCGAACCACACTATGACACACAGAATCGACACAAAAAAATAAAATCAAACAAACTGACACTTTTGGCTCCCCCGAACCGACTCTAAAATACTAAGTTCGACAAAAATTAAAAACAGACTCCAGCCGTGGGTTGCCTCCCACGAAGCGCTCTTTTATTAACGTCCTTGAGCTGGACGATACCTGGACGGTATTAGGAGACATCCCAACTCAGATTCTCCTTCACGCTTGCGTCGGAGTTCATAAAGTACAGCTTCGGGGCTTCTCCGGTAAGCGTGAATCTCTTCCCGTTCGCATGTAAGAGCTTGGTACGTCCATCGGGAAGATGATCGATGAACTTGAACGGTCCGAACAGCTCTCTGGAAAGATCATCCTTCTTGAGTGTTACGATGGAAGGAATGAGGACTGTCGGCTTCTTCTTTTCTTTTATCTTCGGCTTGTTATCACCAGGATCGGTGATCGTCAGTACTTCCTTAGAAGATGCTTTCGGCTTCTCCTTCCATACTTGTTCCGACGCCGGTTTCTCGGAACTAATTGGTGGTGCAGCTGGCTCGGTGGAAGACGGCGGAATTTTTGGCCTCCAGACCATTTGGGTCTTCGTCTTCTTGTTCTTTCCTCGAGGCCTGCTCGGTTTAGTGCTCTCGGTGGCTTAGAAGAGGCTTGCAGTTCCTTCTTCTTCTTGGGCGGCTTCTGAACCGAAGTTTCTGGCTTCTTTTTAATAACCTGTTCAATATCTGCAGCAACAATTGATCTAGAGACACTGGAAGAAGCATTAGTAACGGAGTTGACCGGAGTCAACTCCACAGTTTCAACAGCTAGGCAGTGAGATTCTTCATTCTTAGAGTCATATTTCATGCCATCTTTAAGACGGAACGTTTTCGTTTCTTTACCGACCCTTAGAGTTAAAGAACCATTTGGAACGTTAATATTCATTCCAGTAGTAGCCATGAAAGGTCGACCTATGAGAATAGTAGAATCATCTGTACTAGTATCCATAATCACATAGTCAGCTAAGAACGTGAACGGACCACATTTAGTAACAACGTCTTTAATCTCCCCCTTAGGGGTTTTAAGTGATCTATCAGCAAAGACAAGTTGCATACTAGGCGGTTCAAGTTCTCCTAGGTTTAACTTTTCAAACAGGCTCATAGGCATGACATTAACAGATGCTCCTAGATCAACTAAACAACGTTCAATCTCAACATCATTGATGACCAAAGGCAAAGTAAAAGAACCAGGATCAGATAACTTAGCTGGATATAGAGAGGTAGGTTTCTTAATACGAATGTCAGGATATCCTTCCTTGTTCCCCTTCATGTCAGTCTCTATCCTTGCATTTGGTAGCAATGCTCTTTGAAAAGGAGGCTTTACGACGTACGGTGCAAGAGGAGGGTCATCCTCCTTAGGCGCCGGTTCCTGTTCTTCTTCTTCCTCCGGAGTTTCAGCGATCCTGCGTAAGACATAACAAGCATCAATAATTAAGTTTGGGAGTTTTCGAGCGGTTACCATCTTGGCTTGCTCCTTTCTCGGATTCGGCTCTGTCTGGCTTGGAAGTTGGCCAAATGGTCGACCAGATGCTAGCATGCTCGAGATGTTGTTCACGGCTTGCTCAATTCTTTGTCCAGATGCTATCTGTTCTTGATTGAGAAGAGCTTGAGCCTTGAACTGACTGTCATGATCATCGAGTCTGGTGATGATCTGGCTGAGCTTCTTATCCAGGTCACTGACATTGTTCTCTCTTTGATGTTGCTGCCCTGGATAGGTATTATTAAGATATTAATTCTGGCGATTGCCAGGAGCAGTTCCATAATTACCCGGATTGCGATGCGGCGGCTGGTAGACACCTGCCGGCGGATGGTTAGGCTTCTGATCCTGAGCTGGACCAGCCGGGCGGTTATTCTGGTTCTGGTTGTGGTTGGTGCCAGCATTGTAGGGAGGTCTGTCTTGATAGTTCCCTTGCTGTCTGAAGTTACGGTAGCCAGCATAACCATTCTGATTATTAACGAAGCCTTGTTGAATGAAATTTACCTCTTCGGCAGACCAGACTTCTGCCTTACCAAAATTCTGACAACGCCCTCCGTTATGTGCGCAAGCTCTACACCACTCACAATTGGCAACGTAGACAGAAGCTGCCGGCGGCTTGATCGGTGTGGTAGACTTCTTCAAATGCTTCTCTACCTCTACTTTGATTGTAGCTTCGAGATCTAGCTTGCTCCTTGATCCTTCAGATTGTCGTTCCCAGTTCCTTGACTTGGAAGCACAGTTTGCGAAGGGAAGAAGAGCAACTTCAGGTGTAAGTGTAGTGCAATCCCCTTCAGCTAGAGAATTGACCCACTTGGCAGATTCTTCTCGAAGTCCTCGAGCGAAAATTTCAGCTAACTGCCTTTGCTCGAATCCATGATGAGGGCAGGTGTAGAGAAGTTCTTGGAATCGATTCCAAGTATCATACAAGCTTTCTCCTTCTTTCTGGGAGAATCTGGCGATGCTGTCCTTGATGGCGGTTGTTCTGGCCGGAGGGAAGTATTCTTCAATGAAGTCCTGAGCCAGAGTATCCCAATCAGTGTAATAGCCAGGTGGTTTGCCAGTAAGCCACCTCATAGCAGGGCCTTTCAGAGAGAACGGGAAAGCTCTCAGACAAAGAGTGTTTTTGTCGAGGTTTCCGCTCTTGAAAGTGCTGCAGAGATCAAGGAAGTCTGCAAGATGAGTGCACGGATTGTCTAGGGGCCTGCCTTCAAACTGTAAATCCCTAGAGATCATAGTCAAGAATGGAATCTTGATCTCATAGTCAGGATCTCCTTCAATGCGCGGAACGGCAATGGCAGATCGAACGCTAGTCGCGCTCGGCTTGTTATAGTCTGCTAGACTCTTCTGTGCAGGTGGTGGCGGCGGCGGTTGATCGCCATTTGGTGGTGGTGGTGGTAATCTATCGTCCATGGCGGGAGATGGAGGAGGTGAGAGTGACTCGGTGTATGAAGCGGATGAAGATGACGGTACAGGTGAAGATGGAGATGAGGAACTCTCCTTCAGTTCCTTGATCTTGATCGGAGTGATGAATGGATTGGATCTGCCTTTCTTCAGAATCTGTGATCGTAGAGGTGGAGCAGAACTGCCTGGTCTCTCTGCACTCTTAGCCTGTTCGGTTTGAGAGCGAGTCCAAGGACGGTGAGGCATACACCTATAAACCTACAGATAACAAAGACAAACAAAACCAGTGTAAAATCAAAGTGGATGGTAAGGTGAAAGATGGAAAGTAGATGAATATATTGCCAGTTCTTCTTTCGAACAATCAAAAGAAGTCCCCGGCAACGGCGCCAATTTGATGCTGCAGTTTTAGCGGTATCAAATAACTAATCTACCAAGGTAGACTAGATCGTATTCTACTCGAGGTCTCTTCTTCTTGTCTACTCAAATATGTTGGCAAATTACTCGATTTAAACAAGTTGTGCGTGGTGTGAGTTCCACGACTTCTAATCTAATAAACAAAGGAAAAATAAAAGACAGAAAAAATAAAAAGGTTGACTAACAGGACGATAGACGAGCTTAGATTTCGAATCCCCCTTAGATCACCAAAGCAACAGCAATCACAGGACCAACGGATTTCGATTCTCATTCAATCAATTTCTATACACCACCATAACTCCTTACCCTTAGGTTTAAGACCGGCGAACGTTCGCTCTATCCGTTCTAACTACCAAGATTAACTAGCCGCCCGGGTACGGTCGCCTCTCGCAACGACTTAATTAACTGGTGTAATTACTAATGATTAATGAGTTACTCTTGCAGTGGATTAACCCTAACCGGTTACTACGAAAGGCACGCTCCAATTATAAGGTTAATTGTTCAATTCGATGTTCTAAAGTAAGGCGAGCGTTCGCTTCTATCCTTAGCTTAACCAGAATCTAATCTAGGTGACCAGTCCAGACAAGAAACATGAACAATGAAGAACAAATCAAACATGATGAGAAACTGATTGAATTTCGAATCTAATCACCGCTGATCCGTGACCGCTTTAAAGCCCTGGGTCACTTAGGGTTCATCTAGTCTAAGCTCTAACGAGTTTAGCTACTCATGTTTATCACAAAAGAAACAAAGACAAAGAAAGAGTTCATCATCTAGAGGAAGAACAGAAAAGAATCTGAAAACCTAATTTAGACGACTCTGACAGACTTCGATCTTCGGTAAACTACACTCCTAGCTCCGGTTCTCCGAGATGAAAGGGATGGCGTCACGATCTCTTTCCGGCTCTTCGAACTCTAACTCTTCGCTCCAGAACTCCAGAGAATCCTTGGAAAACGTGATTAAGAATGATATGTTATCAGATCTCCCTTTTTGGGCCGTCGGGTTAAGTATTTATACTTAACCCTAATCAGTCCGGATTTCCCTATTATTTTCGCCGAAATTCTTGAGGAATTTTCGGCGAAAATTCCTTTGCAGTTGAGGGCTTTGCCGGCTGATTCTCCTGAACTTCTTTTTCGGATCGAAAACCTGATCGGTTTCGCCGAAAATTCCTTCAGTTACCAACAGTCGATTTGTGATGATATTTTCGCCGAAAATACAAGGATATTTTCGGCGAAAATTCCTTTGTAATCCGGGCAGGAATTTGTTTGAACTTGATTGGCTCCTTTGATCGATCCTGGTGCAATCCTTCGAGATTCCAACGCCTTAGACACGTACTTGGTTACTTATTCGATGGCAAAAACCTGTGCTAACGTAAAAACACTAGAAAATCATCAAGTAGACCCGAAACGGGCCAAGGTAACACAAATGGCACGAGATAGGGCAATCAATTGAATATTCGTTATTCTACCCTAAAAACCATGTCTTAAGCAAAGAAATGTCGCTTAAATGAGGCTGATAATCACGTTAAATCGAGTGTCATCAGCTTTTCCAGCGACGCTTGGGGGGCGAGCTAGGGAGTGGTACATGAATCTACCGGAAGGCGTCATAACGTCGTGGGAGGGTTTCGCGAGGATCTTCTCACAGAAGTATGAGTGCAAGAAAACAAGGACGGTCCTGTTGCAAGCACTGGTGAGCCTGAGGCAAAAACCAAACCAGTCGCTGAAAGAATTCTTTGACGAGTGGACTGGGGTCGTCCAATCCATCAAAAGGGTAGATCATGAAATCGCTACAGCAAGTTTATTCCAGTCGACCCATAATGGCAGGCTGCGAGAGTCGTTGCTACAGGTGGCTCCAAAGTCGCTGTCGGACTTGGAAACCAGGGTACATAAAATTATTTTAATTGAGGAGCAGTTAGCAGAACCCCTACAAGGAGCGGCGAAGAGGGAAGAAAATCCCGTTACAGGGAACAAGCAGGCCAGATGGCTGCCTTCCGAGAAACCGCCATACAGGAGAAGTCGTCCTGAAGAACAAAGGGGATACCAGGAGAGGGGATACCAAGAAGAAAGGGCGGATTACACGCCTCTCTCTGAGTCGCGAAGGAAGATCCTGCTGTATATGCAGCATAAAGGGCACACTATCAACTGGCCAGGACCAATGTACACCCCTGCGGACCAGCGAAGTCGCCAGAAGTTCTGCGACTTCCATGACTCTCATGGGCATACCACTGAAGACTGCAGGGAGCTAAAAAATGAAATTGAGAAATGGATAAGCGAAGGGCGACTCAGGGATTTCATCGTGAGCACCAAGCGAAAAAACAAGCCGTAAAAAGATGATCGCCGCGGAAAGGGAGAATCACAAGACAAGAAGGGCGATGTTTTCACCCGACTTAAGGAGCCTCAGGACAGTGAGTATAGCAGAAAGAAGCCCCGTCCTGAAGTGAATCACGTTTATCAAACCATCTTCGACGGAGAAAGCTGCCCAACGAAGAAAGTCAAAAAGGAGGAGACACAGGAAGTAATGATGATAGATCAAGTCAGTCGCCCAACTTTGGGGTTCTCAGAGGAGGATATGGCTCGGGTAGGAGGCCCAAGTTTGGAGGCGATGGTGATTCAAGTAATCACACACAATAGCCGAGTGGAGCGAGTGATGGTTGATGAAGGGAGCTCAGCGGATATCATTTTCTGGGAGCTGTACAAGAAAATGAACTTGCCAGCTAGCTTGCTCAGGCAGACAAAAACAACCATCTCAGGATTCTCGGGACACACAGTCCCCATCAAGGGAATCGCCACGATGGAGATAACCATCGGGGACGGAGACTTGCAGGTCACCCGATCCATTGACTTCCATGTCATGGATTGTCAATCCACGTACAACATGATCCTCGGACGACCGGCGCTCGCCGCCTTCCAGGCAATCTCCTCCCCAGTACACGAAGTGTTGAAGTTTGCCACTAAAGAAGGGATAGGTTTTGCCTGGGGACACCCGGACATCGCTAGAAGGTGTTACATGGCGGCAACTAAAAGCACCTGTCTCACCATAAGCTTGGAGGTGGAAAATGGAGGAGAAAGAGTTGTACCAGCAGAATCGGACGTCCCAATACCGCTCTTTGAAGAGGATGAAAGCAAGACAGCCCGAGTATCATCCTATCTAAGCGACGAAAGGAGGCAGGAGTTGGTTAAGTTGCTCCGAGAGTTTTCACACCTGTTCGCATGGTCACCAAGCGACATGCCAGGAATCGCTCCAGACATCATCAAACACTCTCTTGCGATTGAGCCCGGGAGTCGCCCAGTGCAACAAAAATGGCGGAACATCTGCAGAGAAAGGCAGCAGGCGGTGGCGATTGAAGTAGAAAAGCTTCTGAAGGCAGGATTTATCAGGGAAGTACAGTATCCTGAATGGTTGGCTAATGTAGTTCTGCTGAAGAAGTCGTCAGGGGCATGGCGAATGTGCGTCGACTTCACTAGCCTAAATGACGCTTGCCCCAAGGACCCGTACCCGCTGCCCAACATAGAGCAGCTGGTAGATGCAACGGCGAATAACGAAATGCTATCCTTTCTAGATATGTTTTCAGGCTATCATCAGATACCTTTAAACGAGCAAGACTAAGAGAAGACGGCCTTCATGACGCCCACGGCGAACTACTGCTACCGGGTAATGCCATTTGGACTTAAGAATGCTGGCGCGACTTACCAAAGGATGATCGACTCAGTTTTCGCCAAACAGATCGGCCGAAACTTAGAGGCGTATGTGGATGACCTCTTAGTCAAGAGTGGGAAGTCCGGCGATCACTTGGCTGACTTAAGGGAAACCTTCAATACACTGCAGGAGTATTCGCTCAGATTGAACCCTTTGAAGTGTGTGTTCGGGGCGACATCAGGAAAGTTTTTGGGGTATCTCATAACCAGAAGAGGAATAGAAGCCAATCCGGCACAAATCGCAGCGATTACAGCAATGGCACCCCCAAAGACCGTGAAGGAGGTTCAGGTTTTATCTGGAAGACTGACGGCAATCAACCGATTCATTCCCAGGATCGCCGATCGTTGCCCTCCGTTTTTTGCGACCTTGAAGAATGCATCAAAGTTTGCATGGAATGACAAATGTAACAAGGCTTTTGAAGAGCTGAAGCAATTTTTAATTACCCCTCCTGTACTTGCATCTCCAAAGTTAAATGAAGCTCTATTTCTCTATATCGCAATCTCTCCAAAAGCAGTTAGTGCGGTCTTGGTTCGAAGAGAGGACAAAGCCGAACACCCTATTTTTTACACAAGTAAGACCTTAGTTGACGCCGAAACAAGGTATCCGGCGATAAAAAAAATGGCGTATGCTGTGGTTTGCGCGGCTAGAAAGTTGCGACCATATTTTCAGGCACATACAATACATGTACTCACGAACCTTCCGATTAAAAATGCGTTGAGATCTATGAGTGTGGGGGGGCGATTAGCTAAGTGGGCGATTGAGTTAAGCGAATATGACATTCGATACCAACCACGAACGGCGATCAAAGCCCAAGTTCTTGCGGACTTTGTAGTAGAGGGTGCAGTGCAAGAAGATAATGAAAAAGGCGATGAGTGGATGTTATTTACGGACGGCGCCTCGAGTAAAGGAGGATCGGGCGCGGGAATAGTCCTAAGGTCGCCTGGTGGGATCCTCCACGAGGTGGCACTGCGATTCGCAACTAATCGAACCAACAACGCAGCAGAATATGGGGCATTAGAGGCTGGCCTACGAATCGCTAAGAGTATGAGAGTTACTAACATAAAAGTTTTCTCAGACTCGGCGATAGTAGTCAACCAAGTTAATGGAAGCTTTGAGGTAAAGGAGGAGTCGCTCCTCCCCTATTTTGACGAGGTAAAACTACTTATATCGGAATTCAAAAGGGTAGTCATATCGCAGATCGCTAGGGAGGAAAATGGCCACGTGGACGCATTGTCGAAATTGGCAACGGCGACAGATTTTGAGGAAGGGCGAATGATCACAGTAGAGAAAGAAACAAGGATGAAGCAGTGTTTCCACATGATCAGCGGAATCGAGAAAAGTGACTGGCGAACACCTATTATCCAGTACTTGGATAACGACACGGTACCAAGTGACCCGCAGGAGGCGACCAAGCTCCGGCGAAAAGCAGGGAGATGTACAATAATATGGGGTGAGTTATACCGGAAATCAGCCATGGGTCTGTACTTGCGATGCTTGGGGGAGGACGATGCAGCATGGGCCCTGGAAGAGGTACATTCAGGAGTGTGTGGAACTCACTTGGGAACAAGAAGTTTGGAAAGAAACTTGATATATCAAGGCTTCTATTGGCCAACAATGAGAAAGGAGGCAGGCGACCTAGTGAAAAAGTGCCACAAGTGTCAGGAATTCGCAGGCTACCACAAGTTGCCAGCAACCGCACTCCATGCGAATGTCAGCCCATGGCCATTCGCGAGGTGGGGGATGGATATCCTAGGCCCATTTCCGGAAGCCTCAGGAAAAAGGAAATTCCTCATCGTGGCGGTTGATTATTTCACCAAGTGGGTTGAGGCAGAAGCAGTGGCAAGTATCACCGCTAAGCAGATACAAAAGTTCGCGTTTAAAAGTATCGTCACTAGATTCGGCATACCAGAAAGTATTATCTGTGATCATGGTACTCAATTCGACTCACAAGTCTTCAAAGAATTTTGTGATGATTTAAAGATAAATCTACGATTCGCCTCAGTCGCCTACCCACAGGCCAACGGACAAGCGGAGGCGGCCAACAAACTTATCTTACAAGGTTTAAAGAAAAGGGTGGATGGATGTAAGGGTGTATGGGTTGAGGAGCTTGATCACGTACTATGGGCTCACCGTACGACTTATAAAACGGCGACAGGCGAGACTCCCTATACATTGACATATGGGACTGAAGCGGTCCTCCCGGTGGAGATTTCAATCCCATCTATACGGATACAGGAATACAGGGACGAGGTCAACGAACAAGAATTGATGCTTAACGTGGACATGATTGAGGAAAGAAGAGAGAAGGCTCAGATGCGGCTGATCGCTGAAAAGGAACAGCTGGCCAGGCGATACAATCTAAAGCTCCAACCACATCACATCGCGCTCAATGATTTAGTGCTGCGAAAAATCTTCAAGCCGGCGATCGGGCAGCCAAGCTCAATCCTGGGTGGGAAGGCCCATACAGAGTACGGCGAGTAGTAGGGGCCAATACCTTCAAGCTAGCAGAGTTGGATGGCACAAAGGTTTCAAAAACATGGAATTTGATGCGCGAGGTTTAACTCACAACTATCAAGGTCGTATTCCACGAGGGCTCTCTCAATAGCTAATACTCACACGGTTCATGGACGGTCTATTCATTTAAAATTTGTTTTAGTTTGGAAAGGAAATAAAAACATAAAAGAAACTAAACAAGAAAGCAAAACAAAATGGTGCAAACACAAAGATAAAGAAGGTTCACTTGGAAAGATAGCTTCATCATGCTCAAGAGGAACAAATGCACAAACAAGCCAAACATGATCGAGGTTGCAATCGAATGACCACGCAAATCCCTTCTTTAGACTCAATGCACTCTCGTCACACTAAATCCCTATCCTAGAACCACTCAACCTAGGCCCTCGCTCTCAAGCTAAGTGACTAATTAAGGATGCATTAAAGGTGTTTGATGAAATGTCAAGCTACAAAACCCTCTCCTATGACTCTATGACCACTAGGCTAGACACCACACTCTCATGTCAATGTCCTAACACTAAGAGAATCATCAAAAGACTAATCAAAGTTCAATTGAATGAAAAACCTAATGCACACCAAGTGTTCGATAAAATGCACAAGAGAAAAATCATGCAACTATGGTTGAATTGAGATGATCTAATCTCTTAGAACACACTCTCTTCAATCCCTAGACCTACAGTCCATGTAATCTAAGAACTCTCATGCATTACATCACAAATAATAGACCAATCAAGCCATAGCCATCAATGGAATTAACAACAAGTCTAGAGACCATTCTCTTACAATCCAAGATCAATCATGGCAAATTTGTACAATCAACCTCTATCCTAGCACAACTAATCTATCAATCCAAGGAAACCTAAGAAATCAGCCACACATGGCCAAGGAAATGAAGGAAAGAGAAAGAAAGATGATCACCAAGAACACCCTGGCAATCCTCCTCTTGCAAGCTCCTCTCCAAGGTTGTGGGCTTCAATCCAAGCTCCTCCACTTTGATTTGCACCTTGCTCTAGGGTTGTGGATTGGAGATGAGGAGAAAAGTATTTGAGAAGTTGAGAGAAAAGGGTTTTGATGAAGTGTGAAATCTGAAATTATATGAATTCTCTTTTTAATTTTCGCCAGCTCCCTTTTATATATACTGCACCGATTCTGCTTCACATTTTCGGCGAAAACTTCATAAGTTTTTCGCCGAAAATTCCTTCATAAATCACCGATCCAGCCTTCAATTCCTTCTAATATTTTCGGCGAAAACTCTGAATATTTTCGCCGAAAATCTCTTTGAAAATCAAGCCTCCGCCTTCTGCTTAAGGTTTTCGGTGAAAATTCCTTTAGAAATGGTGCATTTTCTCCAATCTTGCATCGGCCATAACTCCTCCGTCCTAGCTCCGATTGACCTCCCGTTTGATCCTACGTGGTCCTTGTCACTAGTACTACGATGCCAAGACCTGAAAATGACAAGAAAACTACTCCAATAGATACGAAATTGGCCTCAAAGTAGCAACCGGACAACAAATGGACACTTAGCACAAAACATCAATAAAAGCATATTAAGCATGGCATTTAAGGATCAAACACGGGCATTTCATAGGTCAATCATAAGCTAAAAATACACTAAATATAGTCACATCAAAATTCCATGCATCTCAGGCGATATTATGATTAAAAAAGCACTTGTAACCGATGCTAGTTTTAAAAGTAACCAAGGGCCCTAATGTTTAAATCCAAAATATCTTTGCGTCATCAATATTATCATATAAGACTTAAGGGCATTGAAATCGCTGTGTAAGACCTAAGGGCATCAATATTATCATATAAGACCTAAGGGCATTGAAATCGCTATGTAAGACCTACGGGCATTAACAAATCGCCGTGTAAGACCTAAGGGCATCAATATTATCATATAAGACCTAAGGGCATTGAAATCACTATGTAAGACCTACATGCATTAACAAATCGCTGTGTAAGACCTAAGGGCATCAATATTATCATATAAGACCTAAGGGCATTGAAATCGCTATGTAAGACCTACGGGCATTAACAAATCGCCGTGTAAGACCTAAGGACATCAATATTATCATATAAGACCTAAGGGCATTGAGATAACTATCTAAGACCTACGGGCATTAACAAATCGCCGTGTAAGACCTAAGGGCAGCGAAATTATTAACATGCCGTGTGCTGATAATGAAAAAACACTGAGCAGTAAGGAAGGGCGTCAAAAATATAAAACAGAGGCTAAAAAACACAAGTAGCAGTTAAGTGGCAAATGTTATAATAAAAAAAACATCATCAACAAGTAGAATCAATTGTCTGTGCTTCAGATAAAGAAAATCAGGGGCGGGTTCCTTGGCCTTTGTTGCTGGAGTCTTTGCCGCCGGACTTCGATGGATTAGCGGCGGAGTCCAGGTCTTTACCGCTGGTCGAGGGAGCGAGTTCGGAGGATGGCGGCTGAACCTCCGAGCCGTCGGGGTTCAAATCAGGCAAGCCGCGACTACGACGAGTGGCCGTCACATACTCAGCGTCGGCCGCCACCACCTCACGCTCCAGGCGATCGGCGTCTCGAAAATAGGCTTCCTCCTCGGAGTCGACTGGGTCGGGAACCCCGCAGCTGTGGCAGTGAAGGCCACGAAGGACAGTCCGAACCATCTTTCGACCAGGCCAGCCCTTGCTGGGAAAAAGCTCGTATAACTCGTTACGACAGCTACGCATTACCACACGCATGCTCTCACCGAGAGCATGAGTATAGTAAGCCACAGCCTCATCATATTGAGTCTTGGCAGCCGCGAGGTCACGATCCGCCGCCGATTGTGCCGCCAGGGAGTCAATGAGCAGCTCTTTCGTGCTGTCCCTTTCAGCGGTTATCTCCTCCACCTGGGCGACTTTGTCACGAGCTTCCTCCAGCTCGACTTCAAGGGCGGTAATGCGCTCATTCGCAGCCTGTAAGTCCTCCTGGACGCCCTCCATTTGCTCAATCCGCGCAGTCGCCTCAGCCAGGCTTTCCTTCAAAGACCCAGCAGCAGAAGTCGCTGCATCCGCTCGGTGCTAGAATCAATAAATAGTGAAAGGGGTTCAGCAGGATCGCGAGGCGATGGTCTGGATAGGTATAAACAAAGCACAGGCAAACCAATTAATACCTTTTCCTCGTTATGATAACGAGTGAGATCCATACGCAAGGAGCGTAAGTTCTCTACCTCCTCTTTCAGCTTCAGATTCTCCTCTTGCATGTGTTTACATGCAAAGGATAGATCGCCGAGCTCAGCAAGGGCCTACATGACGGAGCAACCATGAGAAGGGTAAGAGCAAAAGTGTTGTGGTAGCAAAGTGAAATGAACATACAGACGAACGAAGGCATTCCACAATACCTGAAAAAGCCGGCAGGAGGTCGCCCCGTGCAGATCTGGAATCTCCGAGCCTTCTCCAGGGGCAGTCACCCCCGCGTAAATGCCGCGGGAAAATTCCTCTGCAATGTCGCTTGCCATCCGGGGGGATATGTGGGATGCAACCGGATGGACAACAACGAAGTACGGCAGGCGAAAGCGCCCCTCGCCCTCCCGACCGGCAGGAGCAGGACGGTCAAAAATAGTATTGGCCCGCTCCGACCAGTTAGCTCGGCGGGCGCGATCGATGTTGACCGCTGGTGGGCGAGAATGGTCGCGAGGAGGCTCCGTGGGGCGGGGATCAAGCTCCGCGGCGGGCTCTGATTCAGGATCAGCCGGGTCTAGAGGAGGAAGAATAGGCTCGGTGGGAAGATAGGAGTCGTCGTACGAAAGGACGTCCTCATCAGCAGGCTGGTCAAGGGGCTCCCTCGCAGGAGGATTATTGTCTGCCTGGGGTGATTGGCGGCGAGAGCGGCGGAGGGGAATTTCAGCATCATCATCCTCGACTTCTACCACCGGTTGGAGTGGCGGCTGCAGACGACTGGAGCTCTCGCCCGTCTTCTTCCTCGGCTTGGAAGCCCCGGCCTTTTTCTTCCTTTTTGAAGAAGTAAGGCCTTCGTCTGTCTCGGTCGCTTTCCTCTTCCCCTTAGATTTTTCAAGAGGAGGCTGGGTAGAGGCAGGGACGGCGGCAGCAGACTCTGAACGTCCAGGGCGAGTCTCACCAACAGGCCCGCGCGCGGCGGTGGTGAGGAGGCATCCAGCGAGGCTTATAGCGCCTGAAAAGAGACAACCCAAGGGTTAATAAAAAAAACAACACAACAAAGAGGATATAAGTATATATAAGTGGCAGGAAAAGGTAGGCGGTAATGTGACGGTCGTATATTCCTAAGGATTTAGCCTCGGCGATTCAATTACACAAGACAGACAACACTAGCTAAAAGGGGAGGTGACCAACGTCGCCTATACATAAAATTTACCTCCTCGTATTCCCGCCTGAGCGGTCCTTAGGCCAGAGGTAGTTGACAGGTGATGACAGTCGAGAAGGATTCGGCATCGCATGAGTATTTCCTCAGGATTAGGATCGAGTTCGGTGTTGAAGCGACTCACGTCGCCGGAGGACCATGAGGGAGGAAGCAGCGAGGCCCAGTGGCGGTCTGTGTCGCTGGGATGGAAATAGAAAAAAGAATGGTACCAGGTAGGACGAGGCTTAGGAGATGAATAGGTACCCTTTGGGGAGAGGTCAGGCCGGCGAACAAAACTTATGCCATTTGATGTGTGTTTGACATAGTGAATCAGCTGGAACAATCGAAGAGTGGGGGCGATCTTTTTAGCCACACAGCTGCATTCGAAAGCAGAGGCCGAGGCCCAGCATCCGACATTGAAGGCACCAAGGGAAGCGCCAAAACACCCAAGCAAATCGACCGTGAATGACGATGGTGGAAGGCGAAGTCCATTGGTGAAGGCCTCGGTCCAGATGTCGTGCCACCCAGGCGGGCAATTGCCAATGGTAGAAAGTCGGGAGGCCACGGCGAACCCCCAGGAGGATGGCATCATGGCGAATGGAAGAACGCGGGCGATTATCTCTACTGACCCTGAAGGAAAGTAGCCTGGGCCAATGACCGTGCGCTCGTCACAGGCAGCTCCTTGCCACATAGACCACCAGTTGACTATGGAATAGGACCCGGTGATCTTGTTCGCCTCAGGGTCAATCTCGACGCCATGGTGGGCCCGTTCGAATCCTATTTGATGGGGGC
Organism: Linum lewisii; assembly: GCA_034768395.1. Lineage (NCBI taxonomy): Eukaryota > Viridiplantae > Streptophyta > Magnoliopsida > Malpighiales > Linaceae > Linum > Linum lewisii. Next base: position 40,936,755 of record CM068304.1, on the reverse strand, counting down.
CCCAGAAAGGAAGGGCGGGAGATTCATCAAAAGTTTCCTCTGCTACGTCGGAAACCTGGGCAGAAGAGTTTTCGGCCAGGGGTGGAGGATTTAAGGGCACCCGTTCAGGGGATTGACTAGAAGATGAGGGAGAGGGTGAAGGAGAAGGTGAAGGATCAGTGCCCACGGAATAAGAGTGGCTTTGGTTCTGGCTATCGGTGTCGGAATCCATGGTTCAAGAAAGACAGCAAGAAGCGGAAAAGAAAGAGGAATACACGACAGGGAGCAAAACTACAATGAGAGCAAGAGAGAAAGGTTGAGGCACGTACCAGGTGGGCGTCGGGGAGCTCCGGACATCGGAAAAGGAGTAGGGAGGAGGAAAGGTTGTTTTTTCCGATCGACGGAGGAAAGGAGGAAGCAGTTGGAGCAAAGAGACAGTAAAAACAGAGAAGTGAAGCAGCGGAGAAAGCGTAAAAAAGAAAGAAAGACGGTAAGAGTGAGGTTTATAAAGGAAGTCCAGTAGGCGGGAAACGGAACCGTCGCGGTGGATGAGTGGGGAGCACGCGCGGCTGATGGGATGTGCTGGCGGGAAACGGAACCGTCGCGACTGCTCATTGGTGGCACGCGGTTGAGAAGACGTTTGGAAGGATAAAGTAATGATGACTTTTGGGCAGTTACCAAAATACCCCGATTTCCCCAGCGTCTCCAGCAAGCTAGAGAGTAAAAGACCATAGTGCCCTGAGCGATAGAGGGGCACGTGGGAAATGAAAAACAGGCGTGACCGGCAGTAGCGATAAAGGATCTAAGGCGATATAAGACACGAAAACAAGAGCGATCTAGTAAAAGGTCAGGGGCCGAGAAACCAAAGCGATGAAGGAAAGCAGGGGCGACAAAGCGACATGGTGTAAGCAGGGCCAAGAAGCCCTCAAACAAGCAAAGCTCGGCTAAAGGCTTGGGGGCAATTGATGGGTCCTCTTGCGGCGATCACAAGACAAGCGATCAGAGCTATGAGAAAGCCCTTAACCAAGCAAAGCTCGGCTAAGGGCTTGGGGGCAATTGATGGGCCCGGCTCGCCAGAATCCTAAGGGCCCACACGGCGGCCCACACGACGCCCTGCATGCAACAGATAGCATTAAGAGGTTGGACCTAGGCGACAGTTCGGGTGGGCTAAGCAAGCAAGCCCAGGAAGTGGAAAGAGGCCCAAAGCGATGGCCCATCCCGGCAGCTCTTAGGGTTCCAAGGCAAGGCGAACACGTGTCAACATCTTACGGAGACTACAAATGAGTGGCCAGGATTCGACCTTGGCGACCAAGACAGGGGTACTATAAATACCCCCCGTACACCCCATTAACCGGGGGACACCACTTTTATCCAGCGGATAAACGCTCCGCAGTACGTTACTCGCCTCTTTTTCCATTCCTCAAACTGATCGCCTCCCTTCCCCTTGAACTAACTACCCACATTATCACTTACGAGGTACTCAACCTCCTGAAGACCAACAGGCTTGGGTTTCCGTTATTGGGCCAGGCGACCAGGCTGGAACACTAACCTTCAACTACTATTCTTCTTATATGCCTAATAAAGTCTTTGCAAAATTTTGAGACATAACACAAAAGTAATTAAAGATTTTCATTGAAATTGATCATGAAAAAACATTCTTTTAGAATATTCAATTTTTTAAAAAAAAATTAACGCGGATAATATAGAAATGAGAAAAATATAGTGATTAAGTGAGATGTGTGGAAGGGAGTAGGAGTATAATGAATAGAGATCGAGTAAAAAGTGGAGAAGAAACAAACGATTTAAAAGACAATGAATATAAAGAATGTGTAGTAAATTAATAAATAATCTCAAATTCTAACTATCAACTACTAATTTTTCTACGTCTAACAAAGTCCCTGTCATTCTACAAGATATAACATAGAAGAAAAAAATTTATTGAAGATGAAAACACTTTGTTAGAATATTTAATTCAAAAAAAGTTGACACAAATGTTGTAGGAAAAAATTAATATTTAAGTAAGGGATGTGAGAGGGACTCAGGGAAAAGGATAATAATGAATATAAGTCTAGTGAAATACTTTTACAATTAATTTCTTAGGTGTAAACGTATCACAAATTTAATTATGTAGATAAAAAAATATCAATTATGTTTAAAAAAAAAGTGTTAGAGATGACATATTATATTGTAGTTGAATATTTTAAATTCTTTTATAAGCACATTTAGATATATAATTTGATATCAAAATTGTGTCTTTCAAAACAAATAATTGTTAGTAAAAGTATTATTAATTAGGGGTAATTCCATAATAAGGCCTGAACTATCATCAATCCTCCAAATCTATCCCATAATTATGAAAATAGCAAATCTATCCTAATTTTCTGTTTTCCATCCAATCCGTTAACTGCTCATTGGACGGTGTTTCCTTCTCCCTTGTGACTAGGATAGTGCAGATATAATAAGTGCCATGTCATTAATAATAATCTAATATTAAACCCAATAAAATTAAAGCTTTAAATTAATCGAACAAACAAAATTAAACCTAAAGTATCCTAATCCAATTCCACCTTTTTATTACAAAAAATATACCTAATATCACCTAACTCAAATAAGCGATCGACCATTCGGTAGTGGCACGGTTTTTACGTGAATGGCCTGTGAGAAAACCTTATGTCGGTGGCCTGTAAGAAAACCTATTTTGACGAACAACGAATGATGGAAAATTTCATACTTGAACTGAATAATGTCAGTAAAATTGATTTGTTTCTCATGAAATACAATAAGTATACCTTTTGTAATTTATTTCCTTTCTCATGCCAATAAAAACATTTCCCGTAATTGCACATATTGAGACGGGTAATTGGCATTAAGAGTCCCATTCCTTTGAGTTTTGTACGAAATTGTCCCATTCGTTTGAAAAAAAACGGATCAGTCCCATACGTTTTAAATTCGAACAAATTCATCTCACCGATCACTTCTCCGGCCAAATCGAACAGTCAGCATGCGTAGTCAGCAAAAAAAGTTTAGGTGGAAGGTCCAACTCATCTATTTTGACCCAACCGGTTTAATTTTGTTTGTTCGTTAATTTAAAGCTTTAATTTTATTGGGTTTAATATTATATTATTATTAATGACATGGCACTTATTATATCTACACTATCCTAGTCACAAGGGAGAAGGAAACACCGTCCAATCAATAGTTAACGGATTGGATGGAAAACAGAAAATTAGGATAGATTTGGTATTTTCATAATTATGGGATAGATTTGGGGGATTGATGATAGTTCAGGCCTTATTATGGAATTACCCCTATTAATTATCACTCAGGTAAAATAAAAAATAATGAAACGATGACATAGAAAGAAAAAATTTTAGAAAATATATTAAAAAGGTGGAGAGTTGATGAACGTGGGAGTGTGGATGGCTCAAGATCCGGACCCAACCCTTTAAGGGTTGGACCGGTTTCCAACAAAAAACCGGAGGGGCAATTTGGTCATTTTAAATAATTTTAAAAAACCCTAATTTACTTTTCCTAATTCCGCCGCCGCCATATTAAGCTTTTCCTCAATTCCATCGTTGCCGGAACTCGTTGCTGAGATGCAGTACTGGAGTGGAGCAGCGGCCGGAGGGGTGAAGCGTTAGCCGGAAGATCGCGGCGGAGGCCGAACCGGAGCAGCGACAGGGGATCCCGACGTCGGCGACCAGAGCACGGCGGTCGGAGGAGCGGTGAGGAGGACTGGTTCGAATGTTGGAGACGGCGATGGCACGAAGATCGAGAGAGTGGAAGAGGCGCTGGCGGCGGTAGGAGTGTAGAGGCAGCCGACCATCGGCGACAGTAAGTCGACGGCAGCATCGGCGGCCGAATCCAAGTCCAGAGGTTGAAGACGAAGGAATTAATAATTATAAAAAAATTGCAATTTAGTCACTGTATTTTAAGTTATAGATAATTTGACTTTTTATTATTCATAATTATAGTTTCAGTCACTGCTTTTTATGTTGTTGACATTCTTGGAATAAATATTTGAACTATATAAACCGGTTGTTGAATCACGTGTTAACTAGTTCGTATTATTAGTTAACAAGTTTTGATAACTAGTCATCAACTAAATATCATCGTTAACTAATCATAATGTAAACTAGTTAACTCGATAAATTAACTAATTAAAAATAAAATAACTAGTTAACACGATTAGTTAACTAATTACCTTGATTAGATAACAACTTGATAACTAGTTAACACGATTGGATAACTAGTTAACTCAATTGGTTAACTAGTTATCATCTTTAAAAAATGTTAACTAGTTATCTTAGTCATGATGTTAACTAGTTAACTCGATAAGTTATCTAGTTAACTAATTATGTTAATTTAGTAACTAGTTAACTAATATTGATAACAAATTATCACCTAAATCTATTAACAAGTTATCAAACAAAAAAAGTTGTTAACTAGTTATCAGTTAAAAACACTGTTAACTGTTAACAGCAAAAAAATGTGTGTTAACTAATTAACTAATTTGATAACGAGATAACTAATTTTGTTAACTAGTTATCAACTAAAAATCTTGTTAACTAGTTATCCAATTGTGATGTTAACTAGTTATCCAATCGTGATGTTAACTAGTTGTCATCTTTAAAAAATGTTAACTTTTTTTTTACTGAAAAAAAATGTTAACTAGTCATCTTAGTCTTGATGTTAACTAGTTAACTCGATAAATTATCTAGTTAACTAATTATGATTACTCGTTAACTAGTTATCAATAAAAAACATTGTTAACTAGTTATCAGGTTAAAATCTGTTAATAAGGGTTTTGGTTATCTAACTTGTTAACAAGGGTATTGGTGATAACTAGTTAACCAATTTTAACAAGATTTTTTGTTAACACATTTTTTTGTTGGTTAACTAGTTATCATCTTAAAAAATGTTAACTAGTTATCTTAATCATGATGCTAACTAGTTAACTCGATAAGTTATCTAGTTAGCTAATTATCTTAATCTGATAACTAGTTTACTAATGTTGATAACAAGTTATCACCTAAATCTGTTAACAGATTATCAAACAAAAACCTTGGTTAACTAGTTATCAGATAAAAATCATATTAACTAGTTATTAGTTAAAAAACACTATTAACTAGTTAACAGCAAAAAAAATGTGTTAACTAATTTTGATAGCTAGTTGTCAACTAAACTTTTTGTTAACTAGTTATCAACTAAAAAAATAATGTTAACTAGTTATCAGTTAAAAAACATTGTTAACTAGTTAACAGAAAAAATGTGTTACCTAGGTTTTTTTTTTAAAAAAAATTTTGAAAAATTTTTTTTTTGAAAAAAAAAATTCGTCGGAATCTCGCCGGCGCCAGCGACGGTGGCCGGCCGCCGAGTCACCGGCTGTCCCCTGGAAAATATGAATTATTTAATTTAAATATAATAATTAAATTATGTGTGTAAAGTCCTAAATACCCCTAACAATCTAGGCCATTAGATTGGTCAAAGGGTCAAAGGATGATCTAATGGTTGAGAATAGGTTGGAAGCTTTTCAACCCATGGAAAGGTTGGATGGTGATCCCTTCCCGAGTGTGGATAGTTTTAGTGTTAATTAATTATAGATAAAAAAATGGTAAAATAAATAATAAAAAAGAAAGAGAAAATAAATTATTGGTGAAATCCCTACACTTAAGGAGATAAGGAATAAAAGGGGGTCTCTTTTATATTTCTATATATATATTATAATAGATAGATAATAGATTGCATAAAATTGGGAGTGGATCCGACTCCAACCATTTCAAGATTGGACCGATTCCAACCAAAAATTGGAAGGGTAATTTCGGCATTTTAGAAAAATTAAAAAAAATCCTAAGGGTCGTTTGTTCATGAAAATCCGAATTCTCACGAAATTAGAGAGAATTCCGAGAATTTAATTCCTTGGAATTTGTTTCTAAATGGAAATTAAAATCCATGTTTGGATAATTATTTAGGTTAAGTATTTGGGTTATGGAATGTTTTAATTGACTTGTAACTGAAAAATTTACCCTTAAAACAAACTGATAATCATCTTCAACCTTCTGTTCATACTTCATACCCTCCAGTTTCATCGTTGAAGCTTCTCCAACATTATTCAACCCTTTTGTGTTAAACCCAAACCTGCTTCTATTAATCTGTTGATGCTTCTAATCCAAAACTCGATTCTACGACTAAAATTATAATACCCAACAACAGTTCAAAGGTCTCGTGGCTTAGGGTGTTGAAGAGGTAAGATGGAAATCAGATCCGCCGCCATTGCAATAGAACCCTCTGCCACCATCACCACCATCAAATCATCTACTTCGTCGCCTTTGAATCTTCAGATTTCCGATCCTATTGTTACCCAGAACTCGTATGTTATTGTTACCCAGAACTCAATCCAACAACTCTCCTTGACTCGACTCGGCCTCTCAGCAACGACACCATTTGTTTCTCCCCCAGCAGCAAGCAGAGCACAAATAAAGAACGACTAATCTTCTTCAGTTAGATGAAATGAGTGGTCGGCGATATGGACCACTTAATGGGAGTTCGAACTCGATAGCGGAGAGATTAGTTAGGTGACTTAGGTTTGAAGAAGCGTTTAATTAGAAAGGGAAGAGGGCAAAATATAGCGAGTTGTACACCAATACTAATCTGCGCGCTTCTGATTTTGCCGCTCGACCTCGATTGGAACTCGGAAGCCACATGCACTCATTTCCTTACCCGGTGTCCAGGCGTGCAAGGCCATGGCCGAAGATGGTGTACAACTCGTCGAATATTCGATTAGCGCTGTTGGCTCCTGGAGGTTAAGGAGGAGGGTACCCAGAAGTTCGTATGGTTGCTGGCCGGAGCTATCTCGATGAGCAACATAGTTCAATAGATCTCAACGGCTCTCCTCTCCTCTGCTCTCCTATACTGCTACAACGACGAAGATGAGTTAGAACAATTGCGGTGGCGAGGAGGATCGCGAGATGGGACTTGGAAGGTTGTGAGACAGCAAGATGTTAGAAGGGCACTCGAAGTCAATTACTCGGAGAATTCATATTACCTTATATGCAATAGGGAATTGAAAATCGCGGAAACGGGGAATTAAATTTCCAAGTGAAATTTTATTTTCAATTCTCCGGTCACATATTAAGCTTGCCAAACAAGGAATTTAATCAATTTCACTTTGGTAGGGAATTAAAGCTCAATTCTCTTTTCTAATTCCTTCAAACAAATGACCCGCTAATTTACTTTTCATGAACCGGCTGCCTCCTGTCCTCCTCCTTCCGTTGTCGTCTCCGATTACGGGGGAATCTCCAAGTGAGTACTGAAGCAAGAGGAGCCGGTGGCCACTTCCCTCTCTTGCTAAACGGCATGCCGTTTCCTCCCCCACAAGCTCCACGCGTCCATCTCGTCGTCCTGGACCCCTCTGTAGCGGATCCCCACCACTCAGGTGTTGAGCTGGATATGCTGGTTGAGATCGAAATGGTCGCCGTACGATTTCAGGTAGTGGAGGACCTGATCGTGGGTCGGAATTTCGTCGGAGGAGTCCGACCATGGGAAGTCGGAGAATTGGAAATTGGATTTGGGGGTTTGGAGCTTGGTTGTGGAGAGGGTTTTGGTCCAGACTCCTCCAACATCGGGCGAAGGAGCGGCGGCCGGCGAGCGCATCGGTCAGAGCAGCAACGGCCGGCGGAGCGCATCGGCCGGAGCAGCAGCGTCGTATTCCACAATTGAAGAAGAGTGACTGATTTTTCATTTAGTTAAGTTAGGTGACTAATTTGTCACTTAGTTAAGTTAGGTCACTGATTTGTAGTTGTTAATACTTTGGGATGTTTTAGAAACTATTGAAATTTACACTCTCGGTCACTGAACAATATGTTGTTGACTGTTTGAGATTTTGGGCCATTTAGTAAACATTTAAATGCAAATATTGTTGTAACTATATAATCTGGCAAAATCTACCATTAGGACACCCCAAAGTGTCCTCATATGAGGACACCTCTTAGAGCCATAGAATTTAATCTTACATATCTGAAGGCCAATTTTAATTGGACATAAGGGTAATTTCAATATTTTATTTATTGCAGATTTTTAATTATTGCTTATTAATTTTCGGATTTGCAGTTACATTGCTGATTTTTTATTCCTTTTCTCCTCCTTTTTTTGCTCCATTTAATTTATGATTAAATTAATTATCTTTTTTTAATTACTTCTTCATCTTCTTCTCTATGTTCGGCGGTTTTCGTTGTGTATCTCCGGTGGTTTTTATTTGAGATTAGTTTCTAACACTTTTTTGGAAATTGTTTTGAATCAGTTCCTCTTTTATCATTTCGGAACAGTTCTTCTTTTATTGTTTTGAAACAGTGATCCATTTTAAGAGTAATGGTACGTGTTGAAAATTGATTTTGTTCCTTATTACCAATTCGAAACACAGAAAATCATAAAACATTGAATCAAATTGAAAATGAAACAATAATATCAAATATCTGTTCCATAAGTAACTATATGGAACAATACAAACATGTTCCTAAATTGTAAAAGTGGAACAACGTGGTAAGAGGGGGAAGTTGCACAGAAACAAGGGAGGAAAAATGAAGAAGTGGCGGCGTGGGGGCAGATCTGATGATGGCGGCGGCGGATCTGATGACGGCAGTGGGGTTGGAGTGCGGTGGCAGATCTGATGATGGCGGCGGCGGATCTGATCCTTAAGGGGCTGGAGTGCGGCGATGGATCTGATCCTTAAGGGGCGCGACTTCCCTTCTTTTCTCCTCCAAACGAAGGCTAGCGGTTTGAGGCAGCAGAGATGTAGATGGCGAGGCTTGCGACGACGAGGCTAGCGGTTGATGATGGCGGTGGTGAGGCTAGCGGTTGATGATGGCGGTGTCGAGGCTAGCGGTTGATGATGGCGGCGACGAGGCTGGCGGTTGGTTGATGATGGCGGTGGTGAGGCTGGCGGTTGATGATGGCAGCGACGAGGCTAGTGGTTGATGATGGCGGCGTCGAGGCTAGCGATTGATGATGGCGGCGTCGAGGCTAGCGATTGATGATGGCGGCGGCGAGTTTGGCGGCGGTGGCGAGGCTGGAGCACGGAGGCGGGAGCTTTGAAGGGAGAGATGTAAAATAGAATTAGGGTTTGTGAAACCCTAATAGGATTTATTATATATAGGAGTTTCAAATTACTATTTTGTCCATATTAATTTAGGCCATTAGATCTACCTTCTAATCTTGTGGTTGTAAGGGGTGTCCTAATATGAGGACACTAAGGGGTTTCGTAATGGTAGTAGATCCCATATAATCTGGTTGTCGAATAACGTGTTAACCAATTTTGATAGCTAGTTATCGGCTAAAAACTTTGTTAACTAGTTATCTAATCATGAGGTTAACTAGTTAACTATATAAGTTAATTAATTAACACCAAAAAATTAGTTAACTAATTTCGATAACTAGTTATCACCTAAAAATCTTGTTAACTAGTTATCTAAATCATGATATTAACTAGTTATCATGTTGAAAACAGCATAACTAGTTAGATAACCTGTTAACAAAAATTTCAGTTAACAAATTATGGTAATTCGTTAACTAATTAACATCAAAATAAAATGTTAACTAATTTTGATAACTAGTTAACTAATGTTGATATATCACTTAAAATCGTTAACTAGTTAACAAGGTAAAAATAACATAACTAATTAGATAACCTGTTAACAAACAATCTCGTTCAAATTTTAATTATATGATTATTCGTTAACTAGTTATCAGGTTAAAATCTGTTAACAAGTTATCAACAAAAAAATGTTGTTAACTAGTTATCAATTTAAAATTTATGCTAACTAGTTATTAGTAAAAAAACACTGTTAACTAGTTATTAGCAAAAAAATGGTGTTAACTAGTTAACAGAATCATGATGTTAACTAGTTATCATATTGAAAACAATATAACTAGTTAGAAAACCCGTTAAATTTTAATTATATGATAATTCGTTAACTAGTTATCGGGTTAAAATCTATTAACAAGTTATCAACAAAAAACGTTGTTATCTAGTTAAGTATTTTTTTTAAATGTTTTATCTAGTTATCAATAAAAAACATTGTTACCTAATAAAAAACATTGTTAACTAGTTATCAGTTTAAAAACCATGTTAACTAGTTATCAATAAAAAACCATGTTAACTAGTTATCAATAAAAAACATTGTTAACTAGTTATCTCTACTACCATGAAAACACCTCTTAATGTTTTGATATCAAAACACCTCTTAGAGCCGTAGGATTGCAGAGTAGATCTAATAGACTAAATTAAAATGGATAAAATAGTCATTTCGAACTATATATATAGTAAATTATACTATGGTTTCATCACAAACCCTAATTCTATTTACAATCAGCCAAAAAATCTCTCTCTCTCTCAACCCTATTTGCTCGAAACTCCTAGCCGTCGCCGCTTTTCTCCACCCAACCGCCACCCGCCGCGTGCCCCCAGCCCAGCCGCCGCAATCGCGTCGCTCCAACCCAGCCGCCGCCATCGCGTCGCTCCAACCCAACCCAACCGTCGCCGCGCCTTGCTCCGGCCCAAAAGATCTCGCCTCCTTCAAGATCCAGATCCAACCCAGCCGCCGCCGTCACGTCGCTCCAACCCAGACGCCATCATCGCGTCACTCCAACCCAGCCGCCGCCGTCGCGTCGCTCCAACCCAGCCGCCACCGCGCCTTGATCCAGCCCAAAGATCTTGCCTCTTTTGAGATCCAGATCCAACCCAGCCGCCGCCGTCGCGTCGCTCCAACCCAGCCGCCGCCGTCGCGTCGCTCCAACCCAGCCGCCGCCGTCGCGTCGCTCCAACCCAGCCGCCGCCGCGCCTTGCTCCAGCCCAAAAGATCTCGCCGCCTTCGAGATCCAACCCTCGTCACTGTCGTGTTTTCTTTCTATTTACCTTGTTCAGTCGTTGCTGCTGGGTTGGGAACAACTTCGTCTCCTCTTAAAAGCCTTAAGTTTGATATGCAAAAGCAATTCTTTCTATGTAACTTGGTTTTTCATTTAATTGAACAGGGGATATGGATCACGAGCAAGGGGAGGCTAATGAAGCAACTGGAGCTCAGAGTTGACGATTTAGGAATATGAAAATTGTTACTAAATATGAAAATGGAACAATGAATGTAGATATATTTTCAAAATATTGCAAAGTTGTTCCGGTTGACGATTTAGGAACATATATTTTATGAAAAATGTTACTAAAAATGAAAACGGAACAATGAATATAGATGTATTTTAAGAAGATTGTATCTAAACTAAATATGAAAACGGAACGATGAACAAAGATATATTCTAATAAGATTGTTCATAAATATGAAAACGGAACAATGAACAAAGATATTATAAAACGGCTCCCTATATGTTTGTTCCTAAATATGAAAATGGAACAACGGATGACTAGAAAGTAAGGCCGAAGAAGATGAACGGAAAAAAATATGGCCGGAGAAGCAAAAATAACATGCAGACGTCGGGAAAAAAAGAACGGGTTGGTTACTTAAATGATCACTAAACTTTGGCCAAATAACCCGGTGGTCATTGATCTTCAAAAAATTTCCTAGCACTCACTGAAATTCAACGATTGAACCGAGTAGTCACTATTAGCTACGGACATCCATTTTTCCATCCATCTGCCTACGTGGACACGCCACATCAGCTGCCACGTATGTTAAGTTCGTCACGTCACTTTTTTGTTAACCCAAAACTGACCATTTAACCAACCCAAAACTCAACCCAAATCCCAAACACCCACCCAATTACCAAACCAAATCTAATATTTTCCTCCTTCTTCCTCTTCCTCCTCCTCTCCTCCACCACAATCACCATCACCCTCACCGGGATGCCACCGCCGTCGGCGGCTGGGAAACTCTGGCCGATGCTGATCTGCTCTTCCTCTTCTCTCTTCTCTCTCCCTTCTTTTCCCTTCTTCCTACAATCTCCCAGATCTCCCCACTCTGCCACATCACACACTCGCCACGCTCTCCGTGAAATACAGACCAATCATGCGCCTCCACCTCGACAAGTGCTTCACCATCATCATTTCCTCACCGGAGGCCGCCAATGAAGTCCTCATAACAAAGGAGCTCAGCTTCCCTCAGCGCGCCGAATTCCTCGCCGCCGAGATTATGTCGTACGACCACTCCAGCCTCGCCTTCGCTCCCTACGGTGACTATTGGCGCCGCCTCCGCAAGATTTGCCTCTCCTAGCTCTTGTCTCCCAAGCTCGTCAGCTCGTTCCGATCCATTAGGGAAGAGGAGGTCAACGACCTCATCGTCGCCTCCGGAGGTGGCGAGGCGGAGCTGTGAATCTGCGCGAGATGATTTTCTTGGCGACGAACAACGTGACGTCGAGGGCGGCATTTGGGGAAGAGGTGCAGGGACCGCAGGGAGTTTCTGACACTTTTACAGCAGGTGATTAAGACTGCCGGAGGATTCAGCTTGCCGGATCTGTATCATTCGTTGAAGTTCTTGAGGCGGTTCAATCTTCGAAGTTCAGTGAGTGCTAGGAAATTTTTTGAAGATCAATGACCACCGGGTTATTTGGCCAAAGTTTAGTGATCATTTAAGTAACCAACCCAAAAATGAACCATAGGAAGAGATGGAAAATTAAAATAATTTAATTTAATTATAATTAAAGACCATGAAAAAAAAACTAAAAAATTAAAGATATACAATTACACTTTTATCCTTCGAACATGGACCATTAGATCTCCCCTTAAAAAATGAATAGTTATGATGAGTGTTTTGATATCAAAACACTTAGGGGTGTTTTCATGATAGGATTTGCCTTAACAAGTTATCAAACAAAAAATGATGTTAACTAGTTATCAGTTAAAAACACTGTTAACTAGTTAACAACAAAAAAAGGTGTTAACTAGTTTTTTTAAGCAAAACAAAAAATTGCTGGAAAATTCGCCAAAAAAGTTGTCGGCGACGGCGGTCGGTCGCCGGAAAAGTCGCCGGCTACGGTGGCTGGCCGCCGGAGAGTCACCGGCGGTCCCCCTGGGAATTTAATTATTTATTTTAGATATAATAATTAAATTATGTGTGTAATGTCCTAAATACCCCTAATAGTATAGACCATTGGATTGGTCAAAGGGTCAAAGTGTGATCTAATGGCTGGAAAGGTTGGAACACTTCCAACCCATGAAATTGGTTGGGCCTGATCCCTTTCCCATAAAGTTGATACTTTGCTTTTACAAATTATTTACTTTTATACTCTAAAATTTATATTAGTACATTTAGGTTTTTTTTTTTTGCTATTTGCAGTTCGCGTTTTACTAACGTAGTTCGTATTTTTAACATAAATGGACAATTTTGTCATTGCAATCCATAATTACTAATGCAGTCCATTTTTACTAACGTAGTCCGTTCTTTACTAACACAATCCGTTTTTACTAACGCAGTTCATTTTTTACTAACGCTGTTAGTTTTTACTACCGCAGTCAATTTTTACTGACGCAATCTTTTTTTTACTAACGCAGTCCGTTTTTACTGACGTAATCTGTTTTTTTTTACTAACGCAATCCGTTTTTACTAAAACAGTCCGTTTCTTAATTACATAATTTCTTAGCAATAATTTCTCTAAAAATTATTAATTTTAAGAAGTATATTATTTTTAATCATTATTATTAATTTATTTGAATATTTATAGTTTTCCATCAAAATTTTAGACGTATATAATTTTTCATCATTATTAATAATTTATTTAAACATTTATAATTTTCCATTAGTATTTTTATCAATTTTATTAATTTATTTTAAATGTTTAAAGTGTTATTTTTGTATTTTTATTCCCATTTTTTCTAATATATTATGAATAAGGATATTCATTAAAAACGAACTGCGTTAGTAAAAACAGATTGCGTTAGTAAAAAATGGATTGTGTTAGTAAAAATGGAACGCGTCAGTAAAAAATGGACTGTGTTAGTAAAAACGAACTGCGTTAGTAAAAAATATACTGCATTAGTAAAAAATAGATTGCGTTAGTAAAAATGGATTGCAAGGGTATAATTTTCCATTTATGTGAAAATACGGACTGCTTGCAGTAAAACACGGACTGCAAATAGCAACCCGTTTTTTTGGTATATTAATACATTTAGAGTGTGTTTGGATAGTGGTAACTGAATTTGGTCCTGAAATTGAAATACATGCATTTAAAATTCATGTATTTGAAATACTTTAGAATTTGAAATTACTTGTTTGGATATTTTATTATTATTAAGGATTTGAAAATCCAAATTTTGCTACTAAGAGACTGAGTGGTAGTAAGGGTGTGTTTGTAACAAAACTCCAAAGCAATCTTCCCATCTCCCTGCACCCCATAAGCAGCAAAACAAACAACAAATTCCAGAAACAAACAACTTCCTAGCTTCCAGAAATAGTAAACAACACAAAATCCAAACATTAACAAATCCAACCATTGTGACAGTTTGATCTTCAACCGGTAGATAATTTGCATCACAAACACCAAAATCATAAGTTGCAATCCCATTGTAGATAATTTGCTGTTGAAATCATTTTTACATAGAAATGGAATAATAGCTGAATAGTACTCAGAATCATAAGCAGACTCATCATTTTGAAATCAGAGATAGGGATCAAGTAGCTACTAGTTGTTAAAATCAGTACTCTCTTCATCACCCAAATGTATTGAAATTCAAGATAGTGTAGAAATCATGAAGGCATTAATTTTAAGACACTACAACAAAAGGGCTTTAGCGTCGCTCGGAGGGGAAGTATTTAGCGTCGGTCAGTTAAAAACCGACACTAAACCCTTGACTCGCGTTTGACCGAGGCTTTTCTGAGCGACGCTAAAACCTTTAGCGTCGGTCAGCAGCTGATGCTAAACTCTATTTCTGACTGACGCTAAACGGCCAGATTTTTGTAGTGAGACTCGCTAAGAAAACACTCTACAAATAGTTCCTTTCCTCTATTGGATTATCGAGTGGCAAGTTAAACTGTCCTAGATCAGAGTTCTTATACTTGATAACCGCCTTCACAATCTCGGTATGACTAAGCCCCAATATGTTGCATAGAACTTCATAGATCTCTTTGGTAGAGTGTCGACTTTCTTCCTTTTTCTTCTTACTCTCATAGTAGCTTTGTAGCGTATTGGCAACCATCATAAGTGAGTCTCCTACTTGATCCTTCTTAGACCTCTTATTCGAATTAGAGCTACCTTCACCATGTCGTTTAGCTTTTGTCCCTTCAACACCCACACTTTCAAAACTAGAATTGGATCGAGTATCATCTTCCTCTCTTGTCATAGCTTCAGCAGCATCTTGAAAGTTCTCCACATGTGATCCTACGGCTTTATCCTTCCCACATAATAACACTACATTATCCCAATCTTGATTTCCTTGTTTGCATACGAGCTTGCATTTGGATTGATCTACAAGTAACAACACGAAGCAAAATGACATGATATAGCTAACATAAAAAGGAAAAGAACATAGCAACAACATAATTCAAGTGCAAGATAAGCTTATTATTTCACACCTGACCAGATAACATATGAACTCTTCTTTTTTAACCCTTTTGGCTACAAAACATAACTTATTATTTATATACCTTTCTTATGCACCAGATAGCATATGACTAGATAAGGTAAGATTATTATTTCATACAAGAAAAGAAAGAAACGGATATAATTTCAGACAAAATTTTCACAGAAAGACAAAGAGGGCAGAGCTAACAGATATACCAAGCAATCAACAGTTGAACTCATAAGACAGAACTCCATTGATTATTCCAAGCAATCTATATTTTATGCATGGGGTATATAGACAGAAACTTATCCATCAATTGATCCTAAATTAGCAAGTGCAATATTGTAGAATTATATGACTGATTCCTAAACTAGCAGGTGTTGTATAGACAATAAATGTACTAGATAATAGGACAATAATTTTACCTTGAGATAATTTTGTCAATCACTCGCGTTCTCAGTAGTAACCACAACCTTTTTCTTTTCTTCATCCCACAAGCTTACCCCACTTTGGTTTTGAATATCGCTTATCACTGCATATTGTTTCTTCCATTGTCTAAGCCTATTTCTGACATTGTCTTTAGTAAGAATGTTCCCCAATTTTATCCTTATTTGATCCATGACTGCTTGTTATGCTTGAGCTTTCCAACCACCATCAGCCTTATTTCCTTGATTAGCTTGATCCAGCAAAACATGTGTTAGAACCTCATCCATGGCATCGTTCCATTGGACATAACTTCGTGATTGAGATGGAATAACTTGTCCTTTGTTCTTCATTTCTACATTTGTAGCAACCAAATGAAAATCACAGCTTATAAACATATACAACAAATACTTAATTTCTACGGATTCAAACCATATTCTTGACCCAAACCATCAACATCCATGACCCAACAAATACTTCACAGAAAAGAACATGATTACAAAAAGGCCATCCAAATCAAAGGAGGTGGATCAAAACATGAGTATTATGGGGATAAACAACCCATTGACAACAGTCTCAAGCTTGGATATCAAATTGGTTGCCAAAGGAGATCCAGCAGGAATGACAAGACCCAAAAGGAAAGGACCAAAAAGGTAGTACGTTCCAACAGAATCACCAAGTGAAGCTAAAGTGAGAAGTACACCAACAACAAGAGTAATGTAGATTTCCTTCACGGGTTTCCCTTGTGGGGTGTTCCTAATTGACCAAAGCATCAAACCTCTCAGCACAACAACAATGAAGATGATCAAAAGGACATTGTAACTCACTGACCAAGGTGGTTTCTAAGGCAAGGTGTCCAAGCTGGGAATTAGTGATCCCGAGTTGTGTTAAGAGGGGCTTACACCAACGAATTGACAAGTAGTAATTGCACCAACGAATTGACAAATAGTAATTGCACCAAGGATAGTAGAGTCTAGTGTTCCAAAAACCTAAGAAAGTGTAACATAAACAAATTAATCAATCATAATAAGTGACACAACTTACAGATTGAACATAAAAAACCAGGAAACAAGACATGCAAAGAAATACATGACTAGCAAAGCATGGAAGAAAAATAACCATTCATAAAGAAAAGTAATGCATGCCACCACTTGAGATTGCCACGTTTCCATAGCTAGATCATCTCTATAAGTTGACCACTCTTGTGTTGTCCTAACTGAGGTAATGTTATCTTCATCCGACTCATCAGAATCATAGTCAAAATTGTAATTTGAGACTTGGGTGAGTTCATGATCAACTTCATTCAATAACTCATCATTTGGACTCTCACCCTGAATGAAGTTGTGAAGGATACAACAAGTGTTGATGATCCTAACTTGTGTCTTCACATCATAAATCCAGCAATGCATAAATCCAACCGCTCTTTCAATGGTGCTTCTAGCCAAAGAATGTCTATGGTTGAACAACTCTTTGTAATTTCATGGAGTTTTTTCCGCTCCACAACTCTTTGTAATTTCATGGAGTTTTTCCCCTCCACAAATTCAAATGATATCGTGTACTTCTATAAGGAGCTAGGAAACTAGGTCCATTAGTATAACCCGCATCCACAAGATAGTAATTATCTACAATTAAAGAAATTCAGAACTATTAACAAACACCAATTAGAGGAATAAATAACAACATATATGAATAGTTTTATGAACCTACTTCTAGCTACTTTTAGACCATTAGTTCTCGATAAAGCATCACGCAGAACTCGAGAATCTGAAGCAGATCCCTCCCAACCCGGTAAGACATAAGTAAATCTCAAATTAGCATCACAAACACCGAGGACATTTGTATTTATTTGACCTTTTCTACTTTGGAATCTACACTCATCTTCTGCCGGTACTGTTAAAGGAATATAGGTTCCATCGAGTGCTTCAAGTGAACCATAAAAAAAAACTTAGCTTTGAGTTTCTTACTATAACACGATAAATATTTAACTAAGTTGGTTACATGAGTTTACCTGAAACCACTTCCAATTTTCAGCAATTCTGGAGCAATGAACTTGTGGGCGTTCTTTGATATAATCACTACCTATAGCCAATAATGTCTTCAACACCTTATGAAACTGTTTACTAACTGTTTCTCCCGAACGAATATATGTAGCCTTTATTGTCCTATTACGGATACAATGTGATAAATTATGGAGAAATAATGCCACAATTTCTTTAACAGTTACATGTTTTGAAGCCACTTGACCACCCTTAGTTTGTAAGATATTACACAATTTGTCGAAAATTTCAGGTTTGATACGTAATTGCTCAACACATAATAGTTGAGAAAGTAATTATTTCAACCATTCTTGTCGACGTCTAATTATGTATTCAAAATGTTTTGAATATGGTTCTCTTGTCAATGACATGTAGTTTCTACCGACCGAAAGCACAACCAATAGCATTACCAACCTAATGATCTCTTCCTCATTTCTTTTACGTTTATAATGAACTAGTTGTCTTTCATTAGCATTCGTAAACTGTAATTTAAGCAAGACCTAATTAATAGCATCCATACTTCAACATCATCGATCAAGGTGCAGTAGAAACAGAAGAATTCAAGAGGACATAATTTGATTGGAAGACAAGAAAGCAGGGTTAATGAAAGCAACCGACACCCATGTATGAAATGCAGAAAGGGAAGCACAAACATTAACATGAATAAAACAGTAATTGAACGAAAGAGGAATGTGACAAAATTAACTAAAAAAACGAAGGAGAAAGCTCTAGCTACTAACTTTGACAAAATGAAGGAGTTCTAGCTACGTACCTAATTGACGAGCTAAGTAGCTGATGACACTCGATTTGACGTGATTATCAGCCTCATTTAAGTGATATTTCCTTGCTTAAGACATTGTTTTTAGGGCAGAATAACGAATATTCAATCGATTGCCCTATCTCGTGCCATTTGTGTTACCTTGGCCCATTTCGGGTCTATTTGATGGTTTTCCAGTGTTTTTATGTCAGCACAGGTTTTTGCCATCAAGTACGGTAGCCAAGGACGTGTTTTATATGTTGGAACCCTGAAGGACCACACATAAATCAATCGGAGAAATCACTGAAATCAAATAAAATGCCTGCCTCATTTACACATGTAGTTTCGGCGAAGACACCCTTGGATTTTCGCCGAAACCGTAGGAAGGAATCAACCGCTTCGAGTATGAAGAAATTTTCGCCGAAACCACTATACTATTTTCGGCGAAAATCCCAGTTCAAATCAGGAAATTCCGGGTTAATATAAATAGAGAACTCGGCGGCTGATAAAAAGGGGTATCACTTTTACAACAACACACACACACACAAACGACGACAGAGAGAGAGGCAGGGCGAGTAGATAGAGTTCAAGGAGCAGGAACGGATCGTGACGCCATCCATCCATCTTGGAGAGCCAGTGCGAGGAGTTGAAAATCCATCAGATTTGAGCTGCCAGGAAACATCGAAATTAGGTTTTGCAGTTCTTCTCTGTCTTCCTACCTGAGATGTATTTCTTGTCTGTCTTCGATTCTTCTGTATTGAGTATGAGTAGATAAACTCGTGTAGCTTAGATTAGATGAACCCTAAGTGACCCAGGGCTTAAAGCGGTCACGGATCGGCGGTGATTAGATTCGAAATTCATTCAGTTTCATCTTGCATGTTTGATTTGTTCTTCGTTTTCTGTGTTTCTTGTCTGGTTTGGCCACCTAGATTAGATTCTTGTTAAGCTAAGGATAGAAGCGAACGCTCGCCTTACTTTAAAACACCAAATCGAACAGTCAACCTTATAATTGGAGTGTGCCTTTCGTAGGAACCGATTAGGGTTGATCCATTGCTAGAGTAACTCATTAATCACTAGAATTTGCACCAGTTAAGTTAAGTCGTTGCGAGAGGCGACCGTACCCGGGCGGCTAATTAATCGTGGTAGCTAGATCGGATAGAGCGAACGTTCGCCAGTCTTAAACCTAAGGGTCAGGAGTTATGATGGTGTCTGTGAACTGAATGAACTAGAATCGAAAATCGCTGGTCTGTGACTGTTGTTGCCTTGGTGATCTAAGGGGAATTCGAAATCTAAGCTTGTCTGTCATCTTTCTAGTCAATTAATCAATCTTCAATCTTTCTTCGGTTTAATTTTCATTTCTTCTTATTTTTGCATTCTTAGTATAGAAGTCGTGGAACTCACACCACGCACAACTTGTGTTTGAACTTGAATTAAAACTGTCAACTCCTTGGAGTAAGGAAGTAGAGGAAACCCCTGGAATACGATCTGCTATAGCCTTTTATTAGCATTAGTAGTTTATTTGGTTGAACGCATCACAACGACACCTCACCAGTAGCCAACCAAACACTGATTTTCAAACAGTCTATAACCAGCTTCTCCACAATAGAATGATGCTTTGAGAGCGAACAAACTGCACGCTCACTCGCCGACACCGGGAAGTAAGGGTTTTCCGATTTACCTTCTCTCAAAGCCTAAATCAATCCTCCAGTTAGGCAGTTTCAAGGATTTTGCCACCGCGCTACCGCTTTGTGTTTCCACCCGTGATTCGAAATTAGCCACCTGGAAGGAAAGGATTCGTGCACAAACTTTGTTCTCCAGCAAGCCTTTGGTCCCGAAAGTGAGAACGATAGGTTCGCCGGAGATGGAGCTGGGTATGACGTCGGAGTGGAGATTGACGTAGATCTGATATCGGTTAGGGAGGTGGAGTCCGAGTGTTCGACGGCAGAAGAGAGACTGTGAAGAAGGCAGCCAGCTGATATGAGCAGAGTTGAGACTTGAGATAGGTGTATCACTTTTGGGCTGGATTTCGAATTCTCACCAAATATTGTGGATTTGAAATTACAAACAGATTGGGCCCAAATCCCATATGGTATTATATTGAAAGCCAAATACAAAATCCATATTTAATCCAAACACTAACATTTTGTATTTCAATTACCAAATACAAATACCAAATGCAATTACCACTATCCAAACACACCCTTAATTAATTGGTATATACGTATAGAGATTTTAAATATTATTATTTTATGAATGTTTTTATTAATGTTTTCAAATCGTACTAGCATGTCGAATTGATGGATCTAATGTTATATGTTTTATTTTACAATAAACAGTTTCGTATATTCATCCACTTAGGGCAATCATCTTACAACAGATTTGATAACTCATTATAGATAGTCCAATTGTTAGGAAGAGAATCCGTTCTAGCATTTTTGGCGACCCAATCAGCAAGCCTATTCATAGAGCGGGGAACAAAGGCTAAGGAAATCCGGTCATGGACTAGAAGAATGTTCTTCATGGTTAGCAACCATGCATAGCATTGCCAAGGCCATTGATCGGAGTCTTTCGTGAGTGCATGTACTAGCGTAAGGGAGTCTGATTTGATTCTTGTTCGCAAGTTGGATTTCCCAGCCTCTTCCATAGCAACTAGTAACGCTTTTACTTCTGCCACCAACAGTGAAGAATAGTAGATCCGTCCAGCCTTACCATCAGACACCTATCCATGGGCGTCAATAATGACAACCCCATATCCCGCCACAAGAGAATTCTGAGCGAAAGAGCCATCACATATATCTCTTGTTGATACCTATCATAAGTCGGTGGGCGTGGTTCGGTTGGGGGCCTCGATGGATGGGGTGAGACGTTTCGCCTACGTGAAACCTCCACCGAATCCCAGTCATATAATGCCCTAGACACTCCTTGTAGCACAATGTTAGCCGTCAGGGTTATGTGATTGAAAACATTGTCATTTCGTGCCTTCAAAATTTTCCACGTGATTGCAATACATCTTTCTGGCTCGAACTCGTTAATATTCATGTAGCTCCAATATAGCCAGTGTAAGATGGAGACTTGCCCCTCGGGAGTCCTCAAGGATGGGTATCCCCTATTCCACAATTCCTCTGTGACTCCACACTTAAAGAGGCAGTGGTTCACGATTTTTGCTCTCTATTGCAAATCAGTCACATCAAGGAGGGAGCACATTTACTTCCATCAGTCTACTGAAGGGGGTATCGTTCCTTTCCGTATGGTACGCCGATTTGGCTGAAAATATCCCTCTTGAATCAAGATGTCACACCCACTTATCCTCTTTGGCCCAATGGGAATTTTAATTATTTATCTAGCTTCTTCGGATGTGCATACTTCTAAGATCTTTCCGTAGTTCCACTGGTCCTTCTCATCCTTTAACCAGTGACTTGCCAGTGTCCCTTCCTGATGGGTTGAGGTCAACCTAAAATCCGGCAGGTTTGGGATCTAGGTATCTCATAGAATCTCCGTTGATCATGTTTTTCCGGCCCCCCTTTCAGATGACACACCTCACATCGCACAGGCTTTCCCAAATCCAGGACGGGTATCTGCTCTTAGAAGCATCCATAAAATCATTATTGTGATAGTAGATACCCTTCAGCAGTTTTTCCCACAGTTGGTCTGGTTCATTTACTAGTTTCCATCCCTGCCTTGCCAACAGGCAAGGTTAAACATCCTGAAGTTCTGGAAGCCTAGTCCTCCTTCACTCTTGGCATTGTAAGGGTAGAGTCCTTTGCCCAATGGATTGACTTCTTCGTCATTGACCCTCCCCAGAAAAAGGACCTTAGCCTTGAGTCCATTTTGTTCATGATATGTCCTTTGGGAGGAGGAAACAAGACATAATATATGTGGGAATGCTTTGATAGACTGTCTTGAGGAGCGTTTCCTTTCCTCCATGAGACAAGCAAACACTTTTCCAGGATTGTCCTAATTTTCCCATTCTTTCCAGTAGGAAACCGATGAATTCTTTCTTAGATCTTGCTCACTCCGTCGGTACCCCCAAATACTTCCCGAAACCAGAGCTATTGTCGAAAGCTAGCTTCGCTCTAATGATATTCTTGAGGCCATGTGAGGTAAACCTGTAGAACATTATAGCTGACTTGTTGGTGTTGATTGTTTTCCCTGTAATATTCGCGTAGGTCTACATTGTCTTCACAATATTCATTGCCTCTGCCACGGAAGCATCTCCAAATAGAATTGTATCATCAAAGAAGAGTACATGGGTGAGGGTCAGACATCTTCTACTGAGTTGGATTCCTTTCAGTTCCCCGTCTCTCATCCCTTTCTCTATGAGGAACGAAAGGGTATTTGTTAGAAGGATGAACAAATATGGAGAGAGAGGGTCCCTTTGACTTATCCCTCTCGAGGCCTGGAAGAACTCAGTTGGACTTCCATTAACCAAGACCGAAGATCTAACAGTTTGAATACATGCTCGAACCTAAGCACGCCAAACATCATCGAACCCCATGGCCTTTAGGATCGCATCGAGCCCTTTCCAGTCAATCATATCATAGGATTATCCACTAAAATAATTTGAAAAATTAGGGTTGAGTTTGCTACTCTGGCATCCAAAACTGAAATGACCCGAACCCAGCAACCCAAATTTTTGGGAATTATTTCAGTCGGGACTTTCAGGTCATTGGTTGCTATATTTGAAAATTATTGGTTGACCCTATTGCGAATTATTTTGATCGGGTCATTCAGGTCACATGTCGTTATATTTGCAAATTATGGTTTCCGCTGGTTTTGTTCTTTGAATTCGAATTGGTTCATAAGTAATGCTCATTTCTGATTCACTCACGAGTTTGACCATGGAAATCGAAGATGGGTGTTACAGGTTCTCTACAGTGGTTCTTTGTGGGTTTCTAGAGTAGGAAGGAGTTGCGGTCTCAGGGAAAGGAAGCACAATTTTCCATTTGAGGATTTAGAGCCGATAGGTAATGGGATGTGAGAAATTGTAATCAAACCTAAATGAATCAGGAGATGCATGAAACAGAGAGTGTGGAAATTGGTTGTTAAAGTATATGTGATTGGTGATTGATGTGTTTTTCATTATTGATTGACTTGTTTGGACACTTGTTGACTAGGTGGGTTAGTTTGAGAGAAATGTAATGGAACTTGGTTGTATAATTCAATATGCTATGGGTGTGTTTTATAGGTTGTGGTTGTGGGAGGATGATACCAATGAAGGATCATCCTGTGAAGGACGAACATGTGGGTAGCCCTATACCTCATGACAAGACTACCCCTATTCCCATTGTTTTTGTAGGTGGGGTGGTCGGTGAGACTGTCGTTTACCCTTAACTCACGTGACGTGTGATGGATGTTGAGCGTGGTATCGTCACTACAAATAAGGGGGGGGGGGGGCGAAACTAAAAATAGAGGGGAGCAATGCCCCCCTAATTAATTTAGTCGGGGGCGCTGCCCCCCCCCCCCCTAAAATCAGCCTTGCAACCCACTAAAGTATCCCTGACTAGGGATATTTTGTCGGGGGCGAAGGAATCCGACAAAAAATAGTCGGGGGCGTGGCCCCTGACTAAATGGCCCCTGACAAAAATAGGGGGGCCATTTAGTCGGGGGCCACACCCCTGACTAATTTTGTCGGGGGCGTGGCCCCCGACAAAAATAGGGGGCATTTAGTCGGGGCCACACCCCTACAAAATTAAATATATATTTATATATATAAATATTTATATAAAAATATATATATATATATATATATAATATATATATATATATATATATATATATATTTATATATATTTAAATTATTTTATTATATTAATAATTAAATATAATATAAATATAATATATTTAAATTATTTTATTATATATATATATAATATTAATATATATATTAATTAAATATATATATTAAAATAATTAATTTAAATTATTTAAATGTCGTTAGACGGCGACGGCGATGGTGGTGGTGGATGGCGGACGGCGACAACGACGGTGGTGGTGGATGTCGATGGCGACGTTGGTTGTAGTGGTAGTGGTGGGTGGTGGATTGTGGTGGTGGTGTGTGGTGGATGGTGGTGGTTGATGGCGACGATGACGGTGGTGGTAGTGGTGGTGGCGGCAGCGGTAGTGGTGATTGTAGTGGTGGCGGCGATTGATAGTGGTGGTGGTGGTGGTGGCGGCGGACGGCAGCGGATGGCGGATGGCGGACGGCGGTGGATGGTGGACGGCGGCGGATGGTGGACGGTGGCGGATGGTGGACGGCGACGGATGGTGGACGGCGGACGACGGCGGCGATGGTGGATTTGTTTAGTTGAGAAACTGAGAGAGTTGAGGGAGAGGAGGAATGAAGAGAGTGGGGAGAATGGGGAAAATTTAAGGAGGAATACTATTTTTGTTGGGGGGCATTATTGTCGGGGGCCGCACCCCCCACTAAATGAGTGTTTAGTGGGGTGCGTGGCCCCCGACAATAAAGCCCCCAACTAAAATAGTCAGGGGCATTATTGTGGGGGCCGCGCCCCCGACTAAATACTATATGTAATATAATAATTAATTTAGTCGGGGGCATGACCCCCGACAATAAAGCTCCCGACTAAAATAGTCGGAGGCTTTATTGTCGGGGGCCACACCCCCGACTAAACCACTCAATTAGTCAAGGGTCAGGCCTTCGACAAAATTGCCCCCGACTATATTTGTCGGGGGCTATACGCACCCGACCATTGTTGGCCAGCCACCGACTATAATTGTCGGGGGCATTTGGCCCCCGACAAGTGGCCCCCGACTATTGGTGGTTTTTATTGTAGTGCGTGGTGTTGAATTGGATGGAATTGGCAATGTGAATTGAGATGATTTATATCACCTTGTCTTGTTTGATGTGAATTAAGTATAATTCGGAAGGAGCCTACGTTACCCCAAGAAGTATGAGGTGATGTGGAATTGTGTTTAGGTATATCGACAGATTGCTAGGTTAGTTTCCATACTGGGATGGATCCTGAGGGATGCGTAGGGACTCTACATGAATGAGAGCGAGTCTCCCTCCCATTATAGATCAGAGGGCAGCGGTGGTGGCCGGTGGGTATTGTGGGAACAACTCCTTTGGCACCTAATTAAATACTTAGTCATTAAATGTGATGTGTTGTGAGATTGTGTTTGCACTTGAAAATTTGTGTGGTTGAGATGTGATGATGTAATTTTGTGACAGTGATTGGATTCTGATGTGGTTAATGATGTGATGGTGAATTATATGATATCCATATTGTGTAGGATTGTTTAAGTAGTGTTATGTGGGAATGTGCATGATATGGGTAGAGGGAGATGATGATGATGTTGTCACCTAGTATTATCTATCAGGTTGTAAAAATGGAATAGACTTAGGATCAGTCTCGTTGTTGATGATTCTGTGAGGGATCCTGGGATGCTCCCTAGGTAGTTCAACTCATAGTTGGGCTTCGTGGGTTCACTTAGTTTCATTAGGAAACTGAACCCCTATCTTTCCCCCTTTTCAGATCATTGTGAGTAGTGTGGATCTTGTTGAGTAGAGTAGCAGTTACAGCAGTTCATGATGAGGTAACATCCTCGCCCAACCGAATGGTTCGAGACTCGAGTTCATGTGATCTAGACATTGGAAATGATGTTACCGAGGTCCCATCAAAGTCTAGGACGTTGAGAAGTGAGTTGAGTTAAGGTTACAATAAGTATTGTGTGTAGTGGGAAGTAATATGTACTATGATACACGTCGTGTACCCTCTTATGCAACCCATAACTGAAAGGTGATTTTAAAAGGGCATGGTCGTATGTCCTTGATACACGTCGTGTATCAGCTCCTAAGTACTTCAACTTGGATTCTGACAGATTTTTTCATCTTTTCCTCTCTCATCCCGGAAGCTCCATTGATGAATCATGGTTCATCAATCTTTAAACCTTAATTCTGGGAGCTATGGAGGTCTGATTTAGTATCGTTTCTTCTTGTGGATTCCTAGAAGTGAGGAAAAGAGATCGCAAGTCTCAATTGGAGGAGTAGAGTTGTTGTGTGATGTCGATCAAAGGGGGGAAAGCCACATTTTTTAAGAAGGGGAATCACTTAATTTGGGTTCTAGAAGACGATTAGAGCCTCGTCTTCTATTCCATGTGAGGTCTTAGCATTGATAGGATATGATGTGCAATGTGAGGATTTATGATTTGACTTTGATGAAATTTTGCATGAAATCGAAGAGAGTAAAATTGGGGAAAACTTCCATGTGATTGTTGATTGGTCGATTGTTGTGAATTTATGTGTGTTATGATGTGATGATGGGTTAATAACATTAATAGATCATAGATAAAAGTGAGTGTTAGTATGAATTAGATTTCATCATGAATTATGTGATTTTGTAATTGTCAGCTGTGATTGCAAGAGGATGATCCTAGTGAAGAATCATCTTATGAAGGGTGATTAGGAGGGTATCCCTCGACCTCACTATATGAATAACCTTGTTCCCATTGTGTATATAGGTGGGCTGGTTGGTGAGGCTAGTCGTTTACCCTTGAGTGATGTGATTGTGATCTTGTGAGATGTTGATTGATTTTGGGATATTGGAGGATTGTGTTGATGTTGTGATTTGTGATCTTGTGATGGAAGTGGTGAAATGTAAATTGTAGATAATTGGTTGTTAATAATGATTGTGAATTGATAGAATCGGAAGGAGCCTATACTACCCTCTAATTGCACTGAGAAGTTATGCACTTCATGAGAGAAGGATTGTGAGTGTGGGCCCTAGATCCTCTTCTACGGTTGAGTATGCGTCTATATATGGGACCCTGTTCTGTGGTTGGGGTGGGGTGCGCCTATGAGCCGACATGGGTGGTACCGGGTAACTCCTTGGCGCCTAATAATAGACCTAATTATGAATGTGATGTGATGTGATTGATTGTTGACTGACTTGTAATGATGAAGTAGATTGTAAAGTTGATTATGTTGAGTTGTAATAGTGATGATTATTTGGATTGTGACTACTGAATAGAGAACTGCACTTGTTTTATCACCTAGACTGCTCAAGGATTAACAATTGGTTAGACGTAGGATTGAGTCCCATTGCTAGTGATGATTGTGGAGTATTGGGAGAGCTCCTTCTGGAAGTAGTTCGACGCATAGTTGGACCCATGGGTTCACTCAGTTTCAATAGGAAATTGATCCCCCTCCCCTCCCCCGACCCTTTTAGATAATCATGGCTAGGTGGTGATTTCGAGTTGGAGTTGCAGTTGTTCGAGTGGAAGTGGTTATCGGAAGTGTTTGAGGAAGGTTTTTCTCATTGGTTGTAGAAATACGTTTGTCGTGGATGGATGATATTTGAAGGGTGAGGTTAAGGGGATGCTTCTGAGTGTAGTGGGAAAGGACAGAAATAACTTCAACGGGTGTATAGCGAAATGGAGGGGGCTTCAGATAATTAGTATGCTAGAAGAGATCTGTGGATACATCATGAAACATGTTCTTGATAAGGTGCACATGTTTGAGAAAATTTTTGAATGATTGTTTTGCCTTAGGATCTCAGCTAAGATAGAAAAGGGTAAAATTCTATTTAGGAACTGCATTATCTTTCAGACCCTAGAACTAGTATGCGAATGGCATATTGGGGAATATGGATATGTTGTGGACTTGGATAAATATATATATATTTTGTACATGTGGGTATTGGGATCTCTTGCATAGATGCCATTGATTGTGCTTCCTTCCTCGGGAAGGATATGTACTATTTGACTAACCAATTTTTACGAGATGAGGTTTGTGATGAAAGTGTACGATTTGGGTGGAATTCATGCCATGTCTAGGCAAAAAGCATGGGAGGAAGCTGAAGGGTACGTGGTTAGGCCACCCTTAGCTAGAATCATGCCAGTGAGACCTAAAAAAACAGAAGAAAGGAACAACAAAAATTGGAGGTTCGAAAAGGAAAGAATGGAATAGGGATTGTTCTGAGTAGGAAGGGCATTATTATGCATTATAGAACCTGTCAGAAGAGATGGAACAACTCCAGAAAGTGCACGGACAAGCATAACATCAATACGAAGGGAACTACGATAGATGCAACCATTGTCCTCCCATGTCCAACACGACGTGTCTCACCCAAGGGTTTAAACGACGGGTGTGGGTAGGAGGAGAAAGGTTGTAACGTGTAGAACATGTCGGGAGGTGGGACACAACGCTCGTAACTATCTTTGCAACCGTGGTGTTCAAGTAAATCCCATCAGAACTCTGAAGTTAAACGTGTTTGGGCGAGAGTAGTACTAATTCCATCACACTCTCCTCATAACTTTTTCACTATTTTTCCTTACTTTTAATGCTATCCCGCTCTCGTTTTCTCAGTTTTCATACATTTCTCAATTCCCGACATTTTTAAATTTCAAAATATCTCTAAACCACACCTTGTGACAGGTGCCCGCCATTTTCACGTTAATCGGATGAACGATAAAAAAATGTCAAAAAGTGTTCGTGTTTGCTATACCCTAATTTTTTAGTACATGTAAGTTGTGGCCATGAGTTTATATTTTGCATTCATATTGTGATATACATAGGCTGTGATCAATCCAAATACCACTACAAAAAACGGGGTATTTGTGACTGTTATTTCTTTCAATAATGGAGGTTATAACCGTCACTGTTGTTAACACAATGGAGGTTGTACAACCGCCGTTATTGAAAGCCAAAACTTCCACAAATACGTCTGCCACAATGAACTTTTATTGGCGATCAGGAACGACCAATATGGTACCACACTGGCAGTTTTATTTATTTCAATAATGGAGGTTATAACCGCCAATGTTGACGTTCATAATTACAAAAAATATTGGACGGAAACATGATCGCAGACGATCACGTTTCTGTCGAGGCTGGTGCATATGCCTAAACCCATATGGTCCAAATTGGACGGAAAGCTTGTTGGGTAAGTTTTGGTGTGCTGAACGGTTAGGGCTTTTTCCTTGTTTCTCTCTCCTGCTACTCTAGATCAAAGGTTGTGTGTTCGATTCACGTCGGGTCCAACATCAACTTTTTCAAGTTTTAATCATTCTCCTTGATTCTCTCTCCTACTACTCCAGATCATAAGGTAGCTTGTTCGATTCATGTTGGGTTCAACATCAGCATTTTTCAAGTTTTAAACCTTCTCCTTGATTCTCTCTCCTGCTAGAAGGTTGCGTGTTCGATTCACGTCGGGTTCAACATCAGCATTTTTCAAGTTTTAAGCCTTCTCCTTGATTCTCTCTCTTGCTACTCCAGATCAGAAGGTTGCGTGTTCGATTCACGTTGGGTTCAATTTCCATAAACACTATTTGTTTTTGTATAGCGGTATTGATATTTTGATCGGCTGTTTTGATAGTAATATATTCACCATTCATCAAAAAATAAAATCAATTTTTATATAATGAATAAAAAAATAATAATAATGTGGGTGTTGTGATTAATTGGAGAGAGAAAAATGGGACTAAGCCAAAATGTAAATAACCACTAAAATAATTGCTACTTTGTTTTACACATATGCATTAATTTTTATTATTTTTATTCTTTCTATTTCTTAAATTTCACTTCATATATTTCCTGATAAAGATGATAATATATCACTCTCGCTCAGGAGTTGCTACGAAAAAAAATCGGCCAATGGGCTGAAAATCTGTAAATATATATATGCAGAAATGGAATATAGAAGTTGACACATCAACATATAAAAGTTTTACTCTCCTCCTCTTAATTGTAGTACTCTACCATAACTTTCACTTATCCTTCTCTCCTCACCTCATGTTCACATATTAATAACCATTTTTTTCTTACCAAAACATAACTAATTCCTTTTTTATCTCTAAGTTCTTAAGTTTATAATTATTATTTTATCTATATTTACATTAATGAGCACAATTGATGTCCCGTTTCTTTTCCACTAAGCATAACAATTCCTATTCTACAGGCATTAACAAAAAAATGAGACTATTTGCTAAGAGTGGTATATATTTAAAATCATTTAAATTGTATTTTTATGAATTTCACACTTCATTAAAAATACATTTCAAATCTAATATTGAGTTTTTTATTTTCACGTTATTTTAGATACCATGATACTAATTCTTTTTCATGATTAACTTTGTCATACATTAACAAGTCCATCTTCTTCCTTTGTCAATAAGGTAATGTAATATTTCATACATGATATTATATAACCACCATTAGATTATCAATAAATATATTAACTTTAATTTTAGGATTATATGTCACTTATAGTTATTTATATTTGTATCAATAATCAATAAAACTAATGTAAAAGTATATTTTATTGATTTTCATTAAAACAACATGTGTTTAGAGTACATAAAAAATCAAGATAATAAATAAATCGGCCAATGGGCCGACACTAATTGAGTAAGCTAGTATATATATATGGTGAACACTCCAGTGCTCCCACTAAAAGTGGGAGTACCAGATACTCTCACTGACGTTTTGGTAGATAAATATGTTTTTAAAATCTTATTTTTTCGAGGATAAGAATCTACATGTCGTTAAAAGATACATATAGCGATTTGAACGAAAAACTAATTTGGTAGACTTGATGATTTATCATATTTTCCTGCAAGGATTTCATTGCAGGAATCATTCAAATGCGGTGGAATTAGTGAATTCC
Organism: Linum lewisii; assembly: GCA_034768395.1. NCBI lineage: Eukaryota > Viridiplantae > Streptophyta > Magnoliopsida > Malpighiales > Linaceae > Linum > Linum lewisii. The sequence continues at coordinate 40,905,438 of CM068304.1, read as the reverse complement.
ATGTTTTCCTCTTAACTTTTAGCGACCCAATTCCTACGGAATTTAAATCCGTTTAGGGCCCAGTTACAGCCCTATAATTCCTACCTAAAGAGACCGGAATCATCTGATTCCGTTGGAATTATTTGTTGATGTCCAAACTGCCCTTTCTTCTCTCTTCTCTCTCTGTTCTATCTCTCTGTTCTATCTCTTTGTTCGAAATCCTCTTCTCCTCTCCTTCATCTCCCTCTTCCCCATACTCTGCTCCGCCGTCGACGTCTTGATCGCCGACCACCGGCCGTTGATCTAGTCCCTTCTCAACAACCAAACCCTCTTCAGTTGCAGTAAATCAAATTAGGGTTTGTTCTTCGCTTCAATCATATTAGGGTCTGTTCTTCATCTCCATCCCTGTCACGAGTTCTCCTCCACCAACACTAGAGATTTGGTAAGCAAACTTGCTAATGCTACTTTTGATTATTAGGGTTCATATATTTTTTGCTTTCTACTCCTCATCTGCCAATTTTTTTACCCACAATCGAACCTGCTATCATCCCCATTCTTGCAAATAGAAGCTACCCTCTGGCACCTACAGTCCCAATTTTAAGTCGTCCCCATCTGCTTCCATATCCACACAATAGACAGCAAATCCCTAACCATCCTACTCAGTTTTCTATCCCCGACAGCGATGAACAATGGTTGTCTGCAAGGAAGAAGTCGAGAAGAAGGAGGTCGAGAGGAAGAAGGGAATAAGAAAGAAAGCTTAATTCGAAGTTTATGTACAGTAGTAGGAGAACTTTCTCCAAGAACACTAAGTGTCAGCTTAAGATTGTATCAGTAGTTCCATTAATCAAGCAAACAAAGCTTCATTCTCCAGGAAGAGCAGTAGCAATAGAACTTTTTCCTCATTCTTCAGCTTAAGATTGTCTCAGTAGTAAATAGTTCAGTCAAAACTTAATTTGACACGATTTCAAAGTTTCATTTCCTTAGCAAGATAAATATGTCTCGTCCTACATCTTAAAATTGTCTCCACAGTCCAATCAAACAAACACATACAAACAAACAAAGGTTAATTTGACAGGAACTACAAGTTTCAGTGCAGTAGCAGCAAGAGAACTTCTGCTTCTATCATTGGCCCAAGTACAAGGATATTTTTGTCAATTCAAACTGAGTAAGTTTCCAATTCCACCGAGTGTGTTTCGCAGGAAAACATGAAATTATTGTTGGGAATTCTACTTGAATTCAATTCCACCAGAATGCTTAATTGTGACGGAATTTGTCCATTTAGCAAGAAAACGTGGCCCATAGGACACGTGGAAGGGAAGATTAATCTCCACCACCACCACGTACCATCATCATCATTTTCTTCAAATCCTGGTAATTAGGATAAGGATTAATATTCATGTGATGAGCAAACTTGACAAAGCCACACGTGGCCATTATTTGTCATTCAATTGGGAGTAAAATATGACAAGGATTACTTATAATTCTAAGGTATTTTACTATTTTGTGTAACCATGAAGGAAGCATATGCGCCTAATGGGGCTTATATAAATGTAAGCATATGCGCTTAAATTGGAGGGAGGGAAGCTTTATGCTTTAGGCTTCAGCCTGTATAAGCAAATAAAAAGGGTTGATAAGTGGATGTGTGGTGGTATAGGCTGTTTGTTATACGAAGGTCATTTGAAAGCAGGGTTTCAGTCTGAAAGCTAAGTTTCGTCCATCATTTCTGGTGAGGGTCTCCTACATATCTGATTAGGTTAGACATACCTTTACGTGTCTGTTTATTGTTAAGGGTCAAATGTATGTTAGGATAGTTGCCGTACAACTCTACGCTTGTATGTCTATTTATTGTTATTGTTATATACTTGAATTTGTTATTGTACTCGTTCTGCTTCCTTTGATATTATATCTGATTTGATATATATCGATTTTCTGTTGTGATCCGACCTTGATATTGATTCACATAGATTGATGATTCTAGGGGAATAAATCTGGAATTGTTTGATCACTTAGGGCCCGTTTAGTATCACTTTGCTTTCACTTTGATTCCACTTTCTGTTTTATGATTTCAAAAAATAAAAAAAATCATGTTTAGTTATACTTTGTATTTTTTGATTTGGAAACATGTTTTGAAAACAAGTGCAATTAATGGAAGTGAAAAAAAGATGTTTTGACAAAAGTGATTGCTGATTTTAATTTTTAAAAAAGACAGGAAAAAAATGGAAATCTCTAATAGCCCACCCTTCAATACGTATCTCTGACTTTTTCAAATATCTTTTTTCAATTCATATTAATGCTTTTGTCATTTATTGATTAGTTTACACAGACGGTCACATTTTCAAGAGATCATGATTCTTTTGCTATTTATTATTTAAGTTTTGTTTTTATTCATATCAAATATTAAAGAATGGGTTGGAATAATATGATATATGATATTGTGCTTTTTATGTGTTAAGTGTATTGTAGTAAATGGTAATTATTAGGTAACACTCATTTATTAATTATTAGATAAATATTATCTTGTGGATTCTGGATATTCAAATATTCTTGGATTTTTGGCACCATATCGGGGTATTACATCACATTTTCAAGAGATTCGACGACGAGGAGGGCCTAGAGGGAGAGAAGAATTATTCAACTACCGGCATTCTAGTTTGCGAAATGTTATCTAGCAATGCTTTGGCGTTCTGAAGGCCAGATTCCCGATTTTGAAATTTATGCGTAATTACGGTTTCAAAAAGCAGACACAGATTGTTATGGCCTGCTGCACAATCCATAATTTCATCAGGTTACATGCTACAAGAGATGAGTTGTTTGATCAATTTCAAGATAGTGATGCGGAAGATGCAACAGTTGAAGCATTCATTTCAACGGAATATATGAACAATTCATCTCAAATCAGAGAAATGGCTGAAAGACGTGATTCAATCGCATACCAAATATGGAATAATCATCAAAGTGCTTGAGTGACTCGGTGATTCATCATACGTAAAGGAAGTAGTTGGTAACTAGGTTATTTTTGGACTGAAATTAGTCTTCCAATAATGTTCATTTAAACACAATTTCGATTTCAGTTTTCAATTAAAAAAAAACAAGCTATGCCAACTAAACATGTTTTCACTTTCAACTTTCACTTTGATTGCAATTTGTGTTTGTTTCCAAATTGTCTCTGTTTTCGAATCAAAAAAAAATTGATACTAAACGGGGGCTTAGTTAGGGCCTGTATGTTGGAGACTATTCTGTTATGTTTTGTTGCAGAAAACATATATGGTCACTTCTGCTAGGAGTAGGTCATTAGGGCGGTTGAACCTAGTGACTGAACTGTTTTCGAGGCTCTTACCACGGAGAGCTGTCTGTTTACGAGGTACCCGTTTGGGTGCTGTCTGTTCTGCCCGGGAGTCTACCAGCATATATGAGTCGGGATCCCAATTAAAATATGGACTATCAAGTTAGGTTTACATGAGTAACCTTATGTGCTTCGTGTTGGATTTACTTGCTATGTGTCTTGATTCTTGTCCTCTGAATTTGGGGTTTTCAAACACGTTTGAGATACAGTATCATAGCATATGCTTATGTCATCTTTTGTTTGGTGTTATATATATGTGTGTGTGTGTGTATTCTGTGAAACATTTTGTAACATGATATGTCTGTAAGACTATCTGAGAAATGCTTGTTAGTATCTGTGGAGCATGTGACTCCTCCGTTTCATGTTCATGGAAAATTTGGGAAATGCTTGTTAGTATCTGTGGAGCATGTGACTCCTCCTCCATTTCATGTTCTTAGGAAATGTTTGTTAGTATCTGTGGAGCATGTGACTCCTCCTTCATTTCGTGTTCTTGGAAACTTCAGTTTGAATCATGTATAAATGAGGATATATATGTTTGAGGATATTATGAGTTTGTTTTAAAAACTCTACAATATTGCCTGCCCTTGCTTACAACAAAAATCAGTATCATATGAATTTGTGCATCATAGCATTCTTGGGGTACTTCCGTTTGAATCCGGTGTAAAAGAGGATATGGGTTTTCAGATAATTACGAGCTTGTTCTAAAAACTCTATAGTATGACTTACTTGAGTTATGACGGAAATAAGTATTGTGTGATATTTGACCATCGTAACATTCCTATTAGTGTTCTGCTACATTTGATTGTGTGTCATTTGGTTGGGGTGTTACAGTAGATGGGTGGTCGATTTCCATCTTGTAGCAAATAAAAGAGGTGGAGGAGTTGGGCATCACGTTGTCGAGCGGAGGAGACAGAGGAGAGTCGGGCGTCGTGTAGCAGATGGAGGAGTTAGGCGTCGCGTCGTCGAGCGGAGTAGACAGAGGAGAGTCAGACATCGAGTCGTCGAGTAGAGGAGAGGAGGCGAATGGAGGAGAGCTAGCAAGCGAGCAGCTAGAGGAGATGGGAAGCTTCAATCGAAGGAGCTGGAGATTCAGAGAGAATGAGAATGGAGATTCAACCCATGACTAAAAATAGAGGGGAGGGGGGTTTTATACTAACGATTGTGGTGGTTCCATAGCGGAGGTTTTAACCATCATAATTGAATTTTTACATAATGGAGGTTAAAACTGCCGCAATGTAACTGCCATTGTTATAATTTCATATTGGCGGTTGTAGACTGCCAATAGTATAACCGCGAATTTGGAGCCTTTTGTTGTAGTGTACCAGTCATGTTCAACAAAATCATGCGCTTCAGACGAATAAGCAGGGAGTGAGGGTTGGCACAATTTTGTCTACTAGAAATATGTATTATAGGCTTAGTGTTGTCCTTCATACAATTTTTCTTGCTTGTACTCAATGTCATATTCGAGTAATGCCTTCATGGTCGTGCTAGGGGGAATTGTCGGAGAAGGGACGTCAAGGCCACATGTGTTGGAGGACCTCAATGGTGCTCTCAGCCAGCCCCACCACCAGCCACACATCCTACCCAGTCGAGTTCATGGAATTTGAAGGCATGTATGAGTAGGACTTGTATTTGTTAGGTCTTGGCTATACTATATGCTCAAAATATTTTGTGTAATATGTATTGGGTGTAGTTGTGGGTTCCTAAGGGACACACAAATGTACCCTATATAACTATAGGATGCTTTTGGGGTTTAGGTTCTAGAAAACATAATGTCTAGGATGTTTTTAGGGTGTAATATGAGGTGTATATGTGGGTTATTCCGGCACAAACAGACTTAGTAGTTGCCAATATTATAATGGGATGATTTTGGGTATTCGTTTAAGACCAACATAATGAATTAGTTGCTGGATACCGACAGTTTGTTTGAACTTCTATGAATTTTCCAAGTTCTACGAAATCAAATTGATGACAGCAACATCAAATTATAGTGTTTTCCGAGTACATTGAATCTCTAAGCCATGAGATATTTGACTACAAAAGCAAGGAACACAATTTGGAAGCACACACATACAATTACATAACTGATTCTACTCTCGATTACTCCAACATTATGTCTAACCACCCTCATCTCTTCAATAATGCCCTCATGTTCTGTGATTAAATTATCAAATAACGAAGCTCTCTCGTCCTCCTTCTTCTTGAAAGTCTCGCAATATCCAACAACTCGGCAAGAGCAATCTCGCAACCTTACAGCTTTGATGAGATGAGATCTCCTCATTTCATCTAGAAAGCTCTGCCACGATTACTCCCTCGGCAACCTTCGGTATGTTATCCGCCCATCGGAAGAACCCACAATCAACCCTTCTATCTTGCGAATACGGGCAGCGATAGAATGACCTACCCAGATTATTGGGGGTACCAACAACTTTGACAATAACTTCGCAATGGTGCTTACACTTCTCTGCGCGCGAGTTAATACCATTGGTATTCTTTGAAACATGGTTAAACTCGTGCTCGTTTCCTTCACATTCATTGCTGCTATGGAGTCGAAGGGTTGTCGGTAGATGAGATGGAGAAGAAGGGATGCGATTAAGGGTGTTTGTCAAGGGATGGGATGGAGAAGAAGGGGTGCGATTTCGGTGTTTTTTGCGAGATGGGATGGGGAAGAAGAAGGGATTTGATTAGGGTTTGTTGGGAGATGGGATGGAGAAGAAGGGATGCGACTGTCGGGAGTTGGGATGGAGAAAAAGGGAAGAGGAAAAGACTGTGACTGAGGATTCCAGAGGAAGAGAATAAATGGAAAGGGATGAAGATTCCCATTGAGAAATAAGCCAAAAAATGAAACAGAAAGGTCAGGTTGAACACAAATCGGTTGAGTTGATGTGGCGCCATGAAGCATGCCACACAAGCATGTTTACATAGTTAGCACACACCGTTACGCCACCTATAATGATTTCCAGCGAAAACAGACGACACAACATTTTCGAAAACGAGGTCAATAAATCATGCCATTTTCGAAAAGGTTATGTATATAAATCCTTAATAATCTAAAAAAGTCATGTTGTGTGCATGGGTTTTTTGCCCATTTATTTTGTGTTAATTTATTCTCTCTATTGGCCTAAAATTATCTTAGAGGTGAGTAATTTAGATTTAATTAGATAACTAATTATTTTCTTTATATGATAGGTTAAATATACGATCAACTAGATAACTTGTTATTTGACCAGTCATCAAAGACTTGCTAAAAATTCAACAAAAAGCCCAATCCATATTGAAAAATGGAACACCCAAATTCTACATAGAGTTTTCATGAACTAATCACATTGCAAACAAAGTAAGGGCGACTTAGTTGTGTTGGTGTATTGGGATAAATAAAGGGTTGTGGTTCTATTTCTAACATTCACCTGGAAAGGGGACTGCAAATGTAATATTTAACACCAAATACGGTGACTGATTACTAAGAGGTCATTTACTAGACGAGATTTGGGAATTGGAATCAGGGAAATTCTTGGAGAATCTCAATTCCTTGTTTCCCGACCCAAAATAGAAACCCAATTGCGGCGCAATTCAAATCCTTTTCAGTTTTGAAATCACCTCCGATAAGGAATTGAAATCCTTTTGAAATGAGTGTGTTTTGGGAGAGGGGGGGGGAATCGTTTTATTTTTTCCGTGTTATACATCTCTGTCCTCCCTGATTTCTTCCTCCCACCCTAATTGATTCATCAGCTTGTCTTCTTCTTCCTGCAACTGTTGAGACTTCAGCAACACCAAGCTCTCTTTTCCGACGCTGACAACTGCTATGCCGCCTACACTGGCGCTAACTCCATAAAATCATTCTGCCTTGTTATATTCTCTGGGTTGTTTCTTAGTTCTTGTTCATAAGATGCTGTTGATTTTCCTTAAGATTCAGCCAAATAATTATTACGAACCGTTATGTCAAGAGTAAGCATACTGTTTTTGCAATATATTGCAAAAACAGTATGCTTAATCTTGACATAGTATGGATATATAGAGCATGTTATGGATATATCACTACCTCATTCAGTTTAAGAACATAGTATCTCTAGAAGCAGCAGCTCTCCTTTCCTAGCGTTTGGCATCTCCTGGACATGTCATCGCAATTGTAAAGAACCAGTAGCTATCTTTACAAGTATAGTTTTAAAATCGCCTTCTACGTATAATGGCCATGTCGGCGTTCAAAATTTTAGGAGTGTTCTTCATCATGGTGTGCATGTGTGGGTAATTGGTTTGCTTTATAAATCAACATTGTACAACAGTTTACAATATAATAATTATGTTTGTTCTGGTTGATCAATTTTGATCAAAATAATGGAATGAGGTTGCAAAAATATTGTTTATTATTATCATTTATTTTTTGAATATCTGCAGAAGAGATATCTTAAATGGTCTTAAGGTGGATATCGTAAGTGAAAGGGGGTAAAGAAAAGCAAAAAAGGAAGGAAGGGAAGGTGGTGTGTGTGTGTCCAACCATTTTATTCCATGAATGGTCTTAAGGTAATCAGGTCGGAGAAGAGTGGTAGGAAGGCCAATGCAGATTTGACTAGACAATGAGCAGTGTTATTTTAAATTATCGGAATAGTCCTATATTCGATGAAGACAAGATCATTGATCAATTGTCTAATTTGATGAACAATTGCCCAACCGAGGAATGCAATGTTTTACAATAAGCTATTTTGATTTAATGAAAAAACTGATACCAAAAGATCAAATTAATATGTGAGGACTTTCCTAAATAATTCAATTTTCCACTAGCATAGAATAAAATCAATTCCTCTTTCCTCTTTATTAGTAAAAAATATCCTTTTTAATGATAAGTTTCCAAACTTTTTTTTTTTTTTTTTTTTTTAAGAGTTTCCAAACTTACTCACGCTTTTAATTCCCTGGCAATTGCCAACTAATATATCTTTGAATAAATTAAAGATTCTCGGTATTATCCAAACCCCTGCATTGAAACTTGAAATCAACAGTTAATTTAAAATTTCGTAATTTAATTTAAAAAAATATTGTTTATTTAGGTGATGGTTGTCTATCATTTGATTTTGGTTAATGATAATTATGGGGTTGTTTTTTTGTTCATTGTACGACTTTGGATTGACTAGTTTTTTATTATGTAATTAATGGTAGTTTGGACATTGTATGAGGTGTATAATTTCAATTCCATATTGGCAATTAGATGAGGAAACAAGGAATTTAATTCAATTGGAATCGTCGATCCTTCCAGCAATCTAATTCCATTGAAATTAGCGATTCACACAGTAATTAAATTACTTGCGAAAACGACTCCTAAATAAATAAAAAACTAACCACATTGCAAAATTTTGTTACTGAAGATTCATGTTCAAATGATTCATTAAAATTTTGTTGAAATCAACTAGAAGAATAGCTAAATACGATTAACTCTCTATCCGTCTCCAGAAAATAGCTAAATACGGTATTATTTTATTTCCCCTTGAGTTTAGAATAGGCGTACAGTAAAGACCCAAGAAAACCCAGAGTCTGTCCCACAAGATTCATCTGCACAAATTAATAATACCACCCGATCAAAATAAACCAAAAAGCACAATGAATGAATGAATGGTGTATTTGGATTCCGATGATGAAATTATGCAAAGAAAACAAGGTTAAAAAGATAGAAGAGAATAGTATACAAAAATGATTCTGAATCTCTCATTTATACCAGGTCAAATGGAAGCCCTCCGAAAAGCATCCACCCTAGTCCAATTGTGAAAACATCCTGCCATTTTCGTACCAAACCCAATTCAATATATTAGTATTCATTTACATAGTTAAACTTAGCTTTGCCAATACTTCTAGTTATCCATTTACATATGAATCTCTCTATTCTTCTTATTACTTATTAGTTAGCCACAACCCAGAACCACTCCCAGAAATCTAAATGTGAGATTGTTTACACACTTGCAGGGAATTTCCATCACTGTATAATGTATATGGCTTTTTGGTAATTGATTGTTGGGCTCAACGTCCAAACCTAAGGTATGTAGATATTTTCTATTTGATCAATAAAACTGAAAATAACACGTACCTTCAAATTGCCGCATATTGTCTGCGTCAATGCTGAATTGATTGTTGTGTTTAAGAACACAAAGTAATTGATCAAGAAAGCAAGGATACACGAAAGTAACATCACGACCTGCAACACATATACAAGTAAGTAGAAACTAACACTTGAATCTTTTGAAACCATATATGAGAACAAGCATCATAGACAACAACTCTTGATTAGGAAAAACTATAGAGATGGAAGGATTGAGAGATCAGACGATAAGGAAGCACCTGAAATCCTGGAAATAACAGATAGGGAAAGTTCTTTAATGCTCCAATATCTCCACTAACTGATGTCCATATTAGTAATGCTGGTAAACATATAACTCCTACAAAACAGCAGATACCTGAGGTTAGGTACTAAATATGGAAGCCACAAAAAAGACATTCTTATGCTGATAATCTTGTCTCGATTCTTCTCACCATTGCACCACATGAGGCCAAAGCTATTGAGGCCACTAGATTTTCCTGAAAGTATCAAAAGTGTATATGTGAGGAGGTGTTTCAAGTATTTCTTGTTAGAAAAGTAAACTCTGAACTAGAAGACTGCTGAAGCCACTACCAATCCGAGCAATGGAAGCAAGATATATTGCTGTGCAGATATTTGCAGCGAAGACAACACCATAGCTGTATGGATCAAATGACAAGTCCCGAGCTCCAGCAATCAATGCTCCAAGTATAATTATCCCCACACTGATGAAATCCTTAGTTTTGTTAGTTAAAAACTAAGATTATTTTACAGTTATTGATTCATATCTAACCATTTCATATATTTTTATCCTTTTTAAAAGTCATGAAGACTTGAAAACAAAATTTCAAATCATATATGAATTACCCAAACAGTGATTTCATCCTGAGTCTGATTAATGCTTAATTCCGGATACTACTAGGCTTCAAGGAAGAAATCTCATTGTCTAGCATGCATACTTGGGCTACCAGTTAAGGCTCTTAAACTAAATACTACATGAGAAATATTCCTGAGCCATTACAACTACCAAAGAAGCAGACCAGATCTACTGTATGATGAGCTATCATTCTTTGTTTTTTTTTTAATTGTTGGTTGAACAAAAGACATGTTGTTGTTATCACACATCACACATGGCAGGTTCCGAACACATTAAGACAATGATGATGAAGGAATTGCATACAGAGAAGAAACATAAAGGCAAGTTAATGGATTGCACACCTGCCAATAACAGGCACTGAATGTTTCTTCCCTGTCAAAAGATACTCAACCAGCATGGTGAAAGCCACTGTAGTCCTTCTGATGGTTGTATACATGGGTACATTAATGGCACGCACAGATTCCATGGTGACTAGCTTTGAAATAGATTAGACAAGTAACTAGTGAGTAGTATGTACACATGGCAGTCCAAACATTATGTAAAAGATATAAATGAGCTTATAATCTCAAATAAATTGCCTACCATGTAAAGCAAATACGAAAGTGCTAGAGGAACAGTGCGAGCTAATGTCTTTAGAGGTACCAGTTTAACTGGGTTTGAAGTTAAGTAGGACGGTTCACTAGCTGTGAAAGATATCACCTTCCAGTATTTCAATACATAGAGAAAAATGCACGAGGATATCATCTGAAAATTGTAGAGGAGAAAGAGCACCGCAAATTAGTAAACATCCAGGCTAAGTGTATGTGAAACCAGACCATACTAATCACTAGCATTGGTACAACTTCATATGGGACACCAAGTTTCATTATATGTTTGTTTTATCGTTGCGAGAATTGTTGATCTAGCTTTATATATATATATATATATATATATATATACCTGAAAAAGCGTGATGACGTTTGCATAAGGGAAGCCGTATGAAGAAAGAGCTGCTTTATTGAACATTACCAAGAGAACTATGGCAACAGAAATTTGAAGACATCAGGATTCAGGCATCAGATCAGAAAAGCATAGTCCTTGGATTTTACCAAGGTTAACCATGACCAATAGCATATTAGAAGTAAAAACATAATGATGCCATAAGATAGAATTTGTTACAAAGTTCCGATTAGAACAGGTAGCTCGATCCTTTTAGGCCTACCTCATTATATATTATCTTGCTCTCAATTATTTATTATTTAAATGCTTTCTGCCGCTGGCCAATAAAATACTCCCTAATGCACTTTCCTAAACCCTCTCTCCATGTATTGTCGTTTTCCTTTGCACTGAACTGAACAAGACGATCAAACACTCTGTTTCACTACTTCCATTCTTCTTCACCAACAGTTTTACCCACATGATCAAATTAAAGATAGACTAATTATGTCAATCGGTTTGATGAAATCAAAGAAGTTATACAATACCAACTCAATTTCCCGAAGAACAATTCCACTCCGACAGAGAGAGAGAGACAGAGAGGTAGGAAGAAACCTGCAGTTGCCATGTAAGAAGAGGCAGCATAAACTCCCTTCCTGCTCATGGCGACCGAGTCATTGTTGTGTTGCTTGCTCTCTTTTGGAGAAAATAGAGACAGCTTCTCTGTCGTCTTCTCCGTCTCCATGCTCCGATCAAAGCGCTTCCTCTTCCTATTTGCGCCGGAATCTGTTTATGTTTTTATTTTTCAGGGCAAGGCGGCTTTTCACTTTTCAGCAATGACTGACTTAATGAGCAGTATATATATTTGAGACAAAACTCAGATGGATTGTATTTGTATATAACCTTCCTAACCCGTCCAAATTGGTGTTTCTTCATTTTCATAAAACTTTTCCTTTTTTATTGATGTATGCTTATTTTTTAAATCATGGTAAGCTATTAATTTTCTTTGTTAATTTGTATTAGCAGCATGACAGAGTTACTTCATTTTCATAAAACTTTTCCTTTTTTATTGATGTATGTTTATTTTTCAAATCATGGCAAGCTATTAATTTTCTTTGTTAATTTGTATTAACCGTGTAAAATAGCCTAGTTGACGGGCTGTAGATCCGGCTCCAACCTCAAAAGGTTGGACCGGTCCAACTCCTATACCCAAAAGGGTAATTTCGGTATTTGTAAAAATACCCTATCCTCTTCTTCACTATGCCGGGAAGCTTCATCTCGATGGAGCAGCGGCCGTCGTTCGAAGTTCTTCAAGCGATTCAAATCGACAGATCGATCGGAAAAAACTTCAATGTTCTGCTGGGATGGGCGGGGCTGATGTCGATGGTATTGCTCTAGATCTGGATCTTGACCTACGAGAGGATTCTGATGCCGATGGGGGAAAGGATCATAGGAAGAGCTAGAGGATGACGATCGAGAGACGGATCAAGATCGGAATCCTGCTCTTGATTCTCGGAATGGTGATTGCAGGGAACGTGGAGAGGAAGCGGAGGGACATGGCTTTAGCGGCAGGGGAATTCGTCTCGCCGGTGAGCTTCGCCGTTTTAATTCCGTAGTTTGTGGTTGCGGGGCTGTCAGAGGCGTTTACGGCCGTGACAGTTATGGAGTATTTCACGAGGGGATCCCGGCAATGGCGTAACCAGGATTGGTATATGGGGGGAGCCGAATTGTAAATAAAAAATTGGTGCCACCGGCAAAAAATTTTCTTCAAATTTGAATAATAGTATAAATTTTTCATACATCTAATACTGAGTAAAAATACATAATAAATATATGTGCCACCGGCAGTTTTTTTTTCAAATTTGGATAATTTATGATCAAATATTTAATTATTACACACTATAAGTGAATTATGAGTAACTATTACGTAAAATTTATGACAACATTTCACCGAAACAACGTAGTGGGGGAGCCGAACTTCAAATACCCCGGCGCCAAATTCCGAAAATACCAAAAAATACATATAATATTAGACTCAATACCGGGGGAGGGGGGCGCCATGGCTCCCCCAACTCCCACTAGAACCGCCATTGGATCCCGGAGAGCATGAGGACGGTGGCCGGAGAAGATTTAGTCCAGTGGCTCCATCTTGGTAATCGACTCTGCCGTTCAACGGAGATGGCTGCCCATAAGAAAATGTTAACTTTTAGTCACTGAAAAATAAAAGTTAACGTTTTCAGTCACTAAAAAATAAAAGTTAACATTTTCTGTCACTTAAAAATATGTTATTAACAGTTCGATATTTTGTTTTATTATTTTGTAAAATTTTGAATATATTGAAATAACCTATAACTATATAAGTTGGTCAGTAAAATAACATGCTAACAGTTCAGTTAACTAGGTATCTGCTATAACATATTAACTAGTTATCAGTAAAAACCTGGTTGTTGGTTAGATAATTTTAATCTGGTTGTATAACGACGTGTTAACTAGTTATCAATCTAAATATCATCGTTAACTAGTTATCTAAGATATAATGTTAACTTGTTACATCGATAAGTTATCTAGATAACTCGGTTAATTAACTAGTTATCACCTAAAAATTGTTAATTGGTTATCAAGTTAAAATATGTTAACAAGTTAACATGATTGGTTAACTAGTTAACTCGATTGGTTAATTAGCTAACTCGATTGGTTAACTAGTTATCATCTTAAAAAAAAATTAACTAGTTAGCTTAGTCATGATTTTAACTAAAAAATGTTAACTAGTTATCTTAGTCATGATGTTAACTAGTTAACTCGATAAGTTATCTAGTTAACTAATTATGTTAATTTAATAACTAGTTAACTAATGTTGATAACAAGTTATCACCTAAATCTGTTAACAAGTTATCAAACAAAAAACGTTGTTAACTAGTTATCAGATAAAAACCATATTAACTAGTTATCAGTTTAAAAAACACTGTTAACTAGTTAACAACAAAAAAGGTGTTATCTAGTTAACTAATTTTTTTTAAAAAGATGTTATCTAGTTATCAATAAAAAAACATTGTTACAATGGAAAAACACATGGACAAATTCGATCTGGAGCTGGACCAGGAGGATGTGATGCGCCCGCTTCCCAGAACTCAACTGCCTACTATCATAAACAGATGGCGTCCCCCCCTCGCAGGTCGGGTTAAAATTAACGTTGATGGAGCTGTGCGTCGAGCGCAGGATGGTGGGATTGGACTCCTTTTACGGGATTCTACAGGCGCTGTGCTGTTTGCAGGGGGACGTTCCCTTCCGTTTATCATAGATCCTTTCACTATTGAGGCTCTGGCCTTCCGTGAAGCTCTTCGTTGGTGCGTGGGCCGGTCCCTGACTCTTGTGGATGTTGAAGGCGATGCTGCGATGGTGTCTTCACATATCTTGGACAAACAACGCCTTCACTCTCGGGCAGGAGCCATCATTCAAGAATGCAAACTCCTACTAAACTGTCACCCCTCAATCCGGTGCTTCGCCTTCAAAAGGGAAGCTAACACAGCGGCTCACAATCTGGCTCGACATTCTCTTACTATGCTTCCACTCCGTACTGGGCTGCTCAATTTTACTCACCTTGCATTCTCACATCTCGAATGACCTATTCTCTAGGCGTCTTTCGTTGCTTTCACAACTCTGCCCCCCCAACCCCCACCATCGCTCTTTCCTCTCAACCCCCCCCCCCTTTCTCCCTTAGTCTAGGCGATCTTGGTACTCTCTTCCGTGGGAGTGCTCGACCAAAAAAAAAATAAAAAAAATAAAAAATAAAACACATTGTTACCTAGATAAAAAATATTGTTAACTAATTATCAGTTTAAAAATCATGTTAACTAGTTATCAATAAAAAATCATGTTACCTAGTTATCAATAAAAAAACATTGTTAACTAGTTATCAGGTTAAAATCTGGTAACAAGTTATCAAACAAAAAACGATGTTAACTAGTTATCAATTAAAAATCATGTTAACTAGTTATCAGTTAAAAAACATTGTTAACTAGTTAGCAGGAAAAAAGGTGTTAACAAGTTTTTTTGAAAAAAAATATTTGAAAGCAAAAAAAAAAAAAATTTCGTCGGAGTCTCGCCAGAAAAGTCGCCGGCGATGGCGGCCGGTCGTTGAAAAAGTCACCGGCGACGATGTTGGCCGGTCGCCGGAGATTCATCGGCTGGTCACTAAATATTAATATATTTAATTTAAATATAAAAATTAAATAGTATGTGTAAAGTCCTAAATACCCCTAACAATCTAGACCATTGGATTGGTCAAAGGTCAAAGTGTGATCTAATGGCTGAGAAAAGGTTGGAAGGCTTCCAACCCTTGGAAAGGGTTGGAGCCTGATCTCAAGCCCTAGTTGACGTCCTACATCATCATTCTTTGTATAACTTATTAAATCAACAGAAAAAATATTTATAGTTTACAAATAAAATTTGAATGATATAAAACAAAAATCCATCCTTCTATATCCATCTCATCCCCCTCACGTCGTCTCCTTTTATCCTACCCATCCATTTTTCCCAACAAGAATTCGATCTGTGATGATGATGTTGGGTGATATTGGGCCTTCTCATCCCCAAAAGCTAGCTCATAGGGTGAGGCTTTCCCTCACACTTATATAGTGCACCGTGCCCCTTCCACTTTCCGATGTGGGATAACCCAACAACCTCCCCTTCACACATCGGTCTCTCAGTAGGCATTACCCATCTACTGGCTGTGACCGGATCCCCCTCAGTCCCTCGGTAGGCATTACCCATCTACCGGCTTTGACTGGATCACAAGGAAGGTTGTTGTCAACCGGGCTCTGATACCACTGTTGGGTGCTATTGGGCCTTCTCATCCCCAAAAGCTAGCTCATAGGGTGAGGCTTTCCCTCACACTTATATAGTGCACCGTGCCCCCTTCCACTTTCCGATGTGGGATAACCCAACAACCTCCCCTTCACACATCGGTCTCTCAGTAGGCATTACCCATCTACTGGCTGTGACCGGATCCCCCTCAGTCCCTCGGTAGGCATTACCCATCTACCGGCTTTGACTGGATCACAAGGAAGGTTGTTGTCAACCGGGCTCTGATACCACTGTTGGGTGCTATTGGGCCTTCTCATCCCCAAAAGCTAGCTCATAGGGTGAGGCTTTCCCTCACACTTATATAGTGCACCGTGCCCCCTTCCACTTTCCGATGTGGGATAACCCAACAACCTCCCCTTCACACATCGGTCTCTCATAGGCATTACCCATCTACTGGCTGTGACCGGATCCCCCTCAGTCCCTCGGTAGGCATTACCCATCTACCGGCTTTGACTGGATCACAAGGAAGGTTGTTGTCAACCGGGCTCTGATACCACTGTTGGGTGCTATTGGGCCTTCTCATCCCCAAAAGCTAGCTCATAGGGTGAGGCTTTCCCTCACACTTATATAGTGCACCGTGCCCCTTCCACTTTCCGATGTGGGATAACCCAACAGATGATTGATATAGAGATTGAAGAGATACAACGGTATTACTGAATTTATTTTTCATTTTTATGAAGGAAAATTAATTATTTATGACAAAGATTACCCAATTAAGCATGCTTATTTTCAAACAGCCTGACCAGACCAAACTCTAGTTCTACTTCAAGGATAACCCCATGAGTGAGTATGGTTCATTACCTATCATGGTTATTATCGTCAGCAAGTTGAGATCCCCAATGGTATAACTAGTTTTTCTACCCAGCCTGTTAGCTAAGCACAAAGTATTTAATTATTTTCACATGTTACTCTTAGTTTTTAATAATTATAATGATTTTCTTGACTATTTACAAACTTATAGTGTTATAATAAGATATTTTTACACGAGACTTGTGAATTTAGTTCCAATAAATTGAATTAATTAATTCTTTCATTAATCTACAAGTTGTGAAGCTACTTAATAACTAATAACTCATTCATCAAGTTGTAAGGTCAAATTCAAATCCAAAAAAATATTAAGTTTTAATTAGAACATGCATAATAACATATGGAGTTTAAGAGTCTCTTGACTTTGGCTTAAAATAATTTCAAAAAAGAGGTAAAAATGCATAGTTATATATATTTTCTCATATGCACAAAATATTTCAAAAGATAATCCATAATTTAGTAGTAATAATATTTATAATAAGCTAATTTTTTATGACATGCAATATTATTTTCAAATAAAATGTCTAACCAAATATTCAAATTTTAATTAAAAATTAATGAATTTGTGTATAACGTTAATGATCATAAAAGAACTTACTTTTTCTAGTCTCGTACATACTTATCTTGTTAAAGTACCTACACTTTAACGATATTTGACTCGTCCAAATAAACCAATGAACTCACTACATTATTAACTTGCATGATCAATAACTTATGACTTAGTGGGTTGTATAACTTTTAAATCAACTTATTAAAATTTCAATAGAAATTTTAGTATAATTCTCCTCAATATTTTAAACAGTATTCTAAATTTTATCTAGTCTTACACAACTCTATTTATGACTCTAGTTGATCAAAGTTCATTGGCATGTGATCCTTCTAACTTGGAATTAGATAGTCATAATTTTACGTACATATATGACTTGATAAACTCGGACCTTGATTGAACTCAACTAAAACCCTATCCAATATGCTCGACACCTCTAAAATCAGCCCATCCCGTGGGAAAAAAATTAACTACCCACGACACACTAGTCAATAAACCAAATTGTTTATACAATTTGTTGAATGTATAATATTAGATTATCTCATCAGTGAGTGGATCTTGCGCTCTCTAAACCAATTGAAAATGCTATACAATGAAATAAGTATTCTAAATAATTTATTTTTTATGTAGCATGACCCAACTCAACATGTAATCCAAATTAACCAAAATTAAATGACACTCGCCTCATCTAACATAAAACCAAATGAACTTAAAAAAATTAGATCACATGTTACTTGAAAATTTAATTAAAATAACATTTAAACATAAAATTATTTTATTTATAGGCTATAAACTTATAAACATTTTTTTGGATGAACATGCTTAATTTCATTCCAAAAGTAAGGGAGATATATATAATTTATAATAATTGTCTATCTTGGCTTTGTGATTTTTAATATTTATAGAAAATAATATTATAAGAATTTGTGTACAATGTAACTACCTAGAGAAGATTATGGTAACTAAAGGAGATTATACAAATAAGAAAATATCCTATACAATTAAAATAGAATCAAATCATTTATTTTCATTACCCTTCCTCAAACCAAAGGCATATGATTTTAGTTTGGATCGTAACATAGTGAATTGTGTCGTTGATAAAGTTTAGGTGAGAGCATCAATAAGTTGATCTTTGAAAGAGATATAAGAAACACATAGACTTTTGGATTCAACTCGCTCTCGGACAAAGTGAAAATCTATCTCTAAATGCTTAGAGCGTGATAAAAAACTGGATTATTTTAGATATATGTTGCACTATATTGTCACACTAGATGGCGGAGGTCGTGGTAAGAGGGTAACCAATTTCCTTTAGTAGGGAGTGTAGCCATGTTATCTCTAATGTTTTTGTAGTCAAGGTGCGATATTCAGCTTCTATGGAGGAGTGGGAGACCGTCTGTTGCTTTCTGCTTTACCAGGAAATTATTTGGACCAAGAAACGTAACATATCCACTAGTCGATCGCCGATCATTGCAATCACCTACCCAATCTGCATATGAAAACCTACGAGTGTATGTGAGGTGGACGGTCTTAGGATTATACCTAGTTCTGAGGTTCCTCGTAAATATCTGAGTGCTCGTTTGAGTAGACTCCAATGATCATTGGTTGGTGCAAGCATATATTGAGAGAGTTTGGCAGTGGAATATCCTAAGTCAAGTCATGTCATGGATAGGTATTGCAAACCTCCAACTAATTACCAAAACAATGTCGGATTATGAAACGGAGTATCTGAAACACTGTGTTAGATCAAAACCTTAAAAATTTGAGAGGAAATCAAAATGAACGACAGTGAATAAAGAGAGAAGGAAAAGTGTAAAGCCGATATTTCCACTCGACAATGAGAAGTCATTTTTCACAGCGTTTTGTTGCTTGGGATGACTTAAGTGATTGGCCTAAGTCAACCAAGTAGGTTTAGAGAAACCCGATATCGATTTTAGTTAGAGTTTCACAGAGGTGTTGATTAGTATCAGCCAAGTCTATGTGTTTCTAAGCACCTTTTTTTTAACGATAGTTGTGTACTAGATAGGCTTAGAAAATCTATCTCCAAGTGTTGATGGTTTTAAACTAGATAGGAACTAACCGTTGAATGAAAGATCATGATTTATTTTCCTTCCTAATGTGCTCCCTTGAGATCTGCATGATTAGTGAATAGGAAACATACAAAAAATGCAGACAGTGAAAACTAAAATAGAGATGTCTTTGAGAGAAGCTTTAGACTTATTCCAACAATCACTACAAGAAAAAAGGAAGTTTAACAACGGATTTTTATTCAATCTAATAGCGGATAGACCATTGTTAGCATTCCTAACAGGGATGCGTGTCCACTGTTAGGTTGACTAACGTAAGCTTAGCTAACAGCGAATAGACGACCGCCATTAAACCTAACAGCAGACAACTATATATCCATTGTTAGATCTAACAGCGGATAAAATCTCTATCATCAGATAAATTCCGCTGTTAGAATTATGATCTGATTTAAAAAACTCCAGCGGAGCAAGTTTCTGCATCAGGTCTTCCACTTCTTCTAATTCAGATCCTTCTTCTCCTTCTTTCTTCTTTCTTCTGTCTTTTGTCTTCCTCTTCTTTAGACCCTTGTTCTTCTTCTTCTTCTTCTTCTTCTTCTTCTTCTTCTTTCTTTCTTCTCTTCCTTCTTCTCCTCCTTTCACTAATTTCTCTGCCAAAAGTTAGCAATTAATACAAATCCTAACTGAATTTACAGAAAACGAAAAACAAAATAAACAAACAAGACACAGATTGGTTGGTATTGGGCACAGGGATTGCCACATCAGCAATCTTTAACAGCGGATATTATCTGCTATTAGGTTCATCCCCAAAATTTTGAATCCCCGCGAAGACGGAATATTTTTGGCGCCCCCTGAATTTTCTTTTGAATCCCCGCGAAGGCAGGATATTTTGGCGCCCCATGAATTTTCTTTCTAGCAGCGGATTTTATTCGTTGTTAGGTTTCCCCTTAAAATTTTACATTCCCGCGAAGGCGGGATAATTTGGCGCCCCCTGGATTTTCTTTATGACAGCGGATACATGTCCGCTGTTAGACAATATTATCTAAAAGCGGATTCCTGTCCGCTGTTAGAGTTCCGATGTTAGCAGATTATTTTCTTGTAGTGAATCTCTCCCTAAGTTCAAGCCTTGCATTAAAAAGACCCCAGAAAGAAAACTTAGGGGCATCTCTCCCGAAGATCATGCACACCACAGAAAGGATAAAAGTAAACTGATAGTTGTCCCAGTCACACGCAATTTCAAAGGTTCAATAGTGCAATAAAAGAGAATAAAGTTTAAAAGTAGAAAAAATGTCTTTAACTCACTCGAGCGGTGATTCAGGAGAACTGGAGGTCAAAGGAGGGATCTTCTTCCAAGTCATACATGTCTCTCATGCTATGATCTTTATCCAGCTTGTCCACCAGGTTCTTCTTGACTTCCTCAGCTATGTAGAGCTTTCGAAGGCAACCTTCTAGAGATTCGTTATGCACTAGTCCATCCTTCCTTATAGATCATCGACTAGACCATTGACCTTTTTCAGCTTCTTGATCATCTTGTACTTGGCCACTGCTCGAAACTCTGAAGCATCCAGGTTATCAAGCTTTAATAGTTCATCGTCGCCCCTATTCTGTTTGACTAATGCTTTGAATACATCCATCTTGGTGCATACTGCATGATCTTCAAATAGTACCCATTTAGTGACATGGCAGTAAGAGCGACTTTAAAAGAGATACCTATTTTCCAGCTAAAGGTTTCTCCCCTAGTGCAGTTTGAATCGGAGGATGATCAGAGAGGACCTTACGGA
Source organism: Linum lewisii (assembly GCA_034768395.1). Lineage (NCBI taxonomy): Eukaryota > Viridiplantae > Streptophyta > Magnoliopsida > Malpighiales > Linaceae > Linum > Linum lewisii. Next base: position 40,884,250 of record CM068304.1, on the reverse strand, counting down.
GAATGTGCTGAGGATGGAAAGTACGACAGTTGTACTACATGACATGGTCAGAGATATCGGCATCGGCTTTGTGGATTAGAGAGGTAATAACCAGAGCATAGGGTAACTTGCCAGAAAATTCAAGTGCACTTGCATGAAAAAATTGAGGGAATATGATATAGGGAAGGCTCAGAGGGACCGATAAAAGGCATTAGAAAGGATCCAGCTGTTGATTGGAGTCACAATGTTAGTGTCGAAAGATAAGGGCAGGAAAATTATTGTAATGTACTAGTGAAAGATGCGAAGGATTTCAGGAAGGAAAGAGACATGTACCTATTAGGTGTCAGTGGGAGGATGAAGGTACAGTAGGCGATTCTCACGAGTGCAGTTCCAACTTCGCTTTTGAGAGACACAATGTTGGTGATCTTTGCGGTGGAAGGAACACCGAATACATCTGTGAGTACATATATCAACGATGAGTGTGACTCGATTCCCAAATACAATTGAAGTTTCCAAAGAGGGATCAACACAATGGACTATGAGGTTACAATAGAAGACAGCTTCCTCACAGTAGGTGTTAGGCTCATTGAACTCCAAGTTGTGCCATCTGAGATTGAAGATGTAGGGTGTTGGACTCATGACATACTTGATAAAGTCATTTGTGTCGACCTTGTAGAATTCCAGGATCTCTTTAGGTTTGTAATACGTATCATAGGCGACAGAGAAGGAGGGGCGGGGTTAAATATCAATGTAAGGTGTCTGAGGTATTTCAGAGGCTATTGAGAGAGATTTTGGGAAGAGTATGCTTGAAAAGAAGGAAGAGAGTGAAGATGAAGAAGGTAGAGGGAAACGTTATTTTATTAGTTTTAAAAGTTAGGGTGTTACATTTTGGTACCAGAGTCTGTCTCTGTTACTTGGTTTATCAAATAATAATGGAAGTCGATCGTGGTTTAAACGATTTAAAGATTTTTAAATCTATTCCTATTTTTGTAAGTGTTTTACTTTTTAAGCAAGTCTCAAGTCCACTCTACTAAATTAAAGCTAAGTTTTCTAAGTAGAAATATGTTCACTTATGATGTTAGAACAATATGGTTTCTTCTTAGATTCTTCTTTGATGATCTCAAATTTCGAGGAATTTTTTTAAGCAGGAGAGAAATGTTAAACCCCGAACCTAACTATAATTTTTTATTTAAAATCCCTACAATGCGCCTAGAAAATTTTTCTAGAAAATTAAAACTCTTTAAGAATCATGATTCCTTGTGCATATGTGTTGTATTAATCATTATGGTATTTAACGTTATTTCGTAACTAGATTTGTAAGAACTCGTTATCGTATTACTTAGAGGAGGGTAACTAGCTAAAAACTCATTATTTATGTAACGTCCCGTTATTGGTTAAGTTCCCGTTTCTATTTCGGTTTGAAAGGAGTTGGTTTGGAGTTGTTGCGAAACCGCTGTCAATTGCAGCTGTTGTTCTACAAAACTAAGGAGCACAATGGGCGTTACATTAACTATAACGGTCGTTGTCCTTCACAGACAACGGGGGTCACGGGAGTTATAACGGGCTAACGGCCGTTATGTCAGTTTAATATAAAATAGTTCAATTGGAAGTCAATCGAACTAATTCTAATTCTTTCCTCTCTAAAACCCTTTTGACGAACAACAAGAGTTCAAAGAGGAGAATCGGAGCTAGGATCGTTGGATCAACGTGAGAATTTGAGGGAAGGTGAAGGGATTGATCTAGGTCGATTGTTCAAGCTCGGATTCAGGTAAACCTTCTCTATTTCACCAGATTCAGCTCTGCTAGTTAAGGGTTCTGCAGTTTAGGGTTTTGGTGATCTTCGCTAATCAAATTGATTCTGGTGTTTGTTCTTCTCGGGAATCTCTTGGGGAGGATGATAGTATAGTTGTGTGAGCTTGTGAAGTTGTCTCGACCAGTTTCAGATCCAGATTCAGCAAGGTATCAGCTGAGGGGTTTAATTCGGTTCTACTATGATCCATACCCTAGGATGTAGTTGCTTGATGATTGTCGGCATGAGATGTAGGTTAATGATTTCAGGGCTAGGCTAATGATTGTCGGGAACGAGTATTGGGAATTTGGGATTTATGCATGACAGGTGATGACACTTGATTTTACATGATTATCAGCCTCATTTAAGCTACATTTCCTTGCTTGAATCTCGGGTTTTAGGGTAATTTGTTGTGTTTTCACCTAACTGCTCTAATTCTTGCCGTTTTGGTTACTTTGGTCCGTTGTGGGTCTATTTGATGGTTTTCTAGTGTTTTTGAGATTACACAGATTTTTGCCATCAAATACGTAGCCACAGACGAGCTCGGGAAGCGAAGGAACCTCAAGGAATGACCCGAGATCAATCCAGAAGTCAACCAAACCAGAAGAAAGCACTGCCCTGGTTTTAACTAGAGTTTTTTCGCCAAAAACTAATGCAAAAATTGCACATCGAAGACAGGAGATCCAGCTGAGGTTTCCACTGAAGTCTTTGGCGAAAACTCTCAAGTTTTCGCCAAAAACTAATTCCTTTTCCGACTGGGATTTTGAAACCCTATAAATACTAAACCGACGGCCACAACCAAACGACGACTGCTTTTTAGAAAGAACCCTACCAACACTTATTTCCTTGGATCAATTTCTAGATTTGATATTTCGAGAGAGAGTTTAGAGAGTTCGAAGAGCCGGGAAGAGATCGTGACGCCATCCTTCCATCTCGGAGTGCTCGAAGCTAGGAGTTGAAGATTCAAGAGATTGAAGCTTCTCGGTTTCATCAGAATTAGGTTTTACAGTTCTTCTCTGTACCTCCTGTTTGAAGATGTATTCCTTGATTGTTTTCGATTCTTTTGTTCTGAATATGAGTAGCTAAAATCATAGAGTTTAGATTAGATGAACCCTAAGTGACCCGGGGCTTTAAAGCGGTCACGGATCAGCGGTAATTAAATCCAGTTTCAATCAGTTTCTCTTGCATGTTTGGTTTGTTCTTAATTGTTTTTGTGTTTCTTTTCTAGCTTGATCACCTAGTTAAGATTCTAGTTAAGCTGAGGATAGTAGCAAATGTTCGCCTCACTTCAAAACACCAAATCAACAGTTAACCTATTCATTAGAACAATTTCTCTTCGTAGGAACCAGTTAGGGTTAATCCGCTGCTAGAGTAACTCATTAATCACTAGTAATCGCACCAGTTAGTTTTCCGTTGCAGAAGTGAACGCACGGGTGATCAATTAATCTTGGTAGTTAGATCGGATAGAGCGAACGTTCGCCAGTCTTAAACCTAAGGGTCAGGAGTTATGGTGGTGGCTGAGAACTGAATGATTCAGGATTGAAAACCGATGGTCTTGTGATCGCCAATGTTCTGGTGATCTTAGGGGGATTCGAAATCTAAGCTTGTCTGTCGTCTTGTTAAGTCAAACAACCTTTCAATTTATCTTTTGTCTTATTTCCTTTTTAATTTCCCTGTTTTCTTAGAACAGAAGTCGTGGAATTTGCCTGAGTAATTTCCCTGTTTAATTTCATCACGAAACTTGTTTTAAACCTAAGTAATTTGCCGACTCATTTGGGTAGACGATTAGAAGAAACCCTGTGGAATATGATCTATCTTGCTTTGTGCTTGATAGTTATTTAACTACATGATGACACTCGATATTACGTGATTATCAGCCTCATTTAAGCTACATTTCCTTGCTTGAATCTTGGGTTTTACGGTAGTTTAGGTTGTTTTCACCTAATTGCTCTAATTCTTGTCGTTTTGGTTACTTTGGCCCGTTATGGGTCTATTTGATGGTTTTCTAGTGTTTTTGAGATTACACAGGTTTTTTTCGTTGAATATGTAACCAGAGACGAGCTCAGGAAGCAAAGGAATTCTCAAGGAATGACCCGAGATCAATCCAACCAAGCCAGAAGAAAACACTGCCCTGGTCTTAACTAAAGTTTCCGGCGAGAAGTCCAAAGTCTTCGCCGAAAACTAAATGAACAAGTACACAGTCGAAGACAGGAGATCCAGCCGAGGTTCCCACTGAAGTCTTCGGCGAAAACTATCAAGTTTTCGCCGAAAACTACTTCCTATTCCGGCTGAGATTCTGAAACCCTATAAATACTAAACCGACGACCACAATCAGGATATACCTACTCTTTGGATTAATTTTGAAACTTAAAAAGTTCGAGATAGAGTTTAGAGAGTTCGAGGAGCTGGGAAGAGATCGTGACGCCATCCTTCCATCTCAGATAGCTCGGAGCTAGGAGTTGAAGATTCAGGAGATTGAAGCTTCACAGAGTCGTCAAATTAGGTTTTACAGTTCTTCTCTGTTCTTCCTACCTGAGATGTATTCCTTGTTTGTCTTTGATTCTCTTGTATTGAATATGAGTAGCTAAACTCATAGAACTTAGACTAGATGAACCCTAAGTGACACGAGGCTTTAAAGCGGTCACGGATCGGCATTAACTAAATCCAGTTTCAATCAGTTTCTCTTGCATGTTTGGTTTGTTCTTAATTGCTTTTGTGTTTCTTTTCTAGCTTGATCACCTAGTTAAAATTCTAGTTAAGCTGAGGATAGTAGCGAGTGTTCGCCTCACTTCAAAACACCAATCAATAGTTAACCTATTCATTGGACCAATTTCTCTTTGTAGGAACCAGTTAGGGTTAATCTGCTGCTAGAGTAATTCAATAATCACTAGTAATCGCACCAGTTAGTTTTCCATTGCAGAAGCGAACGCACGGGAGGTCAATTAATCTTGGTAGTTAGATCAGATAGAGCGAACGTTTGCCAGTCTTAAACCTAAGGGTCATGAGTTATGGTGGTGTCTGAGAACTGAAGGAATCAGGATTGAAAACCGATGGTCTTGTGATCGCCAATGTTCTGGTGATCTTAGGGGGGATTCAAAATTTAAGCTTGTCTGTCGTCTTGTTAAGTCAAACAACCTTTCAATTTGTCTTTTGTCTTATTTCCTTTTAATTTCTCTACTCCATAGTTTTGAAGTCGTGGAACTCACACCACGCAACGTGTTAAACTTGAGTAATTTGCTAGTTCATTTGAGTAGACGATTAGAAGAAACCTGTGGAATACGATCTGCTTAGCTTTTAGCTTGGTAGTATATGATCACTGTTTTACAGCACATCAAATTGGCGCTGTTGCTGGGGACTCTTCTAATTGTTTGAAAGAAGAGTTGGCATTTTATTCTTCTACCTTTCCATCTTTCATTCTTTCCATCACACTTCGATTTTACACCGGTTGTGTTTATTTTTGCTCTTTACAGGTTCTTGTCAGGTTTATGAACCGCCCGAATACTAATTCTCAGTCTAAGCCTATCAAGTCTTCTACTTCAGACAAGCCGGGTAGTTCTGCTCCGCCTAGGCAACCACGAGTTCCGAAGCAATCCACTACCGTCCCACCTTCATCTTTTACTCCAATAAAGATCGAGGAGTCAAAGGAGAGCTCCTCATCTTCATCTTCATCCGCTTCATCCATCGCATCACTTTCACCACCACATTCTCCTAGAATTGACGACCATCTACCGCCTCCTCCACCGCCGCCGCCGACTCAGAGAAGTCTTGCCGATTATAACAAAATGAGCGCGACTAGATTCGATCTTCTATCTCTGTACCACGCAACGACGATGCTCCTGACTATGAGATTAAGATCCCCTTCCTGGGAATGATCTCTAGGGACGTACAGTTTGAAGGACGACCGCGCGATAATCCTTACACTCACTTGGCGGACTTCATTGCTCTTTACGAGACATTCAAGAATGGGAATCTCGACAAGAACACCTTGTGCTTGCGGGCATTTCCATTCTCTCTTTGAGGACCCGCCAAGAGATGGTTAAATAGCAAGCCTCCCGGTTACTACACCGACTGGGATAAGTTGGCTCAAGATTTCGTTGAAGAATACTTTCCCCCTTCCAGAACAACTGCCTACAAGGATAGTATCTCCAGGTTCATACAGAAGGAAGGAATGAGCTTATACGACGCTTGGAATGAATTTCAAGAGCTCATCTACAGCTGCCCCCATCACGGTTTCGAGCAAAGGCAACTAGCTGAGACTTTTGCTCGAGGAATGAACGAGGAGTCATCCAAATGGGTTAACTCCATAGCTGAGGGAGATATCACTACTCTTACACCAGAAGTGGCTATGCTTCACTTTGCTGATTGCGCTTCCAAGTCAAGGAATTGGGAGAGACAAACAGAAGGAGCTCGAAGCAAGCTCAACATTGAAGAGCAAGTTAAGGCAGAAATCGAGAAGCACTTGAAGAAGTCTACCACGCCTATCAAGCCTCCAACCGCCTCTGTTTTTGTAGCTGACTGCCAATGGTGTGGCTCTTGTAACACCCGTCCCAAACCGACCCGGGTTTACCCATGGTCGAACCGGATTGAGTGCTACTTGAAGATACAGCATTTAAAGCAACAAGTAAAAGGCAGCGGAAACAGAAATAACTCTTCATTAAAAGCTCAACGACAACCGAAGGCCTTCATTACATAAAAACTGAAATCCGAAACCAAAGCTCAAAATGATTACAAAATCCCCAACCAAAGGTGTCAACTGAGAATACAAAACTCAAAACAATGGTCACTCCAAAGTAGCTTCCTAATCTTCACTTCACAACTCCAACCTGCAAACCTTCTGAACCCAACATCACACCTGAACTTCAACTCACTCTCACTACCAAGCGAACCTGAAAAGAGAGACTGGGGGGTCAGTTTCCTTACGAAACTGAGTGACCCCACTGGGTTTAACTATGCGCCAAAACTAGCCTGAAGAGCGGTTCCAAACTCCGCACACAACCAACAATGGAACCAGACACTGCCATTCGTGTTTTAATTCCTATCATGCTACTAGGCGATCACATAAGCTCAAAACTCAGGTTCAGCATCCGCAATCATGATCACAATAGTACTCGAGAAATCAACATGCATAAGTTCACACATCACACCTCAACCAGTTCATCATTACAACAAGGCATCATTCCTACAGTTCAACATTAGATCATATACATACGATTCAACATTACATCGCATACACGTAGTTTAGTTTCACAAGACAAGTTACCATCAATGTACACACCTGCATCCATATTCATACACATTCACACACTTACACATACACCGCATTCCCCTTTCTAATTATCTAGGTGATCACACAAGTGCACTACTCAGTCTGTTGCCCACAACTGACAGTCTCAACAATATAACCCAAGTCATCCATTCACAAGTACACGATATAACCAACTCATGTGGCGCACAGTTCAACATTACCTCACAATACAACTCACTATCACTAACAACACTTCCACTCACACTTCAACCACAACACCCACACATTACCCAGATTCACACTTATCAACATCATCAATCCTAAACCATTCAACTCCTATCTCACATCTCATCACAACAACATACTTCACAGCACAACACCAGACACCTCACTAACACATCCAAAACACATATCATACACGAATCACACATGCATCTTATTTCACACACACTCACAAACACGCGTACACCACCACACATAACCAAGCATCCTCATCACTAACACATACCACACATTCATTGATCTAGATGAGTTAATTAGGTGCCATAAGAAGTTGTTCCCCGCTACCCCGCCGGCCTGACGCACCTCCCTACCGCATGGGAGGTCATCGTGCTCCCCTACCGCATGGGGAACACATCACAAATTTCACAATTCCATACTTTCACTCCCTGTCGGGAGGCTAATCTACCAGTCCATCGGTAGGCCCTAACCACCAGTCCGTCGGTGGGTGAAACTCAAATCCATGGGGTAACATTGGCTCCTTCCAGTTCTATCACTTTGATTCCATTAACACAAACAGAACAGTTATCCACATCAACCACATAGATCCAATTAACCAATTCCATTCAAACAATTCCACTACCCAAATCCTCTTACCAAATCCACTTCCAAATTCCACAATACAATTCCACTACGCAATTACATAGCACGCCACAATTCAAGTCCACAACACAATTCCACAACATTAATACCACACCACAAATCCATGTCCCAATTTCACGTACCAGTTTCATATTAAACCACAACCGATAAGAATAGATACAAAGACAGAAATTCTACTCATCCCATCCCATCCTATCTCACATTCCTAGTTCAAACACCTTAGCCATCATCTTTCATCCCAATCCCCACTTCACACAACAAATAGCACAATCACCACACAACAATCACAAGATGGTTAATCAGTTTTACTCTCAAGGGTTCATGTTAAACCTAATTCCATTCTAAGTCTAGTTCAACTCCTCATTCCCATTTCTAGCCACCTAGTTAACCATACTATCACACAAGTCAACCACGCGTATAGACAAGTCGGTCATCCACTCAAACAAGTCAACTCAACACTGCATAGCATCAACAATCAAACAACACCAATTTACCATTCGACTCTCCAGTTCGAGCATTCCTAGATTAAACCACATAATCTACCTAGTTCACAAGTTTCATCTAACACGATTCCTAGCCACAATTCGTCCAATTCCGACATCCTCATTCTTCTCAACCATTTACCAATCCACATTCAAGACTCCAACCTTATTACAATAACCAAAAGACACATTATCAATCACCTTCACACACATCATCAATTTCATTCAAATCAATCATACAACACCAGTTCAACTTGTTCATGCAATCACACCACCCCAATTCCATTACTCAATTCCATGCACCAATTCCATTAACCGATTCCATCAGCCAATTTCACGTACCGATTCCATTACTCAATTCTAAGCATCATTCTACAACTCTAATCATATTATTAACCCACATCCCATCATAGCACCCCCATCACCCAAACAACACATAACACCAATCATCCAATCACACAAGGCATCATCTCAATTCCACACCACATATAACCACACATTACAGACCATTCAACGCCACACACGGCACAAACAGTTTAAGGGTAAACGACTAGCTCACCGGCCACCCCCACCTGCAAGTACAGGGGAAGCCATGTCATGAGTCATAGGGTTACCCTCCTGTACATCCTTCATTGGACGACCCCACATTTGTGGGACCATCCACCTGTTCGTCATTTAAGGGCAACCCCACATTGGCCGGACCACCATCCTGCAACCACAACTGACATCACAAGTTATAGATACAGTTTACAGAATCACATCCCAACCCTCCTACACTCGTTACTAAGTCCGATCCATTAATCATTAACCCAATCTCAACAAAACACAAACAGCCCACAATCATAAACCAATCCATCAATTAACAAACATCCAACAATCATCAAACAACATTCTTCACAGAACAGTCAATTGCAGAACAGTTTCCCCTTTTACCCTCTTTCAATTTCATGCAACCCTATGTTATTCTAAGTCAAAGTTACAACTCCTCCCATTGACCATACTACCTATCGTACGCTAAACCCTCACCTGACAAGAAGACGAGGCTCTAAAACAACTCCCAGAACCCGAACTGCCAAGCTCTACAGCTCCAAAAACGTAGCTCTTCTACTCTTCACCGACAGCAGCCTACTCTTAAATACCGAGAAATTCAGGGTGGGATCTCTTCCTCTCCTCGCAAAGAACGTGTAGCAACAAACGGAACGTCAATCGGAGCTCTACAACTCCCTGAATCAAGGATTGAAGCTAAGGGGGGTTTGTTGTCGTCAAAAGGAATTTCGGGGAAAGAGAAAGAAGGGGAAGTTATGAATTTCCGTGCAAAATCAGCCTTTAATAGTCAGGCCACGATACACTGAGTGTATCATGATACACGGCGTGTATTGCTGATACACGGCCATGTATCATGGTCTGCCCACCTTGACAAATTTTCGCGTACTCGCTTGTATCTTCGACCCGACTCAACTATGAACGTCCTGGACTTCGATGGGGCCTCAAGAACATTGTTTCCAATGTCTCAAACACTCAAACTCGAGTTCCAAACCGTTCGGTTGGGCAGGGATGTTACAAGTCTCCACAGTTTCAAAAGATTTCGTCCCCGAAATCACAACCCAACTCACTCTAGCAACGCAACCACAAATCACAACAACAAATGCAGCAACACATGGGATCACATCACCTCCTGAAACTCCCTCTTAACGGCTCTAGCAACACACACCTTTTATGGGCACTACTCCCACACTACTTTGAACTTCTACCTAACAGACACGCACAACCGAACCTCGACGGGACTACTCACCACAAGAACACAACCAAAACGCAACCAAACACAACTCACACAAGAGCAGAAGCACAACACAAGCAAAGCAAGAAAACTCTCAGCTAACATCTCTGACCAGAACTTCACACTCCTCAAACACTCCACCAACCTAGCCAAAATCTACAACAGCTCTACTCTTCCAACCAACCTCCTAGTCTACTACCACTTCCACTCCCAAACTTCTCCGACGCCCTCTTCACTACAGGAGGACACAAAACGTTTCAGTTGACCAATTTTTAGAAATCACATTGCATTTCAAATCACTTTCCTTTCAAGCTCAAAACACTTTTCCTTTCAAAACTTCCCACCCACTTTAAAATAGCTTGAAAATCCCTAGAAAGTTGGTCCTGTGCTGATGCATCATCCCTTCTCCCTATGAGGTTAATTACTCCTCCAAAAGAAAAAGATGAAATACCAACACAACAGCACTAACCAGGCTCTGATACCATCTGTAACACCCGTCCCAAACCGACCCGAGTTTACCCATGGTCGAACTGGTTTGAGTGCTACTTGAAGATACAACATTTAAAGCAACAAGTAAAAGGCAGCGGAAACAGAAATAACTCTTCATTAAAAGCTCAACGACAACCGAAGGCCTTCATTACATAAAAACCGAAATCTGAAACCAAAGCTCAAAATGATTACAAAATCCCCAAACAAAGGTGTCAACTGAGAATACAAAACTCAAAACTATGGTCACTCCAAAGTAGCTTCCTAATCTTCACTTCACAACTCCAACCTGCAAACCTTCTGAACCCAACAGCACACCTGAACTTCAACTCACTCTCACTACCAAGCGAACCTGAAAAGAGAGACTGGGGGGGGTCAGTTTCCGAACAAAACTGAGTGAACCCACTGGGTTTAACTATGCGCCGAACCTAGCCTGAAGAGCGGTTCCAAACTCCGCACACAACTAACAATGGAACCAGACACTCCCATTCGTGTTTTAATTCCTATCATGCTACTAGGCGATCACATAAGCTCAAAACTCAGGTTCAGCATCCGCAATCATGATCACAATAGTACTCGAGAAATCAACATGCATAAGTTCACACATCACACCTCAACCAGTTCATCATTACAACAAGGCATCATTCCTACAGTTCAACATTAGATAATATACATACGATTCAACATTACATCGCATACACGTAGTTTAGTTTCACAAGACAAGTTACCATCAATGTACACACCTGCATCCATATTCATACACATTCACACACTTACACATACACCGCATTCCCCTTTCTAATTATCTAGGTGATCACACAAGTGCACTACTCAGTCTGTTGCCCACAACTGACAGTGTCAACAATATAACCCAAGTCATCCATTCACAAGTACACGATATAACCAACTCATGTGGCGCACAGTTCAACATTACCTCACAATACAACTCACTATCACTAACAACACTTTCACTCACACTTCAACCACAACACCCACACATTACCCAGATTCACACTTATCAACATCATCAATCCTAAACCATTCAACTCCTATCTCACATCTCATCACAACAACATACTTCACAGCACAACACCAGGCACCTCACTAACACATCCAAAACACATATCATACACGAATCACACATGCATCTTATTTCACACACACTCACAAACACGCGTACACCACCACACATAACCAAGCATCCTCATCATTAACACATACCACACATTCATTGATCTAGATGAGTTAATTAGGCGCCATAAGGAGTTGTTCCCCTGCTACCCCGCCGACCTGACGCACCTCCCTACCGCATGGGGAACACATCACAAATTCCACAATTCCATACTTCCACTCCCCGTCAGGAGGCTAATCTACCAGTCCGTCGATAGGCCCTAACCACCAGTCTGTCGGTAGGTGAAACTCAAATCCATGGGGTAACGTTGGCTCCTTCCAGTTCTATCACTTTGATTCCATTAACACAAACAGAACAGTTATCCACATCAACCACACAGATCCAATTAACCAATTCCATTCAAAAAATTCCACTACCCAAATCCTCTTACCAAATCCACTTCCAAATTCCACAACACAATTCCACTACGCAATTACATAGCACGCCACAGTTGAAGTCCACAACACAATTCCACAACATAATACCACACCACAAATCCATGTCCCAATTTCACGTACCAGTTTCATACTAAACCACAACCGATAAGAATAGATACAACGACAGAAATTCTACTCATCCCATCCCATCCTATCTCACGTTCCTAGTTCAAACACCTTAGCATCATCTTTCATCCCAATCCCCACTTCATACAACAAATAGCACAATCACCACACAGCAATCACAAGACAGTTAATCAGTTTTACTCTCAAGGGTTCATGTTAAACCTAATTCCATTCTAAGTCTAGTTCAACTCCTCACTCCCATTTCTAGCCACCTAGTTAACCATACTGTCACACAAGTCAACCACACGTATAGACAAGTCGGTCATCCACTCAAACAAGTCAACTCAACACTACATAGCATCAACAATCAAACAACACTAATTTACCATTCGACTCTCCAGTTCGAGCATTCCTAGATTATACCACATAATCTACCTAGTTCACAAGTTTCATCTAACACGATTGCTAGCCACAATTCGTCCAATTCCAACATCCTCATTCTTCTCAACCATTTACCAATCCACATTCAAGACTCCAACCTTATTACAATAACCAAAAGACACACTATCAATCACCTTCACACACATCATCAATTTCATTCAAATCAATCATACAACACCAGTTCAACTTTTTCATGCAATCACACCACCTCAATTCCATTACTCAATTCCATGCACCAATTCCATCAGCCAATTTCACGTACCGATTCCATTACTCAATTCTAAGCATCATTCTACAACTCTAATCGTATTATTAACCCACATCCCATCATAGCACGCCCATCACCCAAACAACACATAACACCAATCATCCAATCACACAAGGCATCATCTCAATTCCACACCACATATAACCACACATTACAGACCATTCAACGCCACACACGACACAAACAGTTTAAGGGTAAACGGCTAGCTCACCGGCCACCCCCACCTGCAAGTACAGGGAAGCCATGTCATGAGTCGTAAGGTTACCTTCCTGTACATCCTTCATTGGACGACCCCACATTGGTGGGACCATCCACATGTTCATCATTTAAGGGCGACCCCACATTGGCAGGACCACCCTCCTGTAACCACAACTGACAGCACAAGTTATAGATACAGTTTACAGAATCACATCCCAACCCTCCTACACTCGTTACTAAGTCCGATCTGTTAATCATCAATGTTAATCATTTCCCCAATCTCAACAAAACACAAACAGCCCACAATCATAAACCAATCCATCAATTAACAAACATCCAACAATCATCAAACATCATTCTTCACAGAACAGTTTCCCCTTTTACTCTCTTTCAATTTCATGCAACCCTATGTTATTCTAAGTCAAAGTTACAACTCCTCACATCGACCATACTACCTATCATACGCTATACCCTAACCTGACAAGAAGACGAGGCTCTAAAACAACTCCCGGAACCCGAACTGCCAAGCTCTACAGCTCCAAAAATGTAGCTCTTCTACTCTTCACCGAAAGCAGCCTACTCCGAAATACCCAGAAATTCAGGGTGCGATCTCTTCCTCTCATCGCAAAGAGCGCGTAGCAACAAACGGATCATCAATCGGAACTCAAGAACTCCCTGAATCAAGGAGTGAAGCTAAGGGGGTTTTTGGTTCGTCAAAAGGAATTTCGAGGAAAAAGAAAGAAGGGGAAGTTATGAATTTCCATGCAAAATCAGCCTTTAATAGTCAGGCCACGATACACGGCGTGTATCATGATACACGACGTGTATTGCTGATACACGGCCATGTATCATGGTCTGCCCACCTTGACAAATTTTTGCGTACTCGCTTGTATCTTCGACCCGACTCAACTATGAACGTCCCGGACTTCGATGGGGCCTCAAGAACATTGTTTCCAATGTCTCAAACACTCAAACTCGAGTTTCAAACCATTCTATTGGGCGGGGATGTTACAGCGCCTGTGCTCATAATGGAAGTCATTGTCAGAATTTTGGTTGAGCAGAAGTCTGGTCTACCGAGGAAGTCGACTTCATTGGTCAAGGCTTCTCCAACAACCAACAAGGTTATACTGGCTATCGCCAATTCCGAAAACAAGAAAGCTTTCAAGAGTGACCTACCTACAACTCCGGAGCAAACCAGAATCAGAATAACCGACCACCTGGGTCATTTCAAGATCAGAAGCCTAACAGTCGAACTGGAGGTATCTACCAACCACCTCACCGGAACCAAGGCAACTAATGTACAGCTCTTGGCAATCGCCAGAACCAGTATCTGAACAACAGCTATCAGGGTCAGCCTCAGAGACCACCACCGCATGGTAGCAAGGATAGTGAGTTGGATAAGAAGCTGAATCAGATCATCACCAGGCTCGATGATCATGATAGCCAATTCAAGGCTCAAGCCCTCCTAAATCAAGAACAGATTGCGCAAGGCCATAGAGTGGAGAGCCAAGTGAACAACATTGCTAGCATGCTCTCTAGTGGTCACCCCTTCGGTAAGTTACCAAGCCAAACAGAAACAAATCCGAAGAACGACGTTAAGACTATCTCCACTCAGAGTTGTAAGAGTTCGGCCTCCACTACCTCTTCCAATCCGTCCATGATTCCTGATGTTGCAGCGGTTGATACACCAAAGATTAAAGAAGACGAAGAGAAGACTCCTTCGCCAAAGCTTAAACGCGCACCTGAGCCCCCTCTTGCTCCGTATCAACTAAGAATCCCATTTCCCAACGCATTGCGAGGTGGGAGAATCGAGCAGCTCAGTTCGTCAAAGAAGAAAGAAGCATCCTCCACGCTTTCCAAGGAAGAATGCTCCACCATTCATGACCAGAAGCTCTCCATACCAATCCCAGCTAAGTGCTCTGATCCTGGTTCCTTTACTATACCTTTAATCATTAATGATATTGAGGTCGAGTGTAGTCTGGTTGATCTAGGTGCGTCTATAAATGTCATTCCTATGTGTTTGTATGAGAAACTCAATCTAGGAGAATTAAAACCTACTAGCACGCATTTAGTGTTCGCTAACAAATCTTTAAAGACACCTAGGGGGATAATTAAGAATGTCATCACTAAGTGTGGCCCCTTCACCTTCTTAGCGGACTACGTAGTAATGGATACTCGAGAAGATGATGCTACCCTCTTGATAGGTAGACCTTTCATGGCAACATCCGACATGACAATCAATGTACCTAATGGATCGCTGACATTAAGGGTCAGAAAAGACACTGTAACATTCAGTCTTAAGGATGATATGAAGTACATTCCAAAAGGAGAAGCTCATTGTCTTTCTGTTGAAACGATGAAGTTGGCCTCGGTCAACTTCGTTACTAACATCGTTCCTAGTGCTTCTTCAAAGATAGCAGTTTCAGGTGTTGAACAGGTTATCAAGCAAAAGGAGAAGACGCCAGAGGAGAAACCGAAGAAGAAGGAGGAACTGAAAGCCTCCTCTTCTAAATCACCTCAAGCTAAGAATCCTGGCGAGGCGAAGAAGAAGAACAAAGGAAGGACCAAAGAGGTGTGGAGGCCAATCGTCAAACCGCCTCCTCCCGAGCCGATCGCTTCCCCTACTTCTACCAAACAGCCAGAGAAGGACGTACAACCGCAAGATTTGTTCGGACCCTTCGAAGTAACCGACCACCTCCCCGACAGACGAACCCAACTGACTCATATTAATGGGAAGTGCTTCTTACTCACTGGCGGTTAATCAAAGCTGTATTTTGTTAATACCGACGCAAGCGTGAAGGAGATGCTGAGTTGGGATGTCTCCTAACACCATCCAGGTATCGTCCATCTCACGGACGTTAAGCAAGAGCGCTTCATGGGAGGCAACCCACGGCTGGAGTCAGTTTTTTAATTCTTGAGTTAGTCTCATTTTTAGAGTCGGTTTGGGGGAGCCAAAAATGCCCTTTGTGTGATCTTTTATTTTCTCTGTGTGTGCTTTGTGTCTTCGGTTCAGTTCCAATTCATTTGGGATTGTTCCGACCTCTGTTGATTTGTTTTGTTTTCCAAAGTTTGCTGGAATTTCAGAAAATATTTTAAAACTGCAGTTCTTAGTTTTCACCAAAAATTGCACTACTTCTCGGCGAAAATTTCTTTTTGAAACCCCCTGTAAATTTCTGACCACTTTTTCAATTACTTTCCGGCGAAAAGTTTATACTCTTCGTCGAAACTTTTCTCAAAACCGGCAGACAGTTTTGCAACTTTTCTTCGGTGAAAACTTTCATTCTTTTCGCCGAAAATTTTCAGAAAATCCAAAAAACTCTTTTCCCCTTATCTTTTCATTTTTTTCTGGATTTTCTCCCTCTCTCCTCATTTTTGAAAAACCGCCGACAGCCCCCCTTTTTCTTCATTTTCGCCGCCGATTTAAAACAGCCCCCACCGCCGTTTTCCGACCACCGCTTCCCCCACCTGAGGAGTGATCAGCTCGTATCATTTTCCTTGTCCTTCTTTTTATTTATTCTTTTCGGATTTTGGTCCAATTTTGTTTTGTGTGGATCCGGGACACTTGTCCCGGTTTCCTTTTGATCTTTTATTTGTTTTTGTTTTGTAGACACCTTTTAGCAGCTTCTCTCCACGCTCCAACCGCTCTTTGATCATCCCCTACACCAGGTCTGTGATTATTCTGTGATTTCGTGGCTTATCTGATTCTTCTAGCTAATTGCTCTATTTTTGACGTGTGATGTTAAGTTAGTTTTTAATTTTTCATAATGATGCTTAGAATACTTAACCTAGAACTAGTAATCAACTTGCTGCATTGATACTAAATTTCCTGGTCAGAACAGAAAAATTTATAACGCTTGTAGTATTTCACTTTGATTGCTTGAAAATGACTGAATCCGACTAGCAAACCAACTGTGAGCTTTTGATCCATTGCACATTAACTTGCAATTTCAATTCTTTTTGAGTGGCTTTCTCGTACCTTGAATGAGTTAGAATTTGCATTAGACCAATTCGAGACCACACGATGACACGAGTTCTAGGAGGATAGAGGCACCTAGTTGAAGCTACTTAAACCAGATAGCCAACCTAACAATAAATCCCTTAGGTGTAAACCCTTGAGCTTGGCCCTTCTTTCGGTTCGTTATACATTACATCCATTTTCCATGTCTTTCATCACCTCGTTGATCCCTTGTGGTTGTAGTTCTAGATTAGCATACCGGAAGTCGGTCTGTGATAACTTGCCTATAGCCATTAAACAGGTGGTCTTAGCTATTATGTCCAAACGTGTAAACCCCTCTAGCAACTAAAAAAATCGGCACAAGAAAAAGAAAACGAAAAAGAAGAAAATTTGAAAAGAGTTCGAAGTTTCAAAGTCAAAATAGTATAGTTCAAATAACGTTCTTCTCCCTATATATGGAAGAACGAAGTCAAAGAAAATGTAACGAAAAAAATCAAACAAATTCAGAAAAAGAAATTTTTTTGCAAAATTAAGTGCTAGGTTGCTTGAGGGTATCATTGGACGAGCGTACACTATTCCACATGTGTCTGGTTAGACGGTAGGAAATAGGCTATATTCGAGGGAAGTTAGTCGAAAGCTGCACCGCACCAAAGCCAATTCCATCATTCATCCCTTCATCCATCTCATTATAAACCCTTGTAGTGTAGGAATCGTTACAGTCCCTTGCAAAAGCCCTTTTGACTAGTTACTCGTGTTGTCAAAGTGGTGGAGATTGTGGTCGAACTGCAAACATATAACATACTTCAATCAAGAAAGTGATTGAGAGCAGAAATACATCCCTAAACACAGAGCGCGAGAGTTCCCTTGTACCAAATACTGTCTGTCTGAGAAGTCTGGTTGGTTAGGTCGGATTCGTGCATGATTTGTGTTTACTACTTGTTTGTGTGCAGATAATTAGTGAGACCAGGTTGTTTGGATGACGTGTATGCATGTTAGGTCACTCGTTCTAGAGGTAGCGGTTTAATAATTCTTTGTGATTGTTTGAACCTTAACTTGATCGATCTCGTCATTTGTGAATCTGAGTGCGTTCTAATTTAGTTTGCTTGAGGACAAGCAAAGGCTTAAGTGTGAGGTATTAGATGACACTCGATTTTACGTGATTATCAGCCTCATTTAAGCTACATTTCCTTGCTTGAATCTCGGGTTTTACGGTAGTTTAGGTTGTCTTCACCTAATTGCTATAATTCTTGTCGTTTTGGTTACTTTGGCCCGTTATGGGTCTATTTGATGGTTTTCTAGTGTTTTTGAGATTACACAGGTTTTTGCCGTCAAATACATAGCCACGAACCAGCTCAGAAAGCAAAGGAACCTCAAGGAATGACCTGAGATCAATCCAAAAGTCAACCAAGCCAGAAGAAAGCACTGCCCCTATTTTAACTAGAGTTTTCGGCGAGAAACTCTCAAGTTTTCGCCGAAAACTAATGAAAAAATTTCACAGTCAAAGACAAGAGATCCATTCGAGGTTTCCACTAAAGTCTTTGGTGGAAACTCTCAAGTTTTCGCCGAAAACTAATTCCTTTTCCGGCTGGGATTTTGAAACCCTATAAATACTAAACCGGCGGCCACAACCAAACGACGACTGCTTTTTTGAAACAACCCTACCAACACGTATTTCCTTGGATCAATTTCCAGACTTGATATTTCGAGAGAGAGTTTAGAGAGTTCGAAGAGCCGGGAAGAGATCGTGATGCCATCCTTCCATCTCGGAGAGCTCGGAGCTAGGAGTTGAAGATTCAAGAGATTTTTTTTATGAATATCAGTAATATATATCATCAAATGGTGAGATAACCAACTCGGCTACTCACCGAAAGTTATACAAGGGGAGAAAACAATGCACAAGAAATAGAGGGGATGGCACCCGCTCCATCGGGGGGAGAAGAGAAATATCAGACTAACAAAGCACTATGTAAAGAAGCTAAAGAGGGCATGGAAGAGGACAAGGCAATCAACTCCAGCTTAATCCGCTGCACAAGAACTCTAGAGGGAATCAGACTCATGGCACTGTAAAACCGCCTGCACCGTTCTCTCCAGAGATGACTGACCACAGAGCTCCACAGGAGTCGATAAGAAGCTACTGGCACTCCCCCTCCCGAAATCTGGGACAGAATCCAGTTGCTCGTACCCTCCCAATCAAGCCGAGGCACCTGAGTGAAACAAGCAAAAATCTCTGAAATAACCAAAAAAGAGTAATCACAATGAAAGAAAATATGCTCATGCTATCTTCACCGCTGCTGCAAAAATGACAAGAGGTGTCACACACCAGGCCCCAAGAAACCATTTTCGCTGCCGTAGGAAGCCTGTTAAGGTAGACCAGCCAAAGCAAGAAAGAGTTCCTTGGAATAATGGGAGGATTCCACACCACCGAACTCCAGGGAACAATCATCTAAGGCTCTCTGATATCATTCCAAACTCTGCTTGTCTTATACCGAGTCATAGGCTTTCCATTCCAAAGAGATCCTGACCTCGCACATACAATGAATCTCAAAGCAATGTGTCGAAGCTTTAAAAGCTTTTTCCATACCCAAAAACCAGCTCCCTCTTTGGCCTCCCATATTGAGCGACCTTTCAGTTTATAACTAGATGTCCAAGCCACCCAAAGAGACCCACTCTGCTCAAAAAACTTCCATAGGTGCCTAATGCAACAAGCTTTATTCCAAGTGACCAAGTCATAAAACCCAAGTCCACCCTCAGAATGTGGCAAGGACAACTTCACCCATGAAACCTTTGCTTTTCGTTTGACTCCCAGATCTGAACCAGCCCAAAGAAAATTGGAGCAACATCTCTCAACTTCCTTTATCACCCCCTTAGGCAGAGGGAAAACAACCATCCAGTATTGAGACATGCTAAACAAAATAGACTGAATAAGTTGCGCCCTACCTACATACGAAAGGCACTTAGCCTTCCAACCTGCAATCCGGCGAGTGATCTTCTCAACAAGATATTTACAAGCAGCAGAACTGAGCTTCCCTGAGATGAGGGGAAGACCTAAATACCTGACAGGGAGGGACCCAACTGCAAACCCAGTGTGATGAGAGATGCTTAAGGCATCATCAGTAGAAACACCACCGCAATAAATCTCACACTTGTCAAGATTAAATCGAAGCCCAGAGATTTTGTAGAAATCACCCAACAGCCTGCAAATGCTCTGAACCGAAAATAAAGAGCCAGAAGTGAAGATCAAAAGATCGTCAGCAAAGCACAAGTGTGTAATCTGCAATCTTTTACATCTCGGGTGATATGGAAGAAAGCCCTTTTCAGCCGCCAGATCTAAGATACGAGACAAAGGCTCCATGGCAATTGCAAAAAGATAAGGAGACAGTGGATCACCCTGTCGTAACCCTTTCTTAGCAGCAAAGTAACCAGTCAAACCACCATTTAGACAGACATTGAACATACAAGAAGACAAACATTTCTCAATCCAACCAATAAACATAGCAGGAAACCCCATGGCTTTGAGAACGGAGAGAAGATAGACCCAATCAACAGAGTCAAAGGCCTTCATTATGGCTATCTTGACAGCACAACGAGGTGTGATATGACTAGTGCCATAGCCACAAACTAGCTCATGAGCCATTAAGACATTATCACTAATCAGCCTATTTTTTATAAAAGCCGACTGATTTAGACTAATAATATCAGGTAAAACCTGGCGGAGCCTATTCGCAATCAGCTTAGCAAGCCCTCTGTATATGACATTGACACAAGAGATGGGACGGAAGTGCTTCATGTGCTCAGCATTTGGAATTTTAGGAATAAGAGTGGGAATGGTAGAGTTTACCTCAGGAGGAAGCCTGCTGCCAGAGAAAAAATCCAGATAACCTTGATAAATATCCTTCCCAACAGTACTCCAAGTATTCTGGAAAAACTCAGCTGAAAACCCATCAGGCCCAGGAGCTTTATCCTTCCCCATAGATAAGAAGACAGTACGAACTTCCTCCAAAGTAATCGAACAGCAAAGAGCACTAGCCTGATCAGATGAGACTTTCTTGTTAATCAGATTGTTAAAGAAGGATTGATCAACCCTCAAAACATTCTGATCAGCCTCCCCTAAAAGCTTGGAGTAAAACCCAACCGCAATTTTTGCCATTTGGTCAATCTCAGTCACCGTCTCACCAGAATCATTAACTAATTGCCGGATAATACCACGAGCTTGTCTAAGTTTGACAGTTTTGTGGAAATAACTCGTATTAAGATCACCACTAGAAACCCAATCCACTCGAGCTTTTAACCTAAAAAGCTCCTCCTCAATTCTCTTCAAGTCATGAAGAGTGATGTGAGCCTAGCTACTTCCTGAAAAGAAACTGAACTGGGAAAGTCAAGAGAAGTGTTCTGGGCAGCATGAAGATTCAGCTCAGCTTCCTTCACCCGATTCCCAAAATCAGAATAGTGGTCTCTGTTAAGCTTCCTGAAGAAGCCTTTAAGAATTCTAAGCTTCTTACCAATACCAACAAGCATAGAACCAGTAACCCTCGAACTCCAAGCCTTCTCGACAAGGGGAAAAAAATCAGGATGCTCACACCAAAATTTAAAATATTTAAATGGCTTGGGGAGAGATTTCAACTTGGTATCAGTATTAACCAACAAGGAACGGTGATCAGAAAAATCTGGGGGAAGAATTAAAGAGATTGAAGCTTCTCGGTTTCATCAGAATTAGGTATTACAATTCTTCTTTGTACCTCTTGTTTGAAGATGTATTCCTTGATTGTTTTCGAATCTTTTGTTCTAAATATGAGTAGCTAAACGCATAGATCTTAGATTAGATGAACCCTAAGTGACCCGAGGCTTTAAAGCGGTCACGGATCGGCGGTAATTAAATCCAGTTTCAATCAGTTTCTCTTGCATGTTTGGTTTGTTCTTAATTGTTTTTGTGTTTCTTTTCGAGCTTGATAGCCTAGTTAAGATTCTAGTTAAGCTGATGATAGTAGCGAACGTTCGCCTCACTTCAAAACACCAAATCAACAGTTAACCTATTCATTGGAATAATTTCTCTTCGTAGGAACTAGTTAGGGTTAATCCGCTGCTAGAGTAACTCATTAATCACTAGTAATCGCACTAGTTAGTTTTCCGTTGCAGAAGTGAACGAACGGGCGGTCAATTAATCTTGGTAGTTAGATCGGATAGAGCGAACGTTTGCCAGTCTTAAACCTAAGGGTCAGGAGCTATGGTGGTGTCTGAGAACTGAATGATTCGAGATTGAAAACCGCTGGTCTTGTGACCGCCAATGTTCTGGTGATCTTAGGGGGATTCGAAATCTAAGCTTGTCTGTCGTCTTGTTAAGTCAAACAACCTTTCAATTTGTATTTTGTCTTATTTCCTTTTTAATTTCCCTGTTTTCTTAGAATAGAAGTCGTGGAACTCACACCATGCAATCTTGTTTTAAACCTGAGTAATTTGCCGACTCATTTGAGTAGACGATTAGAAGAAAGCCTGTGGAATACGATCTATCTTGCTTTGTGCTTGATAGTTATTTGACTACACGCACGTGAAAACGAGTCCATCAACGGGTTTTAGGTTTTGAGGTTGACAAGGATATTGGTACTGGCTGTCGGTTTTGGGTTAATGGCGTTGTCTGCTGCTCTTGATTTCTTGCTTTGGTTTCTTGTTGTGTTACTATTATGGGCTTGAGTCTTGCTTTAATGGAACTGTCAGAGACAGTCTTACTAGTTATTGTACGGTAGTGAGGATGTTCATTATGAACTCCATTGTTAATTGCTAACAAGCTAAGTAGCGGTAGAGTAACCTAAAGGTTGGAACTAGGTGAAAGTACGGGTGACCCATCATTGGATTCCACAATCCCCCAGGAAATTAAAGGTCTAAACAGGGCCTTTATGGCACCGGGACGGTCAATAGACCTTAGAGGCTTAAGGGATCCTTATGGACCGGTATAGGGGTTGTTTGTACTTCCAACCTAACTTTATTGGATATTTTGGTATGGGTTACTGGCTCTCACCTTCGGGTGTTATGGGTTACTGGTACTGGGGAATAAGGAATATAACTATTAGGTTATAATACGGGTTATGGGTTCTTACCCTTAGCTTTGAGCTAAGTCTATTCTCTTACAGTTTCTTACTCGTTCTTACATTCAACGTATTTAGAGTTCACTCAGTGTTTAGCACTGACCCTCCTTCAATTATTCTTTCTTGTCTTGTTTCTGGGTATGGTGAGTAGTTAGTCTTGCCGATGAGGAGATTACGAGGATGAAGAGTTGGACGATGTGTCGAGCACTGGCGGGTGCTGTAGCACGGGTTCAAGATAACATTGATATGTTTTTGTTTCAATCATGTATTTTATTTGGGGAACTATTGTACGAGATTTTCCCTTGTTTCTGTGAATTGTTGGTTGCCCGAGTTGTATCCTATTGTTTAAAGGTTTCAAGTATTGGTTTATGTAATAGAGTTGCTTTGGTTATTCTTTATGCGTTTATGAATTTTTTGCCTTTCATGTGTATGAGTGTTTGCTTGGTTAGAGTTAGTAACACATGATTTAGTATTGCATGGGTTAAACAAATGGTTTAATCGGGGTCTTCTAGGGTAGGGTGTAATAATTTAACCATGTTAGTTGTGAATAATTCACAAAATGAAGCCCAACCTAGTCGGTACAAAAGCCTATCGTGTCTCAGCCACCCTCGGTTCAATCCTAAGAACTAGTTGATTCTTTATTTTTTAGTTTTGTCTTTAACTTAGTCCAAACAACATGTAACATCCCCGCCCAACCGAACGGTTTGGAACTTGAGTTTGGATGGTTTAGACATTGGAAACAATGTTCTTGAGGTTCCATCGAAGTTCGGGACGTTCATAGTTGAGTCGGGTCGAGTATACAAGAGAGTACGTGAAAAATTGTCAATGTGGGCAGACCACGATACACGGCCGTGTATTACAATACACGCCGTGTATCATGATACACGCCGTGTATCATGGTCAGACTATAAAAGGCTGATTTTACACGGAAATTCATAACTTCCCCTTCTTTCTCTTTCCCCAAAACCCGTATTTGAAGAAGCCAAAAACCCTTTAGCTTCAATCCTTGATTCCGGAGTTGTAGAGCTCCGATTGACGATTCGTTTGTTGCTACGGGTTCGTGGCGACGAGAGGAAGAGATCTCTATTCGTGGTTCTGGGTATTTCGAATCGAGGTGCTGTCAGTAGAAGAAGGAAGAGCTACGTTTTTGGGACTGAGCCAGAAATCTCCAAAAACTTCAAACCTCGATTCCGAGAGTTGTAGAGCTCCGATTGGCGATCCGTTTGTTGCTATGAGTTCGTGGTAATGAGAGGAAGAGATCGCACCTGGAGGTTCTAGATATTTCGGAGTAAGCTGCTGTCGGTGAAGAGGAGAATAGCTACGTTTTTGGTGTCTGAGAGCTTGGCTGTTCGGGTTTCTAGAAGAGTTTTAGAGCCTCGTCTTCTTGTCAGGTGAGGGTTTAGCGTACTATAGGTAGTCTTGTCGGTGTGAGGAGTTACAATTCAGACTTAGAAAAATGTAGGGCCTTGCATGAAATTGAAAGAGAGTAAAAGGGGAAAATTGTTATGCAATTGATTGTTCTGTGAAATATGCTGTTTTGATGATTGTTGGATGTTTGTTAATTGATGGATTGGTTTATGATTGATGGCTGTTTGTGATGATTTTGATTGGGGGAATTGATTAACATGGATGATAAATTGATCGAAACTAGTAAGGAGTGATAGGAGGGACGGGTCTGTGAACATGAGAATTGTGTATTTTATGCTATTGTCAGTTTGTGGTTGCAGGGGGTGGTCCTGCCAATGTGGGGTCGCCCTTAATTGATGAACAGGTGGATGGCTCCACCAATGTGGGGTCGTCCAATGAAGGATGTACAGGAGGGTAACCCTACGACTCATGACATGGTTTCCCCTGTACTTGCAGGTGGGGGTGGCCGGTGAGCTAGCCGTTTACCCTTAAACTGTTTGTGCCGTGGGAGGCGTTGAATGTCTTGTGATGTGTGGTTATGTGTGATATGGGATTATTGAATGATTTGGATTGTGTTGGTTTACATGATGTTGGGATTGAGATGATGCTTGGTGTTGATGTATGAATTATGCAACGTGCCTTTTAGGTAGAATTGATGTTGTGTGTGAAGATGGTTGTTAATGTGTTTAAGGTGGTAGACTTATGACTTATAATTGGCTAATAGAATTGGTAAGGGAATTTGTACGTGGAAGTGGACAATAGAACCGGTACGTGGAATTGACTTATGGAATTGGTTAGGGGAATTGGTGAATGGAATTGAGTAATGGAATTGGGTGTTCTGAATGCATGGGCTAGTTGAACTGAGGTTGTACGATTGATTTGAATGAAATTGATGTTGTGTGTGTTGGTGATTGAGTCTGTGCCTTGTGGTTATTGTAATAAGGTTGGAGTCTTGGATGTGGAATGGTAAATGGTTGAGATGAATGAGGATGTCAGAATTGGTCGAATTGTGGCTAGGAATCGTGTTAGATGAAATATGTGAACTAGATAGATTATGTGGTTTAATCTAGTAACGCTCAATAGGAGAGTTGAAATGGTAAATTGATGTTGTCTTGATTGTTATGGTTATGTGGTGTTGGTTGACTTGTGTGATTGTATGGTTGACTTGTGTGAGTGTATGGTTGACTAGATGGCTAGGAATGGGAGTGAGGAGTTGGAACTGGACTTAGGATGTGTTAGGTCTTGCATGAACCCTCGAGAGTAAAACTGGATAACTGTCTTGTGATTACTATTTGATGAGCGTGCTGATTGATGTGTGATGTGGGGATTGGGATATAAGATGATAGCTAATGTAGTTGATCTAGAAATGTGAGATGGGATGGGGTTGGATGCGATGAAATCTATGATTGTATCTATTATTGCCGGTTGTGGTTAGACTAGAATTATGTCCTAGAATTGGAACATATAATTGGTGTTTGGAACTAGAACGTGGAATTGTGTGGTGGAATCATGGTGTTGATTTGTGATGTGGATTTGTGGTGTCAATTTGTGATGTGGATTTGCGATGTGGATTTGTGATGTGTAATTTGTGTAGTGGATTTGTAAAGTGGAGTTGATCAAATGGAATTGGGTAAATGGAATTAAAATGATAGAACTGGAAGGAGCCAACGTTACCCCAATTGTGTTTCACCCACCAACGGACTGGTGGTTAGGGCCTACCGACGGACTGGTAGATTAGTCTCCCGATGGGGAGTGGTATTGTGGTATTGTGGTATTGTGGAATTGTGGAAATTGTAAAGTGTTCCCCATGCGGTAGGGGAGCACAAGGACCTCCCATGCGGTAGGGAGGTGCGTCAGGCCGGCGGGGTAGCGGGGGAACAACTCCTTATGGCGCCTAATGAACTCACATAGATAATGGAATTGAGATGCATGTGTGCTTTCTGTATGATGTGTGTTCGGACGTGTTTGTGAATTGCCTTGTGATGTGTTGTGAATCATGTTGTCATGCTGAGATGTGAGTTAGAGGTTGAATGGTCTATGATTGACGTTGTAGGTAATTGTGAATCTGTGCAATGTGAGTGGTGGTCGATGTGTGAGTGGAAGTGCTGTTAGTAAGGAGTTGAGATGTATTGTGATGTAAGGTTGATCTGTGTGCTTCATGATCTTGGTTATATCGTTGTATTTGTGAATTGATGATTTGGGTTATATGGTCGAGATTATGAGTTGTGGGTATTGATTTGGGGAGTGCACCTGTGAGATCACTTAGATAATTGAAAGAGGAAATGCAGCGTATGTGTGAATGTGCGAATGTGTATGAAGAGGTATACATGTGTGTGCTTTGATGGTAACTTGTCTTGTGATGCTAAACTGCTTGTTTGTGAAGCAATGCTAAATCGTATATATGTGAGTCAATGGTGAACCGTAGGAGTGAGGATCTTTGTTGTTATGAAGAACTAGTTCTGGTATGATGTTGATCTTATGCATGTTGATTTCTTGTGTACTATTGTTATCATGGATTGTGGAGGTTGATTTGATATTGAGCTTATGTGATCGCCTAGTATCATGTTAGGAATTAAAATGAGCTGGCTGTGTCAGATTCCGTTGCTTGATGTGTGTGTGGAGTTGGGATCGCTCCTAGGCTAGGTTCGGCGCATAGGTAGACCCAGTGGGTTCACTCAGTTTCATTAGGAAGCTGATCCCCCCCAGTTTCTCTTTTCAGGTGTTCGGTTGAGTTCGGAGGAGTTGCAGGTTGGAGTTGTGAAGTGAAGAATTAGGAAGCTATTGTGGAGTGACCATTGTTTTAAATTTAGATTTTAGTTGACACTTTTGGGTTGGAAGATTTGTAATCGTTTTGAGATTTTGTGATCGGTTGTGATCGGATTTCGGATTTCAGTTGTATTTCGGTTTTATTAAGTGGAGGCCTCCTTCGTTTTGAACTTGTATTTAAGAGTTGTTTCTGTTCCCGCTGCGTTTTACTCTTTTCTTTTAAAGCTGGTTCTTCAAGTAGCACTCAAACTGGTTCGACCACGGGTGAACTCGGGTCGGTCTGGGATGGGTGTTACACAACACAGTATGGTGACTTTGATCCTTGTCTTCTTCTTCTTCTTCAGAATAGAAGCCTTATTGCCTGAATATTTAGGCAAGCATCCTTCCCATTTTTTTTTCGAAAACTAACCCCGTCTCTCATATTTAAAGACTAATTTTTATTCAAAAACCCCCTAAATAGTTTCGTTGAAGTTTGCTGATCTTAAAAGTATAGGAAGGGCGAGTTCTCTGCGTGCAGCCGACGCTGAACCATTGCAGCCGGTAGCTTTAGCGATGGCTTCTCCCTCCATTGCTGTACCTTCACCCACCCAGGGTTTTGTCTCTTGGGCTTCGATAGTTGCAAATCAGAAGTCTGATTTGTGTTTTGTAGCTGAATCTAAAGAATCTATTGTCGATGGTGTTCTCCGAATACCCAAGTCTGTCGTTGACCTAGGTGTGAAGAAGCTTCAATCAGATTTGGTAGCTCAGTTTTTAGGCGTCATTCCACCTGTGAAGGTCATTTTTGTGGTCCTCAACTGCCAGTGGGGTTTCGAAGGTGAGGTTGTCCTTTCAGTTCTATCTGCAGGGTTTTTTCCTTATTGAACTTCCTTCAGTTAATCTCTATGAATGGATTGTGGCTCGCTCATGGCATATCCATAACTCCTCTATGTTTTTGAGACGTTGGGAAAAAGGGATACAACCTTTAGACTTTTTACCTAAAGAGTTGTCTGCCTGGATAGTCTTAAAGAATGTTCCTCCAACTCTTATTACACCAAAAGGGATCAGTTGATTAACAAGTCAGATAGGGTAGCCTATTAACAAATTTGTTCGGGATGGCCTTGATGTTAAAGTTTGTGTGATCAAGAATGTGTTAGAGGCTCCCATCTCGCACATATCTGTGATGGATTCTGATGATGAGCAAAAAGATATTGAGGTTTTATATCCTACCCCTCAGTCATATGAGAAGAGTACTTCTGTTTGGAGTGTAAAAGAAGTTTTAACCCAACCAAGCAATGTTGTTTCAGTGGCTAACACCTCAGTTAATACTCCCAATCCATCTCTGCGTGGGGGAAGGGGTACCTGAGACTAATTACTCGAAACAGGTTGGGAGGGGAGGACCCGGGAATGGACTGCAGACAGAGGTAACACCTGGTCGACAAGGTCAGTCGATCTTGAGCCCTACTTCAGTTAAGGTGGGAGACGATGGAGCTCTGGTAAGTGATAGAGAATCTGTTGATGAAGAAATCGAGGTTGAATGTCCTGATGGTACAACTCTATCAGAGGGATCAAGTAAGTTAGTATCCCCTAGAGAGGTGATAACTCGACCAAATGAAGCAGTTACAAGCCTGCATCATGAAGTGGATACTACTACTCTTTGTGAAGGTGAGGGAGGGAAGGCAAGCTTGCCAAAACCAAGTTTTGCCGATTTCCTCATTTCAATTAAATTAGTATCCCCCAAAAGGTGTGATAACTCGACCCAAAACTAGAAGAAGATGAGGATCTAGGTCAGGAACATTCGAGGATTCAACGCTGATGGGAGATTTCAGAAGTTGAAGTCTTATATTATTACGTACTTTGTAGATATCTTTGCTATTACGGAACTTAGCATTCGTGTACATAACACTGATAGATTGTTGGAGGCTCGATTCCCTAGCGGCAGTCTTTGCTTTGAAGGGCCGCTTGGGAAGATGCCTTTAAAGATTGATGAAGGCTTCTACAGTTATACTGGTGATCTCTGCACAAGACATCAAAGGTTCTTGCTGGATTGCAGTGAATCAACATGTGAGGCCTGTCTTTGGAGGTGGAAAATTGAGAAGTAAGGTTTATCGTTTCTTTTGGTGTGCCATTATTAGTTCATTCTAGAGGTTCTGCAAAGGATGTATGGACGTTAGATTCTTTGCGGCGGGGAAAATTGATGAATGTGCTTTTTGTTTTTTAGCTATCTTGAAATTTTTTTTTCTCATTTCAGTACTTTGACAGTGTTTTGTACTTCATGATTTGATGAAATGAAACTCTTACCTTTTCATCAAAAAAGACACATCCAAATCCTAATTTCCATCTAGCTAATTTCTTCCTCCGTGAGCAAAGACATAACTCATTCCGCTTCAAGTGAAGCTCTTAATTTCTCGATGTTGCGACAGAACATGGATAAAATGCGGCCTATGCCCTCATAGTATTACCAAAATGCACGATATGCCATCATAGTTAAGATTCTGCATCGCGTGCCATTATAGTAACTTTTAGGTGCATCACGTGCCATTATAGTAACTTTATGTGCACTTACCGAATTTTGCAGGTTTTTCAAATTCTAGCAAGTTACAAATTGATGACGTGGCTTAAAAAAAGTAATAATGATATTTATTGTAACATTTTGATTTTTTCAGGTGACAATTATTATTGTAAAATACTTTAATACGTTAAATAAGAATTTGAATGTAAATAATATTATTTATTTTAACATTTATTTTTTCCACGTGACAATTACTTTTGTAAAATACTTTAATATGTTAAATTTTGCATAAAATCTTCCTGTAATGATCAAGACACTTAGTTGAATCCCGTGAAACCATTTGATAGAAGTACCTTGATATATGTTTTTTCATCTCATAGAAAGACATCATGATTTCTAGAGGCATCAGTTCTTTCTCCTTTTCTTAAATCGACCGAAATGGGATGATAAATCGTGTTTGACCTATTCTAAATATGGGTGCTTTTTTCACAAAATTTAACATATTAAAGTATTTTACAAAAATAATTATCACCTGGAAAAATTAAAATATTAAAGTAAATAATATTATTTACATTCAAATTCTTATTTAACATATTAAAGTATTTTACAATAATAATTGTCATCTGAAAAATTAAAATATTATAATAAATATCATTATTACATTTTCTTACAGCCACATCATCAACTTGTGACCTGCTAGAATTTGAGAAACCTGTAAAATTCGGTAAGTGCACCTAAAATTTACTATAATGGCACGCGATGCACCTAAAAGTTACTATAATGGCACGCGATGCAGAATCTTAACTATGATGGCATATCGTGCATTTTGGTAACACTATGAGGGCATGGGCCGCATTTTATCCACAGAACAATCATTTTGTCCTTATAGTTCGTTCAAAACAGGTAAAGGTTTTCATTCTGTAATAATGAAAATAATTACACATGATGATATGAACATTAAGTTGAATAATGAGAATATTAATTAATTGATTGTTATGAAAGTGATGGAGAACTATGAAGTAAGGAGAAACACAAGAGAGAAAGAGGGGAGAATTGCTTCTTATTATTCATCCTAATCGATACAATGGTGTGCTCTATTCATAGGCACATAATATATAACTCATATATAGGGGTGGCATTCGGCCGGGTCGGCCCGGTTATCTGGCAAACCAATAACCGCCCTAATATTTGGCCGGATTTTTTTAACCGCCCGACCCGGACCCGTCGGTTCTGTTTTCCTTACCGTGAAAGTGGGCGACGGGCGGGCGGGCAGGCACCAACGGTTATACCCGGCCTAGCGTGAAGCCCAATATTTGCTGCCCAAATTCGAATCCAAATGCAGCCCAACTGCTTCCAAACCCAATTGGGCTGCATAATTATGGTTTTTAGTAGCCCATATAATTTGTTCTTTCAATTGTAGCACTTAATTTGGGATAGGTTAATTTCATAATTTAGTTCGTACTTCGTACTAACTTATTAAGTGACACAATTAATAAAAATTAATTCTGAAATACTAAACAACTAACCAAATAATTAATTCCGAAAACTAAAAATCTGAAATCCCAAAATAATAACACAAATACTTCTGTTTAATAATAACTAATTAACATCCGAAATTGCGAATACTAAGAGTTCGAAGAAAATAAATTTAAAACATAACGATGTGATGATCCCAACTCTCGTCAAGTCATCCATATAGGGGTGGCATTCGGCCGGGTCGGCCCGGTTATCTGGCGGACCAATAACCGCCCTAATATTTGGCCGATTTTTTTTAACCGCCCGACTCCGACCCGTTATTTGGTCAGTCCGGTTATAAAACCGCGTTGACCGGGTCGATTACGGGTAGGTTTTCGGGTTTCAGGTTGGGACTGCCACCCCTACTCATATAGGCTATATAATTACACATGAATGGAGAGAATAATGAGTCATGAATAGGCTAATATAATTACACATGAATGGAGAGAATAATGGGTCATGAAAGACATTGATTCTTATGATCATGTTAAGAAAATATCTTATGTGAAAGTAACATCCTATGTGAATCATGAGCATTTACTACAATAGAATATTATTCATAACACTCCACTTGAATGTCCATTGGTTAATGATATTAACCCATTAAAACTTTACAAGGAAAAATCAATAGAAGAACAATAGATAGGGAAAATAATATATTATTCATATAATACGCTATCACATACTGCCTCGTTAAAAACGTTACCAGGAAGTAGTAGCGGAAGTCAGGACTGTGATAAGTGGCATCCCTCGGACCGTTCAGAATTTAAATGCAATGTTGATGCGTCGATTTTCAGACAAGAGAGGAGGATCGAATATGGAGCTTATGCAAGAGATAGTCGGGGCAGACTCGTTCAATTTTGAATGGCAAAAAGAAACTTGGTGGTCCCAATTAAAGAAGCGGATGCATGGGCACTTGTGGAGGCAATGAGCTGGATGCAGCAACTGGGGCATACAAAAGTTGAATTCGAGAGCGACACTAAGGTCTTGGTGGACAACATAAATGGAGAGGAATGTGATCTCATAGAGTTTGGTGATTGTATTGCTAGATGCAACGATATCCTAGATAGGAATCCAGGTTTCGAGGTTAGGTTTGGTCGAAGGAATAGAAACATGGTGGTGCATGCTTTGGCTAGGAAATCATGGAGATATATGTCTCCTATGAGTGGGGTGACTACCTCCTGAATGTATTCGGGACTTGTTAGACGATGTTTGCATGATTGTGCATTAATGAATAAGTAGACCCTTTTCAAAGAAAAAAACTTTACCAGGAAAACCATGGTTAAGGCCCAAGGGGAAAGAGTGCAATACATATTAACTCCCCCTCGTGATAGGATGACTCAAAATCGTTCAATCTTTAAACTTCAATGTTATGAACGATCTTGTTGTATGAAGTATCTTTGTGAACAAATCTGTTAGATTTTCACTTGATCATAATTTTCAATAATTACTCCACTAGTATCTAGAAATTTGTGTTGAAAAAATAACTTGGTCAAACACATATTCTTGTATTTTTTTTCTAATGTGACTCTCTTATCAATGGCGGAGATAGGGGGAGCTAGGGGGAGCCACGGCGCCCCCCTCCCCCGGTATCGAGTGTAAAATTATATGTAATATTTGGTACTTTCGGAGTTTGGCGCCGGGGTATTTAAAGTTCGGCTCCCCCACTACGATGTTTCGGTGAAATGTTGTCTTAATTTTACGTAATAGTTACTCGGAATCAACTTATAATATGTAATAATTATAATATTTGATCATAAATCATCCAAATTTGAAGAAAAAATTGCCGGTGGCACATATAATTCTTTTTTACTAATTAAGCAACTTATAATCAAACAATTTATTATGTATTTTTACGTAGTATTAGATTAATAATTTTTTTTCTACTACAATCCAATTTTGAAATTTTTTTTTTTTGCCGGTGGCACCCATTTTCATTTTATAATTTGGCCCCCCCTTTATACCAATCCTGGTTCCGCCATTGCCTCTTATATCTCAAGGATATTAGTTATGCAAAAGGCTCTGGTACCCTGTGGGTACTGCTACCCCTGCCACGTGGCAAGTGCTAATTGGTCCACATAATTAACCAGAAAAATATGTATGTTTTGGCTGAATTGCAAACACTGCAATTTGGTCACTTTAATTATGCAATAGTTTAGTTTGACACCTCCGTTTACATCCATGTTTCCCTTATCTGAATCTTTCCAATTTCCCTCATATGTTGTCGATAGAATCAGACAAAAATCTATAACCAGCCGGAGGAGCTCGTCTCGTTGCCGTCAGGAGCATCAACAATGAACGGAGCCTCATCTCCGATGGACCACCTTATAGGTCTCCTCCATATTCGAGTCAAGCACGGTCGTTCGTGAAGTTCGTTGCAGCGATCCTTACTGTGTCGTCCGGGTGGGGAAATAGGTAAGCTTCAGTTCCTCCTTCTTTTTTGTCTGTCTTCGTGATTTTCAAATTCTATTGCGTCAGAAAGGAAACTGTGTCATCCAAATCAGAGCTGAGGTTATTTTCATGTTTGATCTTGGGAGTGTAGAATAACCGAAAGGAACGATGATGATCGGCCTCAATAGAATGGATCGTACGGGTGAGGTGGATAAATCAGAATCCTCTCTGGTACTATTACAAGATCGCTGATAGGCGGTAACCTTACTCAACAGATAGGGTTTTGTCTTTCTTATTCATCGCTAGCGTGTTAGTGTGGTTCAATGATGTAGGGTTTGTTCTAGGGATCTACTGAACATCGTTTCTTCTTTATCATGTTTTAGGCTAATGGTAGCGATATCGATCATAATTTGGTGGATTTGTATATCGGGAGATGCTCCTCAGGTTTTCAAGGTAACTTATTTGTGAATGATTTTCTCGATGTTGCTTAAAGTTTCGTCAATGTTTTTCGTTGTTCAAAATCGGATCCTCATTACATTTTGTCTTGAGTATCAAAGTTCCCCCTGAAGGACAGAGCAAGCTACAATAGAGTGAATTTCAGATATTGTGGTAGAAGTTTAATTATTTTCAAATAGCGTATTCTATTACTAGCTAATCATGTCATGTCCTTCTTTTTCCATGAACTTAAGATACCTATTTTCATAACAGCTTGGGGATAAAATGCGGCCCATGCCCTCATAGTGTTACCAAAATGCACGATATGCCATCATAGTTAAGATTCTGCATCGCGTGCCATTATAGTAACTTTTAGGTGCATCGCGTGCCATTATAGTAACTTTTATGTGCATTTACCGAATTTTGCAGGTTTTTCAAATTCTAACAGGTAATAAGTTGATGACGTGGCTATAAGAAAATGTAATAAGGATATTTATTGTAATATTTTAATTTTTTCAGGTTATAATTATTATTGTAAAATACTTTAATATGTTAAATAAGAATTTGAATGTAAATAATATTATTTAATTTAATATTTTATTTTTTCCAAGGTGATAATTATTTTTGTAAAATATTTTAATATGTTAAATTATACTTTTTGGATAAAATTCAAGTTGAGAGTGGAGTTACGAGAACAACCGTATTCTTATATTTGTGAAAAATCGTTCAGATCTCGCATATGAGATGTTAAATGTTAATCCCAACCTATTTAAATTCAATCAACAACTGAAACACTTCAAAATAAGAAATCGCAATCCATAAAAAACACGATATTTAGAACAGGTCGAACACGATTTATCATCCCATTTCGGTCGATTTAAGAAATGGAGAAAGAACCGATACCTCTAGAAATCGTGATGTCTTTCTATGTGATGAAAAGCATATATCAAGGAACTTCTATCAAATGGTTTCACGGGATTCAACTAAGTGTCTTGATCGTCACAGGAAGATTTTGTGGGAAATTTAACATATTAAGTATTTTGCAAAAGTAATTGTCACGTGAAAAAAATAAATGTTAAAATAAATAATATTATTTACATTCAAATTCTTATTTAACATATTAAAGTATTTTACAATAATAATTATCTCCTGGGAAAATTAAAATGTTACAATAAATATCATTATTACTTTTTTTTACAGCCACGTCATCAACTTCTAACCTGCTAGAATTTGAAAAACCTGCAAAATTCGGTAAATGCACATAAAAGTTACTATAATGGCACGCGATGCACCTAAAAGTTACTATAATGGCACGCGATGCAGAATCTTAACTATGATGGCATATCGTGCATTTTGGTAATACTATGAGGGCATGAGCCGCATTTTATCCACAGCTTGGTTGTTCTGTATTTCCTTATTCTTTCCTCGGCTAAACAGTTTTAAGGGGAAAATGCAATTTAGATCCTTTTGAAGAACATGTTCCTTTGCTCAGACCTTTATGATGCAGTATTGTAGTGTGTCCTTAGGAGCACGATAAGTTATATTTGGTTTCCAATTTAACAACTCTATTTTTATTCTTCTCAATTGCTTTAATTTCCCCAATCTAGAGACTCTGTCTAGGCTCTCGTAAGGTGATTAATCCAAGAACTAGGGCTCAGCGGCTCCAAGATATCATCTACGTTTCAGCAAGTTTGGCTATCCAACCAGAAAACAGAGTTTGCATGAGATCTCAGAACTCGACAATGGATCTAAGCGAGCTTGTCCACAAAACCTAGGAGTGGAGCTGCGATGAGACGGTAGTGCAGAGGCGACTGGAAGGCCAGGGTCTGGGTGAGATTCAAATCCTTGCGGGAAGAATGATCTCCATTCGTAGATTCTCAACCCAAGCTATGAAAGAGATTGTAGCATTAGCGTGGCCGGAGGGAAACCTTGTGCGGTTAAGTGAGGCAAGTACCAATACCTTCGTTTTCCAATTTCCTAACAAAAAAGGCCTTGAGAGGGTATGGAAGATGTCAGAAACATTGTTGGCTCTTAGAAAGTGGGGTGCCAAGGGGAAACCGCTGAAGTTGGATTTCTCCAAATCAGAGATTTGGGTTCAGATTCATGACCTCCCTATGGAGTGGACGACGACTAGGGATATTGTAGCAATCCTCAATGCGCAATTTTAGGGATTGGTTGAACTCAACCTCTCAGGTGTAGATCCTTCGATTTGGGTGCGGTACATTCGAGCCATGGTCATAGTTGACCTAAACGCTCCCCTGCCATTCGAATTTTGGGTCGGAGAAGGTGAGGAAATTGATTGGGTTAACTACAAATTTGAAAATCCCTTCCTCCTTTTGCTATGCTTGCGGCAAAATCGGACACAGCCTAAACTTTTGCGACTATAAAGAGGAGCTTGTTGAAGGGAGATATGGAGAGCACACTATAGCCGGGGTAAACTCCCCATCTACTCTGACCCCCAATGACCGACAAGATGAGCTCAAGAAAGGGATATGTCACCGGCTGATGAAGAGGTTTTTATGCCCCAACTCCAAATAATTGTGAGAGATCTCAGGGTCGTATTCCCACGGGTCTAATACAGCTTTAATACTTAGTTTCGGCCTACTAGTCAGCTAAATAAATTTGTTTGAAGATTTGATTAATCTAGAAGAATTCAGATCAACTAACTAACAACTAAAACACAAATCAACAAGTAGTATCAACTGTGGAGAAGAGGTCTTGCTTGGGTTTGTATCCTTCTAAGAAATTATTAGAAAATGCATCTACTGAACTGGCAGGACATGGATGACAATCATTTTCAGGTTCTAAGGGTTGGGTCGATCGAATCCACAACCAAGAACCACCTACAAAACACCCTAACTCGCATTCAACCAAAATTCAATAGCCAACTCAATAGAAACCCTAAAACAGGAAAACTGCAAAAAACCTCGAATTATAGGGAAGTCTAAAAACAGGGTGACAAAATAACAAAATAGATCATCAATCATCATTAATCCACAATCCAAAAATGTATTTAAAGTATCAACTCATAATCTCAAAGAATTCAACAAAACCCAAGCAAGAAAAGGAAAACCTAACTACTTATGAGAGAAATCAGAAAGAACCATGCAAACCATTGATTCATTAAAGTTAGCTTTGATTCCTTTGCTATTGGAGAGCTGCTCTATCTCTTTCTCCCGCTGCCAATCTCGTATCCTGCTCTCCTTGCTGCCACCATATCCCATGAATTGGGAATTAATCCCCTATTATTGCTCCCCTAATAATTCCACCCACCTCCCCTTTTCTCATGAATGAAGTAATCTACACTCATAATCCCTAGCCAAACCAATGTTCAAACTCATTAATCCCAAGCCTTTTC
Organism: Linum lewisii; assembly: GCA_034768395.1. Lineage (NCBI taxonomy): Eukaryota > Viridiplantae > Streptophyta > Magnoliopsida > Malpighiales > Linaceae > Linum > Linum lewisii. The sequence goes on along the minus strand of CM068304.1, from coordinate 40,846,637 downwards.
CACGGGCCCAATTAAAGTTAATGATCATGGTAAGATTAAGATGATGATGGTGGTAATGGGCTGGCCCAAACTTCTCCACCAAACTCATGTCTTATAATTCTTCTTCACATGACTAATTAACCTCGTCCAATGCCCCTTGATTTCTTATGGAATTGGGCTATGTGATGATGGTAATTTGATGAAGATCAAACTTGACTTTTTTTCTTCATTTGGGTAATAATGTTCCTTGTTTGATTTTCAACGTCGTGTATCACCTGAAATGCATAAAAACATGTAAAACAATGTAAAATGGCCCTAAGGTCGAGGCAGAGAAAATGGACAAATAATTATCAAATATCTCATCCAATCATGACAAAATCATAGTGAAAATGTCGTCTAATGTGGAAATAATAGCATCATTAATTAGGTGTATCACCGGCCAGGGAAGGAGATAGTGAAGCTTCTAGAGGAAACGATACAGAACCAATCAATCCTGTGTGTGGGGATATTCAAAGGTCTATGACAAGGATGCATGAACATATAAGGTGCTTTAGAGATGATATGTAGGAGGTGATTGGGGTTGATGAGAATGACGAGAGAATATCATAATAAAGGAGATGGGGCGGCGGATTTCAATCGGTAGGGTGAGGAGGAGGAAATTTCTCGTGAAACTTAATGCAGGAGTTTAACTCCATTAGGGCTCTATGGGAAGAGGGGCTCAAACCATGGGCCTCAACAATCAAACTTTATTGGTATGCAATATGAACCAAATGAGCCCATGGGTTGGGCCTAGTGATCCCCACCCTAGGCATGCCACTAAGAAGAGGAAGCAAAACTTGGAACTGGTCATCAAAGAAGTTCAACAACAACAAAACAACTTGGATTTCGACATGAATGAAGCAATGGGTGTGTACGGGTTCAACCAAAACCAAGGGGTGGGTTCTCCATACATTATAATGGAGCTAATGAATCAGAATTCATAGTTGAACCACTACGGGCTAGAAGGAACTCATGAGCAGAGTGCTAACATCAGAGATGCTGAAGGGATGGTTAATGCATGGAAATTATATCACTTCCCCCCCCCACTTAACCACACCCATTTTCCAGGATTTTATTCCCTTTTTGCCTTGTTTTGACATTATACCTGATTATGGTGACTAGGGACTTTCACAGTCCATTTTTACTTGGTTTCGAGTGTTTTTAGTGTTGTTTCGGGTTACATGGTTGGAGAATGCCACGAGAGATTTCACCCGATTCAAACGGTTCATCATTCGAAGGTCTGAAGCTTCTAGAGTGATCGTGTGAAGTTGACACCCGGGAAGAACCGCAAACCACACCCCATTGGCCACCGTGGCCGTGCTTTAAATAACCGCGGTCACCTCCAAAGTTTTTTGGGAGAAAACGGTGACCAAGGCCTTCTAGACTGCGGTACCGACCTTCGCGCCCGCGACATTCCAACTCCCACGCCCGCGGCCACCCGCGATCACCTAAAACCCGCTGTCGCGCCCCCGGATGATAACACTATTTAAACCCAACTTTAGCTCTTTTCAAAGGGAGTTCAATTTGAGGGCATCTCGAGGCTTCTTGACGAAGGAAGAAGGTCTCCACCCTCCACAAGGCCATTCTCCAAGGCCTTCATCCATCATCCATCCATTCCACCTCCATCTAAGAGTTAAATATGTCCACCTTCATCACTTTCTTGTGTATACCTATGGATATCCTCTCTCTTTGTATGGCACACTAGACCTGGGGTTGGGGAAAGGGGTGATTCCATGGTGTAAGGGTAACTATGGGGTCTAATTGAAGTGGATTGGGTTGTGGATGTAAAACGTTAACTCTTCTTTGTTTATGCAAGTTTCTCTTGTTCCAATTTCATTCTCTTCTTATGCTTGGGATGTTGATAGTGAGATATGCATCTTTGTAGCCTTGAGTGCTGAGTGATTGGTACCTAGGTAATTCGATGCTTGTTAGGACCCGGGATAGAGGCTTGTGTACTGATCTATGTGTGCTAAGTGAGAGTAGTTGCATGTAGATTGGTCTTCCCCATGTGATTTCTCACTTAGGCATTTCAACGAACATGTGGCGTGCATGTTTGTTTTGCCAAGTTTTCCAAGTGAGAGTAGTTAGCTTGTCTTGCATTGATGCATGAGGTTAGAAGCTCGGTAGAGAGTCTAGCTTAACATTCTTTGAAGTGTTAGAGGGGCTAGAGTTGTGGAATTTTACTTTAACTCCCTTTTTAACCCGGTTCCCTCATTCAAGTGGCCCCCCAAACTATATGATAACCCCGATTGCCCCTCTCGTTCATTTCCTGTGAATCTTCCTTCGTTGATTTCTTTCAGTGGTGTCTTTTGTCGTTCTCTTATCTTCCATGCTATTTGAGCCCCATTGACTTGTCCCTTAAAGTCAACTTTTGTGTTCTTGTTTGTTGAGTTGTTGTTTCATTCGTTGTACTACCCCTTTGATAGCACCCCTTCCACTCTGAGTAAACTTCATTGAGGGGACCCTCACCCTTCGTCCCCGATCAATGTTGGGCACCCAAAAGCCATCAGGATGGCCATGAAGATATTATGTTGGAACTATAGAGGAATTGGGCGCCCTCGTACAATTAATTACCTAAATGATCTTGTTAGGAAGTTTAGCCCCTCTATTGTTTTTTCTTCCCGAAACTAGAAATTCCAGAGAAGGAAGGAGGCCTACCACTTAGGAATGAGAGCACAGAGCCCTTCAAAGATTTTATTTTTTCCTGCAGTTTAACGGACATTGGCTTTGTGGGTCAACGTTTTACGTGGACAAACTTCCATGAGGGAAGCGAAAACATCAAAGAGATACTTGACAGAGCCATGTGCACTCAAGCTTGGAGGAGATTTCAAAAATGCCAAACTATTCCACGAGCCAATGATTGGATCAGACCATTGCCCACTTCGGCTCGATCTTCAGGGTATGAGAAATAGTAGACCCAAACCTTTTCGGTTTGATAGAAGGTGGTACGAGTACCCCCATTGTGAAGAAATGGTCATTAATCTTTGGAAGAAGGATGATGTTTGCCACAGAAAGCTTACCTCGGACAAAGGGATCTCAGAAGATGGAGCTGAGACTTGAGAGAATGTGTCTAATGCAAAGGTGGAAATCCAAGAGATTCAAGAAAAAAATATGAAATTAATCGAGAGGACTAGGAATCCCGAGGTAATATCGGAAGAAGGAAACCTTTTACATAGACTTGATGAAGCTTGGCGAAATGAAGAGTTATTTTGGGGTCAAAGAGCGAAGGTGAATTGGCTAAATCTAGGTGACCGAAATACTAAGTTTTTTCATGCATCAACAATGCTAAGACAACAAAGAAACAATATAACCAAACTAAAGAGCGAGATTGGCCATTAGGTGGAAGATGAATTTGATTTAAGGAACCATATGACGAACTTTTTTAAGGACCTTTTTAGAGCCCCATAATAGAGTAGAAATTATGATATGGTGTAGGAGATCCCAAGGGTAGTTAGGGATGACATGAATGAAGAACTTACTCGTCCCATATCTGACGAGGAAGTGGAAATGGTAGTTTTCAATATGGGTCCAAACAAGTCCCCTAGGCCTGACAGATACTTAGGTCACTTCTATCAAAAGTATTGAGATGTCACTGGTCGACAAGTCTGTGACGAAGTTATAGGTTTATTCAGGAAAAACGTAATGCCAAAAGACTGGAATGATACCCATATTGTCATCATCCCCAAGTTCCCTAATCTATAGGAGATTGGATAGTTCAGGCCGATTAGCTGCCGCAATTTTAACTACAAAATAATCTAAAAAATCCTAGCCTCTAGGCTTAAAAAATGGATCCCAGTTATAGTTTCTGATATGCAAGAGGCCTTCTGAGAAGGAAGGGTTATTCAGAACAACATCATGATTGTGCACGAAGTCATTCACCATTTTAAGAATAGGGCTGAAAAATTCCAATGGGACATGATGTTAAATATGGATATGAAGAAGGCTTACGATATGGTGTGCTGGACGAGGGTTGAAGCTATTTTGAAGGTAATGGGGTTCAATGAGGTATGGTGTAAATGGATTTCAAAGTGTATTAGAATAGTACAGTTCTCGGTTATGGTGAATGGAAGCCTGTTTGAACTTTTTAAGCCCTCGAGAGGGATCAAACAGGTGGATCCGATTTTGCAGTTCCTCTTCATTATCCTCACAAATACCCTGTCTTTACTCATTGACAAGGGAGTGACCCAATGAAAGCTTAAGGGTCGTAAGCTAAATAGGAGTGTCCTACCCTCACCCATGTGCTCTTTGCTGATGACACGATTCTCTTCGGTAACGTGTCAGTAACAAAAGCTATGAATATTTAGACCACCATGGAGACGTATGCAAATATTACTGGCCGAACTATCACCAACTAGAAATCGGCTTTGTTGTTCTCCAGGCATACCCCTCAAGCTTGAAAGACATTACCTGGAATGGTTTGGGGTTCCCTAATACTCCCAACTGAAGTAAATACTTGGAGTACCATCAAAGTGGGTGATGACACTCAATTTGACGTGATTATCAGCCTCATTTAAGCGATATTTCCTTGCTTGAAACGTAGTTTTAGGGGTAAAATAGCGAATATTCACTCAACTACCCTATTTCCTACCGATTTGGTTACTTTGGCCCTTTTTGGGTCTATTTGATGGTTTTCTAGTGTTTTTGTTATAGCACAGGTTTTTGCCATCATTTATGTAGCCACAGACGTGTTCAAAACCTCAAGAAGTGAACCGGAATCAAACCAAAATCAAACCAAAGTCAGAACGAAATTCCAACTGGCAGTGCAAGGTTTTCGGCGAAAACTCCTTAAGTTTTCTCCAAAAATGTAACACCCCAACCAGACAGAACATAATCAAATACAGCGGAACACTAACAAGGGTGTTACGATGCACGAATATCACAAGAAACTGATTTTTCGTCATAACTCAAGTAAATCTCTTTAAGAGTTTTAAAACAACTCGTAATGGTCTGAAAACTCATGTCTTCATTTAATCATGATCCAACAGAAGTTCCTCATGAACTCATAACAGAGGAGGAGTCACATGCTCCACAGATACCACAAGCGTTTCACAGGAGTCACATGCTCCACAGATACTACAAGCGTTTCACTTCTTCCACACAGTCCAACAAGCATTTCTCATATACTTAGTCACACTGACATCATATGGTACCGAACAGGTTACAGAACATAGACATATACACAATATGTGACTAACCATGACATATGCATATGACAAGGTAGTATATCTCAAAAACGTGTGAAAACTCACAATCAGAGAACGAGGATCAAGACACATTCTTCCGATTCTACCTGGCCTCATCACCACGCTTGCCAACCCAAAAGGCTCTCCTAGGTGGCATGTAGCTCTTGTAGAATCAAGTGTACACATGCACAGACTACTAACGGTCGATTCTGAACGACGAAACTTCGATGTTATCTCCTTTGTCAGAACCCTACTTCAGAACGACCTCTGCACCACGAACTATGTACGAATTCAGTTTCTTACTTGCCAGAATCTCACTTTCTATTCTTCACAGAAGCTTTTGCCCCTGTCTCTCTGTTTTTCCTCTTCAGACGCACTCCCCCTCTCCTCTCTATATTTTCTTACAGAAACATCCCTCTTTTCGTGAAAGGCTATTCCTCTCACCTTACAATATTTAAGCTTGGTCTAATGAAACCAAATTACTTTCTTAAAGCTACATGGAATGATTGGGGAATATACACCCACCCACGTGATCATGTTTCCTTTTCTAAGATAAGTCCTAATCTAATTATATCATGTTCAGCCAAAATATCCCTTCACCTATGTTACTTTATCATTAAGCAAACGTTGGCAAAAACATGAAACTATAACAAATCAAAGTTTCCACCTTTAGTCATACATGGCTGGTTGTTTACTTTTGGATGAAAACAAATATGCTTGTTTCTGTAGCTAAACACTTAATATTAGATAAATGACAGTTGGTGTTATTCATCTATAGATAACTAGATGATTAGGTAGTAATCGAATCGATCAATATTTTTTTCCTGGTTCGGTTACAACGGGATGTTACAATTCCTCCCCTCTTAAAAGATTTCGTCCTCGAAATCTAAATTCTAACGTTCACCTCTAACAGTCTCATCACCCATCTAACCAATTATTGTTCTAGCACATAAGTGATTTCAAGCAAACAAGCATGTAACATGTCAGGTTTCAAATTTTAGATATACGATACCCAACTATGTGATCACATCAAGAGCACAATAATCATATCTCATAACAAAACATCAACCTGCTAAGTAAGCATCTACAAGCTCATGATACTTTTCTCTCATACTCATCTCTGTCTCCCACGTAGCAGACTCACTTTCATGATTTCTCCACACAACCTTCAACATTGGAATCTGCTTACTTCTCAAAGTTCTGACTTACGAGTCCACAAACTGAACTGGTACTTCCTGATAATTCAAATCCTCCTCCGACTCTACCTCAACAGGTTGATGATATGGGTAGGATCCACTTAGTACTTTCTAGGCATACTCACATGAAACGCATTATGAATGCTGTCTAGGTTGCTGAGCAAAACTAGAACGTAAGCTGCAGGTCTCGCCTTACCAATGATATCATATGGTCCAATATACCTTGGAGCTAACTTTCCCTTCTTCCCAAATCTCGTTATACCTTTCCAAGGAGATACCTTAAGAAAGTCCTTTTCACCAATCTCACCACTTACATCTCGAGCTCGACCGTCTGCATACTACTTATGGCGATCTTGAGATACTCTGAGTCTTTCACGAAAAATTTTCACTTTGTCAGATGTTTCTTGGACCAACCCAGAGCAATTCACCACGTGGAAAACTTAATTTTTCATTCGAGAAAACTAAAAGGGAAGGTGCTATCATTGAGCCTTGCCCACTTGGAAATGTCGGCAAGTACGGGTAAACAAGTGTGTATTACAAGATCGTCTTAAATTCATTAGTTAAAGTATCGATACATTCTATTGGCATCTCTTGGTTCACCTGTCATCTGCAGGGATTTTAAGAAACAGAATTCTTACCAACTAGCCAGAGATTAGAGAACGTATGCACCGTCTGAGACCATACATGCTTAGGTCCCAGGCAAAAACCCCAAGAAAGAGAATAAGGGTACAATCATGAATTTGAGGAAATACTAAGGCATGCGGGATGGGTCTTCTGTTCGATTCCGCCGAATTGTTCCTTCTGGAAGATTTTCTTGACACCTTCGTCGGTTTATATGTTTGCATATCTTTTGGATGAAGGTGATAGCCACGAAGAGAAGAATGACTATCAGAAGGACGAAATTTATCCCACACAAGGTTTCTGTTTCATCAGAGCTAGCCATCTTTCTTTAGAGAATGACTTAAAGGAAGGGGGTGGATTTAAAGAGGAAGAGGTTACGGTTAGCTTGCCCAAAAAGCCGCCGTTCGGACTCGAAAGTCAAAAGTAAAAAGAACGACTTGACAACACATGCTTAGTGCTTTAGCGGTGCCTCAAAAGTAGAGCTGATGCGGTGGCCGGTTCTTAGCCGCCCACGCGTCCTCACCGAAAGCGAGAGGTTTCTCAGCCGTCCATGTGTCTTTCGCCGAAAGCGAGAGGTTTACATAGGTTTCATATCAGTGATCAATGTTCCCTTCGCTTGGGTATTTAACCCGGATGAAGCTTGGTTCCGAGTGTCACTCGCAAGGTATACTGAAGGGATTCTGTCAATACTTACGGAAGGTTCGAATGGAAGGTAAAAATGCAGGAGCGATTCCATTCCTCAACCTTTTTCCCTCCACCGAGAGTCCACCAGTCCCTTCTGGTAATCCTTTCTTGACCGATTTCTGTCCCTTTTGTGATTCTATTAAAATGGAATGGACACTAGATAGTAGCTGCCCTAATCACATGACTCCGAATGAAAATTCCTTTGTTTCTCTAGATCGTAGCTTTCGCCAACTCGTTTCCTTTGGAAAGGGTTTCAAGGCAAAATCCAAAGGGAAAGGTGCCATCAGGTTGGGTCCCTTAATTATATCGGACGTGTTACTGATGCCTAGCATGGTCGGTAGTTTCATTAGCATGAGCCAGCTTATGGACTGAATTTTGCCTTCCTTTTTAAGGGAGGGTGGTGTACCGTTTTTGATCAGTTCGGAAACCCTTTTCTCTCTGTACCAAAAGTTGGCAGGTGCTTTCCGCTTAACATGGCTCATGTTACGCAGACAGGAGTGGCCATCAGAGGAAAACAAGACCAAGTGGAAACAGTCAAGATTTACTACGGAAAGAAGCGGGTTAAAGACGGAATGCAAGAAGCGGCCAGTAAGATACTGGAGGCCGACAAGGGGAAGAAGCGAGAGCGTCCGATCGAGTTAGTGGATCTTTCACGGAGTTAGTTCTGAAGACACGGCCTGAATGGCCGTTTTGTATGACCAGTTCATGTACCCAGTACCTTCTTAATAATAATAATTTCTACTTCTCTTCCACCTCTAAGTATTCAAATCAGTTATTCCATTAACTCAAAATGCAAAATCATGACTCAAAACATGAGTTACCACAACAACAGTTGTACGAAGCTAAGGTGGTCTACTCATCATGCAAGTTCTTGCGATCGAGTTCCTGACGTCGTTCCTCGGCTGTCTCTAACATCAGCTTCCAGATAACGAAAATTTGACCACACAAGAGGATCAAAGCAAAGATTAACAACCCTACGTTACTCTCATCGCCATCCTCTTGATAGCTCATTTTCGGAATTGAGATAGTTTACTAATCAATGGAGAGAAATGAAAGAGAGATGGTGATGGTGGTCAAGTTTTCAAAACTTGATCTTTATGGAAGCCAATTTCGAAAGGAAAACGGTCACAATAATTGTGACACCATCCACTCACTCATGTCGGCACGTGAGGACAAGAGAGGTGGCCAATAAGTCAAAGGCTAGGAAAATAGGGTTCGTCCCTTTAAATAGACGGTACCGAAATGCCTCGGATAACAGAGTAGAGGTCGGAAAAGAAATACCTCATTCATGTCTTTTATATCCACGAAATGGCTACGATTCCCGTTTGCCAGTGCGGGGAAGCCACGATTGTAACCACATCCTGGACGGAAGAAAATCCAGGGCGAAGGTTCCTTAGCTGCAAAAGACGTCGCTCGGTAAGTCAAAAATGCTTCTCGAGTTTCGACTATCCTTTCAATTAACCAGAAACTCATCTATCCCTTGATCTGCGACAGAGGATGAACAGCTATTGCAATTACTTTGCATGGTTTGATTCCCCGATGCAACCTCGAGCCAAAGTCATAATCAACGGGCTCTTACGAAAATTAAACATCTACGAGCGTACCTTCGGAAGTGAAAGACAAGCAATTTCAGGGGAGACCACTCCCGATACTGCTACATCATGTGCATCTTCTGTTAGGAACAAGGCTAATAATGGTTTTTGTAACATAAAAGTTACCTACCAGACTTTCTTAGCAGTCCTTGCATTTGTTTGTATCCTTATCGGAACTCTTATCGTTCACGTGTTAAGCAAGTAACTTCTTGCTTTTATCCGTGGAGGTTTCTATGCTTTTCCTTTTAAAATCATAGGAATGGCTTCCGCATCAGATCGATTTTTTCAGCGTTTCTTGGTAACCCGACGCTATAACATATGAATCCTCAGCATCTTGAGACATGGACTCCCACCGAGTCCTCGCGTGCCCTCGAGGCAGGAAAACAGAGTAGCGTAGTCGCTCATCCGGTGTAGCGTTCAGATGACTATACACCATTCTCATATCACGAAGCCAATCAACGGCTGCTTGAAAATCTGAGCTTTCTCCCTCAAAAGGGACTCCACCTAACTTTTCATCTTATCATAATCTAATACTGCAGGTGGCAGTTCAACGGAACATCGTCACCTTGCACAAAATTCCCGTGTACACTTGCAGGAAGAATGGTCTTTTAATGATCCTCTTTCAGAAAACATTCAATAATCAGAAATCTTCTTTTTCACTTTAAAAAGGTTTTCAAAAATCATTTTCAAATCATGATGCCTCTGTACAACTGACAATGCATCACACAAGACATGACCGCTCGATCGCTAGTGCAAGTACGGGCATGGAATACCTCCCTCTTTTGGGGTTCGCGACGTCGCAAGAGAAGAAGGTAGCATACCTATAATGCAGAAGACAACCAGCTCTGATACCAACTTGTAACACCCCAACCAGACAGAACATAATCAAATACAGCGGAACACTAACAAGGGTGTTACGACACGAATATCACAAGAAACTGATTTTTCGTCATAACTCAAGTAAATCTCTTTAAAAGTTTTAAAACAACTCGTAATGGTCTGAAAACTCATGTCTTCATTTAATCATGATCCAACAGAAGTTCCTCATGAACTCATAACAGAGGAGGAGTCACATGCTCCACAGATACCACAAGCGTTTCACAGGAGTCACATGCTCCACAGATACTACAAGCGTTTCACTTCTTCCACACAGTCCAACAAGCATTTCTCATATACTTAGTCACACTGACATCATATGGTACCGAACAGGTTACAGAACATAGACATATACACAATATGTGACTAACCATGACATATGCATATGACAAGGTAGTATATCTCAAAACGTGTGAAAACTCAAAATCAGAGAACGAGGATCAAGACACATTCTTCCGATTCTACCTGGCCTCATCACCACGCTTGCCAACCCAAAAGGCTCTCCTAGGTGGCATGTAGCTCTTGTAGAATCAAGTGTACACCTGCACAGACTACTAATGGTCGATTCTGAACGACGAAACTTCGATGCTATCTCCTTTGTCAGAACCCTACTTCAGAACGACCTCCGCACCACGAACTATGTACGAATTCAGTTTCTTACTTGCCAGAATCTCACTTTCTATTCTTCACAGAAGTTTTTGCCCCTGTCTCTCTGTTTTTCCTCTTCAGACGCACTCCCCCTCTCCTCTCTATATTTTCTTACAGAAACATCCCTCTTTTCGTGAAAGGCTATTCCTCTCACCTTACAATATTTAAGCTTGGTCTAATGAAACCAAATTACTTTCTTAAAGCTACATGGAATGATTGGGGAATATACACCCACCCACGTGATCATGTTTCCTTTTCTAAGATAAGTCCTAATCTAATTATATCATGTTCAGCCAAAATATCCCTTCACCTATGTTACTTTATCATTAAGCAAACGTTGGCAAAAACATGAAACTATAACAAATCAAAGTTTCCACCTTTAATCATACATGGCTGGTTGTTTACTTTTGGATGAAAACAAATATGCTTGTTTCTGTAGCTAAACACTTAATATTAGATAAATGACAATTGGTGTTATTCATCTATAGATAACTAGATGATTAGGTAGTAATCGAATCGATCAATATTTTTTTCCTGGTTCGGTTAGAACGGGATGTTACAAAAAATACCTTCAGAAACTCACAGGCGAAGTCAGCTGATTTACACTGAAGTTTTCAGCGAAAACTTCCATAGTTTTCGCCGAAAATCCTAGAAGAAATCCATCGAAGATCCAGCTGAAGTTCTCGGCGAAAACTATTTAAGTTTTCGCCGAAAAGTTATGAAGAAATCGACAGAAGGCTTTGAACTTAAGTTTTTGCCGAAAACTTCCTTATTTTCAGAAGCAGAGTCGGCAAACCCTAATCTTACCTATTTAAAGAAGCAGTCGGCAGCCAGCCAGGGGGAGAGGATTATTCCAACAACTATTCACAAATCAGACTTTTGAGAGTCAGCCGACTCTAGGGTCGATAGATAGAGTTTAGAGAGTTCGAAGATCCGTGGAGAGATCTTGACGCCATCCTTCCACCTCGGAGAGCTCGGAGCTTAAAGTTGAAGATCCAGGAGATCGAAGCTTCGCCGGAGTCGTCAGAATTAGGTTTTTCAGTTCTTATCTGTTCTTCCTCTGTATGATGATTTCCTTTGTTGCCTTTGATTCTTCTGTTATCGTTATGAGTAGCTGAACTTGTAGAGCTTAGATTAGATGAACCCTAAGTGACCCAGGGCTTTAAAGCGGTCACGGATTGGCGGTAATTAGAATCGAAGTTCAATCAGTTTCTCTTTGCATGGTTGTTTTGTTCTTCATTGTTTACGTTTCTCTTCTGGTTGGTCGCCTAGATTAGGTTTATGCAAGCTAGGGTTAGTCGCCAGATAGCTTCCCTGTTTTGGCGTATAAACTTGTCTTCCTTGATCACCTAGTTTAGATTCTTGTTAAGCTGAGGATAGAAGCGAACGCTCGCCTCTCTTTAAAACATCAATTCAACCAATTAACCTATTCATTGGAGTGTGCCTTTCGTAGGAACCAGTTAGGGTTAATCCATTGCAAGAGTAACTCATAAATCGTTAGTAATTCCACCAGTTAGTTTAGTCGTCGTGAGAGGCGACCGTACCCGGGCGACTAATTAATCTTGGTAGCTAGATCGGATAGAGCGAACGTTCGCCAGTCTTAAACCTAAGGGTCAGGAGTTATGGTGGTGTATAGAAACCGATTGAATTAGAATTGAAAACCGTTGGTCTTGTGATTGTCGTTGCCTTGGTGATCTAAGGGGGATTCGAAATCTAAGCTCGTCTATCTTCTCGTTAGTCAACCTTTTAATCTTTCTGTCTTTTATTTTCCTGCTTTATTAGATTAGAAGTCGTGGAACTCACACCACGCACAACCTGTTTAAACCTGAGTAATTTGCCAACATATTTGAGTAGACAAGAAGAAGAGACCTCGAGTAGAATACGATCTAGTCTACCTTGGTAGATTAGTTATTTGACACACACGCCAAAAACGTGTCATCAGTGGGGTGCCTCAAACCATTCAATGGACAAAAAAGACTATCCTCACAAAACCAAAGGCAGAAGGAGGGCTCGGTTTCAAAGATTTTTGAACCTTCAATTCAGCCCTTCTTGCTAAGAAAGGGTGGAGGCTCATCCAGGAGGATAATCAGCTTTGGGTGAGATTACTTAAGGGGATTTACTTTAAGGACTCGAATTTCTTGCAAGCCAACAAAGGAAGGAACCCCTTATGGATTTGGGCTAGTTTATGCGATGCGTAGATCATTTTAAAGTTGGGAGCAAGAAAGAATTTAGTCAACGGTGCCTCAATCAGCATGGATATAGACCCATGGTTTCCATCGATGGACGGCTTCAAACTCACTTCCCATATTCCTAACGAAACCTTGGTTATTAGCTGGTTTAAGGAGAACCCAAGATCGTGGGACGAAGATCTGCTTAGGACAACATGTATTCTGGAAGAAGTCAAAGAAATTATGAAGATCCCCATTGGACCCTCCCACGAAAAGGACATGTGGGTTTGGCATCATGACAAAAAAAAGGCATTTCTCAATCAAGTCACCTTACCACGTCCTTCAGTCTTCTAACGCCCGCAATCGAATCGACCCAACCAGAATCTCAGATAACGACAATTGAAATTGGATCTAGCGTATTAGTATCCCTCCAAAGTTACCCTTTTTTATTTGGAGGGTTGTTAGGAATGCTCTGGCGACCAAGGAAAACTTAGCCATCAGACGCTGCACCCCATCCACTTTATGTCCTTTGTGCGCCTCAGGGTGTGAAAATATCTGGCATTGCCTCTTCCATTGTGAGGTTAATGCGAAAGTGTGGCGGAAGGCCTACCCAAGCTTATGGCTTCCCTTGGAGGATGCTAACATCCTATCTTAGTTATATTCTACTTGTAAGGATTCACCAAGGTACAACGAAACAAAAATAGTCGTCTTGCTTTGGAGAATTTGGAGAGCCCGCGATGAATTTATCTTCCGTAATATTAGCCCCAATAGCGAGAAAATACTTTTCCATATGGAGAAGTGTGAAACTGAGTGGATCAACATGTGTCTCTTTCATTGCTTGAATGCTTACCCACCCGCTATTACGCATTCGGTACCGAGTCCACCGCCTATTGAACAGGACCAAGCGAAAATCTTCTGTGATGGCTCCTTTGATCCCTCTTTGGGAACGACAGGCTATGGGGTTATCATTAAAAACTCCTAGGGACAGGTGATCGACGGTAGGTCTGGTAAGCTTGATTGTACATCATCCCTTGTGGTGTAAGAAAAAACCCTTCTAGTGGTCCTGAGAATCGCGACAGATTTAGCTTTTCATACGAGAGTTAAGACCGACAGCCTTATCCTAGTAGATGCTCTTCGGAAGGATCACTCTTCATGGCCATGGGAATGTTATGCCCGACTCCTTATCATGAAAGACATTCTCCTGACTCATGACGTAATCTCCTTAGCGTTCATCCCAATGCATCTCAACAAAAATGCGGATTGGGCCGCAAAAGCTGCTCGAAGTGATTCCCTCCCTTATAACTAGTCTTTAAATGTAATCTTAATAATCTTAATGGTAGAATGGTATAATTGGTTTTAACACATAGGTTAGAGTCCTTCTCACAAATTTCCACATCATCACTCAATTTTTAAATCAAAATTTAATTATTTCTCTTTCTTTTCATTAAATGATGAATGTCCCAAACTACACTCAATGAATGGAATTATAAGTATTTTAATGTTAAATTAAACTATATTATCTTAACATAAAATAATATATGAAAAAATAATTTTAAATTACAATATTTTATAAAGAATTATTACATTTTTTCTAAATACATGATTTTTTTAATCTTAATCACTTTGAGAATAATAATTCATTTTATCATAGTTATATTTATAAATTGTATTCATGAAAATTAATAAACGTGATATATTATAAATCTTAAAATTTTAAATAGGAATAATTATTCAATAAAATCTAAATTAACTATGGTTAAATAACGATAATAAGGATCAAATACTTGATGATAAATCATCATACACATTTTTGGAGGTATTAGTGGTGCATAATTACCCAATTTAAAATTATTTAAATTAATCTATGGATCCCTAATTATTCAATCAATATATCATTACAAAAAACCATTTGTTTATTCATCCAAAAAAAATCATTTGTTTATATTTGTGGAGGTTCAAGCATTTTTGGTCATGAGTCAAGTTCGATCATGTTGCATATTAGTAAGAATTATTTTTGAAATTTATGGAAGAAGTATATTTATAGCATTCGAGTATTTTGATTTATGAGAACTAGGATCTACTAGATAACGAGCTTTTTTATGAATCACTAGATAACGAGTTAATAAGTTTATATGAGTTATACATGTTGTGGGTTCAATTTAATTATCAATAGGTTGGACGGTGATTATCATGTACTTAAAAATATTTTTTACTTTTGTCGTGGTTTTGGTTGGATATTGAGTAATTACACAAGCTAATTAGTTCAGGGTTGAGTTGAGTTTAATAGGGGATATGTTAGTCAAGTTACGTGTAATTGAAATTATAAATTCATCTATTGCAAGCTTAGAAGGGTCGCTTGACAATAAAGTTTAATCACCTCGAGTAAGATTTGAGTAAGAACTATGGATATATTAATAGAAATATTTAAAAAAATAATATTAAAATTTGTACAAAATTAGAGTTAATAAGGGTCAACACACTTAATTGGGTTGAAGACCTTGGGTATACTTGGGAAAACAAGCATAATATCAATGTGGTCGTGTTTGATGCTCCAATATATGATTTTTATGACATGTGTATTGATTGCCTAAAGCGATCGATGGTGTCTAATTAAGGAAAAAGAATGTGATTGGACAATGTTAAGAGATTTTCATGGCATGGCAATGACAAAGTTAATGTGGTTTAAGACAAGAATATGATTTTGAATATGGATATATGATTCTCATCCGACACTGATTGTTGGATTCACGACATAAATATGAATTTGTATTTAAATAGATATAGATTTCTTTCCGACTAAATTTAAATAAGTATAGATATATGTTTGAAATGAAACATATTTGTACCATTACTAACACCTAAATCTAATAGCTTCCAAGAAATAAAATATTATATGATTACCATTGTTAAATAAAATTCCCGACCAATAGGTCGGATTCAAAACTAGTTTGTTCAAATGAGTTTTAAGGTACTTTCCACCAGAAAATCTTGTATGAGAACACCCATTTTGTTCTCACAATGAGAACACTAATCTCTACCATTCATTCTCCTAATCTAATCTAATGGCTACAAGTTCATGGGCATCTATGTAAATTTCCCTATTAATATTAATAACTTTATTTAAATCATTTAATAAAATAATATGTTAAAAGACTAATCCTAACTAAAAAGTAGGAGTTATTGGAAAGAATTAAACTTCCTTTTCCTAAAGCTTTTCAAATGCACGTTTGAAATTGCTTCATTATATTTCGGCTGTTTTTTTTTATCGGCGGCTTTAATTTTTAATCGACGGAACGATAATTGACGGCGGTGGTTGTTGTTAATTGACGGCAGCAACATCAACCCTGCATCAAATCGAACCACCATTGCTTTATTCCGCAACCTTCATTTGTTTATCAGGTTTTTTTCAGAATTCGAACTTCGATAGCCATGTGTTTCGTTTCGATTATGGTGATTAGTCATTTAATCTTCCCATAATGCTACAGCAATGGAAACAATCAAAGATGAGAAGATATCATTGGAGTCCGGCCCGTTGCCGACCACCGTCCCATCATCATCAGACATTCTTGCTTCAGGTTCGTTAAGTACCTATTATCTCGCCTCAGGTACATTATGTACCGTTTTTTCCTTTTTCAGTACTAACGCAGTGGCTTGTGTTCCTATTTTCTATGTTTGGTACCAGATTCATTGACAAAGTCTGTCCCTAACCATAATATCAGTGAAACTTCTACCGGTGTTCATGCTTCAGGTTTCAAGATATCATCGGAGTCCGGCCTGTTGCCGACCACCGTTCCATCATCATCAGTCATTCTTGATTCAGGTTCGTTAGGTGCCTATTAACTCACTTCAGGTACATTAAGTACCGTTTTTTTCCTTTTCAGTACTGACGCAGTGGTTTGTGTTCCTATTTTCCATGTTTGGTACCAAATTCGTTGACAGAGCCCGTCTCTAACCACAATATCGGTGAAACTCCTAACGGTGTTGATGCCTCAGGTTTGAATATTTTTTTTCCAAAGATTAGGTGTGTTAAAAAAAAATTAATGCGGTATTCTCATCATATTCTACTTCATCATGTACTATGGAGCCAAGTTCGGTGCCCATCGTCAAATGAAAAAGACGAAGAAGAAGAAGACACTGATTGTTGAAGTCGTTGCTGAATATGTGGCACAAATGAAGAAATAGTTTGGATTGTTCTCTTTTTTCATTTATTTCCAAGAACCATATGTTAAGGAACGTTGGCATGAACCAAATTAAATAGGTTGGCTAGAGTTACTTTTTTTATTGTCCAAACATATTCCAAGATACTTATGAACCAAATGATTTTAGATATATTACACAACAAACAATCTCATGATTTTAATATTCCAACTTTCATCATCCTCGTACATTTACAATTACGCACCAATACTAAACACAACAATATTCCATCGAACTTTGAAGACCACATATCACACTGGAGCAATCTCTGCAAATTCAGGAACAAACATATGTACAACATTGTGTTGGAAGCAACAACATTATGTACCTGAAATAAGATTCAGGCACTAGCTTATGTACCTGAAATCAAATTCAGGTACCAGCTTATGTACCTGAAATCAAAATACGGTACCAGCTTATGTGCTTGAGATCAGATTCTTGTACCAACTTATGCACCAAACAATTTACAAAGGAACACAAATAGGTACCGGAACAAGAAAACTGAAACATAAATATATAACCTGCATTTGTTTCCATACAGATTAAGGAGATAAGTTGTCAAAATATTCCAATCTCAAATCTCTACACCCAAATAAACTATCAAAGTTTGTCACTATCCCATAAACTTGCCAGAAAACAAATAAATTCTAGGAAGAGCAACAAAATTGAGCCATTCTTCAAAATATCCCCGACTATCTAACCCAACACACTAGCAACTCACTCCTTTCCATGGTTCCATTTTGTAGCTGCTTCATTGACTTCAGAGAACAAGTTGTTGTCCTTTGAATTGAGCAACACAAGACATATGGCGTCGTGTCCTTTGATTCATGTCTCACCAATAAGCACCCTCCTTCAAAATCCTTGGACAAATCATTTCCCTATCACAATATCCATTACGTCTACATCCCATGCATATAAATCAAAGAACAGAAGAGGAAACAAAAGACCTGATTACTTGATGAACACCCTCTAATGAAATAAAGCCAAAACCCAGAATAGCATAATGGTCAATAATATATCATGAAGCAACGTTTCTTTACACATTTTTTGCCTCTCATTTCAGTTTAAAACCCCATAAAACCAACAATGAAGTAAAGATCACAATCTGACTGGGACAACTAGACCTGACTGGATGGCTAGCACTACATTTTGGCAGCCTTTGTTACCATGCACTTACATTGATCTCCCAGCAAACATATTCAGCTAGAAATCAAACGACTACTAAAATCTACAAAGACATGACGTCCATCCCTTTCTACTGCATCAGTTTAGACAGTCAACAAATAGACCAAACTATGATGAGGCAGTAGAAATGAAAGTAGGACCTCTTCAAACACAAGGACCCCCACAAAGACATTTTATCGAACACTTGTTGTCAGAAACATTTCATCACACCAGAAATTGAGATTATGGATTTGAAAAGCTATGTACCCGATAAATACTTGATCGGAACAATACTATGTACCTGGTAAATCAAAATGGAACAATACTATTACCAATTAAATCGAAACGAAACAATATATGTCCAATTCATTCATAAACGGAACATTACTATGTACCAGAAAATCGAAACGGAGCATGCCGGTTTGAACAACAATACACACCTGGAAATCGTCGTCTGAAGAAGCCTCGCCTATAGTAGGCAAAACAGCCGCCGATGAACACGGTCGGCGCCATCCACGGGTAGACTCGCCGGCCGTATGAACAGCTCTGCCTCCAACTGAATCTGTAACAACGCCGACGTCAGCAGCCGCCTCCGTGCTCCCATCCTCCGCAACGTCGCCGTCCGCTCCTCCTCGCCGACTAGCAGCTGGTCCGCTCGATTGCTTCGTCCGGCCTCTGCCTCCAACTGAATCAGTAGCAACGCCGAGGTCAGCAGCAGCCGCGACAACATCGCCGGCCGATCCCCCTCGCCCTTGATTGCTTCGTCCGGCCAGGCGACGACATCGATTTCGGCGGCATCAATGGAACTCGACGAAGAGGAGAGAGTTTTAGGGATTAGATTTCTTTTTTTTTTAAAGATAATATGAACCCTTTTCCTATTTTAGATACAATTACAAGATTGTCCTTCATGTTTCAGCCATTAGATATTAGAAAATTGATCTAATGGTTCTAATAGGTGTTCTCATATGAGAACACTTATAGGTGTTCCAGTGCAGGTGACCCGACTTTCCACATGTGATGAATATAATTAAATTTTCTTGTGAAAAAAAAAATTCTCAATAGGGTCCGCATATTTCCCAAGATTTTATACAGTTTCCTCTAAGTAACCAGAGATCCAAAGCTCCATTTCTCCCCGTCTACATTTCCCCCAGATCTCTTCTCATAAATCCGAAGAAATCTACCATTCTTCCCACCTTTTCCCATAATCTCAGTTTCACGCTACATCGCCCACTCTGTCTGGGCGAACCACGTACGTTCAGATTCAGTCTTTTCTTTCACTCTGTCCATTTTGTACTCATTCTTGCTGAATCCTACTACTTCCCAACTGTGAATTCCTTGCTGATTTGTCTGTTGATGCTTTGTGTTCAAAGGGGAGAACAAATGGCTGCTGGCGGTTTCATCAACCGGGCATTTGATGCCATTTTAAAGGAATGCGCCGGGAAGAAGTTTCCTGAACTTCAAAAGTCTATTCAAACTTATCTAGGTCAGCGCCTCTCGTCATTATGATAACACAGATCGCGGAATTCAGTACCTGTTTCTTTGTCTCCCTGTCCTCCGGTTGTTGATTGTTGCTTCCTCCATCGTAAATGAGTTGCAATTTCTAGTCTAGGGCCTGTCTTTGGTCGAAGAGAGCGTCTGTCCTTCATTGTTTTTTTTAATTGTGTTCAGCCAATTTCATCCCGGACGTAGAAATGGTGATATATGTGTTAGGTTTCCAGCGATTGAACGGTTTCCATCTTGAGGAGCGGCTTACTCGTCTACATCATCATCTTTGTTCTGTGATGACCGATGAGGGTTTAGTGATGATTCTTCACTTCTTATCATATTTTGGCTATTGGGTTTTCTCTGTATACTGCTTCTATTGCTAAAAGCTGCAGATCCACTACATGCATTATTAGTAGACATGACCTCTGATGGCTTTATTTGCAGCTTCTTCAACAGTCTTTAATTTCACATTGGCCACTTGACGATTGAACTGTCACCATTCAATCGAATTGTACTCTTTACTTGACTATAAATTTTAAGATATGGAGATGGTTTCCGATTTCATCCTCTTATGCCGCTCCGAAGTGTATTATGATTTTGGTAATTTGCTTGCCAGCTATTGTTGATTTTCAGAGCACCTATGAAAGTTTGGAATATTGATGATGATGAATAATGTGAATTGTTCAGTACGTAGTGGTGGTTTTTAAGTGGCCTTACGGTTTTGATCTTCTTGTTTCTCTTGCAAATGTTCTGATAGATAATACAAAAGAGATCAATCAGCAACTAAAGGCTGGTGACATCAATGAGACAGAATCATCAGCTGCAGATCCCAGGTCAGTTGGAGTATCCAGTAGCTACTTGTTGCTACTTGACTGGCTTCCAACTATATATCAACTTACTTGACATAATTTATTACGTTTGATAACTTCACATAGCTCTTATGTTCATTTCTTAATGATTATGTTCACTTGAACAAACAATATCTTGGTCTTCGACTTTTGGCTCAATTTTTCGATGACTATTTTTGCTATGCAAAGGTAAGTTATTCTTGAATGGCCACTAACGCCTTGAGCTGCAGGAGTACAGTTTTTCAACCGTCAAATTGTAGTGTGATTAGTCATAGATGTCTGGTCAGATCACAATGAGGTTACCTGTGATATGCACACCTTACGTGATGAGTTTACTGGTTCAGAAAATTTCCCTGGGCAGAAGATCATTCTGCAATCATATTGTTTATTTTCATCGGTGGTTCATGCACTTCATCCTTCTTTTGCAGTTCGCAGGAGTCAGAGAGTGGAGAAAAATCTACAGGAGAAATAGAAGAGTCACAAAAGGATCCACATACCTCTCAGGAAGTGAAGCCAGTTAGCAACAGTCGAACTGTTTCCATTGCCTTGGCAAATGCTGGTCATACCTTAGATGGATCTGAAGCAGAGCTTGTTTTGAACCCTATCCGACTGGCATTTCAGTCAAAGAATTTGAAAATTCTGGAGCCAGCCTTGGATTGCCTACATGTACGCACTTTCAGATTGATTATTAATAAAAGTCAGCTTTTAGCTAGTCCAATCTGTATATGCTCCAAATGTGCAGAAACTCATTGCGTATGACCACTTGGAGGGTGATCCTGGTTTAGATGGTGGCAAAAATGTCCCTTTGTTTACTGATATTCTGAATATGGTTTGCAATTGTGTTGATAATTCATCTCCTGACAGGTTTGCATGCTCATTCAGTGTTATTTATTGTTCATTGTTTTAACTTAAATTTATGCTGTTTTTCTTATGTATGGCTTTAGTACAATGTGTTTAATCAAAACCTCTCAACTTCTAATGTATTTTGCAGTACAATTCTGCAAGTGCTTAAGGTACTTTTAACTGCAGTAGCATCCACGAAATTTAGAGGTACAGTGTTTGTTGACGGCCATGATTTTTACATGTTTACTGCATGAGGTTACTTTAGCATATCTACATTTGGTCTTACGTATTAGTTACCATACATCCTCGAGGAATCATGGCTAGGGTTCTATGAAGTAGGATTGAATGAATGCTTCAATTCTGTTCATCGCTTGTGAGAGTTTTAGGATATTATTTTTGACCAAACATCTTTATGGTATTGGTCTTTGGCTTTCCATGTATGTGTTAACTATTGAGAGTGATTGTTGTTCTTTGAAAATTTAATTAGGTTAAAGGATGTTTGTACTCAAAAGAAACAGAACTGAAAGACAGGTTGGAAAAAGTGATGTTGCATGGAGAGTTAAAGATTTTAATTAGATAGATGAGGCTTCACAAATTACTGAATTAGTATCAAGCATTATGAGGATTCCTTCAGCTGACCAAGTACATTATAGATTTTGTTATAACTGCATCTTTTCCCTTGTTTGTTTTTCCTATTTTCATGCATGTTAACATTTTTGATGCAGTACATCGGGAGCCTTTGTTAGGAGTTATCAGAATATGCTACAATATAGCCCTTCACAGGTTCTTATTACTACCCTTACCATTAGTTACTAGCTTCAACCTGGAGTAACACTCATGACTTCTAGTTTGCATGTTCAGCAAGAGCCCTGTCAATCAAGCAACATCAAAGGCAATGCTTACACAGATGATCAGCATTGTTTTCAGGAGAATGGAAACAGATCCTGTATGGCTTTGAATAACACTGATTACAGTTCTCGATTTGTTCTTTGGGTTGAATTACAGAGAGAGCATTTTGGTTGTCACGTTTTCTGTGCTGAGTTGTTACTTTCTGGCAGCAAATTCAAGTTTCTGCATCATCGAGTTCTGGAAACCAAGAATCTACTTCAGCTGCACGATCAGACATGAAAGTTGATGAAATTTCATCTCCAGACCAAAATGAGGAAGGAATGACTTTGGGAGATGCACTCAATCAGGCAAAAGACACATCTCTTGCATCTGTTGAGGAACTCCAGAATCTTGCGGGTGGAGCTGATATCAAGGTACATCTCTTAGTTTACTCTATTCATATCATTGTCATTGGCTTTTTTCTGTTTGTAATAATTTGTGTTCTTAGAAGCCACCAATGTTATGTACGTGTGTAAACTCGATGTCCGTATATGGGTTTCAGCTTGCATTTTCTACTGGCTCTGAGAGATAGCTTGTATATGTTGGGCAGGGTTTAGAGGCTGTTCTGGACAAGGCTGTGCACATTGAAGATGGAAAAAAGATAACTCGGTAAGGACATGAAGGCATTCTTTGGATGATACTGTCCAGCATCTTTTCCTCGAGATACCACTTTTCTTCTGTTGTTTGAAATTTAGTGTTATGCTTTGTAGAGGGATAGACCTTGAAAGTATGAACATTGGTGAACGTGATGCTTTACTTGTATTCCGCACCCTTTGCAAGGTCAGTTTTCACTTTAATCTTGCATTTTTGTCACTTTTTTTACTGTGTATTTCTTACAACAATCAATTACAGCCTTCAGAAAGTCTGAATAAAATATCTGCAGATGGGTATGAAAGAAGACACCGACGAAGTAACGACAAAGACAAGAATTTTTTCTTTGGAGCTTCTACAGGTAACTTCTATTGGATATCTCGTTGGTGTCTGAATTTGTTGGCTTGTAGTTAAGAATTGGTTATGAAGAAGTACTTATCAGTTATTTATAAAAACCCAGTTATTTCTTAGCTTAGCCAGCTCCAATTATTATTTTTCTCTTGGTTTCGTATTTAGTATTCAAACTCATTCACAACCAAAAATGCAAGTGATGTTAAATGGGGGTGCTATCTGAATACATTTTATTGATTTGATTGCATTTGTAAATTAGTCCGCCTTGGAAGTGCAATATATACATCATGTAAATGTTTATTATTAAAAAGGGTTTGATTTCTCTTTCTTAATTTGAAAATGAAAGAGGAATATGTGACGTAATATTTGTGAAGTTTTAAAGGCACTTTCGGCCTCCTTGCTGGATTTATTGATATTTTATAGTGACTTGTTCCTGCAGGGTTTATTGGAAGGAGTTAGTGATTCATTTTTGAAAAATATCCATTTTATTGATTCAGTGAAAGCATATCTTTCATATGCTCTGTTACGAGCATCAGTGTCACAATCACCTGTGATATTTCAGGTTTGATAAAATCTGAACTTGTCATTTCCCGAATTCTTGTTTCCAGTTTCTACCATCAGATCCATTTGTTAATTATATACATGGTTTAGATTTTTGTTGAGATTGTATGATTTTTTATATGCTTTACTATGACTGCAGTACGCAACTGGAATCTTCACTGTGCTTTTGCTGCGATTCCGAGAAAGTCTTAAAGTATGAGTAATGTCTTTATTATCTGTTTCATCTTTTGTGGTACACTTTGAATGTGTTGTTCTTCATTTGATATTTGCTGATTCGGCATGCTTGGTAACTTTTTCCAGGGTGAAGTCGGCGTTTTCTTTCCATTGATAGTGTTGCGTTCACTGGATAGCCCAGAATCTAATGTTAACCAAAAAACAAGTGTTCTTAGGTAGAGGTTTCAGTTATTTGGATGTGTATTTATGATGTTCGTATTACATTTTAATTGCATTTTTCAAGCTAGTTTGCATTGTCTGAGTAGTTTACTCTCTATGGGGTTACTTTCTAGGATGCTTGAGAAGGTTTGCAAGAATCCTCAAATGCTTGTTGATGTTTATGTGAACTATGACTGTGACCTTGAAGCACCCAACTTGTTCGAAAGAATGGTATGTGCTGCTATCAAAATTGTTCTACTTATCTTTTGAATAATATAGGATATACTCTGTTGCTGTGAAAATGACCTGTTGGTTGTCTGGGTTATGCGCTAGGTGACTGCTCTGTCAAAACTAGCTCAAGGGATTCAAAGTACAGATCCAAATACTGTTGCTATGGCTCAGACTACTTTACTCAAAGGTTCATCGTTGCAGGTTGGCTCCTTTGTTTCAACCTTTCTGTGAATTTGTTCGATAATTGTATGCTGTATGTGGGTATTTTTGGAATTCGTTATGGTGCTTTCTTCTTAATGTTTCAGTGTCTGGTAAATGTACTCAAATCACTGTTTGACTGGGAAAAAGCATCTCGAGAATATAAGAAAAGTAAAAACGTTCAAGCATCTCAAGAAGATCTTTCAGATGGAGATTCTATTGATATAAGAAATAAGGAAGAGGCCAATGACTTTGAGAAAGCTAAAGCTCATAAATCTACAATGGAAGCTGCCATCTCCGAGGTACTGGTTTTGTTATATTTCTGAACTCATCTTTAGATATGAGTCTGTTGTAGATAATCACTGTTGCTTAATATTTTTATCTCATCAACATCTTTCTTCGTCTGTTAATGATGGGGACTTGATAATTTTTTCTGTGACAATGCAGTTCAACAGGAAACCATCAAAGGGAATAGAGTATTTGATAGCCAATAAGTTAGTGGAAAGTAATCCTGCTTCAGTTGCGCTGTTCCTTAGGAGCACTCCTAGTTTGGATAAGGTAAGTAGGTAACTTTGGTTTGTGCCCTTTAATGTTCATCTGGCCCAGTATAACATTTTAGTTTTGTAGGCTATGGTTGGTGATTATTTGGGTCAACACGAGGAGTTTCCCCTTGCTGTTATGCATGCTTATGTTGATGCGATGAGCTTTTCTGGAATGAAGTTTCATGCAGCAATTCGTGAGTTTCTGAAAAGTTTCAGACTGCCAGGAGAAGCTCAAAAAATTGATCGCATAATGGAGAAATTTGCTGAAAGGTGAGGTTTGTGTGTTTGTAATTAATAGGTAGGATTACATTTATATTCTGTAATCAACTGAAGACTGCGTATATACATCAAAACCTTACTTAAGAAACTGAAGTATTGATGTATTTGTTTGTCTAAATTTTTACATATGCTGCAAATCCATTCAATAATGACTTGTTCGTGCATTATGTATGAAGATCTTTCCATCATCTCATTGATTGCATGTCACAGGATCTTTTTGGTGATTTAACTCTAGAATTTTATCAGCATGTAACTAGCAAGTTAAGAAGGATTAATACCGTAGATTTGCACACTGAGTGGTTAGGATGTTTTTCTTACACCATTGACCTATTCCTTCTCATTTTTGGATTATCCACGAACTTTTGTTACATGGCTTTGGGAACCCTGCAGTCTGGCATTGACATCAAACTTATTGCTTCCAAACCATTTATGGCTAGTAACTTGGTACATTACTTTTTATGTGGCAGATATTGTGCTGACAACCCAGGCTTGTTCAAAAATCCAGATACTGCTTATGTTCTTGCATATGCAGTTATAATGTTGAATACTGATGCGCATAATCCAATGGTGTGGCCTAAAATGTCCAAGTCAGATTTCGTTAGGAATAATGTCATGGATAATGCAGAAGAAAGTGCACCAACAGATTTGCTCGAAGAGATTTATGATTCTATCGTTAAAGAAGAGATTAAGTTGAAAGATGAAGTAGATGCTATTGAGAAAAGCAAACACAGACCAGATGGTGAAGAGAGAGGCAGCCTTGTGAATATTCTCAATTTGGGCCTCCCCAAAAAAAAATTATCTAATGATGTCAAATCTGAGAGCGACGCAATCATTAGGCAGACACAGGCATTTTTCCGGAAGCAAGGGGCACGGAAGGGAGTTTTTCATACAGTTAAACAGATTGAAATTGTAAGGCCTATTGTTGAAGCAGTAGGATGGCCTTTGCTTGCTACCTTCTCCGTCATTATGGAGGAAGCAGAAAATAAACCAAGAGTTGTTGCCTGTATGGAGGGGTTTAAAGCTATAATATGCATCACATATGTTCTTGGCATGGATACCATGCGCTATGCTTTCCTAACGTCCCTAATCCGGTATGACTTTAGTCTCAGTTTTCTCTTTTCTCTTTTCTTCTTCTCTGTTTCTATTTCCATTTAATAGCACTAGAATTTAGCTCCATTTAATAGCACTAGAATTTAGCTCGAAACATATCAAGTAGTTGTAAGTTGTGATGACCGAGGCAACCAAAAACAGTTCTCAATCATAATGGAAGTTTTGAATTGTTTGTCAGATTTACTTTCTTGCATGCCCCAAGGGACATGCGCAGTAAAAATGTTGAAGCATTACGGACACTGCTTTCATTGTGCGACTCGGAAGCTGATTCCATCCAAGACACATGGAATGCAGTTCTGGAGTGTATCTCCCGCCTTGAATATATCACTTCCACTCCAGCTATTGCTGCCAGTGTGATGCAGGGATCTAATCAGATTTCCAAGGATGCTGTTCTTTCCTCACTCAAAGAGCTGGCTGGGAAGCCTGCTGAACAAGTTTTCATAAATAGTGTTAGATTGCCTGGTACTTCTATAACAGAGTTCTTTACCGCTCTCTGTGGCGTCTCGGCTGAAGAGCTAAGGCAGGCACCTGCCCGTGTATTCAGTTTGCAGAAGCTTGTTGAGATCAGCTATTACAATATGTCTCGGATCCGTATGGTATGTTCTTTGTTCGTTTAAACCTGTGGCCCTTTATATCGTCTTCATATTGATAATTGGTATTGAGCGAAAAAACTTGCTCCCAAACTGGTTGTCCTTTGGTGGACTGGAGTTTTAAAATGCCAAATAGGCTATTGACAGTGGGTGGCTGTCAAAGGTGGAATCTATCATTAATGTCTTACTTTCTTTGAAGAATCACGTGGATCATTATGTGGAAGCTTACACTTCTGCTGGCTATTCCATCCTCACCCAGATTTAACTTACAAGAAGTTACGCTAATAATGCATGATTAGTCTCAAGTTATGTTTCATGAAAATCATGACTAGGAGCTCATACTATTTTGCATTATGCAACAATGTTGGGTCGATACACATATATTGATATTTTTATGTAGACCTATATTGCTCAAGATTATGTATACCAATATTGCTCAACATTTTTGCTTCATCGACACAAGTCTAGTCTTCAGGTCAATGGTATTGAAAGTGAGATGTTTGTTATCATGCATGTGATTATTATTCAACTCATAGCTATACAATCCCACTATCACTTGTGGATTTACCATTCAAATTTTGTGCCATCTTTCAGGTCTGGGCTAAAATATGGTCTGTCTTGGCAAATCATTTTATTTTTGCTGGGAGCCACCATGAGGAAAAAGTTGCTATGTATGCTATAGATTCTTTGAGACAGCTTGGTATGAAGTATCTGGAACGTGACGAACTTTCAAATTTCACTTTCCAAAATGACATTCTGAAACCATTTGTTGTTCTTATCCGCAATAGTCGAAGCGAATCCATAAGAAGCTTAATCGTTGACTGCATTGTTCAGGTATTTCTGATAAACTTTACAGGATGATGATTTTTTTGATTCTCATGGCTGCTTGGTTTATTTTTAGTATTGACGAGGTATTAGAAGTCACGGTCCTTGTTTCATAAGAATTTTTTCCATTGCTGTCATTGCAGATGATAAAATCTAAAGTGGGAAGCATAAAGTCTGGATGGCATAGTGTTTTCATGATCTTCACAGCTGCTGCAGATGATGAGCAGGAGTCCATTGTTGAAAGGGCATTTGAAAATGTTGAACAAGGTAAGAGCCACCCTTTTTCCTAAACCTACCTTGATTACTAGATCTATTTCTAAGTACGGAAAATTGATTTTGCTAACCAATGACATCTACAGTTATCTTGGAGCACTTTGATCAGGTTGTTGGAGATTGCTTCATGGACTGCGTTAACTGTCTTATTAGATTTGCAAATAACAAAAGTTCTCATCGTATAAGTTTGAAGGCCATTGCGTTGCTCCGCATTTGTGAAGATCGATTAGCAGAGGTTTGTCTTGTTGCTATTAACTCTTAAGCCTGTGATTTGAATATCGATCAGTCAGTTTTAATATGCCAGACTTGATAGCATCACATTTCTTGTTAAATACTTTCATCATCCATTAAGTATTGATATAGAAAATTACAATACTTAGTTGTTTACATTGTTACTAATTTTGTAGGGCCTCATTCCTGGCGGTGCTTTGAAGCCCATTGATGCTGATGCAACATTTGATGTAACTGAGCACTATTGGTTCCCGATGCTGGCTGGTTTATCTGACTTAACACTGGATCAAAGACCTGAAGTCCGGAGTTGCGCATTGGAGGTTCTATTTGATTTGCTGAATGAGAGGGGTAGCAAGTTTTCAACATCATTTTGGGAAAGCATTTTCCACCGAGTCCTGTTTCCCATTTTTGATCATGTTAGACATGCGGGAAAAGAGAGCTTGTTCTCATCTGAGGATGAATGGTTCAGGGAAACCAGCATTCATTCCCTTCAGCTGCTGTGCAACCTTTTCAACATATTCTACAAGGTACCACTATATTTCTTTGTAGTATTTTCCAGTCCTACATGGTTTCTGTATGCATTATGTTGGACTGGTAACTATCCAGTATCTAGCTTATGCTGTGCTGCTTGATTATCCAGTCCTACATGCATTATGTTTGCTACTTAATTTCGGCTGATGTATGATTTTTTGTGGGATGTTGTACAAGAAAACTTAATGCTAGACGGCAAAACACTCTTGTATGTGTTTATCAACAGAAATTATGGCGTCGATACAAAATTTGATGATTTATCAATGTAGGGGACAACAATTGTCAATTTCACATATGCCATATGAATGCAACAGTACATATTTTTTTCCCTTATTCCATCTTGAGAATTTAGCATTCCACTCTCTGGTGCAGGAGGTTTGTTTCATGCTTCCCCCACTTTTGAGTTTGCTCCTGGACTGTGCAAAGAAGACTGACCAGACTGTTGTGTCCATTTCTTTGGGAGCATTGGTGCATCTCATAGAAGTTGGAGGTCATCAATTTAGTGAGAGTGATTGGGATACATTATTAAAAAGCATAAGGTTCATATATGACATTCTGTAAACCAATGCTTTGTTATCCACAATCATTGTCTTATCTTCTGATATGCAATTTGGTCTCTTCTGCTAGGGATGCTTCATACACAACCCAACCGCTTGAGTTACTTAATGCTGTTGGATTGGACAACTCAAAAGGCCTAGTAGCGAGAGCTAATCTTGATGCTGACACAGGAGATAATTCAACCAACTATCAGTCTGATGGCGGTGAGAGTGTAAGGGGAACTCCTCTACCATCCCCAAAGGTGGTTTCTCATAGTTCAGACATTAATGTTAATCCGCCTTTGTTCCTCAATCAAAGTCAAGAGCCAGGGGCACAAAATAACGTGGATGGATCAGAGGGTTAGTTACTCACTTTTTGTCTCAAGTTTTTCATATTATTCCACTTTTTGTCTCAAGTTTCATATTATTCCTACCCTACATTCAGGTAACCAATCAAGGAGCCCCTAGATTTAAAAAAAAAATTTAAAAAATTGGTATCCAAACTTCGATTTCCATTGGTTATTCAAGTGAAATTAGTGTATGGAATCTATGTAGAAATATTTATCCTCTTTAGGTAGTTCTAGATTAGCATTTTTATTAGAGTTTGCAGGGAGGAAAGTTTATTTATTTAAGACTCCTACTTATGGTTGGAGTCCTGTTCTGTTTGGGTATAAAACCTATATACTGTAGCTTAATTCTTAATATTACATACAATCATCTTCCCTAAGCTCTCTTGATCTCTCTTTCTCTATTTCAATTATTTCAATATGGTATTAGAGCCTCCATCTGGTATCAAGAAAAAGTGTCCTGTGGTACTGTTCAGCTTGAGTACGTACCTACGAGTAATCAAATTGCTGATGTCTTCACCAAATCCCTACCCAGAACTACCTTTGGTGAGCTGATTGACAAGCTAGGGATGTTCAACATTTACCCCTCCCAGCTTGAGGAGGAGTATAGAAATATTTATCCTATTTAGGTAGTTCCGGATTAGCATTATTATTAGAGTTTATAGGGAGGAAAGTTTACTTATTAAGTAGGAATCCTGCTTGGGTATAAAATCGGTGTACTGTAGCTTAATAATACATACAATCATCTTCTCCCTATACTCTTTTGATCTCTCTTTCTCTATTTCAATAAACTAGGTTTGTGACCTGTTCACATTTAATTGGTGATGTGGACTGGAATATAAGTTTATGGGTGATGTGGTTTCTAAACACTGCCGATTGCTAAAACTTCCATTGTAGCTGTGGCAGGTGAACCCAGAATTAGAGTTCCAACCTATGTTTTTACGTTTTGGGTAAATTGAATAAAAGAAGCGAGATCAGATCACCATTAATCGACTAAATATTCATGGCATAAGAAATGTACAAATTGCTGTTTCATATCTTAATTTCCTTTTATGAATAGGTTTTAGCACTGCATCTAAGCATTAATAAAATCTGGTGAAATCATATTATGCGACTGAATGGTTCGGATTCAATTATAGAATCATGCAGTGTTTAGGTACTTGTTTTTTCAATATCTCTTGATAGACTGAATCAAGAGAATAGGATGGGAGAGATCTGAAGACAAATTAAATTCATATTATGAGGCGAAAAACTTGCTTATGAGTGGTGGTTTGATTCAGATTTCATTCACTGGTGCATAGCGCATTACCGTCAGTTCGATGGCCATTGTAAACAAAAAATAATGGTTTCATTATGCTATCTGTAAGACAAACTACAGGGCACTATAATAGACAGGATGTTTATACTCTTATCATTATTAGCTTTTGTTTATTGTTGACACAAAGATCCTTTCCATTTGGCCATCCCGCTGACTATTATATTCTGTTAACAGAAGCTAAATCCAGAATCTGCTAAACTTTTAGTTTCTTCCATGAATTGAATCTGCTCAGCTCACCTTAAGTCTGCTACGTTCTTGTAGGCATGCCATCACCATCAGGAAGATCCCAGAAACCTGAAACCTTGCAGCGTACTCAAACTCTAGGTCAAAAAATAATGGGAAATATGATGGACAATCTGTTCCTTCGTAATCTTACATCCAAATCCAAGTCCCCTCCTTCTGAGGCCTCTGTACCATCTTCTCCAGTTAAGGTATGATTTTCTTATTTATCTCTTAATACATTTCTGCCATCAGTTACCTTTCCAGTTTTTTGCGTTCTTTATATAATTCATGATAGAGTAGTTAGGAGAAAAATGAACACATTGAACTCTAGACTGTCTAGAGTAAGGGTATGACACAGTTTAGAAAATGAGGCTCGTTAAATTTTGAATGTTGTAGCCCTTGTGTTCTTATCAGAAGAGGGCAGAGGTAAGGGTTAGAATAGTGGATCTATCACTCTATGAGGAAAGTTCTGAAGCTATCATAAGAAAGACTCCTTGGTTATGGGTCTTGAGGTTTTGAGTTTGTTCATATGTTGGTATAGGTTCCTGATGCTATTGGGTCCAATCCAAAAGATGAAGAAGAAAGTCCACTGATGGCTGCCATTAGGGGCAAGTGCATTACTCAGTTATTGCTTCTTGGAGCTATTGATGGTATACAGGTATATAATCTTGATCTCCTGGTTTCAAAATCCTGCATACTTTCTCGGGATTTTTTTCCCAACAAGCATTGAAACTGGAACTCGAGGGTAGCTCTAATACTGAATTCTTTCTAGTTCAATAGTCTACATTCAGTTGTAATGAAACAGTTAGGATCTTGTTCCTGATTCTAGTTGTGTTATATATTTTCTCTATTGTGAAGTCAGCTGATCCTTTCTTTTTTTCCCGCAGAAGAAGTATTGGAGCAAGTTGGTGGCTCAACAAAAGGTTGCTATAATGGATGTTCTGTTATCTATATTAGAGTTTGCTGCTTCTTACAATTCATATCCCAGTCTCAGAATGCGTATGCAACATGTTCCAGATGAAAGGTGGTAAAGAAAGTCTTTTTTCTTTATGCTTGTGCTCCATTTCTAATAATAAAATAGTTGTTAGCAGACTGTCTTATAAGATGTCTGTGAACAGGCCCCCTCTTAATCTCTTTCGACAAGAATTACTTGGTTCTAGTGTCTATCTAGACGTTCTACAGAAAACTACTTCAGATTTTGATGCAAACAAGGAGCAGAAAGTGGAACAAGATGCAAACAATGGTTCAAGTCCAAGTGGACAACTTGAAGGGATAGCGGAGGAGAAATTGGTTTCATTCTGTGAGCAGGTACTCCGGGATGCATCCGAGCTACAGTCAGGTGTAGGAGAAACAACGAACATGCATATCCACAGAGTGCTGGAGTTGCGTTCCCCAATCATTGTTCGGGTATGATTTGTGGTTGTTTTAGTGTGTATAGAAAACAGATGTATAATTTTGGTAGAGTTGACATGTGATTGTGTATTTTGTCTTGTATATATTTCAGGTGCTAAAAGGAATGTGTTACATGAACAACCAGATCTTCAGGAGACACCTGAGGGAGTTCTATCCATTGCTGACAAAGCTCGTTTGTTGTGATCAGGTATGCCAAATATTCTGATAATGGTTAAGCTTTATAGGGCTTACAGCTAATAAGTGAACAAAAAGAAGAAAGAAATGGAATCCATCGACTGTTAGTCTCTGAAGCATCTTCATCATCATGATCTGCATGAAGATAAAGAAGCACTATTATTATTATTAATGATTATTATTACGTTATGATGACTTGAAAGGTTTAGATTCTGGCTCGGTAGATGAGATAAATGAGAGACTGGTGTTGTTGTGGTTGAATATGTTATGTTGTTAACTAGTGGATGATTTTTGTTCAGTTGGACGTGCGAGGAGCGCTTGGTGATCTATTCAGGATGCAATTGAAAGCTCTAGTGCAGCCATAACCAACCAAAATTTTGACTCCCGAGTCCTATCTCTGCTTTAATATTTTGGAAGGGATTGGAATATATATATATATCCCAAACAGCCTAGTTCATGGTGTCCAAGTTTTTGTTTTTTGAATTTAAAGCACTGTTTCTGGCTTGCACAATAAAATAGTGTTCAATTCTGATTCACACATTTGTAGACTAACACACACACATACATAGTGCAGTATGTACCATATATCATAGATCTTGTTTGAGCTTGTTGGTAGTAGTCTGAGTCGAGAGAGATGAAGAAAGGCAATGTACCCTGCAACTTGACTAATTGTTGTGTCATCTTATATTCATTCCTCTTTTTATGCTCCTGGTCCACCTGCCCATAGTCCTTAGTTAATAGAATGGGGGGATATGGATAGAGCCATTTAAGTATTTTTTTTCATACATTTAAGACCCATATAAATCGAATGAGTTAGCTTATTTGGTACTAAATGTTTGACTCAATTTTATTTTGGTACCAACTTTCAAAATATTTATTCGAATCACAAATGTTTCAGACAATTTAGAACAGTATTTTTGTCTAAAAATTGAGTTTGTAAAATTAAACTAATTAATTTTGAAATAAAACATAAAATAGTTAATTTTTTGTTTTCTTCCTTCTTCCTCCTCTCCTTCTCCAATTTGCATCCCTTCTCTCTCCTCCCTCTTTGTACTCAAGATTCGAAAACTCAGATCTAGGTTGTAGATTTGGATTTTTTTTATTTAGGATTTTTGAGGAAGAGATGAAAGTAGAAGGGAGAGAGGAGGCTGGAGGAGGAAAGGAAGAAAGAGGAGGCGGTGGGAGGAGAGAGGCAGAATGCTGAAGGAAGGGTCAGAGGAGGGAGGAGGGAGGTGGAGGCTGGAAGACGGAGGTGGGAGGCTAGAGGAGGAAAGAGAATAAAAATATCAAATTTTACTTTATTCTTTTATTTTATTCTTGAACTTGCGTGTAGGGATGCAGTTTCTTGGTGTGTCTCTTCTGGCCTGTTTCAGGTGGACTTCGAAGGTGATGCAGAGATAGTTTCAAAGGCCGTGCGTGGTCAAGAAAGTACGCGAGCTCAGGGTGGGATCATTGTCCAAGAGATCTCTCGTCTTCTGGCATCAAGTCTAAGCTTCAAGCTGCTCTCGGTCCACCGTTCAGCAAACAGAGTCGCCTACTCAGTGGTGCGTATGGCTCTTAGATATCTTTCAGGGATGTTGCTGGTAGTCCTCACTCCCTGGGTAGATTGTAGTTGATTTACTTCTTACTGCCTTGATTCTCCTCTCGAAGCTATCTTCGTAAAAAAGAAATTTATTTATGAAAATAAAATAAAGAAATTATTGTTAAATTTGGACGAAAATATCATTTTGAAATTATCTGAAACGTTTATGACTCGAATGTATTTTTAGAAAATGTTAGGTATGAAATGAAAATCAAACCAGATGTTTAGTACTAAATAAGTTAACACCTCATATAAACCAACACTACCACCATTGTAAAGGGATTCAAATCTGGACTTTACAGAACAACTCTCTCTCTCTCTCAGATTCCCTATTAAACTAAAATGGGCCGTCGGAGATTGGTCGGGACAGAACCTTGGAGTGGCGGCCGCCGCCGCAGATCATGGGCAATCTTGATAGAGCCATAGTTGCTCGTTTAGGGGTTGATGAAATTATACAGAAAACCACACCAATAATTGTTGAGTTTAAGCGAGAGATTCCAACAGATGAAGAGGAGTTGCAACTGATTATCATTATCGAACTGCAAGTTTCCATACAACCGGCGTTCAGATTAACCGTCAACCCAACCGCCAAATGGTGATGATTTGCAGCAGCATGGCATCCAGATCTCACTGCTCCCAAAGCCTAATTTGTAGGTGGTGCCGAATGAAGCCCTCGACGACATGTGCTTTAGAATGCTCGACTCTTGAAGGCTCCCTCATCAGTTCCTTCTATGTAGTAGTCCGACCGCTGAGGAGATTTGTATCTCCAGAAACGAAGAAAGTAGGTGATAGGACCTTGTCGGTGCTCTGGATCCCAGCCAAAGGAGAGGCTGTCCCTTCAAACCTCAAGTTTGATCCACCACTCACTGACCTTTGCTGTAAGTTTTTTACTGCCTGTGCAGATGGTTAAGATGGCGTAGAAAGTAGTTAGTGTTAAATGACGAGAAACGAGCAACTATCGAGAACAAGGTAGAGACGAGACACAGATATAACGTGGTTCAATAACGTAGTGTTAGCTAATCCACGGAATAGAGGAGAGTATTTTTGTATTATGTTCCAGAGAGAAAAGAAGAGAATAAGAGGGAAATGTTGCGGATTTTTTCCAATAATAGGGCTACTCAAAAAATTTATTCCCAAAATAAGGTCTTACTTCAATCAATTCCAAATATAGGGTAAAATATGCTGACCATGCACTTAAATTACCAAAGTAAATGGCGATCAACATTTAAATAATATAATATAACTCATCGCCAATATGTTTGGCGACTTTCCTATTTACATGTCAGTAATATTTTGTCTATTTCCTTTTACGATTTCATTTTCTGTTTTCTTATTTGTTATTTTTTTTTTCATTTTCATTTGTTTATCATATATTGATATATACAATTATTTATTTTTAATTCTCTCGTGACGTATAATTTTATCCGATCTAAATAGTACTATCATGTTTGACCTAAGCATTTTAAACTTTGAATCTGTTGTCCAATCGATCTAATTTATTAAAATATGACGTTAACGAAAAAGTCGCTTGAGATTCACACACGTTTAGCTTAGAAAAATTACGTTTGTGACTCGGCTCAGTTCGAGATGAGCCGACTCGAAAGATTAACAAATCGCGCTCGAGCTCGATTCAAGATGGGGCGGCTCGAAATATTAACAAATCGAGCACGAGCTCAATTCAAGATGGGCCGACTGAGAAAATTACTGGCTCGTGCTCGATTCGAGATGGGCTGACTGTGAAAATTACGAGCCCTGACTGGACGTAATTTTTCTAGGCTAAATGTCGAGCGAACTTCGAATAACTTTATTTGTTAACAACCCTAATGTTTACTAATCCTACTATTAGACATAGTCCGTAAAATAAATAATAGTATGGTGATATTTTCTAAATAGTAGGATTAGTGATGAGAATTTGATTGACTGCTACGGGTTAGGTTCTAGTCTAGCAAAAGTTTTATGTAATTTTGTAGATGTTATTTTAACGAATTAGGTCGGTTGGACAAAATATTCAAAGTTTAAAATGTTTAGTTCGAACATGATAATAAT
Organism: Linum lewisii; assembly: GCA_034768395.1. Classification (NCBI taxonomy): domain Eukaryota; kingdom Viridiplantae; phylum Streptophyta; class Magnoliopsida; order Malpighiales; family Linaceae; genus Linum; species Linum lewisii. The sequence continues at coordinate 40,809,903 of CM068304.1, read as the reverse complement.
GTTTAGATCGGATAAAATGATACGTCACAAGAATCAATTAAAAATAAATAATTATACATATTATAAACAAATGAAAATGAAAAAAGACAAAAAGATAAGAAAACCAAAAAGTAAACATCAAAAGGAAATAGAAAAAATGTATCTGACATGTAAATAGGAATGTCGCCAATATGTTTGGCGATGAGCTATATTATATTATTTAAATGTAGATCGCCATTCACTTTGGCGATTTAGGTACATGGTCAGCATATTTTACCCTACCTTTGGAATTGATTGAAAGAAGACCCTATTTTGGGAATAAATTTTTTGAGTAGCCCTATTATCGGAAAAAATCCAAATGTTGCAGATTTTAAGAAGAAGAAAAATGAGGGAAAAGCTTCTCAAAGAAGTTGCTGTGTCTATTACAATAATATATATATGCTGTAGGAAATATGAGACGGCAACCCTAATTAGGAAGTGAGTTGGGCTTTCGGCCCGTAGAACTAACAGTTAGCATGCGAAGAGCAGAGGTGACGGTTCTCCGGTGATGGGGCGGGTTCTCGGGTGGTTGATTGATGGCAATGGCGTAACCAGGATTGGTATATAGGGGGAGCCGAATTGTAAATCGAAAATTGGTGCCACCGGCAAAAAATTTTCTTGAAATTTGAATAATAGTATAAATTTTTCATTAATCTAATACTAAGTAAAAATACACAATAAATATTTTGGCTATAGGTTGCTTAATTAGTAAAAAATAATTATGTGCCACCGGCCATTTTTTTTCAAATTTGGATAATTTATGATCAAATATTTAATTATTACACACTATAAGTGAATTATGAGTAACTATTATGCAAAATTTAAGACAACGTTTCACCGAAATAACGTAGTGGGGGAGTCGAACTTCAAATACCCGACGCCAAATTCTAAAAATAATAAAAAAATACATGTAATATTAAACTCGATACCGGGGGAGAGGGGCGCCGTCGGAGCCTATTGGGGAACCAAACCTCAAATTTGGTCAATTAGACCAAATTAACAAGAACCATTAGATAAAAATGAATGATTCTGATTAGATTGACTTACTCATTATTTAATTATTTAATTCGGATCATTATGACAGATAATTAATTCAACAGATCATTATGACACATAATAAATTCAATGAATAATTATGGAAAGAGAATCAAAAGAAAGAAAAGTCCAAGATTTTCCTTTCAAAACAAATCCCCAACCGTAGTTGTTTCTTTCTTCTCCGGCGACATTGTTTCTTTCTTTCTTTTTCGGTCAATTTCTTGCAATTGCTTGTTCCGACTATTTCAATCTCGTCGCCAATATAGTCATCAGCCATGGACAAGGGTGTCCTAGTGCATGAAAAGTACTAAGTGTCCTAGTCATGCATCATTAACATTGAAATGAAACTCACATCTAAGGTGTCCTAGTACATGCATCAAATCAGCAAACCAATACTTAAACAAAGATCAAACAACATAAATATAGCACGTTTGGAGTCTAGATGGTTCATAAATAGGTTGTCCTAGTGCAACAATCATTAACATTACAACATCAACAAACCAAAAATCCATGTACATTCACCATACAGAGGTTAACTTCAACATATTCAAGGGTGTCCTATTGCAGGAAAAGTACTAAGGTGTCCACGTACATGCATCATTTACATTGAAACGAAATTCACATCTAAGGTGTCCTAGTACATGCATCAAATCAGCAAACAAATAATTAAACAGAGATCAAACAATATAAATATAACACGTTTGGAGTCCAGATGGTTCATAAATAGATTTTCCTAGTGCAAGAATCATTAACATTGCAGCATCAGCAAACCAAAAATCTTGTACAGCTCACCATACTAAGGTGTCCTATAAAGAAGTTAACTTCAATAGAATCAAGGGTGTCCTAATGCAGGAAAAGTACTAAGGTGTCTTAATACATGCATCATTAACATTGAACATCTAAGGTGTCCTAGTACATGTATTAAATCAGCAAACTAATACTTAAACAAATATCAAACAACATAAATATAACATGTTTGGAGTCTAGATGGTTCATAAATAGACTTTCCTAGTGCAAGAATCATTAACATTGCAGCATTAGCAAACCAAAAATTCTTGTACACTTATATTTTCTCATAAGAGACTTTTAGTGCACTGAGAACATATAAACCCTACTGGAGAAAAAATTCATGTACACTTAGTCTAAACACCTAAACCGAACCTTGACCGGAGATAAAAAAAAAAAGAAATTACGGCAACAGGAGAGGGAAGAAAGAAAAAGTTGCAGGGAATTGAGAAGAAGTTGGAGGGAATAGGGAAAAAAATATAAAAATATATTAGTTATGGTAACATTAAATGACCTTCTTAATCATTATCTACTAATTAATTAGACAATTAATTGATCATATAAGATTAGGACAACCTTATTATTTTAATATTAAATCAGTGGCTAAAATTAATTTGGTTTAATAGACCAAATATGCATTTGGTCACTGAAAAAAATGCGGGGGCGCCGTGGCTCCCCCTGCTCCCCTAGTACCGCCATTGATTGATGGGACAGACGGTTACTATTTTCTCTCCTTCCGTTAGTTTTTGTTTTTTGGTTCATTTTTTTTTCTTTCTCTTTTTACTTCCTTTATTTTATTTTAATTACTTTATTTTTTTTATTTGATCTTTTATTCTCATGTTCCTATTTCAAATGTTGTAGTTGATTTTTTTCAGAGTTCGAGAGACCTAATAATATGGTGTTGAGCATTGGGCTCTTTTGTCTTACTGTTGTTTCTCAACAATGGTTGGATGTTTATTTATGTGCGTATGCCTTTTTATTTAAATGGGTTGAAATAGCGTTGACCGATCAGGAGCTGGTAGGACAGAACTACTTACTCAGGTATACTCGCCCCTTTTGTGATAGAATTTCTGGCTTTTTGAGACACATATATTGTTGGTGTTCTTTGTCTGATGTTTTGTAGGTTGACTTGGAAAGGGATGTTGAATTGTTGCTTTCCAAGAGAGATCATTCGCATGAGAATTTTTGCTCCTTCTTGGCGCTTCCAAACGGTTCGCCGTTCCGGTCGATATTGAAGGAGATGCTGAGCTAGTTTCGACAAAGCTGTTGGACGGTCAGGTTCATTCTAATTATGGAGGGGCTATTGTAGAAGAGATTCTTCAACTACAATAGGAGCTCCTACTTGGCGCTTCCTGACGGTTCGCCGTTCAGGTAACAGGGCCGCCCATTACATGGCTCGCATGGCCCTGACTAACCTCCCAGGGGGTCATGGAGGTAGACATGACTTTCTGGGTTGGGATTTGATGTTCCTTTCTTTCTTGTGGTGGTTGTCTATGTCTCTACGCAAGGAGCTATATACGCAAAAAAAAAAAAAAAGGCGTCAAATTTTGCATTCAATCTTTGGGGGTTAGAATTGATTCCAAAAAATAATATTTTGGGGCTAGAATTGATTCCACCTAAAAACGAGAGGGGACTTTTGGAAATTAAAAAAAAAAATCCTAAATCTAATACCCCTATCCACTATGCCGTACACTTTCAATTAGAACCCTCGCTTGAGTCTATATCCAAACTTTGCCGCCACTCATCTTTTTTCTCCTAGCGACGACCAACTTGGACTCATTCACTAGGCAACCTCCGCCATTGCTACTCGTGGTGGAGTTCTCCTTGGATGATGTTGTTTGGTCGAAGCGATTAGAGCGCCACTGGCCTGCGTTGCCATTGTGATCGGCGTGGTCCAATTTCTGATCTATTTCACAACATAGTAATGTAATTCATTCACAAAAAGAGATTCGCGAAACGAAATGAATAGCAAATGATAAAATTCATCTAACGAGTCGTTTACTTTCTGTGGTTTGAGAGTGTGTTTTGGTCAAACCCCTCATTTTGTTTTGTTTTGCGTTTCACCTTTTTGAAAGAGCAAATGGCCCAAAAGCATGCTTTTGAAAACTAAAAAAAGACATATTACGTTTCATTTTTTGGGGTTTCAGTGGACCACTTGCAATGACAGTTTTTTTTCAAGGTTTATAGCTTACAATAAAAAACATAAACTGCTAACCCAAACCAAAAGCTATATATGTAAAGAAAAACCAAATGAGGAGATGGCTGCCGAAAATGCCTTGCTCCCCAAAGCACGATAACCTAACTCCTTAAGTATGAAACCGAGAATAGTATTTACATCAGACGGAGCAGCACTATGAACACGCAAACAACGTTCTCTCGATATGGTGGCAACCAACAACGTCCACAATGCGCTGCTAACCAATGTTCAAAAAAGCTCTCGCCTAAGCGCAGTTAAGTGGAGAGAAGGCTTAACACCTCGCTTAGCCCCTAGGGGTTATTTTAAGCGTTTGGATTGGTTCAACGTTGGAATACGGCGAGTAAACGCCGCTTAAGCGGTTTAGGTTTCAAAAAAAAATCTCATCTCTTCCGGCGTTGTAGATTTAAGTAGTTTAGGACTGAATATTTAAATAATTAAGGAAGTTGGGAAATTGGGAGTTTTAATAATTAAATAATGAGTAGTGGCTTTTAATTAGGACTGAATATTACAGTAATGAAAGAGAGTTAGAGAGAGAAGAATTAGGAAATGAAGAGATGATATTGTTTTTTGGCTTATGGCTTTCTATTTTAATGTGTTTATGTGTTTATTGTTAGAACATAGACATAATTGAGTTTAAACTTTGTTTGATACAAAAGTGTATTTCTATGAACTTGTGAACTATTATGCTTATTATTAAGTATTACATACGCTATTATAAACTGTTTCTTACCAATTTTGTACTAACACTTAATCTCGCTTAAGCTTAAAAAGATGGTTTTCATCAGTCCAGCTCAGATCACTCTCTGTTTCCATACACAAAAAACCATGACATGATTGTTTTGTTGGTATACGTTGATGATATTATACTTGCAGGCAACAATGAAGATTTGATTGAGAAAATTAAGAGCAGGCTACATGTTCATTTCAAGATAAAAGATCTTGGTAAACTGAAATGCTTCCTAGGGTTGGAAGTTGCTCGAAGTAGAATGGGGATTTGCCAAAAGAAGTATTGCCTGGAGATAATTGAAGATATCATGAATGTTGCACAAAAAGCCGTCTAAAACACCATGTGACTACAAGAAGAAATTGCAAGCTGATTTGGGGGGGGGGGGGGCAAGAACTTGCTGATGTTCACTTATACATGCAACTAGTTGGTAAATCACATTATCTTACCGTAACCATACCCGATATCAGCTATGCGGTGCAACAACTTGCTCAATTTCAAGCAAAGCCAACAGATACGCATTTAGAGGAACCTTACAAAGTGGTTCAATACCTAAAGCAAGCACCAGGTCAAGGGTTGTTCTTCTCAGCGAACAGTTCTCTTCAACTTGTTGGTTATAGTGACTCCGACTGGGCTAGTTGTCCGGATACTAGAAGGTCGACAAATGGATATTGTTTGTTCTTGGGAACTTCACTAATTTCATGGAAAACAAATAAACATAGCACGGTTTCTCGATCTTCATCAGAGGCAGAGTACCGAGCTTTGGACCATTTATGTTGTGAAGTTATGGCTGAAGAATATACTGCTTGATCTTGGTGTGACGAACTCTGAACCTGTTCGGCTATTTTATGACAATCAGTCAGCAATCCACATAGATTAGAATCCAGTCTTCCACGAACGCACCAAGCACATTGAAATCAACTGCCATGTGGTTCGTGAACGATTGCTTTCTGGACTTGTGAAATTGAGCTATGTTTCGACTTAAGTTCAATTTGCTGATTTGTTCACTAAAGGATTGCCGGCTCCACGATTACGTTTGCTATTATCTAAGCTAGGAATCCAAGATATTTATTCCCCAACTTGTGGGGGTGTTAGAGAACGAATCTAGAAGCACTGAAGATGAAAACAGAGAAGATGGAAGATGGATCATCAAGTAACGACTGAGAGACGATATTTATGTTAACACTATTACTTTGTCAATAGTAGAGTGTTTGTAGCTTTTTCCTGATTTTCTCTTTCTTCTTCTTTGTCTGTATATATACTCTCTATGTACATCTTCTTGGGCAATGAATAACAGAAATCATTCCCACACATTTCTTAGAGCCTATCTTCAGCACCCATTTCCTCCATTCTCATTAACTCACCTTCTTCATTCTATCTACCAGTTTTTTCTGGTGGTGATGGAAGTTCATGGATTCGTTAGTGTGTTCATCAATCTCACCTCTATGATGTTCAAGAGAACAACGAAGTGTGCAGAACATGGATGGCTCTCATTGGAGAAGCTCTCCACTAGTGGCAAAAGGGACGCGATTTGCTTGATTGGATTGAGTTTTGCGTTGCTGTTTTGAATCTTTTTCGATGTTCCTCCTCCACATCTACATCAACATTACTTTCCTCATCATAGTGCGCCAACCCCATGGGAAAGGGAAGTTCAAATGAATTTATTTTTTCCATTCTCTTGGACCATCCCCTGCAATCATAAGCAACATGGAGAAACAGTCAAAACAAGCATCAAATATCATTTCTCCTGCAATCACGAATGGGTCTCAGTTTCATACTCTAGGTGAAGTTTTGGGTTCTCATTTTCCTACTCCCAAATTGTTAACATTGTGCAAGGGTTGTGACTTTGGGACTGAGTTTTGGGGACGCGACTTGAAGAAATGGAAGGGTGAAACAGTTTTGGGTTCTACTCTTGTCCTGTTTGTTGTGGTGTTCATGTTGATTTTCAAGGAAGAGAAAATGTTGTCTGCTATAACTCACCATACAAGGAGTTAGGTTTTGCCTACTAGGTGTTCGATGAAAGTCCTGTGCCAAGTCTGGATCCTTGTCCCTTTCCAGTTATAGACTTATAGCTCCGACTACTGTTAAGGGAGTTGCTGCTATGGAGCAGGTAGAATTTGCAATTCCTATCCTTGGCTTCAATGACCACAATTATTGGAATGCATTCTTCTGCCATGAACTCTTATGAAGATGCCTTGCGAAGAAGCTAGTTTTCAAGAGGATGAGAGTGGATAGGAAGAATAGGGATGATGTTAAAGGACTAAATGCCTACAAACTGTTGGAGACATACACAGATTGCGGAGAATTTCACACTCTTGATTTATTGAGGCGATTTAACATTGCAGGTATACCAACTGTTGATGTGATTTTCAGTTGGGGTTTAAGAAGATTGCAATGGGGACTAATTATTAAGCTAGTAATTGACATGTTCACCTTGTCCTTCGTTGTAACATTAATACCTCATCTAATGCCAACATATGAGGAAACTTGAAGAAGATCCTGTGAATCGGCTATATCACTACAGCAAACTGCCGATTTAACAGCGGCCAGATACAGGCCGCTGTTAATTCTGTTTAGGAACGGCCCATTTAACAGCGGCCAACAGCTGCTGTTAAATTATCTTATATAAATCAGAACCAGCATCGCGGGATAGAGTATTCTCATCCTATCTCATTCATTCTCTCCCAGCCTCCCACCAACGATGATTTGACGATTGCCGTCGACCTCCCACGCTGTCGTCGACCTCCCAGACCCGCCTTTGCCATTGTCTGTATGTACTATTTGGTTAAATCTCCAAGTTTTCAGAGCTAATTTTTAGGTTTTAGGTTTAGTAAATCGAATCGGTTAATGATGTTTTGTGGTATTGATTAAGTTAGAAGTGTTGTTTAGAGTAAGAAAACCTAGTCTACAATTGATGGATTGTGAGAAATGATGAGTTTTGAACATGTGTAGATGAATCCTAATTTGAAAATTGGGGGTTTTCAAAATTTCAGCAATTATGCACGAATTTGAATCATTTTATTGTACGATTTTGTTTAGAAATGTGATTTATGGAGGTTTCGTTTAGGTTTGAAAAATTGCATACCCTTTAATTTTACTTAAGAAATTATTTGTTTATTTGGTGTTATGTGAATACAAAGAACTTCACTGTTCTTTTGGAGTACAATTAGGAGTTGCAAACTCATCATACGAGTCAAAGAATTTGAAGTTGCCGAATTAAGGTACACAATTTTTCCTCCTTTTTGTTGTAATTTCGTACATCATAATTAGCTAGTGCATGAATTTTGGATTCAATACCAAATTGTGATGTTGTACATTGTTGTGTGAATTCATCCCCATCATCTATACATACAGACACAATATGAGAAACAGCAAACTGCCAAGAGCCAAAGGAACATCAATCATCCATCATCATCATCTATCACTCTAATCTAACCAATTAACAAGAGAACCACCAATGAAGTGGACCTTTTCTTTTTTTTACAAATAAACCGCGTTCTCATTACTTGGTCGAAAAAGTTACAAGGTTGAAACCCAATCTCCGTGGAGCTGGACTAGCCTAGCACGGGCTACCCAATCGACTTTAGTGTTTTTTGCCCGAGGGGTGAAGCGAAAAAGGAAATTGGGTACGTTTTTACACAGATCTTTAATACGACCTAAGTAACCATAACATTCCCAAGGCCAGCGATGCCTAGGTCCATTGATAGCAAGAATAAGCTCTTGATAGTCAGAAAGGATGACCACTGGAGAGTTGAGAGCAATCTCCGAGATAGTGGCTTCCAAGATGGCCTCGGCCTCGGCAACAATGGGAGAGAAGCAGTAGAACGTCCCCGCTTTTCCCTCAATAACTTGGCCGGTGGGGTTGTGGACAACAATCCCATAAACCGCCTTCTGGGAGTCGTGTAAAAATGACTCATCACAGTTTACAGTCAGAGACTGTGGGTGTGGCGGTGGACAAATCGGTCGAGAGGGTTGGTGGGCGGGGATGGAAGTAGATGGACAAGAATTTGAGTGTTGATTCCAATCGGACAAGTCTTGATGTATGAGTATGGTCGTATGAGCTTCGGTAGGTTTGGTGCCTTTGAAACAGAACTCATTTCGAGCTTTCCAAATATTCCAATAGGCCGCAACGCTTTTAATTATTAAATCGCCATTAGAGGTTTTAAGCGCCCAGAGCCAGTCGAGGAACAAAGTAGAGGGATCTTTACGGATCACGCCTGGCAGCAGTTTCAACCAGATTTCAATCGCGTGCGGACATTCGAATAGGCAATGGGTAAGAGATTCGTTGAGCAAGTTGCAGATCGGACAAACGGGTGAAGGAGCTCACTGTCTAAAATTTAGGTTCTCTTTGGTGGCCAAGGCATTGTTGCAACACCTCCAAAGGTAGAACTTAATTTTCGGTGGTAATGTCAGGTTCCAAATCCAAACCCATTCCTCCGATCTATCTGGCCGATTCTTAGGCATGGCTAATTTTCTAGCTTCATGATACGCTGACTTTAAGGAGAAGTCTCCTAATCTGTCGTATCTCCATTTCCAATCATCCGACATACCGGGGAAACTAATTGGGGTTTGACAAATCAGCTCTGTGACGTAAGAAGGGCAGTATGCTTCTATTAAGCTTTTATTCCATTTCCTCGAGTCTTGATCGATCCACTCCGCGACTACTTCGAAAGGACCCACGTCTCTATTAAGCTTCATTTCTGTCATGTGTGGAATCCAAGGGTCGTGCTGAAGAGAGATTGATTCTCCGTCCCCCACAACTTTGAACGCTCCTCGATCAATTAAGTCTCTAGCTTTGAAAATACTAGCCCAAATCCACGAAGGTCTACCATGCTTCTTAGCTGACAAAAAATTTGTTTTCCGGAAATAGAGGCTCTTTAGGAGACGTGCCCAGAGGGCGTCTGGAGAGGAGAGAAGTCTCCAAGCAAGCTTTGCTAGAAGGGATAAATTAAAATCGTTAAAATCTCTGAAGCCTAGCCCCCCTTGAGATTTAGAGGAGCATAAAATGTTTGCATCGACCTAGTGAATTGATTTCTTCTTCAAGGAACCTGACCAAAAGAACTGTCTGAGGATAACATTCATTTTTTTCCTCAATCCTTTTGAGAGGTCAAAAAGACTCATGATATAACTCAGGATGGCCTGGATCACGGCCTTCAAAAGAGTCTCTTTCCCTGCATGAGATAACATTTGGCTTTTCCAGGATTGAGCTTTGTCATGCATCCTGTCAATAAGGAAAGAAAACGTTTCCTTCTTTGACCTTCCCCACTCTGTCGGCACCCCCAAGTAAGTTGACTTACAATTGGATGGGCGAAACCTGATAGAGCTGGTGATATTAATTCTCTCTGAAGCCGAGACATTGTTGCTAAAGAAGATCACCGATTTCTCATTGTTAAGTTCCTGCCCCGTCAAAGCACCGTAAGAACCAATAATGTCTAGAATATTTTTCGCTTCCCCTTTCGATGCCTTCCCAAAAATTATTGTATCATCTGCAAACAGGTAGTGAGAGAGTAAAGGCCCTCGATGAGTTAATCTAATTCCGCTCGTTATATTTGACGAAAGGCTTTTGTCGATCATAAAAGATAAAGCATTAGTTAGAAGAATAAACAGGGAGGGAGAGAGAGGGTCTCCCTGTCGAATTCCTCTAGACGGGGTGAAGAAACCAGTGGAGCGGCCATTGAAAAGTACGTCAAGGCGAACCGTACGGATACAGCTATTCAACCAGTTAATCCAGATGGTACTAAATCCGTAGGCTTTAAGAATGATGGATAGGCTATCCCAATCGACAAGATCGTACGCTTTCCTCATATCTAGTTTCATGCACATGTCCTTTCGGTTCCATTTTGTACGTATCTTAAAGTTGTGAAGCATCGTGGACTATGATAATATTATCTTGAATGCAACGACCCCCCCGTGAAGGCTGCTTGATTTTCTGCTATAATATTAGGCAGCCAGTTCTTAAGCCGGTTCGCTAGAATCTTTGTGATGATCTTATACCTATAGTTGCAACAACTGATAGGTCTGAATTCCGAGATTTTTGTGGGGTTTTGGTTCTTCGGAATTAAAACGATGTGGGTATCGTTCCATCCTTCCAGCATTATCGAATTTGAGAAAAAACCCTTTATCTCGTTTTCTATTTGGGGCCCAATCAACGTCCAATGCCTCCTGTAGAAGTGCCCATTGAACCTATCCGGCCCGGGTGATTGGGACGGACCAAGGGAGAAGACAGTTGTTTTGATCTCCTCTGACGTAACGTTGGCAGTAATGGCCTGGTTCATTTCTTCTGAGACAATTTGCGGAAGCGAGTCAACCAGTTGGGTGCAGTCAACGGGATTACGAGCATAAAATAAGTTAATAAAATAATTCTTTGCCATGGCTCTAGTTTGGGCATCATTCTCAGTCCAACCCCCTGCTGTGTTTTCCAATCGAGAGATGTGATTTCTTCGTTTTCTATGAATAGTAGAGGCATGAAAATACACCGTGTTCCGATCACCGTCTTTCACCCAATCTTACACCTTTTTAATTTTCCCTCAATGTGAAGATCGAGGTCCCAAATCTCTTTTATTATGTTACTTGTTTCTGGGTTGGCCAGCCACCTTATGTCGTACCGGAAAGGGGGCCTCGTATAAAGATTGATGGGGCAAGTATTGAGGCTTAGAGGAGCGTGATCCGAACTTATAATGGTTTCGTGGGTGACCAAGGCGTTTTCGAATGCCAACCTCCAATTTGAGTTAGCAAGCGCCCGATCAATTCTGCTTTTGATTTCGCTCCCATCAGTTTGGTAATTTGTCCATGTGAATGGATTGCCTTGGAAACCAAGATCGATTAGAGCATTATCGGCAATGAAACTTCTAAACGGCTCCGTCGACGAAAGTGGACTTGCATATTAGTTTAATTAAGTAAAGAAATCTGCATGCCTTCTTAAATCTGGAGATTTATATTTCAGCCAGCCACAAGCCCACAACGAATGTGAATAAGCATAGGATGCTATAAAATTACTTAGGCCATTACTGCTCTTACTGAATATGAAATAAGATTTCAGCTAAAAAACGGGACAAGAACCCTCTAAGCTTCTCGATTTTGATATGACGGAACCAACGCTACTACTAGAACCAACGATCCCAGCTTGAAGACAACGGCTTTGACAAGCAGTATTCCAACTTGACGATTCCACCGCACGACTTATAAGCAAAGAAGAAAAAAGGTGAAAACCGAATAGGAGGTTTCATTGATGGATTGGAACTGGTGCGAGAGATTAAATAGATGATTCAATCCAGATGTGATTGTTGCAAAAGAGAAGTAAAATAGATTTTTTTAAATACCAATTTTGTCCCTGAACATTCCAGTCGTTAGATTTGAAGATATTATTTTAGACGGACGAGATCGATTTCATCAGATGCAGCATTTGAAATGCTGTCTCCGAAGTCAGGCTTAATCCTTTTCTTCTCCTCTTTTTCCTCCTTTCTCCTCTCACCAAACTCTATTTCTTGCCTCAATTGCTTATCCAACATCCCAATTATTATCCGGAAAAGTGCTTAATCCGTCCGATGGCATATTCATATAAAATTATAATAATTGGTTCCTCAAGTAGTAAACCTCCACTTTTCTTTTTTCTTTTATCTCATTGTTAATTAAATTTGTAATCGAACGGTGTTGGTAACCAATCCAACACTCAGAACTTCTGACTTCTTCCGTCTTCCATCTGCTTTACTTGGTAGATTCATTTTTGTTTACCATGATATGGATCGTAATTACAAGGAATTCAGTTCTCATGGAAAAACAATAGATTCTCTACATTATTTGAAACTGGAAATTGATTTTGTCACTGATTGTGGGTTTCATGAAAATGAAGGAATGGTTTAGGCTTTACGGGATCTCTCTTCGGTAACAGACAGACAATTAACTTCATGTTCGGAATTCGATTGTCTCTTAACTTGAGCTCTTTGATCAGCTTGCACACCAACTTTTTGATGAAACGTCTCCATTCCTACTTTTTTCCCTAGATATGCCCTTTTTTTTTTCGTTTCATGAATTTTCCAATTCTAAGCTGCTTATTGTGTTTCAGCTACAGCTTGGCCGAGTTGAAGTGATCTAAGGTAGCAAGCTGAACAAAGTTGTCAAACTCAATTGGTTCAAAATACCCAGGTGACTTTGCAGTTTGGGTTATGACCCCACTGTTCCCTTTCTATACCAAATTCATCAACACTGTGTTTCGTACTATTGCCATGAATTTCAGATGCGTATTTTTAGAATGCAATGAAGATTCGATCCAAGATTGGTTTTGTTGTGTATCATTGAAAAGCCAGGCTCAAACTCATTACTTAGAATGTATGTAGTCAAGATTCCATCTTTGCTTAATTTATTGTGTATGTGTATGTGTATGCACAACTTTGATAGAAAGGATAAGATGCTGAGTCAATAAAAGATCATTGTTTGCTTCAGCAATGTTTCTGGAGTTTTTCTTCAGAGCACACCATCAATGGCAGGAGTTATACTAATTTTGATTCTGAGATTTTCCAGGCATCTGCAGATAACAACATATAGACACAGTTGCAACAAAATATATACTTTAGCTAATGAATATAGCCTTTCAGCAGTGAAGGTAAGCTTTTCATTCTGCTTAGACATCTCAAGGGGAAGTGGAGAGCCGAATTCACACAATGAGACAGAGGTTAAGGCAGAGACCAGTACTCTATTTTAATCAATAGACTAATTATCATTGCGAACACATTCAATCTATTATTCATAATTATGTAGCTGTTTATTATTTTATTTACACGTAAACAGTGTCGTACAAGTTTTGATATAAGCACTAGTCTTGCTGTTGGATATTTGTGAGAGTATACATTATCCAGCAGATCAGCGGTAGGGATTCATCTGTACAGTGGAAACATATATAATGGGAAAGAAGATGGAAGCAATGCTTCTTCATTGGATGATTTCAGGTCTTACTTCTTCAACTCTAATTGACCTTCTCAATGAACTTGATGCCGACAGCTTGCAGTATCTCCAATGCTGGTTCATATACCTGTTGTTCAATCGGCCGCATCACGCCTCTGCTCTTGATCTTCTTCTCCAACAACAGCTGCATACATAGCAAACGGTAGGCTATATCACATATACATGTTCTTATGAAAAAGGAGACGAGAATGCAAAATTATGCAACATTGTCCACATGTACTGTGTGTCGGTGTCATTAATTACCAGAGCTCCAACAGCTGCCGGAACACCAACGGTGAGAGCCATTGCTGTGGTGGTTCTACTTTTCTTGCTACTCCCAAATTCCAATAAAGTGCCTCTATGATTTTCTGCAAGTAGCCCATCCGGAAACTCCACCTCCACTTCATGATGCAGAAGCACCATATCCTGCTCAAACAAACAAGAAATACAGACAGAAACCATTAATCAAGCTGCAAGCTTTTTTCAGAGCCTTTTAGCCTAAACCAAAGCACCAATGAGGTTGATTAAAAAGTGACTGGAAACAAACCTGTTCAGTGCTTGAATATGCCAACCTTTCTTCCATCCTGAGACAAGCAACATCAAATGCAGTCTTGCATGTGCCTGGAACTTCACTCTGCTCATCAAGTCCTAAATGCCTACTCCACAACAGAAATGTGATCAATATATAGCATCATCATCACTTTGCAAATCGCCTCTTCTTTTTCATCAACAATTGGAACTCATTCATTCTTTCTTTTCTTACATTAATGTCTTGGCTGCCATGGTTGCAGCTCCTAGCTCCTTGGAATGTCCAAGTTTTGCGATCCTTTCAGCAATATCATGCTCTCCAAGTGGCTTATCATCCTCAATTCCCAAAAGATCGCATAGAAACATTCTGAACGTTGGTCTTCCTCCTTGCACAAGAATGGGACGTGATTCAGGACTGAAAAGCCCCATTTTGGCTAGTGTTGCCATTATTTTGCCAAACCCTACGCAAAGATCAATCAAATAACTGAATGCATTATTTCTATGAAACAGTTCTACTTGATTCATTTTGATACCAAAAATATATATCTCTTGCCTTCATAGCGGAGGGTTCCACGGAAGATGGTTGAAGCTTCATCCAGGATTCCATATAGCTTTCCGTAAACGAGAGAGTCACGGTTTGGAAGACATTCCAAGGAAAAAGCTGGAAGGTCTGGAATCCTGAACCTAGCAGCTGAATCATAGAGATCATCACCTACAAGGTTGGTTTCACCATAAGTCCAGGGCATGGATTCAAAACATAATGCATGTGGTAACCAGCAATAGTTTTAACTATGAAACAAAATTGTTCCATATGCAGCATTCTAAGTTGACGCAGTCTGTGAAACTCACTCACCAGCAACATGTATAGTTTCACTGTTAGATCTGTAGGTGGCAGGATTTCTCCCTGCTCGGATGGCCCCTGCAGGGCTCCAACTGAGAGAATTATAACAATATCAGTGATGACTTAAGTACTGACAACAGACAAAGAATACAAAAAGTTTTTCAGGATTGAAACTTCTATGAAACATCAAGACAACATGCGCACTTAGAAATAAAACCTCAGATATTCTTGTCAGGTTTTAGTTTATTTAGTAGCTTGATAAAGTACCTGAATTTATAAGCCAAAGGGTTATCCGCAGCAGCTGGGGATGGAAGTCCTCCACAGTATGAGTTAAACGACTTTATTCTCCCGTTACGCATTCGAGCATCATTAATCATCTTCATTGCCATCATATGATCTTGGAATAAAGGTGAACATATATCAGATACCATCAAGTAGCTAGGCAGTTTTTCTTAAGTTTTACAAGATTTAATTTGATATTGTTGTTTTGGTTAAATAGTTACCAATTCCAGGATCGAGTCCCATCTCCCCAAGGATGGTGATGCCAGCATCCTTGGCTTTTGTATCCAATGATGACATGGAATCATCAACATAGCTAGCAGTAACAAGGTGCTTCTTCAGCTGAATCAGTATAAAGAAAGTTTCACAACTCTAGCTAGAATGAAAAGGATAGCTTGCACTGTACTCATGAGCCATGAGAATTCAAGGTTAAGTTTAGGAATTACAGCGTTACAAAATGATCAAATGTTTCTGTCGAGATTGTAGAAAATACCTTAATGCATTCGTTTGCTACAATTACATGACAACTAGCAGGCAGTAAGCTAATAACCACCTCAACCTGCACAAAGGCAAGTGCAAATGCAAACAGAGATAATATTTAACGGTTTCTCAATTTAGTTTGTGCGGATTCAGCATCAGGAATACAATTGATGTTACCTCCGAGATGAACTTGCAAAGGCTTTCATGATCTGACACATCAAGCTGAACCGCTGTGGCATTGGGAATACCCTCAGTGATCTGCAAGATTAATTTACGTTAATGTCAAGCCCTTGCTTGTAGTTTAAGACTCTAAAATAGATTTTCAGGTATTATCACTTACTTCTTCTGCATCTTTTAAGAGGAGGGATGCAACAATAACTTCAATATCATTTCTTTCATCAGTACCCAGACATTGTTGATACCAGCTGGAGGCTTCCTTGCTCCCAACTGATGCTAAGAACTCGGCAGCTGGCCGACAGACTCGTCCTGCTCCAATAATAAGAACTGAACATTTCTTTTTCCATCACACTCCTTCCTATAGCCGTTCTCCCGGATTTTACCAACTTTGAGAGAGATATTATGTTCTTGTCTGCCCACATCTCCTTGATTCTTATCTCGATTAGCAAGAGAAGTTAAAGAATCTATAATCTGGTCAAGAACTGCTCTGTCATCAGCCTCAACCTGTCCACGCGTATAAAAAATAAAGTTAGAAGAAAGAAGGTTCCTCTTGATGGTACGTGAACTTGGTATTGTGTAGATATTCCTTGGGTAATCACAACCGAATTTCGTTTACTGAATCATTATCATCGCCGTTTCGATCTTGTAAACCAAAACCTAAATCAAAGGTATACTTACTAGAAGCTCAGATAAGGATGTTTCCTTGGAACTTTGACCAACTTGACATTTAACCAAGTGGAAGGAGCCACCTTTCTCTTCAATGATATCCAAAGCATCATTTATGAGGAATTTATCAAATAAGTGACCACTTAGAGATACCTGTCAATCAACCAGAATACATTAGTAGCAACATGGACTTGCAAGGATTAAACCAAGTGAGTAACCACCAACCAGTACTTGAACTCCTCACACATTATTGCCCTTACCAATATATTGAAATTCTTCCTGCCAGATTTGGAATTTGCTGAATTTTCTACTATTTCTCTGCAGTAACAAGAGATTTCATGTTGGTCATCTCTCAGCTTCTTCATACAGTAACTTTTGAAAAAAAAAAAGATGTCGTTTTTACAATATCTTTTGGAGAAAACAAAATATAGTTGTGTGGAAATATGATATGAAGGAATAAACAAGGATTGAATCCAAGTGACACAAAGAGTAACATCATTTAGATAAGAAAGCAAGCCTTTCCATTTGTAGTAGTGAAGTAGTAGTTATAATGTGAAACCTAGCAACCATAGAAACCATGCTATGAACTTATGACTAGCAGAAACAAGCCTAGCAGGGGAGTTAGAATTATTGAAGGACATACTCTGATTCAGAGTTTCTGATGCGAGGAATATATTCATACAGAGAAGTAAGCTTCCCACCATGGGTGATGCAAGCTCTCTTCAAATCTTCTGGTAAGTCCTGGATGTTGGTGGTATAAGCCAAACTGCGAACAAATTCGGACAGTATGTTTCCAAAATGTTGGGAAGCCTGTTGAGAATTTGACAGCAGAAAAAAGCTCCATCATATATGCTTACTTGAGGAACACACTAAGAAACTTGGAATATCTTGCAAATTACAAGTCTAAGTAAACTCCAACAGAACATTCATACATCTATGACAAGTGATAACAGCATACCTCTTTTGCGAACTCTGTTGGAAGAATGTCGACAGATGAACAGATGATGCCACTACCCTCCATATCATAATGGTATGAGTTATTCATTGGGTCATATCTGACAACCATCACAAGAATAAATTCAAAACTGGAGATGGCTGTTGGGGCTACAGAGCCATGACTAGTGGGTAAGCGAAACATTATGAACTCAGATCGGTACCTGAAGAATGGTGAATCAATGGTTGTGGTTTGGTTGACAAACTCTAAAGAGCCACTGATGTCACATGTTATATCAGCCACACCAACTAGTGGGCAGTGGTTTCTCATTAGCTCTTGAATATGTTGAGTGCTCAACAGCCGAGGAAATCTTTTTTCCCAGTACATGCAATTGACTGCCAACGAAGTACAGTTAGGAAAGCCTTTCTACGAAAACCAATGACAAGGCATAGAACTTCCCATTTCGCTATAAGATCATTAGCAAGCCATGTCTAAAGTGATGGAAACAATAGATTAAATTGGAAATGTGCAATGACAGACCGATAACGGATGCATATGGGGCTATCCTTTCATGGAAAACTGGCTTGTAGTGTTCTGGATGTGCATAATAATCTGCCTGAATGAAAATCAAATTTGCAGGTGTCAGAACATGGTACTTCAAGAAGTAAGAGGAGAGCAGCAAGACATGTTGGAGTAACCTACTTTATCAAATAGTTTAGAGGGATCAATGTGTAGGACCATGTCCTGGGAAGTGACAACACAACCATAGACGTGAAAATGTCTCTTTGTTGGATTCACATTGTCATTTCCCTAAGGAAGACCATCAGCAAAAACATGTGAAGATAGCATGAATATCAGAGTTTGTGTAAGAGAAAAGGGAAAACACTCTGAGGAACATGGAGAAGCATAGTGAAGGGAAGCTAGGTAATTAGTGCCTGAAACTTACTTGCGAAAAGAGTTGTGGAAGTTTGCTGGGCTCAACAAATTTGTGGGGAAGGAGCTTGAATATTTCCTGGGCTCCTTGAGAAACTGTTTGTATGGATGGCCAAGAGAAAGCAGCAATTAGAATGTTGGTGCCTGCTGGTGGGGATATGGAAGCAGGTGAAAATGAAAACCAAAGGGATACCATTTCCAGAACCGGTGAAAATGAAAACCAAAGGACAGATTCCAGAAGGTAATCCGAGAGCGGATATCTCTTCACCAACAGAAATGACAGCAGCTTTGGCAGCAGCCAGTGAAGAGTACATGTAAGAGGCACCCAGTGCTAGGAAGGGTGTGGAATACCCCATGCTCAGATACCCTGAACACCAAATTCATTTGTTGATATAAAAAAGAAAGTAATTGAGCAAGTAAAAGCAGATGTAATTAATCTTACTGTGGCCTAAGCCATGCAAGAAATCGACAAGTCCAGCTCTGCCAGCATAATTCCCAAAAGCAAGCTTCCTTTTCCCAGTCTCAGGCTTCACAATCAGCTCGTAATCGTACAGTGTTACCCTTTCAGCGAGAATCTATATATACATACACATGGAAGATGAAGAGAGAATCATATAATAACTTGAGGTGGAATCTTGTATATTCTGGTTTCTTTTGTTCAGAATCAGATAGATAGATCATAAGTTGGGTACCTTGTCCAACAAAGGCATGTTTTCTTTCTGAGCCTTGTGAGTGTGAGAAAAGAAGGCGTAAGCTCGATCAGGAAGGATCATCTCCAGCTTGGGCTGTTTAATGCCAAGGATGAGGCCGCATTGAGAGAGGTCTTGAGAAATGTGGCAGCCGACGTCTTGGTACAAAGCATCATGATGAATTCTCTTAGTTGAAGGCTGGACAATTATACGAGAGACGCCGTTAGTCTCCCCGCCGTTGAGCAGCCGTGCGCAGTGTGATGGCGTCAGAGGCGCCCTTCTCTCCCATTTGTTCACTGACTCCGCCAGTATCCCGATCACTCCATTCCCTAGCATTTTCCAATCAATCAATCAATCAATCAATCAATCAATCTCTCTCTCAACTCAGAAATCGGAAATCAACAATGATGATCGGAGCTGATGAAGATCATTGCAGTTATAGCTGACGTGTCCTGTCCCGATCATGCAAAATATGGATGCTATGAGCGTTGCTTTAGTAGTACTAAAAGGATTGTTATTAGAAAAGGGAGGAGAAGAAGATGACATTATTAAGGGAGATGAGGAACTAGGAAGGTAGCACACGCAACTATAATTCAATCCAATTCAATTGAATTAAGAAAGCAAAAAAACAGTAGAAGAGGACGAAAACAGAGAGAGTTTTTGTTCAAGTTTATAACTAAGAAAACAAAGTAAGAAAGAAAGGAACGTGAGAGCAGCCAATGAGAAAGCAACCTGCCATGCCATGGACGCCAAAAATGAAGAATTAGAGAATTAGATAAACTTGGTACAGATACAGTCAACAATAATTGAATTGAAATGTGCATGGAATTGGGAAAATGTAATGATCAATCGTCCTACTCGGAGATGAGTTACAACCACCTTGTGCTGCTTCTGGTTTCTATTAAGATTGATTCCATGCAATTGCCACATAAATGTGATTTCTTTGTTGGGTATTTTGTGCTGGACTTGCACTTATGATCTGTAAGAAGAAAGAAAGTAAGGGAGAGATCCATCAAAACCACTTTATCAAGGGAGTAAGTAATAAAGTAGCTACAATCTATCCAGGGAGTGAGGACTACCGACAACACCCTTGAGAGATATCTAAGAGCCATACGTGCCACAGAATGGGCGGCCTTGTTTGCTGAGCGGCGAACCGGAGCAGCTTGAAGCTTGGACTGGAGTCCAGCAAACGGGTGATCTCCTGGATGATAATCCCCCCCATAGGCTCTCAAACCATCTTGGCCACGAACTGCTTTAGATACCTGCTCTGCATCTCCTTCGAAATCAACCTGAAACAGACTAGCAGAGACACACCAAGCCACCACATCCCTACCTGCTAACAGTTCTAGAATGAAAGGATCCAAAATACCTGGATATGGAGTCCCTACAACGTGGAGAAGCATGCCCGAGGAAGAGCGAAGTACCCACCCCGTGGCTCCACCATGGGGGGTTCGTACCACCCCATCGACGTTTACCTTAAGGCGATGCTGTAGAGGGGAGACCAAAAATGATGTGGGGGGGGGGGTAAGTGAGCAAGAAGGGGTAATTGGAGAGTAGATGGCGGCTGACTAAAGAGCGGTAATTCCGAAAGATGTGAGGTAAATTGCCCGTAGAGGGACTCAATGGGGAATTGCGAATGATTGACGACTACATGATTTCTGCTTTTCCACACCCTCCACCATGCTAGGATCCAAATTGCGGCGAGGTTAAGCTGGTTTTGGATTATGGATCTCCAGTAAATTCCAAAATGGGTGTTTATGAAAATAGGTGAAGGTGGACGGGCCATTCTATAAAAGGCTAAAGAGACTGGGCACTCAAAATAATAGGTGTTCAATTGATTCCTCGGCCGAGTGACAAACGGGGCAGGTAGATAGCAGAACAATGTCTTTAGAGACTAAGCATTCCATAGTTGGGACAATTCTATGAAGCAAACGCCATAGGAAGAATTGGAGTTTTGGTTGGACTGGATCTCCCAGGTTGAAAGCCACAAAGCGGGATCTTGTATGTCAACACAATCCTTCCGAGATTTCTTTTGTTTTTTGAGTCGGTAGTCCAAATCATAGCCCGAAGACGTGGAATAAAGTCTTGTCTCAGAGTAGTGCCATACTAGAGAGTCAGGGTAGGGAGTTAGGGGTAGTGGCAACTGGAGAATATCACAGACTGAAGAATCAGAGAAGTGCGCTCCTAACAAGGAATGATTCCATCACCCGTTTGAAATGAAGCTAGCAATAGAAAGGGGGCCAGTGTACGGGCCCTTGCGGCGTTGAGTGGGGGCCATTGACTTCTCTGCCAGGATCCAGTTGACCCAATCATTTTAAATTAAGCGGCCCAAATTACATTCAGTTAAGTCAGGGGGATTTTCGACAGTTCATGTTTCGGCATTTTCACTTTTTGCTGCATGATTGTCCATACATCTTCCCCAACCTTCAGCTCCGTTTTACATTCCCCCCCCCCCCCCTCACTTGCTCAACCTCCTCCTCCATGATCTCCTGACCTCATCCACGATCCCAGCTCTAGTTTTCAGTTTGCTACGGTTCATTTAAGTCTGCTCACCCCTCCATTCTTCATTTTCTTCTTCATTCCCTTATTTTCTCAATTTTCATTCCCTTATTCTCTCATTCGATTAGCTTAGCAACAGTAATCTGCAATGGTTAGACCTAACTTCCCAAAGTAAGAGGCACTTTTCATACTTTGTATCTTATGTGTTTCAGTTCGTTTTCCTTCAATTTTGCTATGTTTCAATTCGTTTTCAGTTTTGCTATGTTTGTGTTTTTGGGGGCAGAGTTTTTTAGGGTTTGAATCTTATTTTTTGCGGTTACCAATGGTGATTTTTCAAAAATTTAACAGGTTTTTGTGTTTTTGGTTTGAGATTGTGTGTTTTTAGGTTTTGCATGTACGATTTTTGTTTATGAGTTTGTGTTTTTATTAGGTCTGATAACTAGTTAAATTTGTATTATCTCTATCAGGGGCGGAACCAGGATTAAAAAATGCCCTGAGCCGAAATTTATTACTAGAATATATACTTCGTTACGTATATTATTTTAGTTTCAATATATAATACTATTTTTCATTAGATCATTGTGCCCGATATGTTTGTTCTTAAGATTATTAGTATTACTCTTGAAAAAATGAAATTAGAATGTGCCACCGGCGATTTTTTATTATTTTGAACGATTTATTATCAAATATTCTATTTTTACTCATTCATAAGTCGATATAAAATGGTACTGGGTTTACTCAACCCTCTACACATGTTGACGAAACATTAGCATTAGGGAAGCATATGATTAATATGATTGAGTATATTAACTATATTAGGGTTTTTTTAAAGACAAAGGTATTAGAATATATTTAGTTGTTAAGTTTGAAATTATAACAATGAACTGAGCCTAATTAAAATAACACTGAGCCGGAATTAAATTTTGCACTGAGCCGAATTCGAAAAAAAAGCACAAATTTATACTCGAATTTAACGCTCGGGGCCGAATGTGGGGTGAGCCGGGGCTCGGCCCGGCTCCCCCTCAGTTCCGCCCCTGATCTCTATCTGTTAACTAGTTACCTAGTTCTCTAAGATTTTTTTGTCCATATATGTGTGTTAACTAGTTAGCATTCTTTTTTGTTATGCTCAGTTCTCTATCTGTTAACTAGTTATCATTAGCACTTGTTAACATGTTCTCTTTTGTTTGGCTATCTGTTGTTCAGGTATAAGTTAATATATTCAGATGTTGTTCAAATTAACAAGTGTCGCCCAACAAATACTACTGCCAGCGTTCATGATATTTTCCAGTTGCTACCCGAGAGCCGTGTTGACAAGCTTTTATCATACAACATGCAATCATTTGCTTTAATTTCTGTCACGAAATTGATTCTGCATGTTTATGATGGGTGCTTCAAAATTATGATTATTCTTCCCATTTTGTTGCTCTCCCTGATGGTTCCAAGAAGAAATTGGAAACGAGTGATTACTAGGTGGTATACTCTCTTCCTTGTGGTAGGCTTCCCATCCTTGAATTGTCGAGTTTACCTTCAGTGACTATTCTGAGTTCATTGCTCGTTTTCGTTGGAAGCACACCGGGGGGTATTTACTGAAGTCTATCAAGGATGCGATGTTCCAGGTGAATGTTTATGATAGTGATTGGTTTGCGTTGTTCTTCCTCTACATTGTTGGCTCCTTGATGTCCCCCAACTCGTCGCACATGGTTCACATCTGGTACTTATACTATGTGACGAGGGACATGTTGCTGAAGTTTAACAATTACAACTGGTTTGAGTTTGGGATGGATATGTTCAAGCTGCGTATCTCTACGTCCAGGGCAACCAAACAATTCTTGCTGATGTACACTTCTTGGTTGTAAGTATTCACTGTTAACTAGTTAACTTGTTATCTTGTTAACATTTTACAATTACACTGTTAACTAGTTACTTTTTTGGTTTAACTGTGTGCATCCAAGTGATATACCTTACTGCATTCAAGCAGCTGAAGCCATATGGGGATCCACCTTGCATTTTGCAGTACTTCACGAATGAAACATTAAAGGATTATATGAATAAAGCTTTCAAAAAGTATTGTGAGTGTGTAAAAATTATTATTACTGATGACGGGGATGATGATGATGATGATGCCAACCAAGCTGTCAGTAAAAAGGGGAAGGAGGTTGTGACTGCAACTAACAAACCAGCAGTAAAAAGGAAGAAGGTTGTGCAGAAGTCAACAATTGTGACAGCTGATGAACCGGTTGGCACTACAAAAAAAAAAACGCGTTTTAGCGTCGGTTGTATGCGCGTAATGGCGTCGGTCACCGACCGACGCTAATTTGAATAGCGTCGGTCGACAAAACCGACGCTAGTTTTTAGAGACCGCTGGAGATCGCCACTTCCTCCCACCGCCGCCGCTGGACCACCGCCACTTCCTCCCACCGCCGCCGCTGGACCACCGCCACTTCCTCCCACCGCCGCCGCTGGAGACTGCCACTTCCTCCCACCGCCGCCGCTGCAGACCTCATCTGGAAGAAGAAAACAATGAGAGGAGAGGAGAAAGAGAGGAGGCGGCTGGAATGGAGAAGATAGAGAAGAGAAGGGAAAAGAGAAAGAAAAGAGAAAAGAGAGGAGGCGGCTGAATTAGGGTTAGTATTTAGCGTCGGTCGACCAGCGTCCGTCGACCAAACGACCGACGCTAAAACTCGAGATTCCATTTAGCGTCGGTCGACCGGTCGACCGACGCTATCCTCTTTCGTTTCAACCGACGCCAAAACGCTCTTTTTGTAGTGTGGTAAAATAAGGAGTAAGAAGACTGTGCGAAAAATAGAGAAGAGCTTGGATGACAACACACTCATTACTGACTTTTTAAAGAAGTCAAAGATGTCAGGTGAGAAGAAAGGAGGAATAACTAAAGGTGTTGTTGGGAAGGTTTCAAAAAGAGCAAGGTCTGAAGACGTTGGTGAGGGATTTTGAAAAAAGTAGCGTACTAACAAATTGGCGCCGTTGCGAGGGATTCTTCTTACGCACGCTTGAAAGAAGAGTTGGCAACTATTCATCTACTTTTAATCTTTTCATCTTTCCATTACACTTTGATTTTAAACCGGTTGTTCTTATTTTTGTTGAAATTGTAGGTTTGTATGAAGGTATATGAACCGTCCAACTACTCGTTCTCAGCTCAAGCCAATCAAGACTAAGAGCATAGAAGTTCCTGTCAGTTCCTTACCGGCAAAGCAAAAACAAGGAAAGAAGCAAGTGCCAATCGATCCATTCTCCCCCATCAAGATCGAAGAGACTAAGAAAGACTCATCTTCATGTTCTTCCTCTACATCTTCGGGATCACCACCCACTCCTCACGCTGCTCCACTACGTACCCCCTATCAGCGCCGAATTAGGTTAAGATTTTTGGTGAAAACTTCTTTGAAAACGGGCTGGCTTTCGTCGACTGATCTCTTGTGAATTTTCCGTTTAGAGTTTTCGGCGAAGACTTTGACTTCTCGCCGAAAACTTCTTCTTTGATACCCAGACGATTTCTTCTTGGATTTTCGGTGAAAACTCTAGGCCTTTTCGCCGAAATCTTCTTTGTAAAACGGGTAGGATTCATGTTGACTTGATTGACTCCTTGGATCGATTCCAGTGCGGTTCCTCGAGGTTCCAATGCCTTAAACATGTCATTGGTTACATTATTTGACGGCAAAAACATGTGCTATCATGAAAACACTAGAAAACCATCAAATAGACCCGAAATGGGCCAAAGTAACACAAATGGCACGAGATAGAGCAGTTGAGTGAATATTCGCTATTCTGCCCTAAAAACCATGTCTTAAGACAAGAAATGTTGCTTAAATGAGGCTAATAATCACGTCAAATCGAGTGTCATCAAATACCCCACACTTAAGCTTTTGATTGTCCTCAAGCAAACTGAATAGAAAACGCTCATGTTCACAAATGATAAGATCGCTTAAATTCAAGTTCAAGCATACACAATGAATTATTAGACAGCTACTTCTAGAACAAGAAACCTAACATGCATACTAATCAACCAAACAACCTGGTCTCACTAAAAACTGCACACGACAAGAAGTAGTAACCAATCATGCACGAATTTGACCTGACCGACCAGACTCCTCACACAGAAAATATTTCGTACAAGGGAAACTCTCACTCTCTGTGTTTAAGGACGTGTTTCTGCTCTCAATCATTTCTATTACTGAATTCTGTCATAGGTTTGCAATTCGACCACATCTCCACCACTGTGACAACACGAGGAACTAGTCAAGAAGGACTTCCCTGCTTAGGACCGTAACGAATTCTATACTACAAGGGTTCATGATGAGATGGATGATGGGAATGTATATGATGATGGCTTTGGTGCGGTGTAGCTTTCGACTAACTTCCCTCGAATCTAGCTTATGGCTTCCTACCGTCTAACCGAACACGGGTGAAATAGTGTACGCTCGTCATATGATACCCTCAAGCAACCTAGAACTTTATTTTCTTTACACATTTTTTTCTGAATTTTCTTTTACATTTTCTTTTGACTTCGTTCTTCCATATGTAGGGAGAAGAACGTTATTGAACTTAAACTATAAACTTGAAACTTTTGAACTTTTTTTTTCGAGTTTTCTTATTTTCTCTTCTTTTCTTTTGTGCTGATTTTCTTTTAGTTGCTAGAGGGGTTTACACGTTTGGACATAATAGCTAAGACTACCTGTTTAATGGCTATAAGCAAGTTACCACAAACTGACTTCCGATAGGCTAATCTAGAACTACGACCACAGGAGATCAACGGGGAATGAAAGAATGGGGATTGGCTGTAATGTATATCAAACCGAAAGAACAGGCCAAGCTCAAGGGTTTAAACCTAGAGGATTTAATATTGGGTAGGCAATCTGGCTTAGTAGCTGAATCTAGGTGCCCCTATCATTCTAGAACTCGTGTCATCGTGTGGTCTCGAATAGGTCTCATGCAAATTCTAACTCATTCAAGAAAATAGAAAATCACTCAAAACGAATTAAAATTGCAGGTTACGTGCAATGGATCAAAAGCTCACAGTTGGTTTGTTAGTTGGATTCGGTCATTTTCATGCAATCAAAGTGACAAACTACAAGTGTGATTTTGAAAATCTGTTCTGACCAGGCAATTTAGCATCAAAGTATACAAGTTGGTTCCCAGCTTCTAGGTTAAGCAGTCTAAGCATCATTATGACAAATTGAACAACAACTTAACATAAAAAATCAAGAACCGAGCAATTCTAATGCTAGAGAAACTGGAAAGGCACCGAGAAAACACACACACAATTAAGGGCAATCAAGTTCATGCAAGGTTCTCTAGTATCCTACCCCACACTTAAACCGTTCTGTGTCCTCACAGGACTAAAACTAGAGTCGAGAGTAAAATAGAAGGACCTGGACCGAGATGACTGATGTAGTGGATGAGCATGGCTCTTCGGAGCTGGAAGGGAATCTACCAAAGCGAAGGGAAATGTAGTAAACCCTAAGCAAAGGGAATCTACCTGCAAAACAAAAATAAATGAAAGATAAAAAGGAATCCGGGACAAGTGTCCCGGATCCACACAGAAAAAAGTTGGATCGAAATCCGAAAAGAATAAATAAAAAGAAGGGACAAGGAAGAGGATACAACCTGATCACTGCTGGTCAGGTGCATCGGGAGGTGGAATGTGGAGGACGTCGTTGACTCGCTGCTGCCACGCCAGCTGTGCCTCGTACCTCTCATCATTTTGGTGCATGTGCTGCTGCATAATAAGCCATCTGACGTCTTGGGTGGCATTGTCCTCCACTTGCCACTCCTGGAGTCGATCCAACATCTCGCCAAAGTCGCCTGGAGGCGTTCGGTGATGTGGATGCGGCATCTGGAATGGTTCCTGAAAGGGCGGCTGCTGCTGATGTGCATACCCCGCATGCTGCTGTGGCGAGGGTATATGGTGGTGAAACTCCTGCTCTGGATGGGGCTGCTCCTTGTCAGAATCATCTTCTTCCTCTGACTCGTCCTGGTGGGGCGGAGGAAGAACAGCTGCCACATATGGACTGTAGTCCAGCTGGAGGTCATACTTGACAGCTAAGTCACCACCGATGTGATGCGGGACGTCAGGTCCATATGACTGGCTGAGACCGAAGCTGAAGATGAGGCGGCCCACGAAGTTGCCACCAAGGAGAGAGCGG
Source organism: Linum lewisii (assembly GCA_034768395.1). Taxonomy (NCBI): domain Eukaryota; kingdom Viridiplantae; phylum Streptophyta; class Magnoliopsida; order Malpighiales; family Linaceae; genus Linum; species Linum lewisii. The sequence continues at coordinate 40,782,022 of CM068304.1, read as the reverse complement.
GGTGCCTTGGTCGTCATAGTCTTCTTGTGGAAGAGGCGTGCCAGCACCCATCCTGGATGAAGCGGGCGGCCCTCTCGGATGGCACGGAGCAGGATGATCTCCTCTTTGCTGATGTGGTGGCGATCCTTCTCTGGAGAAAATAAAATGGATTTACGCCAAACCATATGGATAAAGCGAAAGAGAGGGTGAGAGAGTGACCTGATGGAGTTATGAGCCGCGGTCCGAGCACCTGGAATGCCAGTGACGTGGCTCCAGAGCACGTCATAAGTTGGTCCATTACCCAAGTTGTCCTCCGAGCCGAGATGGTGACCTTGGTAGTGCTCCAGTGGGATGTCGAGGTGGGTGGCAAACTCGTCGTATGTGAGGTCTCTGTACACCCCACCGAGATAAAAGGAGACAACCTTCTTGTGCTGGCGTCTCGCTTGCGTGTCCAGCTCGAATGTAGCCCATAATTCCTGAAGCGTGATGTCGGGGAAGTAATCGGTTATGGTGGTCAGCTCCAAAAGACCTGCAGCTGCCAGAGAGTCGTGCACGTTCCTGTGCCAATCCTCGTCATGCTCGAGGAGGGAGTCCAGAGAAAGTGGTCACACGTCGGCGGCGGGAGTGTGCTGGAACTGCTGGTAGCACTCGAAGTAGTGCACGAGGAGACTGACAACGATGGGGTGGTGCCCGATGCGGCCTGGGAATGCCGGAGGAGGACCGTGGACGGCGGGTGTGACTGGGGCTGGTGCTCTGGAGCTAGACCCGGTGTCTAGTCTGGCCTTTGTCCTTTGCTCCTTGTCTACATGCCTAGTTCATAACAAGAAATAGAAACAGATTAGTCAAACTATAAGAACCTACCCCACACTTAGTAGAAAAACTCAATTTCATAGAGAAATGAGGAAAACCGAGTGGGGGGTAAGCAAAGCGAGTAACCGATAAGCACATTTGGTCATAAAACATACACAAGATCAGCTAGGGCGTCAGAATCACAAACCGATTGCACAGGTCAAACCGACATGCAAAAAGTCAACATGATAGCAAATGGAACCCTAACCTTAGCAATCTATGAGCACTAAACATTGAATCATTGCATAACATGGCCTCATAACACAAACACAGTGATATGAACGTCAATGGACAAGCATGGCAGCCAAATGAGCAACAACAGGTCATGGTCAAACTGATATTTCACAAAAGTCAACACCACAAAGAATTAACCTCTAATCATAGCAATTCATGATCAAATGGTATCAAACTTCAGCACAAATCTCCCTAAGCATGCTTGAACAGTCCAAAGTAAACAGTTCACCAAAACTTCTCATGAAACAGTCGGCACGCAAATCGAGGTAGACCAAAAAGTCAACCAAAGTCAACCCTGACGAAATTCAGAATTCTATACATCAAAAGACTCGTAATGAAAAACTCTACAACTTACCTTGAAGTCATGATTGCTGAAAACGAACGGAAGAAGAGGAATCGGTGAAAAACTTGAGAAATTAGGTTTTGGCGGAACTGAAGCTCTAGAGCTCCGATTCGGACGTTCTATAGCTTGAAATGATCAGGGGAGGAAGAGGGTAAGAGCGGCGGCGATCGACGACGATGGTGGTGGTGAAAATGGGCGGCAGCAGCAGCGAGTTAAGGTTCGGCAGTGATTTTGGTAAGGGGGGTTCGATTTTTCATTCGAAAAAAAATGGGAGAGAGAGAGAAATGACCCGGAAAAAGAAACAAAGAAGGGGGAAAGAATTTTTGGATTTTTTGAAAGTTTTCGGCGAAAAGGGGTGCAAGTTTTCGCCGAAAAGTTTAGTTCAAATCGTCTGCCGGATTTCAAAGTGAGTTTTCGCCAAAAAGTTTGTCAAAAACTGGTCAGAAAACACAGTGGGTTTTAAAAGGAAGTTTTCGCCGAAAAAAGTGCAAGTTTTCGGCTAAAACTCTGACCTGCAGTTTTGAAACATTTTCGCAGTTCCCGCAAACTTCAGAAAATCATAACTAATTTAACAAAAATCAGAACAACCTCAAACAACTTGGAATTGAACCGAGGACACACAAACTACACAGGAAAAATAAGAAATCATGCAAGTAACACTTTTGGCTCCCCCGAACCTACTCTAAAACACTGAGTTCGACACAAATTAAAAACTTACTCCAGCCGTGGGTTGCCTCCCACAAAGCGCTCTTAATTAACGTCCTTGAGCTGGATGATACCTGGACGGTGTTAGGAGACATCCCAACTCAGGATCTCCTTTACGCTTGCGTCGGAATTCATGAAATAGAGCTTCGGGGTTTCTCCAGCGAGCGTGAATTTCTTCCCGTTGGCATGAATGAGCTTGGTATGTCCATCAGGAAGATAGCCGGTAATCTTGAACGGCCCGAACAGTTCTCTTGAGAGATCATCCTTTGCAAGTGTTACAGTAGAAGGAATGAGAACAGCCGGCTTTGTCTTCTCTTTAGCCTCCGACTTCATTTCACAGGGATCTGTGATCTTTGGCGCTTCCTTGGGAGATGCTCTCGGCTTCTCCGTCTTTACTGTCTTCTGCGCCGGTGGCTTGATAGGAATCGGTGGTGCAACTGGCTCGAAAGAGGATGGCGGAGCAACTGGCCTCCAGACCATTTGGGTCTTCTTTTGATTCTTCCTCCTTAGCCTGCCAGGTTCTTTGCTTGGTGGTGATTGAGAAGAAGAGGCTTTCAGTTCCTTCTTCTTCGGCGGCTTCTATGTCGTGGGTCCGGTCTTCTGCTTGATGACCTGTTCAGCACCTGGGACAACAATCGATCTAGAAACACTGGAAGAGACATTAGTAACGGAGTTGACCGAGGCCAACTCCACAGTTTCAACAGAAATACAGTGAGGTTCTTCTTCCATAGAAGTATATTTCATACCGTCCTTAAGGCGGAATGTTATTGTTTCTTACCAACCCTCAAGGTCAAAGAACCACTCAGGACATTGATTTGCATCCCGGTTGTTGCCATGAAGGGTCGACCTATAAGGATAGTAGAATCCTCCTCTTGTGTATCTATAACTACAAAATCAGCTAGGAAAGTGAAAGGACCATATCTAGTGACAACATCTTTAATCTCTCCTCTAGGCGTTTTCAATGATCTATCAGCAAAGACAAGTTGCATGCTAGTCAGTTTAAGTTCTCCTAAATTCAAATTTTCAAACAAACTCATAGGCATAACATTTATAGAAGCACCCAGATCAACCAAACTGCGCTCTACTGCAATATCATTAAAGATAAGAGGTAAAGTGAAAGAACCAGGATCGGGACACTTAGCTGGATATGGCGAGGAAGGCTTCTTGCTATGGATGGCAAAGCGTCCGTATTTGTTTCCCCACATGCCAGTCTCGATCCTTGCGTTTGGTAGCAATGCATTTGGAAAGGGAGGCTTCTTGTAGTATGGAGCAAGAGGAGGATCGTACTCCTTAGGCGCCTCCTTCTTTGCCGTCTTCTTCTCCGGAACTTCAACGACCCTGAATAAAATAGAAGAAGTATTAGTAGGTGAGTTCGTCAGACTTTGAATACAAACCATCTTAGCTTGCTCCTTTCTTGGATTCGGCTTGGTTTGGCTTGGGAGTTGGCCAGAAGGGCGGCCATTTGCTAACATGCTGGAGATCTGGTTCACTGCATGCTCTATTCTTTGTCCGGAAGCGATCTGTTCCTGGTTCAGGAGAGCTTGAGCTTTGAACTGACTTTCATGATCGTCAAGTCTGGTAATGATCTGATTGAGCTTTTTGTCGAGATCACTATCCTTGTTGTCCTTCTGATGCTGCTGTCCTGTATAAGTGTTGTTCAAATATTGATTCTGGCGATTGCCAGGAGCTGTTCCATAGTTTCCTTGATTTCAGTGAGGCGGCTGGTAGACACCTCCCGTCGGATTGCTTGGTTTATGATCCTGGGTTGGACCAGTTGGTCAATTATTCTGACTCTGACCTTGGTTCTGGTTGGCGCCGACATTGTAGGGAGGTCGCTCTTGGAAATTTCCCTATTGTCTGTAGTTGCAGTAGCCAACATAACCTTGTTGATTGTTGTTGAAGCCTTGAGAGATGAAGTTAACTTCTTCGGTAGACCAGACTTCTGCCTTGACAAAGTTCTGGCATCGGCCTCCATTATGAGCACAAGCTCCACACCACTCGCAATCAGCTACATAAACGGAAGCTGGTGGCGGCTTGATAGTTGTAGTAGACTTATTCAAATGCTTCTCAACTTCTGCTTTGATGGTTGCTTCAAGATCGAGCTTGCTTTTTGATCCTTCTGATTGTCGTTCCCAGTTCCTTGACTTGGAAGCACAATTCGCGAAATGGAGAAGAGCAGCTTTAGGTGTGAGGGTAGTGCAATCCCCTTCAGCTAGGGAATTGACCCATTTAGCAGATTCTTCACGAAGACCTCGAGCAAATATTTCAGCTAACTGTCTCTGCTCGAAACCATGGTGAGGACATTTGTAGAGAAGTTCTTGGAATTCATTCCAAGTGTCATATAAGCTCGCGCCTTCCTTCTGAGAAAATCTAGCAATGCTGTCCTTGAAGGCTGTTGTTCTGGAAGGAGGGAAGTACTCTTCGACGAAGTCTTGAGCAAGAGTATCCCAATCTGTGTAGTAACCTGGTGGTTTGCTAGTGAGCCACCTCTTAGCTGCGCCTTTGACAGAGAACGGGAAGGCTCTCAAGCACAAGGTGTCCTTGTCGAGATTCCCATTCTTGAAGGTACCGCAGAGATCGATGAAATCCGCAAAATGCGTGCACGGATTGTCAAGTGGCATGCCTTCAAATTGTAAATCCCTAGAGATCATAGTCAAGAAAGGAATCTTGATCTCATAGTCAGGATCTTCTTCGATGCGTGGCACGGAGATAGAAGATCGAACGCTAGTTGCTCGGCTTGTTGTAGTCAGCTAGACTCTTCGGTGCAGCTGCTGGTGGTGGTGGTGGTAATTGGTCGGCCATCCTAGGAGATGGAGGAGGTGAAAGTGATGCGGTTGATGACGCGGGTGAAGATGGAGATGAGGAACTCTCCTTCGGTTCCTCGATCTTGATCAGAGTGAAAGATGGAGGTGGATTGGTTCTGCCTTGCTTCGGTATCTGTGGTCGCTTTGGTGGAGCAGAGCTACCCGGTCTCCCCTACACTCTTAGCCTTGTCATTCTTGGTTAAGGAGCGCGTGTGGTGAGCGTGTCGTTGTGATGCGTTCAACCAAATAAAAACTACTAATGCTAAGAAAAAGCGTATAGTAGATCGTATTCGACTCGAGGTTTCTTCTAATCGACTACTCCAAGAGCTGACAATTTATTCAGGTTTAAAACACTTAGTGCGTGGTGTGAGTTCCACGACTTCTAAACTAATAAGCAAAGGAAAGTAAAAGACTGAAAAGTAAAGGGTTGACTAACGAGAAGATAGACGAACTTAGATTTCGAATCCCCCTTAGATCACCAGAGCAATGGAAATCACAAGATCAGCGGTTTTCAATTCTAATTCAATCGGTTTCTATACACCACCATAACTCCTTACCCTTAGGTTTAAGACCGGCGAACGTTCGCTCTATCCGTTCTAACTACCAAGATTAACTAGCCGCCCGGGTACGGTCGCCTCTCGCAACGACTTAATTAACTGGTGCAATTACTAGTGATTTATGAGTTACTCTTGCAGTGAATTAACCCTAACCGGTTCCTACGAAAGGCACGCTCCAATTATAAGGTTAATTGTTCAATTCGATGTTCTAAAGTAAGGCGAGCGTTCGCTTCTATCCTTAGCTTAACAAGAATCTAATCTAGGGGATCAATCCAGACAAGAAACATGAACAATGAAGAACGAATCAAACATGCAAAGGGAAACTGATTGAACTTTGAATCTAATTACCGCCGATCCGTGACCGCTTTAAAGCCCTGGATCACTTAGGGTTCATCTAATCTAAGCTCTACAAGTTCAGTTACTCATATCAGAAACAAGAGAATCAAAGGCAGCAATGAAGATCATCATACAGAGGAAGAACAAATAAGAACTGAAAAACCTAATTCTGAAGACTCCGGCGAAGCTTCGATCTCCTGGATCTTCAACTTTAAGCTCCGAGCTCTCCGAGGCGGAAGGATGGCGTCACGATCTCTCCACGGATCTTCGAACTCTCTAAACTCTATCTATCGACCCTAGAGTCGGCTGACTCTCAAAAGTCTGATTTGTGAAAATATGAATAATGATTCGTCCTCCCTTCTGTCTGCCGGCTGCTACTCTTTAAATAGGTACGCTTAGGGTTTCCAATACAGCGCCAGATTTGGAAGGGATTTTTGCCGAAAATATCAAGCTATTTTTGGCGAAAACTTTAGTTAAAATCCCCTGTGTCATTTCTTCTAGGATTTTCGGCGAAAACATAAGGAAGTTTTCGCCGAAAACTTCAGTGTAAATCAGCCTGTGAGTTCTGAAGGTATTTTCGCCAAAAACTGTGTAGTATTTTCGGCGAAAATATTGTGCTGGGCAGTTGGATCTTCGGTTCTGACTCTGGTTTGATTTTTGGTTTGATTCTGGTTCACTCCTTGAGGTCTTAAATACGTCCATGGCTACGTAAATGATGGCAAAAATCTGTGCTATCACAAAAACACTAGAAAACCATCAAATTGACCCAAAAAGGGCCAAAGTAACCAAATCGGTAGGAAATAGAGTAGTTGAGTGAATATTCGATATTCTACCCCTAAAACCACGTTTCAAGCAAGGAAATGTCGCTTAAATGAGGCTGAAAATCACGTCAAATCGAGTGTCATCAAATACCCCACACTTAAGCTTTTGCTTGTCCTCAAGCAAACTGAACTAGAACACACTCAAATTCATAAATGACACGAGATTAAACCGAGATTCAATTCTAACAATTTGGTTTAGACTGTTCCACGTAGAAAGAGTGACCTACACATGCAAGAACATCAACCAAACAAGTTTTCGATCTCACTAATTTCTGCACACTTCAAGTAGTGGTTTTAACAAAGCTCGTTTATTGGCAAAACAATTAATCATAATTAACCGACTACGATAATACCAATTCTAATCAAAAAGACTTTAAGCTCTAGCCATGATGTGGATGCGGAGGTAGGAAAAGTGACGTGGCTATCGACTCGACTTCATCCGTTTCTAGATCTGTACGTTACATGTTCTAGCTAGGACCGATTCAAACAACAATTTAGTTCAAGCTTCAACTTATTCCTTCAATTTATTTACTGCATACTAGTGCTCGATACCAAACACTTCACTTAGGTGTTGGACCTGCCTAGCTCACAGTATTTGTGCTTATGCTAGTGCTCAACCCGAACACTTCACTTAGGTGTCGGGCTTGCCTAGCTTTATTTGTAGCACTTAAAAGAACTTAACATTGATTTAACAATTTAACCAGTTGATCCTAGCTAGTTATAACTTTTTACACAAGATTTCGAATTGGATTTCCATCTAATCTCAAGCCACAATCACAGGTGATCAAATATGGAGTGAAAAACATGGAAGAAGCTAGCATTTATCATCTTAGAACAGTGTTATCGAGCTTTGTTATTAACAAACCAATTAATTCAATTAATTCAAGTTTCAACTACCGAAGTGATTTATGATCTGTTCTGACCTAGACTCATTTAATATCAGTTCCAACACGTTGGTTACAGGTTCTAAGTGGAACAGTCTAGACGTCATTGTTTAAAATTGAAGTCAATTTAACATCACAAGTCAAGAATTGAGCAATTCTATGCTAGAGAATTTTCAAAATTGAACCACGGAATCCCAGAAAATTAAGCAAGATCATGCATAACCCTAGAATCCTACCCCACACTTAAACGGTTCTGTGTCCTCACAGGACTAAACTAGAGTAGAGAGATACGAAGAACCTGTGACGAGATGGTCGGTGTATGGGATGAACACGGAGCGTCCGGAGCAGAGCAGAGTATCTACTCAAGATCCTACAAAACAAAAACAACAAAAAGATCAAAAGGATACCGGGACAAGTGTCCCGGATTCACACAGAATAAAAGTCAAACAAAGAAGGTTAAGGGAAATTTTAAAAATATTTTGACGATTGAATGAGAAACTGAAAGAAGGAAGAGAGAGAGGGTGAATCCGGATTTTAAAGTGAATAGTTGGGGTGATTTTCAAAAGAGTTTTCGGCGAAAATAAGAGGGTGTTTTCGTCGAAAATTTTAGTTCAAATGCACTGCCGGTTTTTCAAGTGTGTTTTCGCCGAAAGTAAGCATGTGGTTTCGCCGAAAATATTAGTTCAAATGGCTGTTGGTTTTCAAAAATCTTTTCGCCGAAAATAGAAAACTTTTCGAACCGAAAACAATGAACAGGGAGACCGGTTCGAAAATTGGAAATCGGTTTCGCTGAAAACAAGGGTGGTTTCGCCGAAAATTTTGAACTGTTCGGGTTTAAAATATTTTCGCAAATCCGGCTAACTTCAGAAAATCACAGTTAAATCCACAAAAATCGGAACCACCTCAATCAACTTGCAACTGACTCTATGACACACAAACTACACACGAAAAATATGAAATCGAACAAAATGACACTTTGGCTCCCCCGAACCTGACTCGAACGACGAAAAGACTGACTCAAAAATTCAAAAACGGACTCCAGCCGTGGGTTGCCTCCCACGAAGGGCTCTCTTTTAACGTCCTTGAGTCGGACGGTACATGTTAGGGACCCCAACTCAGAAGTTCCTTGAAGTCAATCGTCTTCTTCAAGGATAGCGGTTGAGTGCCATGTAGCACTCCAGCAGGGTGATGTAACCGGTAGTGTTCCAGTAGATCGTGGTTCTGGTTGGATGACCAGTTCTTCTTGAATTCTCCTTCTAGAAGAGGAAAGAGGTAGTACGGCGCGGCATGATCAATGAGCTCCATCTTCTCCACCTGATGCTCATCAAGAGGTCCTCGGGATCGAGTGTGTATACTTCCAAATCCTTGATGTCTTTGATCCCCACGTGTTTGTCTCTGGCTTGATCTATAGGTTGGCTCGGCGGAAGCTCGATTGAGGATATCTCCTTGATTTCTTCGTGCTCCTCTTCGGCTTCAACTTCAAGATGGATTGGCTCTTTGTCTTCATCAACCGCCCCCCGCCAAGGATTCTTCTAGCTCATGATAGTCATGGACGGGCTCATCTTCTTCTTCGAACATCTCCTGAGCGTGTTCTTCAATTAATTGATTTGGTTGCTCGAGCTTGATGTCCGTCGTGAGACGAGCTTGCAGCTTCGAAATGAGATCATCCAAGGCGGATTCTACTCTTGTCGTCTGTTGTCGATTTTGATGAACCTGTGAGTTTATCTCTTTGTGAGCTTGTAGCTCTGTAGAGATATTCTCCAAGAAGGATTCTATTCTCGTCGTTTGTTGTCGATGCTGATGAGCTAGTATATACATCTCTTGGTTATCCTCAATATACGGTGCTTCATCGACATACCACTCTTGGTACTGGTCATCCCACCAGTAATCCTGCATAATTAAAACTCAAAACACTACCCAGGTAAATCATGAAAATATGGAGGAAAATTAAATGGTAAGGCGGAAAGGTAGAAGAATAATTTGCCAACTCTTCTTTCAAACAATTAGAAGAGTCCCCGGCAACGGCGCCAATTTGGTGAGCGTGTCGTTGTGATGCGTTCAACCAAATAAAAACTACTAATGCTAATAAAAAGCGTATAGCAGATCGTATTCGACTCGAGGTTTCTTCTAATCGACTACTCCAAGAGCTGACAATTTATTCAGGTTTAAAACACTTAGTGCGTGGTGTGAGTTCCACGACTTCTAAACTAATAAGCAAAGGAAAGTAAAAGACTGAAAAGTAAAGGGTTGACTAACGAGAAGATAGACGAACTTAGATTTCAAATCCCCCTTAGATCACCAGAGCAACGGAAATCACAAGATCAGCAGTTTTCAATTCTAATTCAATCGGTTTCTATACACCACCATAACTCCTTACCCTTAGGTTTAAGACCGGAAAACGTTCGCTCTATCCGTTCTAACTACCAACATTAACTAGCCGCCCGGGTACGGTCACCTCTCACAACGACTTAATTAACTGGTGCAATTACTAGTGATTTATGAGTTACTCTTGCAGTGAATTAACCCTAACCGGTTCCTACGAAAGGCACGCTCCAATTATAAGGTTAATTGTTCAATTCGATGTTCTAAAGTAAGGCGAGCGTTCGCTTCTATCCTTAGCTTAACAAGAATCTAATCTAGGGGATCAATCCAGACAAGAAACATGAACAATGAAGAACGAATCAAACATGCAAAGAGAAACTGATTGAACTTCGAATCTAATTACCGCCGATCCGTGACCGCTTTAAAGCCCTGGATCACTTAGGGTTCATCTAATCTAAGCTCTACAAGTTCAGTTACTCATATCAGAAACAAGAGAATCAAAGGCAGCAATGAAGATCATCATACAGAGGAAGAACAGATAAGAACTGAAAAACCTAATTCTGAAGACTCCGACGAAGCTTCGATCTCCTGGATCTTCAACTTTAAGCTCCGAGCTCTCCGAGGTGGAAGGATGGCGTCACGATCTCTCCACGGATCTTCGAACTCTCTAAACTCTATCTATCGACCCTAGAGTCGGCTGACTCTCAAAAGTCTGATTTGTGAAAATATGAATAATGATTCGTCCTCCCTTCTGTTTGCCGGCTGCTACTCTTTAAATAGGTACGCTTAGGGTTTCCAATACAGCGCCGGATTTGGAAGGGATTTTCGCCGAAAATATCAAGCTATTTTCGGCGAAAACTTTAGTTAAAATCCCCTGTGTCATTTCTTCTAGGATTTTCGGCGAAAACATAAGGAAGTTTTCGCCGAAAACTTCAGTGTAAATCAGCCTGTGAGTTCTGAAGGTATTTTCACCGAAAACTGTGTAGTATTTTCGGCGAAAATATTGTGCTGGGCAGTTGGATCTTCGGTTCTGACTCTGGTTTGATTTCTGGTTCAATTCTGGTTCACTCCTTGAGGTCTTAAATACGTCCATGGCTACGTAAATGATGGCAAAAATCTGTGCTATCACAAAAACACTAGAAAACCATCAAATTGACCCAAAAAGGGCCAAAGTAACCAAATCGGTAGGAAATAGAGTAGTTGAGTGAATATTCGATATTCTACCCCTAAAACCACGTTTCAAGCAAGGAAATGTCGCTTAAATGAGGCTGAAAATCACGTCAAATCGAGTGTCATCAACGTGAGAGAGTGGTGATGCATAAACCTGTAGACAACCTACAAATGACAAAAACAAGCACAACTGGTGTAAAATCGAAGTGGATGGAAATATGAAAGATGGAAAGTAGAAGAATAAAATGTCAGTTCTTCTTTCAAGCAATTACAAGAATTCCCCGGCAACAACGCCAATTTGATGGACGCGTTTTCACGCGCGTGTAGTCAAATAACTGTCAAGCACAAAGCAAGATAGATCGTATTCCATGGGTCTTCTAATAATCGTCTACTCAAATGTAAAGGCAAATTACTCAAGTTTTAACACGTTATGCGTGGTATGAGTTCCACGACTTCTATTCTAGAAATACAGGCAAATTAAAAACTAAATTGAAAGACAGATTGAAAGATTGGCTGACTTAACAAAGACGACAGACAAGCTTAGACTTCGAATCCCCCTTAGATCACTAGAGCATTGGCAATCAACAGACCGGCGATTTTGGATTCTCGTTCAATCAATTCTAAGACACCACCATAACTCCTTTCCCTTAGGTTTAAGACTGGCGAACGTTCGCTCTATCCGATCTAGCTACCAAGATTAATTAGCCGTCCGAGTACGATCGCTTCTTGCGACGACTAAACTAACTGGTGGAATTACTAACGATTTATGAATTACTCTTGAAGTGGATTAACCCTAACTGGTTCCTACGAAAGGCACGCTCCAATTAATAGGTTAATTGTTGATTCAGTGTTTTAAAGTGAGGCGAACATTCGCTACTATCCTCAGCTTAACAGGAATCTAATCTAGGTGATCAAGCCAGACAAGAAACACAAACAACGAAGAACAAACCAAACATGAAAGAGAAACTGATTGAACTTTGAATCTAATCACCGTCGATTCGTGACCGCTTTAAAGCCCTGGGTCACTTAGGGTTCATCTAGTCTAAGCTCTATGAGTTTAGCTACTCATGTTCATAACAGCAGAAACAAAGACAAAAATAGAGTTCATCATGAAAAGGAAGAACATGTGAGAACTGTAAAACCTAATTAAAAGACTCTAGCAAGCTCCGCTCTCCAGTAATCTTCACTCCTAGCTCTGAGTCTCTGAGATGAAAGGATGGCGTCACGATCTCTTCCTGGCTCTTCGAACTCTCAAACTCTGCTCTCTCGAACTCCTTAGGTCGGGAACTTATGAAAAGTTGTATATTATGAAGTGTCTCCATTTTTTAGCCACCGGATTTATATTTATACTTAACCCTATCAGCGCCGGATTAGGTTAAGATTTTTGGCGAAAACTTCTGGAATTTTTCGCCGAAAACTTCTTTGAAAAAGGGATGGCTTTCGTCGACTGATCTCCTGTGAATTTTCTGTTTAGAGTTTTCGGCGAAGACTTTGACTTCTCGCCGAAAACTTCTTCTTTGATACCAGACGATTTCTTCTTAGATTTTTGGCGAAAACTCTAGGCCTTTTCGCCGAAATCTTCTTTGTAAAACGGGCAGGATTCGTGTTGACTTGATTGACTCCTTGGATTGAGTCCGGTGCGGTTCCTCGAGGTTCTAATGCATTAGACACGTCCCTGGTTAGATTATTTGACGGCAAAAACCTGTGCTATCATGAAAACACTAGAAAACCATCAAATAGACCCGAAACGGGAAAAAGTAACACAAATGGTACGAGATAGAGCAGTTGAGTGAATATTCGCTATTCTGCCCTAAAAACCATGTCTTAAGACAAGAAATGTTGCTTAAACGAGGCTGATAATCACGTCAAATCAAGTGTCATCATCTTCCCACGATTGCAACGATTCACATCAGTTTGTATCAGAGCATCGGTTCAACACAAGGACCAACCCCTATCCCAGTTTCCAGGTTCACTCTTGGATCCATATCCTTTATTTTTCTTGCTCTTTAGAAAATTTGCTTCAAAAATTCCCCATCTATTTCAGTTTCTTGTACTTTAAGATTCGTGTCAGGCAGAAAAATCTAGGTGGCCATCATACTATCAAGAAAAGTACTCATAGAAGTTAAGAAAAATTAAAACAAGCAAGGCCACCCTTGCCATCTTTATTTCCTTTTGTTGTAAGAGTGATTTTAAGAAGAGGGGATAGAAAATAGCTTCTACTTGCCTGTAACTAACCATGGCAGACAAGAGAATGAGAATTTGGAGGGCCAGATCCATGATATCGGTGGAATCTTGGCGGGAATACAATAAGCCCTAGCTAGGCTTCAAAGGAGAAACGACCGTGAAGATTATGTAGAAGGACCCCATGATGATTTCAACCGAAGGGCTAGAAGATTAGTCCAAGAGATTGATGATGATGTGAGCAATATCAAGCTTACAATTCCCAAGTTTGCTGGCAAGACCGATGCCGATGAGTACTTGGATTGGGAGAGAAGTATGGAAGACTTCTTAGAGTGCCACAACTATTCGGAGAGGCAAAAGGTAATCGTGGCTACCCTTGAATTTACTGATTATGCTTCTCTTTGGTGGATTCAGTTCAAGAGACAAGTTCAAAGAGATGAGGAGGTGCCCATATAATCATGGAGAGACCTCAAGAGGAAGATAGGGAAGAGGTTTGTCCCGGCTGCCTACATCCGAGACTTGCATACTTCGCTTCAAACCTTGAAGCAAGGTACCATGTCGGTGGAGCTGTACACCAAGGAGATAGAGATGCTGGTAACAATACTAGACCTGAAGGAGGAACAAGACGCCAGAATAGCTAGGTTTGTAGGAGGCCTACAACCGGACATCATGCACCAAGTCAACATACTCAACTATGTTGACTATGAAGACTTGAAAGCCTTGACCATCCGCGTAGAAAGGGAAATGAGGAGAGGCTATGTGAGGAGGCCAAACCCTCCTGCCAGCAGCCAATGGAGAGGGAGCTCTAGTGCCAGCAATCCCCCATGGAAGCCAGGCCAGCCCCGAAGCACCAGGCCTCGAGCAAACCCTAACCCTAAAGATTCAGCACCACGGGTAACACCTACTCAATCTACTCCTAATGTTCAGAATTCTAACCCACGTTCTAGTGGAATTGTGTGCTTTAAATGTCAAGGAAAAGGCCACGTCTCAAGGTACTGCCCCAACCAAAGGACCATGGTGATGAGAGAAGGAGAGATCGAGACGGATGATGAAAAGAATGAGAAGATGGAGGAAGGAGAAGAGGCTGATTCGGAGGAAGGAGAAGAAGTGAAGTCAGAAGGGCAAGAGAAGTTCTCTGGCATGTTTTTTAGTGCCCTAGCACCGGAGCCAAGAAAGCTGCCTAGCCCCGGAACCGACACTCTGCCCAACCCCGGCGCTCAGCCCAGCCCCGACGCTCAGCCTAGCCCAGCCCTGGTACCAGTGCCCTGCCTAGCCCCGACGCTAGAACCCGGCCCTGCCCCAAAGCCAGACCCATGCCCAGCTCCGGAGCCGGTCCTCTGCCCAGCCCCGACGCCAAGGCTTAGGCCAACCACGACCCACATTGGAACGCCGGATTACAAGCCGGTATCCAATGGGAGGTTGTTTCCCCTAGGATTTTGAGGGATGCCCCGATCAAGAGGACCAATTACGTGGAGCTAAGTGAAGGAGAAGGTGCCTAGCCCAAAAGAGAGGAATGAACTGACTTGGGGATTGAGGAAACCTTCTCACACATGTCCTCCCCAAGTCTAGACATCCTTGTGGATAGTTTTTTTGAAGAGGATGACATGGACACCAACGGTCAGAGCTCAGAAAGACCTGAACCTTGGTCCTTCACTTATTCTAGTGACACTCCAGGTCTAGGAGATGATGATGAGTCTCCCCCGGACATGGCCACCCAAGTCACTGAAGTTTGGAGAGGCTTGCTGAGTGCACAACGAGAGCCCACGATGGATTCGAGGATGAATCCAAGGCAAGAAGAGGGTGATGATGTGATCCTCCACAGCTTCCCAAGTGCCAACCGTTATTCCTACACCCCACCAGGGTCCCCAGTCAAAGGAAGAACCCTAGGGCCATACAAGAAGCTTTTAGGGCTAAGGAATGCTCACAAACGAGCTCTCCAACCCTTCTTGAAGCCAAGGTACGTAACCAAATACAAGCTCAGACCCCCCATCAGCAGCTAAGCAAGCCAGGATGTCAGTCAGGCCACCCCTGGCATGGATGCCGGTCAAGGCACCAGATTCGAGCCCCGAGCCGGACCGAAGACCGACCCTAAGGCCCCTAACAGGCTCAGGACCGATCCTCATGATCCCTGGAGACAATGACAACCGCTGAGATCCTCTGGAAGCATTTCTGGAGTATAGATGAAGGAAAAAAGAGGAAGGCCTGACCAGAAGATGCTGGCACCCAAAGACAGGCCCTAGTACGAGCCCCAGACTAGGCCAAATGCAAGAACTGGTCTCCAGGATCGAAGCCACAAGCCCCAGACCAGCAGCATCCCTTGAAGAACCCATGAGAGCATTCCTGAAGACCTAGCCGAAGTAGAAGGCTGAAGGCTTGGCAAGAATTGGAGAAGGCCCAGCACTGAGCCAGCCCCGAGCGCCGGACTGAGCGCCAAGCACCACAGACGAGCACTTTGAGCCCATCCCGCAAATGGCTTAGGCCTTTTTGTAAATTCCAACGGCCCTGGATCGCTTGAAGTCCCAGGAATCATATCCAACAAACGGCCCAGCAATTGGAGAAGGAATGAAGGAGGAACCACGTACAACAACACTGCCACACGATCTAGGTCCATGCATGCATTCCCACCTAGCAAAGGATTCCCATCGGGATAGGGAATCCTTGCTGCCACGGCCAAGGGATCGTGAAACTCAGTCCATCTAGGATTGGGACACGAAGGGAAGGCCTAATCCGAGCTAGAATCCGTGCCAAAGTCCGTCAAGACTTGTCCAATCCGGACTTGGAAACATGCCCGGATTAGGGCTTACCCGGATTGCCGGTTTTGCCTAATTAGGCTTATTTCTTCGGAACCAAGACATTATCTTCCTATTTTATGTTTTCCTTCTAGTTTTCATTTTTAAGTTAGATTGGGTAAGTCTTTTTTGTGTCCTAGTTAGTATTTAGATTATTTTAATTCTAGATTAGGAAGTAGTTAATAAGGAGGAGAGCTTGTTCCCTCCCTATATAATGAGGCCGCTGACCATCCTTTTGTACTCAAACTTTAATCAATCAATAAACCACCTTCAAAATTTTATTCTAAAACCCTTTGAGTATGTGCTTGAGCATTGCTTAAGGTTGGCTTATCATCAAGAGCATCCTTCTCTTGACGTGGTGCCCTCGACTTCATACTTGTGGTTCCTAGCTCCTTTATAGCTAGTGGGTCAAAGTCCTCTTCCATCCGATTCCATAGGTTCTTCACGAGTGTTAGGATATCAGCTTGTGGTGTTTAAGGGTCTGCCCACGGTTGCAGCGGTTCACATCAGTCTACGAAATTTCTCTCATTCTTTAATTCCAACATTTGGTATCATAGCCCTAGGCTCGATTCAGGATGGGCGACGAAACCCTCGGTGGTGGTGGTAGTTTGATTGTAAGGGTCAGCGGTTTTCTGATCCGATATGCTCTTCTTACGGATGCGAATTATGGAATATGGGCTGTGAAGATGAAGATTCTTATGAAATCTTTGGGAGTTTGTGCAGCCATCGAAGTCAACGATGATGAGGACCTTGACGAAAGTATAGATCAAGTAGCGATGGGCGCAATCTCTCACTCTGTTCCTGACTCCGTTATGATGCACATTGAAAATTGCGAGACGGTGCAAGAAGCATGGGAAGAAATACAAAAGTTAAGAGTTGAGAGGAACGTGTCAAGAAATCTTCAATACAAACCCTACGACGTCAGTTTGATCGGCTGATTATGGATGACTCCGAAGAAATTGGAGGTTTTTTGGCAGAGGGGATAAAATATATTACTTTGACGGTCTACGAAATTTCTCTCATTCTTTAATTCCAATACAAAATCGTGTAATTTACGATTAATCGATTTGCAAGAAGCTTTGACCATCCAAAAAAATACTAGTAACACACCAACCAAAATTCGGTCAATCAAAAAATTAATTATGACTTGTAAATTTCTGGTTCAATCGACCCTTTTTAACTGAGTTATTGTGAAAAATTTTGACCAATTTTTCTGATTTTAACCCCCTGACTGATTGACCAATTGGTTAACAAATTTTGGTCAGTGATGTGCATCTAGATAGGGGTTCTAGTCTATGATTGTTGGCTTGTTTAGATTGTTTCCTGAGCATTTGAGCTATAATCTAGTCACTTTATTCACCCCCAGGCCCTTGAGGCCCTATGACGGTGTTTCCCTTGTTTCTTTATCATTTCCAGGGTATTAAAAGTGATTACAAGCATTAGGAAGGCAAGGTCAAGCTAGAAGAGGTCTGTCTGGTGGGGTGCACGGCGTGCAGACATGCACGACGTGCATGCCTCTGCAGATTACTATAAAATGACGAGTTTTGGAGTTTCAAATGGACATCTCTTATCATCCTCTTCAATACCTCGACCTTATATCACCCCCATCCGTCCACTACACCTCAGGAACCCTAGAAACTCAATTGAAGACTCAATTGGAGCAATTAGAGCTAAGGATCAAAACCGCTCACCTTGGAATTGAAGCTTGAGGAGTGAGAGTGAAGAATCCACCATGGGTGTTATGGTGATCTACCCTTTATTATCTCAGATCTCTTCCATGGCTATACTAGGCTAGACTTTAGGGTTTAACTTAGTGGGGTGATGATTTATGCTAGGATAGATGGGTGATTGTATGGGTTAACTCTTCCATGATCAATGTTGTAAGAGATCGGTTCTTAAACCTTGTGCTTATATGCCATGATATGGTATGAATGGTCCATTATGGTACATCTTATATTGTTCAATGCATGAAAGTGATTGGATGATGTTGATTTAAGGTTTAGGAATTGCAATTGATGATATGAGAGAGATTGAATCATCCTATTGCAACCATTTTCCACTTGATTTTCTATTTTGGCATTTTCACAAACACTTGGTGTGCATTAGGGTTTTTGTTCAATTGGAGGTTGATAGGCGTTGTAATTGTTATCCTAGTGTTATATGATTGATATGAGAGTATCTTGCATCATTGCCTTGTGTTATGAGACGTTAAATATAAGATTATGTGTTTAAGCATTTCATTGAACATGATTAATGCACTCTATTCCTTTGATTCAAGTGCGAGAGCATAGATCATGTGTTATAGGAGTAGTGAATCGATCTTGCGAGAGCTTATCGGTTCTATAGAAGTGTTATGCATGGCCAATTGAATACAACTTGATCTATTGACTTGACTTGTCTTTCACTTCTCTTGAGCATGAAGAAATCCCCTACTAAGTTAACCTCCTCTTTTTTTGTTTGAACTCAACCTTCTTTGTTGCTTGAAATCCTCTTTTGGCTTAGTTATTGTTTTATGCTTCTGAGTTTCTTGATCGAATCAAACCCTTCTCTTCTAATTGATTAGACCGTTCACCAATTCTGTGAGTAATAGCCTTTGAGAGAGCCTCGAGGAACACGGCATTGATTGCGTTAGTGATCTTACCTTACTGGTTAGGTTGCTAGCTCATCAAGTTTTCAGCCCCGTTGATGGGGACTTTCTCAATCCTATGAAAGCATATAGTAGTGGACCGATCTAGTCACTTCCTTCCAATTTAGTTTTGCTTCCTGGTTACTTGCTTGCTTGATTTTGTTATTCCACATAGTTGTGCTACTTTGGTTTTCTTGTTGTGCTTGTTTGTAGGTGCTTTGAGGTAGTGCATGAGTCGACTCACTCATCTCTAAGTACGACTTCAAGGCCTTGAACAAGTTGTTGAGCCACCAATCTCTCATCTTTCCCCCATAGTTATTGAATAAAAAGAAGTTCCCAACACCCCACACAAAAACATGTCGCATCATGAAGAGGAACACAACCATTCGAATCACTCTCACCATACCAATGATGATGACCACTCGGTGAGAGGAGCAAGGCATACTTTGGCGGAGTATGCTCGACCTACTCTAGAAGGGGCCACCTCTAGCATTGTTCGAAGACCCGTCAATGCTCGAAACTTCAAGCTCAAGCCAAATTGATCCAAATGGTGGAAAATGGAGTTGTCTTCAATGGTATTGATGGTGAGTGCCCAAGCCGTTACCTCAAGGATTTCCTAGAGATTAGTGACACCGTCAAGACCGATCAAGTGCAACCAGATTGCATAAGGCTTCGACTTTTCCCTTTCTCTCTCAAGGGAAAAATGAAGACTTGGCTAGAGAATCAACCAAGTGGTACCTTCACTATTTGGGAAGGTGTGGACGAGGCTTCCTTGGAGGAGTTCTTCCCACCATACATGGCGGATTCCATAAAAGATCGCATCAGTCACTTCTGTCAACACAACGGGGAGTTGTTCCATGAGACATGTAACCGGTTTCAAGCTCTTCTTCGTTCTTTTCCTCACCACAACACGGCCGAGTGGACTCTTGCGGACATCTTTGCTCGATCTCTCGACTATGAGAACACTCAGATGATCAACCATGCGGCCGGTGGTGACTTGAGGATGCTCACTCTGGAGGAGGCTCTTGATCTCTACCAAGAGATGGCCAACAAGATAAGGAGTTGGGCTAGACAACAACCTCCCAAGTCAAGTATGGAAGTGATGCTCACTATGATGCTCGAGCCGTGAGTGTGGAAGCCCCTAAGGAATCTTCTAGTTATGGGAAGAAAAGACAAAGAAGGGATTTTCAAACTCACTCAAAACATCTCCAAAATGTCATAATGACCTCTAGACCTAACCCATAAAAAAACAAATCAAGAACCAACTCTAAACCTCAAGCACACAAAAGAAAAATAATAACCCACACAAAATCATACAAAGAAGGAGCAAAAACAAAGAGAAAACACTTGGGTTGCCTCTAGAGAAGCGTTTGGTTAACTTCGTAAGCTTGACGAAGCAATAGGGTAGGCTAAGTAAAACCATCCCAACTCATTCCCTCTTTCAGTCGACTTCATTACCCTCGCATGGTAGATGGAACTTGATTTGAATCTTACCAACTTTGGGAGGTGTGAGCTCGAGTTTCCAGGATGATGAAGTGTGGACCGAGAAAGGGCCAAGCCACTTGTAGTTAGGGCTAGAAATCGGTGAGGTTATGGTTACCCGCTCCAAACTTTGTGGTTACCCGCACCGTAAAATCCCAAAAACTACTAACCTTAACTGAACCGCGTTTGAGTTGCGGTTAACAGTAATATGGCCTCACATTGTAGTGGCTCCTTTCACCGAGTGGAACTTGCAATATGACATCACGTTGATACTAGCACCCAAATAGGCTAAGCCTCTACCTATTGCATGCTCACCAATAGTGCAAGGAATAGTAAGGCTACCTAGATCCTTCAACTTCTTCAATGGTCTCTTTGAGAAGATGGCAGAGCATTGTTCATTAAGGGTCACCGAGGTCACGCTCTCTAACTTGCTTTTACTGGTGAAAACCTCTTTCATGAATTTTGCATATTGGGGGCATCTTGATGATTGCCTCCCCAAAAGGCATCGTGAATTACTCCCTATCAAGAAGCTCAAAAAACCATTTGAAATCATTTTCCATGAAATCCAGCTTCAAACGAGAAGGTAAGGTGATTTAGGCTTGTACGGAGGAGACATCGGTGCGGTTACTCGCTTAATAGAAACATTGACAAAAAGCAAAGAGCTAATCTCCTTGAAGGTCTGAGGCGAGGATCTAGGAGTCAGAGATCGCCTGCGTCAATCCAAAGAAAATGGAAGAGTTATTCGCTTGCAATTACTAAAGGAAAAAATACTCGCTTAATAGCTTGTGAGAATGTATCCTTGTATGTCCATCAAACTTTGTCAGGTGACTCTCGTCACCTCAGAATTTGTTAAACAAATCATATGTCCCTCTTCTTCGCTTTAGGCTGTGAGGGTGATTTCGGCCATATACACATCCTTGCTTGACTTTAATTTGGGAGGCGATATTGGCTCTTTAACGCGGAACTCATCTCTTCTGGCTTCATGTTTCTGGTAAGTGATTAGCTTGCTCTGGCATTCCTATAGGACCGACCAACGCTAAACTCTTTCATTAAAACCGACAGAAAAACGCTAAACTCTTCCTTTAAAATCGACGGCAAAACGCTTTTTTTTTGTAGTGCTAGCTAGGCAACCACTTCAGTTTATTGATAGTTTTGTCCCCATGTGGCTATACTTTGTGTTTGCCTCTGATGAGCGATTTAAATCACATATGGTTCATCGCTTTGACAGGTTGGGTGACTCCTAACTAGTACTCTATATTCGACTATGGCGGGCAGTCTAGAGTTGCATGAATATTGCTTTCGCGACTCTCCATCTCGACACACGGATATTTCTCCTTCAATAAGTTACTTTCCCCCAATGAGTTGTACTTCTATCTCTCCCGCTCTTCTTGCTTTCTACTTCTTCTAGCGACAAACTCTTTCGCTTCAAACTTCAATAGGCCATTTTCATACTTATTTCCTCGCTCCAGTTTGTGATGGGCAATTGATGAGCTGTAAGATCAAATACTACTAAGCTAAAAGCTAAGCAGATCGTATTCCACGGGTCTCTACTAATCGTCTACTCAAATGAATTGGAAATATATCCAAGTTTAAACATGTTGTGCGTGGTGTGAGTTCCACCACTTCTAATCTATAAACAAAGAAAATAAAAGGAAGAAAGATAAAAGGTTGACTAACGAGAATATAGACGAGCTAGACTTTGAATCCCCCTAAGATCACTAGAGCATTGGCAATCACAAGACCAGCGGTTTTCAATCCCAATTCATTCAGTTCTCAAACACCACCATAACTCCTGACCCTTAGGTTTAAGACTGGCGAACGTTCGCTCTATCCGATCTAACTACCAAGATTAATTATCCGTCCGAGCGTTCACTTCTGCAACGGAGAACTAACTAGTGCAATTGATTAAGTTTACCCTAACTGGTTCCTACGAAAGGCACACTCCAATGAATAGGTTAATTGGTTGAATTGATGTTCTAAAGTAAGGCGAACGTTCGCTCTATCCTTATCTTAACAAGAGACTAATCTAGGTGATCAAGAAAGACAATGCTTTAAAGCAAGGAAGCTGTCTGGCGACTAACCCTAACTTAACAAAAACCTAATCTAGACGATCAACCAGAAAAGAAACACAGGAACAACGAATTTAATCTAGGCGTCAACTAGACAAGAAACGCAGAAAAAACAATGAAGAACAAAACAACCACGCAAGAGAAACTGTCAACTTGAATCTAAATACTGCCGATCTGTGACCGCTTTAAAGCCCTGGGTCACTTAGGGTTCATCTAATCTAAGCTCTATGAGTTTAGCTACTCATATCCAATACAAAAGAATCAAAGATAAACAAAGAATACATCTTCAAATAGGGAGAACAGAGAAAAGTTCTTCATGATAATTAAATGGATTTCTTCATTGAATTCGTTGACATTCCTTCACAAAAATTTTGGCCGAAAATTAATCTAATTTCCTCGTCGGATTCTCTGTCAAGTCTTCATAAATTTTTCAGTTTTCGCCGAAATATTTTCCTCTAGGCAGCTGTGAACAAGTTCTTGATCGTTTGACTACTCTGATGGTCTCGGGTTCAACCTTGAGGCTCCATTGCATCTCGAACACTCTCGACGGCTACTTATTCGATGGCAAAAACATGTGTACTAACATAGATACTAGAAACACATCAAATAGACCCGGAACGGGCCATGGTAACCAAATCGGTAGGAAATAGAGTAAACGAACCGAAATTCACTAAACTCAGTGCACCAGCTTGCGTGTCGCGATCTTATCCGTCCGTTCAATCAACGGATCTCAAGCCTTTGAATTAAATAGGATTAAATTAATTAGTTTTATTATTATTCTATTCCACACGGGACATATTACATTAATATGTCCTGTGTGGAATAGAATAATAATAAAACTAATTAATTTAATCATATTTAATTCAAAGGCTTGAGATACGTTGATTGAACGGACGGATAAGATCGCGACACGCAAGCTGGTGCACTCAGTGCACCCACCTAGCTGGGTGCACCGGAGTATTTTCCATGTATTTATAGAATAATTATGTTACACTAATCACAAGAGATAATTACAAAAGGTAAGAGAATAAATCTAATTAATATTCTGATCCTTATCATAATACATACTCAACTTGGTATAAAAACTCACCATTTTTTCAGTGCAAAACATATCAACAATATATTTCATCCACGCATCAAATCTCCTCAAATTTTGAGATTGAAATTAGCAGAATAATCGTATAAGATATCGTGGAGGCGAGAACAAGATAACAAAAAATTCAGTTGAGATTGTGAAGGAAAGAAGAAGGGTAAAAGAGATTGAGTTGAAAAAGAGCAACAACGCATAACAGGTGGAGGAGAAGGATCGAGAGAGAAGAAAATTTCATTTATTTTTATTTTTATTTTTATAAAATCATGAAATAAATTATGTATATTTTATATTTTAAAATTGACATTTAAAATGTAAGTATTTAATAACGATGCGATAGCTAACGTGTTAACTAACATGACGGTCAATATCAACTTCATCAATGTCATCACTAATGGTGTTAACTATTAAACGATCAAATCAGTCAATTGGTCAAAATTGTCACTAACTAATAAACATTGTGACCCCTATTGATATGAAACAAAGGATTAGTTAGATCTATTATAACAACACTCAAAAGTTTGATAGAAAAATGTACTATGAGCAGGAAGTAGTGATGGAAAGTGTTATAAATAAAATTAGGAGGAAAACCTTTTAATTTAATTAATTAATAATAAATAATAATAATAATAATAATAATAATAATGGTTTGGAGAGCTGTTATTTTCTTCCAACTCATCCATCAGATCTGAAGTGGGACCCTGAGTACATAGCAGCAGCTACTGTTAAACCGTCAGATCCCAATAGTCTCCATCTCAGCCGCACGTAACTCGCCACGTTCACGGCTGCTTCTATTTGTAGGGTTGAGATTTGTAACGTCGTGGGTGTGTGTGGGGTGGAGCCCCCAATTTTTTAATTTTTAATTTTGAATTATTAAAAAAAAGAAGAAGAAGAAGAAGAAGAAGAAGAGTAGGGTTGTTTTTGTTTGTGGTGTTGGCAGAGTGTCATCTATCTTAAAGGACTCCTTCCAAATATTCTTCTTGGGATTGGTGGCTGGCCATTGTTACTTATTATTATTTTTAAAAATATATTATTAAGAAAAGTAAAAAAAATAAAAATAAAATCCAGGCTATAAATATCTATCATCTTCACACACCATCAAAAGCCCTACTCCAAATCCATCATCTCTACCAAATTTCTTTCTCTCTGAGAGTCTGACAAATCATGGCTCTGCTTGTATTCTTCCACAGCTTTCTTGAACTGCATGGCAATTGACAAAGCAGATACACCATGTCCTCTGCTTGTATTCTTCTATAGCGGTTCAATAAAGCTGTGGGAAGATACATTCAGAAGCCACTACATCATCCTTAATTCCTTCAATTCTATGTATACTAATTAATTAACCTGTGGCTCTGCTTTTATCCTTCCACAGCTTTCTTGAACTGCAGAATATCCCTATATTCAAAAATTAGGGTTTTCTGTATTTGGTACTGCGGTTCAATAAAGCTGTGGGAAGATACAATCAGACTCAATCTCTTCATCATCATCTTCAAAAGGTTATATCTTATCAGCTATATATCTCCTGTGTAATGGGTAATTTTGTTTGTTTGTTTGTTTGTTTGTAGTACAGATCTGAATTTCATAAACCCTTTTTTCGTGGCTTCTTGTTTTGTCGATTTGTTTCTGGTTTTGGTTTATATCTGAGTAAATCTTTCCCTTTTTCTGAGTGTGTAGATGGAATAACAAGCGTTGAGATTCACTTTGTACATTATATATATATATATGATACTGTAACTTTAATTCAGAATAATCCAGAGATCTGCAACATCATGGACAGATCCATCCTCTATGTTGAACCATCTATCTATGAAGCCTGTCTGAGTATATGAAAGAATATTTTTATAGTCTTCATGTTTCAATTACATGAATTTGGGATTCATTCTTCCTCTCAACATGTCGGTCCATCTGTAGATGAGCTGATGAGGATTTATTAGAAAAAAAACCAAATAATATATAAAATGTGAATTCTAAGTGTACACTGTACATGCATTCGAGAACAAGGCAAAAGATTCCATTTTTTTTTGGAGATGGATGGATGGGTGACATTATTATTATGTATATGTTGGTATCGTGCAATGTCTAAGTGGGTTTGATTGGATTTTATTGGATGTTTTAATTGATTTTATGAATTGGTGTGGGCAAGCAATGTTGTTCAACTACAAAGCTTATGGACCACATGAGTTTACCATTCTCAGTTATAAAAAAAAAAAAAAAAACCTTACAAATCCAACTCACAAAATATCAGGATTAGGTATCATTTAAACCTGGACAGATCAAAAGATTGTAACAACAGATCATCATCAACCAGACCCTTCTTCCCCTTTTTTCAAGCATTTACTTACTACATCAGCAATGGCTTTGTTGAGTCAAATTAGGTGGAATATACTTTTAAGGTAGAAGCCAACAACACTCAGCAAGGAAGCAGTAGTTCACGGGGACGACCAAGTAAAATAATAAAATAGAAAAAAAAAAATAGAGTTATCTTATATATGTAGACTTGGCCACCCCTCCATTAATTTGTTTCCTTATAGGCACACAAATTGCCTTAGTTACAGGTCATTCTCCTTCATTATACCTAACCTAATACAATCCAGCCTGCTTCTTACTTAATTACTTTCTGCCAAGCCAACTAATACAAGACTCAATGCGCTCGATTGGATCTCCATTTTCATTACATTATTTTATAACTATTACTTTATACATCAAAATTATATAGCAAATGTGTTCGGTTCTGGAGACATCATGTGAATTAGATAAGAAATGAGTCTGGTTCATGAGACAACGTTTCTCCAAACCAGCAACAATCCCAATCATTCACCTAATTTACAGTCCCTATCACTCACTTGTTCATTTCTTCTTCTCCAACTCGTGTGAATGAGATCTTTTTTTCTCCCGATTATTATTTTGATGGAAGAAAAATTTGGTCGGAGAGAGATTTAATTTTTGGGATGTCGTTTCTACATGGCGGTTTCGACGATGATGGCATGTTTAATTATTTCGTTATAATACAGCATGTACGAACTCCACACTGAGTGTACATTATATACATATTGTATGATTCTCATACATAGTGTTCAGATTTCACATAGTATATACACTTTATATGATTTGTTTACAACCCCACTGTACGAAAAAAAAAAAAAAACTTTACAAAAATAAATACAGAGTGTACAACTCTCGTACAAAGTGTATAACCGTTTGTATACAACTTGTACAAACATAAACCCAAAGTGTAAACATAAAATACAATATGTATTGCAAAGACATACTGTCAAAAATACAAAATATACACCGCGTACGGTGTCCAATCACTTACAATGTGTGTACAGTTTGTACAAACCGATCGCGTACAAACTATAAGACTGACCTCCGTAAAAATTGTGAGAGAATATATCTAATGACGACGATCACGTGAGTGAACATCAACAAATACTTGTGCCATTGGAAGGTTACAAAGTACAAACCCAGTGGTATAATATTAATCCATTCCATGATCATTTATTAGCTAGGTAACTACAATCCACTCATCTTTCATCCTTTGTTAACGTAAGTAATCAATTACAAAAAATCTTAATTAGATCTTCCACAGGAAAAAAGGCATTTGCTTTTGATTTATATATGTTAGGTGGCATAGTGTTTAGCTCACTATCAATATTAAAGAGGGGGATGATGATCCTTCCTTGTTAATATAAAAAATTATCATACCCTTTATATATCCACTGATGTTGTATGCTTAAAGGGAAACAAATTCAAATGGGGATTAGGAAAAAACTTTACAACTGTTTCTTCTTCTTATTATATAATTAAAATAAGTTTCTTTTGCTGCTTATGATCTCCCAAAGTCCAAAAAAAAAAAAAAAAGAGCCAGTGAGTTTGTCTGCGTGCATTGGGTTTAGGGTTTTTAATTTCATAGTGCTTTGTGAATGTGGGGGGGAAAAGTAAAACTTAAAAAGATAGGATTAATTGATCGGTGGGAAAGTTGGAAAATCAGAAAGAAAGAACAAACAAACAATCCATCAAACCCGCAATTTGCTTCCCCATGACTGCATGTCTTCTTGCTCCTTTCTAGCTTCCTTGCTACTAGTGTAGTGTAGTGTAGTAGTTCAAGAAGTAAGCTTTTTTCTCAATTGGATACTAATTAATATTTTGAACTATGGGAGTCATAAAAAACGCCATACTTGATACTTGATTGTCAACATTCATCCTGGTATTCGTGATAATCTTGGACGAGGTGAAATTTAAATACATTTAAAGAAAAAGATCGGAAGGGTAGTATTGTCATTTTCAAAAAGACTATTCTGCATCTACGTCCCTTCTTTTTCATCACCGTGTCTATCTGCAAAAATTTATTGACCATCACTTCTTTCTAGATATTGATTTCCCTTATTCACTTCTTCATCTCAATTTCTAGGATTTCCCGTCCCGGTCCATCTCCAAAAAGGTTTGTTGAAGTTGAATACCTTGCCTTCATAGACAATGTAGAAGTCAAAGTAGTTCTCATCAATACCTTGCCTTTCTGTTGTCGACTTTGTTGAAAGGCCCTACAAGACTCTCTACATCTCCTCCTACTTTATCAAAGGCCATGAAACTAGTTACAAGTCTGTGTAACTAGTTATAATCCGTATAACTGGTTACTTAATTATGTAACATATGTTTTTATGCCTGTAGATAACTCCCATTAGAGGATCAGAGGATAATCATACATTCACCCTAACTCTACATCCAAGCCAAGAGATTTACTACTCTCCAGCTTGGAAGACATCAAAGAGCTTGACGTGCCACATAATAAGAAACTCTTTTACTGAACGAGGGAATGTCAGTAGGTGGAGTGAAGGAGCAGATCGTAGAAACCATCAAATATTCGAGACAAGCGCTCCGCCATGACTGGATAGGAAAGCCTGATCATTCACCATCATATGTACCAAATATGTGTCTCCTTCAGTGTCCACATCCAGCCAACCATGATGTAGGCATAAGGCACAACCATCCCTGCAAGCAAGAAGTTCAAATACTAGATGATTACAATCATCATGATAAGAAATACCTATTGCGAAGAGGATGGTAGTCATCGAATCCCTTACAACTAATCCAACTGTCTCGCCCATAAGGGTCATTGTTGTTGCTCCATCTATTTCATCTAACACATATCTATACAAAATTATACAGAGTTTTATAGGTTATCTACATCTACAAATTAATCATACAACATATAGTGACAAATAAACTATCTACCTCTAAAAAACTAATCATACAACGGGTTGGTTACACAAATGGTCACCGACCTATGGCCAAATAACCCGGCACTCACCGTCCTTTAAAAAATTTCCCTTCCATTACTGACCTTTGGCCAATTATCCTAGAGGTCACCACCGTCTACGGACATCCAATTTTCCATCCATCCGCATACATGGCAATGCCATCTAAGCAGCCACATCATCTAAATTGCCACATCATCTAACCCAAACCCAAACCCAAACCCAAACCCAAACCCATACACCCACCCCAATTACCAAACCAAAAACTCCGGCGAGGTTTTTTTTACTATTAATTTCACCATACACCCTACCACCGCCTGGATGCCGGCGCCACCGCTGCCACCGCCGCCACGCCGCCGCCGTCACCGGCTGGGAAGCTCCGGCGAGGGAAAGAGGAGAGAGAGAAGAGGAAGAGCAGATATGCCGATCTGCTGATCTTCTCTCTCTCCTCTTTCCCTCGCCGGAGCTAATCATTCTCGTAGATGGGGTCGTCGTCGGAGGAGACGGCGGGTTGCGGTCAGGGATTTGTTCAGACGGAGGAGAGGAGGAGACGGCGGGTCGTCGGAGGAGGAGATCTGTCGATTCGGTCGTTGGATGGTTGAGTGATGGCTGCTGGTTCGAGTTGGGGAAGCGAGGGGCTGTCGGCGGAGGTTCAGGGGCGGCGTTCGTCAGACAGAAGGGGCGGGGGAGGGGGGGTCCGGTCGAGGGTCGTTGGGCGGCGACGGGAGATGAAGGTCCGGCCGGCGGTCCAAGCTCCGCCGGCGGTGATGGTGTTTGATGGGGTCGGCGATTTGTGTGGAGTTGGTGGTTGTGGTGTAGGAGAGGAGGATGAAGAGGAAGAGGAAAGAGAAGGGAAGAGGAAGGGTTAAGGTTTGGGTTTGGGTTTGGTTTATGGGTTCAAATTTGGGGTTGGGTTTGAGTTTGGTTTAGTTGATGTGGCAATTTAGATGATGTGGCTGCCTAGATGGCATCGCCACGTATGCGGATGGATGGAAAATTGGATGTCCGTAGACGGTGGTGGCCTCTAGAATAATCGGCCAAAGGTCAGTAATGGAAGGGAAATTTTTTAAAGGACGGTGAGTGTCGGGTTATTTGGCCATAGGTCGGTGACCATTTGTGTAACCAACCCATCATACAACCTATAGAGGCAGTTGTAAATTTCATGTCTCTAAAATTTTTAATTGTATTACCTAGAAAGCAATTCTAAATTATTTTTCTCTAAAAGAGTTTTTCGTATAACTTATAAAGACAGTTATAAATTATTTGCCTCTAAAATATTTAATCATATAACTTATAGAGGTAATTATAAATTATCTGCCTCTAAAAATATAAAAATTATTTATTAATATTGAAATAAAATATTATTTTATAAATAGAAGCAAATAATCATACATATAGATGCAAATTAAGGTGTTACTCTCTAAAAATACATTTAGAAGCAAATATCATATTTGCCTAAATGAAACTGCCTCTACAACTAGGTTTTATTTGTAGTGCCTAGAAATACAAACTACAGATCCTCAACCGAAAAAATAGAAGAAAATCCCCAAATACTAATTCCAAAACTAGTTAAACATCCCAGCATTACAAAATGCAACGATGAATTAAAAGGGTCTCCAGTACAATCTGTGACCATCAAGCTAGTTTGTGACCGTTTGCGAAACGGTCTCCAATACATTTGCAAATCATTTTATAGCTTACGATGACCTTTTCAAACTTTCTTGGACCATTGCAAACCGTCTTTGAATCTAATATTTATTTAGTGTAATTTATTTACAATCTTTTTTATCAAAAGAAGTGTCGATGGCGCAAATAATTGCAACATTAGATGACACACCATCGTTCGATTTTGATTTTGTATTGAACTTGAATGAAAAAGTTGCCGAAAATCATAATATTAGCCAATTTTGAGTTTTTGAAAGATGTGGTTAGAATTAACACAAATGCGAAACGTTTAACAACAATACGAGTCCTTTCAAAACAAAAACTAATCGAATTAATGAGTGATTATGGTAGTAGATTAACAATTAGATGATGGGTTTTGATCTCCTATCCTATCTAGCTAGTTGTGAAGAAAACAGTAAGGTGCATGTCTATATATGGGTTGAAACAGTTGTATTATATATTTATATGCCTTCTCTGCAAAAGACCAATGAGTTTTGTAATGCTTCCAAATTTCCTTTATGTCTCTTCATTGTTGCTTTTGCCAAATTATAATGGAGTGTCCCCTCTCTCCTTTCTCTCATGAACATAAAAAAAACAAAACAAAACAAAACACACACTGTGTGTGAGTGTGCATGATCGGATCTCTCTGCCATAAAAGCTATGTAGCAGCAATCAAAAGCCTTGGGACGTTATGGGCATTTGGGTATTCCATCCTTCAATTCTTGCTCAAAAATATTCCCTCCCCAACTCAACTTCATATCTCATTTGCATTTCTTGTTTGTACCATTTTCTTAATTTTTTTTTTTTACTAAATTCATTTCGTGGTCAAATAAGTTTCCATTTCTTCTTGTTGTTCCTATGCTTCACTCTCACATCACATGAACAAAAAAAGGGTAAGACCCATCTATAAAATTTATATATATAATAGAAAGCAAAATAGCTAGCTAGCTATAAGGACCCCTAGCTATATGTGAGCTTTAATTTTAGTGGAGACAAAGTCTCAATGCCCCCCCCCCCCCCCCCCCAGTACGTACGTACGTATTCTACACATTTATTAAACAAATTATCTCACATTTAACTAGAAAACATGTATAGTAAAGTTAGGTTAATATATTTTTATACCCTTATATTATGCAAAGTTAACATGCCCCGCCCCTCTATAATTTTTTAACATTCTTAACTAATGTGTCCTTCCATTAATTTTTTGGTCTATTTTGTATCTATTATGCTGATTGTGCATGCTATATCATACTATTTGTTCATGTGACCTCTGAAGTGAACTTTAAGTTTTTGATGAATGATGAATATATTACCAACCACAAGAAAGAAATAAAAACGAACCAAACACTGTACAAACGAGGTGGCCGCAGGCCTCACCCCAACAACCTGAAATAAAAACCCAAAAGGGCCACAAGAGAGGAACACACCCCTCTCAACTGCTGGGCCAAAATCAAAAGGACTATACAACGACTACTGCTGCCCCCAAACTAAAAGCTATACACGCCACAACTACCCACCCAAAATTGAGTTAAATAAGACCCCAGACCTATCTCCCAAAAACCAAACCTCAACCTGGATCGTGCACACCTCGCCACAAAGATAACCAAATCCGTAGCTCATCACAAGAGATGATAACTGCTACACGAAACCAACAGCCACTCTCCAAAGTTTGAAAAATCAGAAAAGCAAAATTGAATTTGAAAGACATAGATGATATATAGTTGGTTAATGATGATAAGCAAGCCATATGCATTAAAGCGACGTGACTTAGTTAACATATTGTCTCTCTATCTTCCCCACCACGAGACAATGGAAAATTATTAATATTGTTGTAACTCATCTATCTCTACAGAGTACAGAGAGAGGCTCCTCCAATCCAATATCGTTTTTTTAAATTTTATGAGCTCC
The DNA here is from genome assembly GCA_034768395.1 of Linum lewisii. Taxonomy (NCBI): domain Eukaryota; kingdom Viridiplantae; phylum Streptophyta; class Magnoliopsida; order Malpighiales; family Linaceae; genus Linum; species Linum lewisii. The sequence continues at coordinate 40,749,953 of CM068304.1, read as the reverse complement.
CACCACTGAATTAATTGTCTATTTCCATCATTCACATGTGTATGCAAATGCATCACACGGACGATCATATATCGATCCATCCAACCAATATTTATACATCACCACATGGCCTTGCTGCCAAATCTCATGCTATGCTTTCCTTCCTCTTTTATACGCTCCGGGCCAGGCCTGGCCGGTATTCTATACGTATAACCTACGTATCAACTTCATTTCACTGCATGCGCCTAGCTTCTTCTTCATGTTCACTCATTTATATTATTCATAACTCTCTATTACTGGTGTGTGTTTCTGCCCATTTCGTGGGATGTTAAATTACCTGCTGCAAACTCCCGACTTCACAATGGTGTCAGCTATATATTCTAAGTTATAGGGGCGGCTTATGCCCGGTCCAAAGTATCGGGAAAAAATGGGTAAAATCAAATGAATTTGTTGTGTCAATTTTGGGATATGATTATGAGCAGGTTACATATTCATGCTCTCCTACAAGAGAGTTCTGGATCGAGATCTAATACGTCCAAAATGAATTCAAGGTGAATAAGAAATAGAATGTCAAAGTACCTTGGTGGAAAAAAAGAGTAATGTGAGAAAGTGATTTTATACCACATAGCTTAGTTAAAGGGTTTGTTACAGAATTTATCCTATAAATATCTACTTATTCCTTTAGTTTTCCACACACCTTGAAATACTAAAATCTTTCTCCGAAAGGCTCAAGTCTTCTTCCTCTCGTTTTATTTGTCGGTCCATTTGTTAGTCGTTTTGCTCAAGTGTGGTTGCATTTGGTGGTGTTAGAACATTGTTTTAGTCATTGTATCCTGGGAGAAAGATCTCCTTATGTAGGGCGAATTTATCTTAAGAAAACTGTGAAAATACAAGACTCGACTCCAATTTCCTTTCAATTTTATTTTATTTTATTTATTATCCGTGTTGATTTGTCTAACACAAAGATCTTCACACACGGATACCTTGTTTCTCCCTCTCTTTGTGTGGGTAATTAGCAATAGGAAATCTCATTCGTTTGGATTTGTTCAAACCGTCCCATTCGTATGAAAAAAACTTAACAGTCCTATACGTTAAAGATTGTACAATATCATCCCCTCCGACCACTTATTTTCCGTTCGAATCGTCCTGTCAGCATGCCAAGTCAGCAAAAATTTCGTGGAAGTCGAACTCACTCTACTAACCTAATCGGGCATATATGAACCTTACCCAAACTATCGACTTTTTAGTAAGTTTTTTTTTGGGATTTGGGCATGGCTTGGGTAGGTTCAATACATGACCGATAAGGTTAATAGCTCAGTTGGCCCTTTACGTGTATTTTTTTTTTGTTGACTCGACCTGCTTAACAAGGCGATTCGGCCGAAAAAGTGGTTGATAAGATGATTTTGTATGATTCTTAAACGTATGGGAATTATTAAATTTTTTTTTTTCATACAAAATGGGACTATTTTGTAAACACCCAAACGAATGGGACTCCTAAGACTAATTATCCTCTCTTGTGATAGTTTGTTTTATCTTACGGAAAATTTGTACTATATCTTGCAGAAAAGAAAAGTGCATGATATCTTGCATCAACCAAATTTAATTTTCTTCTTCATCGATTTATTAGATTTGTTGAAAAATCTTATTAAGTTCCCTCGATTTTGAACATGAAAGAAGCAGTACGATTCTATGTTTAAGTGCTCATTTTCTTGTGTGGATTGAATACTAATAGGAGATTGAAATATTTGTAGTAGAAAATTTTGTTTGAAATCAAACGTGGTATTTGCATTGGTGAGACTTAGTAAGCTAAATGTCCAGAACCTGATCTTCAGCAAACAGGCAAGAGTTCTTTCCTTGTGATGGAATCAGTATGGGAGCGGCTATCCAAAGTTTGATCGTCAAAGTCTCAACAATGGTGATCTCGAAATATTGTGTCATAAATGTTCATGAAGTAATACGATTAAATGCATTGGGAATAAGAAAGAAGAAGAAATCAATTTACTAGTTAACTTAACTCTTAAAAGTGAGTAATTTTACAACAAATTCTGGGTCATATCCATGGAAAAAATAGGGTCAAACCATATTTACAAACCCCACAAAACTTATTGCTCAATTTTGAAATCAGCACAAGAATTTTGATTAGGGAAAATAGCATTTGGCCCCCCTCTACTTTTCCAACTTAACAAATAGCCCCTCTGTACTAAAAATTGCTCATTTTACCCCTCCTACTTTGTCAACTTTGCTGTTTTGGTCCTTCCCTTTTAACTTTCGTCTTCTTAACATTAAATCTGGACACCTCCACACACCGAAAAACAGAGATATCGGAGGGTTTAACTGAAGGGTTTTTAAAACCACACATTTTACTCGTCTATTTCATCCTATCTAATTATATGTACTAACATTACCAATTAAAACAAGCTTAGTAAGCTAATGCATACCTATTGCTATTGGAGCTAATGTGATGTCCTAAATGCGCATCAATCAACCTGGTTTAATCTGCGTACGTTGGGTAGGCTGGATAGCTAGGTAGCTATTTAGTAGTACTGAACACTAACAAAAGAGAGAGATGAGTTTACTTGTATTAGCAAAAGATTCCCCTTAACAAAGCTTTCCCCACTTTCAGAGATAGATAGATAGATAGATAGATAGATAGATAGATAGTACTTCAATTATATATCATGATGACCCACTTCATTTACAGAAAGAAAACCATTATTCAAAACCCAAAAAACCCTCCTTATAACCTTAATTGGCTAATAATTCTCCATCTTCTTCTCCCATATGCTTTTCAGATATCAATAATATACATACACATCTACATAATTACATCCCAAATAATTAAAAAAAAATTCAAAGTGTTGAAAATTGCTTAAACTAAGAGCACCTTCCATCTCATAGTGGAGAAAAGGGAAATTTCCCATTTATCTAATTTATTCTGATAATCTCTACAGCCAATTGTGAACATAAATTAGAAGGACCAATCAAGAGTGATGGTATATATATATATATATATATATACATATGTGTGTTTTCTGACGACAATTTGTCACTATGCGGCTGGCTATAGCTAGCTTCTGTTGTGTACAAGAATAAAATTCAGCCCCCGATTTAAATAAAAATATAATATAATATGAGAAGGTAGCCAATCAGAATTTTTGGTTTTGATATTTGTACAAATGCAGAGTTCTGTAACTCTTTGGAAATATTGGAAAAGAACAACACAATACAAATCCAGTATAGGGTAGGAATTCAGTGGAGGAAAATTCATATTCATAATATCCATAACATTATCAATATTATATTTTGTCTGTCACATAGCAGAAGGTAGCTAGGAAAAAAGAAATGAAATTATTCATAATTGAGATGGTCCGGCAGCAACTAGACAATTTACAGCTACGAAACACACATACACAACACTAGCTCAGAGTTGGCTGGAATTCAGAATTTAAACATCATTGAATTCAAGATGGGTTGATTTGTTAATAAATTAGAATGATTTTGCTGTGATGAATGATGATGCATGGATCCAGCAATCCTCAACTACCACTGTGGAGATCCCAACAAAAAAGGACAATTACTACTACTACTACTACTGCTGCTTACCCTACACACAGAATTGAAGTTGGAAAGTAAAAAAAAAAGAAAAAGAAAACACAGATACAGTGAAAGACAGAGAATGAATGAGAGGTGAAAAAATATTCAAGAAAACAAACAAACAAAGGGAGAGACAGAGAAAAAGTGATGTCAGGGAACACGGAGAAGAAAGAAAAGTTTTAACCTTTTTACCTTTTTTTTTTTCACTGAAATGTAGGAATAAGGATCATCCATCCCAAGAACAAGAACCAGTCTTCTTCAATGCTTGCTTCTTCCCCTTCCCAGAAGCAGCAGCACCACCAGGAATCAACAACTATCATCATTTTGTACACATCAAATCGAATTCTTTTGGACAATCTTTCTTCTTCTTCTTCTGCAGCAACATTTCTCACAATAAACAAAATTCACCATCTACCAAATGAACAACCATCCTCCCCTCCCCTGCAGCAGCAAACCAGAATTCTTGACCCACATCTCAAAAAGTTAAAAAAAAAATTTTGGAGAGAAAGCAGCAGCCTGAGAGAAGTTTATACCAGAGTTGGATGGAATGTAGTGAAAAGAGAGGAATAATGACTAATGAGTGAGTTCATTAAGTCCTGAAACAGCCATGGTCTCCCACAGCTTTCTTGAGCTCTCCAGCCATAATTGAGGGGGTTGGAGGGCATAGTAAAGGAAAGTTCAAGAAAGCTGTGGAATAGCATGGCCAGGACTCTCAACAACGAAGAACAAAGAACGAAGAACGAAGAAGAAATATAGAGATTACATATCTATCTTGGTTGTAATAAGGACTGTATACATACTTCCTTATGCAATCTTTGTGAGGAGCTTTATAGAGTTTTTTATAGAAGAGAAGAAGAGAAGAAGAAGAAGAAGAAGAAGAAGAAGAAGAAGAAGAAGAAGTGGTAATGGTTTAAACTTACACAGAGAGTCACAGTTATTCCTCATTCCCTAATTTTACTATCCCAATAAAACAAACTAAGAAAGCAACTTGTACCCTTTACTAACCGTGAATATTGCTCTTGTGGGGTATTCTTCCAGCTACTCAATTATTTTTATTCTATTACCAACTCAACTCAACTATATTATTTTATTAATATCTATCTAGAGAACGGTCTAGTAAACACTTGAAATTCAACATATTTGTGTTTGAATTCTAGAGTTTGAGGGTTTTAGTTTAGTATTTAGAGGTTAGGATATAGTGTTAGGGGGGGTTTGGGTTTATATGTTAGGTTTATGATTTTTTAATTTAGACTTATGGTCAAAAGTTAGCGTTTGCCTTATGATATAGTATTTTTTTTTTTATAATTGGGTATGTAATATATATAGAATCAAAAGGTCACAAAGATACACATATACAAAAAATCAAGGAAAAACCCCTAACTCATCAGCCGACTCACCTCACAACCCCCAAAAGAAACCATGTACACTTCCGTTGAACACAAAAATAACTCCTATCTCCAACTTGTGTAACCCAAAAAGAAAGAATCCAAAAAAGAACCCAAAAAATTGGGACTTAAACTCAAAGCAAGACCAAAACTGCAATTGCAGTGTCCTGCATGCAACCTAAAAGAGATAAAACTGCATCGAAGTGGATGTGCCAAATAGACATTCACCTTCTCAACTCTGTACTTGACACCTTTTCGTTAATCCGAAGCCATCTTCCGACCGCTAAGGCTATCCTCCAAACTAAGGCCTTCGTAGGGGATTCCTTGTCCCGAAAATGCAATTGTTTCTTTCTCCTCAAATATACCAACAAATAGTGTGTAAAAGACCAATCTTGAAAATCTCAAAATCACGAACACAGTTCCTGGATTGCCAACCTCGAATCACATCCCTAACGGTGGAGTTATTTGGTCCAAACATGGCAATCATGAAACTAAAACTGACCCAAACAACAATCCAAAAATAAATGCGACACCGACTCGAGGTCGACTCTGCATAACACACACCAATTGGGTACAATGAAACCTCTTTTCACCAAATTTTTCATGGTCGAGACGTTGCCATGAAACAATTGCCACAAAAAGCCGGAGATCTTGGAAGGAATTAAACTCTTCTAAATCGTCGAAGAAGGAAAATCCAACACACCTGGGAAATCCTGATCTCTCATGAAACGGAACCATGAACTGACAGAGAAGTCCCCTGAGGATGTGAGTGTCCATGAGCGGAGGCCCCTGTGAAATTCTGTCGGATGGAAGATCCGCAAGCAAATCCAAAAGCCTTTGTCTCTCAGAATACGCCCCACCTCTCAGCGAGATCGTCAGAGGAATATGTCACTCATTCTTGTCAACCACAGAAACATAGTAAAAAACAAAAGCACCCCGGGATTAGGCGGCCGCCACAATCCTAGGAAATCTCTCAGCAAGACTCTCAACCCCAACCCAAAAATTGCACCAAAAAGACACACCCCCACCCCGGGTCAAGCAAAGCGTACTCCTAGAATCTAGAACTGACGAGCCACACTGACCACAAAAGAAAACTAAAACAAACACACAAACAAGGGAAGCAAAAAAAATTAAAAATGGAGCCAACAGACAACCAATCTAACCAATCTTCCACACTTAACTTCAGAATCCCCAGTAATGCCGCCAAGATTTGATCGGGTCCCGAAGGGGTCGATCCAAAGATACCTAGCTTTCGGCTAGGGTTGTATTTATATGAGGTTCTCTGAAGTAAGGGTACTCAACTATAAGGTTGTCTATTGTTGTGTGGTTGAGGTACAACAAAGAATGCGAAAACAAGCCAAGTAACACAAGTCAGTGGTAGTCCAGTCAAAGTCAACTATGAGACTAAGAGTCAACTAGGTCCAAATGAGCGAGGAAATGAATAGAAACGATTAGAGACACTGCAAACAACGCAACAAAGACGAAAGATAAAGACCAAGTGAAGGAAATCACAAGGAAGGGTTTATGTCATTTGGATAGGGTCATGCCCTAGCTCAAGCTTACCTAAGTTTGAGGAATTGCATAATGAAACAATGAATCAGATTGAAAGACCACGCATCTCACTCAAATGCAACCATAGTACAACCCAAAACAACTTTACTAGGCTCTTAGACCAAAGTTAAGAAGTCCTAGGATGCACGCCATGTGTTCGAGGAAGTGTCAAATCAAGATACACACTACTAGGACTCGATGAATGACTAATAAGGCTCACACCATAAGCATATTGATCATCTAACACCTTACACTAACCCAATTGAGCCAACCAAGTCAAATGTAAAGTGCACACCAAGTGTTTGTGAAAAGTCCCCAAAGATGAATCACTCAAAATAGTTATTGAAATGATGCCCAATCTCTTGAAACATACTCCCAAACTCCCCTAGGCATGTTCTCTATGATTCATACACAAATATTCAATAAATCATAGGCCAAACTCAAAGATTATGCATCAAACAACACAATATCAATGGGGAACATAAGCCACAACGAATACAATCAATCTTACACACCAACAATTGTTTAAGCCTCTCATTTTAGAGAACTATACTTGCTTGGGCATTGCCCCAAATCCAAATGACATAAAAAATCTAGCCAAGCATGGAAATCAAATAAGGAAACAAGGAAAACTTAACTATGGTGTTGATGCCCATGGTAAGTGTGACATCCTAGGCAAATCCTACATCGAGAAAGCACATGAGAGATCTATTGGCTATGTGGAATAGTTCAACCTTAACTGACATGACACGTGTTGGGGTGTAGTGGTGAGGGTTTGATCTTCAGAGGAAGATGTCATGGTTTCGAATCCCACCAACACCTAAAAAAATCAGTGAGGGCTCAGTCCCGAATCGGACAATATCGTGTCAGAAAAAGGTTGAGATATTACAGTAAGGTCTTCAAGTGCTCCCATCCTCTTCAATCTCTCTTTGACTCCTTGTGATGCTCCAATACTGGTACAATTGATTAGGAGGGATGTAATGATATGCGCTGTCTAGAAAGAGGGCGCCCGACGGTCAACGCGGGCGTCAGACGCGCTGTTGGTCAACGAGAGCACGCTCTGATGTTGAACCCTACTTTCATGCTTTTCATTAAATTGACCATTTCGGGAGCATCTGACTTCTGATTGGGACGCCGTTCAAACCAGTGGTTTCATGTTAAGACCCTCTATCATGTATCATCTTGAATTCCCAATAAAAACAACCAGCGAAACATAAAATGGAGCATGTAGGTCATATTAAGGTGAAATTTATGTGTAAGCACAATTTACTCAAAAAACCAATGAATGAGAATGAGAATGAAATGAGCACAAAGCATGCACAAACCATGTCTATTATGGGGGATTAATGAGTGCATAAAACGAGTTACCAGGATGTTGAGACATCATTAAATGGGGACTTAGATGAATAAGTCTATATAGATAACCAAATGGATTTTTCATGCCTAGTAATGAGACCTAAGTATGAAAATTGATCAAATCATTGCAATGGCTTAAGCAAGAACCAAAACAATCAAATGTAGTTGTCATGTTCAATGGCCTTCAGTTATATCCGACGAATTGGTGTCTCTATACAAACTTTGATGAAATCGATAAAAGTGTCATCATTTGTTTCTATATATGATATGTTGGTCTTTGGTACTGAACAAAGACATGTGGATAAGTCTAATGATTTTTTATCATCAAAATCCTCCATGAGGAGGCCGATATGATTGTTGGTATAAGAATCAAACGAAGTGGGACTACACTTTTGTTGAACTAGTCTCATTATATAGATAAAGTGTTCACTAGGTTTAATAACATGGGTTGTCGTGAGATTAGGACATAGTTTGATCCTAATGTGAAACTTGCAGAAAATTCTGGCGTGGCTATTTCATAGTTTGAGTACTCTAGGGTGTTTGGTCGCTCATATATGTAATGACTTGTACAAGACAAGATATCGTATATTCGGTGTGAATGTTGAGTCGGTCTACTAGTAATCCTAATACTCGACACTAGCATACACTCCTTTGAGTGTTTGGGTACCTTAAGGGACCCAAGAATTTTGGTTTTTCCTTTGGTGGATATCCTTCAGTGTTGGAAGGATATTAAAATGCAAGTTGGATTTCTAACATAGAAGGATCATACATCTATGTTTGGATGGGTTTTCTTTCTTAAGGAGTGGACATCGTTTGGGCTTCAAAGAAGCAAACCTGCATCACAACTTCAACCATGAAGTCGGAGTTCATTGCATTAACGAGTTTTACGATCTTGTGTGATAGTAATGCTACCTTGGCTAGAACTTATAGTCAAGTGTATAATGGCAAGTCATGGAATTAGTGCTTTTGGGTGGTTACTTGACTCTTTGTCTGAGCGAATGCGACCAGTTGGTTGGTGTCCATTCAGATTTTGAAATAAGCTTTATTTGTTGTCTCTTACCTTTCGATCTTATCCACATGTCTCTTGGTTCCAAAGCCTATGTAAAAGCTAGCTTGTGCAAAGGTACATACAATAAGGAGACACATTCTTTGTATACGCACTAGCATACAAGTATTCACATATTTATCTACTAAGATACTAGTCACTAAAAGCCTTAGAACTAAAGCGTGAATGGTCTTATCCTCGGGTAGATTTCCTGGCACTCATGGCCTAAAGGATGGTAATACTCGTTTTGGAAAGTGGTATCCACAGTTCCGTCCTGATCCAAGTTCTCCTTTATTTTATTGTTGGTATTTTGAGACCCTTAATTCCCAACATGTAGTTTGTGGTCATGTCGTCTCATCAGATCAGTAGCTCCTTAATGCGTCATCAATTTTTATCATGTTTTCCTCCTCAAGTTTCAACTGTCGTCATCATCATTCCTCTATTTTTGAATCACTGCATCTCTTCCTCAGTTCCACATCGACTATCATTGGTTGCAGACAACAAGGACTAAAGTCACAAACACAAAACTAGCTTCTTTTCTATATATTTAGTTTTGTCAGAATCTTTGTTTTTACGATATTAGTAACAGTTCTCCAAAAATTATTTTGGTTCGATAATGTTTCATGTTTTCTTGTTAAATTATTTTTTTATTCATGACTCGTTTTCTTGCATCTCTCCTGCATCCAAATTTTAAAATTGTTTTCGTTCAGAGAAATAAGAACGAGATAGCTCATGTGTTAGCTAGACATTCTTGGTGCTTTGCGTCACCTACTATGGGTCAGCCTCTCTTGCTTGGATAAATGAGGTTCTGGGTAATGTTTACCCGGACCTTAGCCATTGATGATGAATATATTTGAGATTACCCTAAAAAAAAGTTATGATATAATTGTACCTTTTAATTTGTAGTTAATCAATCTCATCATACAAGTTATAAGTTATAATATGGTATAATTTTGCAAACAAGAGTGCTTGTAGCTATGCATTTGACTTTGATCTTTATTGGAAGACGATTGATTGGGACTCAAGGCATATACCTATAACTAGATTAGAAGACTAATTCAACAACAACAAAAAGATTATAACACTATTAACTAGTTTGCGTTTGACAAGTTTGGAATCTAATTTCTCAAAGTCAGCTTTAATGTTAGCATACATGAGTTGTGTACATATATATAATATAACTATAATTAGGTAATATGTGTGTGAGATGACAAGTAGAAAAGGTAATTATATAGTATAGTATAATGACAAAATTATGATGATAAACTAAAAGTTTGGAAGAGACACCATGGAAGGGCAATTCCAATCAACATCACATGGTGGCATGTGATGCAACATCCCTTTCATCTTTTTATAAATTTAATTTAATCATTTTGGGTAGGGAATAGAAGGGAAAAAAAAAAAACCAAAGGTATGGGTTGGTTTATGGTCCCCCAATCCCTTGTGTTATATTTCTTTATTCTACACTAATCATGAGATTCATTTACAATGGTGTGGTTGTCAATATATTTTCTCCATAACCATTTTTATGTCCTATTATGCAATATGCTTGGCGATCAGATACTCATGGCCTGGATATTACGTATCCACTCCCCACCCGTTTATTTAACAAGTATTACTCGTACATGCTCCGCGAAACTAAATGAGTATAAAATTCAAACTTTCTTCGCCCCATATCAATGGGTATCGGGTAAAACCTGTTACACATTGGGTGAACCCCAAATCTCTCTAACTATATCTGGATTGTAAAGAGATTTTCGAGATGGAGCTATGATTTTCAGAGCATTAGCGTTTCGAGAGGGAATGACAAACTACTCGACTTATGACTTGAAGTGAAGAACTAATTGTCTGAAGGAGGATTTGAGTTTGGCACATTAAACATAGGTGAAATATTGTGGCTAATACGATGTCGTCGTTTCATATTGAGTGCCCATCGGGTTGGGTATGGTGCATACACCTTCAAACCCGTCTCCACCCGATACCCGCTCAAGTCGGGTATCAGGTTTACACTTATCCGTCAACTTTATCCAGTCCATGAGTAATTCCCACCCAAATCAACCGGATTTCGTGTGGATACCCAGTTTCCGGATACCAATGGCTAGTCTTAATTATACATGCATGTATGTACACATCGAAAGCTTCTGTCTTCCAATCAAAAGCTTGTTTTATTGTTCACATTAATAGTCTTGATTCCAAATTGAACATGAAGATAGTAACATGTTAAATTTATTGGAAATTTTTACTTAGACATGCATATAATTATATACAATATATTATGTGGGATTGATAAGTTAGTAAGCATGTTGGCATATATTTGCATGTCTCTTGATGTGGGGGCACATTCATATTTATATAAGTTATTTATTCACAGATTCATCAAAATAGAGAGATTGAACACACAGAATAGTCTGGAAATAGAAACAGACAAAACAAAAGCTAAATATAATGTGGATGGAGGTTTGGGATAACATTAGATATTATTATCATCACATGATCACATTTGCTGTAAATCTAAGTGCCAAGTGGTGTGGGCCTCCGACCCAACGGCAGAGATGATGCTTCCTTGTGGGCCCTAATACCTTTTTTCGGCCCAATTATCTTTTATTTGAAATAAAACCTAAATCATTTACCACTCTATTTTACTTTCACGAATAAACTAGTATTTTGCCCGCCCGTCTGCAGGGTTCAAGTTCCAGATAATATACAATTCTAAATTTTTTAGAAAATAATAAATAATATGGAACAAAATCATCATTATTAAGATAAATTACCTCAATGATAACTTATGGCATCATCGAAGTCTTAATACTCTGAATTTCATAAAATTAGTGTAATTAATATTAGTTGTTGTTAAGTTCTCAAACTTAGATTAATATAAAAAGAAATTACATCAACATAACTAGTAACTTGAATGTATAATGGTCAATATTTTGGTTGATAATTTGTTATTTCTTTGTTTGAATTAGTATAGAGTTACTTAATCAATGTGTATTTATGGATGCATATTTTACGTAGTATTTTTCAAATATGATGTATGTTGAATAAAATTACTCATAGTGAGTAAAATTAATTATAATTTTTGTTTGTCAAATTTGATGAACTCTCTTTTATTTTAATTCGATGAAATTTTGTAAATATCTTTGTTGTGGGGCTATTTATTAAACTAATTCACTTAAAAATATTGTTGTTTGGTTTTCCAAAATTTCTTTGGTACTCATTTCCCCCTCTTTTCATGCATGAAAAGTTTTACTTGTAAACATATGAAAATAAACATATTTTTATTTTATAGGGAGGACCAAAAATGATGAAACCAACATGATCGTGATAAGAAAAAAGAAAGATAAAAAATTATTAAAATTTTATAGTAACTATATTTAGTTGAACAAAATAATATCATTAACTCGGGTTTATAAAGTATGTGTAATCCTAATGATAACTCTACACAACTATAATAATATAGTTTTAGTAAGTCTAAAAAATTTCATACTAACATGTAAAATAAAATACAACAACAAAGTTTACATTGAAATTGAACATGATAAAAAAAATTACAATATTGAGCCCCAAAATTAATGGCAAATGAAGTATAATTGAGAAAATTATAAGTGTTTTTTTTATGTAAATTGAGTGAAAAGTGGTTGGAGAAATGAGTAAAATAGAAGACAATAAATTAAGAATGATAAGTTAGTCCCAGACCTCTTGGATCTATCTAGTTCGACATATTTTAAGGTGGTTACACTTGACTCACAATGGACATGGTCTCGTGAGGATCTTTCTTAGTTATGCTCACTTGAACACACCCTGTTATAAGCCCGTTTTATATTGAAAAATTAGGGTGCTGCTATTTGCAGTCCGCGTTTTACTAACGCAGTTCGTATTTTTTACATAAATGGACAACTATGTCCTTGTAATCCGTATTTACTAACGCAGTCCGTTTTTACTAACGCGGTCCATTTTTTACTAACGCAATCCATTTTTACTAACGCAGTCCATTTTTTACTAACACAATCCGTTTTACTAACACAGTCCTTTTTTACTAACGCAGTCCGTTTGTACTAACGCAGTCCGTTTTTTACTAACGCAGTCCGTTTTTACTAACACATTCCAATTTTTACTAACACAGTCCATTTTTTACTAACGTAGTCCATTTTTTACTAACGCAGTCCTTTTTTAATAACGCAATCCGTTTTTTACTAAAACAGTCCATTTTTTACTAAAGTATTTTTCAACATTCATAATTTTCCATCAATATTTTTCATCAATATTATTAATTTATTTAAATGTATAAAGTGTTATTTGTATTTTTATGCCTATTTTTCTAATATATTATGAACAAAGATATTCGTTGGTAAACGAACCGAGTTGGTAAAAATGGACTGTTTTAGTAAGAAACGGATTGCGTTAGTAAAAACGGACTGCGTTAGTAAAAATGGACTGCAAGGACATAATTGTCCATTTATGTAAAAATACGGACTGCGTACAGCAAAACACGGACTGCAAATAGCAACCCGCAAAAATTATAGTTATATTTTGAAATTTAATATTTTTGATATCATACTAAAAAAGCAAACTTATTTTGAATGCCTAAGCAACATTCTATTACTGTATCATTCATCATAGACTTAAATATCTATTTATTTTTAATAATTAATTTAATATTTACTTAAAAATAAAAAATAAAAATTTGGAATGAGTGAAGTTGAATTACCAAGTTATACAAATAATTAAGAACATAATTTTGAACTAATTAAATGGAACTAAATAGTTTATACTAAGTAATTTTTAGATTAAAAATTATGTATCAATTTAAAGTAGATTAATTGAATCGAATAAAAAAAAAAGACAAGCCTTTATCGATAATAATTAAATAAATTAATAAAAAAAGAAATTGATATGTAGTTAGATTTATAGGAGTCTACCTTGCAACATTAAAAACCTAAATGGGATTTGTGGGTTTGGTGGGGTTAGTTTCATAGGAGTAGGGTGGGTCAGGGTTTGGGATATTTTTGTAAAAAGAGTAAAGTTTTAAGTTGAATATCGAGTTTTTTTAAAAAGTAATAAGAGAAAATGAAGATGAATGATTATTATAAATTATCACTACAAGAAACGCTGCATTTAACTGCGGCAGAAATGAAGTTTAACAATGGCCACATGCCGCTGTTAAATTGACCAATGCGAAAAAAAAATAACAGCGCAAAAAAATGGCCGCAGTTAAATCAAATTAATTACCAGTGGCTGGTGCCGCTGTTAAATTATTTCGTTGAGAAAAAATATTGGTCGGACCTCTGGCTAGAACTTCGGCGACACCCAACAAAGAAAAGGCAACTTTGGCCGTCCTTTCATCGCCATTGCCGCTTCCACGATCACCTGAACGAACAACAACACAAAATAGATCTTGTGAAAGTGATTCCAGCGATCTGGTGATTCCAGCGAGGGATCTGGTGAAGGCGGCTTCAAATCGGCGGCGGTGGTTGCGATGGTGATTCCAGCGAGCAACTTGGTGAAGGCGGCTTCAATCGGTGGCAGTGGTGGTTGCAATGTGATTCCAGCGAGCGACCTGGTGAAGGAGGCTTCACACCGGCGGCGACGCTGGTTGTGATGGTAATTCCAGCGAGCGTTGTCGCCGGAAAGGATGTGAGTACTTGTCGTCGCCGGAACGGAAGTGAATACTTGTCGTCACCGAAACGGAAGTGAAGAGTTTTGAGCGGTCAGCAAAGGGTTGAAGAGATGAAGGGAAAGAAGCATCGTCGGCCAAAATGATGAAGGGGAAGAGGAGTTTCGAGTGGCCGCCGATGGAGAAGGGTTGAAGAGATGAAGGGTTTAGGGTTGAAGGGAAGGGAAAATAGATCGGACGGCTTGAAATCGTTCTTTACATTAGATCTAATGGTGTAGAGGGGCGATCCGTGTGTTTAATTTAACAGCGGCATTGGGTCACTGTTAAACTGTCTAATTTAACAATGACTTTGGGCCGCTGTTAAAAGGCCACTTTTAAATAATTTTAGCAGCGGCCATTTAAGTGGCCGCTGTTAAATTGTCGCAATTAAATTAACAGTTACTTGTAGTGTATGGAGTAATTAAACTGAGTTGAAAAAATATAGACTTATCATTCATCCGTGTCTATAATAAAATGCCATATATTTTAGCCAAACATTTTAATTACCTCAATATAAATATTTCAAATATACAAAATAGGAATTTACATCAATAAATAAAAATAAAAATTTAGTTTTTTTTTTAACAATTGGAACTTCTAATTTTATTCATCACAGTAGTGGCTTGAAAAGGTTACAAACAGAATAGATCATTGATCTGTTGAGTACATTACAGTAATCCAATTTTCAAGAGCCAAATTTGCGGCCACTTTTTTCGCAATACTATCAGCAAGGTGATTAAGGGAGCGAGGGATGAAGGAGACTCTGATTTGCGGGTTGTCCGCTAGCATTCCTGACATGAGGTGAAGCCACGCTGAGCATTGCCATGGCCAATCGGAAGGGGGCTTCCTGAGCGCATCTACCAGATCGAGGCAGTCAGACTTCACAATAGTCTCTTCTCCTGTGTCAACCGCCCACGTAATACCTTGTAAGAGGGCTTTAGCTTCCGCAACTATCGGTGATGAACAAATGAGGGTACCTGCATAGCCCGCCACAAGCGCTCCATGGGAATCTTTAATGATGATCCCATATCCCGCCCTCGGGGTGTTTTGTGAAAAGGAGCCATCACAAAAGACCTCCCTACAACTGGCAGGCGGAGGAGACGGTTGGGGTGGGGTGGGGCTCGGGGTGTGGTGAGCTTGCGAAGAATTTTGTTCCCAATCCATCTTGAGACGAAAGGAGAGGTAAACTGAAGTTTCACAAACGGGCGTTTTGTTGTTAAAAATTTTATCATTCCTTGCTCGCCAGATGTTCCACATGAGCGCAACACACAAGGGAATATCAAACCTAGGGTTATCCTTATTTGACTGGAGGATCCAATGAATAGTGTTCTCACCTGAAGAAGGGGGATTAAAATTAATGTAGGCTTTCTCCCAAGTTGATCTCGCGTGAGGGCATCTAAAAAAGCAGTGGGTTATAGTTTCCTCTTCAACCCGCAGATTGGGCATAGAGCTGAATCCGCACATTTTCTCATCCATAGGTTTTTCCTTGTAGCTAGGGCATTCTGGGCACTTCTCCAAAGGAAAAATCTGATTTTAGGGGGGCAAGGGATCGCCCACAACTTTTTCCATGCCGGGTCATCATAGATATGTCTGTCTCGCCCAGTCACCGAGCTATCAGAGGCTCTCTGGCAATGGTAAGCTGACTTCGGCTTACCAAAGTTACGAGGAGCTAGAAATAAAATCACGCTATTTATATCATTATATATAGAAATATGGTCAATTAGAGAGGTTTTAAACAATATAGATTAAAGTTTAATTTATTTTATAATATCATCTTCTTGTGTACGATAATAATGAATACTACTTAAAATTATTGGTGCGACAAAACTATAGGTAGGTCATGCTCAAACAATACTATAATCATATTTGAATAAGCAAGGTTTAAAAAGTAAAGGTTTTGTATGTCTCTTTTTTATGGTTATTAGTCAATAACATGTCTGAAATCTTAATGTTTGCCTTAAGTTCAAGAAAAATTTCAAACACGATGATGAATTTACTTAAAGATGAGAATAGTCATAAAAGTAAACGTAATACTTATGAAAATGATAAACCAAATAAATAATACTTAATTATTTTTAATATCAATTTACTCTATTGGAAAGAAAAAATTAAAGCTTATAATAGCATAAAGGAATGGGAAAAACAAAAAACGTAGAAAAGGAAAAAAGTATGAACTACTATTTTTTATGTATTGTTCCAGTCTATTCGATGGGTACAATAGTATTGTTCCAGCATAAAGGAATGAGAAAAACTTCAAATCCCCACCTTGAACTCTTATTGTTCGTCACAGTGGTTTGAAAGAAAAAAGAATTAGAATAAGTGTTATGTTGCTGATTTATTGTTTTATATTGAACTGATGTAACGACCGTTACAGGTTCTGCAAAGCCCGTTACATGTGATAGACAATGGCCGTTATAGTAAACTATAACGCCCGTTGCACAGGTGTGACAACGGCCATTACACAGGTGTGACAACGGCCGTTACACAAGTGTGTAACGCCCGTTACCCTCATCAATTATGCATAACATAGTTTGACCGTAGTTCCTACGACTTTCCCAATTCAACTCATTTCAACCCAAAACATAAGGCTAGAGCTCGGCCGAAATCGGGATGATACAAATACTGCCACCACCAGCAAGATAAACCCAAATTTTGGGCGAGCTCTCAGTTTCTTGGAGTTGTCGTTTCTTGCCGTCACCACACATGGACAATCGCCGAAAACCCCACTTTCGCCTCGAATTCCATCCTTGTGCTGTCGGTACCACCCTTCTCCCTCCGATTTCCTTATTCGTTTGATCTCTACACCTCCATCGTTCAAGCTCCGATCCGAGTCCCCTCCTCTCTCGGGCAGCCGGACAAGCCGTCGGCGATTGTTTCGCTTGGGCTAAATGTTCACCACGGCGTCATCCCCTCTCTCTCATCACATCATCTCCAAATGCCCGACCAACAATTTCCACTACAAAAAAACAGTTGTTTGGCGTCGGTCATACACGCGTTTTAACGTCGGTCATGACCGACGCCAAAATAAATAGCGTCGGTCGGCTAAACCGACGCCAGATTTGGTGACGCTAAACTGTAGCGTCGGTCGTTTGGTCAATCGACGCTAAAACGCGTGCCAACCGACGCTATAGTGTTTCGGTCGAACCACCAACCGACTCAGTGGTTAGCAAATAGCGTCGGTCGATACGTTTGACCAACGCTAAATTGCTAGACCGACGCTAAAACGCGGGTGTCTGGTCAACCACGCATTGACCTGCAGTAACATTTAGCGTCGGTTGTGACCGGCGCTATTATAGGTCCGACCGACGCTATTAGAGGTTCCAGTGGGCAGAATTCTGCATAGTTTTTTCATTTTCTCATACTCTTCTAGTGCCAATACCTGCATAGATTTCCCTGCATACATCAATTTCATTTTCACAATTCACTTTTCCAATCAATAAACATACTGAATAAACATTGTTCTATAAATGTCGAAAACATCCTCCTAAAACATTCTACTAAACACATTGTTCTAACACATGCACCTTAAACATCCCCCTAAAACACCTAAAACACATGCTACCTACTCATCCTCCTCGTCATCGTACGAGTCCATGTCCTGGGCATCCATATCTAGGGCATACTCCCTTTTCCCTTAGAAGATGAACCCACCAACTGGCTGAGCCGCTGAACCTCCTCCTCCAGATGGCTCAAGCGCTGGACCTCTGCCTCCAACACCCTCACTCGATCCTCGGCGGGACAATGCCCGAAGACGTGAGTGGTAGTAGCTTAACTACTACCCTGACTCGATCCACCGGCTGCTCCACCACGTCTCCTACTCATATTAACCTGAATAGACAAAGACAACAAATAATTAGAATTTGACTATTTTAAATTTACATATATCATATACTACATTACATTACCTGGGAGGGAGTCACGCCAGTTCCCATACCGCGAACTCTACCACTGTGCTCCTTCGGATAGACAAGTCCGAGTGCATCGTTCGCAGAAGGAAATGTCGGGACTGTGGGATCACGGGTCAGCTCCAGAATCCGAGGCTGCACATTGATGACACAAATGGGTTTCACAAACCAAAGTTAATTAAATAGACACTATTGGAGATTATTTTGTTAGATTGGAATAGGTGATCAAGTACTTACCACATTAGGATCAGTGTAAGTCTGATCCTTCTTTGTGTGAGTGATAGCATACAACTCACCTCTACTGGGCGCATTTCCTCCCCTTTCTGCTGCCTACAAGTGTACGAAGTAAACAATATGAATACACTTTCTAAAATGTACTAATACACAAAAATTATTAGCAATTTGAACTGAATTATTACCAACTCCAGTCCTCTAACTCGCAACTTCTTTGACCCTCCAGTGTGGGGTGAGGTGTAAGTCCTCCGGGCGACTGAAGTCTTGCGAGATCTCATCTACAAAATGTTATTCATTTAAATGATGTACGTTGACATAATATATTCACATAATGCTTAATTTGTAATCGACTTACCACCATATCGGGTCTCAGCCTGATATCCACAAACTGTGCCCACATAGGTGCAGAGATCCTGCCCGGCTTGTGTTCTATTGCCCACGCCCTAGGGATCTCCACAAACTCATCCAGTCGAAGTCCTGGCCCGCTTCTTCGGCTTCCTTCTTCAATTTATTCTTGTATGTGTTAACCACATAACTTCTCCAAAGGCGGGTTTTGCAGTCCTTCCACTTCCTGCCAATATCCTCCATGATGTACTTAGTCGCAGCGTCTGTCAGCTCTGGTGGCTCAATCACGATACAACGCTGCATCAAATTCAATGATTATAAATTAGTACTTATTATTAAATTTACATAACACAGGAATGAATTTCATATTTGAATACTTACAAACACAGTAGCCTTCAAATCATTCTTCTCTCCCTCCGTCACGTTGGGCCACTCCTCATACTGTAGTGGGATGAGGTTTTGGTCATTACCCAGCAAACCCGTGAACTGGCCCAACAGAGCGGTGGGACCCACATCCGTAGGCCCTAGAGTCCCCCAAGGCATGATGACCTTCTTGCCATCACGAAGGCTCAAAATCTGGCTACTAGCCACAGGCTCCTGTGTCCTAACTCCTGCTGGATCGATGAGCTCTACCATCCAAGGACCTGAACGAGGAGCCATATCTGCAAATCCAAATCTAAATATTTATGTCAAACATTCAAGTATTGAATATAGAACAATAACACTTAGATCAAAATAATTTTACCAAACACTAGTTAATCATCGAACTCTGCAATTCCAGGCCTGGCTAGGGGTAGATCAGTGGAATTATCAAAATCAGACAACTCTGGATTCATAATCATCTCACTCTCATGCACTAAGTTGCCTTCCTCATCACCCATGTCGTAGACATCTCTGGGTTTGATATGTACAGGAATACACCAGCCCTTATCCATCTTATCTTCCACATAGTAGACCATTCGGGCCACCTTTGCTTCAATAAATGGCTCGTCATCTAAGCGACTTCCCGTGTATAGCAAGTGTGAGAAATTAAGTTGTGTGAACCCCAACCTATCTTTCTTCACATACCTTGGATTGTGAGTGTTAGCCCATTTACACTTGAATAATACCACACGGAAATCTCCATAATAATTCAGCTCAAGTATGTCTTCTAACTTTCCATAGTACGCGAGTTCGCTTGTGTGAGGTCGATTGTCCACTGACCTAGAATAACTTTGAGTTTCATAGCTGTCGTACACACCACTATTCTGAGTACTGAGACCCTTATCACGACTAACTGTACGGAAATGATAACCATTCACGTCGTAACCAGTATACTGATAAGCTTGTCGAGAAGGTCCTCGTGCCAACAATCTTAGATTATTCGAATGTACTACTTGGGTATCATCTAGTATCTGTGAAATGACAATAAAAATAATACTATATCACAAACTAGATGATTGGAAGTTGTCGTCATGCAAAGGTTAATGAAACTCATAGTATACTTACACGACTCCTAAACCATTGCACAAAGTCTCTATGTACAGCTTTTTCAACTTCAGCTGCTGATCTTCCTCGTAATCGATGTTTTGTGATTGCTTGGAACTCCCTAGTAAGTTCATATTCAATAGAGAAGAATTAAAATAGAATAAAAGTCACACCATAAGTGCAGTTTAGTATATGTACTTACTGTAGGAAAGGACTGACTTCATTAGCCCCTATAAGGACATGTCGGTGTGCTTGTAACCATTCCATATCATTTAACTTATAGGGGTGTTCGCCACCAACATGACGTCCAATTGAAGGGAACTTGGATATGCCAAGGGATTCATCTCTCACTTGATCATGGAGTCGAGACCCACAGTTGAAACGAGTTTCAACTCCATCTTCGTAGTATAAGGAGACAAATGTAATAATCTCCTCAGAAATCCAAACTTCTACAATTCAACCTTCTGGCTGTGATCGATTTTGACAAAAGATTTCAGCTTTCCAAGAAATCTGGTTTCGACAAGAAATTTGTTATTAGTAAAATAATAAAGTAAACGCATAACAAATGCATGTAACCGATTGTTATATTGTACCTTTCTATAGGGTACATCCAACGGTAATAGACTGGTCCCCCAAGTCTAACTTCTTCAACTAGATGGACCACTAGATGAACCATTACTGTGAAAAAAGACGGGGGGATATCATCTCCAAACGACATAGAGCTACCACAATGCGTTCTTGTAACGTATCCAACCCATCAACATGAACCACTTTCGAGCATAATTGCTTCAGGCATGAACAGAATTCCACTAAGACAGATGAGACCTGTGCAGGCAACACATTCCGGATGGACAATGGTAGAAGTTCATGCATTAATATATGACAATCATGAGTTTTCAACCCTAATATCTTTCGGTTCTCCACATCAACACAACGAGATATGTTGCTTGATTATCCATCTGGTACAACAATGTCTTTCAAGGTTTCGAGCATTGTTTGAATTTCTCGTTTACCCATTGTGTATATAGCTGCTGGACAAGTTTTCCCATCTGGTCTTGGCCAAAGCTCTCTTCTGATTTTCATCAGTTTCAAATCCATCTTTGCTTTCAAGTGATCCTTACTTCGATCTTTCTCATTTATCAAAGTGTACAGGATATTATCGCACACATTCTTCTCTATGTGCATAACATCCAAATTGTGTCGCAACTTATTGAACTCCCAATAAGGTAACTGAAAGAAACAACTCTTCTTCTTCCATTGTTCTGCTTTTTTTTTGTTTCCTCCATCACCTCTTGCTTTCTTCCTTGGCGGTTCACTCTCCTTCGTCTTCCCAAAAGTAACATTGATGTTCTCAACTTGCTGTAAAATTTCAGAGCCAGATAAGAGTTTGGTTGCCTCTCTTAAATCAACATCACCATTGAATTTGGATTTTTGTAATCTCCAAGGATGTTCTGCAGGTAAGAAACGTCGACTTCCTATGAAACAATTCTTCCCACTCCCCGCCAAACGCAA
Source organism: Linum lewisii (assembly GCA_034768395.1). NCBI lineage: Eukaryota > Viridiplantae > Streptophyta > Magnoliopsida > Malpighiales > Linaceae > Linum > Linum lewisii. Next base: position 40,727,927 of record CM068304.1, on the reverse strand, counting down.
TGGCTCCTGGTCTAGATTACAAGTGGGGCATGCCTGTCCTGTATAAGTGTTCCACCCTGATAATAAACTCAGTCCAGGGAAATCACTAATTGTCCACATTAGCGCTGCCCTCAACGTGAATGATTCTTTCTTCACTGAATCATATGCGTCTACACCTTCCCATAACATTTTCAGCTCATCAAGTAAAGGTTGTAGGTAGACATCGATATGATTTCCAGGAGCTTTCTTTCCCGGAATGATACCAGGCAATATCATACCTGTTGACTTCATGCATTCCCACGGAGACGTGTTGTATGACATTAGTACAATTGGCCATGTGCTATGACTAAGGCTCATATTCCCAAAAGGATTAAAGCCGTCAGTAGCAAGGTCGAGCCTAACATTTCTCAGATCTGAAGCAAACTCAGGATACCTAGTGTCAAAGTCAACCCACGCTTGACCATCTCATGGATGCCGCGACATTCCATCAATAGTTCTTTCTGTAGAATGCCACACCATACTCTCAGCTGTTCTAGGGCACATGAACAATCTTTGCAACCTTGGAATTATTGGAAAGTATCGACATATTTTCAATGCCTTAAGTTTCTTCTCTTTGCTTCCATCAACTACGTCATCATCAACACCACCATCCTTGTATCTAGACTGCTTGCAAATCCTGCAACTCGTCTCATCTATGTCATTACCCCAGTACAACATACAATCGTTCACACATGCATGAATTTTCGTGTATCCCAGCCCAAGCCGTTTGATCATTTTCTTTGCACTATATCCTGTTGGCGGTATGTTGGCAAACTCAAAAGCTTCATGCAGCAACTCAATGATCATTGATATTGCTTTATCGTTGATGTTATGCATCCCCTTGATATGATAAAGTCTCAGAATGAAAGATAATTTGGAGAACTTCTTACATCCTTCGTATAGTACCATTTCTCCATCTTTTAGTAAATCCCTCAAATTTACATTGTCATCATCAACCGGCTCTTGTATTGGCTCAGGGATGCTGGTGTCATTATCTTCGCTCATAACAATTTCTTCATTCATTTGACCTGCCTCATTAACATCTTCATTAGCAAGTACTTCAGTAGTAGTCTCGCGGACCTCCTCAGTAACGACACCAAAAGCATCATTAACCATTGAACGAAGTGATCTAATATGATCACTTCCATGCACTGCAGTCCTAGAAGAAGATCCGTACAGACGCTCGCCATGTCGCTCTCCATGTCGATCCTAAACAGCATATCCTGGCGGAAATGGCTTGCGGAGTAAATGCTCGTACACATCATCTCTACACAACCACTTCTTGAATCCACATTTTGGACATGGACAGACTATTTGCTCTCCATCGTTGTTGTTGGAGAAAGAAAAATTCAAAAAGCTTCACTACAACAGACGGACGATTTAGTGGTAGGCCGCGTCGTGCTTTGTGGCAGGCAGCCTGCCACTAAACACAGAGCTTACTCGCAGGCGGGGCCTGCCACTAAGCACGACGCGGCCTGCGAGTAAAGCAGCTGCGAGGAAGCCCAACACGTGGCAGGCCCCCCCTGCGAGTAAGCTACTCGCAGGCAGGTGGTTAGTGGCAGGCGCCTGCCACTAACTTTCTGGCCTACCACTGAGCTTAGTGGCAGGCGCCTGCCACTAACCACCTACCTGGGCCAGGCCGGGCTGGGCTGATTTGGGCGGGCTGGGCTGATTGGTTTGCTAGGCTGGACCGATTGGTTTGCTAGGCTGGACCGAATGGTTTGCTGGGTCGTTGATGGATTAAAATGACTACGATAACAAAATTAAAAACAATTTCAAATCATTCAACAAAAAACATTACGAAATATCAAATAATGATAGTACAATAGTAATAATACATAATTCAAACACACAGAGTACCAGATGATGCACGTACAATACAATAGTTAACAAACAGTACAATACAATATAATAGTACAAATAGATAACAAACTACACAACATCCCAAGGATGCACGTACGCACCATCACCATCACCATTACCACCACGATTACCACCACCACCATTCTACACAGACAAAAACAGATATGTGTGAGAGATATAAAAACATTACATAAAACATTACATAAGTAATTACTGACTTTTGTACACGTACCATAGCAACCTGCTGGATAAAATCAGGTCCAACATCCGGGGCCTCAAACCAGTGGGAGATATCATCTACATTAGGCACAACTGGAGCAGATCCACTAGCAGACTGGGGCTGAGTCTGAGACTGGCTCACGAATTGCAACATCATCCGCTCCAATGATGCCAGCCTGCGATTAGCATCAGCAAGCCCATCCTGTGTGGCAGTCAGCTCTGACCGAGTGGCATCTAGCTCTGACCGAGTGTCAACCAGCTCCCGGTTCAGCTTATCATATGCTGCATCATGCGCACGAGCTGGTGTGAGCCGGGAAGAGATACTACCAGTGGCCGACGTAGATGACTCAGCACTCGTCCCAAAGACCTAAAAACATAAAAGTACTTGGTGAACAACCCAATTAAATCATATTTCAAGTTTTAGTGTTTAAATATAATTACCCGACTCTTACTAACATGCCGACCAAACATCCTTACATGCCCTCAGTGTTCTGGCTTGTTAAGGGCTTGGGCAAATGAATCATTTGGGCCCCACTCCGTCGAGACACCGACCGCCTCCAATTGGCGGATAGTCTCCTATAATTTGAAATCAAACCAAGCAACATTAGTGAACACTCTAAAAGTTCCACTTATTAGAATAGTGGTTATTCAATTTTCTTACCATTATTGCGCCAGCATGAGCACTCTTTGGTTCCCCATTCGGCCAACTATAGTACTTGATAAAGATCTGCCCCCTTGAAGGTCGCTGACCAGTCTTCTCCGCCTCCTCTATGTAGAGACCCCACGGTCTGGACCCTCCAGTGTGATTTTCTTCTTGGCATGCTCGATTAGCCTTGTTTCTTGCAACCGCATCTTAAACCAAAACAATGTGAACGATTCAATATTTAACAAATACGTGATTCACATTAACTTGGTTAAATATGCATGTATTACCTTGAACTCCTTACTATCCACGTGTCTCATGTATGCTAACCAATCAGTTTCTGGACATCCCGCAGGGGGTTTTGCTTAACCCACTCGTACGGAAGGTTGTTTTCAGCAGCATACTTCTTCTTCGCCTTCCACGCGTCAAGCCTCGATCTAGCCCAAGCTAATGAGACTTTGTGATCCCAGTATGCTCGAGCAGCTGGTATGAGGGTTGTATCGCAGTGGAACTTCCCCTGAAACAAAAATCAAGAACTTGTACTTAAATTTTGAAGTACAAAATTAGCCAGTAATTAATTAGCTAGTTGTTTCATATCTTACTAAAAAGAACTGCTCGAAGGCACGAGTCTTCACCGACTCTGACACATGCTTCCAAGTGGCTGGATAAATGGAGTAGTAAGACCAAATCCTTGAACACTCTCCAATGTACATTCCCATGAATGACAACAATGGTCCACTTGGCTTAGCTCCCATGTTGCTCAGGTTGAACACGATCTTGTTTCCGTCGCTCGTGATACGATGGTGGTCTTTGAACTTGAATTTCATGACCTTCGTTAGACCGCCTCGATCTGCACAATTTTAATCCAAAAGCTAAGTATGGATAAAGACATTTTACCAACTAACTATTAGATGTATTGTTATGAACTGTTAGTACTAACCGATGATAGTAAGCTCATGAGTGTATCGCTCCCTAGAAGAAGAGGAAGAAGAGTCGGTACCAAGGGGAGTCGGGGTAGGGATAGACCGGGTAGGAGAATGAGGCATGCCATCACCACTACCAGAAGCCATCACTAAGAGATCAAATAGGACAATTTGTTATTACCAAAGGACAAATTCTTTATATTCAATGTCTGCATAATTCATATAATTTGCAATCTCAAAATCAATCCATTACCACACAAACATCACACAATTCTATTCAATCTCAAAATTAATTACACCACTTCCCACAATTTGCATATCGGGGATGGTGTCAGTTACAGGTAACTGTTGTTGAGCTAACGATAAGCAACACTCGTGCGAAATAGCTCCCTCTTCTCCCATCTCGTATGTATCTCTTGGCTTGCAGTGAACCGGTATACACCATTCAGGCTCAAGTGTGTCATCCACGTAGAAGACCATACGTGCATCACTTGCGCTTACGTACGGCTCATCTTCAACTCTGCCACCGACATCTCGCAAGTGACTGAAGTTGACCATCGCTATTCCGAGTGCATCTCTCCTCACCTATGTTGGAGTAACAGTCATGTACTCCGGTGATAATCTTGGGGTGTTAATCCAAGATTTATCCATTAGGAGATACCTGATTTAGTGTAGGGAATAGATTCTCAGTACTGGAGATCATAATCTATATATAAGTTAACTTAGGTAAAATGCTAAGATGTTATAACATTAATTTAGAATCATGTAGTACCAAATAATATACTAGTAACTAGTGTTTGTACGAAATTACCATGAAGTAGCTAGCAATATGCTACTGAGTTTAGTTAACTTAAAAAACAAACCCTAACTCAACCAATGAATTCTAATATTAATCATATTCTAACAATTAATTAAAAATAACAAACAATTCTACTAATTAATCTCATTTAAAAAAAAATTATAACTGATCATAGTGAAAACATACATATTACTAGGAATTAGATTAATATTGACAACATACATATTACTGTACAAGTTTAATCATTTTTATGAGCCATGCATATTACAATCAATTAATTTACGTGTAAAAAAAAAGACAACAAATGCATACCTTACACCGGGGTGAGTGACAAAAAGGCAGAAGACAGAACCACGAGAAAATAACTACTCGATACGGGCACTGAGAAAATAACCACAACATGTACAATTAGAACTAATCAGAATAACTATTTCAATCCACAACAATGCTATTAACACATACAATCTAGAAACTAAACGAAATTTAAATTACAATCTACAATTCAATACTATTCTAGGAGTCACAGCAATTTCAATTCACTACAATTCTAATAATCACAACGTAAACAATTCTAATTCTCTACAATCCTAAATAATCAGAACATATACAATTCTAATTCTCTATAAAATAAACGAAATTTATATTACAATCTAGAAATTAAATAACTTACACCGATACACAGGAGGAGATGTCAAGGAAGCACGGGAGATGAGAACAGCGTCACAGCAGCTCCTAGCTCGAATGCCGGCAATTTCAGAGGATTTCAGAGGATTTGGGGAGTTGAGAGAACTTCAAGCTTTGGGGAGGAGTTTCATACTGATTTTTGTCGTCTGGGTGGGGTTTTTATATGTTCGCGGTTTAGCGTCGGTCGATGACCGACGCTAAAACGCGTGTAAGCCGACGTTATTTACACGCGTTTTAGCGTCGGTCATAACCGACGCTAAATTGTTTCTGCTGACCGACGCAGATCTAACCGTCCGGTTATCCAAAAAATCGAACCAGGGAAGGCTTATAGCGTCAGTTAACACGCTAATTTTAGCGTCGGTCGACAATCAACTGACGCTAAGACGCGAAGTCAACTACTTAGCGTCGGTTGTAAACCGACCGACGCTAAAATGCTACGTTTCAACCGACGCTATAAGCCGTTACAAATACTGCCACCACCAGCAAGATAAACCCAAATTTTGGGCGAGCTCTCAGTTTCTTGGAGTTGTCGTTTCTTGCCGTCACCACACATGGACAGTCGCCGAAAACCCCACTTTCGCCTCGAATTCCATCCTTGTGCTGTCGGTACCACCCTTCTCCCTCCAATTTCCTTATTCGTTTAATCTCTACACCTCCATCGTTCAAGCTCCGATCCGAGTCCCCTCCTCTCTCGGGCAGCCGGACAAGCCGTCAGCGATTGTTTCGCTTGGGCTAAATGTTCACCACGGCGTCATCCCCTCTCTCTCATCACATCATCTCAAAATCCCCGGCCAACAATTTCCTTCCGCATATCTCCATTCTCGTGAAACTGCTGCCATCACACACTAGTTACTCCAACAACCCCATGCCCTTGAGTTAAAGCAAGGTCGAACCACATCCCAATGCTCTTTCTCTTTTCTTCTTCTTTCGTTTAAGCTTAACAGGCCACAAAGATTAAAAAAATTGGGTGGGTCTCAGCCCAATTTCCTCTCCTCTTTAAACGTCGGGCCTCAATAGATGAAAATATGAGTGTGGTTTGGGCCCAGTCCATGGCCTCCACCCTCTTCTTATTTTTAATTAGGTTTTAAAGATGTCAAAGTCAAATGGCCCAATGACTAAATTCTTGTGTCGGTAAATTGGGTCAACAATTTGATTTTGAACTCCGACTTAATGGTTAACTTGGAATTTTTAACTCAAGGAGTTCAATTTTTGGTAATTAGGGTAAATTAAACTCCTTAAATTAATAATTTAATTCAAACCCAAAATCTCGAGTCTTAACCATCAAGGCATAAACCAAAATTGAAACAAATTTCGGTTAACCAGAATCGGGTTGTTACAACAGAACCCTAACTCTTCCAATAGAGAACCAATGCTGAAAGAAGATTACTTTAAACCGAAGGTAGAAGAACATTCTAGACCCTATCCTTAGCTCTCCTACTGATTCATAGGACAACGATGGCCAAAAACTCGTGAGGATGTCGTTCCTCCTCTCTCCAATCGTTGTGGGTTAACGAGCCAAATTCGAGTTCAATTCCAACTCATGCCATTAAAACCACTTGATGCGTCCAATTTTAGCCCAATTTGAAGTTTGTATGACAAAAAACATAAACGAGTCAAGCTAAAAAACAAATTACCCTAAAATTTAAAAGTTTTTATTGACAAACCACATGTTTCATTATTGGGTTTATAATAAGTCATATAGTGGAGCTAGTATTCGAGTTGGCTCTCAAGCTGACCTATTAGTTGTGCACACCACCGTCGACGAATCCTCTCTCCGGAGCCGTCGACCCGTTCAAACCGCCACCCAAAGTTGAGCCTTCGTCGCCATTTGTGAGATGTTGAGTCCCTCTGTTGCCCCGTCAGAGCGCGTCAAGCTGATAGTCACCACTGGAGCTTGTCGATTCGACAGCCTTCGCCGATCTCCTGCAAAAAGGCGGTTTGCCATCTTCCTTCGGACATGATTACTCTCTGTCCCCTTCTCTCTCATAATCCCAAATTTATTCAGCTTCGTCGGACTAACAGTTGTGTTTGATGATCCAAGAGGAAGAGTTTTGGATGGCAACTCACTCCTGGTTAAAGATGCTCTGAATGTTGAAACCCTGAAGAAACACAGAGATGATAAGGGTACTGGTAACTGTAGTGTTTCTAAATATTTCTCCTACCCCTTTTTCAAGTGTGAGAAGAACCCTAATTTCATACATTCCATTATGCTCGGGTTGGATTAAATCGAATCATGGAACTATTTAGTCTATTTGAACGTTAGATTCATGGACAACAGTGACGAATTAATTCTTTAGAATCCAGCCACCTCCGAGTTCTGCTTGGCTCCTCTTCCTTCGTTAATAACAATGAATGTGAATATAGATGGTGGTTGATAGAGGATAATTTGGGTTTGGGTTTTAGAGGGAGAGGGTGAGAGAGAATTAGTAGATTTGGTTGGAATGGTCGTTTAACAAGATTGCGAATCCACTATCATCGGTGCCATAGCCGATAAATACGCCAGCGCTGGTTATATTTTGTGGCAGCGGTGGCAATTGGGGAACCAGATGCAATGGAGCAGGAAATGTAGGTGGCGAACAAGGAAAAAGAGCATAACAACAAAAAAAATTTAATTAATTAATATGAATATTTTAATGTTTAGATTAAAACTTCAAGGATATCTGGCGTGTGGCGCGTGTTCAACTCTCTCTCCATGAGCTTGTTTTTTGAAGCGTTCTCCGATCGTTGTTGCTAGGAAGACTTTCCACTGTGGGTGAGCTCCGTTGGGGTCTTCTTGGGGAGTGGCTTGATGGCCGGCGGGATCTTGTAGCCTATAGACTAGTCGTCATTCCAAATCTTGTTAAGTTTCTTTGTTCCATTAGTCCTATCTTCTTCTTTCTTCCTGATTCTTCATATGAGCGATTCTGGTAATTCCAAACAGAAAGTTGAGCAGGGGGGAAACGTGGGCGTCTGTTGTAGGAGCTGATCCTAATCCAGACTTGTAATACTTCCCGCCTCTGGTTGTTGATGTGTTTTACAGATCTCGCAGAGTGTTTTAGATCTGGGATATCAGGAGCTAAAAAAAGCTTTGGTAGGGCAAGTGATTGGGGACGCCCAACCGATTCGAGTTATTCAATCGCTTGCTAATAATCTGTGGGGGTATGACGGATTTGTTTCGGTCTCAGAACTTCCATCTGGTCTGTTGTTAATTGAATTCCCTACACAGTCTTTGTGCGATTGGGTGTTTGCTCGGTTGTGGCATGTGCATAATCAGCCTTTCCTCCTGAGACGCTGGAGTGTGGATTTGGAGCCGGTGGTAATTGAACCAGTAGAGATACCTATTTGGATTACTCTTAAGCGGGTTCCCCCGCCTATGTGTAATCATCTGGGGATTGGCCACCTTTCCAGTAAAGTTGAAGGCCCTTAAGTAAATTTATGAGAGTAGGGATGACTGTCAAGGTTTACGTGCTGATTAATGATGAGGATGCTCGACCTGACTTTCTCACAGTGCAAATTGGAACTAAAAAGCATGAAATTGGGGTGGAGTATCCGGTATATTGATCATATGATAAGAAAGCTCCGAATGCATATCCTGGGAGTAAAATCTGGAAGAAGAAATCTCCTCCTTATTCAGCCAATGTTCCACAATCTCATTCAAGAGAGGATGGATCATCTGGGGGGGGGGGAGGTAATGGAGTACCTGTTGGTGATCCTAAAGCACACTACAAAAAATTCTGTTATTAGTGACCAGATCTTAGCGACAAAAGGCTTAAGTCGTCACTAAACTACTTTTTGTGACGTAAAAATCAAGGAGTCGAAAATGTTTCGTCAAACTACTCTTTATTTATGACCATTCATATGTTCGTCGGTGATTTACAAATTTATGGTCGGTAATAACAAGTTTATGCCTCAAATATATGGCGAGAATGTTTTCCCGACAACACAAAAAGATTTTGTCGCGTAAATTATTTATGACCAACATAAGTCGTGATAAAAATCATTTTAATTTAATAAATTATAACTTAGAATATTATTTTTAACAATAATAACAACCCTATTGAGTGTTTTATTCATATATTTGAGATATATTGATTTATTAGGTGGCATAATCTTCAATATCATTGTTTTCCAAACCTTGTAGGTATAGATGATTCGACTGATTAGATCACACTTCTCATCACAATGGTACAATACAACTCCAATATTAAAGCTCAACCATATAGAAAAATCGATTTCTGATGGTTTTTGGTCGGTTTTCAGTATAAACCAAAAACCGGGTCACCAACCGAGTTTCACCACTCACCCAACTACCTGAGCCACCCACTCTCACAGCCCAGGGGGGTCTCACTCTCACATTCACATACGAAAATTAACCTAATTCCTAATCTCTTATCCCCTGTCTATACTCTCCTCAGCACTCTCAACATGGAAGGAAAGAAGAAGAAGCGGCAGACTCCTCTTCACCAAGCCTGACTACAAGAAGGCCTACGCCACCCTCAGAACTCCGTTATCATTGTCTCCTGATTTGTTCCCGCTCAAGGTCGTCGAGTGGGAGAAGGAGAGGATGAACGAGCAGCAAAGGTTCGGCGTTGTGGAGGTAAGAAGCACTGGCTCGAGGGTAAGAGTGAGGAGAAGGATCGGAACGGGAGCTACGGAAGCGGATACAAGGGGCGGATTTAGGGTTGGTGGATAGGACTGCTAGGTACGATTTTAGGGTTGGTGGATTTAATTCAAATCAAAGATTGGTATCATCATTCAAATCAATAGCAATATATATAAGAAAGAGGAAAGCAGGTAAACTGGCAGCCATCAGGAGATCTCTCTTCTAGCAGCACAACAATTTCTAGGATCCTTGTATTGTAGCTAATAATCTGTTTACTGAACAAAGAAACTAAAACACCCATTATTTCAGCTTTCTTCTTCGCTTTACTAGCTTGGATAAAGCTGCAGTGAAGAAGGAAGGATGGGAAGAACACCTTGCTCTGATAAAGCCAATGTAAAGAAAGGGCCTTGGTCCCCTAAGGAAGACGCTAAGCTCAAGTCCTACATCGACCAACATGGAACTGGCGGCAACTGCATCTCCCTCCCTCGAAATATTGGTACTCTCTTCTTCTTCTCGTCTCATCTATCTCTCTATACCTCTCTTGGAATATAATTACAATTTTCTTTAGTGCTTAATTATGACAGATATATGAGAATCTGTAATTGAATTTGTACGTATGTAAGTACAGGGCTGAAGAGATGTGGGAATATCTGCAGGCTTAGATGGCTTAATTATCAGCGTCCAAACCTTAAGCACTGCGGCTTCTCGGAGCAAGAAGATCACATCATTTTCAGCCTCTACCATAGTATCGGAAGCAGGTTAACTGTTCGACGAATTTCCTCATAGAACTTATGATAATGTCATAAATTAATTATCCAAAATGACTATTATATCTTTGGAACATGGTACTTTATATATGATATGATATCAGATGGTCGTTTATAGCAGCGCCATTACCAGGGTGGACAGATAATGATATCAAGAACTACTGGAACACCTGTCTTAATAAGAAGCTCTTGGGGAGTAGTGGTAGTAGTAGCAGCACTAGTAAGCTCTTGGAGTCACAACTTTTGTATGACCCAGTCTTTCTTCTTAGGGTTCTTAATGATCTTACAATAAACCCAAACCATCAAATTGTATTCACTTTGCTATGATAAAAGAAGTTATGAGAATCTGGCTTTAGCATAATTTCTTCAAATTCCAGATACATAGAGTCTTCATTTTAGGTTGAGTATTGGGTTCTTAATGTATGTTTTGCTGCTTGTTGTTGTTTAAGCTGGCATACTGATGCTACTGTTGTGAGTAGTCAGATCTCTCAATTGTGGTTGTAGGTTTATTCTGCAGCTTGTTGAATTCTGGCTTTTTATAGCCCCTTGGTTAGGGATTTACTTGGTGGGCCATTTCTGCAGAATTCTGAAGTTGGAAGATGGCTTCAAAGTGGATTAACATGGAATTGAAAGATCTGCAGAAGGATCCTCCAGCCTCTTGCGGTGCTGGTTTGTTTGTTTTTATCGTTTTTGTTCTTCTTATTTTATGTCTCTTCTTATTTAATTGAGACACAAAAGTTGAAGTTTCATAATTTGTTTTTTCAGGACCTCTCAGAGATTATATGTTCCACTGGAAAATTCAAGACTGCAGCTGGACTTTTCATGTAATTGATAAAAAAATCTAGTAGCTAATCAACTATTTCAGTTCTGAGAATAGGATTCACTCATTTGATTTAAACATTTGAGTTCAGTTTTGTTGATTTGTTAAACATAGACAAAGGTACAGAACAGAGATGACACTGTTGGAAGCACTACAAGGGAGAGGAGACCCTTACAGGACTCTACTGAGGGAAGGTACCACATCTCTCCTCAACTTCTACAACAGCCTTCACTTTGGATATGATCCTGTCACTGTAGTCGCTCGTACAAACTCTGCGCTGCTGGGTTCTCAGAGGGATGCTCTCTATACTGCTCTCCGCTTCATTAGGGCCAATTCTGGGTCTCCATCTGTTGCTGCTGCTTCCCCTGCAGTTACTTGCAGATTCTCTCCCTACAAGTGACTGACCAATGATGTTGTGCTGTAATGACTGATGATGGGGAGTTGGTTATGATTATATCTGCTTAGTTACTAAATTCTTATTCTCTGTAACCTAATTATGAAGGTTATATATTATATATTCACATTTATTATTCTCTGTAATCTAGTATTTTGTTTGAGAATTTTTCATTTATATAACACGAGGGTAACATATGTACATACTGCAATGAATCATTTCCCCCAATGCACTGATTGTTGTGTTTTGGAAATTGGTTTTGGTTTGGTGACAGGTCTCTGTTTTTCTTTGGTTTATTCACAGAATCCGGTTTTATCTAAGGCTGATTGGTTTTCAATTTTGGTTCGATTTGAAACCAAAACCGGTTGGTTTGGTTTTTGGTTCCTGTTTCAGACTCAACTTAGTTTTGGTGGATGGGCCAGAATATATTGGGGTCGTCATAAATAACTATTTGGTCAAGTATTTTTCGATGATCATAAAAGATATATCGACCAGTTCTATTCGTCATAAATAACTATTAGCGATGGTTGGTCACAAATAAATTATTTGTGGGGAGGGTATTTCCGACGACGTCCGACGATCACAAATGGTCACAAAAAATTATTAGCGACGAATGTAGCTATCAGTGACGAATTTTCGTTGTCACTGATAACTGACTTTTTTGTAGTGGCAACTGATAAGGAAGTGTTAATACCCCCTCTACTGCAAGTGTTAATACCCCTCTGCGGCAGGTGTTAATACCCCCACTGCTGCAAGTGTTAATACCCCCACTGCTCAGGATACTGGACAGGGTGCTAGGGGATGGGTGCAGGATGGTGTAGGGGAAAATCATGATGTGTCGGCTGATCAAGAACAAAATGATCATGATGATTTGAAATATGAAGAGTTTGAGCCAAGGGTTTTCTCACCTGAAAATTTCCCTCCTCTTAAGAAGGGAGGTAGGAGAGGTAAGAAACGTTGATATGAAGTTAGTAGTTTGGAATCAAAGAGGGTTTAATTCCTCTAGTAAACAGAATTATATTTCTAGTCTTTTGAAGAAAAATAATATAGATATAGTTGGCTTGCTTGAAACTAGAGTTTCTTATGAAAATTCCAAAAAGATTTTAGTTGACAAGTTTCCTTCATGGAATTCTTTTTCGAACTATCATAAGAGTCCTCTGGGGAAAATCTGGGTTTTATGGAGGCCTAGCTTGGATGTGACAATCCTGTATCATTCTGAGCAAATGGTTCTCCTGAAGATAAATGGTCATTCCCAGGGGCGGATCTGGGGGTGGGGTTCCCCATGCCACGGCCCACCCCACTCCTGGGATCTAAGAAACTATAGATATTTTCATATGTGTAAGTAGACTGGCCCAGTGATTTTGTAGATTGAGCCCAGTACATATGAAATGGCCCAGTGTCTTGATCCATCCTGGATCCGCCATTGGTCATTCCCCTCTAGTAGTTGGTGTGGTGTATGGAGCTTACAAGGTTGCTGAGAGGAAAAAATTGTTTGAAGGAACTTATATGCTTCTTGGTAGCATTACCTGTCCTATGTGTATTTTGGGGAACTTCAATGTTATAGCTAACCCTGCAAAAGCTTCAAATAGTATTGGTATTACAGTAGGGATGAAGGATTTTGTTGAATGGATCAACCAGTGTAGCTTTACTGATCATATGGCAGCTGGTCCTCAGTTTATCTGGTTTAACAATAGACAAGATGACCCCATTTACAGGAAGTTGGATAGATGCTTAGTAAATGAAGTTTGGTTGAAGGAAAAGAATAATAACAGACTTGAATTGCTTGCCCCTAAGAAGTCGGATCATTGTGGGTTATTCCTAGAAACAGAGGTTATCATTGAAAGTCTTCCTAAGGCTTTTAAGTTTTTTGAAATGTGGATGGCAGATGAGAGATATGGAGACATTGTTGATGAAGCTTGGAATTCTCAGTATGAGCTGGGGAATAAGGATGGCTTTTACAGAATTTATGCACGGTTAAGGAATGTGAAACGTGCCTTGAAGTTGCTTAATAATGATAGGTATTCGGATATTGAGACCAGAGTAAGAAAAGCTGAAAGTAAGATGCAAGAAGCTCAATTGGCTGCCCTGGATAATCTAGATAAAAAGCTTGCTAGGTTATCAAAGAGTTGCCAAGAGCAGTGGTATAGACTCAAGATGGCAGAGGAGTCTATGATGAGGCAAAAATCGAGAATCACTTGGCTGAATCTGGGAGATTCTAATACTGATTTTTTCCACAGGAATGTTAAAATTAGGCAATCAAGGAATCAAATAGTACATTTAGAAAAGTCTGATGGTAGTCTAACCACAGATATTGATGAAATGGGTAACATTGTTATTAACTACTATGGTAAATTGCTTGGTGAAGTAGATAGAAATGTAGAGGGAAGTACAGTTGCAGACCTGGAAAAAATTCTCCTGAAGACTCTATCTAGGACTGCTGCTGAAAGGCTGTGCAGAGAAGTAACAGATGAGGAAATAAGATTAACCATGTTCGATATTCCAGGTGGGAAAAGTCCAGGCCCTGATGGATTTTCTTCTCATTTCTTCCAAAAATCGTGGAATCTAGTTAAAAATGAAGTTTGTTCTGCTATACAGAAATTTTTCAAAGATGGGAAAATGCCTCCGGCAGTGAATTCAACACTGCTAGCTCTGATTCCAAAGAAAGGGAATGCAACAAATATTAAAGACTTCAGGCAAATTGCCTGTTGTAACGTTCTATATAAGTGTGTGACTAAAGTGATTACCAAGAGACTTGCAGAATGTCTTCCGAAAATGATTAGTAGCAGTCAATCTGCATTTGTGAAAGGGAGGCAAATTGGAGATAGCATTATGATGGCACATGAGTTGGTAAGTGCCTATCATTTGAAACATACTTCTCCTCGTTGTGCTTTAAAAATTGATCTAAGGAAGGCGTTTGATTCGGTAAATATTGGTTTCTTGCTCAATGCTTTAACTACTATGGAATTTCAAGCTTTGTTTGTAAAATGGATCAAGGATTGTCTTGGAAGTGTGATGTTGAGCATTGGCTTGAATGGTGGCTTTGTATGCTATTTTAGTAGCAAGAGGGGATTGAGGCAAGGCGATCCCCTCTCCCCTGCTTTGTTTGTCATAACAATGGAAATCCTGCATTGTCTAATGTACAGAGCTGCTTCTCAGGGGCTGATTCCTTTCCACCCAAAGTGTAAAAAAGTGCAGATTATTCAGTTGTGCTTTGCGGACGATCTCATGGTTTTCATGAATGGTACTCTACATGGGGTACAAGGCATAAAGGATGTGCTGGGTTCATTTTATGAAATCACAGGTCTAAGTTTAACCCTGAAAAGTCAGAGATCTTTTACTCATATACAGTTACGGAGGAGGTGAGAAAAGCTATTACTGATGCCACTGATTTCAGAGAGGGGAAGTTGTCGGTCAGATATTTAGGAGTGCCATTAATCTCAGGGAAGCTGACTGTGAAGGAATGTGAAGTGCTAGTTGAGAGAATCACGAAGAAGATAAGTGGATGGAAGGTTCGTACTTTGAGCTATGCTGGGAGGCTTTTGTTGGTTAACACTGCTCTAACAGCTCTAAATCAATTTTGGATGGCCATCTTTTTGCTACCAAAGACTGTCATTAAACAGGTTGAAAGGAAGTGTAATGACTTCTTGTGGAAGGTGGGTGAAGGAAGTAGAAAGAGAGCAAAGATGTGGTGGAAAGAGGTTGCCTTACCAAGGTCTGAGGGAGGATTAGGCATCAAAGAATTGCACTCCTGGAATGATGCTTGTATTGGGCGTCATATCTGGAATATTATCTCTCAAGCAGGATGTATTTGGGTAGCTTAGATCAACACATATAGAGTAAAGCTGAGCACAATATGGGATTGTAAAAGCTATCCTTATCATTCATGGGTATGGAGGAGAATGTTGAAGGTATAAGGCCCCAATTATTTCCCTATATTGCGATTCAGAATGATCAACCTACTTGGGATGGGGAAAATATGATAAAGTACTCGGTCAGTAGAGTTTGGGAGAGCATCAGAGATAAGGGAGCCCTAGTAGACTGGAATATGTTGGTATGGGGAGCTCCTATCATCCCGAAACATTCGTTTATTACATGGATGGCGGTGAAGAATAAGATGGTGTGTAAGGCTGATATTGTAAAATGGGGATTAACTATTGATGTCAGCTGTTATCTCTGATGCAGTGGAGTGGACGAGGTAAGTAATATATTTCACTCTTGTAGTTATATTAGAGAAGTGATGAAGGGATGTGGGATGTTGGAGTGGAGAGGTGTTAATTGGGAGGCTGACATTATAAGAGCTACTAGTAAAAGTGCTGCAAATGCTGGGAAAAAGCTTCTCTGGAGAGCAGTAGTTGCAAATGTTTG
Source organism: Linum lewisii (assembly GCA_034768395.1). NCBI lineage: Eukaryota > Viridiplantae > Streptophyta > Magnoliopsida > Malpighiales > Linaceae > Linum > Linum lewisii. The sequence continues at coordinate 40,711,850 of CM068304.1, read as the reverse complement.
GTATGAGCGTTGTAAGAGGAATGCTGGAGAGGGGAATATGCAGTGTAAGGAGTTGATCAAGAAGATTCAGTTTGAAGTGGAAACAAGAATAACTTATAGAGGATAGTGTTGTTGTTGTTTGCTTGTTTCATTTGAGTGATTCCCTAAACTTGAGTAGATTCGAACACCTCTTATTAGAGGGAAATGAGGACACAAGAGTCTAGGAATTCACGGTTCATTGTTTGGTTGTGTTGTGGATGTTTTCAAATTAGGGGGTTTTCCCTAATTTGTTTCAGTTGATGAATAAAAATTTCTAATTATTCATAAAAAATATATATTTTAATATTTTTTGTTGAGTAAGCTTGATGACTCAACCGCCATGTCATACTTTGGACAGAAAAAATGGATGGAAGTTGGGTTTCGAGTGGATGTGTTACACTTTTATACTGAAAGTATATGAAAGTTATTTTTTAAAGGCTAGGTACTGATTTGTTAATACTCCAAATATAAGGTACTTTTCGGGCTTATTAGCCGTCGAACATGCCCTGGCTCAAGTTTGGTTCGTTTAAAATCGAGTCGATCTAAGCGGCTTGGTTCGTCAACTGCCCTACGAGGGGAGCCAAATTGTAGATTGAAAAGAGGTGCCACCAACAATTTTTTTTCAAATTTGGATAATAGTAGAAAATATTCATGAATCTAATACTAAGTAAAAATACATAAGAAATTTTTTTATTACAAGTTATTTAATTAGTAAAAAAGAAATGTATGTGCCACTGACAATTTTTTCTTCAAACTTGGAAAATTTATGATCATATATATATATTATAATTATTACATATTGTAAGTTGATTATAAGTAACTATTAAATCAAATTTAAGACAACATTTCACTAAAATAATGTAGTAGGGGAACCAAACTTCAAATACCACGACGCCAAACTCTAAATATACGAAATTTTACTAATAATTTTACACTCGATACCCTAGAAGGGGACCCCCGGCGTATCCACCATTGATAGGTTCTTACCTTTGGTTTTACGCTAAGGTTCTTCTTTTACAGTTTCTTACTGGTTCTTACATTCTACTAGTTTAGAGTTCACTCAGTGTTTAGCATTGCCCCTCCTCCTGGTATCATTTATGGGTATGGTGAGCAGTCCGTCTTGCCGATGAGGAGATTACGAGGATGAAGAGTTGGAAAATGTGTCGATCACTAGCAGGTTCTATAGCACGGGTTCAAGATGACACTGATCCATTTTGGTTTCAATCATGTATTTTATTTGGGGAACTATTGTATGGGATTTTCCCTTGTTTCTATGAATTGTTGGTTACCCAGTTTGTGGGTTGATCCTTGTACCCTATTGTTCAAAGGTTATCGGTTTTCAAGTATTGCTTTATGTAAATGAGTTACGTTGGTTATTCTTATGCGTTTATGAATGATTTGCCTTTCATATGTATGAATGTTTGTTTGGTTAGAGTTAGTAGCACCTGATTTAGCATTGCATGGGTTAAACTAGTGGTTTAATCGGGGTCTTCTAGGGTAGAGAGTTACACCTCCCACATATATCAGTCATGATCACAACACTTATTATCGGTTCGAATTCACCGAAAACCCTATTGAAGTCGGTATCTAAAATAGTGTCGACAAGATTCTTCACAAACGCATTGTTGAATTTCATATTTGGAGAGCTTCTTTCTCCGTGCCAATGAAAGGCGCCACATGGAGTTGCTTGACATTCATCATCATCCCGTTTAGTTTATCTATGGCATTCTTTGTAGCCTCGTCGGTCAATGTCCTCGTAGGACAAGATACTTCCAAAGATTGAAAATTTACCGAATAGTGCTTTGTGATCAAGACCCTTGTCGAAAATCTATACATGAAGCTGTTGTAGAGAGTTAGAAATGAAAACAAGCAGTATCAATGAAATATAATAGAAAATATTTTAGGGTATTTAATTTTTACCTTGATAAAATATATTTTCAGCACCACTTTTGCGAACACTAAGGTCATACTTTGAATACATGACCCGAATAGGTATCCCATTAATCAGGGTGAAGTTCAGAAGTTCCAATACCTTGGCAGCTGCAGATATTTAGTTTCATTTGCTCACAATTTAATAGGAAAAAACATCACAACATAAAATTCACATTATCACAATCGAAGATCAGGCGTTTCATTATCAACGTATATAAAAATTAAGCTAGTTAAAGCACTGAAACAACAAGAAACCAAATCCATAGCAAAGCATTGAAGCCGCAATAATCAAATTCAAGTCTAGAACACTAACCATCATGAGCATATGTGAAGTTGACATAGGCATGGCCAAGAGACCACTGAGTGGCCAAGTCCATGCAAACACGGACCGAAAAAACCTCCCCTGCCTTGCTAAACAGGTCGAACAAATGTGCCTCATCGACGATGAAGTCCAGATCTCCGACATAGAGCGACGCCAGCGCTAACTGTGGATCGTTGTTGTTACTTTCCCTTTCGATGTTCAATCCTTGAGCTATTTCTTCCAAACTCCTATTCTCACACAACTCCAAATGTCCAAAAATTATTAAGCATAACAAAATTCCTCCTCTTTATTGAGGGATTATTCAACTAAGAATCTTCAAATTAAGACAACCATAAAAAACAACAAAATACCAACAATCTAGGTGCAATAAAAATGCACACCAATTCTTCAATGGAAGAAAAAAATTCTTCAGATTCTGATAAAAATATTTGCAGTTATGAAGGCTATAGAGGTAACATAGATGGTTTAGAAAGGCCACCTTGGGGTAGAGCGGTATAGAAGAGCAAAATCGAAGTAGGAAGTAGGAAATTGAGAGCAAATAACACACACAAGTTCGACTTAGTGAGAGAATTTAAGCAATGAAGATGAGGTATATATACACACATTCACACACACACGTTTTATTATTAATCATTTTCATTAATTTTCTTCCCTTTTCTACAAATGGGTCGGTGAATAGTTGAATGAATTGCCAATTATTTTGTACCATTTTGCTTCGGAAATTTATTGTGCTTTTATTTTGTGCTTACAAAATCTAAATAATTAATTTATGCTCCATATTAAGATTCTCAATGTTAATCTAGTGAGTTTTTTTAAATAATAATAACTCGGTCTAAATCATTTCTTTCTAAAGAATGTGATGCATGGACTCATTTATAATAAACTGATAATCTAGTTGAAACTCAAGAACCCCAACCTTAGTATCGTTTATTTTACTTAGTTTAGCTCATAATGTTAATTTTGCAAATTGGTATTTACTATTTTTCATTACCTGGTGCATCTATTGTCAATGCGGATTAAACATGGTGAGAACCCTATTGAAAATTTAGATGTAACGACCTGATCTCTGACTTTGGGCCGTAGAAGATAGCCCACATGACTGTGGGCTTATGGCCACTCTGTTGGACCAATGGGCGATGGGATAAGGCCACAGGCGTTGTGCGGGGTAGACAACGGTCGTTGTCCTAGACTCCTAGTCACAACGTCCATTAGCAAGGATTTTTAAATTAGTCGTATTTAACAGTTAATTGAGGCAATAGAGGGGAATTTTGGGGTTTAAGACGAGATTAGAGAGCTCTGGAGTGGTTTTGATGAAGAGAGCTCCCCAAGAGGCCGTGAGGAGAGTTCCCGGAAGCTAAGAGGAAGAATCAGGAGCGAGGTTCGAACGATCTCTCCTCCATGGCAGGGTTAATTCTTTTCTTCATTTAAATAATCGCTTCATCTGGTATCAAAATAGAGGATTCATTTCAAAATTTACTAGATCGAAGACTCATTTCAAAATCTAAGACTCCGTTCACTATCAATTATAATTATCAAAATTACATAATCAAATTAATTAATTTCATAATATACCTAAAATGCTATTTAGTTGTAAATTAAAAAATTCAATTTTGTTATGAATAATATTGTAGTGAATGTCCATAATTCCATAAGATGTTACATTCACATAAGATGCTACCTTCGCATAGGATGCTTCCTTAACATTGATCATAAGAATCAATGTCTTTCATGACCCATTCTTCTCCCCATTCATGTGTAATTATATGAGCCCGTTCATGACTCATTATTCTCTCTATTCATATGTAATTACAATAGCCTGTAGGAGTTATGTATTATGTGCCTATAAATAGAGCACACCATTGTATCTATTAGGAGGAATAAGAAGAATCAATTCTCTCCTCTTTCTCTCTTTCAAATTTTTGTGAAAGACACTTGAAATTTCTTTCTTATGACCATCAAAATCATAGATGAATATATTCTTTTGTTCACTTGCGGGAACATTGATATGTCACTTTATGGACATATGATTATAACCATTTATATAAAGGAATGATATTATGTCTCATCGATCATCAACATTTGAGACATATAAGATAATCCATTTTCTTTGGATAACATGTGTATCTTGGTACACTTATATATTCTCATGGAATGCTATTTTATATTCCAAAGTATTGGTTCAAATACCAATCTTTCTCACATGAATCATAATCATGTTTGGCTACTTTTGATTTGAAGAAATGTTGTAGCATATGTGTTGGATACATTCTCTTTGAGAAATGACATATACTCTTATAGACTATTGATATTCGAATAAATTCCAACATCCAACCATCATTGTTTCCAAATCATCATAACGAATAGCTTTCCCCAATAGAAATAATAAAATAATAATGTACATGAACAATAACTAATTGAAACTTAATAATACAGAGTATATACCTTATGATGACAATCTTGTTCTCCAAGGAGTAAAACTTCGTGAATATCCGAGTGGGCAGAGCTTCGTGTTGATAACGTGTTATGAAAATGATGGAGAACAACTATGAACTATGACGTAGAGAGGAAACACAAAAGAGAAAGAGGAGAGAATTTCTTCTTCTTATTCCTCCTAACAGATACAATGGTCACATAATGGTGATACAACTATCAAATTTGTTTGGATGATCATAGTCTGAATGACACTATTACGATTCCCTATATTGAGTAATGAATGATATATATAATTGAGTGTCAATGGTACAAAATACAGTATCACATTCCATGAAGTGAATGTATAAGATACTATTACAATCCATGATATGAATGTATGATATATATGTTGGTTCCTCTTTTTTAGTCAGAAATTACACACTGCTCTTGAGAGAAATTGAAAAGAGACATGATATGAAAAGAACTATTGCAAAGGAATGCATCAAATTACATATGGTATATCATTTCAAAGAGTGAATATGACATGACATGATCATTCTTTATATATGCAAACAATATTTTGTTTGGATGGTCATAATGTAAGGCGAATTACAAAGAAAGTATATTCCAAATGGAAGTTGACATTCTTGATGAATAAAGTAATAAAATTTAACATCTAGTAAGGAGTATCTAACGATTCTAATGAAATAAGAATTATTCTTACATCGTATCAGTTGTACAATTACAAATGGTGGATCAAATTACTATCGATTACTCACAAAATATTATCTTTGTTGATTGTGAAGAGAACAATCGCCACCTATTTGTGATATCGATAATTGAAAATTGTGATATTTTATTTCTCGTTTTAAATGAGATTCTTTACAAGCACTATCTACATCAAGTAATATCGATTATATATATATAATATATATATTATATATATATATTTGTGGAAAACACTCCGGGGCCAATCAATCAATGAATTTTTATATAATTTATTTTGAATAAAAATATTTTTTTAATAAAGGTGATAATTTTTTAATAACTACGAGACTCGAACCCACAACCTCACGGATAAAAGTATTGTGTTTTACCAACTAAGCTAGACAAAGTAATTTATAATTACATTAAAACATTAAAGCACATTGCTCCTATGTATTTTACTGTGCAAATTGAAGTAGATTTCACCCTTCATTAATTTTCCACACTGCTCCTATGGTTTGCACATTCATTAATTTTATGATAACCATAGTTTGTTGTATAAATACACTAACAAGTTGAACAAATAGTAGAGTGAATGAAATTATGATAATAATTTATTCATATAGTTTATTCTGAGATGGTGATACTTTTTTTTTAACTGGCTCTGTGTTTTTTAATAATCAGGCTCGATGCTCTGTGTAGAATAACTAAATCATTATATTGAATAATTTAAACGTGATTTTTTAATAGCATTCAAGCTAACTAAGTCATTGATTGATTTCCTTTAAAAAAATCATTGATTAATGGCCAATGATCAATTTGCATAAAGCTTAAAAATTTATGAATATTTAAAAGAAGTATTTTTCAATTAATATATCTTTTGAGCTACAAAAACTGAAGAAAAAAAGTTGTACCTTAGTAATATCAATGGTGAGTGCAGTCATGAATATGTACGAGTATGAGTTATGAGATCGTAGTAAAACGGGTTACATGCCATTAAGTACTAACAAATTTAGTGTATTGATTGAGTTGTTCAGTTTGAATTGGGCGTATTCATTAAACATAAATACATTCATTATAATATGATCCTTATACGAGTATGAGTTATGAGATCATATTAAAACGGGTTACATGCCATTAAGTATTAACAAATTCAGATTATCAATGAGTTGTTTAGTTTGAATTGGGCGTATTCATTAAACATAAATACATTCATATAATATGATCCTTATTTTCAAAAAAATTTAAGTTTTAAAGGGTCAATTGAACTTTCATTTTCATTATGTTTAACTATTCATCAATTTTTCATAGTGATAGTTTCTTTAGTCTCCACTTTATTTGTTTGCATATGCTTTGAGAGAGTTGCAATTTTGTCTTCCATTTGTATTGGACTGACTTTTGTTGGTAATTATTTGAAGGACTCCAAGTTTGGTAAGTCATAATTTCATTTGATCAAGGATCAAACTGCTAAAATTTTAAAATTTATTAATATTTAAGAGAATTAAATTTGATTTAAAATATTTGTTGATCAAAAGAAAACTAAAGAAATAAGGTCATACCTTAGTAAGATCAATGGTGAGCGAGGCCATAAGTGTATAAGAGTATGAGTCATGAGATCGTAAGTAAAACGAGTTACATGTCATCAACTGTTAACAAATTAAGATTATTGATTGAGTTGACTTCGTTTGAATCAGGCATATTCATCAAACTTAAATACATTCATATAACATAATCATTATTTTCAAATTCTTTTAAGTTATAACAGACAAATTGATGTTTCATTTTTATTACGTTTAACTATTCCTGAAAATAATCTTTTTATAGTGATGGTTTCTTTAATCTCGAAATTTTTTTTTTTTCAAATGCTTCGAGAAAGTTGCAATTTTGTTTTCCTTTTGTCTTGAACTAATTTTTTTGATATATTATTAGAAGCACTCCAAGTTTAGTAAGTCATTAATTAATTTGATTAAGGATCAAGCTACAAAAAATTTTAGAATTTATGAATATTAAAGAGAATTATTTTTCAATTAATATATTTATTGGGCTAGAGAAAACTGTACAAACAAAGTTGTACGTTAGTAAGATCAATGGTGATTGAGGTCATGAGTGTACCGTAAGTAAAACTGTCATTAACTATTAACAAAAATAAAGAGTATTGATCGAGTTGAGTTAGTTTGAATTGGGCATATTCATTAAACCTAAATACATTCATATAACATGATATTTATTTTCAACGTTTTTTATGTTCTAACGGGCCAATATAATCAAGCTTTCATTTTTCATTATGTTTAACTATTCCTCAAAATAATTATTAACAGTGATGATTTCTTTAATCTCGACTTTATTTGTTTAAAATGCTTCGAGAAAGTTACAATTTTATTTTTCATTTGTCTTGAAATGACCTTTATTGGAAAATTATTTGAAGGACTCCAAGTTTGATAAGTCATTAATTAATTTGATTAAACTGCATAAATTATAAAACTTTATGTATATATATTTCAGAGAATTATTTTTTAATTAATATATTTATTAATACAGAGAAAACTGAAGAAATAAGATTCTACCTTAGTAAGATCAATGGCGAGTGAGGTCATGAGTGTATAAGAGTATGAGTCATGGGATCATAAGTAAAATGGGTTACATGTCATTTAAATATTCAAAAATTGAGAGTATTGATCGAGTTGAGTCAGTTTAAATTGGACATATTCATTAAACCTAAATACATTCATATAAAAAGATTAATATTTACAAATTCTTTTAAGTTCTAACTAGCCAGTTGATGTTTCATTTTTCATTATGTTTAACTATTCCAAAAAATAATTTTTGTTTACAATGATTGATTTGTAGTCTCGACTTTATTTGTTTGCAAATGCTCTAGGAGAGTTGCAATTTTGTTTTTAATTTTTCTTGAATAAACTTTTGTTGGTAAATTATTTTGAAGTACTCAAAATTTGGTAATTCGTTAATTTGATTAGGGATCAAACTACATAAAATATAAAAAAATCATGAACATTTAAGAGAATTATTTTTCAATTAATATATTTATTGATCTAGAGAAAACTAAAGAAATAAGGTTGTATCTTAGTAAGATCAATGGTGAGTGAGATAACGATGAAAGAATATTAGTCATGGGATCGTAAGTAAAATGGGTTACATGTCATTAGTTATTAACAAATTTAAAGTATTGATCGAGTTGATGAGTTTGAATTAAGCATATTCGTTAAACCTAAATTTATTCATATAACATGATCGTTATTTCCAAATTATTTTAATTTTTAACAGGCCAATTGAGGTTCTTATTTTGTTTATGTTTAACTATTTCTCAAAAATTTTATAGTGATGATTTCTTTATCCTCGAATTTATTTGCAAACTTTAGCCTTGACTTTATTTGTTTGCAAATTTTTTGAGAGAGTTGCAATTTTTTTTTCATTTGTCTTGAACAAACTTTTGTTGGGAGAGTATTTGAATTAATATTTGGTTTCTAGGACATCACTCATTTGAAAAGTTTTTTTTGAATAAAAAGTAAATTTTTTATATATTGTCTCCTTTGCAATGATCATAAATGGACCTGTTTTATTTTAGTATGTAATTAAAATTAATTACTGTCCAAAAAATCATATAATTAATCACAATATTGAAATTAAATATTAGATTTTTTGGCATTGTATAACGAATTATCTAGCTATAATAAGAACATTTAAAATTAGAGAGAGATAATTTAAAACTCTCTCCTTAATAATCGGTCATTAACCTATCATATTCTGATTTTCAATTATTCAATAAATTAAATAATTAATAAATACAAATTCCAAATAGTTTTTAAACATAATAAAGTTTAGGAAAAGGTAAAATTCAACACATAAATTAGTTTAATTGAAATTATTAAATTATATTTGAAAAAATAATGTGCGACTCACTTTTTAATTTTAGTTTATTTCTATATTTTCTACTTTAAACTGTTAAATTTCTCACTGTGTAATATGTTAACTAATTTGACACATTGTGTGTTCATTTAATTTTAATCATTCAATTCAAACTTTTTTTGTTAATTTAAAATTTATTAATAATATTAAATCTTTCATTATAAAATAATATTTTTTTTACTAATTATACTAAAGGGTTAACACATTTTTTTCCTCCTACTATGAAAAGTTAAATAAGATAGCTCTTTACTATTTTTTAGCAGAATTAAACCCCTTTACTTTTACACTTCTAACAAATGTGCCCTTTCGTTAACTTTTTTATCCATTCACCATTAAATTTGTTGACTGGACATATCCAGTAAGCTATTTTGTACACATAGATGCTAAGAGAATAAGAAATTTGCAGAGATGGTGTCCAGCAAGAAGAAGAAGAGAAATGGGGGCAAAATGTGTATTAAACCTTTATTTTACAAGTCTTAAATTTTTAGATTGTTTATTTTAAAGTTTACTTCAAGGGTCACATGAACTAATAGTTTGATGTGGTATATACCATCATTATAATAGATGGGGAATAGACGAAAAAAGTTAACGGATGGGAACATTTGTTAAAAGTGTTAAAATAGATGGATTAATTCGATTGAAAATATTAGAATGCTATGTTTGTTAACTTTGCATAGTATGAGAAAAAAAAAGTGTATTTACTCTATACTAATATATATAACATATCGGCGAACGGGCCGAAACAATAGCGTTTGTGGTTGTGAGACAGGGAGTTTCTACCGTCCAGTGCGTTGTTACTGTTCAGCCTGATTGTAGAATTCAACTTATCAAATCAGCCCCCCAACATGGCTGCACGTCTGCATTCTACTCGCGTTCTAGGGACTTTTGGTTATCATGCTCCAGAGTAATGCTTACTCTTTCCCTTCATTTTGTTAGTTCGAATGAGTAGCTACCAATGCAGCAAAATGTAAATCGTTGTTCCTCGTCTTCCATGTAGGTATGTAATGACCAGACAACTGACACAAAAGAGTGATGTTTACAGAACTTCGGTGTGGTTCTCCTCGAGCTTCTCACTGGTGGTGTGGAGGGATTTTGGAGCACACTCTATTCAAAGTAGTAAAAGCATAATATATTTAAGGCAAGCGCTCCGGTACCCACAGGTACCGGTACCCATACCACATGGCAAGTGTTAATTGGTCCACATAATTAACCAAAAATATATGTTGATTTGGGTCCAAAAAATTGTAAACACTGCAATTTAATCACTTTAGTTATGCAATAATGTATTTTGACAACTTTGTTTATCACCTTCTCTAGTTATCTTATATCCAATTTCATAAACAGAATCTTTCCAGGTTATGAAGGCTCTTTTCGCTCACAGATCCAGCTTCCTTCGCCGCCGCTGCCAAACGATGACATTCCCAATCTGCTTCTTCTTCTCTCAAGCCAATTAGCCATCACTGTCACTCCTAAACCCTAGAATGCCCTCGATTTCCATCTCAAACTCCCGAACAGGTTTACCATGTCATCATCGGAGGAGCCTCATAATCCGACGCCCAAGCAAGGCGGCGAGAACAAGGACGACAAGGCAGTGAGTAAGAAGGCGACAAAGAAGGAGGCCGCAAAGCAAGAAAAGCTGAGGAAGAATGCGGAGGCAGCCGCCTCGACGAAGGCCGCGCCGTCTCTCTTCGTCGACAATGTCGCCGATCTGCTCGCCGGAAACGATGGCGATGTGCCGCTCAAGGATTTGCAGTCTCAGGAGGAAGTTGATCCCAACTCGCGGCGGATGAAAGTATGGGAGCTAAATGCTGATTTGAATGAAAAGGAGGTTCGATCAGGGAATTTGCGCATACGGTTCGTCCTGTAGGAAAGAATATATATATGGCGTTTGTGGTTGTGAGACAGGGAGTTTCTACCGTCCAGTGTGTTGTTACTGTTCAGCCTGATTGTAGATTTCAACTTATCAAATCAGCCCCCCAACATGGCTGCACGTCTGCATTCTACTCGCGTTCTAGGGACTTTTGGTTATCATGCTCCAGAGTAATGCTTACTCTTTTCCCTTCATTTTGTTAGTTCGAATGAGTAGCTACCAATGCAACAAAATGTAAATCGTTGTTCTTTGTCTTCCATGTTGGTATGCAATGACCGGACAACTGACACAAAAGAGTGATGTTTACAGAACTTCGGTGTGGTTCTCCTCGAGCTTCTCACTGGTGGTGTCGAGGGATTTTGGAGCACACTCTATTCAAAGTAGTAAAATCATAATATATTTAAGGCAAGCGCTCCGGTACCCACAGGGTACCGGTACCATACCACATGGCAAGTGTTAATTGGTCCACATAATTAACCAAAAATATATGTTGATTTGGGTCTAAAAAATTGTAAACACTGCAATTTAATCACTTTAGTTATGGAATAATGTATTTTGACAACTTTGTTTATTACCTTCTCTAGTTATCTTATATCCAATTTCATAAACTGAATCTTTCCAGGTTATGAAGGCTCTTTTCGCTCACAGATCCAGCTTCCTTCGTCGTCGCTGCCAAACGACGACATTCCCAATCTGCTTCTTCTTCTCTCAAGCCAATTAGCCATCACTGTCACTCCTAAACCCTAGAATGCCCTCGATTTCCATCTCAAACTCCCGAACAGGTTTACCATGTCATCATCGGAGGAGCCTCAGAATCCGACGCCCGAGCAAGGCGGCGAGAACGAGGACGCCAAGGCAGTGAGTAAGAAGGCGACAAAGAAGGAGGCCGCAAAGCAAGAAAAGCTGAGGAAGAATGCGGAGGCAGCCGCCTCGACGAAGGCCGCGCCGTCTCTCTTCGTCGACAATGTCGCCGATCTGCTCGCCGGAAACGACGGCGATGTGCCGCTCAAGGATTTGCAGTCTCAGGAGGAAGTCGATCCCAACTCGCGGCGGATGAAAGTATGGGAGCTAAATGCTGATTTGAATGAAAAGGAGGTTCGATCAGCGAATTTGCGCATACGGTTCGTCCTGTAGGAAACGAATATATATATGGCGTTTGTGGTTGTGAGACAGGGAGTTTCTACCGTCCAGTGCGTTGTTACTGTTCAGCCTGATTGTAGATTTCAACTTATCAAATCAGCCGCCCAACATGGCTGCACGTCTGCATTCTACTCGCGTTCTAGGGACTTTTGGTTATCATGCTCCAGAGTAATGCTTACTCTTTCCCTTCATTTTGTTAGTTCGAATGAGTAGCTACCAATGCAGCAAAATGTAAATCGTTGTTCTTCGTCTTCCATGTAGGTATGCAATGACCGGACAACTGACACAAAAGAGTGATGTTTACAGAACTTCGGTGTGGTTCTCCTCGAGCTTCTCACTGGTGGTGTGGAGGGATTTTGGAGCACACTCTATTCAAAGTAGTAAAATCATAATATATTTAAGGCAAGCGCTCCGGTACCCACAGGGTACCGGTACCCATACCACATGGCAAGTGTTAATTGGTCCACATAATTAACCAAAAATATATGTTGATTTGGGTAAATTTATCACTGATTATATTTAGTTTGGAAATTTTTACAATTTGTTATTACTTTATTACTAACCAATTCTAACATTCCGGTTTAGGCTTTTCCCACAATCCAGCTTCTTCGCGCCCCAAACGACACATCAATTTTTTTCCAAAAACCTCATTCACTCTAACCTAAATGCCTGATTTCACTCCAATCTAAAGTTACATCATCATCGAGATAATGACGAGCAAGCGCGGACGGCCAGAGATAAGGCGCAAAGAGGCCAAAGCAAAAACTAGAAGAATCGAGCGCCGCTCACGAGCCGCGCCCTCGTCCATGCGCACGGCGGAAACGCGGATGTGCGAAAGAGAGCGAAGCGATAAGGAGCAGGAGAGAGGCGCGTCCTCCGCTTCGCACTATCGGATGAGCAGGCTCATCATGAGACGATATCACTAAAATAGACTATCGATTTATGGTTCTAGATTTGGCTGTCCGAGAACTTTTTTTGTTTGAACAGACAAGTATGTTGTTCTTCAGTATGTACACATCAAAAGACGACTCTGTTCTCGCTCATTGGTTAAGCTGAGACTCTTTATATCATTTTATTAAAACTACCCACAGTACGTTCTGGCATTAGGTCAATACAATAAAGTGTGTCAAATTCGGTTTTCCTTATTGTAGGATTTTGCACTTTTATATATCTATATATTTAGCAACGCTCCGTAAAGTCGTACCACCTCTGCGTACGCACATAATAACTTATTTAGCCAAATTAACACCAAATCTCTTTTTAATAAGTTTACCTTATCTGCCTAGATCACCAAGCGAACGACCCATATGAGTTTTCGCCACAGATCCAGCTCTTCGCGCCGTGCAACGAGACATCCATCTGTCTTCTTCTCTCAGCCATTAGCCATCCGCACTCCTAAACCCTAGAATGCCCTCGATTTCCATCTCAATCCGAAAGGTTTACCATGTCACATCGGAGGAGCCTCAGAATCGACGCCCGAGAAGGCGGCGAAACGAGGCGCCAGGTAGTGAGTAAGAACGACAAAGAAGGAGGCGCAAAGCAAGAAAACTAGGAGTGCGAGGAGCCGCCTCGACGAAGCCGCCTTCTCGCGCAATTGCCAATCTGCTGCGGAAACGCGCGATGTGCCCTCAGATTTAGTTCAGGAGGAAGTCATCCAAGCGCGAATGAAAGTTGGACTAATCTGATTTGAATGAAAGGAGTCAACGACACGAATTTGCGAACGGATTTTCAGAACTTCGGATGATTCTCTCGATTATGGTGGTTGGAGGATTTGGGAACTCTATCCAAGTGTAAATATTACTATTTAGGAATCCACGTACCACAGGGTACCGGTACCCATACCATGGCAAGTTAATTGGATCACAGTAATCTAACCAAAAATATATGTTGATTGGTCCAATAAATGTAAACTCAATTTACACTATTTAGTTATTGAATAATGTATTTGCACAACTTGTATACATTACTAGTTAATCTTTTCCAATTCTAACTGAATGTTTCAGGTTACGAACTGCTTTTCGTAAACAGATTTACAGACTTCGTCGCGCTCCTGCTCACGACGGTTCAATTGGAGTTTTTCTGCAAGCCAATACACCTCCTATTCCTAAAGACTAGAATGCCCTCGATTTCCATCTCAAACTCCCTAACAGGTTTACCATGTCATCATCGAAGGAGCCTCAGAATCCGACGCCCGAGCAAGGCGGCGAGAACGAGGACGCCAAGGCAGTGAGTAAGAAGGCGACAAAGAAGGAGGCCGCAAAGCATGAAAAGCAGAGTAAGAATGCGGAGGCAGCCGCCTCGACGAGGGCCGCACCGTCTCTATTCGTCGACAATGTCGCCGATCTGCTCGCCAGAAATGACGGCGATGTGCCGCTCAAGGATTTGCAGTCTCAGGAGGAAGTCGATCCCAACTCGCGGCGGATGAAAGTATGGGAGCTAAATGCTGATTTGAATGAAAAGGAGGTTCGATCAGGGAATTTGCGCATACGGTTCGTCCTGTAGGAAAGAATATATATATGGCGTTTGTGGTTGTGAGACAGGGAGTTTCTACCGTCCAGTGCGTTGTTACTGTTCAGCCTGATTGTAGATTTCAACTTATCAAATCAGCCCCCCAACATGGCTGCACGTCTGCATTCTACTCGCGTTCTAGGGACTTTTGGTTATCATGCTCCAGAGTAATGCTTACTCTTTCCCTTCATTTTGTTAGTTCGAATGAGTAGCTACCAATGCAGCAAAATGTAAATCGTTGTTCTTCGTCTTCCATGTAGGTATGCAATGACCGGACAACTGACACAAAAGAGTGATGTTTACAGAACTTCGGTGTGGTTCTCCTCGAGCTTCTCACTGGTGGTGTGGAGGGATTTTGGAGCACACTCTATTCAAAGTAGTAAAAGCATAATATATTTAATTGCCTTGGAATGTTCTGCTAAATGCATATGTTCAGAGCTGCATATTCTTTATCCACTTTTATAATCTTCCTTATTATGATCAGTTGCCAATAAGAGTTTTTATTTTAAATTTCAGTTTCCCTACTTGGGAGGGTCTCTTCTGGGAGAAGGCTTCTGGTAATTTTGAGGAGTCAATGAAGTATAAGAAGTTGACAAATGCACAAAGATCTGGTCTCAACGCTTGCACCAGCTATCCCGGAGCTCAAAATCGTGTCCAATAACAAAACGTCAAACTACATGAAGAAGTTTATGGACTTGACAAGACAGGATTGGAGCCGTACATTTAGCAGTCACCGGCGTCTTTGAGGCTCTGTTCATTGCCGATGCTCTCGGCGGCAACCGTGATGCTCCTCTGGCTGGTTATAGATTCAGTTTATGAAATTGGAAATCAGATAAGGGAAAAACAGATGGAATTAATGGTGCAGTCAAAATAAACAATTGCATAATTAAAGTGACCAAATTGTAGTGTTTGCAATTTCTTGGGCCCAAACCAGCATATTTTTCGAGTTAATTATGTGGACCGATTAGTGCTTGCCACGTGGCAGAGGGTACCGGTACCCTGTGGGTACCGGAGCGCTTGCCATATATATATATATATATATATATATAATATATATATAAAATGAAGACTACAGTGCTCCTGAAACACCAAATACTCCCCTTTGTTTGATCCAATCAAATTGAATCTCATTCGTTCATTCTTAAGATCTAATACTAAATTATTTCCTAAATTTAAAATAATGAAAATTAAAATAACTAAAAATCACTCCACTTTATTTATATTAACAAATAGTCATATAACATCATATTAATATTTATGACCGCCAAATTAACTTATGATCATCATGATAACATCAAATACATATAAAATACAATTTTTATAACTTTTCATGATTCAACTAGTCATTCAACTCCTTCCAACATCGGACCGGCTTTCTTGATGGCATCAAGAAACAATATCAGTCGTTAGATCATATCACGTTAATCTAACGATTGAGATTGCAAGGAAAGAATTAGAATTTACAATAATTATCTTACTGCCCTTGTCGATCGTCGATTCGCCTTTTTAGTAATAATAAAAAAGTAAAATTTGGTGATGGAGGGGTTTGAAACCATGACCTCCTTCTCTAAAGTTTAAACTCTTGCCATTATGACACTTATCATTATTGATATTGGATAATAATAATAAAAAATTATCTTCAAATATTGTATTTACCTCTGTTTATATAACACACAACATTCCATGGACATTAACTAATGTGAAATAGGAAAATGAATTATTAATAAACATGTTAATGTAACTAAAACCATAATAGTATAATACTATTGACAAACATGAATGTAAGCACATTACTTTTTGGCCAAACCTTTCACCTTTGTGTCAATTCTAGCCACTTCTATTAGAAAACCCATTTCAGCCATTTTTAGGTTTTCCGTTCGTTATGTCATAAGTCTGTCAATGAATTTGGGCTGATTTTGAAATGGGTTTGTAATAGAATATGACGTGGCATTAGGTGGCAGTAATGTGTGGGCTTAGCGTTGACGTGGCTTGCCACCTCAATAAAAAATTTAACCCATCGGTAATAGATAATTGACTGCCCCGATTTCTTTTGTCCATTAACTTCTAGAATGCTCCTCTTCTTCACGCCGACAGGTCCACAGCCCCAGTGGCCGATTTCACGCCAAAGGCCCCCTGCCCTAACCTGGGATCACAAGCACGTAATCGAGTGTCAGAGAAATCCTAGAGCAAAGCCCATTTGCAGTTGTTGGGGCAGGGAGCGTCAGAAGGATTTGCCGAGGATTTAGCTGTTCATCGCGTGTCGAAGAAGTCGGGTTTGAGGACGTCTGTGCTCAGATCTGCCGTCGAAGGTTTGGGGTTTCTTACAATACATAATCGACCCCGATTCGTTGGCCAAACTCGAGCCACCGTTCTCGGCCTTCCACCCTAAACCTGAATCACCACTTACCTGCTTACAATACCAATTCCACAAATGAGCAGAAAACCCCAAACCTGCAATCCTAAAACCCTGTATCCCAATTGCACTGACGAGATAGCTATGAACACAAAATTGGGGGGAGTGAGGACAAATGGAATTTCCGAAACATGAATAAACCCTTCTAAGAATACCTAAACAAGTATCTCTAAACCCTGCTCCTTTTACGACGAGAAAAAATCTGGATATTTTCTAATTGGAAAAAATTGAAGAGGAAGATGCGAAATTGAGAATGAATGGGAAAGAATCTGATTTGGTAGAAGGAATTGCGTCCAGCGAGATAGGGTAAAGGATGACCGGGTTCGACGGAGCCGGTCGTTTCATGTGATTGAATGGAAGAGTCCGAGCCGCCTGAGATATGGGTCGGCTGTCGGAAATTGATATGCGTTTTTTTTAATCTGAAGATGGTGGCTATTGAGTCTGAAGTGAGAACATTTTAACCTTAGGTAAGGAGAACATTCAGCCAACGTGGCCGTCTACGTGGCGTAGTGGCTTGTGTCAGCTGGATGATGTGGCAAATCATTCAACGGTGTTACTGCTTCGCTGTCACTACTAGCGGTCAACTAGGTCAACTGGACATAATTGACATAATAACTAAAGGATTGGCCTAATTTGTGGCACTAAAAATAGAAGTGGCTAGAATTGACACAAACGTTAAAGGTTTCGCCGGATTTGTGTATTTGGCCTTACTTTTTGACCAATTCTAAATAAACAAATGCATAGTCAGTCTTTGCTTGTCCATTCTTTTCAATCTTTTAGTGTTCGTCCTGTATTTGTTTCTCTTCTCTAATTTTCAAAACTCATGACAATATTCAATGAAAGATGCATATGTGTAGAGCCACTAATAACAATATTGCACTTATTTATAGTAAAAGCGTTTATTATCCACAAGCACAACCACAACTCGTATTCGTGCCTATTAAAGAAACGGTTTGTACTATGCCTCAAATTAGATAGAATTTAATTAAGAGACATATAATTTATGAATTATTTTAAATGTGTGTTTTGCCCATTCAGTTGACGTGGAAAACCTTTAGGAACTATGTTGTTAAACTTACTAATAATTGATTCTCCTTGTTGAGACGCCTTCAGGTATATAATTTGAAACAATTCACCTATAAAGTCCATCTACAAAAAGTAAACTACAAAAAAATGAATATAACGCTTATTAATTTTTTACCTTCAAAAACTTAAAAATTTCTCAGGTACCATATTTTGGATTGCACGCACTCGATTTTGATATTTGTTTGAGATAGAGTCGGAATCCGTAGCATGTTGACTTTTATATATTGACTATCTAAGTTTATAAATGATAGTTTCAAGTTAATCTAGCTGGAGAGGGAGAGATGAAGTGTAACTTCGACAACAACATTTGAACCAATTGCCTTTTAAAAAAATGTGCACTATGTTGGTAAGGACGAAAAGAGTGAAATGTGTTCGTGACTCGACTCGATTCAAAATGAGCTGATTCGCAAACAAGCTCGATCATAAATGAGCCAAACTCGAACTGGTGGGGTTCGATTCAGCTTGTTAGCGAACCACCTCATCTCGGTGGCTCAACGAGCTCTGTTCGTGAGCCGAATTGTTTATTATTTGTGAACAAGTTTGTATTTAATGCTCGCGAACATGTTCGTATAAGAGCTTGATAACATGCTCATATTTATGTTTTCGAATAGGTTTGCGTGGGAGTTCGTGAACATGTTCGCATATATGTTCGCTCTTAGACTCATTCATAACTAGTTGATGGCATTTTCAATAGAGTTTAAGACTTTACTACATTATGGTTCAGGGGTTTTGTTAATAAAATTTAAGTTAGGATTCAAGGTTTAGGATTTTAGTGTACTAGTTTTGAACCCGACCTGTTGGTCGGGAATTTTATGTAATAATGGTAGTCATATAATATTTTTATTTCTTGGAAGCTATTAGTTTTAGGTGTGAGGAATGGTACATATACTTATTTAAATTTAATCGGAGATAAATATATACCTATTTAAATAAAAATTCATAGTTGTGTCATGAACCCAAAAATCAATGTAGGATGAGAATCATATATCCATATTCGAAATCATATATGTGTCTTAAACCACATAGCTTCTTGTTGCCATGCCATGAAAATCTCCAACATTTTTCCAGTCACATTCTTTTTCCTTTGTCAGACACCATTGATCGCTTTAGGCAATCAAGACACATGTCATCAAAATCATAGGTTGGAACATCAAGCACGACCAAATTGATACTATGCATATTTCCCCAAGTATTACGGGTTACTCAAAGCCTTCAACCCAATCAAGTGTATTGACCCTTATTAACTCTAATTTTCTACAATTTTAATATAATTTTCTTAAATATATCTATCATTTTTACTCAAATCTTACTCGAGGTAATTAAAATTTATTGTCAATAAACTCTTATAAATTTGCAATAGGATGAATTCATAATTTAAATTACACATGACATGACTAACATGCCCCCTATTAAACTCAACTCAACTCGAGACTAATTAGCTTGTGTAACTCCTCAATATCCAACCACAATAATGGCAAAAGTAAACAATATATTTAAGTACATGATAATCACCGTCCAATCTATTGATAATTCAATTAAATCGTTAATCTTATTAACTCGTTATCAAGTGGACCCTACTTCTCATAAATCAAAATACTCCAATTCTATAAATATACTTCTCATAAATCAAAATACTCCAAGTGATTCAAAAGTTTAAATTTATGTTTAATGGGCTTAAATATATTAAGTCTTCTTTTTTGTTGTTGCAAAAGAAACAACCATGTGAGTAAATCATGTTAATGACTTTTGAAATCGAGTTAATAAAAATTATGCAGTTGGCTGATAGTTAATGAAATGATAGTGGTTAATAGCTTTGATGAATCCCCATGCGTCCTTCCACAACTTTGAACAAATATGGAGAGAGTATGATTGGTGCTATGAAAATATGGTAATACCACATTGGTGGTTTAGGTGAAGGAAGGAATCCATCAAGACTTATAAATAACCAGACTTAACCATTTCAACGAATAGTCTCACATAATGTAGAGACTTGGGTGGGCCCATGGATCACATCCCATTTGACAAATCAGTTTGCATTGGCTGAACTCGTTTTTAGGTAAATTGTTATGAGCTTTTTAGCTTGTTAAGGTTTTTTGATGAATTTGCTTGGCTTGAGTTCATCAAAAGTTTAAATTGAGCCAAACTCCAATCGAGTTTGAGTTGAGCTTGAGCTTAAATTTTTTAGGCCGAGCTGCGTGAGCTTAGAATACTTGGCTCGAGTTGAGCTCGAGCTGGTCAATTTTTAAACGAGTTGAGCTCGAGCCAAGTGAAAATTTGGCTTGATTTGGTTCGTATGCAGTCCTATCAATAATGTTGGTATGTAGTGTTGATATCTAGTCCTAAATACCACATTAAAACTTTTTCATTTTCTTGGGAAGAGGCAGAGGGAATATAAGAGTCTATGTTTACATATTGAAAAAAAAATTCATTTTCTTAGGAAGATAGATGGAATAAAAGAGTTTGTGTTTACATATAATACCACATCGAAAAAAGTAAGACATCTTTGAAATTTGAGAATCTATAAATTGAAGCAAAGGCCTCTTTCATTGTCACACGATATATTTTACTAAAGACTTCATATCGAGTTTTTCTTGCTAAGAGTGAAGATTTTGAATTCTAGGCACTAAGAAGATGAGTTAAGTGTCTATATGTCCAGAATAAATTTCAAATTATGATTCAAAGATACAACATATCTACATATAACAATAAATTCATATATATGAAAAAAATCAGTGTTGGATGAATTGGATCAGATTAGCTGGTTCAACCAAAAAACTCATGAATCGATGCTCAACCCGGTCTGACTGGAAAACACATGCAGCCTAATTGCGTCTAAAAATAGGGTCAAACTGGAAAAATGGAAAACTCGTTCAGACTGGCCACTTTGATTTTTAAGTGTCTAAAAAATTAAATCTCACTTGACTCAAACTTGGTTTGATTAATAACAACTTCAACTCATAATTGTTCATGCCTTAAATCCCATTAAATTAATGAGAAAGATTTCGAACAAGGTGGAGCCCAAGTTTAATATTTTGTAATGGGAAAATCCTCTTTCATTCTTTCTACCCAGCAATGTGGTATAAAGAATAGGGTCAAATACCTCAGTAGTCCCGAAACTTTGGGGCAGGTTACAAACTCGTCCCGAAACTTTGGGGCAGGTTACAGGCTCGTCCCGTTAGTATGAACTCCGTTACAATGTGGTACTATTTGCCATGTCATCCAGTCCACATCAGCTAAATAACAATTAAATAATAGATGCTGACCGAATCGACCTAAACTATCTAATCAAACTGGTCAACTTAGCCTAAAACCAAAACTATTAAACCCCAACCAATTCATTCCAATTTAGTCTCCGGCTTGACAGAGCAAATTGTAGGAGCAGCCATTCTCACTCCCAAACGCCTACTCCACTAAATCCAGGCAGCCATGATTCCATGAAAGCACATTCATCTCTTCTCCTCCTTCACTTTCTCCCCCTCCTCATCCTCAACCCATCCAATCTGATCTCTCCCCAAACTCTTCACCTCCTCTTGCGGCCACCTTACCAACATCACCCATTCCGCCTCACCACCGATCCACCAACCTGCGGAGACTCCGCCTACCAAATCTCCTGCCTAAACAACACCACCCCTCTCTTCCACTTCCACTCCTCCAGCTACTTCATCCGCCGCATCTTCTATGACCGCCACGTCATCTGCCTCGTCGACCCTAACTTCTTCCCCAACCACACCTGCGCCTTCCCTTCCAAATTCCTCTCTGTCGGCGAGCTCACACAGGACCCGCGTTTCGCCGCCTACGCTTTCAACACAGACACCAACTTCGTCCGCTTCTTCGGCAACCTCGCCGGCCAGCAATCATACCGACGACTGCATTGCCTCAGTGACGGCGACGACGGTGGATCAATCCATTAAAGAACACCTCCAATTCCAAATAAAGGCACCTCTACCTATGCCTCTTTATTCGTTTGTCCATCAAAATCTAAAACCTAATCGCAATTACGAAGAGAAGAGAAGAAAGAAGTTGGACGGTTTCAATTCCGATATGGTTAGGATGACACTGGTTGGGATCCAATATTTTGGTTCTAGGTTAAGTTGACCGGTTTGATTAGATGGTTTAGGTCATTTGGTTAGGGTCTATTATTTAATTGTTATTTAGCTGACATGGACCAGATGACATGGCAAATAGTACCACATTGTAACGGAGTCCATACTAACGGGACGAGCCTGTAACAAAATGAAGTTTTGGGATAAGTTTGTAACCCGCCCCAAAGTTTTGGGACTACTGAGGTATTTGACCCATAAAGAATAATAGAAATTCAGAGATTTACAGTTGATCAAATCAGTGGTCAATGGTATATTGCAATACTGGCTCTCAATGTTTATTATACCAAAAGCCATTCTGAAGGAGGTGGAAATGATCTGTGCTAGGTTTTTGTGGGGAAAGAATGAAAGTCAACGTGTGAAAGTTGCTTGGTACCATATGGCTATGCCTTACGAAGAGGGAGGATTGGGTCTGAAGGACCTTAACAGTTGGAATTCAGCTAGCATTATGAGGCATCTTTGGAGCATCTTAATCAGAAGCGACTCTCTTTAGGTAGCCTGGATCCTGAAATATAGTATGAAGGGTAGAGATATTTGGACTTTTCGGAGTGAGGCTGGCTCATGGCATTGGAGGAAAGTCTTGAAGTTACGTAGTCTAGCCAGAGGTCACATCTCATGGTCAGATGAGGGTACTGCCCTATGGGAAGGAGTAAGTATGCCTCAGTTTAAATGCAAAAGAATATGGGAGACTCTTAGGCCTAAGCAAGCTAGGGCTCCCTGGTATTTTGTGCCTTAGACTGGGTATAGAATCCCAAAAAACTGTATGCTTACCTGGTTGATTATGAAGAACAGAATAGCTACTCTGGATAAAGTGGTGCAGTGGAATGCAGGGGTTGATACTTCTTGCTGTATGTGTGATCAAGGCAGTGAATCAAGAGACCATCTGTTTGGGGATTGTAGTTTTTTCAGGGGCTGTATGCAGAGATTTTTTCCGGGGAGTAGAAGTTTCAGCAGCTGGGACAGGATGGTGAGTTTTGTAATGAACGTTTGGAGTGGTAATTCTATTAGTCAAAAGCTCAAGAGATTATGCTGGTGTGCAATTGTTAGTGAAGTATGGAGAGAGCGTTGTAGAAGAGTTTTCAGTGGTGGGCGTTTGACAGTGCCTGAAGTCTGTGGAAGGATTGTGGATATGCTGACTGCTTATGCCACTGACCAGCACAAGATAGTGAGAATGTTAAGTAGTGTCAATATATAGCTTTTGACTTGTTAGCAGCTTGTTGTTTTCATTCTCTGTACAGCGAATGTTGGTTTGGCTTAGATCAGCCTTGTATGGACTTCATTGTTTTTTTGATGATATAAAAATCCTAATTATTCATAAAAAAAAAAATTCAGAGATTTTGAGAAGAACCGAAGTTCAATATTTATAACGGGAGGATCCTCTTTCTTTCTACAAGCAATGTGGTATAAAAGACTTATAGAAATTCCCTCATTTTGAGATGATCCCAAGTTCAATATTTATAATGAGAAGATCCTATTTCATTTTTTCTACAAGCGATGTGGTATAAAAAATAGTAGAAATGTCAAGGAGAAACCCAAGTTCATTATTTATATTGAGAGAATCCTCTTTCATTCTTTCGCTAAGCAATGTGGTATAAAGAATAATAAAAATTCTCACGCTTTGAGATGAGCCCAAGTTCAATATTTATAACGGGAAAATCCTCTTTCATTCTTTTTACAAGCAATATGGTATAAAGAATAATAGAAATTCTCACACTTTGAGAGATGCCCAAGTTCAATATTTATATTGGGAAGATCCTCTTAAATGCTGAGTATGCAAAGAAATCCAGCTTAGTTTTTTATGTTACTACTTACTACTCTCTTTTATTCTTTCCTTCTCTTTTATAACTTTATTGTTCTATGTTGAACACTAGAAACTAATAATAAGAGAGGTTGCAATTATAATAAGAATGATGAGAATTAGAATCATGTGTCACCATTGTGGTATCCATAAATCCCATTAACTAACCATATTGAACTATACACGAGCAATGTTCAACGAGCAAAAAAGTTGAGCTGGCTGATGAACTGATGATGCTGCAAAACAGTGATCAAATACTACCAAGCTGGAAGCTAGGGTAGATCGTATTTCACGGGTCTTCTAATGATTAACTACTCAAATATAGAGGCAAATTACTCAGGTTAAACAATTTGTGCGTGGTGTGAGTTCCACGACTTCTAATTCTAAGATGACAGACAAGCTTAGACTTCGAATCCCCCTTCGTTCACCAGAGCATTGGCAATCAACAGATCAGTGGATTTCAATTCTCATTCAATCAATTCTAAGACACCACCATAACTCCTTACCCTTAGGTTTAAGACCGGCGAACATTCGCTCTATCCGTTCTAGCTACCAAGATTAATTAGTTGCCCGGGTACGGTCGCCTCTCGCAACGACTTAACTTAACTGGTGCAATTACTAACGATTTATGAGTTACTCTTGCAGTGGATCAACCCTAACTGGTTCCTACGAAAGGCACACTCCAATGATTAGGTTAATTGTTCGATTTGATGTTTTAAAGTAAGGCGAGCGTTCGCTTCTATCCTTAGCTTAACAAGAATCTAATCTAGGTGATCAATCCAGACAAGAAACATGAACAATGAAGAACAAATCAAACATGAAAGAGAAACTGATTGAACTTTGAATCTAATCACCGCCGATCCGTGACCGCTTTAAAGCCCTGGGTTTCTTAGGGTTCATCTAGTTTAAACTCTACGAGTTTAGCTACTCATGTTCATACAAAAAGAATGAAAGGCAAAGATAGAGTTCATCTTGAACAGAGGAAGAACAGAAAAGGATCTGAAAAACCTAATTAAGACGACTCTGGCAGAACTTCGATCTCCGATAATCTGCAATCCTATCTTCGAGTCTTTGAGATGAAAGGGATGGCGTCACGATCTCTTCCTGGCTCTTCGAAATCTAAACTCTACTCCAGAACTCGTAAGAATCCTCGAAGTATTTGGTATTAGTTGGTATTATGAGATATATCTGGATATGGGCCGCCGGTTAAGTATTTATACTTAACCCTAATACCGCCAGATTTGCCTGGAATTTCACCGAAAATTCCTTTGTAAATGGGGTGATCGCTGGCTGTTTCTCCAGTGATTTTCGGACGCCGAGTTCTCGGTGACAACTTCTTCTTGAAAGCTCTGCCGATTTCTTCATGAGTTTTCGCCGAAAACTCCAAGGGATTTTCGCCGAAAACTTCTTTGTAAATGGGAGCAGAATTTGGTTCGACTTGATTGACTCCTTGGATTGATTCCGGTGCAATTCCTCGAGGTTCCAACACCTTAGACACGTCCTTGGCTACTTTATTTGACGGCAAAAACCTGTGCTAACATGAAAACACTAGAAAACCATCAAATAGACCCGAAACGGGCCAAAGTAACACAAATGGCACGAGATAGAGTAGATGAGTGAATATTCGCTATTCTACCCTAAAAACCATGTCTTAAGCAAGGAAATGTCGCTTAAATGAGGCTGATAATCACGTCAAATCGAGTGTCATCAAAATACCCCACACTTAAGCTTTTGCTTGTCCTCAAGCAAACTGAATAGAAGCACTCATGTTCACAAATGATAAGTTTTATTAAATTGGAGTTCAATTAAACACAATGAATTATTAGACAGATAATTCCTAGAACAAGAAACCTATCATGCATACTGATCAGCCAAACAACCTAGTCTCACTAATAAACTGCACACGACGAGTACTCGCAACCAATTATGCACGAATTTGACCTGACCGACCAGACTCCTCACACAGGAAATATTTAGTAAATGGGGAACTCTCACTCTCTGTGTGTAAGGACGTGTTTCTGCTCTCAATTATTTTCTGTTACTGAATTCTGTCATAAGTTTGCAATTCGACCACATCTCCACCACTATGACAACACGAGTAACTATTCAAGAAGGACTTCCCTGCTAGGACTATAACGAATTCTACACTACAAGGGTTTATGATGAGATGGATGATGGGAATGTATGATGATGGCTTTGGTGCAGTGTAGCTTTCGACTAACTTCCCTCGAATCTAGCCTATGGCTTCCTACCATCTAACCAGACACGAGTGGAATAGTGAACGCTCATCCTATGATACCCTCAAGCAACCTAGCACTTATTTTCTTTATACTTTTTTTTTCTTTTGACTTTTCTTTCAACTTCGTTCTTCCATTTGTAGGGAGAATAACGTTTATTGAACTAAACTTGAAACTTTTCTGATTTTTCTGCTTTTTCTTCTTTTTCGACATTTCTTTTGTTTTTCTCTTTTTTTTCTTTGTGCCGATTCTTTCTTTTAGTTGCTAGAGGGGTTTACATGTTTTGACATAATAGCTAAGACCACCTGTTTAATGGCTATAGGCAGGTTACCACAAATCGAATTCTGGTAGGTCAATCTAGAACTACAACCACATGGGATCAATGGGAATGAAAGAATGGGAAATGGTTGTAATGTATTATCGAACCGAAAGAACAGGCCAAGCTCAAGGGTTTAAACCTAATGGATTTATCGTTTGGTAGGCTATCTGGCTTAGTAGCTGAATCTAGGTGCCCCCTATCATTCTAGAACTCGTGTCATCGTGTGGTCTCGAGTAGGTCTCATGCAAATTCTAACTCATTCAAGTAAACAGAAAATCACTCACAAAGAATTGAAATTGCAAGTTACGTGCAATGGATCAAAAGCTCACAGTTGGTTTGCTAGTCGGATTCGGTCATTTTCATGCAATCAAGGCTACAAACTACAAGTGTGATTTTAAAAATTCTGTTCTGACCAGGCAATTTAGCATCGAAGTAAACACGTTGGTTCTCAAGTTCTAAGTTAAGCAGTCTAAGCATCAATATGAAAGATTGAACAACAACTTAACATCAAAATCAAGAACTGAGCTATTCTAATGCTAGAGAGACTGGACAGGAATCACGAGGCACACAAAAACACAATCAAGGGCAATCAAGTTCATGCAAGGTTCTCTAGCATCCTACCCCACACTTAAATCGTACTGTGTCCTCACAGGACTAAATCTAGAGTTCAGAGTCAAGTAGAAGAACCTGGACTGAGATGGTTGGCGTAGGGGAGGAGCACGGATCCTCGGAGCAGAGGGAATCTACCAAAGCGAAGCAAAGGGAATCTACCGATTGCCTGCAAAACAAAAACAAATGAAAGATAAAAAGGAAACCGGGACAAGTGTCCCGGATCCACACAGAAAAAAGTTGGATCGAGATCCGAAAAGAAGAAATAAAAAGAAAGGACAAGGAAAAGGACACCACCCGATCATAGCTGGTCAGGGGCGTCGGGGGTGGAATGTGGAGGGCGTAGCCGACCAGACGTTGCCACGCTAGCTGTGCCTCATACCGCTCGTCAGTGCATGTGTTGCTGCATAATAATCCATCTCGCATCCTGAGTCACGGTATCTTGGATCCGCCACTCCTGGAGTCGCTCGTATAGCTCTCCAACGTCAGTTGGATGCGGTCGGTGCTGAGGGTGAGGCGTCTGATATGGATCTGGAATGGGCGGCGGCGACTGGTACTCATACCCTGTCTGATGATGTGGCGAGGGTGTATGATCATGAAACACCGCTCTGACTGGGCTGCGGCTCCCCAGAATCATCTTCTTCCTCTGACTCGGTCTCGTGATGAAGAGGAGGAGGCACCACCACCTGTGGACTGAGGTCCAACTCGAGGTCGTACTTGATCGATAAATCTCCACTGACGGTATATACTCTGCGTCGTGGGACGTCCGGGCCATATTCATGGCTGATACCGAGGGAGATGATGAGCTGGCCCACAAAGTTGCCTCCGAGAAGTGAGCTAGGTGGCCTCGGCTTCTGCGTCTTCTGGCGTAGTATGCGTGCAAGCACCCACCCGGGATGGAGAGGATAACTTTCCCAGATGGCGCGAAGAAGAGTGAGCTCCTCTCTGCTGATGTGGTGGCGGCTCTTATCTGGTGCAAACAAAAGAGAACGACGCCAAACCATGTGAATGAATCGATAGAGAGGGTGAGAGAGGGACTTAACTGAGTTATGCTTCGTGGTACGATCGCCGGGCACTCCTGTCATGTGGCTCCAGAGCGCGTCGTACTCCTCTCCGTCGCCGGAGTTATTCTCCCAGCCGAGGTGATAACCCTCGTAGTGCTCCCGGGGAATGCCGAGATGAGCAGCAAACTCATCATAGGTGAACGACTTGTACACCCCGCCAAGGTAGAAGGATACCACCTTCCCACGCTGCCTCCACTTATGCTCGTCCAACTCGAACGTGGCCCAGAACTCCTGGAGAGCGACGTTCGGGAAGTTAGCAGCTAGGGTGGTCAGCTCCAACAGTCCTAAAGGTAGCAAAGAGTCGAGCACGTTCCGGTGCCAGTCCACGTCGTGCTCGAAGAGTGACTCCAAGGAATGTGGGCGCACGTCGGCTCCGAGAACACGCTCGAGCCTGTGGTAGCGCTCGAAGTAGTGCTGGGGTAGGCGGGCAACAGTGGCGTGGTACCCGACTCTGCTAGAAAAGGCTGGTGGAGGACCGGAGATGGTGGGTGTGACGGGATCTAGAGCCGGTGTCAAGGCGCGCCTTAGTCCTGCGCTCATGAATGACATTCCTAAAACCAGAAACGAAACCAGGTTAATTAACTAATAACCCACCCCACACTTAGTAAAAAAACTCAATTTCACAAAGAAATGAGGAAAACCGAGTGGGGGTAAGCAAAGTAAGTAACCGGTAATCACAATAAATCACAGAGCATGCATATGTCTAGCCGGGATGTTCATATCATAATTAGGGATCAGAAGTCAAACCGACATTCAAAAAGTCAACATCATAGCACATTGAACCCTAATCATGGCAATTACTAGCTCAAAGCGGGAATGACGGCATAATTATAAACTCAGATGGCAAGCACAGTAATATGAACGTGAATGAACACACATGGCAGCCAAATGAACATAGACAACTCATGGTCGAACCGACATTTCTAAAAAAGTCAACACCGCAAAGAATCGATCTTTAAGCATATCAACACGCGATCAAATGGTATTATAATTCAGCACAATTCTCCCTAAGCATGCTAGATCAGTCAAAGAATTCAGCTAACCTAGTTCACACGAAATCAGTCGGCACGCAAATCGAGGTAAACTGAAAAGTCAACCAAAAGTCAACCCTGACGAAATTCAGCATTCAACATATCAAAAGATTCGGAATGAAAAGTTCTGCAACTTACCTTGAAGCCATGGGTGCTGAAAATGAACGGAGAGAGAAAAATCAGGGAAAAAATCGAGAAATTTAGGGTTTGACTGAACGGAGCTTTAGAGCTCCGATTCGACTATTCTAGGGCTCAAAATGTTCGGAAAAGGGAGGGGAGAGGTGCGGCGGCGGTGACGGACGGCGACGGCGGCAAACGGACGGCGATGGTGAAAATGTGACGGCGACGGCGGCTGGGTTTAAAACAGGGGATGAGTTTTGGTTATTTTCGAAAATGAAGAAGTGAGGGGAGAGAGAGAAAAGAGACCGGGAAATAGGGGAAAAATTGTTTGATTTTGTCTCAAGTTTTCGGCGAAAATGTGTGCAATTTTTCGTCGAAAACACAAGTGAAAATAGTCTGTCGGTTTTCAAATAAGTTTTCGCCGAAAAATTCATAGAGTTTTCACCAAAAAGTTTAGTTAAAATCGTCCAGAAAACATAGTGGGATTTTCAAAGGATTTTTCGCCAAAAAATGGGACAGTTTTTCGCAGAAAAGTTTGAACTGCACGATTGAAAATATTTTCGCAATCCCGACAAACTTCAGAAAATCACAATTAAAGCAACAAAAATCGGAACAACCTCAAACAACTTGCGATTGAAACGATGACACACAGACTACACACGAAAAATAAGAAATCATGCAAACTGACAATTTTGGTTCCCCCGAACCGACTCTAAAACACTAAGTCTGACACAAATGAAAAACTGACTCCAGCCGTGGGTTGCCTCCCACGAAGCGCTCTTTTATTAACGTCCTTGAGCTGGACGATACCTGGACGGTATTAGGAGACATCCCAACTCAGGTTCTCCTTAATGCTAGCATCGAAGTTCATGAAGTAGAACTTCGGGGCATCTCCGTTAAGCGTAACTTTCTTCCCGTTAGCGTATAAGCTTGGTACGTCCGTCGAGAAGGTGATCAGTGATCTTGAACGGACCAAATAGCTCTGTTGAGGGGTCATCCTCTACAAGGAAGACGGTGGAAGGGATGAGAATGATCGGCTTTGTCTTCTCTTTATCCTCCGGCTTTGTATCACCAGGATCGGTGATCGTCGGCATTTCCTTAGGAGATGCTTTTGGCTTCTCCTTCAATACTTGTTCCGGCGCCGGTAGCTCGGAACGAATTGGTGGTGCAGTTCGCTCAGTAGAAGGTGGTGGAACAACTGGTCTCCAGACCATTTGAGTCTTCGTTTTCTACTGATTCCTTCTCTGCGACCTGCTAGGTTCCTTGCTCGGCGGTGAAGGAGAGGCTTTCAGTTCCTTCTTCTTTGGTGGCTTCTGAGCAGCAGATTTTGGTTTCTGCTTGGTAATCTATCCAGCACCTGCAACAACAATCGATCTAGGAACACTAAAAGAGATGTCAGTAACGGAGTTGACCGGAGTCAACTCCACAGTTTCAACAGCTAGACAATGAGATTCTTCATTCAAAGGAGTATATTTCATTCCGTCTTTAAGGCGGAAAGTTATCGTGTCCTTACCAACCCTCAAAGTTAAGGAACCATTTGGAACGTAAATTTGCATTCCAGTTGTGGCCATGAAGGGTCGTCCTATGAGAATGGTAGAATCATCCTTACTAGTATCTATGATAACATAGTCAGCTAAGAACGTAAAAGGACCACATTTAGTAACAACGTCTTTTATCTCTCCTCTCGGAGTTTTCAGTGATCTATCAGCAAAGACAAGTTGTATGCTAGTTGGTTCAAGTTCTCGTAGGTTCAATTTTTCAAATAGACTCATAGGCATAACATTGACAGACGCGCCTAGGTCAACCAAACTACGTTCTATCTCAACATCATTGATAACTAGAGGAAGCGTGAAAGAACCAGGATCAGAACACTTAGCTGGATATGGCAATGAAGGTTTCTTGCTACGAGCGGCAGGATATCCTTCTTTACCTCCCCACATGCCAGTCTCGATCCTTGCGTTTGCAGCAATGCTCTTGGAAAAGGAGGCTTCACGTAGTACGAAGCAAGAGGAGGATCATATTCCTTAGGCGCCTCCTTCGGTGCTTCCTTCTTCTCTGGAGCTTCATCAGTCCTGCATAAATTAGAAGAAGCATTAGTAGATGAGTATGACGGTTCTTGAACGGATACCATTTTAGCTTGCTCCTTTCTTGGATTTGGCTCGGTCTGGCTCGAAAGTTGGCCAAATGGTCAACCAGATGCTAGCATGCTCGAGATGTGGTTCACAACCTGCTCAATTCTTTGACCGGATGCGATCTGTTCTTGGTTGAGAAGAGCTTGGGCCTTGAACTGACTGTCGTGATCGTCAAGTCTGGTGATGATCTGACTAAGCTTCTTGTCCAGTTCACTGACGTTGTTTTCCCTCTGATGTTGATGCCCTGTGTAGGTATTGTTCAGATATTGATTCTGGCGATTGCCAGAAGCAGTTCCATAATTACCCGGATTGCGGTGCGGTGGCTGGTAGACACCTGCCGGTGGATGGTTCGGTTTCTGATCCTGAGCTGGACCAGCTGGGCGGCTATTCTGGTTCTGGTCGTGGTTCTGGTTGAGACCGGCATTATAGGGAGGTCTATCTTGATAATTCCCCTGTTGCCTGAAGTTGCGTTAGCCAACATAACCGTTCTGATTATTGCTGAAGCCTTGTTGAACGAAATTGACTTCTTCGGCAGACCAGACTTCTGTTTTACCAAAATTCTGGCATCGGCCTCCATTATGCGCACAAGCTCCACACCACTCGCAATCGGCAACGTAGACAGCGGTTGTCGACGGTTTGATGGGTGTAGTAGACTTCTTCAGATGCTTCTCTACTTCTGCCTTGATGGTTGCTTCGAGATCGAGCTTGCCTCTTGATCCTTCAGATTGTCGCTCCCAGTTCCTTGACTTGGAAGCACAGTTCGCGAAATGTAGAAGAGCAGCTTCAGGTGTAAGTGTAGTGCAATCCCCTTCAGCTAGGGAATTGACCCATTTGGCAGATTCTTCTCGGAGACCTCGATCAAAGATTTAAGCTAACTGCCTCTGCTCGAAACCGTGGATAGGACAGTTGTAGAGAAGTTCTTGGAATTCATTCCAAGTATCATATAGGCTCACTCCTTCCTTCAGAGAGAATCGGGCGATGCTGTCCTTGAAGGCTGTTGTCTGGAGGGAGGGAAGTACTCTTCGACGAAGTCTTGAGCGAGAGTCTCCCAGTTGGTGTAGTAGCCAGGTGGTTTGCCAGTAAGCCACCTCTTAGCTACGCCTTTTAGAGAGAACGGGAAAGCTCTCAAGCAAAGAGTGTTCTTGTCGAGATTTCCGTTCTTGAAAGTGCTGCAGAGATTAAGGAAGTCCGCCAGATGAGTGCACGGGTTGTCTAATGGCCTGCCTTCAAACTGTAGATCCCTAGAGATCATAGTCAAGAATGGGATCTTGATCTCATAGTCGGATCTCCTTCAATGCGCGGCACGGCGATAGAAGATCGAACGCTAGTTGCGCTTGGCTTGTTGTAGTCAGCTAGACTCTTCGGTGCAGCTGGTGGTGGTTGACCGCCTGGTGGTGGTGGTGGTGGTAACTGATCATCCATGGTAGGAGATGGAGGAGGTGAAAGTGACTCGGTGTATGAAGCGGATGAAGATGACGGTGAAAATGAAGATGAGGAACTCTCGTTCCTCGATCTTGATCGGAGTGACAGATGGAGGTGGATTGGTTCTGCCTCTCTTCGGAATCTGTGATTGTCTTGGTGGAGCAGAACTGCCTGGTCTCTCTACACTCTTAGCCTTGTCGTTCTTGGCGCTTTGGAGACACGTGAGAGGGCGGTAGTGCATAAACCTGTGAACAACCTACAGATAACAAAAACAAAAAAAAACCAGTGTAAAATCGAAGTGGATGGAAAGGTGAAAGATGGAAAGTAGAAGAATAAAATGCCAGTTCTTCTTTCGAACAATCAAAAGAAGTACCCGACAATGGCGCCAATTTGATGATGCTGCAAACCAGTGATCAAATACTACCAAGCTGGAAGCTAGGGTAGATCGTATTCCACGGGTCTTCTAATGATTGACTACTCAAATATAGAGGCAAATTACTCAGGTTAAACACTTTGTGCGTGGTGTGAGTTCCACAACTTCTAATTCTAAGAAATGCACGGAAATTAAAAATTAAAACTGAAAATAGAGTGAAAGATTGGTTGAAAACAAAGATGACAGACAAGCTTAGACTTCGAATCCCCCTTCGTTCACCAGAGCATTGGCAATCAACAGATCAGCGGATTTCGATTCTCATTCAATCAATTCTAAGACACCACCATGACTCCTTACCCTTAGGTTTAAGACCGGCGAACGTTCGCTCTATCCGTTCTAGCTACCAAGATTAATTAGCCGCCCGGGTACAGTCGCCTCTCACAATGACTTAACTTAATTGGTGCAATTACTAACGATTTATGAGTTACTCTTGCAGTGGATCAACCCTAACTGGTTCCTACGAAAGGCACACTCCAATGATTAGGTTAATTGTTCAATTTGATGTTTTAAAGTAAGGCGAGCGTTCGCTTTTATCCTTAGCTTAACTAGAATCTAATCTAGGTGATCAATCCAGACAAGAAACATGAATAATGAAGAACAAATCAAACGTGAAAGAGAAACTGATTGAACTTTGAATCTAATCACCGCCGATCCGTGACCGCTTTAAAGCCCTGGGTCACTTAGGGTTCATCTAGTCTAAGCTCTACGAGTTTAGCTACTCATGTTCATACAAAAAGAATCAAAGGCAAAGATAGAGTTCATCTTGAACAGAAAAGGATCTGAAAAACCTAATCAAGACGACTCTGGCAGAACTTCGATCTCCGGTAATCTGCAATCCTAGCTCCGAGTCTTCGAGATGAAAGGGATGGCGTCACGATCTCTTCCTAGCTCTTCGAACTCTAAACTCTACTCCAGAACTCGTGAGAATCCTCGAAGTATTTGGTATTAGTTGGTATTATGAGATATATCTGGATATGGGCCGCTGGTTAAGTATTTATACTTAACCCTAATACCGCCGGATTTGCCTGGAATTTTCACTGAAAATCTGATGGAATTTTCGCCAAAAATTCCTTTGTAAATGGGGTGATCGTCAGCTGTTTCTCCTGTGATTTTCGGACGCCGGGTTCTCGGCGAAAACTTGAAGTTTTTGCCGAAAACTTCTTCTTGAAAGCTCTACCAATTTCTTCATGAGTTTTCGTCGAAAACTTCTTTGTAAAAGGGAGCAGAATTTGGTTCGACTTGATTGACTCCTTGGATTGATTCCGGTGCGATTCCTCGAGGTTCCAACACCTTAGACACATCCTTGGCTACTTTATTTGATGGCAAAAACCTGTGCTAACATGAAAACACTAGAAAACCATCAAATAGACCCGAAATGGTCCAAAGTAACACAAATGGCACGAGATAGAGTAGATGAGTGAATATTCGCTATTCTACCCTAAAAACCATGTCTTAAGCAAGGAAATGTCGCTTAAATGAGGCTGATAATCACGTCAAATTGAGTGTCATCATGAACTTATCGAATAAAACACATCTTGAACCTCGAGTTAAATGGATTACGGATTATGCATTATGGATCATGATATTTGTGTTATATTGAGTGACCGATTTTTTTTATGTGAATGTGTAGTACTGTATATGAGAAGAAGCCTACCAAAGAACATGGAAAACACCCAAGACTAAAAGCCAAGTCCCTCACAAAAATGAGTAATACACAGAACCAGTGCTGAGGGAAGACAAAAAAACTACAGTCCACCAAGGACAAAACAAATGGGATAACTAAATAATTAGAGAAAACCAAATCAAACTACGAACAAGCAAAAACCTACCACTACTACAATTTTGCTGTTAATCTGAGACCCTAAACTATCAGATTAATCTGAGAGGCTATGAGCCAATTATTAGGTGACACGTGGCATTGACCCCACTAAAATGAAAATAAAAAATATTTTAATTGGCTGGAAAAAGTAAAGGGGCTGCCCGCACGTGTCCTCACGCGCTCCGGGCAGCTGCCCGAAATCCCTTTTCACAAAAATAAAAAAAATTCTAACAACACTCTCTCTCTACAATTTTCCCCTAATTTTAGTTTTGTTAGTATAACTCTTAATATAATACTCAAATCACATTTTAACATTCACAAATGTTGTTTATTATAATTTTTCGAGTCTAATGATATCAATCTTGATATAGTTTATTTAAGTTTTAGTGAAATATATTGAACTCATAAATAAGTGATATGTTTGTGATATGACATCAAAAATCTCATAACTGTAAAAGAACACTCATATAACGATGATATAACAGTGTGTTATGACGCTGTTATGACATATCAAAATCTCATAATGATAAAAGAATACTCATATAATGATGATATAACAATGTGTTATGACGCTGTTATGACATAACGATGTCATAATAACGTCATAATATCAATGTATGGATAACATAACACCTAACAGTCTCTCTCCTCCCACATTCTCTCTCCTCTGCCCAAAGTCATTTTCTCTCTCCTGCCCGCCAATCTCTCAGATAAATCTGAGAGATATGGCTCTTAGAGCCATAGCCGGACTACCACTACTAGATCAGTTTGGAGACTTAGCCATTATCGAGCATCAACCGCCTCCAAACAGCACAAACTACCACCGTAAATCGCCTATCAGCTAATAACCAATCCCCAACCGTAAACCAAATCTTGCGAACCGTGGAAGTGGGAGTGTTCGACAAGTCTCTAAAAATTCTATCATTGTGTTCTTTCCAAATAAACCAAAATCCCGCATGCATGATAACATCCATCACAGGAAGCTCAACACACAGTGACCGATTTTTAATACCGGATTTTATGGTCTGATCCCGGTCAACCATCGATATTTTGTCTGATCTTGACTACATTGAAAAAAAAATACAAATGAAGTATCAATTTGGTAGACTAAATTAAGTTTTGGTTGAACCGGTTAGTCATGTCTAGTTCTGCCAACACTACTAAATTTTCAATGTCTAAATAGTTATTGTATCTCATTAATCACATGCAACAAGCCCAATGTAAAGCTTTATCATGAGTAAAAAACATATTTATGTAAAATAAAATCATTATCTTATGCATGCGTCCAATGAGTGTGTGTAGCCCACCGCAACGCTGGAGCCACTATCTAGTACAAAATAATGGGATTTTTTTTATAACATCATGTAATTTTTCTTAATTCTAATTAAAATTTACTTTTGCCCGATCATTGTGAATTGGAATACAAATATCCTCAATAACCAAGTTCTTCACTTCTTTCTAATTGAAGACCTTAATATATGGTTTCATAGTTTTGGGTACAAGAGGGAACCCCCCCCCCCCTCCCCCCTCTTTGTGTTTAGCTTCTTAACTGACAAATAAAAAATCAGTGATCTTTTGTAGTGACTAACTGTTTTTTTTATTCTGTAGTATAAAGGTTGAATGGTTTGAAAGGTTGAATGTCTTGTGGGCTATGTGGTAGTGGATGAGTTTTTAACATCATCTAAATCCCAAACACTGAATGGGTTTATACTTTCTAATCCTAAAGTCTAGTTTATAGATTTCTAACAAAAAAATATGTAAACTAACACTTATTTACCATGTTGGATTGGTGGACCAATAGAGGTTAAATTGGAGGGTTGAAGGGGAGAGGATTAACCCTTATGCGTCTTGGGTTCCTTGAGGGTGGTTCCTTACAAGGAGGAATACAAGAGTATAGTTATAAGAGGTTTACGTTTTTTTATATGTGTACGCAAGTGTATGAGCGGGTAACACAGAAGTATAAGAGGTGAGCATTATGAGCATATGACCAAGACCTTTAGCGTGCAGGGTAAGGGCCTGCAATATTGGGTGTTTTGTCTAATATTTGTGCGTTGTGTTCTTTGTTGAATGGATTACCCAGTATATATAGAGCCACAATGGCATGAGCTAGAGCTCCACTGTCTACTACTAAGTGCTTCCAAGTGGCATGATATAGGTCGTCGGATACATGTCTATTCATACGTGAGTGGTTGGTGTCAGGGCATGTTAAGGGGAAATGCCAAAATTAGGGTGTTGATAACCATGAACATATCAGTCGCGTGTTGAATGCTTTAATGCTCATTATGGACGCTCAACTTGAATCTTACGCACTGATGGAACATTGACATTCCTTGATACATACTTTTATTATTATCTAATATTAATAATAATAAGTGCCATAATGGTAGGAGTTTAAACTTTTGAAAAGGAGGTCATGATTTCAAGTCCCATAATCGCCAATTATACTTTTCATTATTACTAAAGAGGCAGACCAACCACCGATAGGGTGGTAAGACATTTTTGTAACTTCCCTTGCAATCTCAGTCGTTAGATTAAAGTGATAAGATCTAATGGCTGATATTGTTTCTTGATGCCATCAAGAAACCTTGATCCTTGATGGCAAGTCGGTTCTAATGTTGGAAGGGTTTGAATGACTAGTTGAATTATTAAAAGTTATAAAATTTTGTATTTGATTTGTACTTGATGTTCTTATGATGGTCATAAGTTAATTAGATGATCATAAATCTTAATATGAAAATATAAATAAAAATATGATTATTAGTTAATATAATTAAAATTGAGTGATTTTGTAGTTATTTTTAATTTAATTAATTTAAATTCCAAAAATTAATTAGTTATGGAAGGCTAAGATTAGATCTTAAAAATGAATGAATGAGATTTGTTTTGATTGGTTCAAACAGAGGGGAGCATTTGGTGCTCCAGGAGCGCTGTAGTCGTGAAGACCATCCCAGTATATATTCTGGTGCTCCGGGAGCGCTGTAGACCATCCCGGTTCTACAATTATGCGAATTGAGAATATGTGTGGTTAATTTGAATATTCGCACACATCAATCCACCCAACATATGATCTGTTTAGATGTTTTCTAATTTTAACGATGCATCAACTAGACATTCTCATGTGTCTAGATTATATACTCGCAACCTACAATTCGCGAGATTATTAGCTCGATCAGTTTGATTATGAGCATGTTTTCATGATTATCCAATACGTGAAATAAATTAATGAACATAAATATTCTCATTATCTTATATATGTTTTCCTCTAGATGAAAAAACATAAATTCGCATTACGCCAACAAGTTATAATGAGTTCCCCGTTACAATTGGTTTTGGGTCAAAACCTCATATTTCCCATATAAGAATATTTGGATGTGATATATACATCTCAATTGCTCCACCACAATTCATTAAGATAAGTCTTAATAAGAGATTGGGAAATTATATACGTTGGGTACGAGTCTTCATTGATAGTCAAATATTTACACTATTGTCTGGAGATTTATAGATAACTCATTTAGATGATCACATCGTTTTGTGATTCAAATTTCCCAACATTAGGGGGAGAAAATCAAAGGTTGGACAAAGGATTCGTTGGAAAGAGTTATCATTATCTCATTTTGATCCTCGTACTAAACAATATGAACTTAAAGTTCACAAGGATAATTCAGTAACATAGTTGAGACGATCAACTGCCAGACGTTTTAACGACATGAATATAGTGACATAAAAAATCTCTTATGCCAACTACATTTGCTCCAACATAATTGTTTTTCCGTACTGGTAAAAACATAGATGAGTCTAAAGCACTCACAAAGCATGCAAAATCAATCGATTCCAAATATATAAATCCTCAAAAAGTGAAAAGGAGCTTTAAATTAAGATGGTCAAATTTGAGGGTAAGATAAAGGATATCAAACAAATACATGTGCTCTTGAAGAGCATCAGATACCTGGTAATTATGAACGAAAGATACATCAATGTATATGATGAAAAACTTTGGAATCATGATGAAGTCAACGTTGATGAAATTTTTCATTGCAATGCAGCGCTAAATATGATAAGTGAAAATGAGGATCATGAGCCAAATTCATTAATGCAGGCAAACAAAGAAATGATTAGCCAATAATAGAAAATGTGATTGCGACAATATTATATTCCCTAGAAAAATGAAAAGTCTAAATATATATAAAGTCTCTACACATGAAGATGTAAGCAAATGAGACATTTTTTCCATTTGGTGGATGCAATAACTTTCATTATATGATTAGTCTGGCAATTTGTTGAGTGAGATATAAGATATTTGTCTTTGATGGATGTCATTACAATCTATATGTATGGTTGTCTATTAATGACATATATGCGTATATGAAATTTCTGGAATGATTCATTTTGCTAAATGCGAACAATAAGTCAAGTTCACGTGAACAGTATTCAATAATGTTATTGAATTGACGTCATACGAATTATGAGACTGAGAAATAATGGTATATTTCGTATACCAAATATTTTCTATATTTTATTTGTCAATACTTTATATTTAATACTTGATTTTTATTATTAAATATTTTTGGTTTTGAAGTTATATCGTATCAAAATTTCTATGATTTTCTTTTATTTTCAAAATACGTTTTCTTTATTTCCAAAGGTTAAGATGTCATCATCTTATTAGCTATTGAGACTCATGAAGAGTTTCTCAAAGAAATTAGCTATTTGATTAAAGAGTTGAGATGAAAGATATGAATCAATATCATTGCAAAATTACTTGCACATTGTGTACCTCTCAAACACGATTGTTGTTTATCAACAAATATACACTTCTAAGTGTTGAAAATTCGATATGGATATATATTTTCCATAACTATCTTGATGGTAGTAAGATCATT
Organism: Linum lewisii; assembly: GCA_034768395.1. NCBI lineage: Eukaryota > Viridiplantae > Streptophyta > Magnoliopsida > Malpighiales > Linaceae > Linum > Linum lewisii. The sequence continues at coordinate 40,671,553 of CM068304.1, read as the reverse complement.
ATATGTGAGTAGATATCGATATATATATCGATAAAGTAATGAAGAATCGCTCTATCATGAAGTATCGTATCTTAGTGCAATCAAAGCACTCATGAATCTTGGCTAGTCTTATAAGACTTGATTCATCTATCAATATATATTTTCGCAAGATTATACTCTTCTCTCACTCAATGACATTGAGATCAAATTGAATCATATACTATATTATGTTCAAATAACATAAGATTTCAAGTTATTTTATTTAAGCATATTGAAGACATGACAATGAGTTACGTGGTCTTTGAATACTGATATGATCTTCCTGTTGGTCAATTATTAATTGGGTCAACTTGGCAATACAACTATTTGGTGGTTTGTGAAACAAACTATGAAGCCACATCATAATTCATAAACATGATCATATAGATCATGCATATCCTCGAGTTGTAAGTGGATAGCATTAGAAAAGCTACAAGAATATGCATTTGACCAAGTTATTTTTCCAACACGAATTTCTAGATACTCGTGAAATTATGATCAAGTGACAATCTAACATATTTGTTCACGAAAGATACTTCATACAACAAGATCATTTATAACATTGAAGTTCAAAGATTAGATGATTTTGAGTCATCCTATCATGAGGGGGAGTTAATACGCACTGCACTCTTTTTCCTTTAACCATGGTTTTTCCCATTGGGTTTTCCTGGTAAGGTTTTTAATGAGGCAGTATGTGATAGCGTATTATAAGAATATTACCATTTTCCCTATACATGTAGTGTCCTTCTATTCACTTTTCCTTGTAAAGTTTTAATAGGGTATATCATTAACCAATGGACATTCAAGGGGGAGTGTTATGAATAATATTGTAGTGAATGTCCATAATTCCATAAGATGCTACATTCACATAGGATGCTACCTTCACATAGGATGCTTCCTTAACATTGATCATAAGAATCAATGTCTTCCATGACCCATTCTTCTCCCCATTCATGTGTAATTATATGAGCCCATTCATGACTCATTATTTCTCTCTATTCATAGTTACATTAGCCTATATGAGTTATGTATTATGTGCCTATAAATAGAGCACACCATTGTATCTATTAGGAGGAATAAGAAGAAGCAATTCTCTCATCTTTCTCTCTTGTCTTTCCTCTCTACTTCATAGTTCATAGTTGTTCTTCATCATTTTCATAACAAATTTAATAATTATAACACAATTTCATCCAAATTAAAAAAGTGAAAAAGTAACTTATTAAAATTTTAAAATACACATTCCATAATATGGAGACCGGAATTATGAACTTTCTCATAAAAGTAGCCCACTATTCAATCCCCACATCCAACAACTCATTCCACAAAATCCTCAGCCAACTAATAACAGTTTTACAAAATATTTTTCACTACAATATCAGCTACCCCTGCTGATTTCTAGCCTAACTCTAACAAATACTATTCATTTATATAAATTACGATACCTATAGCAAAAATTGAACTCACGCGTAAATCTCTCATTAAGCCAACGTAATCAACCTCACTCCATCTCTTCACTCCGTCTCCTCTTTCGAAACTCCATTTCTGTAATTGTGGTTGTAATCATTATTCCATTGGTTTCCATTCATCCATTGCTCTCGAACTGTGCGTCGACTCGAACTCTGAAGCTAATTCCATTTCGGCAATCGAACAAGGTACCTTTCAAACAATCTATGTACAACTGATATATACCTTGTTATTTTGCTATAATATATATGTTGTCATGGTTTTGAGAATCTTTGTTATCTTCTACTACTACATGCTATAGAATGGAAAATTAATCAACAAATATGAAACATACATAAAACACGTAAAACACAGAACTAACAACATATATTACATTCCAGTTAGCATAGATCCTATAATTTATTAAATAGCACTGCGTTAACAGATTACTTGTGGAGCTACTTCCACTTCCTATCCCGCTACAATGGTGTTCCTAGCTGCTTCTTCATCATGCTTGATTTGTCTAGAATTTTCTCTACATTCTTCGCCTTCCTCTCTTCCCACCTTGTTCCTACTCTTTCTCCTTAACTCCAGTTTTGCTCAACGTTAGTCCCCCAACTACAAGAAACCATACATACGAAATTTCAGCTCAAACTTTTAAACTAAATTCAATCCAAGTTCTACTACTACCAATTTTACATCTCACAAACTCCGAGCTCCTCCCCAATATAATCTATCAACCCCAAGTTGACATCAACCACAACAAACACTTACTTGAACAAGCTCTTCAGCCTCAATCAATGAAAACACCTACAAGAGCATTTAGCTTCGGTAACTAACCATGCAATTCCCATCACCAGCTTTAGCCACAGATATGAAACATAATTGAGATTAGATGAAACATATATGAAACTCTTAAAACAGACAGCTTACTGGCTTCAACCACCAGATTCAATGATGTCCTTTGCTGGAAGGGGGATCACCATTGTGAATTCAGTTAGTGGGGTATCTACTTCCTTTGCTGGAAGGGGGATGAGTTGTTATGGAATCGAACAATCCAAAAGATAAACTTTGTACTAGCCATAGGAACTAGGATAACCAAGGCTATAATATGAGCATAAGTATCAAAATGGCATGTAGGAGTTCATTGGTGTAACAACATGACACTATGGCATGAAAGGACCAAGAAACCACCACTGCAATTCATTGAAGGCAAGGACATAATATCAAACAGGGAAGATCATCTTACCCAGCAGGGACTTACTGTCGAATTAAGATTCAACTCAAACCAGCAAGAGTAATACCTATCTTCTTCCTCAATAATTGAATCCAATTCCTTAATCTAGTCTTGCTTAGCTGCAACATCCTCCCAAAGCGGCTTCGAATTCAAGAGCAAGTTCCCATCCTTGCATATACCAAAAGATAATAATTTGATTAACAAAACACAAAGTCAAAAAACAAAAGCCCTGAAGAATCAAAGGTCGAACGCAATTAACCTTTTCACCAACCAAAGTCTTACTAGCCGATCACTGCTTCGGGTCGTAGTTGCTTTCTTGTCTGCTGATTCCTTGTTCTTCTTCTTATTTTTCGACTCCTTCTACTTCATCGCCTGGTACCTGTTCAACCTTGATTCCCACCTCGTCTTCCACTTCTTCGATGTCTTTCACTTCTTCTTCCTGCTTGGCTTTCATGTCGGTGTCCAGTTCCTCTGTCACGTCTTCTATCTTGGTGTCCACTTCCTCGGGCTAATTAGTCCGGCTTCTATATCTCGTCTAGGGCTTCACAAGCCATGGGACCAAAATAATAAATCCAATTGGGAGAGGAGAGATCGAAAACATGAGTAAAGAAGAAGAAGATGAAAGGCCAACCCTAAAGTCGATTAGTATTATAGAAGATAATGAAGATGAGTTGAATATAAACTCTGGGGAGCTAAGTGTGTGTAAGGGAAGATAGTGAGTGAGATGACCCCACGTGTGCAATAGGCCAACACGTGGGAGTGCTTGGATTGATATTTTTTTGTATGTCTCTAACTAGGATTTGTGGAATGCTTGGTCTAATCTTCTGTCGAAATCGATAGTATATTGCTATGTCCGGTCTAGATAAGTGATTCCAAAAAGAAAAATTTAATCTACCAAAGTGCGTGTACAAAAATGTAAAAAGGTGCCAGTTGTGGGTCAATGTACGAGGCTGGCTACTTGCCCGCACTTTGTTAGTCCCAAAGGAAAGTCTCGATGTGGCATTCTTCTTCTAACCTACTCCCAATCATCGTTGGGGTTTAGGATAACGCGAAATTCCAAAGATCTCCGACAACTGCATACTTGGTAGTATCCACAACCGATTATTGAAAATTTAATGTAAAGGCAAGAAAGAAAGTGCTTAATTGAAAAATCTGAGTTTTTATCTCTTATCTAGCAAGTGTCGGGTGCGTCATAGAGTAATTGTACAGAAGGTTGTATGGTATTGCCAGTTCTAAGTCAGTTGGTCATTAGCTTGATTAGATATGGTTCCTCTTTTACTTTCAGGATGTTATCTGGTTTAAAGTGCGTGGTCGAGCATAATACCCTAGTTCATTAAGGTTTAAGACATCGATTACATGGGTTGATGATTAATGATGTTCTTGATTTGTACATGCTTGCATAGGTGGATTTGTTGTTTTGAGTTTTGCTTGAGGACAAGCAACGTTCAAGTGTGGGGTAATTTGATGAATCGAATTATGTCATGTTTATCGCCCCATATTTGATACATAATCTTGTGATATTTGAATGTTAATATTGTTCTTTGAATGGTTTAGTCAATTTATCTTTGTACAGATTTGCACATTATTATTTTTTTCTTGGTATCATTAGGGAAATATTACGTTGTGGATTCTGGATTTGCAAACGCACCTGGGTTTCTAGCAACATTTCGAGGATATACATATCATTTTCAGGAGATTAGACGCCGAGATGGACCCAAAGGTCGTGAAGAACTCTTCAACTACAAACATTCTAGTCTTCACAATGTCATCGAACGGTGTTTTGGTGTGTTGAAGAAAAGATGGCCATTCTTGAAAATAATGTGCAGTTATAGCTTCAGCAAACAAACAGACATTGTTATAACATGTTGTGCGATTCACAACTTTGTTCGGATGCATGCACAAGGGAACTCCCTATTTGCTGAATATGAAGAGAGTGATGGCCAAGGCGAAACAAGTGATTCAGTGACACGTACAAAATTTTGCACGTCTTCATCACAGGTGCGAGAAATGGCTACAAAGCGTGATGTTATTGTAAATCAGATGTGGAGTGACGAGTGTGCTAGTATATAGTCGAGTTTAGACGAGTATTATATGTGATTCACTAGTACTCTAGAAATATGCACAATTAGTTATCAAATCAAAGTAATGAACACAATTGTTATTTTAAAATTATATAAGTTCAAATTTTACAAAACAACAAGTAAACGGAATTTCAATTATGAATTATAATTACGTAACTTTTAAAATTCTCTCAATTATAATTACTAACAATTATCTAAAATTTTATAATTGGGGAATTTTAAAATTTACATAATTATAATTTATAATTGAAAGTCTGTTTACTTGTTGTTTTGTAAAATTGGAAATTATATAATTTTAAAATAATAATTGTGTTCATTACTTTGAATTGATAACAAATTATGCATACTTCTAGAATACAAGTGAATCACATATAACACTCGTCCAAACTTGACTAATTACTAGCACACTCGTCCACAAATGTACAAGAATAATATCAATAACACTCTACTATGGTTTCATTGTTACTCTAACATCTATTTAAGAAAGGAATATAAGAGTTTTGTCAGCTAACCATTCAAGAGGTTTGGTGCATGTGCACACGTGTTGGCATACTTGTGCACACGTGTTGGCATACTTGTGCACACGTGGCTTGCAAGTTCAGCTGTATGTTTTATGAGGTCTCCTTTTTTCCGATATGATGTTTTCTTCGTTGGATCTAGAATCTGTTAGCTGAGGGCTGTAATGATGATCATCCCGCTATTGTTGCTGCTCTCTTCCATCATCATGTCCGCAGACTAGAGAAGAAGAAGGAAAGAAGGGTGCTTAGTAATCGACTGAGACTTTCAGCTGGGTTGCTTCTGCTACATAATTAACAGCTGATATAGAGGGGTTTAGGGCCAGAGAAGATGGATCAAATAAGACGTCTTCCGATTATCCCTTCTATAAATATATTATTCCTTTTATATTTTCCCCTTATTTGGGTTCTCTTCTTCTCGTCTATTAACCCCTTTGTCAATTATCTGTTCTTCTCGGTTCGGTGAAATTCAGGTGAAAATTTGTTCCTAGGTTGTTTCAGAGCTGTGGCTTTGCTGGGTTGCGGGTAATTTCATCTCATTGTACAAGCTAGTTTCAAGTTTTTTAATTCTATTCGATATCGGACTTTGAACTACTGATAGAGCATGAATAGCAAAGATTAAGACTTAATCGGTTGATAATATGCCATCATCCCTTTTGGTTTATACCTTAATGTATTATAGCTCAAGGGTGAATCTGGTTGCAGAACTAAACAATGAAAGTATCCAGAACCAGAATATGTTTTGAGTTATGGAGGTAATAGTTTAAGAATAGAACTATTTGAGCATGAGATGTTAATGACAAAGTCCTCTATGTGAAGTTGTGAACACCAGTCTTTTGATTTCCAGTTTCACGATAGTTTACTGGAAATCAGCATTATAGCTAATGATCATCATCCAGTTGTTGCTTCTTCTACTCTCTTCCATCATCATGTTTGCGGATCAGAGAAGAAGAAGGAAAGAAGGGTGTTTGATAATCGAATGAGACTAACAGCTGGGTTGCTTCTGCTACATAACTAACATCTGATATAGAGGGGTTTAGGGCTAGAGAAGATGGATCAAATTCGTAAGGTGCTGGCAAATTCCTAATGTCAATGTTAATTGCGTTCGACCTTTGATTCTTCAGTGTTATCATTTTCCGACTTTGTTAATCAAATTATTATCTTCTCGTATATGCAAGGCCGTGAAACATCCCTGAAGGATATTCCCAATCAAATTTTGTCGAGTACCTTCAACAACAGAGGTTCTTCAACAACAAATAATGGTTAGGCATGTACCTTGTCCACCGACGAGAGTGAGGTTGACTGAGAGCTGGAGTTCACGTAGAGGTTGAGTTCAATGGCTAGCTCATCAGTGGAATCAAATGAAAAACAAGTGCAACCACGAGTACATGAAATAGATAGAGGGTTTCAAAACACAGATGGTGTTCAGTGAGTACTTGTTTCACCTAGAATGAAAGTGTTTGAAGAATAAGAATTGTTTACTGCCTGATTAGTGTTTATATTAAGAATTAGAGAGCCAAATAGAATCTGTTCCCCTAGTTCTGATTGTTGGGGTTGTTAGGATATTTATGTATTTTCTTTTTCTATCTGTTGCGGTTTGTTGGGGTTGGGAATTAAAGGGGGTTATATCTAACGTTTTTTTTTTTGGAAAATCCTAGTCTCCCACTTACATAATATGAATCATAAAATTTTTTAAAGTAGCTTTTATCCACTTTTAAAATAGGGTGTAAATTACAGAAAATTTTAAAATTTCCTACCTGAACAAAATTATGGATAAAATTTTGAATTATATAAGTGAATTTTGAAATTCACTAAAGGTACGTTTGGATAGGTAGGTGTATTTGCATTTGGGATTTGGTATTTGGTATTTCAAATATCAAATTTAGTGTTTAAATACAAATAAGAAAATGTATTTGTATTTGGGTCAAATACACACTTGAATTTGAGCTTGTTAAATCATGAATTTGAAATACCTTTTAAAACCCAGTGATTTGAAATTCACATCAAGCATAATTAATTAATGGGTCATATCTCAAGGATAATTAAAAACATAGCATATTCAAGCATATAAACATTGCCGACATTTTTTTTTTTTGCCAAGAGTTCTGTCACCAAATTTTTTACCGAAAAATTCTACCATTTAGGGTATAAGGTTTTGCCACCAAATTTTTTTCGCTAGATTTTACCGTTTAGGGTTTAGGTTTCCGCTGACAAATAATTTTCGCCAAATTCCAACGCTTAGGATTTAGGGTTCCACCGCCAAATATTTTTCGCCAGATTCTAACATTTAGGGTATAGGTTTTCACAGCCAGATTCTAACATTTAAGGTTCAACCACCAATTTTTTTTCATGAAATTCCACTCTTTAGGGTTTAGGTTTTCGTCACCAAATCTTTTCTGCCAGATTCTACCGTTTAAGGTTTAGGGTTTCGCCGCCAAATTTTTTCCATAAAATTTCACTCTTTAAGGATTAGGGTTCCGTGTCCGCCGCCAAATTTCACACTTTAGGGTTTAGGAATTCGCCCAAAATTTTACCGTTTAGGGTTTAGGTTTTTCTCCGCCAAATTTTTCCGTCAAATGCCACTCTTTCTTTAGTGTTCCGCCACCAAATTGTTTCCTCCAAATTCCTCTCTTTAGAGTTTAGCATTCCACCTCCAAATTTTTTCCGCCAAAATCCACTCTTTAGGGTTTAGGGTTTCGCCGCCGAATCCCTTCTGTCAGATTCCACCGTTCAGGTTTTAGGGCTCTGCCACCATATCCGCCAGGTTTCACTATTTAAGGTTTAGGTTTCTACTTCTGATTTTTTGTTGCTAGATTCCATTGTTTAGCTTTTACGATTCTACCGTTAAATTGCACTATTTGAGGTTTAGGGTTCTGCCTTGAGATTCACTATTAAGGGTTCAGGATTCTGCCGTCAAAATCGATCATCAAATATTCATGGTCGAGAACTTCCTTCATCAGATTTTTAGTAAGACTACCAAAATTGTGTATTGTGTATTGATTTTAAAATACACACAAAATAACTTAACATCCAAACACATTAATTTCAATCGCATGAATTTTATATACATGAATTTCAGTTGCATGCATTTCAATTACATGAATTTCAATTACCAAATACAAATACACCTATCCAAACGGGCACTAAAATAAAAGCGATAGTGAATAGAAATTTATGATAATTGTTAGTAAACATAACCTCTATTTATGCCTAACAGCTAAATTAATTCCACTTGAACCGGCCCGGGTGGGAACTTAGGCCCAACTGGCCATCTCAGCCTTTTGTGGAAAGGAAGAAAGTTTGGATGTGAGAGAGAGGCTAATAAGCCCATTCAATACCTTACGTTTGGTGTAATAACAAATCAGTACCCACCGTTTAAAAAATAACTTATGAGTGACGTTCGTATGAAAATTTAACACATTCATCCGAAATGACAATTTCGTCCAATTTTGCCGTTAAATTGCCATATCACGCGTCCTATTTTGATTAAAATGCTAACGTCGATATATCCACGTCACCTCACCTGAATAAAATGACCCCTCTGCAATTTCTGTCTCTCTTTCTCAATTTGTTCCTCACCTGAATAATTATTCCCCTCTTCTTCTCTCTCCACCGACGGAGCTCCGCCAACCACCGCTGCAGTCCACTACATGTCCAGATCAAACTCAATACCTCCACCGTCGCCGCCTCTATCAGCCTCGTCCTACCACCCCCAATCTATCATTCGCCTCCCCGCCTTCCTTAAGACGGCTATTGGCGCCGCTCTACAAGCAGCACTCCTGGTCACCGGAGTATTGATCAATTGAAGCTTCTTTCCCTGAATTGAATGTCAATTCGTTGAATAGAGCTTTTGTTTGTCACGAATTAGGATTTAATTTGAATTCGAAATTGGTTTGGGTTTGATTGTAGGTGAGAATCCCCAGACGGTGACGAAGACGCGGATGAGGTATTGGAACATCACAAAGTTGAAGCAGCTCCTTACCTTGTTGGTTCATTGCTGAGCGAGCTTGGTAATTTGATGAATCTCGATTACTTCTGGATGGCGGATTGTAACCTCGAAGATTCGATTCCTTACTCACTTGGTCAGTTGAGCAAGCCAGAGAATCTGGATCGAGCCTAACTAATAACTAACACATGGCAAATGAAAACAAATAGGGAGGGTTAATTTTCAATTGACGGAGCAGGCACAACTAACGTGGATATATCCATATCTGTGTTTCAATCCAAATAAGACGCGTGGTGTGGCCATTTACGGACAAAATTGGATAGAATCGTCATTTTGGATGAATGTGTTAAATTTTCATACGAACAACACTCGCAAGTTATTTTTCAAACGGTGGGTACTGATTTGTTAATACCCCAAACGTAAAGTACTGAATGGACTTATTAGCCGTGAGAGAGAGCTGGAAGAGGGGAGCGTACGGAAGAAGGAAAAGAGAAGGGGTGGCGGCCGAAAAAGAGGGGAAGTCGAGAGTTGACCGGAGGGAGACGATGCTTCGGACATCAGAGGGCTGGCGGCGGTGGCTCCTTTCCGTCGAAGGGAAGAATAGAGGAGAGTGGGTTGCGGCCGCAGGTGAGAGGAAGAAGGCGAGCCGGCGGTGGTTTGGTTCGGCGATTGATCGGCGGCGAATGAGCCGGAGCCGGAGAAGGCTCCATGCCGAACGGCGGTGGTGAGTTCGGTCAACGGAGATCATCGTCAGAGGTCGGAAGAACCGCGAGACGGCTTTCCTCCGTGTACCAAATTTTGGGAACGACCATCGGCGGCGGTGGACTCAACGGCGATTGATTCGCCGGCGGCGATGGGAACAACCGGAAAAGAAGAATGATGTTTTGGGAAACTCAATGAAGTTCGGTGATGGATTTGTAGTTTCATGAAGTTAAGTAGTCTTTGGTTTAATTCTAGAACTCCGATGACTGTTTGGGAACTTTGATTATTTATTGTTTTCATCCCTAACTGTGGGAATGTAACAGATGAGGCCATGGACGGATTTTGGTAACGAATTAAGTTTCTGGACCAAATTCCATAACGGTGGAAGGTAGGATACTGCTGCTGGAGTTTGGATAAATGGTCAGTTTAGTCACTGAAAGGTTATTGAGCTTGCAGTTTGGTATTTTGACCATATCTCGCTCGTTTGAAGTCCAAACGTTTAGCTGTCACAACCTGCGGTTTGACTTGATTTGATGCTTGTATTAAGTAGGTGGCTAGAAACATTTCACAAATCTGTAAATGATATGTTTATGTTTTATGTAATGTGAAGTAGTGGTTGCAGAAGGATGACTCAATGGAGGATCATCTTGGAAGGACGAATAGCATGACCTTGGACCTCACGACATGAATAACCCCTATTCTTTGTTTTTACAGGTGGGTGGTCGGTGAGGACAGTCGTTCGCTCTTAGAAAGTGCAAAGTGATTTGTTGTGGTGATTGTTTGGGAAATGACACAGTGAAATGGAATAAGTAACAATGTGTGGTCAAGTGGAATTGGGAATGAGAATTGATCATTGTGCCATACGTGTGTTGCTGATTGTTGTTAATGGAATTAGAATATGGAAAGAAGCCAACGTTAGCACTGGGATGAGATGTGGAAATGGTTGTCGGTCTACCGACGGGTAGATACCTCCATATAGGGAAGGATCCTACAAGATGCGTTAGGGACTTCCTAGAGAATGGAAGTGCGTCTTGGGAGTCGGCGGGGTAGCGGGGGAACAACTCCTTTTGGCGCCTAATGTGGAATCGCCTATAAATGATTGTGATTGTTTGGATGATTGTGTGTGTGTGAATTATCTAGTTATCTTTATTCATTAATGATAATGATGGATTGTGATTATGGAGGATGTGTTATGGATGGTGATTTGGGGTAATGCATGATCAGGTACTGGTAGAGCTTGAATACTTGATCACTTAGAATTATTGTATTAGGTTGTTGAAATGAAGTAGACATAAGGATGGATCTCATAATTGTGTTACATTGTGGGAGTCTGGGATGCTCCCTAGGTAGTTTAAGCGCATAGTTAAGCCTTGTGGTTTCACTTAGTTTCTTTAGGAAACTTACCCCCTAGTCTCTCTTTTTAGTTAGAAGTAGTTGGTGAGTCGAGCTTGGAGCAGCAGTTAATGGTAGAGGAGTTGAGTAGAAGACTGAAGGATGATGACCAAGGACGAGTAAGTTGTTTATGTATTTTTATTTTCATTTGACAGCTTTATGAATTTTAATGTGATCTATTTAATGAATTTATATTTTATCTAGAGATTTGGTCGGATGTGATCTGCCTTGTATTTAACTGAGGGATCCCTATTCGTATTTTACTGTTTATTATTATTTCATTTAACCTGTTTCCACTGATTTAGAATGGTTGTTTCGGTTCGATTTATATCACTAGTAATATCTGTTTCTGGTCAACCATGAAAACCGGGTGAGGGTGTTACAAGATGGTATTAGAGTTCGGTTGCCTCTACTGCATAGGTGAATTGTTCTCTGTTGTAGGGGATTAGCTACCCCTCTTAATGTAAAGGACAAAACATCGATGTAGTATTAGTATTACACGGATGATCAAAACGGTTTTAACTAGGTTGGGGATTTGAATGAAAGTGAGTTTTGAGAAAGAAATTGATTTGAAAATTATCAATTGAAACTGTTTTGTTCTCGGTTTTCCAAGTCACGAAGAAATCCAAAAGATGAGATGTTTTAGTATTAAGCAATTTGGTTAAGCTGGAATGGAGTGTCGGGTATGAAAGGGTGAATGGACGTTAGAGTTGGAAGTGATAGTTAATCAGATTGTTAATTGCCAAGCATTCAAGTGAATGAGCTACAAGTTCCTTGTAGGAAGAAAAGGAACGGGACAGATAAATGAAGTCGGGAGATAGCTTTGGCAATGTCTAACCGGATGCGTGTGATGAAACAAGGAGAACCCTAAATAGGTGAGGAGGACGTTAGCATAAAGTAATGGATGTACCAAAGAGAACCGTGTTCCGCAATCATTAGGACTAAAACAAAGCTAGAATTCGGGTGAGGAGTGGAAGGAGGCAACAATGTTGGACATAGGCAACAAACGTTTTGTGAAGGGAAACATGCATTGTGTCAGTGAGGACAATGAACGTTCTGTCAGTGGAGACAACAACCATTGTGGATCACAACGGGTGTTGCCTAGGTGCTGAAACTCAAGAACAGTTTTTGTGGGTGGCAAGTTAATGCAATTAAATGGAAGTTACGAAAGTTGTTTGAAAAGTATGGTGGTGAATGTAACATCCCCACTCTAGAAGTCCCAGTTGATTCACTGGTTCAACCCATGCATTACTCGACCCGGGGGCTACTAATTCAAATAAACTATACAATCACACAAGATCAACCATGAGAACGGAAGCAAATATCTGAACTGACTGAATAAACCTCGATTAACCATTACAAATCCAACTAGCAACAATAAACATGATACAAAGTCATTACAATATGGTTGCTTAAAACTAGATTGAAATACAAGGTGAAACCGTTGAATAACCCCAAATAACCCTGCCAGCTCACTCTCCAGCTCAACCTCCGCATACCTGTAAACCCATCCAGAAGCAAAAATAAAAAAAAGAAAAAAGAAATTGAAATACAAATGTCATTACAATATGCTTGCTTAAAACTAGATTAAAAGTACAAGGTGAAACCGTTGAATAACCCCAAATAACCCTGCCAGCTCACTCTCCAACTCAAGCTCCGCATACTTGTAAACCCATCTAGAAGGCCAAAACAAAAAATAGAAAAAAGAGTGTCGATGCTAATAATTGAGTATCTAACCCGCAAGCTCAAAACTATGCTACATGAAATACCTGTGACACTGAAGAACTGTAAATCCTTACCATGACCAGGTAAGAGATAACCTAATTTATCAATCTAATAAATCACGGTCACTAAGACCTCCCCACCACTAAAAACCACCCTGTATGGTCGCTAAGGACCACCAAAACCTTTACCGTTTCGTTACCTTACGCAATCCAAGGATGGTCCACCAACACTAAAATTTTGTATTAACTTATTAATGGTGGGGTAGTAATCCCCTACTATGTCATACCCCGACCTCTGGCCTTAACCAGAACTAAAACCCTCTAATACACGTTAGTTATCCTTATCCTTATCCCGTATAGCCATCTAATGGCTAGACTCAATTACCCGTCACAAGAACGTACAAAAAATCCATAACCCAACCAAATCCCTAAACCCATACTGATAAAACCTCAAGCTGGAGGTAACTGTAAACCATAAAAACCCTTAACACGAATCTGGTTCCTAATATGTCATTCCAAGAACTCTGTACCCAAGCCAACTTGCTCAACTAGAAGAGAAGGAATCACCTAAAAATAGATTGAATAGAGGAATAAGAAGACGAGATCCACTTACCAATCCAAGAAGGATGCACATCTGAAACCCCAATTTGATACTCAACAGTTGATCGACGAACCTTCGTTGTTCCTTTAACCCCTTTCCTCTTTGTTGCTCGAAAGCTTCGCCTCTCTCTTTCCTCTATTCTCTTAAATCCTGATTGACAACCCTTAAATGCTATGCGCTTACAATGGCCGTTACATTCCATATAACGTCCGTTATCGAAACCTTACAACGGTTGTTACCAAACCTGCAACGCCTGTTGAATCCTTAACCATAACGGGCGTTCTCGTGCTACTAAAACGATAATTGGGTTTAACCAGGCCTTCGACCCAACTTCGAAATCCAACCTAATTCAAAAGCTTCCCAAACTTGGGTCGTTACAGCTCTCCCCCCCTTTGAAACAGGTTTCGTTTCGAAACCGGACCACACCTCCCCCCTGACACCAAGTCGAAATACCGCCATCTCAAACACACAAACCTCTATGAATCCATTGAACAGCCCTAGATTACACTTCTTAAGCCACCATGGCTAAGGCACCACTGTTAACTGATACTCCTTTAAATAACTCCCCGAGTCACAAGGTTCCAGCTTCTCGTCCCTTCCTTAATCAACCTTGGCCAAGAGACTCACCTGTACTAACCATTATACTTAGACTTCCAAGCTTGTTCCCTTTCTTACTGCTCATGGTTAAACCAAATATTATGTTTGTTGCCACTAACAAATTAAACTTGCCTTTAAACCTTCAAACCTCAAGATGCCTTTTCCGATCCCCCCTACATGAACAACCTTCAAGTCGAAATCAAACCGCACTAAACCGACAACCAACCCTGAAAACTGAAACCACGTTGAACCAAAAACCAACCCTAAAAACTGAAACCTCTCTGAACTGAGAACCAACCATGAAAACCAAAACCTCTATGAACCGACAACCAACCATGAAAGATGAAACCTATATGAGCCGACAACCAACCATGAAAATTGAAACCTCTTTGAATTGACAACCAACCTTGAAAACCGAAACCTCTCTGAATTGACAACCAACCCTAAAAACTGAAATCTCTCTGAACCGACCAAGACACCCGTTCCGACAACCCCAAAAGAATGTTCAACCCCTTTCTGATAAGACCGAAATTCGGTCCTTGCTGAAAGCCGTGCGTCCCTTTGAATCCCTACCCAAACTGGCATTCATGTTCAAAAGAATTTGCCAACATTGTCCATAAATTTGTTTAGCCTTTTCTATTGGGAGATCATCAGCCGAATTAATCCCTAACCCGAACCCCGCGAGTTCCACTAATTCTCATTATCCCTAATTTGACATTAATCTTGAAAAGAACTAGATGGACCAAAATCGGAAAAAGCCCAAATAGTTGACTGGTCCAACCCAAATTCATGGGATCTTCTGTAATGGTCGTTACAGACAGTGTAACGCCCATTATTTTGTACTCACAACAGCCGTTGTGACCCTTGCAACGCCCGTTGTGATGGTTTATTTCTCTAAAACCATTCAGATTCCACCTTCTTCTCTTTCCTCCTTATCCTACGCCCGTTGCAGTTCATCTCCTGTCAAAATCCTCTCAAGTGCCTCCAGTAAGTCGACTATCCTCTTTTCTTCTTCTCTTTTCCTTTTATTCCTTTGGGTCCTTAAGACGTGTTGTTTTGATTATGACAGCAATGTAAAAGAACTTGATTTCTCTAGCATTTTCGAATTCCTCCAACCATTCTTTCGTCAAAAACCAGTAAGTCCACTCATTTTCCTCGCTTTGGGTGTTGTTCCTTCATTTTAGAGGTACCATGGAGCTTTAGATAGTCGATGGTGGTGAGTCCCAGCCTGATCTTTCGAACGAACCGAGAAAATTTTGGCATTTTCTAGGTTATTGCTTGTGACTATTTGTGGTGCAAGATGAGCACTACGCTCGTTACACATATTGAGAGTGCAGAAAAGGACACATCTAATAGCAGTTCCAGTTCTTCAAGTGAGGGGGACAAGAATACCAAAGCCAATATTCCTCTATCCCCTTAGAATTTCCCTCATTTTAAGAGAGGTAACAAGAGAGGAAGGAAATGTTGATATGAAGGTGTTTTCCTATAATCGAAGGGGTTTTAATTCCCCCAGTAAGCAGAAACACATGTTACAGCTTTTAGTTAAAAATAATATAGATATAGTTAGAATTTTAGAAACTCGAGTCCTAGAATCAAATGCTTCTGATATTTTAGATAAAAATTTTGTTGGTTGGTTACAATCTATGATTGCATCCCCTTGGCAAAATCTAGATTTTATGGAGGAACTCGATTCATCTTCAAGTTTTGGCTAACTTGGATCAGTTTTTTTTGCTCTCGATCTCTAGAATTGATGTTTTTCCTGTTTTTTGTCTATGGTTCTAGTGGCATGTTGGATAGAAGGAAACTTTATGAATCTGTGCAGTTTCAGATACATGGTCCTTTGTGTGTTCTTGGAGAATTTAATGTTATAGTTTCCCCTGATGAGGGCTCGAATGTCACAGGTTTCACTGCTAGCATGAAAGATTTGGTAATTGGATTAATGTCAATAACTTGTTTGATCACAGAGTTATAGGTCCCTTTTAACATGACATAATATGTGAAACGGGTGTAGTATTCATCTTGCACCACAAACAGTCGCAGACAATAACCCAGAAAATGCCAGAATTTTCTAGGTTCATTCGAAAGATCAGGCTAAAAACTCACCAGCATCGACTATCTAAAGGTCCATGGTACCTCTAAAATGAAGGAATAACACCTAAAGCGAGGAAAATGAGTGGACTTACCGGTTTTCGACGTAAGAACGGTTGGAGGAATTCAGAAATGCTAGAGGAATTGAGTTCTCTTACACTGCTGTCATAATCAAAACAACACGTCTTAAGGACCCAAAGGAATCGAAGGAAAAGAAAAAAAGAAAAGAGGAGAGTCGGCTTACCAGAGGCACTTGAGAGGATTTTCAGAGGAGAAGAACTGCAACCGGCGTAGGATAAGGAGGAAATAGAAGAAGGGGGGAAATTGAATAGTTCCAAGAAAAAAAATCATCGCAACGAGCGTTGCAAGGGTCACAACAGCCGTTGAGAGTACATAGTAACGGGTGTTACACAGTTTGTAACGACTGCTATAGAAGATCCTATGAATTTGGGTTGGACCAGCCAACTATTTGGCTTTTTCTAGTTTTGGAGCATCTAGTTCTTTTCAAGATCGGTGCCCGAATTCGGGATAAGGGGAATTAGTGGAACTCGCGGGGTTCGGGTTAAGGATTAATTGGGCCGAGGATCTCCTGGTAAAAAAGGCTAAACAAATTTATGGACAATGTCGGCAAAGAAATTGTTTTGAACGTGAATGCCAATTTGGGTCGAGATTCAAAGGGACGTCTGGCTTTTAGCAACGACTGAATTTTGGTCTTATCAGAAAGGGGTTGAACATTCCTTTGGGGTTTTCGGAATGGGTGTCTTGGTCGGTTTAGAGAGGTTTCAGTTTTTCGGGTTGGTTGTCAATTTAGAGTTTCGGTTTTCAAGGTTGGTTGTAAATTCAGAGAGGTTTCGGATTTCATGTTGGTGTTGGTTTGGTTGGTTTAGAGAGGTTTCGGTTTTCATGGTTGGTTGTCGGTTCATAGAGGTTTCGGTTTTCAGGGTTGGTTGTTAGTTCAGAGAGGTTACAATTTTCAGGGTTGGTTGTCAGTTCAGAGAGGTTTCAGTTTTCAGGGTTGGTTGTCGGTTCGGCGTGGTTTTTGTTTTCAGAGTTGGTTGTCAGTTCAGTGCGGTTCGGTTTCGACTAGAAGGTTGTTCATGTGGGGGGATCAGAAAAGGCATCTTGAGGTTTGAAGTTTTAAAGGCAAGTTTAATTGGTAAGTAGATATGGACATAATATGTGGTCTAACCACGAGCAGTAAGAAAAGGAACAAGCTTCGCAGTTTAAGTATAATGGTTGTATAGGTGAGTCTCTTGGCCAAGGTTGATTTAAGGAAGGGATGGGAAGTTGGAGCCTTGTGACCCGGGGAGTTATTTAAATGAGGATCAGTCAGTAGTGGTGCCTTAGCCATGGTGTGTTGATGATTCGTGTGCTTGAATGTGAACCCGTTTTGAATGAATCTCGTTTTGTGTCTCTTCCTTGTCTATAGGATTCCAGCAAAGAAGGGAGATTTTCGTTGTTGGTAGAACCCAAACAGGCCCTTCCTGAGGCCGCGTCCACCACCATACGAGGTCACCAATCTGGAGGCGAAGAAGAGGTACAAAGCCTTGTTTCACTTGGAGAGCCTTAGGGGTGTTTACTTGGATACTAAAAACCTGGACGCTGAGGATGTATCTCACCTGAGAGAACCTCTAGAGGCAGTTGTCCTCTCGGAATTATGCGTCATTGAGGAGTGCGACTTTAACATGAAGATGAAGCAGTTCATGTGCACCCTTTAGAGCACCGATGATCAGACCTCTTTTTCCATCCAGGGTCGAGTGTTCAGTTACTCTCACTACAGGAAACTGAGTATTTAAAAGCAGCAGAAATGCAATTTAATAGCGGCCACGACAACTGTTAAATTACTTTAACAGCAGCCTGTGGCCGCTGTTAAATTGACCAATGTTAAAACAATTTAACAGCGACAAAATTGTGGTCGCGGTTAATATGAATATTTTAACAGCGTCCATGGGCTACTGTTAAATTAGTTTGACGATTAAAGTAATAGTCAGAGCTCGAGCGACAATCCAGATTCCAAAACGTGACAGTCCAGATTCCAGAACGCGTCATCGTTGGTGGGTTCCTGAATTGAAGATGAAGCATCGATGGTCGATAATGATACTTGCGTCATCTACGGAGACTCTTACCTACGAAACGAAGCAGTGGCGGTCGAAAATACTTGTCGTTGTCAAAAAAATTCAGAAAGAAGCAACGTTGAAGAGTCCAGATCTGAAGGGAAGCGAAGAAGTGTCAGATGCGGCGGCGGCGGATGTCTGGAAAGAAAGTGGAAGTGGAAGGAGGAGTCTTCAGAGAGGATGAAGGTTGATGGCGACGACTGAAGCGTGGAAGAAAGAGTTTGATGGTGACGCCGACGGAAGGCGGCTTGGATTTAGATTTCTGACGAAGAAAGTCGAGAAATTGGAGAAGAGTGGAAGAAAGAGGTTGATGGTGGCTTCGATTTAGGTTCCGACGGAGGGAGTCGCGAAATCAGAGAAGAGTGGAAGAAAGAAATTGGACCGTTTAGATTTCAAAATTTGTGTTTCTTTAGTTTAGATCCGACGGCTGTGATTAGTGATCCGCATGAAATAATTTAACAGCGGCCACTAGCCGCTGTTAAATGTAATAATTTAATAGTGGCCACTTAGCCGCTGTTAAATTTCCTGATTTTTTTAATTTAGCAGCGGCAAATTCAGGGTCGCTGTTAAACGTCTGATGTTAAATTATCTTTTTCTTGTAGTGTCTTGGGACAAGTTCCTAGTTTGGATGGGACTCGACACTCTAGAGGAAGTGATGACACTCAATTTGACGTGATTTTCAGCCCCGTTTAAGCGACATTTCTTTGCTTAAGACATGGTTTTAGGGCAGAATAACAAATATTCACTCAACTGCTCTATCTCGTGCCATTTCGGTTACTTTGGCCCATTTCGGTTCTATTTGATGGTTTCTAGTGTTTTTGTGATAGCACAGGTTTTTGCCATCAAATGATGTAACCAAGGACGTGTCTAAGGCATTGGAACCTCGAGGAATCGCACCGGGATCGATCCAAGGAGTCAATCAAGTCAACACAATTCTTGCCCAGCTTTTCAAAGAAGATTTCGGTGAAAAGACCCTGAGTTTTCGGCGAAAATCCAAGAGGAAATCGTCAGAGCATAGAAGGAGAAGTTTTCGGCGAGAAGTCTTAAGTCTTCCCCGAAAACTCTCGATCAAATCAACACAAGAGAAACAGTCGACCGGAGCCAACTTTTGCAAGGAAGTTTTCAACGAAAAGTCCTGAAGTTTTCGCCGAAAACCTTAACCTAATCCACTGGGAAAAGGGTTAAGTATAAATATAAACCGGCGGCTCATAAAATGATATCTCATAATATCATATCAATTAATTTTCTAGACCTAAGAACTTCGAGAGAACAGAGTTTTGAGAGTTCGAAGAGCCAGGAAGAGATCGTGACGCCATCTGATGACACTCGATTTGACGTGATTTTTAGCCTCATTTAAACAACATTTCCTTGCTTGAAACGTGGTTTTAGGGGTAGAATAGCGAATATTCACTCAACTACTCTATTTCCTACCGATTTGGTTACTTTGGCCCTTTTTGGGTCTATTTGATGGTTTTCTAGTGTTTTTGTGATAGCAGAGGTTTTTGCCATCATTTACGTAGCCACAGACGTATTCAAGACCTCAAGGAGTGAACCAGAATCAAACCAGAAATCAAACCGGAGTCAGAACCGAAGATCCAACTGCCCAGCACAATGTTTTCGCCGAAAAACCTACATAGTTTTCGGCGAAAATACCTTAAGAAACTCACAGGCGAAGTCAGCAGCTTTACACTGAATATTTTGGCGAAAACTTTCATAGTTTTCGGCAAAAATCCAAGAAAAAATCCAACGCAGATTAAGCTGATGTTTTTGGCGAAACATAAAGTCTTCGCCGAAAACTATTGAAGAAAAACACACAGGAGATTTTAACTGAAGTTTTCGGCGAAAACTCCTTAAGTTTTCGCCGAAAACTCCTTCCTTTTTCGCGGCTGGGTTGGAAAGCCCTAATCTTAGCTATTTAAAGAAGCAGTCGGCAGCCAGCCAGAGGGGGAGGATTATTCCAACAACTATTCACAAATCAGACTTTTGAGAGTCAGCCGACTCTAGGGTCGATAGATAGAGTTTAGAGAGTTAGAAGATCCATGGAGAGATCGTGACGCCATCCTTCCACCTCGGAGAGCTCGGAGCTTAAAGTTGAAGATCCAAGAGATCGAAGCTTCGCCGGAGTCGTCAGAATTAGGTTTTTCAGTTCTTATCTGTTCTTCCTCTGTATGATGATTTCCTTTGTTGCCTTTGATTCTTCTGTTATCGTTATGAGTAGCTGAACTTGTAGAGCTTAGATTAGATGAACCCTAAGTGACCCAGGGCTTTAAAGTGGTCACAGATTGGCGATAATTAGATTCGAAGTTCAATCAGTTTCTCTTTGCATGGTTGTTTTGTTCTTCATTGTTTATGTTTCTCTTCTGGTTGGTCGCCTAGATTAGGTTTATAAAAGCTAGGGTTATTCGCCAGACAGCTTCCCTACTTTGGCGCATGAACTTGTCTTCCTTGATCACCTAGTTTAGATTCTTGTTAAGCTGAGGATATAAGCGAACGCTCGTCTCTCTTTAAAACATCAAATCAAACAATTAACCTATTCATTGGAGTGTGCCTTTCGTAGGAACCAGTTAGGGTTAATCCGCTTCAAGAGTAACTCATATATCATTAGTAATTGCACTAGTTAGTTTTGTCGTCGCAAGAAGCGACCGTACTCAGGCGGCTAATTAATCTTGGTAGTTAGAACGGATATAGCGAACGTTCGCCGGTCTTAAACCTAAGGGCCAGGAGTTATGGTGGTGTATAGAAACAGATTGAATTAGAATTGAAAACCGCTGGTCTTGTGATTGTCGTTGCCTTGGTGATCTAAGGGGGATTCGAAATCTAAGCTCGTCTATCTTCTCGTTAGTCAACCTTTTAATCTTTCTGTCTTTTATTTTCCTGCTTTATTAGATTAGAAGTCGTGGAACTCACACCACGCACAACCTGTTTAAACCTGAGTAATTTGCCAACATATTTGAGTAGACAAGAAGAAGAGACCTCGAGTAGAATACGATCTAGTCTACCTTGGTAGATTAGTTATTTGATACATCCTACAACGTTCATCACCATCCTTCCACCTCGGAGACTCGAAGCTAGGAGTGAAGATTACCGGAGAACGGAGATTTGCCAGAGTTGTCTCAATTAGGTTTTACAGTTTCCATCTGTTCTTCCTTTTCACGATGAACTCTGTTTCTGTCTTTGTTTCTGTTGTTATTAAAATGAGTAGCTAAACTCGTAGAGCTTAGACTAGATGAACCCTAAGTGACCCAGGGCTTCAGGGTTTTAAAGTGGTCACGGATCGGCGGTGATTAGATTCAAAGTTAAATCAGCTTCTCTTGCATGTTTGGTTTGTTCTTCGTTGTTTCCGTTTCTTTTCTAGCTTGATCACCTAGATTTGATTCTTGTTAAGCTGAGGATAGTAGCGAATGTTCGCCTCACTTTAAAACACCAAATCAACAATTAACCTATTCATTGGAGTGTGCATTTCGTAGGAACCAGTTAGGGTTAATCCGCTTCAAGAGTAACTCATAAAACGTTAGTAATTCTGCCATTTAGTTTTGTCGTCGTAAGAAGAGACCGAACTCGGGCGACTGATTAATCTTGGTAGCTGGATCGGATAGAGCAAATGTTCGTCAGTTTTAAACCTAAGGGTAAGGAGTTATGGTGGTGTCTAAGAATTGATTGAACGAGAATTAAAAACCACTGGTCTTGTGATTGTTGTTGCCTTGACGATCTAAGGGGGATTCGAAGTCTAAGCTTGTCTGTCATCTTTGTTAAGTCAATCAACCAATCTTTCTGCATTTTAATTTCATTTTAGTTTTCTTGCATTCTAGTATAGAAGTCGTGGAACTCACACCACGCACAACGTGTTTAAAGTTGAATATTCTGCCTTTATATTTGAGTAGACAATTATTAGAAGACCCGTGGAATACGATCTATCTTGCTTTGTGCTTGATAGTTATTTGACTACACGCGCGTGAAAACGCGTTCGTCAAATTGGCGCCACTGCCGGGGAATTCTTTTAACTATTTGAAAGAAGAACTGGCATTTTATTCTTCTACTTTCCATCTTTCATATTTTTATCCACTTCGATTTTACACTGGTTGTGCTTGTTTTTGTCGTTTGTAGGTTGTTTACAGGTTTATGCATCACCATCCTCTCACACGCTCCTTAACCAAGACTGACAAGGCTAAGAGTGTAGAGAAACTAGGTAGCTTTGCTCCACCAATCCAACCACGAATTCCGAAGCAAGGCAGAATCGATCCACCTCCCTCCTTCACACCAATTAAGATCGAGGAACCGAATGAGAGTTCTTCGTCTTCATCCTCATCCGCTTCATCTACCGCATCACTTTCGCCTCCACCATCTCCTAGGATGGGTGATCAATTACCACCACCACCACCACCGGGCGCACCAAAGAGTCTAGCTGATTACAACAAGCCAAGTGCGACTAGCATTCGATCTTCTATCGCCGTGCCACGCATCGACGGAGACCCTGACTATGTGATTAAGATCCCTTTCTTGACTATGATCTCTAGGGATCTACAATTTGAAGGCAGGCCACTTGACAATCTGTGCACTCACTTAGCGGATTTTATTGATCTTTGTGGGACTTTCAAGAATGAGAATCTCTACAAGAACACCCTATGCTTGAGAGCCTTCCCGTTCTCCCTTAAAGGCGCAGCTAAGAGGTGGGTTACTGGCAAGGCACCAGGTTACTACACAGATTGGGATACTCTTGCTCAAGACTTCGTGGAAGAGTACTTCCCTCCCTCAAGAACAACCGCCTAGAAAGACAGCATCTCTAGATTTTCCCAGAAGGAAGGTGCGAGCTTATATGACACTTGGAACGAATTCCAAGAACTTCTCTATAATTGCCCTCACCATGGTTTCGAGCAGAGGCAACTAGCTGAAATCTTTGCTCGAGGTCTACATGAAGAATCTGCTAAATGGGTTAATTCCTTAGCTGAAGGGGATTGCACTACCCTCACACCTAAAGATGCTCTTCTCCATTTCGAAAACTGTGCTTCCAAGTCAAGGAATTGGGAACGAAAATCAGAAGGATCAAGAAGCAAGCTCGATATTGAAGCAACCATTAAAGCTGAAGTTGAAAAGCATTTGAAGAAGTCTACTACACCTATTAAGCCTCCATCAGCCTCTGTCTTGGTAGTTGATTGCGAGTGGTGTGGAGCTTGTGCTCATAACGGAGGAAGATTCCAGAACTTTGGCAAGGCAGAAGTCTGGTCTACTGAAGAAGTCAACTTCATCTCCCAATGCTTCAATAACAATCAACAAGGTTATGTTGGCTACCACAACTACAGACAACAGGGAAATTTCGAAGAGCGACCTCCCTATAATGTCGGCGCCAACCAGAACCAAGGTCAGAATAAGAATAACCGACCAGCTGGTTCACTCCATGATCAGAAGCCTAACAATCCAACCAGAGGCATCTACCGGCCGCCTCACAGAAATCAAGGCAACTATGGAACAGCTCCTGGCAATCGCCAGAATCAATACTTGAACAACAATTATCCAAGACAGCAACATCAGAAAGACAACAAGGATAATGATCTCGACAAGAAGCTCCACCAGATCATCACTAGACTTGATGATCATGATAGTCAGTTCAAGGCTCAAGCTCTCCTCAACCAAGAACAAATCGCTTCCGGACAACGAATAGAGCATGCGGTGAACCAGATCTCCAGCATGCTAGTCTGGTCAGCTCCCAAGCCAAACCGAGCCAAATCCAAGGAAGGAGCAGGCTAAGATGGTCTCTACTCAACCCAATACCTCTTCTGATCCAGACAAGGCCATTGAAGTTCTGAAGACGAAGATAGCAAAGGAGAGCAAGCTAGAAGATTATGATCCTCCTCTTGCTCCGTATTACGAGAAGGTTCCCTTCCCCAATGCTTTGCTACCAAATGCAAGGATCGAGACCGGCATGTGGGGGAACAAAGAACACTACAAAAATCCGCTTGTTTAGCGTCGGTCAGAAACGCTGGATAGCGTCGGTTTCTGACCGACGCTAAAGGATTTAGCGTCGCTCAAAAAAGCGACGCCAAATCTACCGACGCTAAATTTTAGCGTCGGTCGCTACGCGACCGACGCTAATCCGTATAACGAGCGACGCTAAATCCTTGACCGAATAGGTCGCTAACCAACCCAATTTTTTTTGTTTTCATTTTTTTATTCGTTTTTTATTTTCATTTTCTATTTTGTCACTCTTTTTTCCATTTATACAATTTGGTCACTTAAATTTATTAGGTCACCCTTTTGGTCACTACTTGTCCAATCAGTCAATCCTTGATGATGACGGCGACGGTGACGATGATGGCGACGGCGGCGGCGGCAACGATGACGGCGACGGATGACTGGAAACAGATGGCTGGGGAGAAATAGAGAAACTGAGAAGAAGAGGAGAAGAAGAGGAAGAGGAGAAGAAGAGGAAGATGGAAGAGGAAGAAGAGGAAGGCTGGATCTGGAGATCTGGAAAAGGAAGAAGAGGAAGAGGAAAAAGAAGGTGGAGGAGGAAGAAGAAAGGAAGAAGAAGAAAGATGGAGGAGATCTGGAAAAGGAAGAAGAAAAAGAGGAAGAAGAAGAAAGAGGAAGAAGAAGGTGGAGGAGGAAGAAGAAAGGAAGAAGAAGAAAGATGGAGGAGATATGGAAAAGGAAGAAGAAGAAGAGGAGAAGAAGAAGAAGAATTTAATAAAAAGTTTCAGAAAAAGAGAAGAGGAAGAAGAAGAAGGCTGAAGGAGGAAAGATGGAGGAGAGAGATGTGATTAGGGTTAGGGTGGCGGCTTAAATATATATGTGTTTTAGCGTCAGTCGCCGACCGACGCTAAAACATGTCGGTAACCGACGCCAAAGCTGGTTGGCTTCGTTTCTGACCCAAAATCAAATTTAGCGTCGGTTTTGGTCAGAATTTAGCGTCGGTCGGCTTTCGACCGACGCTAAACCCTCGGTCAAACGCGAGTCAAGGGTTTAGCGTCGGTTCCTAACTGACCGACGCTAAATACTTCCCCTCCGAGCGACGCTAAAGGCCTTTTTTTTGTAGTGGAAGAACGCTCTGCCGTCCGTAGCAGAAAGCCTTCCTCGCCATACCCAGCTAAGTGCCCCAATCCTGGTTCTTTCACTTTACCTCTTATCATTAATAATATTGAAGTAGAGCGTAGCTTGGTTGATCTAGGTGCTTCCATAAATGTCATGCCTATGAGTTTATTTGAAAAGTTGAATCTAGGAGAACTTAAACCAACTAGC
The DNA here is from genome assembly GCA_034768395.1 of Linum lewisii. NCBI lineage: Eukaryota > Viridiplantae > Streptophyta > Magnoliopsida > Malpighiales > Linaceae > Linum > Linum lewisii. The sequence goes on along the minus strand of CM068304.1, from coordinate 40,645,862 downwards.
ATGCAACTTGTTTTTGCTGATAGATCATTAAATACACTTAGGGGAGAAATCAAAGATGTTGTCACTCGATGTGGTCCTTTTACTTTTCTAGCCGATTTTGTGGTTATGGATACTCGAGAGGAGGATACTACTATCCTCTTAGGTCAAGCCTTCATGGCAACAACCGGGATGAAAATTAATGTTCCGAGTGGTTCCTTGACATTGAGGGTTGGTAAGGATACGATAACATTCCGCCTCAAGGATGGTATGAAATACACCCCTGAGGAAGAAGAAGCTCACTGTCTTTCTGTTGAAACCGTGGAGTTGACCTCGGTCAACTCCGTTACTAATGTATCTTCTAGTGCTTCTCCAAAGACTGTTGTCACAGGTGCTGAACAGGTCATCAAGCAGAAGACCGAACCCACGACACAAAAAACCACAGAAGGATAAGGAACTGAAAACCTCCTCTTCTAAATCACTGCCAAGCAAAGATCCTGGCGGGCTAAGAAAGAAGAATCCAAAGAAAGCTAAAATGGCCTGGATGCCAGTTGCTCCGTCATCTTTTTCCGAGCCAAATGCTCCGCCAATTCCTGTCAAGCCGCCGGCGCAGAAGCCAGTGAAGAAGGAGAAGCCGAGAGTGTCTCCCAAGGAAGCACCAAAGATCACAGGCCCCGGTGAAATGAAGTAGGAAACTAAGGAAAAGACGAAGCCGACTGTTCTTATTCCTTCTACCGTCACACTTGCGAAGGATGTTCTCTAACGAGAACTGTTCGGGCCATTCGAGATTGCTTGCCATCTTCCCGATGGACGTACCAAGCTCATTCATGCTAACGGGAAGATATTCACACTCGCCGGAGGTACCCCGAAGCTTTATTTTATGAATTCCGACGCGAGCGTAAGGGAGACCCTAAGTTGGGATGTCTCCTAACACCGTCCAAGTATCGTCCAACTCAAGAACGTTAATCAAGAGTGCTTCGTGGGAGGCAACCCACAGTTTTAATTTGTGTGTTTACTTTCATGTTTTAGAGTCGGTTCGGGGGAGCCCAAAGTGTCATTTGCATGATCTGTTATTTTTCTTGTGTGATTTGTGTGTCCTCGGTTCAATTCCAAATTGTTTGAGGTTGTTCCGAATTTTGTTGATTTAGTTCTGATTTTCTGAAGTTTGTCAGAATTGCGAAAATGTTTTAAAACTACAGGTCGGAGTTTTCGGCGAAAACTTGCACCTATTTCGGCGAAAACTATCGTTTCAAAACTCCTGTAAATTTGACCAGTTTTTGACAATATTTTTCGACGAAAAGTTTTATACTTTTCTGCGAAAACTTATTTTGAAAATTGGCAGACAGTTTTGTAGTTTAGTTTTCGGCGAAAACTTGCACTCCTTTTCGCCGAAAATTTTCAGAAAAATTCAAAAAGTTTTCCCCCTTTTATTTTCTTTTTCCGCGTCAGTTCCTCTCTCCTCCCTCATTTTTTCGAACGAAAACCACAACCCCCATTTTAATAAAAATCGTCATCACCTTCACCCCTCGTCGCCGCCATTTCCCGTCGCCGCCGCCATCTCCGATCGCTGCCGCTTGATTCCTCTCCCCTCCCTGATCATTTTGACATATAGATCGTCCGAATCGGAGCTCTAGAGCTTCAGTTCTACCGAAACCTAATTTTTTGAGTTTTTCGCCGATTTCTCTTCTCCCGTTCATTTTCAGCCACCATGTCTTCAAGGTAAGTTGTTGGGTTTTCCATTGTGAGTCTTTCGACATATAGAATGCCGAATTTCGTCGGGGTTGACTTTGGTTGACTTTTCAGTCTACCTCAATATGTGTGCCGCCTGTTTCATTGATAATTCTTATGAACTGATTGCTTTGAGTTGATCAAGAATGCTTAGGGATGATTGTGCTATGATTTGATGACATTTGAATGAGGAATGCTATGCTTAATCGTAGCGTGATTTTGTTGACCTGGCTGTTCCTATGAATGTTCTGTGATATATTATGGTCACTGGTTGTTAGATAGCCTTTCCCCCGCTCAGTTTTCCTCATTTCTTTGTGAAATTGAGTTTTTCGACTAAGTGTGGGATAGGTGCTTGGTTTGACTAATCTGGTTCCATTCTTTGTTATTTTATAGGGCCTCCGACAGAGAGAGACGGACAAAGGCCAGATTGGACATTTCCTGTGCTGGATCTAGTTCTCAAGCTCCCGCTCCAGTCACTCCCACCACCTACGGTCCTCCTCCAGCATTTCCGGATCACCACGGGCACCGCTCCACCATTGCCCGCCTGCCGGAGCATTATTTTCAGTGCTACCAGATGGTCCAACACACTCCTATAGCTGACGTGCGACTGCTCCCTCTGGAGTCCATCCTCGAGCATGATGAGGAGTGGCACAAAAACGTCCACGACTCTCTGGCAACTGTAGGTCTTCTGGAGCTGTCCACCATTGCTGATGACTTCCCCTACCTCGCTCTCCGTGAATTCTGGGCTACCTTTGAGCTTGACGAGCACAAGAAGAGGCAGCACAAGAAGTTCATCTCCTTCTACCTCGGTGGGGTACACAGAGACTTCACGTACGATGAGTTTGTCGACCACCTCGGCAGCCCACCTGAGCACTACCGAGACCACCATCACGGTTGGGAGGACAAATCAGGTAAAGGCCTGGATTATGATGCACTCTAGAGCCACATCACAGGAGTACCAGGTGCTCAAACCACGACTCATAACTCCATACGATCAGTCTCTCACTCTCTCTTCCGTTTCATTCATATTATTTGGCGTAGATCCCTGTTATTTTCTTCAAAGAAGGATCACCACCATATCAGTAGAGAGGAGCTCATCCTACTCTGTGCCATCCAAGAGGGCTACCCGCTTCATCCAGGATGGGTGCTTGCTCGCTTATTCCACCAGAAGACCAAATCGACTAAGTTACCCTCCACCCTCATTGGCGGTAACTTTGTTGGGCGCCTCATCACCAACCTTGGCCTCAACCAGTCATGGGGACTTGACGCCCCGCGCCACGTAGTACAAACCGTTGGTGGAGAATTAGCCGTCGAGTAAAACCTCCAATTGGACTACAGTCCACAAGAGGCGACAGTCCCACCTCTGCACCAAGGGGTCGAGTCGGAGGAAGAAGATGATTCTGAGGAGCAGCAGCCCCAGCCAGAGCAGGATTTTCATCACTAGATGCCCCCTCAGCAGCCGCCAGTGGGTTTTGCTTACCAGCAGCACCCTTTGTATCAGGATCCCTTCCAGATGCCTCATCCGCATTCCCGACCGCCTCCAGGAGACTTTGGAGAGATGCTAGATCGACTCCAGGAGTGGCGAGTGGAAGACACTGCCACCCAGGACGCCCGATGGCTAATTACTCAGAGGCACATGCGTGTGCAAGACGAGAGGTACGCGGCACAACTGGAGTGGCAGCAGCGAGTCGAGACCTTCTTCCATTTTCCACCTCCCGATGCACCTGACTAGCAGTGATCGGGTTGTATCCTCTTCCTTGTCCTTTCTTTTTATTTATTCTTTTCGGATTTCGATCCAACTTTTTTCTGTGTGGACCCGTGACACTTGTCCCAGTTTCCTTTTGATCTTTTGTTTGTTTTTGTTTTGTAGGCAGAGTTTTGGTAGATTCCCTTCCCGCTCCGAAGTTCCGTGCTCATCCCCTACATCAATCATCTCGGTCCAGGTTCTTCTATTTACTCTCTACTCTTTATTTTGTCCTGTGATGACACAGAACGATTTAAGTGTGGGGTAGGATGCTAGAGAACCTTGCATGAACTTTATTGCCCTTAATTGTGTTTTATGTGTTTCCTGGTGCCTTTCCAATTTCTCTGGCATTAGAATTTCTCGGTTCTTGATTTGTGATGTTAAGTTGTTGTTCAAATTATCATAATGATGCTTAGACTGCTTAACCTAGAACCTGCAAACTAACTTGCTTACTTTGATGCTAAATTGCCTAGTCAAAACAGAATTTTAAAATCACACTTGTAGTTTGTCGCTTTGATTGCATGGAAATGACCGAATCTGACTAGCAAGCCAACTGTCAGCTTTTGATCCATTGCACATACCTTGCAATTTCAATTCTTTTTTAGTGGTTTTCTGTTTTCTTGAATGAGTTAGAATTTGCATGAGACCTATTCGAGACCACACGATGACACGAGTTCTAGAATGATAGGGGCACCTAGAATTAAGCTATTAAGCCAGTGATGACACTCGATTTGATGTGATTTTAATCCTCATTTAAGCAGCATTTCCTTCTTTGAAACGTGGTTTTAGGGGTAAAATAGTAAATATTCACTCAACTACCCTATTTCCTACCGATTTGGTTACTTTGGCCCTTTTTGGGTCTATTTGATGGTTTTCTAGTGCTTTTGTGATAACACAGGTTTTTGCCATCATTTACGTAGCCACGGACGTGTTCAAGACCTCAAGAAGTGAACCGAAATTGAAACCAGAAGTCAAACCGATCAGAGAATAAATCAAACCACTGCCCAGCATTAAGTCTTCGCCGAAAACCTTAGAGTTTTCGGCGAAAAGATGTTAACAAACACAAGCAGAGGAGTTTACACTGAAGTTTTCGGCAAAAACTATTAAAGTTTTCACTGAAAAGTTATGAAGAAATTGACGAAGGAAACATAAGGCTTTGAACTAAAGTTTTTCCGAAGCAGAGTTGAAAACCCTAATCAATCCTATTTAAAGAGCTGCAGCGGCACAGGGAAGGGGACATCATTATTCATATTTTCACACAATCAAATCAGACTTTTGAGTGTCAGCCGACTCTAAGGTCGATAGATAGAGTTTAGAGAGTTTGAAGAATCGTGGAGAGATTGTAACACCCGTTCCAAATCAACCCGAGTAAACCCGTGGTTGAGCCGGTCCCAGGTACTACCGAGTAAAAACAAGGGTAAAACAGGGAAATTGGCGGTGATCAAAGACAGTAAAAACATGGAAGGCCTCCATAGAAACGCGAAACTGAAATCCGAGTACAATCCAAACCATCATAAATCCTCCAATCCAACATAAATCAGAAAGTACATAAAAACCCCCAAAATCTCATAGTCAACTGAAATGAACAGAAAAGTCAACTCCGCGTAATCCCAGTCTTCACCTCATGGCTTCCGTCCAGAACTTCACGAAATCAACCTCGTACTCAAACTCCTCAGCTACCTCTACTAGCCACGAGATCCTGAAAGGGGAAAAGGGATCAATTTCTTATTGAAATTGAGTGAACCCACTGGGCCTACCTACACGTTGTCCTACTCTATGGAGCGGTCCCAACTCCGCACAAGACATCCAACAATGGAACCAAACCCAACCCCCCTTTCCATATTTTAATTCCCTAAAAGCAGTCTAGGTGATCACGTTGGTCAGTTCTTGTTCTCAAGCACAATTCATAACAATAGAATCACACAGAAATAATACATCAATCCACGGCACACACAGCATCATCACATCACATCCATCAACCAAGTCACTACCACAACCACAAGCACACAAACATTCACATTCATATTATCTAGGTGAGTTATTAGGCGCCAAGGAGTTATCCACACCACCACCGGCCGGCCGACGCACTTCCCTACCGCATGGGAAGTCCTCGCGCTCCCCTACCGCATGGGGAACGCGTTCTCATTAACCATCATCATCATCATCAATCTCATCATCAATCTCATTACTCCCTTGACACCCATGTCAAGGGGATCCACCCCAATGGATCAGACTCAACAACCAGTACCTCGGGTGGGGTAGTGTGGGCTCCTTCCGGTTCTATTTCCAACATACAATTCTCAACATCACATTCTCAACTCATACATCACATCTACTACCAACATACAACACAAATCAGCCACATCTCATTCATAGTCCATAGTTCACAACACATCTCGTCCTCCATGCCCCTGTCATGTTCACAGCACACACATCACAATCAATAGGATAACCGGCTAGCTCACCGGCCTCCCCCACCTACAAGTACAGGGGAAACCATGTCATGAGTCTAGGGGTCACCCACCTGTTCCTCTTATTCAGAGCGACCCCACATTGGCAGGGCAACTCTCCTGCATCCACAACCAGCGATTCATAATATCATAGCACCCGCACTCATTTCCCAACCATCCTAATTCTCATTTCTATGTCAATTCATTACTTAATTCACTTCAGTTCACACCCAACCCCAAACCATAGCAATCAACAACAACAATCAACCACGGCAATCATCAATAGCAATCAAGTACATTCACAGAACAATTTACCCCCTTTTACGCTCATCATTTTCATGCATAACCTAGGTTTTGTTCTAAGTCCAATTGAAACTCCTCACGCTGTCCAAACTACTTACACAACGCTAAGCCCTCACCTGAAATAGAAGACGAGGCTCTAATCGTCTTCTAGTTCCCCAGAAACTCGATTCCCAACCACCAAACTCGTAGCTCTACCCTTCCTTACTGCTCACGGCCTACACCCAGAAACCCAAAATGGAGGTTAGCGATCTCTTCTCCTCGTCGCTACGAATCCATAGCAACAAACGGAACTCAATTCCGACCTCTACAGCTCCCGGAATCACCCTTCGAAGATTGCTCGCACTAGGTTCGTCAATGGCTTTTCGGGGAGAGAGAAAGGGGAAAGAAGTTATGAATTTCCGTGCAAATCCGTCCTTTTATGCACGAAAAGTGCGCCTGGTATGTCAAAAAGTGCGCCGGCGCACATTGACCCCTAAAAGGCGCACATTTTGAATAATCCGCCGAAAGTTTGCTGAATTAATTGAAAAGTGCGCCTGGCACTTCTAAAAGTGCGCCTGCGCACTTCAGGGCCCAAAATCGGCACTTTTTGGTGCATCACCGTTCCCCTCTTTGCAACTTCGACCCAACTTAAACCCGAATGACTCAAAACTCAAGGGGAGCTTAAGAGCACTGATTCCAGTACCCTAGTCTACCGATCTTGAGTTTCAAACCGTTTGGTTGAGCGGGGATGTTACAAGTCTCCACAACTTCAAGGATTTCGTCCCCGAAATCATCCCTAACTCATCCTAGCAATATGATACCGAACACACAGCTAAAATCGCAGCAATCCAAGTATCCTATTGACTTTCGAAATTCCTAACGACGAACCACCAGCCTTCCTTTAACTACTCATCAGCCCTACACCCACTCCCAACACTCTACTTTCACCGAGCACACCCTAGACCTTCGTGGAACCAACACCACAACAAGCAAACACAAAAGCATACATCAAGGGGAATTAATACCTGAATCATACACTTCCACTAACTCCGGGTACCGCCGCCTCATACTCTCCTCTGTCTCCCAAGTAGCCGACTCGCTCTCATGGTTCTCCATACCACCTTGAGCTGCGGAATCTGCTTATTCCTCAAGACCCGGACTTGCCTATCCACGATCGCGACTGGCTTCTCCTCATAAGTCAAGTCTTGCTCAATCTCCACCTCCTCCGGCTGAATTACATGAGAAGGGTCCCCATGATACCGCCTAAGCACGCTCACATGAAACACATTGTGTATCCTTTCCAACTCCCTCGGCAAAGCCAACACATAAGCCACCGGACCCGACTTAGCGAGGATCTCATAAGGACCGATGTACCGAGGTGCCAACTTCCCTTTTCTACCGAAATGCATCAGCCCTTTCCACGGCGACACCTTCAAAAATACCTTCTCCCCAACATTGAAACTCAGCTCTCTAGCACGACCGTCGGCATACGCTTTTTGCCTATCTTGAGCCGCTCTCAATCTCTCCTTGATAATCTTAACCCGATCAGCCGTCTCTTGCACAACTTGAGGACCCGACAACACCCTCGCACCTTCCTCATCCCAACACAAAGGCGTCCTACACTTCCTCCCATACAAGGCGTCAAAAGGAGCGGACTTCAAACTACTATGATACGAGTTATTATAGGCGAACTCAATCAAAGGTAGCAATTCAGTCCAAGGGGTTTGAAACTCCATAGCACAGCTTCTCAACAACTCCTCCAAAGTAAGGATCGTTCTCTCCGATTGCCCATCCGTCTGAGGATGATATGCTGTCGAGAACTTGAGCTTAGTTCCCAATGCTGTATGCAGCCCCTCCCAAAAATGAGACGTGAAACTCGGATCCCGATCAGAGACGATGGATTGAGGAACCCCATGCAACCTTACCACCTCTTCTATATATAACTTTGCCAACACCTCCACACTAGGCTTAAACCGAATGGGTATGAAATGCGCAACTTTCGTCAAACGATCGACTATTACCCACACGGCATCCTTCCCCTCTCTAGTCGGCGGAAAACCCGATACAAAGTCCATGGTGATGTCCGCAAACTTCCACTCCGGAATAGGTAGGGACTGAAGTAACCCACCCGGAGCTCTATGCTCCGCCTTAGCCTTCTGACAAACCAAACAAGTCGCCACATAACGAGCCACATCCTTCTTCATTCCTGGCCACCAAAAACTTAACTTCAGGTCACTGTACATCTTTGTCATCCCGGGATACATAGCATACATCGAGGAATGAGCCTCCTCCAAAATCCCCTTCCTCAATTCCTCTACTTCCGGGACGCACACTCGACCCTTGCATTTCAACAATCCGCCAACTACCTCAAATCCATTATCCATGCCTTTTTCAACTTCCCCTCGAATAGCCACCAGAGTAGCATCCTTGAGCTGCTCCTCACCAATCCTATCATTCAGCATAGGCCTAATGTTGAGCTTGGCAAACAAACTTCCCACATCATCTAACTGCATCTCTACCCTTAAAGCTCTAAGATCCACCAACTCCTTTCGACTTAAAGCATCCGCAACCACATTAGCTTTACCAGGATGGTAGTCAATGGTACAGTCATAATCCTTCAAGAGCTCCACCCAACGCCGTTGCCTACCATTCAGCTCCTTTTGATCCATAAGGTGCTTAAGACTCTTGTGATCGGTCATGATCTTAAACGTCTCACCATACAAATAATGCCTCCACAACTTCAAGGCGAACACCACTGCAGCTAACTCCAAATCATGGGTTGGGTAGTTCACCTCATGCACCCTAAGCTGTCGGGAGGCATAAGCGACAACCTTCCCATTCTGCATCAACACACAGCCCAATCCTTGCAAAGACGCATCACTAAACACCACATACTCTCCACCTTCTACTGGCAAAGTCAACACTGGAGCTGAAGTCAACTTCTTCTTCAACTCCTCAAAGCTCCTCTGACATTCCTCGCTCCACTCATACTTCGACTCCTTCCTCAACAACTTATGTAAAGGAGACGCTATGGTAGAGAACCCCTCTACAAACCTTCGGTAGTAACCAGCTAACCCCAAGAAGCTCCTCAGTTGCGACACATCCTTAGGTGGAGACCAATTAACCACCGCTTCAATCTTCTTTGGGTCAACCTCCACGCCTCTTTTAGAAACCACATGCCCAAGAAACAATACTTCTTCCAACCAAACGGCACACTTCGAGAACTTGGCAAACAGTTGATGCTCCCTCAACCTATGAAAAACAATCCTCAAGTGCTCCTCATGCTCCTTCCTAGTCTTAGAATAAATGAGGATATCATCGATGAACAATATCACGAACTTATCCAAATATTCGTGGAAGACCTTGTTCATGAGAGCCATGAACGCGGCGGGAGCATTGGTGAGACCAAACGGCATCACCAGAAACTCATAGTGTCCATAGCGGGTCCTAAAGGCTGTCATTGGCACCGATCCTTCCTCCACCTTCAACTGGTGATAACCCGACCTCAAGTCTATCTTCGAGAACACTTCAGCCCCTTGCAATTGATTGAAGAGATCGTCTATCCTTGGAAGTGGGTAACGATTCTTGATCGTCGCCTTGTTCAACCGCCTATAGTCAATACACATCCGCATCGACCCATCCTTCTTCTTCACAAACAACACCGGTGCCCCCCACGGTGATACACTTGGGCGGATGAACCCCTTATCCAAGAGCTCCTGCAATTGCTCCTTCAACTCCTTTAACTCCGCTGGTGCCATGCGATAAGGTGGAATAGAGATTGGAGCAGTTCCAGGGACCAACTCTATATTGAACTCCACCTCACGCTCGATCGGTGCCCCAGGTAGTTCCTCAAACACATCCGCGAACTCCCGAGCTACAGGTACCTTCTCCAACTCCTCATTCCGTTCAACTGACACTTGCACCAACAAAGCCTCACACCCTTCTTGAATCAGAGAAAAAACTTGCATTGCTGAAATTACTCCCATAGGTGCGGACTCCCTCTTCCTAAGATAGTAAAAACCCGTGGTTGAGCCGGTCCCAGGTACTACCGAGTAAAAACAAGGGTAAAACAGGGAAATTGGCGGTGATCAAAGATAGTAAAAACATGGAAGGCCTCCATAGAAACGCGAAACTGAAATCCGAGTACAATCCAAACCATCATAAATCCTCCAATCCAACATAAATCAGAAAGTACATAAAAACCCCCAAAATCTCATAGTCAACTGAAATGAACAGAAAAGTCAACTCCGCGTAATCCCAGTCTTCACCTCATGGCTTCCGTCCAGAACTTCACGAAATCAACCTCGTACTCAAACTCCTCAGCTACCTCTACTAGCCACGAGATCCTGAAAGGGGAAAAGGGATCAATTTCCTATTGAAATTGAGTGAACCCACTGGGCCTACCTACACGTTGTCCTACTCTATGGAGCGGTCCCAACTCCGCACAAGACATCCAACAATGGAACCAAACCCAACCCCCCTTTCCATATTTTAATTCCCTAAAAGCAGTCTAGGTGATCACGTTGGTCAGTTCTTGTTCTCAAGCACAATTCATAACAATAGAATCACACAGAAATAATACATCAATCCACGGCACACACAGCATCATCACATCACATCCATCAACCAAGTCACTACCACAACCACAAGCACACAAACATTCACATTCATATTATCTAGGTGAGTTATTAGGCGCCAAGGAGTTATCCACACCACCACCGGCCGGCCGACGCACTTCCCTACCGCATGGGAAGTCCTCGCGCTCCCCTACCGCATGGGGAACGCGTTCTCATTAACCATCATCATCATCATCAATCTCATCATCAATCTCATTACTCCCTTGACACCCATGTCAAGGGGATCCACCCCAATGGATCAGACTCAACAACCAGTACCTCGGGTGGGGTAGTGTGGGCTCCTTCCGGTTCTATTTCCAACATACAATTCTCAACATCACATTCTCAACTCATACATCACATCTACTACCAACATACAACACAAATCAGCCACATCTCATTCATAGTCCATAGTTCACAACACATCTCGTCCTCCATGCCCCTGTCATGTTCACAGCACACACATCACAATCAATAGGATAACCGGCTAGCTCACCGGCCTCCCCCACCTGCAAGTACAGGGGAAACCATGTCATGAGTCTAGGGGTCACCCACCTGTTCCTCTTATTCAGAGCGACCCCACATTGGCAGGGCCACTCTCCTGCATCCAAACCAGCGATTCATAATATCATAGCACCCGCACTCATTTCCCAACCATCCTAATTCTCATTTCTATGTCAATTCATTACTTAATTCACTTCAGTTCACACCCAACCCCAAACCATAGCAATCAACAACAACAATCAACCACGACAATCATCAATAGCAATTAAGTACATTCACAGAACAATTTACCCCCTTTTACGCTCATCATTTTCATGCATAACCTAGGTTTTGTTCTAAGTCCAATTGAAACTCCTCACGCTGTCCAAACTACTTACACAACGCTAAGCCCTCACCTGAAATAGAAGACGAGGCTCTAATCGTCTTCTAGTTCCCCAGAAACTCGATTCCCAACCACCAAACTCGTAGCTCTACCCTTCCTTACTGCTCACGGCCTACACCCAGAAACCCAAAATGGAGGTTAGCGATCTCTTCTCCTCGTCGCTACGAATCCATAGCAACAAACGGAACTCAATTCCGACCTCTACAGCTCCCGGAATCACCCTTCGAAGATTGCTCGCACTAGGTTCGTAAATGGCTTTTCGGGGAGAGAGAAAGGGGAAAGAAGTTATGAATTTCCGTGCAAATCCGTCCTTTTATGCACGAAAAGTGCGCCTGGTATGTCAAAAAGTGCGCCGGCGCACATTGACCCCTAAAAGGCGCACATTTTGAATAATCCGCCGAAAGTTTGCTGAATTAATTGAAAAGTGCGCCTGGCACTTCTAAAAGTGCGCCTGCGCACTTCAGGGCCCAAAATCGGCACTTTTTGGTGCATCACCGTTCCCCTCTTTGCAACTTCGACCCAACTTAAACCCGAATGACCCAAAACTCAAGGGGAGCTTAAGAGCACTGATTCCAGTACCCTAGTCTACCGATCTTGAGTTTCAAACCGTTTGGTTGAGCGGGGATGTTACAGAGATCGTGACGCCATCCTTCCACCTCGGAGAGCTCGGGGCTGAGAGTTGAAGATCCAGGAGATTGAAGCTTCACAGATTCGTCAAATTAGGTTTTACAGTTCTTCTTTGTTCTTCCTACCTAAGATATATTCCTTGATTGTTTTCGATTCTCTTGTATCTAATATGAGTAGCTAAACTCGTAAAGCTTAGATTAGATGAACCCTAAGTGACCCATGGCTTTAAAGCGGTCACGGATTGGCGGTAATTAGATTCAAAGTTCAATCAGTTTCTCTTTGCATGGTTGTTTTGTTCTTCATTGTTTATGTTTCTCTTCTGGTTGGTCGCCTAGATTAGATTTATGCAAGCTAGGGTTAGTCGCCAGATAGCTTCCCTGCTTTGGCGCATAAACTTTTCTTTCTTGTTCACCTAGTTTAGATTCTTGTTAACCTGAGCATAGTAGCGAACGTTCACCTCTCTTTAGAACATCAAATCAACCAATTAACCTATTCATTGGAGTGTGCCTTTCGTAGGAACCAGTTAGGGTTAATCCGCTTCAAGAGTAACTCATTAATCACTAGTAAATGCACCAGTTAGTTTTGTCGTCGCAAGAAACGACCGTACTCGGGAGGCTAATTGATGACACTCGATTTGACGTGATTATCAGCCTCATTTAAGCGACATTTCTTTGCTTAAGACATGGTTTTTAGGGTAGAATAACGAATATTCAATCGATTGCCCTATCTCGTGCCACTTGTGTTACCTTGGCCCGTTTCGGGTCTATTTGATGGTTTTCTAGTGTTGTTGTGTTAGCATAGGTTTTTGCCGTCGAATAAGTAACCAAGGACGTGTCTAAGGCATTGGAACATCCTGGAACTGAACCGGAATCGATCAAAGGAGCCAATCAAAGTCAAACAAAATCCTGCCCGATTACAAAGATATTTTCACCGAAAATTACCTATTGATTTCGGCGAAAATAACATCACATATCGACTGATGCCACTTGAAGGATGGTTTCGGCGAAATTGATCAAGTGTTCGGACCGAGAAGAAAGGGCAGAGAGATCACTTCCATTCACAAGCATATTTTCGCCGAAAATATAGGGATATTTTCGCCGAAAATATTAGAGGAATCCAGATCAGTTAGGGTTAAGTATAAATACTTAACCCGGCGGCCCAAAGAAGAGATACATCATAATTTACATCAGAAAATACTTTTCGAATCAGAATCCTCTCAAGTTCTGGAGCGAAGAGTTAGAGTTCGAAGAGCCGGAAAGAGATAGTGACGCCATCCCTTCCATCTCGGAGAACCGGAGCTAGGAGTGTTATCTACCGAAGATCGAAGTTTGTCAGAGTCGTCTAAATTAGGTTTTTCAGATTCTTTTCTGTTCTTCCTCTTGATGATGAACTCTTTCTTTGTCTTTGTTTCTTTTGTAATAATCATGAGTAACCAAACTCGTTAGAGCTTAGACTAGATGAACCCTAAGTGACCCAGGGCTTTAAAGCGGTCACGGATCGGCGGTGATTAGATTCGAAATTCAATCAGTTCTTTTTCATGTTTGATTTGTTCTTCATTATTCATGTTTCTTGTCTGGATTGATCACCTAGATTAGATTCTGGTTAAGTTAATGATAGAAGCGAACACTCGCCTTACTTTAGAACATCAAATTGAACAATTAACCTTATAATTGGAGCGTGCCTTTCGTAGGAACCGGTTAGGGTTAATTCACTGCAAGAGTAACTCATTAATCATTAGTAATTACACCAATTAATTAAGTCGTTGCGAGAGGCGACCGTACCCGGGCGGCTAGTTAATCTTGGTAGTTAGAACGGATAGAGCGAACGTTCGCCGGTCTTAAACCTAAGGGTAAGGAGTTATGGTGATGTCTTAGTAATTGATTGAATGAGAATCGAAATCCGCTGATCTGTTGATTGCCAATGCTCTAGGGAACGAAGGGGGATTCAAAGTCTAAGTTCGTCTGTCATCCTTGTTTTCAAACCCTAATTTCCAATCTGCTTTAGTTTAATTTTTAATTTATCCGCATTTCGTAGATTTAGAAGTCGTGGAACTCACACCACGCACAACCTGCTTGCATTCGAGTATTTTGCCAGTTTTAAAGTAGTCAATCTTAGAAGACCCTCGGAATACGATCTGCTTAGCTCTAGTTAGCTGGGTAGTATTTGATCAACCGCTCGACTGCGACCGGCCATCAAATCGGCGCCGTTGTCAGGGACTTCTTTTGATTGTTCGAAAGAAGAACTGGCAATTTATTCTTCTATTTTCCATTTTTCACCTTTCCATCCACTTCGATTTTACTCTGGTTTTTGTTTGTCATTGTTATCTGTAGGTTTACAGGTGTATGCCTCACCGTCCTTGGACTCGCTCTCAAACCGAACAGGCTAAGAGTGCAGAGAGACCAGGCAGTTCTGCTACACCTCTACGATCACAGATTCTGAAGAAAGGCAGATCCAATCCATTCATCACTCCGATCAAGATCGAGGAACTGAAGGAGAGTTCCTCATCTCCATTTTCACCTGTACCGTCATCTTCATCCGCTTCATACACCGAGTCACTCTCACCTCCTCCATCTCCCACCATGGACGATAGATTACCACCACCACCACCACCACCACCAAATGGCGATCAACCGCCGCCGCCACCACCTGCACAGAAGAGTCTAGCAGACTATAACAAGCCGAGCGCGACTAGCGTTCGATCTGCCATTGCCGTTCCGCGCATTGAAGGAGATCCTGACTATGAGATCAAGATTCCATTCTTGACTATGATCTCTAGGGATTTACAGTTTGAAGGCAGGCCCCTAGACAATCCGTGCACTCATCTTGCAGACTTCCTTGATCTCTGCAGCACTTTCAAGAGCGGAAACCTCGACAAAAACACTCTTTGTCTGAGAGCTTTTCCGTTCTCTCTGAAAGGCGCTGCTAAGAGGTGGCTTACTGGCAAACCACCTGGCTACTACACTAACTGGGATACTCTGGCTCAGGACTTCGTTGAAGAATACTTCCCTCCGGCCAGAACAACCGCCATCAAGGACAGCATCGCCAGATTCTCCCAGAAAGAAGGAGAAAGCTTATATGATACTTGGAACCGATTCCAAGAACATCTCTATACCTGCCCTCATCATGGATTCGAGCAGAGGCAGTTGGCTGAGATCTTTGCTCGTGGACTTCGAGAAGAATCCGCCAAGTGGGTCAATTCTCTAGCTGAAGGGGATTGCACTACACTAACACCTGAAGCTGCTCTTCTTCACTTCGCAAACTGTGCTTCCAAGTCAAGGAACTGGGAACGACAATCTGAAGGATCAAGGAGCAAACTAGATATCGAAGCTACAATCTGAAGGATCAGAGGTAGAGAAGCATTTAAAGAAGTCTACCACACCGATCAAGCCGTCGGCAGCTTCTGTCTACGTTGCCGATTGCGAGTGGTGTGGAGCTTGCGCACATAACGGAGGCCGTTGTCAGAATTTTGGTAAGGCAGAAGTCTGGTCTGCCGAAGAGGTAAATTTCATCCAACAAGGCTTCGTCAATAATCAGAATGGTTATGCTGGCTATCGTAACTTAGACAGCAAGGGAACTATCAAGACAGACCTCCCTACAATGCTGGCGCCAACCATAACCAGAACCAGAATAACGCCCGGCTGGTCTAGCTCAGGATCAGAAGCCTAACCATCCGCCGGCAGGTGTCTACCAGCCGCCGCATCGCAATCCGGGTAATTATGGAACTGCTCCTAGCAATCGCCAGAATCAATATCTTAACAATACCTATCCAGGGCAGCATCAAAGAGAGAACAATGTCAGTGACCTGGATAAGAAGCTCAGCCAGATCATCACTAGACTCGATGATCATGACAGTTAGTTCAAGGCTCAAGCTCTTCTCAATCAAGAACAGATAGCATTTGAACAAAGGATTGAGCAAGCCGTGAACAACATCTCGAGCATGCTAGCACCTGGTCGACCATTTGGCCAACTTCCAAGCCAGACAGAGCCGAATCCGAGGAAGGAGCAAGCCAAGATGGTAACCGCTCGGAAACTCCCAAACTTAATTGCTGATGCTTGTTCTGTCTTACGCAGGATCGCTGAGACTCCGGAGGAAGAAGAAAAAGAAGAAGAACAGAAACCGGCGCCTAAGGAGGATGATCCTCCTCTTGCACCGTACGTCGTGAAGCCTCATTTTCCTAGAGCATTGCTGCCAAATGCAAGGATCGAGACTGGGATGAAGGGGAACAAGGAAGGATATCCTGACATTCGTATTAGGAAACCTGCTTCTCCATATCCAGCTAAGTTATCTGATCCTGGTTCTTTTACCTTGCCTTTGGTCATTAATGATGTTGAGATTAAACGTTGCTTAGTTGATCTAGGAGCGTCTGTTAATGTCATGCCTATGAGCCTGTTTGAAAAGTTAAACCTAGGAGAACTTGAACCGCCTAGTATGCAACTTGTCTTTGCTGATAGATCACTTAAAACCCCTAAGGGAGAGATTAAAGACGTTGTCACTAAATGTGGCCCGTTCACGTTTTTAGCTGACTATGTGATTATGGATACTAGTACAGATGATTCTACCATTCTCATAGGTCGACCTTTCATGGCTACTACTGGAATGAATATTAACGTTCCCAATGGTTCTTTAACTTTAAGGGTCAGTAAAGAAACGAAAACGTTTCGTCTTAAAGATGGCATGAAATATGACTCTAGGAATGAAGAATCTCACTGCCTAGCTGTTGAAACTGTGGAGTTGACTCCGGTCAACTCCGTTACTAATGCTTCTTCCAGTGTCTCTAGATCAGTTGTTGCTGCAGATATTAAACAGGTCATTAAGAAGAAGCTAGAAACTTCGGTTCAGAAGCTGCCCAAGAAGAAGAAGGAACTGCAAGCCTCTTCTAAACCACCGAGCACTAAATCGAGCAGGCCTCGGGGAAAGAACAAGAAGACGAAGACCCAAATGGTCTGGAGGCCAAAAGTTCCACCGTCTGCCACCGAGCCAGCTGCACCACCAATTAGTTCCGAGCAACCGGCGCCGGAACATGTATGGAGGGAGAAGCCGAAAGCATCTCCTAAGGAAGTACTAACGATCACCGATCCTGGTGATACCAAGCCGAAGAAAGAAAAGAAGAAGCCGACAGTCTTCATTCCTTCCATCGTCACAATCAAGAAGGATGGTCTCTCCAGAGAACTTTTCGGACCATTCAAGTTCATCGATCATCTTCCCGATGGACGTACCAAGCTTTTACATGCAAACGGGAAGAGATTCACGCTTACCGGAGAAGTCCCGAAGCTGTACTTTATGAACTCCGACGCGAGCGTGAAGGAGAATCTGAGTTGGGATGTCTCCTAATACCGTCCAGGTATCGTCCAGCTCAAGGACGTTAATAAAAGAGCGCTTCGTGGGAGGCAACCCACGGCTGGAGTCTGTTTTAATTTTTGTTGAACTTGGTATTTTAGAGTCGGTTCGGGGGAGCCAAAAGTGTCAGTTTGTTTGATTTATTATTTTTTGTGTAGAGTCTGTGTGTCATAGAGTCAGTCATAAGTTGATTGAGGTCATTCCGATTTTTGTGGATTTAATTGTGATTTTCTGAAGTTGGCCGGATTTGCGAAAATATTTTAAACCCGAACAGTTCAAAATTTTCGGCGAAATCACCCCTCATTTTCGGCGAATTCGCCTTTTGGTTTTCACTGATTCTCCCTGTTCATTATTTTCGGTTCGAAAAGCTGTTTGTTTTCGGCGAAACAATTTTTGAAAACCAACAGCCATTTTAATTAAAATTTTCGGCGAAACCATATGGTTATTTTCGGCGAAATTACCTTCGAAAATCCGGCAGTGCATTTGAACTGAAATTTTCAGCGAAACCACCCTCTTATTTTCGTCGAAAATAATTTGAAAATCACCCCACTATTCCTTTAAAATCCGGATTTACCTCCCCTCTCATCCACTTTCATTTTCGTTCACAACACCCGAAAATCCCTTCCCTCTTATCTTTTTAAAAATCGTCGTCGCCACCCACCTCTTTAAAACCGCCGTCACCGCCGTTTCCCGCCGCCACCGCCGCCGCTCAACTCCCCTCTCCATTTCGATTCCATCGAGCCCTAGAACAGCCGAATCGGAGCTCTACAGCTCCAGTTCACCGAAACCCTCGTTTTCAAAGTTTTTCACCGATTCCTCCCAACCCGTTCATTTTTAGCAGTCATGGCTTCAAGGTAAGTTGTAGAAATTTTCAATACGAATCTTTTGACATATGGATTGCTGAATTTCGTCGGGTTGACTATTGGTTGACTTTTTGGTTTGTCTCGATTTGCGTGCCGACTGTTTTCGTGTGAACTAGGTTAGCTGAACTTATAGAACTGTTCTAGCATGCTTAGGGAGTTCCGTGCTTAATTTCCATATCATTTGATCATGTGTTGCTATGCATAGGATTGATTCTTTGTGATGTTGACTTTTGTGAGAAATGTCGGTTTGACTTTGAACTGTTGTGATCATTTGGCTGCCTGATGTGCTCATTCTCGTTCATATTATCGTGCTTGCCATTTGAGATCATATTTTACCGTCATTCTCCAAGTTATGATAGTCTTGCCATGATTAGGGTTCTATGCTTAAATGTTGACTTTCTAAATGTCGGTTTGACTTTTTGAACTCTGATTGTGCTCATCCGATTCTGGTTGTTCCTAAGTATGTATTTCACTGTCTATGATTACCGGTTACTCCGCTTTGCTTACCCCACTTAGTTTCCCTCATTTCTTTGTGAAATTGAGTTTTTCTACTAAGTGTGGGGTAGGGTTTTAATTGACTAATCTGGTTTCATTCTAGTCTTAGGAACACCACTTATGAGCGCAGGACTAAGGCGCGACTTGATGGCGCCTCGAGCTCAGGAGCTGCCGCTCCCGTCACACCCGCCGTTCTGGGTCCTCCACCCGCACTACCTCGCCGGGCTGGATACCATCGCACTATCGCCCGTCTACCTGACTTCTACTTTGAGTGCTTCCAGAAGCTCGAGCACATTCGAGGAGCTGACGTGCGCCCTCTCTCCATGGAGTCCCTCTTCGATCACGACGAGGACTACCACCGGAATGTGCATGACGCCCTAGCACCGGCAGGTCTCCTCAAGCTGACCACCATCGTTGCCGAGTTTCCAGACATTGCCCTCCAGGAGTTCTAGGCAACCTTTGATCTGGATGAGCACAAGAGGAAGCAGCGCCAGAAGGTTGTCACCTTCTATCTTGGTGGGGTGTACAGACAGCTCACCTACGATGAGTTTGCTGCTCATCTTGGCATCCCCTACGAGCATTATCACGATCATCACCTAGGTTGGGGCGAAGATGATGACGACGAGGAGTACAATGCGCTCTGGAGCCACATGACAGTCGTGCCTGGCGATCACCTCGGGACGAACAACTCAGTTAAGTCTCTCTCTCACCCGCTCTATAAATTTATTCATATGGTTTGGCGGAGGTCGCTTTTATATGTTCCAGATAAGGATCGCCACCATATCCTCAAGGAGGAGCTCATGCTTCTTCGAGCCATCCGAGAGAGCTACCCTCTCCACCCCGGCTGGGTGCTGGCACGCATCTTCCGCCAGAAGACCAGGAGGAAGACGCCACCTCGTAGACTCCTGGGGGTAACTTCATAGGTCAGCTCATCATCTCCTTCGGCATCAGCCATGAATATGGCCCGCACATTCCACGACACCCAGTTAGGACCGTTGGAGGAGACTTAGCGGTTGAGTACGACTTAGAACTCGACCTCAGCCCCCATGTAGCAGCAGATCCTCCACTCCAGCCTGTGGTCGAGTCGGAGGAAGAAGATGATACTGAGGAGGAGCAGCCCCAGCCGCCGCCAGTATTCCACGATTATATACCCTCGCCACATCATCAGGCAGGGTATGCTCACCAGTCGCCGCCGCACATTCCCGATCCATACTAGGCACCTCCCCAACAGCCCCGACACCACCCCGCGGATGTTGGAGAGTTGAACGAGCGACTGCAGGAGTAGCGCATCACCGACAACGCCACTCAAGAGGCGCGATGGACTATTATGCAGCAACACATGCGCCGCGCCGACAGGCGGTATGAGGCCAGCTCGGCGAATTTCTCCACTTTCCACCTCCCGGTTCACCGGACCAGCAGTGATCGGGTTGTATTCCTTTTCTGTGCCTTCTTTTTTATTTATTCTTTTCGGATTTCGGTCCAACTTTTTCTGTGTGGATCCGGGGCACTTGTCCCGGTTTCCTTTTTATGTTTTATTTGTTTTTGTTTTGTAGGAAGTTGGGAGATTCCCTTTGCTTCCCTTGGGTAGATTCCCTCCGCTCCGAGGACCCGTGCTCATCCCCTACACCAATCATCTCGGTCCAGGTTCTTCTACTTCACTCTGACCTCTAGAATTAGTCTTGTGAGGACACAGTCCGATTTAAGTGTGGGGTAGGAAGCTAGAGAACCTTGCATGAACTTGATTGCCCTTGATTGTGTGCTATGTGTGCCTCGTGATTCCATTCCAGTCTCTCTAGCATTAGAATGGCTCAGTTCTTGATTTTTGATGTTAAGTTGTTGTTCAACCCTTCATAATGATGCTTAGACTGCTTAACCTAGAACTTGAGAACCAACTTGTATACTTTGATGCTAAATTGCCTGGTCAGAACAGAATTTTTAAATCACACTTGTAGTTTGTAGCCTTGATTGCATGAAAATGACCGAATCCGACTAGCAAACCAACTGTGAGCTTTTGATCCATTGCACGTAACTTGCAATTTTAATTCTTTTTGAGTGGTTTTCTGTTTACTTGAATGAGTTAGAATTTGCATGACACCTACTCGAGACCACACGATGACACGAGTTCTAGAAGGATAGGGGCACCTAGATTCAGCTACTAAGCCAGATAGCCTACCAAAAGATGAAATCCACTAGGTTTACACCCTTGAGCTTGGCCTGTTCTTTCGGTTCGATAATACATTACAACCATTTCCCATTTCTTTCATTCCCCGTTGATCCCCTGTGGTTGTAGTTCTAGATTGACCTACCGGAAGTCGGTTTGTGGTAACCTGCCTATGGCCATTAAACAGGTGGTCTTAGCTAATATGTCCAGACGTGTAAACCCCTCTAGCAACTAAAAGAAAATCGGCACAAAGAAAAAAAATATAGAAAAAGAAAGAAAAAGAGAAAATTCGAAAAAATGAAGAAAAGAAGAAAGTCAGAAAAGTTCAAAAGTGTAGTTCAAATAAAACGTTCTTCCCCCTACAAATGGAAGAACGAAGTCAAAAGACAAGTTTAAAAGAAAAATTGTGCAAAAGAAGAAAAAAATTAATAAAGTGTTAGGTTGCTTGAGGGTATCATAGGACGAGCGTTCATTATTCCACCCGTGTTTGGTTAGACGGTAGGAAGCCATAGATTAGATTCGAGGGAAGTTAGTCGAAAGCTACACCGCACAAAGCCATCATCATACATTCCCATCATCCATCTCATTATAAACCCGAGTAGTGTAGATTTCATTACGGTCCTAGCAGGGAAGTCCTTCTTGACTAGATACTCGTGTTGTCACAGTGGTGGAGATGTGGTCAAAATGCAAACTTATGACAGAATTTGGTAACAGAAAATGATCGATAGCAGAAACACGTCCTTAAACACAGAGAGTGAGAGTTCCCATTGTACTATATATACCCTGTGTGAGGAGTCTGGTCGGTCAGGTCAAATTCGTGCATGATTGGTTGCTAATTACTTGTCGTGTGCAGTTTATTAGTGAGACCAGGTAGTTTGGCTGATCTGTATGCATGTTAGGTTTCTTGTTCTAGGATCGATCTGTCTAATAATTCATTGTGTTTGATTGAGCTCCAATTTAATCGATCTTATCATTTATGAACATGAGCGTTTCTATTCAATTTGCTTGAGGACAAGCAAAAGCTTAAGTGTGGGGTATTTGATGACACTCGATTTGACGTGATTATCAGCCTCATTTAAGCGACATTTCTTTGCTTAAGACATGATTTTTAGGGTAGAATAACGAATATTCAATCGATTGCCCTATCTCGTGCCAGTTGTGTTACCTTGGCCCGTTTCGGGTCTATTTGATGGTTTTCTAGTGTTTTTGTGTTAGCACAGGTTTTTGCCGTCGAATAAGTAACCAAGGACGTGTCTAAGGCATTGGAACATCGAGGAACTGAACCGGAATCGATCAAAGGAGCCAATCAAAGTCAAACAAAATCCTGCCCGATTACAAAGATATTTTCGCCAAAAATTACCTATTGATTTCGGCGAAAATAACATCACATATCGACTGATGTCACTTGAAGGATGGTTTCGGCGAAATCGATCAAGTGTTCGGACCGAGAAGAAAGGGCAGAGAGATCACTTCCATTCACAAGCATATTTTCGGCGAAAATATCCCTATATTTTCGGCGAAAATATTAGAGGAATCCGGATCAGTTAGGGTTAAGTATAAATACTTAACCCGGCGGCCCAAAGAGGAGATACATCATAATTTACATCAGAAAATACTTTTCGAATCAGAATCCTCTCAAGTTCTGGAGCGAAGAGTTAGAGTTCGAAGAGCCGGAAAGAGATAGTGACGCCATCCCTTCCATCTCGGAGAACCGGAGCTAGGAGTGTTATCTACCGAAGATCGAAGTCTGTCAGAGTCGTCTAAATTAGGTTTTTCAGATTCTTTTCTGTTCTTCCTTGGATGATGAACTCTTTCTTTGTCTTTGTTTCTTTTGTAATAATCATGAGTAGCTAAACTCGTTAGAGCTTAGACTAGATGAACCCTAAGTGACCCAGGGCATTAAGCGGTCACGGATCGGCGGTGATTAGATTCGAAATTCAATCAGTTCTTTTTCATGTTTGATTTGTTCTTCATTGTTCATGTTTCTTGTCTGGATTGATCACCTAGATTAGATTCTGGTTAAGCTAAGGATAGAAGCGAACGCTCGCCTTACTTTAGAACATCAAATAGAACAATTAACCTTATAATTGGAGCGTGCAGATATTACACCAATTAATTAAGTCGTTACGAGAGGCGACCGTAGGAACCGGTTAGGGTTAATTCACTGCAAGAGTAACTCATTAATCATTAGTAATTACACCAATTAATTAAGTCGTTACGAGAGGCGACCGTACCCGGGCGGCTAGTTAATCTTGGTAGTTAGAACGGATAGAGCGAACGTTCGCCGGTCTTAAACCTAAGGGTAAGGAGTTATGGTGATGTCTTAGTAATTGATTGAATGAGAATCGAAATCCGCTGATCTGTTGATTGCCAATGCTCTGGGGAACGAAGGGGGATTCAAAGTCTAAGTTCGTCTGTTATCCTTGTTTTCAAACCCTAATTTCCAATCTGCTTTAGTTTAATTTTTAATTTATCCGCATTTCGTAGATTTAGAAGTCGTGGAACTCACACCACGCACAACCTGCTTGCATTCGAGTATTTTGCCAGTTTTAAAGTAGTCAATCTTAGAAGACCCTCGGAATACGATCTGCTTAGCTCTAGTTAGCTGGGTAGTATTTGATCAACCGCTTCTGCGACGTTCATCACTAATTAATCTTGGTAGTTAGATCGAATAGAGCGAACGTTCGCCAGTCTTAAACCTAAGGGTAAGGAGTTATGGTGGTGTATAGAAATTGATTGAATGAGAATTGAAAACCGCTGGTCTTGTGATCGCCAATGCTTTGGTGATCTTTGGGGGGATTCGAAATCTAGCTCGTCTATCTTCGTGTTAGTCAACCTTTTTAATGTTTCTGTCTTCTATTTTTCTTGTTTATTAGATTAGAAGTCGTGGAACTCACACCACGCACAACATGTTAAAATCCGAATAGTTTGCCAACATATTTGAGTAGACGAGAAGAAGAGACCTCAAGTAGAATACGATCTAGTCTACCTTGGTAGATTAGTTATTTGATACCACTAAAACTTTCATCAAATTGGCGCCGTTGCCGGGGACTCTTCAAATTGTTTGAAAGAAGAGTTGGCAAATTATTCTTCTACCTTTCCGCCTTACCATTTATTTTTCCTCCATATTTCCATGATTTTACCTAGGTAATGCTTTTGAGTTTTGAGATGCAGGATTACAGGTGGGATGACCAGTACCAAGCATATATTGAAGACTCCCAAAAGATGGATTTACACACTTATGAATATCAACAATGGATGGCAAGCACCCAATCCGCCTTGGACAAACTCCAGTCAATGCGACAAGCTGCTGATGCATGGAACGCCGAAGCTCAAGCGACTAGTTCAATTGATGGGAGACGATGCTCAAAAGCGTTTCGAAGAAGAGCCAGAAGCTACACACCACCAACAAATTCACCAAGAGATGTATATACCGGCTCATCAGCATCGACAACAGACGATAAGAGTAGAATCCGCCTTGGATCATCTCATGTCGAAGCTACAAGCTCATCTCACGACGGACATCAAGCTCAAGCAACCAAATCAATTAATGGAAGAACACGCTCAGGAGATGTTCGAAGAAGAAGATGAGCCCGTCCATGACTATTATGAGCTAGAGGAATCCGATGAAGAATTCTTAGCGGTGGTGGCTGATGAAGGCGTTAAGCTCGTCTATCTTGAAAGCATAGAATTCACCCATCTTGAAGTTGAAGCTGAAGAGGAGCACCAAGAAATCGAGGAGATATCCTCAATTGAGCTTTCGCCGAGCCAACCTATAGATCAAGCCAGAGACGAGCATGTGGGAATCGAAGACGTCAAGGGTTTGGAAGTATACATACTTGATCCTGAGAGACCTCTCGATGATCATCAAATGGAGAAGATGGAGCTCATTGACCATGCCACACCGTACTACCTCTTTCCTCCTCCAGTCGAAGAATTTGAGAAGAACTGGTCATCCAAACAGAACCGCGATCTACTGGAGCACTACCGGCTGCATCACCCTTCTGGAGTGCTATCTAGTACTCAACCGCTGGCCTTGAAGAAGATGATTGACTTCAAGGAACTCCTAAGTTGGGGTCCCTAACAGGTACAGTCCGGCTCAAGGACGTTAAAAGAGAGCGCTTCGTGGGAGGCAACCCACGGCTGGAGTCCGTTTTCGAATTTTTGAGTCAGTCTTTTTCGTCGTTCGAGTCGATTTCAGGGAGCCAAAGTGTCAGTTTAATTTCCTTTCGTTTTGATTTGTTTTCTGTTAGGTTTTTGAAAAAAAAGAAAAGGGTTTTCAAATAAGTATTCGGCGAGAACTAATTGATTTACAAACAGTGAGCGTCTGTTTATTTTTTGTGTGTTTTCAAAGAAAGTTTTCGGCAAAAACTTGTGTCTGTTCTTCAAAATTCGTTTTCCTTTTTTTTGGTCCGATTCCAACGCATACTTGATCGCCCAAATCGGAGCTCTTTAGCTCTGGTTATCCCCGAAACAAGCTTTTCACGTTTTTGGCCAACTTCGTCGCTTTCTGTCCATTTTCTTGAGTCATGTCTTAAAGGTTAGTTGTTGGGTTTTCAATTTCGAATCTTTTGACATGTTGATTGTTGAATTTTGACAAGTTTAATTCCGGTCTACCTCGTTTTGCGTGCCTGCTGTTTCGGTGTGATTTTTGCTGATCTAATTGAGCTTGGATGATCTAGAATTCTCTAGGAGTGTTGTGTCGTGAATTTTTGCCGTTTCAAAAAAAAATTCAAAATTCCCTAAACCTTCTTTGTTTGACTTTTATTCTGTGTGGATCCGGGACATTTGTCCCGGTTTCCTTTTTATCCTTTTATTGTTTTTGTTTTGTAGGATCTTTTGAAGCTACTTCGCTCTACTCCGGATGCTCCGTGTTCATTCCCTACACCGACCATCTCGTCACAGGTTCTTCATATCTCTCTACTCTAGTATAGTCCTGTGAGGACACAGAACCGTTTAAGTGTGGGGTAGGATGATAGGATTACGCATGAACTTGCTTGATTTTCTGTGATTTCGTGGTTCAATTTTGAATTTCTCTAGCATAGAATTGCTCAATTCTTGACTGGTGATGTTAAATTGACTTCAATTTTTCACAATGACGTCTAGACTTTTCCACTTAGAACCTGTAACCAACGTGTCGGCACTGATATCAAATGAGTCTAGGTCAGAACAAATCATATATCACTCTTGTAGTTGAAACTTGAATCAATTAAATTGTTTTGCTTGTTAATCACAAAGCTCGATAACACCTTTCTAAGATGACAAATGCTAGCTCTTCTCCATGTTTTTCACTCCATATTTGTTCACCTATGATTGTGGCTTGAGATTAGACAGAAATCCAATTCGAAATCTTATGTAAGAAGTTATAACTAGCTAGGATCAAGTGGTTAAATTGATAAATCAAGTGTTCGAGTGGTGAAATTCGAAAAATTCATTGTGCAATTTAATGTTAAGTTCTTTAAAGTGCTGAAATTAAAGCTAGGCAAGCCCGACACCTAAGTGAAATGTTCGGGTTGAGCACTGGCATAGGCACAAATACTGTGAGCTAGGCAGGTCCAACACCTAAGTGAAGTGTTTGGTATCGAGCACTAGTATGCAGTAAATAAATTGAAGGAAGAAGTTGAAACTTGAAATAAATTTTTGTTTAAATCGATCCTAGCTAGAACATGTAACGTACAAATCTAGAAACGGATGAAGTCGAGTCGATAGCCGCATCACTTTTCCTACCTCCGCATCCACATCATGGCTAGAGCTTAAAGTCTTTTTTTATTAGAATTGGTGTTATCGTAGTCGGTTAACTTTGATTAATTGTTTTCCCATGAAACGAGCTTTGTTTAAACTACTACTTGAAGTGAGCAGTCTAAACCAACCCGTTAGAATTGAATCTCAGTTTAATCTCGTGTCATTTGTGAATTTGAGTGTGTTCTAGTTCAGTTTGTTTGAGGACAAGCAAAAGCTTAAGTGTGGGGTATTTGATGACACTCGATTTGACGTGATTTTAAGCCTCATTTAAGTAGCATTTCCTTGCTTGAAACGTGGTTTTAGGGGTAAAATAGTTAATATTCACTCAACTACCCTATTTCCTATCTATTTGGTTACTTTGGCCCTTTTGGGGTCTATTTGATGGTTTTCTAGTGTTTTTGTGATAGCACAGGTTTTCGCCATCATTTACGTAGCCACGAACGTGTTCAAGACCACAAGAAGTGAACGGAATTGAAACCAGAAGTCAAACCGATCAGAGAATAAATCAAACCACTGTCCAGCACTAAGTCTTCGCCGAAAACCTTAGTTTTCGACGAAAAGATGTTAACAAACACAGGCAGAGGAGTTTACACTGAAGTTTTCGGCGAAAACTATTAAAGTTTTTGTCGAAAAGTTATGAAGAAATCGACGAAGGAAACAGAAGGCTTTGAACTAAAGTTTTCGGTGAAAACTTTATAAGTTTTTGCCGAAAAGTTCCTTATTTTCCAAAGCAGAGTTGGAAACCCTAATCAATCCTATTTAAAGAGCTGCAGCGGCACAGGGAAGGGGGACATCATTATTCATATTTTCACACAATCAAATCAGACTTTTGAGAGTCAGCCGACTCTAGGGTCGATAGATAGAGTTTAGAGAGTTCGAAGAATCGTGGAGAGATCGTGACGCCATCCTTCCACCTCGGAGAGCTCGGAGCTGAGAGTTGAAGATCCAGGAGATTGAAGCTTCACAGATTCGTCAAATTAGGTTTTACAGTTCTTCTTTGTTCTTCCTACCTGAAATATATTCCTTGATTGTTTTCGATTCTCTTATATCTAATATGAGTAGCTAAACTCGTAGAGTTTAGATTAGATGAACCCTAAGTGACCCAGGGCTTTAAAGCGGTCACAAATTGGCGGTAATTAGATTCAAAGTTCAATTAGTTTCTCTTTGTATGATTGTTTTGTTCTTCATTGTTTATGTTTCTCTTCTGGTTGGTCGCCTAGATTAGGTTTATGCAAGCTAGGGTTAGTCGCCAGACAGCTTCCCTGCTTTGGCGCATAAACTTGTCGTTCTTGTTCACCTAGTTCAGCTTCTTGTTAAGCTGAGGTTAGTAGCAAACGTTCGCCTCTCTTTAGAACATCAAATCAACCAATTAACCTATTCATTGGAGTGTGCCTTTCATAGGAACCATTTAGGGTTAATCCGCTTCAAGAGTAACTCATTAATCACTAGTAATTGCACCAGTTAGTTTTGTCGTCGCAAGAAGCGACCGTACTCGGGAGGCTAATTAATCTTGGTAGTTAGATCGGATAGAGCGAACGTTCGCCAGTCTTAAACCTAAGGGTAAGGAGTTATGGTGGTGTATATAAATTGATTGAATGAGAATTGAAAACCGCTGGTCTTGTGATCGCCAATACTTTGGTGATCTTACGGGGATTCGAAATCTAGCTCGTCTATCTTCCTGTTAGTGAACCTTTTTAATCTTTCTATCTTTTATTTTTCTTGTTTATTAGATTATAAGTCGTGGAACTCACACCACGCATAACGTGTTAAAATCTGAATAGGTTGCCAACATATTTGAGTAGACGAGAAAAAGAGACCTCGAGTAGAATACGATCTAGTCTACCTTGGTATATTCGTTATATGATACCGCTAAAACTGCAGCTATCAGCCAGATTGCCTACCCAACGCTAAATCCATTAGGTTTAAACCCTTGAGCTTGGCCTTTCTTTCGGTTTGCTATACATTACAGTCAATCCCCATTCTTTCATTCCCGGTTGATCCCTTGTGGTTGTAGTTCTAGATTAGCCTACCGGAAGTCGGTTTGTGGTAACCTGCCTATAGCCATTAAACAGGTGGTCTTAGCTATTATATCCAGACGTATAAACTCCTCTAGCAACTAACAGAAAATCGTCACAAAGAAAAAAAATTCGAAAAAAAAATCAGAAAAAAAAGTTCAAAGTTTCAGAGTTTATAGTTAGTTCAATAACATTCTTCTCCCTACATATGGAAGGACGAAGTCAAAAAAATGTAAAGAAAAGAAAAAGAAAATTGCAAAATAAAGTGCTAGGTTGCTTGAGTGTATCATAGGACGAGCGTACACTATTCCACCCGTGTTTGGTTAGACGGTAAGACGTCATAGGTTATATTCGAGGGAAGTTAGTCGAAAGCTACGCCGCACCAAAGCCATCATCATACATTCCCATCATCCATCTCATTATAAACCCTTGTCATGTAGAATTCATTACAGTCCAAAGCAGGGAAGTCCTTGTTGACTAGTTACTCGTGTTGTCATAGTGGTGGAGATGTGGTCGAATTGCAAACCTATGACAGATTTCAGTAATAGAAAATGATTGAGAGCAGAAACACGTCCCTAAACACAGAGAATGAGAGTTTCTCGTGTACCAAATACTTTCTGTGTGAGGAGTCTAGTCGGTTAGGTCAAATTCGTGCATGACTGGTGATTGCTTCTTGTCGTGCGCAGTTTTTAGTGAGACCGGGATGTTTGGTTGATCGGTATGTATGTTAGGTTCTTGTTCTAGAAGTAGCTGTCTAATAATTCGTTGTGTATGCTTGAACTTCAATTTAACCGATCTTATCATTTGTGAACCTGAGCGCTTTTTATTCAATTTGCTTGAGGACAAGCAAAAACTTAAGTGTGGGGTATTTGATGACACTCGATTTGACGTGATTTTCAGCCCCATTTAAGCGACATTTCTTTGCTTAAGACATGGTTTTTAGAGCAGAATAACGAATATTCACTCAACTGCTCTATCTCGTGCAACTTCGGTTACTTTGGCCCATTTCGGGTCTATTTGATGGTTTTCTAGTGTTTTTGTGATAGCACAGGTTTTTGCCATCAAATGATATAACCAAGTACGTGTCCAAGGCATTGGAGCCTTGAGGAATCGCACCGGAATCGATCCAAGGAGTCAATCAAGTCAACACAAGTCTTCGCCGAAAACTCTCGATCAAATCAACACAGGAGAAACAGTCGGCCGGAGACAACTTTTGTAAGAAAGTTTTTGGCGAAAAGTCCTGAAGTTTTCGCCGAAAACCTTAACCTAATCCGGTTGGGAAAAGGGTTAAGTATAAATATAAACCGGCGGCATAAAAAGATATCTCATAATATCATATCAAATAATTTTC
The DNA here is from genome assembly GCA_034768395.1 of Linum lewisii. Lineage (NCBI taxonomy): Eukaryota > Viridiplantae > Streptophyta > Magnoliopsida > Malpighiales > Linaceae > Linum > Linum lewisii. The sequence continues at coordinate 40,615,588 of CM068304.1, read as the reverse complement.
TAGACCTAAGAAGTTCGAGAGAACAGAGTTTTGAGAGTTCGAAGACCCGGGAAGAGATCGTGACGCCATCCTTCCACCTCGGAGACTCGGAGCTAGGAGTGAAGATTACTGGAGAACGGAGCTTTGCCAGAGTCGTCTCAATTAGGTTTTACAGTTTCCATATGTTCTTCCTTTTCATTATGAACTCTGTTTCTGTCTTTGTTTATGCTGTTATGAACATGAGTAGCTAAACTCGTAGAGCTTAGACTAGATGAACCTGATGACACTCGATTTGACGTGATTATCAGCCTCATTTAAGCGACATTGCTTGGTTTAAGACATGGTTTTTAGGGTAGAATAGCGAATAGTCACTCAACTGCTCTATCTCGCGCCATTTGTGTTACTTTGGCCCGTTTCGGGTCTATTTGATGGTTATCTAGTGTTTTCGTGATAGCACAGGTTTTTGCCGTTAAATAATGTAGCCAAGGACGTGTCTAAGGCATTGGAACCTCGAGGAACCGCATCGGAATTGATCCAATGAGTCAATCAAGGCAACACATTTCCTACCCCATTTTACACAGAAGTTTTCGGCGAAAAGACCTGAGGTTTTTGCCGAAAACTCCTGAAGAAATCGGCAGAGCTTACAAGAAGAAGTTTTCGGCGAGAAGTCAAAGTTCTCGCCGAAAACTTAAACATAAAACTCACAGGAGATCAGTCGACGGAAGCCAGCATTTTACACAGAAGTTTTCGGCGAAAACTCCTGAAGTTTTCGCCAAAAAATCCTGACCAAATCCGGCGCTGATAAGGTTAAGTATAAATACTTAACCGGCGGCTCAAAAGAGGGGATACTTTTCATAATAGAACTTTCACGAGTTCCAGACCTAAGGAGTTCGAGAGAGCAGAGTTTGAGAGTTCGAAGAGCCAGGAAGAGATTGTGACGCCATCCCTTCACCTCGGAGACTCGGAGTTAGGATTGAAGATTACCGGAGAGCGAAGCTTTGCCAGAGTCGTCTTAATTAGGTTTTACAGTTTCTATATGTTCTTCCTTTTCATGATGAACTCTGTTTCTGTCTTTAATTTTGTCGTTATGAACATGAGTAGCTAAACTCGTATAGCTTAGACTAGATGAACCCTAAGTGACCCAGGGCTTTAAAGCGGTCACGGATCGGCGGTGATTAGATTCAAAGTTCAATCAGTTTCTTTTTCATGTTTGATTTGTTCTTCATTGTTTATGTCTCTTGTCTGGCTCTATCACCTAGATTAGATTCTTGTTAAGCTGAGGATAGAAACGAACACTCGCCTCACTTTAAAACGTCAAATCAACAATTAACCTATTCATTGGAGCGTGCCTTTCGTAGGAACCAATTAGGGTTAATCCACTTCAAGAGTAACTCATAAATCGTTAGTAATTCCACCAGTTAGTTTAGTCGTCGCAAGAAGCGACCGTACTCGGGCGGCTAGTTAATCGTGGTAGCTAGATCGGATAGAGCAAGCGTTCGCCAGTCTTAAACCTAAGAGTAAGGAGTTATGGTGGTGTCTTAGAATTGATTGAACGAGAATTGAAATCTGCTGGTCCGTTGATCGCCAATGCTCTAGCGAACTAAGGGGGATTCGAAGTCTAAGCTTGTCTGTCGTCTTTGTTAAGTCAACCAATCTTTCAATCTGCCTTTCAATTTAGTTTTTGATTTGCTTGCATATTTTCTAGAATAGAAGTCGTGGAACTCACACCACGCACAACGTGTTAAACCTGAGTAGTCTGCCTTTACATTTGAGTAGACAATTATTAGAAGACCCGTGGAATACGATCTGCTTAGCTTTTAGCTTAGTAGTTATTTGATACGTCCTGCAACGTACATCAAATTGGCGCCGTTGCCGGGGAATTTCTTTTAATTATTTGAAAGAAGAACTGGCATTTTATTCTTCTACTTTCCACCTTTCATTTTTCCATCCACTTCGATTTTACACTGGTTGTGCTTGTTTTTGTCATTCGTAGGTTGTTCACAGGTTTATGCACCACCGCCCTCTCACGCGCTCCCAAACCGCCAAGAACAACAAGGCTAAGAGTATAGAGAGACCAGGCAGTTCTGCTCCGCCAAGACGACCGCGAATTCCAACGAGAGGCAGAATCAATCCACCCCATCCTTTACACCAATTAAGATCGAGGAACTGAAGGAGAGTTCCTCATCTTCATCTTCATCCGCTTCATCTACAGCATCACTTTCACCTCCTCCATCTCCCAGGATGGAAGATCAAGTACCACACCACTACCACCGGTTGCACCGAAGAGTTCTAGCTGACTACGACAAGCCGAGCGCAGCTAGCGTTCGATCTTCTATCGCCGTGCAACGCATCGAAGGAGATCCTGCCTATGAGATCAAGATTCCTATCTTGACCATGATCTCTAGGGATTTACAATTTGAAGGCAGGCCACTTGATAATCCGTGCACGCATCTGGCGGATTTCATCGATCTCTGCGGCACTTTCAAGAATGGGAATCTCGACAAGAACACTTTATGCTTGAGAGCTTTCCCGTTCTCTCTTAAAGGCGCAGCTAAGAGGTGGCTCACTGGCAAACCACCTGGTTACTACACAGTTGGGATATCTTGCTCAAGACTTCGTCGAAGAGTACTTCCCTCCTTCCAGAACAACAGCCTTCAAGGACAGCATCGCTAGATTTTCTCAGAAGGAAGGTGCGAGCTTATATGACACTTGGAATGAATTCCAAGAACTTCTTTACAACTGTCCTCACCATGGTTTCGAGCAGAGACAGTTAGCTGAAATCTTTGCTCGAGGTCTTCGTGAAGAATCTGCTAAATGGGTCAATTCCCTAGCTGAAGGGGATTGCACTACCCTCACACTTGAAGCTGCTCTTCTCCATTTCGCGAACTGTGCTTCCAAGTCAAGAAACTGGGAACGACAATGAGAAGGATTAAGAAGCAAGCTCGATCTTGAAGCAACCATTAAAGCAAAAGTTGAGAAGCATATGAAGAAGTCTACTACACCTATCAAGCCGCCAGCAGCCTCTGTTTACGTTGCTGATTGAGAGTGGTGTGGAGCTTGTGCTCATAACGGAGGCCGATGCCAGAACTTTGGCAAAGAAGAAGTCTGGTCTACCGAAGAAGTCAATTTCATCTCTCAAGGCTTCAGCAACAATCAACAAGGTTATGTTGGCTACCGCAACTACAGACAACAGGGAAATTTCCAAGATCGCCCTCCCTACAATATCGATGCCTGTAGTAACCAAATTTTGTCCGGCTTCTCGAATTATTTCCACGTTTTAGGCCTATTTTTATCTATCGAAATTTGGCCATATTTACTCCTATTTAAGAAAAAATGACAAAAATAACCTCTTTTATGCTCCTTGAGTTTTCTCGAATTTTGAACTTTCTAGTCATAATAGTGAAAATTATTCTATAACTATAACGAATTGTATTATAAAGGTGTCTCGTTTAATATAATTATCGAGGAGTCGAATCTCTAAAATTGGGCTCGAGGCCAAGTTTAAATCGTTGGGCTTTAGGCCCATTTGATTTCGAATTGGGTTTTAGGCCCATTTCCTAAATGGTTTTGTGTTGGGCTTTTGGGCTGATTTTTTATTTTATGCATTAATTAAATAAAATTACAAAAATTACAGAAAATTAAAATTGTTATTACAATAATGAAACAAAATAAAAAATAGCAAAATTCTCTCTTTTCCTCTCTATAAAATAAGCTCCCTAGCAATGGGAAGGGGCAGAGACATGAACGAAAATTTGGCCCCCTCCCTTTTCTCTTTCTGATAGCTTCTGCCTTCTTCCTCCTCCTTCCTCTTCTTCTCCTCTCAACTCCCCCAACCTACAGAAAAGCAAAACAAAGCCAAGTGATAGAAGGAGTTAGTAAAGCAAAGGAGCAAGAAGTGGTATGGTTAGAAATTGATAGGTATATTTGAGTGTCGAATTCGGCTTTCGAAACTCAACGATATCTATCGGTATTCTATCCATACCAAAAGCCAATTTCAACAACTTTGTTTACTTAACCCTACTAACTACTTTTTCTTCTTGTTGTTATGCTATTAACTGATACTATTGCTAACATTCTTTTCCAAGCTTCACTTCTATTCTCTCATCTATTAAGCTTTATACTTAACATCTGATCACTGTTTTAAGCTTTTATTTATGATAATGAATTGTATCCTTGGTTGAGTTTTGTATGATTTGTTGTTTCATCTATAATGCTTTTATCATACAACTCACACTAACCCTGTCATGAATTAGCAATATATACTTTTCTATGATTCATATTGATATGTCAATAGCATAAATCAATTCTGCTAGTCATTAAAATCAACCAAAACCAATTGACCTAAAATCAAGTGTTTTTACCTTACTGTTTATCTCTAACCAAAAGCTTTGAGCTCGATTCTGGTTGCTGCTTCCTGTAACCACCATCATTCAATCATCATCCAAGCCTTATAACCACCAAAAATTAACATACTCAAATATAGGGTTTCAATATTGGGACCCAGAAATCAAAAAGCCACAATCCATATTACCTGTTCTGTCTTTCAGGCGAAGAGGCGGCAACTCCTGACTCCGTGATAGCGGCGCGAAGGCGTCAAGCGAAGAGGCGGCGACGTCAGGCGGAGAGGCTGACGCGGAGCGACGGCTTCATCGGAAGACGAAGCGGCGACGGCTTCATCGGAAGACGAAGCGGCGGCGGCTTCATCGGAATACGAAGAGGCGGCGGCGCTCTCTGGCACAACGACGACGCGGCGGCGACCGACGGCAGGTGCAAACGGAAGGAACTCCGGTGGCGAGCGACGGCCCGGTGATGAGATGGAGCGGGGCGGCGAAAATAGATGACGGTGGCGGCGGCGTGCTCAGCTGCGCGGTCGGAGCGGAACGACGGCGTCAGGCGTCGGACTAAGGACAAGAAAATCGGCGGCAGCCATACAAGGTAAGGCGGGTTGGTGTTATTTTGTGTGGTGTGTGAGGGAAGTGGAGAAGAGAGAAGAAGAAGTTGAGAGGAAAATTTGAGAGGAAGAAGAAGAAGAAGATGAGGGCGGCGCGGATAGAGGAGAGAGAAGGAAGCTTTGTTTTTGGCTGAATTTTAAGTTTATATATCTGATGGATTAGGGTTAGGGTTAGTCTGAGTTGATTTACAATTTTACCCTCAGCTCAGTGAAGGGTGATTAAAATATCTTAAGGGTTTATGGTCTTTTCCCCACCCTCTTGCATGGCCGAGTTATCTGATTCTTGGGCGGACCGGTCGGTTTTCCTCTAACCAAACCGGTCGGCCACCTTCTCCTTCAATTGGTATGGGCTTCAGGTCCATAGCTGGACCCCAATTAATTTGTCTAAGCCCTAAGGTGAACAAGGGGACTAGCCCACTTCTTTTTCTCATTTAGCCCAAATCTTGGTCCCATAATTGTAACATATGATAATTAGTAATTAATGAATGATTTAATTAAATTTAAAAGAGATCAAGGTTAATTAATAATGTGTATGGGAAAATAATATCTAAATTTAATTCTAAGATTGGAGAATATGAGTTGAAATTGTACACCAAATATTAATTTCGATTAGTCATAAGTCGAGTTTATTTTTGTCCTTAAATTAAAACTTTCGTGCTAGGTTAGGATTAAAATTTCTAAACCTTAGTTTTTTTAAAGGGACTAGTAACGATCGTCCTACACCAGAAAGGCTCGTGAAACTCCCCGATTTAAGGAAAAGTCTAAAGTTACTAAACCTTCCTAATTCAACGAACTAGTAACGATGGTTTTATGCCAGTAAAAACTCGTGAAAACTCCCGACTCAAAATAAACCTCGCTAAAATATTTTAAGAGAATTACTAACGAAAGTTGTACACTAAAAAACTCGTGAAAATTCTCGATTAAACAAGAATCCTATTTATTGCTCTCATCTTGGAAAATAGTAACGTTAGCCTCGACACTAGAAGTGGCGCGTGAAAACCCCTCACTACAAAAATTATTGAACCGAAAATCAACTAAATCACAAAGAATCTCTACCAAAATCAATCCGCGTTTTCTAAGGCCCGAACTACGCGGACTTTGATCCCAATACTAATTGGGTACGTAGTCAGTCGAAAGACACAAGTCCACCTTTTTAAAAATTAATAAATCAAACTCTTTTTTTATAAACACTTAAATAATCAAGATTAGTAGTGTTAGTCTTTACAGCGGTAAAGACGCATAAACCTCTTTCTTCCTAAAATCACATTTTTTACGAAATGTGAGCTAAAATTAATAATCTTTTGAACTAAAATATAAAGTGAGATTAGTAACGTCACGTGAAACGGTCACAACCTAAAAATCACAAAACAATCAAAACAAACTGCGACCACTCGGTTGCAAACCAACTCAAATCAACTTTTCAAATCGAACTACGTGGACTTTGATTCCGGTTTCCGGATACGTAGGCAGTCACTAGACTCGAGTCCAACTTTAAAACAACTTGACATTTTTTCAACTTTCAAACAATTTTATCATTTTTCCTTTAAAACTATTTTTATAAAAAAAATCACCGGGATTAGTAGTGTGTCATGACACTAGGCCAGACACATGAAAGTCCCATTTTATGAAATTAAACACATTTTAATTAAAAGCACATCAACTGACTTATCAATTTTGGTAGTACCGGTTTACCGGGCGTTGTGGGGTGCTAATCCTTCCCCACACGTAACTGTCCCCCTTATCCAGATCTCTGAATGCAGATCAAGCCTGGTTTAGGTTAAAATCATCTAAATCGGGCTCTAAGTGTCCAATCCACTTTAAGTGATTGGTGGCGACTCCAACCTTTTACCAAACCCAACGAAGAGACAGACACGAAGCTGGGGGATCGTGCGCCGCGGACGGAAACGTTCACGACAGATGGCGACTCCGCTGGGGACTCGAGTTCTTCTCCGGGGCGAGCTACGTAAACAACGTTGATAAGTCTTCCTTTCATTGATGTGTGCATACATCTGCATATAGCTCTATACCCGAGCTTACCCTTAGATAGAGAATATTGAGTAGTAGCGTTAGCTTTCACACTAGTGGAGGCGCGTGAATCTCTCCACCCAACAACCGTTTTTAGGATTAACGATATGCTATCATATAGGTCGTGTAATGTATACAAAGCATAATACGTCTTATTAATGTGAAAATTTGTGCTTTAACTTTCCGTTGTGATATGAGCATTTACTTTATTTGCAAATTTTGTACATGGTTAGCATAATTTTCTCGTCTTAAACTTTTTTTTAAAAACTTTTTTCTTTTGATATTTGTAGGGATTAGCAATACACTGTATTCTTTTCTTCTTCTTTCCAAATCAAAATAAAATCATCATTAGTTTTAAAATTTGAAGATATCATCAACATTCCATCATTTCCACCGCATAATTGAATGAAAAATCATAGCATATCAATAAAAAAAATCATTTTTTTGCATTACATGTCATGCATTCAAATCCATTGTGTATTCAATTATCTTACATATTTGACATGCTCAATTGTCAAGCATTATTTTAAAAAAAAAAAACAAATAAGCATTTGACATGCTCATTACATATTTGATTATTTATTACTAAAAAACTCATAATTTTTAAACATCATCATGATTTTCAAATAAATTGCCATCTATCTTTCAAAAAATATTATTTTTCAACAAGTGTCATAAACTCTTACATTAATCATTTTTTTTTATTTTGAACAAATGTTTCCCTTTTCTTTCCAATTATTAAAATCGAGTGGATTTTTTCAATTGCTTATCAACAAAGGATTTTGTGATCTTAAATTTGGACAAAACTAAAGGCTATTTCTTGTTAAGGGACGACCAATAAGGACATACTCCATACCCACTTATTTGCCTAATAATGGGGTGATGAGCAAAATAACATGAGTGAATACCAAATTCTTATGAGGAACCATCACACTTGTCTCCTATTCACTAGGGTTAGAAGCATAAAGAGTCGTAAAGCCATTGTTTTTGTTCACCGATCAAATCAAGACCTGATTCTGAGTAACTGGATGACTGCAAGTTTCTAAAAAAAAGACAAAAAAAGAAAGAAAAAAGATAAAAAAAATTGAAAAAAAATCGAACTTCGACATACGAATAAGTGCATTTTTGTCATAAACTTTTCACCCACAATTTTCTATTATTTTCGGCTTTCTTCTTGTGGGTTGAGGGTTTTCCACTAGGGTTCAGTTGAAGGTTTTGAGGCCCATGCCTTGCATCAAACTTGAAGTCAGTAACTTTCGGTGCAAGAGAAATATACATAGTAGTATAACTGATTGTTGTAATATTAGATGATAGAAGTTGTTTAATGTATACAAAACAACATCTAGCTAGCCATTTTTTCAATGGTGGAATGAAATTGTCAATCCACCTACAAAGTTGAGATTATCTATGTAATTTCACAATTTAAAGGTATATTTGATTTTTCTTTTGATTCATTGAAAATTATTGCTCATTTAGCAAGAAGGAATGATGCATACTATCGTGGAGTATCGCTAGCAATCCTATGTGAGTTTCGAGCCTTAAATACGATATTTTTTCTTCTGAGAGGTTTTTCTTGCTGAAACACTCCTAGAACTTGCATGATACCGGTTCAAGACCACATGATTTTGCAACGACATAAATGATAGAGGCATTAGGTTCATTCCACGCAAAAGAAGCCTACCCATTCATCACCACTTAGTTCAGCCCTGTGAGCCAAAATCGTTTATCGCACACAATTTACAAGTTCACCACCTTCCCTCCAATGTCCTTTTAACCTTGAGTTCATGTCAATTGCCTAGTATGCGCGAGAGTCAAGATCAACTTCACATTAGCGGCTATGAATGAAAAGCCAACAAATCGCTTAGATAGTAAAGACCATAAAAAGAGAGTCAACTTTTAGTAGATCAAATAAGAGAAAAAAAAAAAGAAAAAAAAAGAAGAAGAAATAAGAAAAAAAAAGAAAGAAAAAATAAGAAAAAACAGAAGGAAAAAAAAGGTGAAAAAAATAGTACTTCACAAAGTTTGAAGTTTTTGCTTCCTAATGTTGGCAATAGAAGCCTCATATTTGCGCACAAGAAGGTCGCAACAGGGGCAAACTAAAGCTGACACGCCCTAAATGGGTCACAATACATACAAATCCTAGTCAACACCAATCAAGTTGGTCTAGGCTAGCACACTTTTGGGTAGTTGTCATGACTCAATACACCCCTCTCACACAAATAAAAACCTACAATCATTCACACCTTTACCCAATCCCCTCGATCATTACAACCCTTTAAAGACCTCTTGATGTGTCATTGCATTATACAAAGTGGTGGAGATTCGGTTGCATTACAAGCATATGGTGACTGTATTCAGCAAGAAAAATGAATGAGATAAATACCGACCTAAAAAATTTGAGAGAAACACGTGAGAGTGAGTACGTTTCATACTTACACGTACATTTTCATCCTTGTGAGAAGTCTAGTAAACTCCATCGGTGATATGCTCATTCTTTCTAGTTAAACATGCAAATCAATCATTGAGATGAATTTTTTTCATCGATTTTCATTAATCAAAATAGACATCAAGTGTCCTTTAAACTGTGAAAATTTGTTCTTAATTAATTTGTCTTGTAGTGTAGTTACATCCAAAATGTCGTTGAGACACAATTTCAACCTTTAAAAAAATCAGAAAAAAATGAGATTTATTTCCATGACAAATGCAGTTGTTCGTTTATTAAAAAAATGAAAAAAATCAGAAAAAATCAGAAAAAATAAAGAAAAATAAATAAAGCTAAAAAAACAGAATAGAGCTGTAAAAAATATATCGTCAGAAATTCATCGGTCATCCAGTTACTAAGAATCATCGTCTCCTTCAGTCAAAGTTATCCACCTTGCAAAGTTTCCGTAAGCATCAATAGAGAGCATCTAGGAAATCATCACCTCTTCAAGATTCTTTTCAAATGCTACCAATATGAGGAATCCTCGAGTCTCTAGCCAAGTCGAGAAACTATTAGGTCAAAGTACTCTTCAGAACCTAACTAAAGCCTCGAGGCAAACCAAGACGAGAAATAGCCTTTGCTCGCGCCCAAATTTAAATTGACAAAATCAATTGCTGATAAACAATTAAAGATAACCCTCAAAATGATTTTCCGTGTATATATTTTCAAAACAAAATTAAAATGGCAGCATATTCTATGCATTCGTTAATCACAAAAATTTTATGTTGAGCAAGCGTATTTATTCATTTCACTACATTTGTGTCCATAAAAAATATGTCCATTGCTTTCAAAAAAAATCATGACATTTCATAACATATCATATTTTCAAAAAAATCATGTCACACACTCATCTTGAAAAAGTTCCATCTCTCCAAAAAATCATTGCATCCTACATCATACATCACATTGTTTATGTGTTCTTCTAGACTCATGGATCGATATCGGTGAGGACTTTGGTTCACATAAACAGTAAAAAAATTCCAAAACAATTATCCATCCATCATAAACATTTCATGCATATGATTTCATTCAATTTCTAAAAATCTAGGATCATGCATTAAAATCAATTTGAGACTTTCGTTCTCATCCATTTCAAAATGAAAAAAACAAAAAAATTGCCCATTCATCAGGAGCATTTCATGCATTTGATTTGATTCGATTTTTCAAAAATTCTAGAATCATGAATTCAGATGCATTCGAGACTTTGGTTCTCGCTCACATAAAAAAAATCGAATCTTTCATTCATCTCATCACAAGCATTTCATACATCTAAATTCATTCATTTTTCAAACAAAAAAAAACTCTCGAATCATGCATTCAAATCAATTTGAGTCTTTCGATTTCGCTCAAACAAAGAAAATTCAAATTTATTCATTCATATTATCATGAACATTTCATGCATTTAAATTCAGTGGATTTCTCAAAAAAAAAATATAGAATCATGCATGCAGATAAATTCAAGACTTTCTTTCTCATCCATTTCAAAAAAAAAAATCAATCATTCATATCATTATAAACATTTCATTCATCTAAATTCATTTGTTTAAAAAAAAATTCTAGGAGCATGCATCAGAATCGTTTTGAGACTTTCGTTCTCACGCATATCATATCATAACATGACATGACATTTAAATCTCATTACTATATTGGTAAACATTTAAAGCATCCAAATTATCTCGATTTTTACAAAACTAAATTTGTGCATTCAAATAACTCCTCTGATTTTATCAAAATTTTACCCTTGTGTGCCGGGTATAAACGCATTGCTCTCTTTTCAAAAAAAAAAAAAATAGTCCATGGATCATGACTATAAACTGATTGCTCTTATTTTCAAAAAATTTAGTCCACGCATCATGACTATAAACTGATTGCTCTTATTTTCAAAAAAATTTCAAAAAGTAGTCCACGCATCATGACTATAAACTGATTGCTCTTATTTTCAAAAAATTTCAAAAAGTAGTCCACGCATCATGACTATAAACTGATTGCTCTTATTTTCAAAAAAATTCAAAAAGTAGTCCACGCATCATGACTATAAACTGATTTGCTCTTGTTTAGAAAATTTCAAAAAAAATTGTCCATGCATCAAGACTATAAACTGATTGCCCTTATAAAAAAACAAAAAAAACCTCGGCATCCAGTGTCAGAATGGATCGCATATTTGGAACGGGTGATAAGTCAAGCTGAGACCCTAGTACACAAAACCTCGGCATCCAGGGTCAGAATGGATCGCATATTTGGAACGGGTGATAAGTCAAGCTGAGACCCTAGTACACAAAACCCTCGGCATCCAGGGTCAGAATGGATCGCATATTTAGGAACGGGTGATAAGTCAAGCTGAGACCCTAGTACACAAAACCTCGGCATCCAGGGCAGAATGGATCGCATATTTGGAACGGGTGATAAGTCAAGCTGAGACCCTAGTACACAAAACCTCGGCATCCAGGGTCAGAATGGATCGCATATTTAGGAACGGGTGATAAGTCAAGCTGAGACCCTAGTACACAAAACCTCGGCATCCAGGGCAGAATGGATCGCATATTTAGGAACGGGTGATAAGTCAAGCTGAGACCCTAGTACACAAAACCTCGGCATCCAGGGTCAGAATGGATCGCATATTTAGGAACGGGTGATAAGTCAAGCTGAGACCCTAGTACACAAAACCTCGGCATCCAGGGTCAGAATGGATCGCATATTTAGGAACGGGTGATAAGTCAAGCTGAGACCCTAGTACACAAAACCTCGCATCCAGGGTCAGAATGGATCGCATATTTAGGAACGGGTGATAAGTCAAGCTGAGACCCTAGTACACAAAACCTCGCATCCAGGGTCAGAATGGATCGCATATTTAGGAACGGGTGATAAGTCAAGCTGAGACCCTAGTACACAAAACCTCGGCATCCAGGGTCAGAATGGATCGCATATTTAGGAACGGGTGATAAGTCAAGCTGAGACCCTAGTACACAAAACCTCGGCATCCAGGGTCAGAATGGATCGCATATTTAGGAACGGGTGATAAGTCAAGCTGAGACCCTAGTACACAAAACCTCGGCATCCAGGGTCAGAATGGATCGCATATTTAGGAACGGGTGATAAGTCAAGCTGAGACCCTAGTACACAAAACCTCGGCATCCAGGGTCAGAATGGATCGCATATTTAGGAACGGGTGATAAGTCAAGCTGAGACCCTAGTACACAAAACCTCGGCATCCAGGGTCAGAATGGATCGCATATTTAGGAACGGGTGATAAGTCAAGCTGAGACCCTAGTACACAAAACCTCGGCATCCAGGGTCAGAATGGATCACATATTTAGGAACGGGTGATAAGTCAAGCTGAGACCCTAGTACACAAAACCTCGGCATCCAGGGTCAGAATGGATCGCATATTTAGGAACGGGTGATAAGTCAAGCTGAGACCCTAGTACACAAAACCTCGGCATCCAGGGTCAGAATGGATCGCATATTTAGGAACGGTGATAAGTCAAGCTGAGACCCTAGTACACAAAACCTCGGCATCCAGGGTCAGAATGGATCGCATTTTGGAACGGGTGATAAGTCAAGCTGAGACCCTAGTACACAAAACCTCGCATCCAGGGTCAGAATGGATCGCATATTTCGGAACGGGTGATAAGTCAAGCTGAGACCCTAGTACACAAAACCTCGGCATCCAGGGTCAGAATGGATCGCATCTTTGGAACGGGTGATAAGTCAAGCTGAGACCCTAGTACACAAAACCTCAGCATCCAGGGTCAGAATGGATCGCATATTTCGGAACGGGTGATAAGTCAAGCTGAGACCCTAGTACACAAAACCTCGGCATCCAGGGTCAGAATGGATCGCATATTTAGGAACGGTGATAAGTCAAGCTGAGACCCTAGTACACAAAACCTCGGCATCCAGGGTCAGAATGGATCGCATATTTAGGAACGGGTGATAAGTCAAGCTGAGACCCTAGTACACAAAACCTCGACATCCAGGGTCAGAATGGATCGCATATTTAGGAACGGGTGATAAGTCAAGCTGAGACCCTAGTACACAAAACCTCGGCATCCAGGGTCAGAATGGATCGCATATTTAGGAACGGGTGATAAGTCAAGCTGAGACCCTAGTACACAAAACCTCGGCATCCAGGGTCAGAATGGATCGCATATTTAGGAACGGGTGATAAGTCAAGCTGAGACCCTAGTACACAAAACCTCGGCATCCAGGGTCAGAATGGATCGCATATTTAGGAACAGGTGATAAGTCAAGCTGAGACCCTAGTACACAAAACCTCGGCATCCAGGGTCAGAATGGATCGCATCTTTGGAACGGGTGATAAGTCAAGCTGAGACCCTAGTACACAAAACCTCAGCATCCAGGGTCAGAATGGATCGCATATTTCGGAACGGGTGATAAGTCAAGCTGAGACCCTAGTACACAAAACCTCGGCATCCAGGGTCAGAATGGATCGCATATTTAGGAACGGGTGATAAGTCAAGCTGAGACCCTAGTACTCAAAACCTCAGCATCCAGGGTCAAATGGATCGCATCTTTGGAACGGGTGATAAGTCAAGCTGAGACCCTAGTACACAAAAAAACCAAAAAAAACTTTTCCACTTTTGTCAATAAAGGGAATCCGAGAAGCCTTCCAAAATTAGTTTCTATCTTTGTATCACTTTTCGTCACAAACAAAAGTAATACGAAGAGGGGCAACTGTAGTAACCAAATTTTGTCCGGCTTCTCGAATTATTTCCACGTTTTAGGCCTATTTTTATCTATCGAAATTTGGCCATATTTTACACTGGTTGTGTTTGTTTTTGTCATTCGTAGGTTGTTCACAGGTTTATGCACCACCGCCCTCTCACGCGCTCCCAAACCGCCAAGAACGACAAGGCTAAGAGTATAGAGAGACCAGGCAGTTTGCTCCACCAAGACGACCGCGAATTCCAACGAGAGGCAGAATCATCCACCCCCATCCTTTACACCAATTAAGATCAGGAACTGAAGGAGAGTTCCTCATCTTCATCTTCATCCGCTTCATCTACCGCATCACTTTCACCTCCTCCATCTCCAGGATGGAAGATCAAGTACCACCACCACTACCACCCGGTTGCACCGAAGAGTTTAGCTGACTACGACAAGCCGAGCGCAGCTAGCGTTCGATCTTCTATCGCCGTGCCACGCATCAAAGGGAGATCCTGCCTATGAGATCAAGATTCCTTTCTTGCCCATGATCTCTAGGGATTTACAATTTGAAGGGCAGGCCACTTGATAATCCGTGCACGCATCTGGCGGATTTCATCGATCTCTGCGGCACTTTCAAGAATGGGAATCTCGACAAGAACACTTTATGCTTGAGAGCTTTCCGTTCTCTCTTAAAGGCGCAGCTAAGAGGTGGCTCACTGGCAAACCACCTGGATACTACACAGATTGGATATTCTTGCTCAAGACTTCGTCGAAGAGTACTTCCCTCCTTCCTCCAGAACAACAGCCTTCAAGGACAGCATCGCTAGATTTTCTCAGAAGGAAGGTGCGAGCTTATATGACACTTGGAATGAATTCCAAGAACTTCTTTACAACTGTCCTCACCATGGTTTCGAGCGAGACAGTTAGCTGAAATCTTTGCTCGAGGTCTTCGTGAAGAATCTGCTAAATGGGTCAATTCCCTAGCTGAAGGGGATTGCACTACCCTCACACTTGAAGCTGCTCTTCTCCATTTCGCAAACTGTGCTTCCAAGTCAAGAAACTGGGAACGACAATCAGAAGGATTAAGAAGCAAGCTCGATCTTGAAGCAACCATTAAAGCAAAAGTTGGAAGCATCTGAAGAAGTCTACTAACTATCAAGCCGCCAGCAGCCTCTGTTTACGTTGTTGATTGAGAGTGGTGTGGAGCTTGTGCTCATAACAGAGGCCGATGCCAGAACTTTGGCAAAGAAGAAGTCTGGTCTACCGAAGAAGTCAATTTCATCTCTCAAGGCTTCAGCAACAATCACAAGGTTATGTTGGCTACCGCAACTACAAACAACAGGGAAATTTCCAAGATCGCCCTCCCTACATATCGATGCCTGTAGTAACCAAATTTTGTCCGGCTTCTCGAATTATTTCCACGTTTTAGGCCTATTTTTATCTATCGAAATTTGGCCATATTTACTCCTATTTAAGAAAAAATGACAAAAATACCTCTTTTATGCTCCTTGAGTTTTCTCGAATTTTGAACTTTTAGTCATAATAGTGAAAATTATTCTATAGTATAACGAATTGTATTATAAAGGTGTCTCGTTTAATATAATTATCGACGATTCGAATCTCTAAAATTGGGCTCAAGGCCAAGTTTAAATTGTTGGGCTTTAGGCCCATTTGATTTCGAATTGGGTTTAGGCCCATTTCCTAAATGGTTTTGTGTGGGCCTTTGGGCTGATTTTTTATTTTTATGCATTAATATAATAAAATTACAAAAATTACAGAAAATAAAAATTGTTATTACAATAATGAAACAAAATAAAAAATAGCAAATTCTCTCTTTTCTCTCTATAAAATAAGCTCCCTAACAATGGGAAGGGGCAGAGACATGAACGAAAATTTGGCCCCTCCCTTATCTTTTCTGATAGCTTCTGCCTTCTTCCTCCTCCTTCCTCTTCTTCTCCTCTCAACTCCCCCAACCTATAGAAAAGCAAAACAAAGCCAAGTGATAGAAGGAGTTAGTAAAGCAAAGGAGCAAGAAGTGGTATGGTTAGAAATTGATAGGTATATTTGAGTGTCAAATTCGGCTTTCGAAACTCAACGATATCTGTCGGTATTCTATCCATACCAAAAGCCAATTTCAACAACTATGTTTACTTAACCCTACTAAATACTTTTTCTTTTTGTTGTTATGCTATTAACTGATACTATTGCTAACATTCTTTTCCAAGCTTCACTTCTATTCTCTCATCTATTAAGATTTATACTTAACATCTGATCAATGTTTTAAGCTTTTACTTATGATAATGAATTGTATCCTTGGTTGAGTTTTGTATGATTTGTTGTTTCATCTATAATGCTTTTATCATACAACTCACACTAACCCTGTCATGAATTAGGAATCTATACTTTTCTATGATTCATATTGATATGTCAATAGCATAAATCAATTCTGCTAGTCATTAAAATCAACCAAAACCAATTGACCTAAAATCAAGTGTTTTTACCTTACTGTTTATCTCTAACCAAAAGCTTTGAGCTCGATTCTGGTTGTTTGCTTCCTGTAACCACCATCATTCAATCATCATCCAAGGCTTATAACCACCAAAACTTAACATACTCAAATATAGGGTTTCAATATTGGGACCCAGAAATCAAAAGCCACAATCCATATTACCTGTTCTGTCTTTCAGGCGAAGAGGCGGCAACTCCTGACTCCGTGATAGCGGCGGCGAAGGCGTCAAGCGAAGAGGCGGCGACGTCAGGCGGAGAGGCTGACACGGAGCGACGGCTTCATCGGAAGACGAAGCGGCGACGGCTTCATCGGAATACGAAGAGGCGGCAGCGCTCTCTGGCACAACTCTGGCTAGGATCAAGGGCTACAGTTGGGAACTCTTTTTCTTTCTTTTCTTTTCTCTCTTTTTTTTCTTACTGCATACTAGTGCTCGATTCAACACTTCACTTAGGTGCCGAGCTTGCCTAGCTTTTCTTTTGAGCATTTTTTTTTTTTCAAAATTTAGCCACTTGATCCTTAGCCCCTCAACAACCTTTTGAACAAAATTTCGAATTTGGGTTCCGTCTAGCTCAAACCACAATACAAAGATCAAAAAAAAAGAATAAAACATGGAGGGGGGAAGAAATTTGATTTCCTTTTCATCCAACCTGTTATGGTGGTTAAAACACTATCCAACCAACATAAAAGTGATAAAAACTCAATTCTGGCCCAGACTCATTTGATATTTGTGCAACTGCTGGTTATAGGTTTTTAATGGAACATCTAAACATCATTGTGAAGGCTTGAAGTCAATTTAAACACTAAAGCAAGAACCGAACGATTCTAATAGAGGAATTCGACATTCAATTAAAATCATGAAACACAGACATAGTTTAACTTCTACCGACAAAAAACAACCAAAATCAAACTCCCCCACGACTAAAAGAGCATTTTCCTCAAAGTCAAGAGAGGAAGGATAAGGTGGACAATTAAACCCCCGGTGAAGAAGAGAAGCCGGGATGGGGTCCCGGGGCAAGAACCCGCTGCAGGGTCAG